>CM060980.1:130514950-131976616 GCA_030765065.1 Deroplatys truncata
TCTTACTGTCTGTCTGTCTATCTATCTATCTATCTATCTTACTGTCTGTCTGTCTATCTATCTATCTATCTGTCTTACTGTCTGTCTGTCTATCTATCTATCTATCTATCTTACTGTCTGTCTGTCTATCTATCTATCTATCTATCTATCTTACTGTCTGTCTATCTATCTATCTATCTATCTATCTTACTGTCTGTCTGTCTATCTATCTATCTATCTATCTTACTGTCTGTCTGTCTATCTATCTTACTGTCTGTCTGTCTATCTATCTATCTATCTTACTGTCTGTCTGTCTATCTATTTATCTATCTATCTTACTGTCTGTCTGTCTATCTATCTTACTGTCTGTCTGTCTATCTATCTATCTTACTGTCTGTCTGTCTATCTATCTATCTATCTTACTGTCTGTCTGTCTATCTATCTATCTATCTATCTTACTGTCTGTCTATCTATCTTACTGTCTGTCTGTCTATCTATCTATCTATCTATCTTACTGTCTGTCTGTCTATCTATCTATCTATCTTACTGTCTGTCTGTCTATCTATCTTACTGTCTGTCTATCTATCTATCTTACTGTCTGTCTGTCTATCTATCTATCTATCTTACTGTCTGTCTGTCTATCTATCTATCTATCTATCTTACTGTCTGTCTGTCTATCTATCTTACTGTCTGTCTGTCTATCTATCTATCTATCTATCTTACTGTCTGTCTGTCTATCTATCTATCTATCTATCTTACTGTCTGTCTGTCTATCTATCTATCTATCTATCTTACTGTCTGTCTGTCTATCTATCTATCTATCTATCTTACTGTCTGTCTGTCTAACTATCTATCTATCTATCTATCTTACTGTCTGTCTGTCTATCTATCTATCTATCTATCTTACTGTCTGTCTGTCTATCTATCTATCTATCTATCTTACTGTCTGTCTGTCTATCTATCTTACTGTCTGTCTGTCTATCTATCTATCTATCTATCTTACTGTCTGTCTGTCTATCTATCTATCTATCTATCTTACTGTCTGTCTGTCTATCTATCTATCTATCTATCTATCTTACTGTCTGTCTGTCTGTCTATCTATCTATCTATCTATCTTACTGTCTGTCTGTCTATCTATCTATCTATCTATCTATCTTACTGTCTGTCTGTCTATCTATCTATCTATCTATCTTACTGTCTGTCTGTCTATCTATCTATCTATCTATCTAACTGTCTGTCCGTCCGTCTGTCCCTCTATCTATCTAACTGTCTGTCTGTCTATCTATCTATCTATCTTACTGTCTGTCTATCTATCTATCTATCTATCTTACTGTCTGTCTATCTATCTATCTATCTATCTTACTGTCTGTCTGTCTATCTATCTATCTATCTTACTGTCTGTCTGTCTATCTATCTATCTATCTATCTTACTGTCTGTCTATCTATCTATCTATCTTACTGTCTGTCTGTCTATCTATCTATCTATCTATCTTACTGTCTGTCTGTCTATCTATCTATCTATCTATCTATCTTTCTGTCTGTCTATCTATCTATCTATCTATCTTACTGTCTGTCTGTCTATCTATCTATCTATCTTACTGTCTATCTATCTATCTATCTATCTATCTATCTTACTGTCTGTCTGTCTATCTATCTATCTATCTATCTATCTATCTATCTTACTGTCTGTCTTCTATCCATCTATCCGTCTGTATTGAATAAAGTGGGTGAAATGCTACATCTTA
Source organism: Deroplatys truncata (assembly GCA_030765065.1). Lineage (NCBI taxonomy): Eukaryota > Metazoa > Arthropoda > Insecta > Mantodea > Mantidae > Deroplatys > Deroplatys truncata. The sequence continues at coordinate 130,516,675 of CM060980.1, forward strand.
TTCTTACTCCTTGATTTGTTATTATTGGTTCTGATTTTGTAGTGCCTGAGTTTGTAATAACTTTAGTGTTTGTATATATTCTTGTTTCTATCGGATCCTAAAACCAGGTCCGTACTCTGCTGCTAGACAAGAGCATTCTGCGACCACTCCTCCTGTATGGGGTTGTACTAAGACTCAACCCCTCCAAGTGTTCCAGAAGAAGGTATTGCGAGAACGTCTCATGATACAACTTCTCTATCAATTTGGAATAGCCGGCAACCGAGAGAAGGTCTTCACTACGACTCTCAGGTTCTTTGTCCACCTTTCTCGAGTACTACCTGGTGCTGCATACTTCGAACTGAGACCCGTACAGAAGCAGAGGCTAGACTGAAGCCGCGCATGCTGGAGGATATTTTTCTCAAGCACACATTGCCTAGTGTGGCATTTGGTTGCTTATTTTATATCCCCAACCATTGACTTGGTGTTCGATTAGGGGTCTCACATATGAGCATCCAGGGGCGTCATTTAGGCGGGACAGGGGGGTTAACTGCCCCCTAAGTTACCAGAAATAATTATGCCACTGACCATTATGGCTCTACCAAAAGAAAAACAACTCTACTTTTAATGCAAACGTTTCACTTAAGAAATAAAAGATTTTTTTAGGCTAAATGTGCCGTTAGGAATTCACATACAAATTCGGTAAGTGCTTCAGGCAATCTTGCTTCCCCCAAGGAGAAATTGAATTTACGCTTCTGTGAGGATTCTCTTTAATTGTATCTTTAGGAGTTAATTCTATGTCTCAATATCAGCAATGTGTATAGCACTTAACCGTGTTCATCAATTTATTATTAAATAAATGAAGAGGATAAGGGAAAACCCCAGAAAACACCATATCTATGTAATACACCCTTGAAGCCGAAATTATAAAGTCAATAATTATCATAATAATCTGGGAAGGATAGCGAAATAAAATAAATAATAAAATATTTAAAATCAGTGCATGTATTAAAAGGAGAAGCATTGGGAAAATTGTTGACTGTTAAAAGCGACAGAAAGACCAGACAGGCACAGCTTAGCTAATTAGGGACCAGCCCCAGGTAAAATGGGTAAATCCGCTGAAGCTAGTTTCTCCTGGAAATAATGGGTGCAGTTGCACTGGCCAGGAAGTGAAGATCACTAGAAGCTTCATGACGCTCAGTTTTGGTGCGAAATGTTTAAGGGGAGAGAGGGGAAGTTAGGAGTCTTTTCCTTGTATCGCGCGTGTGGTGAGAACATTCTCGCTGGGACGCTCGTGTGGTGAGGACACACTCTCGTTGGGGCCCTCTTGGGGTGCGGAACAATATTCTCTGGGTGTGAACTTGCAAGAGGATCGAAAGTTCAGCTGTAATTGATAATCTTCGGTCTTGGAAGTCGATTTTACGCATTGGAATTTCCTTTGTTTTTAACTGACAAAGATTTTTTTTTTACCTGCTTCCAATTCAGCCAACATAATGTGGATTAGCCAACGTCAAAATGCGGTAGAGTACACATTATCTAAACGCAGATCTATTACTGTTTCCGATAACTCTAGTGTATAGCTTTCATTCCTTTATAACGGCGTACTTTAAAGTTGTTTGTCATTCTTTGTTAATTTCTACCGATTTTGCTATTGTTTTTAAGGCAATAGGCAGTTTTGAGTTGCATGTAAACAAACTACAAATAACCCTTTCACTAGAAGAACCAACGTTCATTGGATCTGCGGGTGTCAGAATCAGAGGTTAGGATACACGTATGCTAGAATTTCTTCCTTCCAGTTTGCCACTAGAGAGAGCTCTAGCGGCTGTTTCATACCACGGCCGCCTAGAATAATCTCACTAGTGAAGCGTCTAAAATGCAAAATATGGATCTAATATGCCGTGACCAAAAACAAAAACGAGAAGGCTAAAACTTCTTCTTCTTTCCTTTTTCACTTATTCTAAATTAAACCGAGTTTTATTTATGGGCGCTATTTAACTACTATGATCCTTAGCGTCCCATTCTATATTGGGCGAGAAAGATCGGAAATTTTGCTCCGAGACCTTTTATCAGGCTTGACTTCTCTTCCGAAGGAAGACTAAGGATTTTTACGCCCTAAAAAATCCATCGCCCTCCGCTGGGTTTGAACCCGCGAGCTCGGGAGCTAGGGTTACCGTTCTTAGTTATTGTCAGCCAGGCTTTAAACAGCATAACTTTAAGCAGTTCAGCGAGAGAAAGTTATCCTTGTTGCTGAAAAGGATAAACATTGCCGGGATATGACGCAAAGTCGGCTCAGCTGAACCGCAGATAGCGACCTTGTTGAATAAGGATCGAATCTTCCGGCCCTGCTTTGCATACAAGGAACAGCGTTTTCATCATCGATGGGTGCAACCAAAGTGCTTCAAAACTCGACACAATGAAGAACAGTGATAGCAGGAAACAAAAGAACAACACGCGCCCACTTCCTTCACAATGTCTCCCTAAAAGCTGGGTCGGAGGTATATTGAGACTTGCTGAATCAGAGGCGGCTAGTGAGTTCGCTCAAAGCGGAGCATGTGGTGGACTAGCTCTCTTCGGGTCCCTCTTCCATTTACACCCCAGTTAAAGATGGGAATAATATCAGGGAATAAATAGAGAATACCGCAACGAATCTGCTGACAATGACGACAGCGTACTTCGGGAGTAATTGCGATTCTTTGCGGTTAATAGCAAAACGCTGATGTTACATCTCATAAGACTCATATGGCGTTTTCAACTGCATTCTTCATGTGCAAAAATCATACAATTTTTTACTTTCTGTAGTATTCATTTATAAGTAGGCAGAGGAAGTGTTGCATTCCACCCAAAAATGTAATAACGAGATTTCACATGAAATACATGTTTTGAGGTCTGCTGAATCTCAAAAGGCATTTTTAGAAGAAAGGTAGGTACATTGTGTGTGTGTGTGTATGTGAGAATGTGTGTGTGTGTGTGTGCGCGCGCGCGCGCGCGTATGTGAGCAACAAAACAAAAAAAAAATCTGATGTGTTACACTCACATGGCTTTCTCTACTCTTGTACAAACTATTTTTCCAAACGCTTATTCTCCACTTACTTCATGATAATCGAGATAAACATTTGCAGACTCTATCTTATTGCTAATTTTCTTGTAGATGTAAGGGGAATATATATTTACAAGGACAATATAGAAATACAGTAGCCTTTAAGTATAGACGTTACTCTTAATAGCTGGTTGCTATGTGCAACACCATTCTCTTTGCCACAGATTAATACTCTTTGCATATCCAAGACAAAAAAATGAATAACGAATTCCCATTTGAGAAAATAAGTATTGAAAATTTTAAGGGAATAACAAGTAATATCTCGAAAATGGTTCACTCAAAAAAATTATATGACATAAATTGTGTTTTTTTAGCGCGATCTACATTTTTTGTGTAGTAAACTTTTGTCTATCTCTTATGGTTTACCAGCTATGCAAAATTCGTTCACAATGAAGAATACTTTGGAGACATTCCCAGAAAATTCAAGGTATACATTTTATTTGTCATGAAAATATCTTAAACATATGATATTTTAATCAAAATGGTTAGAGCCATTTTTGAGAAAATTAAAATTTTCGAAAAATGTTCTATGTAAAGGGTAATCTGGGGTGGGGGATTTTCTTGATAACCTTCGTGTCGCATCTCTGGACGATACTGAACCTAAATATCAAGTTAAGTGTTTATCCGATTGTTTGTTTCTGAGTTATGCTGTTCACAGACACACACACACAAACACACACACACACACACACACACAGACACACACACGGACATGTTTCCAAAAATGTTTTTTTTTTATTCAGGGGGTCTCAAAACATATATTTCCGGTGAAATCTCGGGATCGATTTTTGGGTGGAATACAATACTTCCCCTACTTACTGTGCGTAATAGAGAAAGTAACAAAAAGTGGGATAAATACCAAACTTGGTATTTCAGTTCAGCATCTTCCAAGGATGCGAAGATTTTCAAGAAGATCCAGAAAATCCCGCAACAACAAACTACCCTTTACATGAAAAACTGTTCGTTTTTGTTTATTTTCTAAAAATGACCTTGACGATTTTGATTAAAATACCATATGTTTAAGATTTTTACATGACTAATAAAATGTAAATCTTTATTTTTTTACGAATAACCTGTGAGGTTTTTTTATTATTGTTGTATAAATTGATTACACTTTTAATAGACCTTAGCCTGCTCTTGGTAACCGCATGGAGAGCAGGAGAACCGTGTTGAAATCCCGGCTGTGGCGTTGACTTTTTCAGTTGATTCCATATTAAAAACCTGTGAGTTTTTTATATTTTTGTTCATAATTAATAAACCCTAAGTTATAGGTAGCCAAAACTTACTATACAAAAAAAATTTAGAATGCTTTAAAAGTTGTTGTACCATTTTTTTATTGTGGCATCAGCCATTTCCGAGGTATTCATTGTTATTGGTTTTACTTTTTCAATACTTTGTCATTTTTGAAGTGATCACAGTTCAGTTGTTTCTCGCTGTTTGGGAATTTCGACTTCAGTATTTAAAGATTTTATTATCGCTTCAACCTTCTGTATCCTTTAAGCATGCAAAAAGGGATATAAATACTCCATAGAGTATTAAAACACTAAAAAACTGCTACTTTAGTTCTATGTAGCTTTTAGAGCTGTATGACCTTTTAAAGCACGCTATATAACGATTTAAATATATGCCTGAAATACTAGCTTCCTATAAAATTGTAGTAAAAAAAACGAAAAACGTTTTGTCTGCATCAAAGCGAACAAACCATTCAAGAGGCCTTCAAATAGTAAATTAGATGCAGAGGAGCAGAAAAATACGAAGGGGGGCCTGTATACGCTCAAAAAGTTTTTAAAGACAAAGTGATAGTGTTATTTTAGCATTATAATTTTCAAACTCTTTTTTCGGGTTTTCAATTTCGGCACATTCTCATTTACAAATTGTTTCACACGATGTACTTTTCGGTATAAATGAATGAGATTTTGTATACGTCCTTATAAATAACAGGAAAAAGTGATAAAACGAATTTTTGTTAAGGGAACAAGTACGGCAAACATGCATTATTTGGTCACATTTCCAAAGCATTAATAAAATCATATTTGACAGGAACTATAAAAGATACTAAACTGCAATTTTGCAGACATGTTAAAGACTGTTCAGTGAATGGCTTCTGTGAGTTTCATTATGCTATTTTAATTGTTCTAGATTTTATAAATATATTGATGTTCTATAAATTATAAGTAAATGTACCGTTCTATCCAGGAACAATTTTTACTAAATATAAACAATGCGGCTTCACAAAATTATACATGATATTAAGAAAATCAGCATCAACATAGTGTGGTAAGCTTTTTTTACTTTAACAATTATAAGCTAAAATAAAAGAAAGTATTTCTTGAAATTCAGGTTTTTATATTTTTATAAAGATTTTTACTTAAGCTTTTTTATTGTCTACTAGCTGAAGATAAGTATGAGCTTAAGCTTCACGAACAATTTCAAGGTTCTAGGTTTGCTCGTTCTTAAGAAATATGTTCATTAATACGAGAAAAAAAAATTGCGGAAAGTAGACTATCAGTGTATTAATACAGTTATAAAATTTAAACTAAATAAAAAAGATAACGATATTCTCAGAAACCGTTCACTGAACAGTTAACAGTTTGATATCCTTTATAGTTCCTGTCAAATTTGATTTTATGTAATGCTTTGCAAATATGGCTAAATAATGCCTGTTTGACATACATAGCATGTTTAGTTGTTATGATATCAAGTAATAATATTCACATTATGCAAATTTTAAGTAAAAATTTTAAGTCACATGTTTAACATTTATTTTCCCCTACACTAGTGGGATAATTACAAATTCATTTCTACAAAAGAGTGCCCCTTGCTCGGAAATGCTATTATGTCTTCAGGCTATTTGCCTCGTACAGCAAGTTACGATATTCTGTGAGGAGAATGGGATGGACACCATTTTCCCTGTCATTAGCAGTATTGTATCGAAACTAGGTTATTTTCTCTCTCTTTCTTTCCATTACGTTACGTAAGACCGCACGGAGAATGCAACTTCCTACGTCAGAAGCGTAATAGGAAGGAGACTTAAACTTCCGATCAGGGAGGAGTCCAAGGACAGGATAGTGACGTAACTTCCTACAGGAATTATAGTATCAGTTTTTCCGCAGTAAATCCCGCAGAGCTGTTAATCCCCATGAGAACATTGGGATGATATACGCTTCATTTTGTGGAATTTCGGTTCTAAGGATATAAAGCTGAAAGATTATTCTACTCAGATTAGAAACTACTTAACTTTAGTCATTGCAAGGATTTTATCGTGAGAACGATGACGACTGTGGACTAAATGACATTCGTTTTTGTTTTTTACTTTACTACGTATAGTAAGTAGGGGAAGTATTGTATTCCACCCAAAAACTTGATACCGAGATTTCACCGAAAATATATGTTTTGAGACCCCCTGAATCCAAAAAGAGCACTTTTGGAAACATGTCCGTGTGTGTGTCTGTGTCTGTCTGTGAACAGCATAACTCAGAAACAAACAGTCGGATAAACACCAAACTTGGTATTTAAATTCAGTATCTTCCAAGGATGCGACACGAAGGTTTTCAAAAAAATCCCCCCACCCCAGGAACCCTTTACATGGAAGATTTTTCGAAAATTTTAATTTTCTCAAAAATGGCTCTAACGATTTTGATTAAAATATCATATGTTTAAGATATTTTTATGAAAAATACAATGTATATCTTCAATTTTCTGGGAATGTCTCCAAAAGTGTTCTTCATTGTGAACGACTTTTGCATAACTAGTAAACCATAAGAGATAGACAAAATTTTACTACACAAAAAATGTAGATCGCGTTAAAATACAGAATTTATGTCGTATACATTTTTTTTGTTGAGTGAACCATTTTCGAGATATTGCATGTTATTTCCCTTAAATTTTTCAATACTTATTTTCTCAAATGGGAATTCGTTATTCATTTTTTTGTCTTGGATATGCAAAGAGTATTAATCTGTGGGAAAGGGAATGGTGCTGCACCTAGCAACCAGCTATTAAGAGATATGTATGTGCTTAAAGGCTACTGTATTTCTATATTGCCCTTGTAAATATATATTCCCTTTACATCTACAAGAAAATTAGCAATAAGATAGAGTCTGCAAATGTTTATATCGATTAACATGTAGTAGATGGAGAATAAGCGTTTGTATAAATAGTTTGTACAAGAGTAGAGAAAGTCATGTGAGTGTAACACATCAGATTTTTTTAACGCAAATGCATGTTTAAGTGCTCGTTATAAAGCGAAGCAAAATATACTTAAGAGAGAGAGAGAGAGAGAGAGAGAGAGAGAGAGAGAGAGGCTAGCATAAACCTATAGCATAGTCAGATAAATATTATTTCATTCGTAAGTCAAGCATCTTCTAAGGACACAAGGAGAGAAATTAGAACGTTCCTACTCCACAGTGTCCTTTGCATGAGGAAGAAAAAGGATATTGACTTTGAAAAAGCATTTGACCTGATGGATGGAACTATTTTATGGAAAATAATGGACAATCGGGGATATCCTCGGCACATTCTATAGGCAATTAAAAGTATATATATATATATATATATATATATATATATATATACAAACACTAAAGTTATTATAAACTTAGACACTACAAAATCAGAACCAATAATAACAAATCAAGGAGTAAGACAAGGATATAGTATTTCACCCACTTTATTCAGTATATATATATATATATATATAGATGATCTTATAAAACATGGAAGAAAGATGTGCAAGATGTGTATCCAGGGATACAACTAAATCAGAATTCATATTTGAATATAATGTTTTACGCAGATGATGTAGTAATATTACAGAGTAGCGAGGATAACCTACAGCGCTCTATTTATAAAATGTACCAACTGGGAAACAAATATAATTTAAATATTTCCTTAAAAAAGACCAAAGTAATGGCTCACCAAGGAAAATACCCAGTGACAACAAAAATATGCATTGCAAATAATATCCTGGAACAAGTCATGAATTTTAATTACTTGGGTTATGACATAAGTTTCGATAGGGATATAGATAATAAGATAAATAAATTTCAACAAATATGTGGAACTATAACAAGAACTCTACAAAATAAAACAAGGAAAGAAACAAAGCTGAAGTTCTACAAGACCAGGCAGTCCCGGTGATCATGTATGGCAGCGAATCTTGGATAATAAAAGAAAAGGACAAAAGTAAAATTCAAACGGCGAAAATGAGATTTTTACGGACAACTAAAGGATGCACAAGATTAGACTTAATAAGAAATGAAACAATTGGCGAACTGAATATTTATAAATTATGTGATAAAATGGAAGAAAATAAACGTTGTTGAAAAGAGCACATTAACCGCATGAGTGGTTTATATTTATTAACTAATAAATATAAACCGCCAGGAAAAAGAGACATCGGGCCCCAAGAAAGAGATGGGAATAAAAAAGAATGCGAAAACGGACAGGTGTAATATCTAATCCTTGAACTGAAGAAGAAGAGAAAAGGATATATATGCTCAAAAATGGCACAAACTATTTTGATTAAAATATCTGTCTCTGAGATATTGAAATGATGAATAAAATGTCTCTTGAAAATTTCTGCAGTCTGTGAAGTTCTGTTTTGTTTTTATTGAATTTATAACTTAACTCACAGGCAAAGCATTACTACATAAAATGCAAATTTCTTTTAAATGCAGCATGTATGTCAAACGAAACTTTGTATGGCATTTCTCACGTATTCGCCGTTCTTCGTTTAAGTTTTACAGTATTTTAAGGGATATACTTGAATGCTAAGCAGCGTTTCTTTTGCTTCTAGTGAGATGATGCAAAGAGTGTGCAATACAGAGGATGGCATATAGTGACTTGCTTTGTAAACATTTGACTGTTGTCCCACCGTCCTGTACATTCCTGTGTACCTACAATAAATAATACTACATTCTGTGTGACGCTTTCCAGCCCGATGATGTTTTTTTTCTTTGGGGGAGGGAGAAAGTGAGTTCTGTATGGAAGTGTTCCTAAACATTCGAGATCCAAACAAATTCACCTGCAATTCGCGATTTGTACATTTTTGCAATCAAAGGAAGATAAAACAGGTACAAATTGCATTTTCACATTTGTAAATGTTGATGCTTTTCCAGTAGCAAATGATTTGGTTGTTTGTTTTGGTTGGTAAGACTCGGAATGGTATATAAAAAGTCAAGGGGGTAATAAAGCAGTTGTTATTTGACTAAAAAGTGTCAAAAGTGGAGAATATTGGTGTAGAAGAAGCTGAGGTATCTCTTGGTATCCTATAACCCGAAAAATCTAATCAAATGAATGAAATCTGTTGTGTTTTTACTTTCTCCATCATCTACCTATAGTAGGTAGAAGTGTTTCACTAAAAATTTTCATATCGAGATTTCATTGGAAATAAACGTCTTGAGGTCCATTGAACCACCAAAACAGCAGTTTTAGAAAAAATTCACTGTATGTCTGTCTGTTTGTCTATCCGTCTGTATCTCCGTGAACAACATAATTGAAAAAAGTCAGATAAATATCAAACTTGGTATCTAAGCATGCGACATGAAGGTTAAAAAAAAAAACTTCACTTAAACTACCCTTTGCATGAATAGTTTTTCGTTATTTTTTATTGTTTCCAGAATTGCTTAAATGATTTTGATTAAAATATCACATATTTTATGTTAAGTCTAACATACATGTTGGGAATTTTTAATTTCTCTGCCACGTACCTAGTAGGTATAGAGAAGGTATTGCATTTCACCCAAAAATTCCATACCGAAATTTCGCGGAAAGTACATGTTTTGAGACACCACTAATAAAAAGCATGTTTAGAAAAAAGTCCGTGTATGTGTGTGAACAGCATAATTCAAAACGAAAAATCGGATAAGTAATAAATTGGTATTTACGCTCATTTCAAGAAAATTTCCCACGCCCCTAACTAAAATTTTTGGTTCTCTAAAAATCGCCTCAAACGAGCTTGATTAAAATACCATATATTAAAGATATTTACATGAAAAATAAAATGTATATTTCGAATTTTCTGGGCATAACCGTGAAGTTCTCTTTATTCGGAAAAAATTTTGCATAATCTTGTGTAACTGGTAAACGTTAAGCGATAGGCGAAGACGTACTACACAAAAAATTTAGATCTCTTTAAAACACACAATTTATTTCAAATAACTTTTTTGTGGCATCAGCCATTTCCGGGATATCTGTTATTAATCTGTTCGTATTGTTCAATATTTTGTCATTCATTTAAGTCCCATCGATTTTCAGCTGTTTCTGACGATGGTATGCAAGCAGTATAGAATTATAAGGCCAGCGTAGAGTCCAGTTCTTAAACATTTGGCTATCACTGTTCTCTTTGTATCCTAACGAAATGTGTAATGCAGTTATTTAGAGGTTTATCTCGATTAAAATGAAGTAGAGAGAAAAATAAACTTTCGTAAGAATAATTTTTATATCCACTAATAAATGATAGAGAAAGTTGTGTTAATGTAACACATTACATTTTTTTAAAAAATTTCACTATCGCATTTGCGTCCTATATACTTGATACTACAACAGAATAACAATTTCGGGAAAAAAAATTATGATTAGCAAGAGGTATAAAGAAAAGTTTCTTAAATAATAATTTGCAGAATAGATAAGCAAGTAAATTAAAGTGGATATAGAAGGTCGTATGGTTGTAACACATGATATTTGTAAAAGGGTGCGGAGCTAAACAATCTGAAGTGATACATCCACCTGACTTTTTCCATCCTATATCGTTTATTAGAGTGTATAGAAACTATTCTTACTAAAACCTATTTTTCGATCTACTACATTTTAATCCAAATAAACCTTTATAGAAATAGCTGCATTACACATTTCATTATGGATACAAAGGGAACAGCGATAGTCAAATGTTTAAGTCCGGACGCTATATGCTGGCTTTAAAATTCCAACAACTGAATGTTGACAGGACTTGAGAATGACCAAGAAATGAACAATTCGAACCTTCAATAACGGATATCTCAGAAATGGCTTATGCAAAAAAAGTCATTTGACATAAATTGTGCGTTTTAAAGAGAGGTGCAACTTTGATGTAGTACGTTTCCGTCTTATCACTTGACGTTTACCAGTTATGCAAAATTCCCTCCGAATGAAGAGGACTTCAAAGGCTATTCCCGGAAAATTCGAGATATACATTTTATTTGCCATGTAAATATCTTTAATGTATGGTAGTTTGATCAAAATCGTTAGACCCATTTTTTAGAAAACAAAAACTTTCGGTAAATATTCCTTGTAAAGGGTAGTTTGAGGTGGGGATGTTTTCTTGAAAATATTCCTGTGGCACCTTTGGAAGGTATTGAATCTAAATACCACGTTTGGTATTTATCCGACTTTTCGTTTTTGAGTATGCTGTTAACGGACACACACATTCACATTTTTCTAAAAATGTTTTTTTTTAATTTATTATTCAGTGAAGCTCAAAATGAATTTCTGGTGAAATCTCGGTATAGAATTTTTGGGGGGAATGCAATATCTTCTCTACCTACTATGAAGGTACGTGGTAGAGAAAGTAAAAATGGGTATTCACGCCAGTAATTAATTTACTTATAGTTCCCTTGCACAGTAGGCATATAACATAACCATTTGCCAATGTAAACACTTAATGACTTCTAATCTCCACTTAATGAAATAAACATTTGTTAACGATCAATTTATATTTCATATATTTTAAGAAATATGTATTTCTGTAAACAATTAAGCTGGTTAACCAAAAATGAACTTGAAAAGCAGACTATTAGGACTCTTTTTCGTAGATTTTCCTCCGAATTCCATTAACACTGTTCAAAATGACAGCACAGATGAACAGTTTCCTATGATGATTTCTTAATTACTTTCTCTACTACGAATAGTAAGTAGAGGAAGTATTGTATTCCACCCAAAAATTCGATACCGGGATTTCACCGGAAATATATGTTTTGAGAACCCCTGACCAAAAACAGCATTTTTGGAAACATGTCCGTGTGTGTGTCAGTGTGTCTGTGAACAGCATAACTCAGAAACGATCAGTCGGATAAACACCAAACTTGGTATTTAGGTTCAGTATCTTCCAGAGATGCGACACGAAGGTTTTCAAGAAAATTTCCCCCAGACTACCCTTTACATGGAACATTTTTCAAAAATTTTAATTTTCTCAAAAATGGCTCTAACGATTTTGATTAAAATATCATGTTTAAGATATTTTCATGACAAATAAAATGTATATCTTGAATTTTCTGGAAATGTCTCCAAAAGTATTCTTCATTGTGAACGACCTTTGCATAACTGGTAAACCATAAGAGATAGACAAAACGTTACTACACAAAAAATGTAGATCGCGTTAAAATACACAATTTATGTCATATGCATTTTTTTGTTGAGTGAACTGGTTTCGAGATATTGCTTGTTATACTTTTTCTCAAATTCGTAATTCATTTTTTTTTATGTCCTGGACATGCAAAGAGAATGGAATGCGCCACATAGCAACCAGCGCTTAAAATATTTGATTATCGCTTATAACCTACCATATTCCCCTTGCACCTACAAGAAAATTAGCAATAAGATTAACATCTCGATATCTCGATTAACATGAAGCATATGGAGAATAAGCGTTTGTAAAAATAGTTTGTACAAGAGTAGAGTGTAGAGCGTAACACATCAGAATTTTTTTAATGACATTAGTTCTGTCAAATTCCATAGACGGGAGTGACATGTAGGTATCACTAACTGTATAAAAGGCTATCTTTGCATCGCAAGATAAGATGTCACATGGATAAACAATTAATATATTATAAATAATTATAAAATCATATGTGTAACATTCATATAGCTTTCTCTACACTTTTCATAAGGATTTTACAAGCGAGTTGCATGAAACATTTTTCTATCCATTTTATGCTGGATACATGATGAGCAATGGCTTCGCCTAGGTACCACAGTTGTGCACATTTAGTGGCGCGCAGATAGCTCAGACAACAATCATTTATTAATGAAAGGAACTCGATATATGCCAACTATGAACAAGGTTTCTTAGTACAAGGTTGCTTCAAAATCGAGATTTTAAGTGGGGTGTTTGCATGGAGTGAAGAAGGAAATGACGTCACAAGTAGTCAGATTACTTCGAATGTCCGCCAAAATTATGCAAAGTGTAATGAATTCATGATGCCGGAACAAAGCCGTGTTATTCCTCTTTATCTATAGTTTTATAATAAAAATAAGGTGTATGATAATGTATGTATCACAGTTCATATTCCATAAAGCACTTCTCAAGCAACGGAGAATTGCTTGCAGAGAGCAGATAACCTCAAACCTGCCACAAGCAGAATTTGTTCACACCACTTTAATAATGAAGATTTTGAATTGAGTTTTAGGGCAGAATTGTTCCAAATATTATTAATACGCCCACGAACTTTAAAAGAAGCCCGTTACGAAGGCTTTTCAATAAAGAATGATTATAATTTTTTTACGGTCACAATTTCTCGCGCTAAAATTTAATCTTCTGATATTCTGTTAGCTTAATGTATAACAAACACGCCGTACTAGTTTCATTGTTGACACTCCTGTGAGATTCGGGGAATCTGAGACATGTTCAGTATCGCATACCGCAAAAATGGAGGTGACACGCGATGAACAATATACAGCTTTAATGCTAGAGGAAGATCCGGAGTTTCTTTCAAAGGTAATCACTGCTGTTGAAACTTGGTTACATCATTTTGATCCTGAGAGCAAACAGCAAAGCTCAGTGTGGAAATCTCCTTTATCACCAATCCCCAAAGAAGCAAAAGTGGTTGCTTCTGCTGGGAAAGTTACGGTCATCTCATTTTTTGATATTCATGGATGGTTTATCAGCATGCGTACCTGCACACACATCAATAACTGGACAGTACTGCAGGGATGTCCCGAAAAATTTGCAAGTCTATTTCAGGTGCAAAAGACCATATATCCGTGAAACAGGCCTGATGCTGCACCACGATAATGCACGGCCAATATTGCAAATTTTGTTACTGAATATCTTGCAAAAATCAAAGTGAAGTGCATCCCTCACCTTCCTTATACTCCGGATTTAGCCCCGTGTGACGTTTTTCTATTCCCTAACCTGAAGATACACCTTCGTGGGAGACATGTTCCATCATCAGGAGCGACAGTGAAGGCTGTGGACCTTTCAAAAACTGGTTTCCAGGATGTCTTTGCAGACTGGCAGAAACGTTGGGACTGGTGCATGACATCCAAAAGGGACCATTTTGAGAAGGACCACCAAAATTATAAGTATGAGTAAATGTATGTTGTCAGAAAAAAATGTGATCATTCTTATTGAACAACCCTCGTATTTATCTGCTTCATTATCTACTGTCAAAATTTCGTTTCCAGACCCCACGAACCCGGGTAAAATAATGTTCAAATTTGCTAAAAGTAGCATTAGCGTAATCACTGAAAGCATTAAAGCCGGTTAAAGTAGTTGAGAATGACGTGTGGGTTATCTAGTCCTCACTGATAGGGGCGTACGCAGAGGGTGTCTTTGGGGTGTGCTGAAATAAGTGAAACAAATGAAGCCAGTCCTGTCTTCATTCTGTTGTCATTTTTAGAGATTTATCCATGTGAGGGGGTTGCTGATCACTGAACAAGGTATATTCACTAAATAAAGGATTTGATGCGTCAGCAACCAACTTTTTAAGTATTTATAGGACCAAAAGGCAAATAGGAGTACACAGAGACCAAACTCCCCAGCCAGGACTCATACCCAGTCAGAAGCTCCATTTTCACTTTACAAGGTATAACCACAGGAGGTACTCTCTAACCATCTAGTGCACAGGTGGGCAGAAGTCAGTTTTGCGCCGGCAACACAACACAACGCAACCCTCACCAGAAACGTGGAAGTAAGGTATTGCTGCGATGGAAAGGGGAGGTTAGGTTGTAGAGCTCCTGCAGTGACGGTTGATAGTTTAGTTCACTATTATATTGTGTTTAAGTTGACTTTCTACATTTTTTGAAAGGTTTTCCATTCTCCTTGTAATGATTCTTCCAGAGAAATTAATATTATTAATATTGGAAAGTTCTTGAGGTCACATAATTTCTACAGCTTTTGTCAGACATAGTTTCAAGCCTCTTGAAAAGGTTTTATGAACCGAGAGAAGTGTGCAATTAGCATATTTAATTTTGTATTTACGGTCATCAAGTTTAGAGACATTCTGTACAATGTTCTTTGCAGTTAACAAATGTAATAGTAGTAATAATAGTAATAATAAACCACAATAGGCTTATCCGTTAAACACATATCTTTAATTTCACCCTATGAAGCATATCTAACGTAGTGCATTTGGATGTTACCTCTAAATACGCCATGTAATGTTCTTGAGTAAATTACACATTTTACATTCTCTCCTTCTGCACAGCAAAAAATAAATAAATAAATAAATAAATAAAAAATAAAAAGAAGAAAGAATTTCTGCATGAAATTTCCATTTTCCGGAACACAATGGTTTAGTAGACAACTCCACCACTGAACTGTTTACTTCCAACCCCCTCTCGCCTCTAGCTAGCAACTCTGACCCAGGCTGTGTGCGCTTTCAGTTGCGTTACGTTGTGATTACAGTCTGAACCGCGACAGAAGCGTTGACTTCCTCTGATCTAGTACTAACTTCCTGTGACTAAACGTGTACGGATAGTAAAATGAGTGGAGCGAGTGCTTTTTTGTAGAATAAGAGCACAGTTTTGTATTAATTATTCCCCAAACCATAATAAACAAAAGAAGGCACATTTAGCCTTTCAAATTATACTGGACTAAACACTAGATATTTTTTAAGTTGCAACAGCAAATACTTCGAAAATGGTTAAAGATAAGGAAAAAACATGATGTGTTACATTCACATAACTTTCTGTACCCTCTATTGTTTATTATGGGTATGCAAATTATTCTTACAAAAGTTTATTTTTCTATCTACTTCATTTTAATAGAGATAAACCTTTGCAGAAATAGCGGCATTACACATTTCTTTATAAATGAAAAGGAAACAGCAATGTTCAAATGTTTAAGAACTGGACGCTATATGCGTTCCATGCAATCGCGAGGAACAACTAAAAATCGACGGGACTTAAAAAGAATGACGAAGTATTGAACAAATCGAACCATTCATAACGGATATCTCGGAAATGGTTGATGCCGCAAAAAAAGTTATTTGAAATAAATTGTTTGTTTTAAAGAGGTCCATATTATTTGCATAATACGTTTTCGTCTATCGCTTAATGTTTACCAGTTATAAAAGATTATACAAAATTCCTTCGGAATGATGACTTCAAAGTCTATTCCCGGAAAATTAAAGATACGCCCTTTATTTCTCATGTAAAATATCTTTAATATATGGTATTTTAATAAATTCGTTAGAGCCATTTTAAGAAAACCTAAAATTTCGAAAAATGTTTCATGTAAAGGAACATTTGGGGTGGGGAGATTTTCTTGAAAATCTTTTTTCTAAAAGTGATTTTTGGGGGGATTCAGCGGTTCTCATTGTCGTCCTCCGTGGTGTAGTGGTTACCATGCTAGCCTCTAACCTCTAGCTCCTGAGGTCGCGGGTTCAAACCCGGCAGAGGGCGATGGATTTTTTCGGGCGTAAAAATCCTTAGCATGGCTTCCTTCGGAAGGGAAGTGAAGCCGGCGGTCCCATGGCATAGATTTACGGCACGTAAAAGAACCTCAAGCCTGATAAAGAGGCCTCTGAGCAAAATTTCCGGTCTTTCACGCCCAATATAGAATGGGACGCTAAGGACCACAGCAGTTAAAGAGCGTCCATAAATAAAACTCAATTTTTTTAGCGGTTCTCAAAACATGTATTTCCGGTGAAATCTCGGTATCGAATTTTTGAGTGGATTGCAATACATTCTCTACTTACTATTTATGTGATACAGAAGGTGGTTTACGTGGTTTTCGTCTATCGCTTAACGTTTGGCAGTTATAGAAGATTGTACAAAATTGCTTCCGAATGAAGAGGATTTCATAGGCTATTCCCAGAAAATTCAAGATGTATATTCTATTTGTCATGTAAATATTTCTTAATATAAGGCACTTTAATCAAAATCGTTAGAGACAGTTTTTAAGAAAAGAAAATATTTCGAAAAATGTTCTATGTAAAGGGTAGTTTTGGGGGGGGGGGTGATTTTCTTGAATGGCTTCGTGTCGTATCTTTGAAAGTTACTGGATCTAAATACCAAGTTGGTATTTATCCGACTTTTCGTTTTTGGGCTATGCGGTTGACACACACACACGAACCTTTTTCTAAAAATGTTTTTTTTTATTCCGGGGACCTCAAAACATTTATTTCCGGTGAAATCTCGGTATCGAACTTTTGAGTGGAATGCCATACCTTCTCTACCTACTATGTACGTGGTAGAGAAAGTATAAAAAGGTTCTAAATAAGTTGGAAGCTTTAACGAGAGCTATATGTTTTTTGCATTTAGGTTTTTGTCTATCTGCTATGATTTCTCAATAATGCAAAATGCAACACAAATGTAGATGGCTTCACTTATATATAGAAATTTTGAGAGACCCCTTTTATTTGTCATGTTAATATTGTGACATATTAATAATTTGGGGGCTTTCATTGTCATTACCACGTTGTTGGTCTACATAGTCATTACCAGACATATTGCTTTCGTGATGAACATATTGACATATTGACTGGGATGACGTCACTCTTGGCTGGGAGTTTTTGCTAGTCACGAGTGGTGGGGATAGCGTCTGTCTGAGTTAGGGTTCCGTGAGAAGCGGATCGCGTGTGCTAGCCGGCTTTTGGATCGGTGGACATCCCCGCTCACCTTTCATATTTAATAATGTAGGAACCCCAAACGGTTGGGAAATAAAGCTAGGAATGTGTAAGTAGATTTGTGTTATGGATTTTGTACAGTGAAATAACCCACGCCTTCCTCTTAACCCCCACACCACGTTTCGGTCCTCCGCAGCCAAGTGAGTATACGTCCCCTCAGTGTGCGTGCTGGGTATTAGAAATGAATTTAATTTTCATGTGAACTTTTAGGCCATCTACCCAGCATGTACCTAACAATATCCCAAGTTTACAATGTTTTAATCAAACTCATAAGATATAATAACGGTTTTTAGTGTTATTTATTTAACATTATTGTAGCCCCACGTTGTGGTAGCCAATTTGTTACGTTTTTTTTATATAAATGTTATTACTTGTGATGTTTGTGCATGTGTGTTTACTTCATGTGAAGCCATCTTGTGACGTCATTCATTTGTTCGGTTTGTAGCTCCATCTGGTGTTAGCAATTTGCGGCAGTATTAGTTTTTGTTTGAAAAAAACTAATGCTAGTGATTTTATTTAATTTTGGTTCTTTGTCCTCCGGCTAGATATTATTTCTCGGTCGAACATGTTTCTTTTTATCAGGGTGTGTAAACGGAAAGGAATCTTTTATCCAAATATAACACTGATGAAGAAATTTGTTTTACACATTTATTGTCGAACACGTTAACTATCACATTTATACATTGATCTTAACACTCGCCAAACTGAAACGGTTATAATAACTTCTTACTGATAATTCTTTTAATCCACGTACTTCAATCTTTTGTATAATTAACTTTACCATACTTTAGATCTTTCATAATTCTGCTGCGCGTAACTTGTGAATCTATATCCGATGTATGCCGTACTAATACTTTCGACGAACTGACTGACTGAAGACGACGTGTAGTGTACACAGATTTTTGATGAACTGAGCGACTGACGGACTTTACCTCTAACCTAGCCTCTATTTATACTCCCACTCCCCGATATGCCTAAAGATTATAACTGAGCTGCAATTGGCTAATAAAACGCGCCAACATTAGCGTCTATTTTTATATCCAATGAAAATTATGAATACATATGCTCTAGGGAAATATTCCAGAAGGTTCTAAACGGAAAAACGCGCCAACATTACGCAACTTCCTCGTTTCCAATAATGATAAACAGCTCATCCCCCCTTCGCTGCATTATTGCGAGCTATTATTGACAGTTTCAGTAAGGTCGTATAAACTTACTTATCAACAATAATTACAGTCAAGAAACATCTCAAATCAATGTCACATAAAAATGCATATTCATATTACAATCATTATTTACATTTAAGTAATTTGTGATACAAATTACTGCATCAAAGATCAAATTTTGAGAGAACAAAAGTAACAATTTTCCATTCAGCGAGTTGTTCAGGGTGGGGGTTATTCCTTGAAAACATTCGCCTTAAGAAATTTGGTATTTTTTGGAAGTTTTTCTATTAATATTTTTCTCAGATACACGCATCCACATATGGATCTTTATCTGACTGCACTTTACGGAATGTGTTTGAGTCTGTGTATGTGTCTGTGCGCGCGCCCGCACGTGTGCGTATGTATTTGTGAACAGCATAACTCAAAAACAAGAAGTTGCGTAAACACTAAAATTGATATTAAAGCCCAGGATTTCAAGGATGTCACGTGAAGATACTATTCGCGAAATATCCCTCCACCTGAAACCACTAATTGCTGGAAAATTTTTCGTAACTTTTTATGTTCTCAAAATTCCTCTAACTATTTTGATTAAAATATCACAATTTTAAGAAACTGACATGAAAATTAAAATATAAACCTATCCTGGATTCCCCCCTTTTTTTCTTTCCGATTTGAAATCGCTTCTTGGCAGACATTTATGTCAAATAACATGACGTGGATAAAAGTAATGCTTTTTATATGAAAATCACAGACTTTCTCCACTCTCTCTTCTACAAACTAGCCTTACAAAACCTTATTCTTCTATTTCTTGTTCATACAGATTTCTTACTTATATCTTATGTTGCTTAATATTTCTTATACCTACTACTTCATTTCACATTGCACATTTCTTTAAGTTGTAAGAAGAATGCTGTAAGCTGAAACGTTAATAAAATCTTTTCAAAGCCGATAGCTACGTAATAGCTCTGAAATTCTGTTATCTTTGTATGAACACGAAAAAGAAAGAAAGAAAAACAGTTTGTTGTGTCACATTTGCATTACTTTCTCTACCCTATATCGCTATTAGTGGGTATATAAAGTATTCTTACGAATATTTATTTTTCCATCTACTTCATTTTAATTTAGATAAACCTGTGTAGAAATAGCTACATTACACATTTCTCGGTAATACGAGTACAAAGGAAACAGCGATAGTCAAATGTTTAAAAACTGGACTCTATACGCTGGCCTATGCAATCGCGAAAAACAATTGAATGTCGACAGAACTTTAAAAGAATGGCGAAATTTTTAACAATTCGAACCATTAATAACGTATATCTCAGAAATGGCTTATGGCACAAAAAAAGTTATTTGGGATAAAGTGTGTTTTAAAGAGATCTATTGTGTAGTACGTTTCGTCTATAACATTTACGACTTATACAAGATTACACAAAATTCTTCTCGAATGAAGAGAACTTCTCAGAGGACTGCCTGCGTGATCTGGTGGTTAGCCTTACTTTCAAATTTGTAGGTCTTGGGTTCGATTTCCGGCTGGAGATTGGGAATTTTAACTTCCAAATTTGTAGGTCCTGGGTTTCATTTCCGGCTGTAGAGTGGGAATTTTTCTTTAGTGAGTTAGTTTTCTAGGGAGTGGGAGTTCTTTAATTTTCTTTATTTCCTATCCTCCTTAATCTGGAACTATGAATGAGAGTATGAATTTAATGTAATAGCCCAAAATAACACCAACCCAATGGTTAACGCCACTGCAAAGGAATCGTTCTTCGTGGTCTAGGGGTACCATGCTAGCCTCTAGATCCCGAGCTTCATACCGGACGGAGGGCGATGGATTTTTAAAACCTTAAAAATGTATTTTGTAAAAATGGATTGTAAAAACCTTAGCATAACTTCCTTCGGAAGGGAAGTAAAGGCGGTGGTCCCGTGTCGTAGATTTACGGCACGTAAAGAACCTCAAGCCTGACAAAGACGTCTCTGAGCAAAACTTCCGGTCTTTCACGCCCAATATAGAATGGGAGCTAAGAACCATAGCAGTAAAAGAGCGTCCATAAATAAAACTTAATTTATTTTTACTGTAAAGCGAATGAACATCGTTGCCAATGAACAATCGTTACTACGGTAAAAAACCACCTATATGAACTAAGATGTTAAAGAAGGCATATAAATGAAGTCCTCCCCCAGAAAAATACACTTCACAGGTTATTCCCCAAAACTTCAAGATATACATTTTATTTGTCATATAAATATATTTAATATATACAATTTTAATAAAAATCATTTTAGCATTCTTTAAGAACATAAACATTAAAGAAACTCTTCCGCGTAAAGGGTAATTTGGAGTGGGATTTTTTTTAATCTTCGTGTCGCATCCCTTGGAAGATACTGAACTTAAATACCAAGTTTGGTATTTAACCCATTTTCGTTTCTGAGTTATGCAGTTCACAGACCACACACACACGGACCTTTATCTAAAAATATTTTTCAGGGAGCCTCAAAACGTGTATTTCGGGTGAAATCTCGATATCGAATTTTTGAGTGGAATGCAATACTACTCCTATTTATCTACTATAGGTAAGCGGTAGAGAAACTAAAAATGCAATAAAACAAATTTTAGGGATGTGCGCAAATTTGCACTCTTTAGAGAAAGTCGTGTGGGATGCTCATCGTAATTATTTATAATTCAGGTAGCTTGAAAACGTGCACTTCCGATAAAATCGCGATATGTTTCGGTTTTTATTTAATCTTTAAGTGTTTAAAGTTACTTTTAACAACTCAGTCTGCAGAGATGGTGAATGAAATGGACGTAATTATATTGAGCCCGGGGTCCATTAAGCTGAGAGTTATCTGACATCTGTCTAATGAAAAAACTCCCAGAATAAACGTTATCTTGCAATTTACCACACACGGACAGTCAGCGGGAAGGCAGACGGGCTATTCCATCAGGGAAGTAGGTATTTACGTCAAATACCGCACCTCCTCTAAGGGGATAAAGTAAAAATCGTATGTGTTACATTCACATGACCTTCTCTACTTATTCTTCAACAAACTATTTTTACAAAGGCTTATTCTTTTATCTACTTCGTGTTAACCGAGATAAACGATTGTGGAAGTGGTTTTTGTACATATTTCCTTGTAGGTACAGTGGGAATATAGGAATACATTAGACTTAAGCGATAGTCAAATATTTAAAGAGCTGGTCGCTACGTGATGACTTTGAACTTCCGCTCTCTTTGCATGGCCAGGAGGAAAAGAAGAAAGAAAGAAAGAAAGAAACCAATAACGACTTCCCATTTGAGAAAAGTATTGAAAAATTCAAACCAATAACAAGAAATATCATGGAAATTGTTTGGAAAAAAAAAAGAGTGTATTAAGATTTTGTCATCCAGATTGAAGAGGGCTTTAGAAGCAATTCGTAGAAAATTCAAGATATATAATTCATTTGTCATGAAAATATGTTAAACATATGATATTTTAATAAAAATTGTTGTAGCCATTCCTGAGAAAATCAACATTTTAGAAACAATTTTGCATGTAAAGGGTAGTTTGGAATGGGGTATTTTCTTGAAAATCTTCGTGTCGCATTTTTGGAAGACGGAGTGCTTAAATACTTTTGAGTATTGTTGTTCACAGACAGACACACAAACGCACCTTTTTCTAAAACTGCTTTCTTTTTAGTTTCAGGGGAGACCTCAAAACATATACTTCGGGTGAAATCTCGGTATCGAACTTTTGGTTGGAATACAATACTCCCCCTACTTACTGTACGCAGTAGAGAAATTATAAACATATAGCTTGCAACATTTAAATGTTAATTCATATCACTAAATTGTGTTCACAAACAGAAAAAACGTATCTAAAGAGACAAGTAATAAGAGTTTACAGCTTCCGAAAGACAACAGTTATTTTTTTATGATTGCAAACCAAGTAGATATTGGAATTTCATAAGGAAAAATTTCTTTCCAGTTTCTTTCCTCTTTTTCCCGTGAACATAGAAGATTAAGTAACATCCAGAGGCAGCGGAATTTCTATGTGCGTTTATGTATACACATGTTCACGGAAAAAGAGGAAATAAATTGTTTCCTTATGGAGTTCCAATATCTTCTTACTTTACAATGATAAAAAATAAGTTTTCTATTTCGAAAGTTGTATATATATATATATATATATATATATATAGAGAGAGAGAGAGAGAGAGAGAGAGAGAGGGAGAGAGAGAGCGCTTAAATGAGAAGAAACTGTGAAAACATGCGAATGAACGTATCCCGGAGAGAAGATGAAGTCTAGACAATCCCAGATAATTAGTTTTTGGAGGAAGGTAAGCGTAAAGCAGATACCTAGTTTTCTGTTATGAAGTGTGAGAGAGAAGTAGAGAATGGGTTTAGACGTTTAGCGAATATGCGGTTTTGAAACTTTGGAATCTTTCCCGTCATCTTGACCCAGTAAGATATCCAGGAACTGGGTCGCGTCCATGGCAGTACGTGATATCGGATGAAACGGGTGAGTTAGGGGAAAGGCGCTTCCGAGGGTTAACCTTGTCTCAATCTCAGTTACAGGAAGTTCTGAAATCTCATGTTTTATGCTTCCTTTCCTCAATTTGAGGCCAGCGATTCTTCGGGGCCATGCATGAAAAGTTGTAAAAACATTAAGATTGCTCATTACTTCAGAATTATCTTTACACAATAAGTTACACAAGTTAACCGGACCTTCTTATCTCTGTATGGTAAAAGAAACACGAATGTGAAATAAATTCGAAGTTATAAATGTGCTTTTATTTGTTGTGTGTATTTTAAAATTGTTTGACGAAATGCCCACATATTTATGTTGAGAATGCATAAAAATTTCATCCGCTACGTTCACATGACTTTCTCTACCTACTACCGTTTGTTTGCATATGGTTTCCACAAACTATTCTCACGAAAGCTCATTTTTACTTTCTCTACTACGTATAGTAAGTAGGGGAAGTATTGTATTCCACCCAAAAATTCGATACCGAGATTTAACCGGAAATACATGTTTTGAGACCCCCTGAATCCAAAAAAAGCATTTTTGGAAACATGTTCGTGTGTCTGTCTGTCTGTGTGTCTATGTGTCTGTGTGTCTGTGAACAGCTTAACTCAGAAACGAACAGTCGGATAAACACCAAGCTTGGTATTTAGGTTCAGTATCTTCCAGAGATGCGACACGAAGGTTTTCAAGAAAATCCCCCCACCCCAGATTACCCTTTACATGGACCATTTTTCGAAAATTTTAATTTTCTCAAAAATGGCTCTAACAATTTTGATTAAAATATCATATGTTTAAGATATTTTCATGACAAATGAAATATATATCTCAAATTTTCTGGGAATGTCTCCAAAAGTGTTCTTCATTGTGAACGACTTTTGCATAACTGGTAAACCATAAGAGATAGACAAAATGTTACTGCACAAAAAATGTAGATCGCGTTAAAATACACAATTTATGTCATATACATTTATTTTTTTGAGTGAACCATTTTCGAGAAATTCCTTGTTATTTCCTTAAATTTTTCAATACTTATTTTCTCAAATGGGAATTCGTTATTCATTTTTTTGACCTGGATATGCAAAGAGTATTAATCTGTGGCAAAGGGAATGGTGCTGCACCTAGCAACCAGCTATTAAGAGATATGTATGTGCTTAAAGGCTACTGCATTTCCAAATTGCCCTTGTAAATATATATTCCCCTTACATCTACAAGAAAATTAGCAATAAGATAGAGTCTGCAAATGCTTATCTCGATTAACATGAAGTAGATGGAGAATAAGCGTTTGTAAAAATAGTTTGTACAAGAGTAGAGAAAGTCATGTGAGTGTAACACATCAGATTTTTATGTCCTGGAAAGCAAAGAGAATGGAATGCGCCACATAGCAACCAGCGCTTAAAATATTTGACTATCGCTTATATCCTACCATATTCCCTTTACATCTACAAGAAAATTAGCAATAAGATTGACATTTCGATATCTCGATTAACATGAAGCATATGGAGAATAAACGTTTGTAAAAATAGTTTGTACAAGAGTAGAGAAAGTCATGTGAGTGTAGCACATCAGATTTTTCTATCTACTTTGTTAATCGAGATAAACATTTGCAAATAGTTTCATTACAGATTTCGTTGAAATACAATGGCAATAAAGGAAACCGAATCGATAGTCAGATATTTAAAAATAGTCTCTATATCCCGGCTTAGAAATTTCATACTCTTTCATGGCATCGTGAGAAACAACTGAATAGCCGCAGCACTTTAAAAAAATTACAAGATATTGAAGAATTGAAACCAACAACAACGTGTATCTCAGAAATTGCTAACGCCACAAAAAAGTTATGTCTAATAAATTGTGTTTCTTTTAAAGACATCTACCCCCCTTTCTTTTACAATAAGTTTTTGTCTGTTTCTTATGGTTTACCAGTTATACAAAATTATACAAACTTCCTTCCAAATGAAGAAGACTTCGTAGATTACTTCTAGAAAATTCAAGTTATACATTTTTTCATGCAAATATATTGAGCATATGGTATTTTAATCAAA
This sequence comes from Deroplatys truncata, assembly GCA_030765065.1. Taxonomy (NCBI): domain Eukaryota; kingdom Metazoa; phylum Arthropoda; class Insecta; order Mantodea; family Mantidae; genus Deroplatys; species Deroplatys truncata. The sequence goes on from CM060980.1 coordinate 130,542,281, forward strand.
ATTGTTAGAGCCATTTGTGTTAGAAAATCAAAATTTTCGAAAAATATTCCATGAAAAAGGTAGTTGTGTGTGGGGGATTTTCTTGAAAATCTTCGTACCACATTTTTGGAAGATGAACTTAAATTCCAATTTTGATATTTATCGGACATTTTGTTTTTGCGTTATATTGTTTACAGTCACACACACGAACGAGGACCTTTTACTAAAACTAACCTTTTTGGGTTCGGGGACCGTCAAAAAATGTATTTCAAGTGAAATCTCGCGAATTTAATTTTTAGTTGGAATACAGCACCTCCTCTACTTGCTGTAAATACGTAGTAGAGAAAGTAAAAACAATCTCAGTTTCTCAACTATAGTGGGCTTGCTGGCTTAAACGGTGTTACATGGGTGTTTTTAGCTATCCTCCCCTAGTGCTCTCTATGACATTATTTGACTATAGTAGTTGTATATTGTTCCTTTAAGCACATGAAGTGACTTAAGGGACAATTTGTAAAACAGGGTTTAGTGGAAAAGCGACCTAAATAACATGTGCGTTCTGGCACAGGTCACGTGATCTTTGGTATTGGAAGGGTCTTTAATTGGGTTTAATTGGCTTTAATTGGTCTTTCAAGCAAAGGGGACATAAACGACACCTTCCTTCTAGCACAAGAATCGACTTAAGGGACAATTTGTAAAACAGGGTTTAGTGGAAAAGCGACCTAAATAACATGTGCGTTCTGGCACAGGTCACGTGATCTTTGGTATTGGAAGGGTCTTTAATTGGCTTTAATTGGTCTTTCAAGCAAAGCGGACATAAACGACACCTTCCTTCTAGCACAAGAATCGACTTAAGGGGCAATTTCCATTCTACGTGTCGGCTTTTAGAGGAAGACCCGACCTAAACGCCATGAGAGTTCAACATCAAAATTTATGGTTATTGCTGGAGTTGGTAATTGCGAGGGTCGCTTACATGTCCACGTGGTGACATTTACTTGAAGAAACATTTAAAAAAGTCTCGTCCCTCCTCCTCGGCTTTGGGTGGGGGGAGGTAATCAAAATAATGTCTGCATTTCCAGTCAGCTATGAGACATGATTCACCCACTATAAAGTACACAGCGTTAATTTTAATTACGCACCTCATATACATAAAAAAAAATACAAGTTTCAATTTTTGTGGCTAACACGTCTAACGTATGGAAATGTTTAATTTTCACCATCCGTCCCTTGTTGCTTTGTACGAGTCGAATAACATACTTTATTACGTTGAGAAATCACAAGCAATGAAAAAATAAAACACACTAGTGTCTGCTCTCCGTTACAGGCCACACCATAAGGGAATAATGATCTGGCCCCTATGTCTGGAGATTCAGCGAGGTTGGAGGGTTACCCTTGCGTATAAGGCTGGGATCTATTCACGCTATTGATTTTTTCGCTGGCTTCCCTCTCATATAACGATGCTAGCCATTGTCAGACTCGTCCCCTACTGCTAAAGGTTCGCTTTTATCCACGCGAGATGTCAGAAGGATACAGAACTATAGATACCAACAGTATCCAATCCGCTATTGATTTTTCATTAAAACTGCATGAGTCAAACACACATTAAATTATAATGAAAAAAGTTTCTTTATAGAGATAGCTAATTACAGTGTTACAAGCTGTATGTACAGTGAAATAAAAACGAATCGCATTTAAAAAATTCTCAAATGTTACACTCACATGATTTTCTCTACTCTTGTACAAACTTCTTTTTTTCAAATGCTTATTCTGCTTTGCTTCTACTAGCTGCAAGAGGAATACGGTAGGCTTTAAGCATTAGTCAAATCGTTTAAGAGCGGGTTGCCATGTGACGCATTCCATTCTCTTCACATGTCTAGGACATAAAAAATGAATAACGAATTCGAGAAAAATATAATTATTGGGGAATTTAAGGGAATAACAAGCAATATCTCGAAAATAGTTCTCAATAAAACAGGGGGCCTCAAAACATAAATATCCGGTGAAATCTCGTTATCATATTTTTGGGTGGAATACAATACTTCCCTTACTTACTCTACATAGTAGAGAAATTTAAAATAGTTATAACAACGGGAAAGATGTCTTGTATCTTTTTTCCCACGAGGTGTATGATTCATACAATAAAGAGTAATTGAACAATGCCTTTATTATTTAATTAACAGTACACCAAAAGGCAGCTGCAACCATCAATAAGTTCCCTCCCTTAAGTTACTTAAGTTCATGAAGATTTACAATTTCCTGTCTAAGGGCAATTTATCTTAATATTTCCCACAGATGTATGATTCATACAAGGTAATTGAACAATGCCTTTATTATTTAATTAACAGCACACCAAAAGGCAGCTGCAACCATCAATAAGTTCCCTCCCTTAAGTTACTTAAGTTCATTAAGATTTACAATTTCCTGTCTAAGGGCAATTTATCTTAATATTTCCCACAGATGTATGATTCATACAAGGTAATTGAACAATGCCTTTATTATTTAATTAACAGCACACCAAAAGGCAGCTGCAACCATCAATAAGTTCCCTCCCTTAAGCTGCTTAAGTTCATTAAGATTTACAATTTCCGGTCTAAGGGCAATTTAGTTTAACGTTTCTCACACAGATGTATGATTCATACAATAAAGAGTAATTGAACACTTCCTTTATTATTTCATTAACAGTACACGAGAATATATTACTTAAGACACGGCGTCAAATACATTTATAAGTTCATCAGATGTGATTAAAGATCCTGGGGGGGAAAGAAACGTGAATCACTAGACAAGGATAGATATAGCCAGCTAATATTGTTTAACCAATCAAAACACTCGATTACGGAGTGGATTCTCCTGCGCATTCTTTCTGGGAGAGGGAGAATGAACTTCAAAGTCTATATAAGAAGAAAGCAGGAGAGTTAAAGTTCATTCTTAAAGGAATAACGCCAGTGATTGTGATAGCGTGTGTTAGTGTAAAGATCTTCAAGTACCTAATTCATCTTAGATTTCAATTCGCAAGGTAAGTGCATATACTAGATTTCATACAGGAAATTCGGGTGATGTAATCTTAAAAAAAGTCGAGTGAAGATAGTGAAAGTCAAAATCACATTAAAAAAAAACGTGTGATCACCTAGGCTCGTAAAGTTTGTCTTGCAATAATGTAGCAGGGTCAGTGTCTAGATGTATATTTAAACTTATATATCACTAACCAACGTCTAAACATCACACAAAAAACTTTAAAGGCAATACTGTAACAAAAAATAACCGAGCTTAAGAAAGGTAAAACATAATACATTCTATCTGAACAAGCTCTTACGCAAATATTCAGTTTTTTAGAACGCTAAAGTACGATTGAAAAGGAATATATACGTTAAAATCAAGTTCCATTTCCACGCAAATTAAAAAAAATACGGGATACTAAACATCAGAATAGAACACAAAAGTAGACTAAAAATGAGAATGCAAGCGCAAATAGTAGTAGTTATTTGGGCATTTTAGTTAGTTTCAACTGCAACTTATTTTAACTCCAGCAACCTTAAGGCAGGTCTTCTATTAGCTAATTTTATAATTAATAAAACAATTAATGTTTGAAAATACTTCATTAACATACTAATTAACAAAAATTAACTTAACTCTGAATTTTTCGTTGAAACTCTGTAATATGCTATAAAATAGCTTGCATAATATATAAAAAATACTCTTACGACATACAAAAAGCTTAACATACTTAAAGCTTAACCTCGAATGTCAAAAACTGAAAAAAAAGTTGAAAAGCGGTAATATGCCAGAAAATGAAGTATAGAATATAGGGAAATTATCCTTTTCTTCATTCATCAAGTTTACATGCCTAAATTATTATTTTCCAGTGAAGATGCCTATGAACTCGAAGACAAACAAATTGAGTCTGGCAGGACGTGTCCGCCGCTCACCTGTCCCGGCACAGGACGCTCCTGGGCCCAGCACTCTACCGTCACCACCACCACTATCACCATTGATAGACGACGGGGCAGCCGCGTGGCTTGATGCTGATAATGCGGGGGACTTTATCATCCCACCTCCGCCAGGTTTCGGAGATGTTATCGAGAATTTCAGCGTCGTCCAAAATAACGACAGGGAGGATACATTCATGGAGGTAATTTGTACCTGCACTAACTGCGGGTACAAGACAGCGCTCATCGAGTCTCTTCAGTCATGCCAAGGTAAGTCTTCCACTTCTTTTAACATTAATATTGATGCAATTTATTCCCAAGTCTTCTACTAGAAGACTGCCTGCATGATTGTCACAGATGCTAACAATGTGATGCTCCTATTGTTGCAGATCTTGAACCTCTACACCCCGAGCCAGAGCCTCAGGCGAATGAGGCTTTGAGAAAAGGTGTCAAGAGACTTCGTGAAGCAGAAGAGGAGCGTGGTTCTGAAGAAGGAATGTGCAGCAGCCAACCCTCCCGCAAATTAAATCAGCAGGAGTACGCAGCACATGTAAACGGAGCCGCGGCAACATCGTCCAGACCAGCCCAGACAATTGATTCATCCTCACCATCACCGGCAAAAGGGTATGTCGAAATGATTACGATGACCTAGAATGTAGGGTAATAGAGTCTGCATTCAAAGGTCGTATTTTCAATAGTAAAATTGAAAATACGGCTGGGATAATTGACCCCAGCGAGTTTCTCGAGGCATGCAGGGGTCTTGTTATTAAGGAAATCGAGTCCACTCTAAAGAAGAGTATGTCTGGGATAAAGATGAGTTGTTCATTGAACGTCTCATACTTAATCCAGACACCTGATCATGAAAAAGTGGAATCGATATTTCTCAATTCCAAGACAAAGGAGATCCAGCAATCATCTAACCTCGATGTCATCTTTCGTGCAATGAAACATGAAATTTTAGAAAATCTAGCCTGTTTTGAAGGCCAATCTAGTTCAAAGACACTGTTCGCAATTCACTCGCTGATAAATAGCGCAGCAAACTATAATCCCCTTCGTACTTCAGGATACATAGAGTTGCCAGCATTCATCAAGCGAAAGAAGGCAGTCGTTAATATTCAGAATGTCGATCATTTCTGTTTCGCTTGGTGCATGCTAGCTTCCAGATACCCTGCACAACATAATAGCCAACGACCATCATCATATCCTAGAGAACTGCTTCTTAAGGAATTCAATTATGATGGAATTACATTCCCGTTTTCCCTCGATCAGATTGAACGCTTTGAGAAGCAGAATCCAGGTGTATCTATAGCTGTATTTGCCCTGAATGTCAACGACTCAGTGGAGTCCATTCGCAAACCATCTGAGAGGAAGGCTAGACAAGTAAACCTCTTAATGGTTGAAGAGGATGACAAGTCTCACTACTGCCTCATCACCAACTTATCGAGGCTTATTAGAAGTCAGATAACATGTTCTCGCAGAAAAATGTGGCTATATGAGGCATGCATGACAAGGTGTTCTAATGAGGATGCCTTGAGAGTGCATAAACTGAAATGCAATAAATGTCAGATCCTCAAAATGCCAAAGCAGGATGAGGTTCTGGAATTTAATGCATATTCAAAGTGTGCCCCTGTACCTTTTGTGATTTATGCAGATATCGAATCTGTTTTGAGGAAGGTCCACTCATGTGAACCCTCTGACGCAGAGAGCTGGACCCGAGCCATACAGGAACATGAAGCGATATCGATAGCGTTGAAGGTTATATGTAGACATGATCAGTCCTTGTCGAGATTCAAGCTCTTCAGAGGTGACAATGCACTCAATGACTTCTTCAGAGAACTTAGAAAGATTGCTGATGAAGTCATTGAGATATATGGGCCGAATACAGCCCATGCATATGTCGCCTCAGGATGTCCTGGATTTCAAAAATGCTAATCACTGTCACATATGCAGGAGAGATTTTGCTATAGATGATGTTAGGGTGAGGGACCATTGTCATATCACTGGAGCATATCTTGGAGCGTCTCATAATGCTTGCAATTTGAATAGAAAATTACCGAATTTTATTCCAATTTTCTTTCATTGCTTAAGAAATTATGACAGTCACTTCTTGATCAGGCACATGGCATATGATAAGGCTCCTATTTCATGTATAGCACAATCATCTGAACGTTATCTGGCATTTACTAAATGGTACAAGGGCATTAATTTCAGGTTTCTCGACAGCTACAAGTTTCTCGTTGACACGTTATCTAGCTTGGCAGACATGCTGAGCGCTGATGACTTCAAGGTCACTAATGCCGAGTATTCTAATCCAGAACATCTGGAACTAATGAAGTGTAAGGGCATATTCCCCTATACATATCTGGATACCATCGAGAAGCTCCAAGAAGAGGAGCTCCCGCCGATAGAGCGTTTCGACGGTGTCACAGAGGAGGAATATGCTCATGCACTTAAGGTATGGAGCACATTCAACATAAAGAATCTCGGGGAATATAGTGACCTTTACCTAAAGACCGATACTCTGCTTTTAGCAGATGTATTCGAGAAGTTTCGAGACTTGTCGCTAGGGATGTATAACCTGGACCCAGCATGGTACTACACTCTGCCATCACTAGCCTTCGACGCCATGCTTAAGACAACGAGAGCAAGGCTCCAGCTAATAAGTGATCCCAGCATGTTAGAATTTTTCGAGGAAGGTATTCGCGGCGGGCTTTGCACGGTATCAAAGCGGTACTCCAAAGTCAACCACGAATACCTTGCAGACTACAAATCTCATGAACCTCGAAACTTTTTATCATACTGGGACATCAACAACTTGTACGGCAAGAGCATGGCGTCCCCAATGCCGTATGGAAACCTCAGATGGCTTGATAGGGATGAAATAGACACCATCGACTTCGCTGCGATCCCCGAGGACTCCAAGACAGGATATGTCCTAGAGGTGGATTTGGAGTATCCTGACCATCTCCATGATGCACACAATGATCTACCTCTCTGTCCCCGGAGCGAGATACCACCCGGCAGCCAATACAAGAAACTGATTGCAAGTCTTGAGAACAAAAGCAAATATGTCTTGCATTATAAAATCTTGCAACAGTGCCTAGATCTGGGGCTGCTATTGAGACATATTCATCGGGTGGTATCGTATGACCAAGCTGAATGGCTTAAGGTCTATATTGACCTTAACGCCGAGAAGCGAGCCAGGGAAACTTCCAAGTTTGGTCAAAACCTCTGGAAGAAAATGAACAACGCTGTGTACGGTAAGTTCATTGAAAATGTTCGCAAGTACAGAGATTTCCGTATTGTACCTACCTGGGAGCAAGCACGGAAATTGACGGCTCGTCCAACATATGTATGCAGCCACATTTTTGATGAAAACTTAGTCGGCATAGAGTTGGCTCGAGAGGAGATCCTCATGAACAAACCAATCTATATTGGCCATGCAATTCTCGATCTTTCAAAATTTTTTATGTATGATTTTTTTTATAAAGTAATGAAACCCCAACTGAATGACCTGGTCCTGAATTATATGGATACAGATTCATTCATTTTCGAAACTTCTACAGACATTTACAAATTCATGAAAACCTATCCCCAGCATTTTGACACATCAAATTATAAGCAAAATAATGTATATGACATAAAGCAGGCCAACAAGAAAGTGATTGGGTTGTTTAAAGATGAGTTGGGTGGCATGGTGATGACTGAGTACGTTGGACTTAGGGCAAAGCTCTACAGCTATAAATATAACAACAGCACCATCATGAAAGCAAAGGGGATTACCAAAGGTGGAATGCGAGCAATCACATTTGAGAAATATTTCGAGTGTCTAAAAGATTTAAATAAAAATTTTTGGCTAAACAAATTTGCTTCAGAAGTACAAAACATAAAGTCTCGACTGTAGAAATTAACAAAATTGCTTTGCATGGAGGAGACACGAAGCGCAAGATGATTGATGACTCTCATGCAACTCTCGCGTGGGGCCATTATTCACTTAGGGCCTCGTAATCCATTCCGACTTCCCTGGATGTCACATCCCCATCTCATGTATTATATTGTATATAGATTATTTATTGTCTAATTTATTAATTGTATATATTGTATTTAATTATTTTTACTGTTTTTAATTATTTTATATAATACAATGTTAATGGTACATTGTTCAGTTAAATGTATCAAGGGGGGAAATCAAATTACTATAAATAAAACACGAGGTACTGGATTTAAGTCTATTTATTTCAATATTAGCTACAATAAATCCTTTCCATCAATCCATTGGCTATTAGTGAATCCATACCATTTCACTAGAATCCTCTCTCCTTGCCTACGCAAAATCTTCTCCACTAAATAAGTGTTAGGGAATAGTGTAGAATGCAGTTCATGTCCATAAAATGCTCCTTTTATATGCTCTCCATCATTATCCTTTATGATGTAGGTGGTAGGATTGGTTCGTTTCACATGAGCCACTTGGAAAATTTCAATACTCCAGTTGGGTTCAAAACCCTTTTCGAAATGTCCTTTATTCTTAGATATCCTCACATAATCGCCGACACTAACCCTCCTTGCACTCCTCTTCTCTCTTTTGGTATGGCTATACTTGTATACAGTCAGTAGAAGGTCATTGTTCCTCACTTCACTGGGCTTCATTTTGATGGTTGAGTGGTAAGTGTCATTGTACTCTGCAACGATTTTAGGTAGAAGATCTAGCCACTTGTATGATCCTTGAGCTAGAAACTCCCGATACATCATATTCTTTAAAGTTCTGATTAAACGCTCAACAGCTGCAGCCTTCACATTAGTATAGGTACTGTAGTGATTGACATTATACTTTGCCATTAGATTTTTAAAGTGCTTGTTATAAAATTCTTTTCCGTTGTCACTCTGTATATTCTTGGGTGGCGTTTCCATGTCCTTTAGTATATCTTCCATGGCCTTTGCAACCTGTAGTCCTGACTTGTCCTTTAATGGCCTTGCATAGGCCATTTTAGAGTAGAAGTTGACTGCAATCAGGATATATTTGAAATTCTTGTTGAGATTTGCATGGCGGATCATCTCAACCAAGTCGATTTGCATCAGATCATGCAGACCTTTGCTAACGATCTTTCGACGCAAGAAGTTTCTTCGGGCGGGAGCATGGAGCTCTCTTGCTATATCTTGCTTCACCGTCATGCTATAATCCTAGCCGATTTCAGTTCTTGAATAATTTCTTCAATTTCTTGTGTGTGATTATTATTTCCGGCGTCTCTGGATGCAATGAGAAGCCTCAGGCGATTCACCAGGTCGTTAGGGTCGTTCCAGTAGATGTAGTCTTGCCTCGTATCAGGGCGATGCTCCTTCCACTGCAAACCTAAACCCTTGTGTTTCGTTACTAGAGGACGTATAACGCTTTTATACTTTTAGGAATTGCCCGATCTCAGCTGCCCGTGCTTGCTGAAGTTTCTTCGATGAACATGTGTTGCTTTAAGTATTTTACGATATGTATCCAGATCCCCTTCTGTATATACATGCATTTCAGGTATCCTCTTGAAGATGGGTTCACTCAATCCAGGTGTCACCTCGTACGTTTCATCACCTACTCGTACTTTATTGTTGAGGAAGTCAATGATCTTGTTCCCCAGCATATAGCTTCCATCTTCGTACCTCACACCGTAGGCATTGTCTATTTCATTCTTATCATTCCTTCGAACTTTCTGCAGGAATCTTAAGATATTCTCATCTTTCTCCTCTTTAAGTGGATCACTCTTTTTCTGACTCTCCTCTTTGCTTGAAGTAACACTATTGTTTTTCTGAATTTGTAGTATATCATGTAACGGTTCTGCTACTGGCTGAAGAGCTTCACTCATTACTCTCTGGGTCTCAAACTTTTGTCCTTTTAGTGCACGTAACTTTTCCCTTATAGCCTTTGTATGCCTGGCTACAGATTCTTTAAGTCTTATGCTCTCGCTGTCCTCTTGAAATGATCTTGAATTTTGTTATTCACCTCAATATATAGCTGTTCTATTCTGTTGGCCTCAGTTTATATGCTATACTCATTTCGATATTTAGAATATGGCCATCTTTTGCTCGATTGGCCGGAGCAGTAAAGGTGAGTGTATCTCCATTTGCAATAGGAGTAGGGAAGGTTCTGACTATGTTATTGTTTATAGCAAATAATGTATCTGCTCTTACAAAAGGAGGAGTTGACGAGGTCATATAGCATGCAATGACCTCTCCGTTTACAGGTGCTCTGTAGTATTCGAGTATGTTAATGTGTATTTTAGTGAATTCCCTCTGAAAGGCTTCGTCTGCAGGCTAAAAACGTGGTGACCTTTCATTTGATCTAATAGCGCATTTATAACATTCACTTGTGATTTAAGAATATTCACATTATTCATAACTATTGTCAACTGCTTATCCATGGAACTCTGTTGGCTCGCCATAGTTTCCATATGTTTCACTACTGTTTCGGTGATATCATTTCCAATAGACGCTAGTCTCCTGTTTAGAGCTTGCTGTGCTTCATTGTGCTTTTTAGAATAATGTGTTTAACAAACTTTTTACTAGCTGCATCACTGTCATCGATGGGATCTGCTATCTCTCTTATTCTTCTTTTTTGAAAGGAAGCGTTCCCATCTGAATCGATCGCTGGTGTTCTTGCATTAACATAGTCTGATACATATTTCCTATTCGGTACATCGTATTCCTCCTGAGGTGATAATATTATCTTCATTCTTATTGTATCTAGAATAATGTTGTTTCCAGCGTCTCGTTTAAGTGCATGTTTGTCCAGGTATTTCATTAGAGACTCATATTGTCCATCTAGCGATTTCTGGATGTGATTCCTTATCATAGTTTCAAGTTCACCCATACGTTGATATGCCACTTTTTCGGTGAATTCCTGCATTCGATTTTCGGTAGAAGTCGTAAGGGTGTCAACATAACGTTTAGTGCTTGCGTCATTGTCTTCCTCGGGATCATGAACAATGCATAGTCTTTTGTTTTTAAATTGATAGTTTCCTTTTCCATCTCGGTTTATGATGAATTGATGAAGTGCTCTTTTAACTGGAGCAGTCCTTTCTTTAACTTCAGAGGGATGTAAGACACTTTCTCCATCTTCATAAGTGTTCACTTCTATCCCTTCAATGTTTTCGAGTAGCTTGATGAGATATTGATACTTTGGCTGGTAAAGGGACTTTGAATAGATGTACAAGTTTTCAAAACGTAAACCATTCACATGAAGCAGCATATTCAGTAATACATTAGTTTTTCCGGCGCTTGAGCTGCCTAGAATAAGAGCTCTGACATTAGAGGGAAATAACTTTCCGTGTCGATTGCATCTAAAATCACTTTCAAAGTCTAGCACCTGAATGGCCAGGGAGCAATCTTGCTTCACGAGCTCCATCTTAATAACTAAATATAAAAAAGCATGCTTAATGCATATATACATATATACCAGGTGCGCATGGATTTCAGTTTGTAGCTTGGGAGTATAAAAGTCCAATACTATTTTAAAGTCAGCTAGTCTATCATGGGAGCTAGGAGGATCAAGATCTCCAGAGGCTCTGGGTTAATTAACTCTCTTATTAATTGGCTGCCCTTTGAAGCACATTTACCGGGCTACAGATATTGCGGTCCGGGTACGAAGTTGGAAAAACGCCTACAGAGAGGAGACCCCGGAATTAACCCATTAGACGAAGCCTGTAAGCAGCACGACATCGCCTACGCTGAGCACAGGGACTCTGCTACGAGAAATATAGCCGATAAGATCTTAGCCGAGAAGGCGTGGAAAAGAGTACAGTCATCGGACGCTACTTTAGGAGAAAAGTTGGCCGCCAGGCTAGTTACAGCAATTATGAAGGGCAAGGTGGCTGTAGGTGCTGGCTCCAGGAAGAAAAAGCATGGAGGATTTCTGCCTCTCATTCCTATTATTGCAGCCCTAGGTGCTGCAGCTGGAGGAGCAGCTCAAATCGCCACAGCAGTGAATAAGAAAAAGGCTGCAGATAAACAGCTTGCAGAAATGGCAAGACATAACAGAGAGATAGAAGCAAAAGGAAAAGGTCTTCAAGTGAAGAAGAATAAGACGAGAAATGTCAAAAAGAAGAGACGCAACAGCAAGAATGGAAATTCAAAAAACTCTGGAAGAGGACTGTACTTGTCCCGGAAAAAGCCTTGAGTAACATTGATCTCGACATGTATGCTAGACGTTTAAAGATTCCGCATTTTAGAGGTGTATATATGATTGATGAGCTGCCTACAAAGCCTCATCACCATGAGAGGATTATCGTCAATCTCGATTCTTCAGAGAATGAAGGTACCCATTGGGTTGCTGTAAGGAAGGAGGGTAACATTGCATTTTATTTCGATAGCTTTGGGAACCTAAAGCCTCCTAAAGAGATAGAAAGGTATCTCAGAGGTGTTAGGTTAATGTATAATACTGAGAGGTTTCAGAGTTTTAGCTCAGTCATCTGTGGACACTTGTGCTTACAATTTCTATCACAATGAGTTACACTATTGCTGTTAGCGGTAATGAATCTGTTCTGACAACACACCTGAATCGTCCTCTGAGGATCGATCCTAAAGGATATTATGAGATCGCTCTTTTGAATTTTGAAACCTTCTATTCTATTCCCAATGTGGATCATAGCAATAATCAGTTTCATTACATTTACAATGACAATCTTAAAGTCATTGATATACCTCATGGAACTTATGAGATTACTGATATTAATGCATACATCAAAGATAAGCTTCAATTGGATGAGGATGTCTTCTTTATTCGGCCTAATAATAATACAATGAAGGCTGAAATTAAATGTCCTTTTCCTATGGATTTTTCAAGGGAATGCTCTATTGGATCCCTTTTAGGCTTCAGTGAAAGCAAAGTCATTCCTGCTAATCAAGTGACTGAATCTGATTTCCTAGTAAACATATTTAAGGTGAGCATAATACGAATCGAGTGCAGTATTGCAACAGGCTCTTTCATCGACGGTAAAAGCGGACACTCGATCTATGAGTTTTTCCCTTCTGTTCCGCCAGGATATCACATTTCCCAAGAGCCTTCAAATCCCATTTACCTGCCTATCATAGACACTAACTTTATCGATCAAATCACTTTTCGAGTAGTCGACCAGAACGGTCATCCCATCAACTTTAGAAACGAGGATATAAGCATAAGACTTCACATACGTCGTAATGGGAATAGATTTTAGCAGAAGAAGACGCCTACGAGGATATAATAAGCCTGCGCATCGTCGTATACATCATACTCTACCTGCGACACTCAGTGTGTTAACATCGAGCAATAGGAGGTTCCTTGAAGCATTGGGCTTCAGAATTCTGTGATGGACATCTTCAATGTGACGGAAACACCTACATTTGAGGACAAGATTGCTAAAGAAGAGGAGCATGTGTTTTTACCGTATAATACATCGGCTCTGGATGCGAATGATGAAATTAGAATCCCTTGTCAAGCTGAAGATTTATATACTCTACCTAGCCGGAGTTATCTCTACATTGAGGGATCTGTTACTAAACCTAATGGAACAACTACTACAGCAAGGCTCACCAATAATGCTATTGCATTTATGTTTGACGAGATTCGATTGGACATGGATGGATCGACTATAGACAGAACAAGAAATCCAGGGATTACATCAACTATGCGCAACTATGCTGCACTCAACCCTATGGAATCCAACCGTTTACTCAATGCTGGATAGTGCTACCCTGGAGAAGATGTGGCTATTGTGCATACTGCAAGTGGAGCATTCAACGCTATAGTACCGCTGTCAATGCTTCTGGGATTTCCAGATGATCACAAGGGCCTCATACTCAACAGCAAGTTTGAGCTGGTCCTCATTCGATCCAAGGACTCTAAAAACTGTATTCTGGCAACCGAAGGAGAAGAAAATGCTATTGTTAAACTTACACGTATCGAGTGGCGGATGCCTATAATACGCCTTTCTGATGGTGAAAAGGTGGAGATCCTTAAGATTGTCAAGTCGGACAGGCCATTACATATAGCCTTTCGGAGTATGGATCTGCATACTCAGCCTGCGGTACCTCAAACTAGATCATTTACATGGAACGTTGCAACAACATCGAGACCTGAGAAACCAAGATTTGTTATTGTGGGAGCGCAGACTTCGAGAGTAAATAATGCAACTAAAGACTGTTCCGAGTTTGATCATTGCAACATAACCAATTTGAGACTGTACCTCAATAGTGAATGTTATCCCTACCATGATATGAACTTGGACTTTGGAAACTCTAGATTTGCCTCGTTATATGAAATGTATTCAAAATTCCAAAGCTCCTATTATTCGAGAGAGAATTACCCCTTATTGAGGAGAAAAGATTTTCTTAAACATGCACCGATATTTGTCATTGACTGCTCACATCAGCCTGAGGAGGTTGTAAATGGAGCTGTCAATATTAGACCGGAAATTCAAACTAGTGCAAATATTCCTGCACAGACATCTTTGTATTGCTTGATAATTCATGACAAAGTATTTACATACAAGCCCCTGTCTCATGTGATGCAGTCTTTAATTTAAATGTAGTTATTTTATGCTTGATATAAGGAAGTGTAAGGGGGTTTTTCGTGAATAAAAAGCAAGTTATAAAAGAGATATTTACTTCTTTATTTTCTTATTATACATTTCCAGCGCCTTCTGCCTCCAGCTCCTTGTCCCTACATATGTGTCTTCATTTACAATACATGGGTTGTGCAGATGTCTATCTATATAAGATTCGAGTCTTTTTATTAGTGATAGTACATCATAATCCAAATGAATTTCACCGTAATTTAAAGACGTATTAAAAAGTGTAATTTTTCCACTTTCCATAAACACCGTGATATTATAGGAGAATACAACATGTTCACTGTACTCTCTGTTAGGACACTTCTTCACTTTCAGATATGTTTCGAATTCTGCGAGACTTTTTTGAATTATCTGCCAATCATATTTTGTCATATACACGAAATTATTATTGTCTGTTTCTTTTATGAGGAGCACTGGGGTTTCATAATACAATCCTATATTGACACTACTGCTTCTTGAGGTGTAGCCGCCTTGGAGCACGAGTGCGGGTGCTTGCATCTCTCTTCGGGGTGTTAGCGCAGGTAATTCGCTCTTCCAATAGCGCCAACCTCCTATGGAGATCTTCAAAGGTTTTATTGTTCTTCCTCCTGGCGGGCTTCTTAGTAGCGGACCTGGAACATTACATATTGCGCCTATTAGAAAAATAATTTTTTAAATAGCTTCGCAGGTCTCCTGAAAGGAATTGCATATGTTAGACACCATGAATGGTAGCGATGTAGTTTTATTTAAAGCATGCGTATTCTTTCATAGATTTGAAATTAATACTCACTGTATTGCTTTGTGCAATTCTGCTCGTTTCCTGGGTGAATGTTCAGGAGTCACCTGAAGCAGATCGCCACCTACTTGCACATTGATTGGCCTCGCTTGGTCATCCAAAGTCATCAATAGTTGCGGTACATTCGGGAAATCTACTTCATCTATGCCCTCTGTAGGAATAGGCGTTGTCTGACGATTTCTGAAACAATTTTAATTATTTTTTTTAAATATTGGATATTCTACAATCCCGTGCAGGGTAAGAGCATCTAGATATTTTCAATGTCACTTACCTTAGGTTTCCCCGCCTGAGTAAGAATACAGCGCAGTTTTCATCACACAGGAAGTACGACTTCATTTGATCGTGCACCTCTGGCTTCTCGCACAGGGTTGCATGCGTATCACCATTACAAAATTCAGAATGGTATTGGACCGCATGGGTGGTTAGAAGGACATCGACATCATTCACGCCTCTGTGTTGTTCCTCATCTGCATCCCCTCCTCTGGAAGAACGAACATATTTCAAATTCGTTATTTTCTTTAAAGATTAGATGTAGAATAGTATTTCCTAGAAAGGAATAAAAAGAGGGTCTACTTACAGGTACCTTCTTCTGTAGACTGGGCAGTTCTCTGTGCATATTTCTCTTGAAGACATCTGGTCATGATATGAAGGCATGTTACAGACAATTGAATGTATGAAGCCATTGCACTCCTTGTGGTAGTAGGTGTAGTGGTACGCTTCCTCTCCACACTCACTCCATAAATCTTCCATTCCTGCCATACTAATAACGTGCAGATAGAGAAACTCTTTCTACAAAAACCTTCAAATAATACTTTCAGGGTGCTGGGCCTGAGACCTTATATAGCAGTGGTACAATGGTGGGGGATAATTGCAGAAGGGTAGGGCGGCGCATGCGCATTCATAGGGTTTGAGGGCGGAGCTTGAAGCGAAGAACAGTCGTCTATTGGCTTTCACGGATGCGGTCCATGAATTTTTAAGTTTGCAACTGTACCGGATTTGAAAGATTTATTAGACAACATGGGAAAGCGATGTAGCACTGGTTCTCACTGTCGGTGAATCATGTTTCATCCTTAAAGTAATTACCTCCCCCCACCCAAAGCCGAGGAGGAGGGACGAGACTTTTTTAAATGTTTCTTCAAGTAAATGTCACCACATGGACATGTAAGCGACCCTCGCAATTACCAACTCCAGCAATAACCATAAATTTTGATGTTGAACTCTCATGGCGTTTAGGTCGGGTCTTCCTCTAAAAGCCGACACGTAGAATGGAAATTGCCCCTTAAGTCGATTCTTGTGCTAGAAGGAAGGTGTCGTTTATGTCCTCTTTGCTTGAAAGACCAATTAAAGCCAATTAAAGACCCTTCCAATACCAAAGATCACGTGACCTGTGCCAGAACGCACATGTTATTTAGGTCGCTTTTCCACTAAACCCTGTTTTACAAATTGTCCCTTAAGTCGATTCTTGTGCTAGAAGGAAGGTGTCGTTTATGTCCCCTTTGCTTGAAAGACCAATTAAAGCCAATTAAACCCAATTAAAGACCCTTCCAATACCAAAGATCACGTGACCTGTGCCAGAACGCACATGTTATTTAGGTCGCTTTTCCACTAAACCCTGTTTTACAAATTGTCCCTTAAGTCACTTCTTGTGCTTAAAGGAACAATATACAACTACTGACTATGCTATTGAACACCCCGTTATGTTGAACAGTTACCTTAATCAGTAAGAAGATTTCGTAAAGCACCATGAAGTTCACACTAATGGACCGAAAAACCTTCTGGAATGATATATCGGTGGTTACATTCTTGATCTCATTAATCACCCCCGTCCCCGGTAATCTTCAAAATGCTTGTAGGTAATCTGTAACCTGTGAGTATTTTCAGTGGTTTCAGAATATTCAAATGGCCCAGATATTTGAAATAAGAACAGCTGATGACGTTCTCACCTCCTTGGTCTCTAGTTACAGATTCACAATTTACACGTTACGAGAATACATAATCTCCTGACATCAACAAAATAGGGGCGAAATAGGCGGTTATGAAGATTTCCTACCCCAACCATTAATTTAAAAATTGTGAATATGACATACAGTCTTGTCATTGAGAAGAAAGGTCTGATGTGTTGCATGCACATGACTGTCTCTGCTCACTCTTCTATAAAATATTCTTATAAAAGCTTTTTCCTTCTATCTACGAGGCGATTTAGGTGCTTGTCGTAAAGGGAAACCAGTTTTTGTATGCCTTTGTCAAAGAATGATGCCGCCTGTGATGAAAGCCAAATCTGCACTTCTTGTTTCACAACATCATCGTCGTTGAAATGTTTTTCACCAAGGAATTTCTTCAGATAAACAAACAGATGAAAATCACTTGGTGCCAAATCCGGACTTTGATGAGGGCGGTCAAATTGTTTCCAACCAAATAATGCGATCAGATCTTGAGTTTGTTTGGCCGTGTGTGACCGGGCATTGTCACTCATTATTGTTTCCCCGTAAATCTTACACATTTGGCGATGAAGGATTGCTGGTGAAACATTTCTTGCATTCAACAAACGAATCACTGAAGTGACTTCACAGTCGGCGGGTCGTTCGATTGTTTTAAACATTTCGAAACGCTCTAACAACAGGAAAACACAACGATCGCTCACAACTGCGTCTGGCTTCCTAATGAATATAAATATTAAAGTTGTGCTTACTTTAAAAACAGGCCTCGTGCTTACTTGTTAATCGAGATATGCCTTCATTACACATTCACATTTTTCGTTATAGGTGTAAGGAAGATACAGAAGGTAAAGTGGATAGCAGATCTCTAAGTGTTGGCTTTGAAACTTCATGCTCTTTGCATGACCACGAAAAAAATATCTGATATGTTCCACTCACATGACTTTCCCTATTCACTCTTCTACAAACTATTCATACAAAAACTTATCCTATCTGCTTCTTGTTAATCCAGATAAATTTTAAATTCACATTATCACATTTCGTTGTAGGATAGGTAGGTAAAGCGATAGTCACACGTTTAAAAACGTGTCGCTATGTGATATCTTTGAAATTCCATGCTCTTTGCATGACGAAGCTACAGAGAGAGAGAGAGAGAGAGAGAGAGAGAGAGAGAGAGAAACGAAAAGGACTTCTCAGCTGAGAAAAATATAAATATTTAAAAATTCAAACCAATAAGGAATATGTCGAAAATGGTTAACACCAAACAGAGTCAGAAAAACACTGAATACTTTTAAGACGCTATTTAGGGGTTTTATTTTAGTATTTTCTTTTAAGGGATTGTGTACCCGTAAACGATTTTTTAAACCACCGCGTCGAGTTAGATGAAATTCCGCCGAACAGGTCGCTGCGCATATTTTGCTACAAGGCATTGGGAGAATTTTGAAATAAGAGTAGCCTGTATCTTTAAGAATCAACACCCTCTTAATTTGATTTGGTAACTTGTGAGTCTTTATTTAATTATATGACACTAAATCCATGTGCCATAGGACATGAAGTAGGTCAAAACCTTTTTTAACCGATCTGCAGCTGCGAATACTGGCTAGTGTCAATAACATATGCAAATAATACTATTGTTGGTCAAATTTTCTCCAGCATTATACAAATCGAGCAAGAAAAGTTAAAACAATGTGAATTTGTTATTTGCCCCACTTTGGGAGCCAATTTGAAAAAGATTGTTTGCTTCACGTATGGAAAGCCAATTTGAAGTAGGAGTTGTATTGTCGTTCAACTGTTGGGGAGCCGAACTTGAAGTAGTTGCAAGCGTGTTGTAACCACTGTAAATAAATGTGTTCCACCCAAACATATAGGTAGTAAATAGGGCCCTATAAGTGTGTCATTCACAATGCCAGCCCAAATGTTCACTGCAAACCGGTGTTGGTAATTTGTAATTATAATAAATCTAGAGTTTTCCTGTGCCCAAATATGACTTATTTGTGTTAAGTACGTCCTCTCGTGTAAACATTTTTTCGTCCGTCCACATTATCGTTGTAGGAAATCTTGGTTGATCAAAGCATTTATGAAGAAAGTCATCTGGCCCCAGTGCATCTCGGGTGAGATGCTATGGCTGTAATTGCTATTCGCGCAGAATTCTAGTAACTGAAGACTGGCTTGTATGCGCTATTGCTCGTGTGCTTGCGGACGGAGAATTAAGGCTGGTTCACAACCAACGAGAACGGTAACCAGAACGAGAACGTTGAAATACATGTATTCAAATGGGACTGTTCACAACCGACGGGAAGCCTTCCCGAACCCCGGAAACGGGAAACAAGAGTTGCCCAACTTTTAACTTTCTCGTTCTCGGGCACGGCATATTAGATCCCTATTGTGCATATTAGATTCTTCACTCTAGAGGCTATTCTAGGCGGCCGTGACATGAAACAGCCACTAGCTCTCTATAGTCGCAAGCTGGAAACATGAAACTGAAGGAATTAGTAGTAAATGTGCTTCCTAACCTCATCCCGACACCCGCAAATCTAATCAGCGTTGGTTCCTCTGGTGAACGGATCATTTGTAGTTTGTTTATATGCAACTCAAAACTGGCTATTACCTAAAAAAAGATGGCAAAAACTGCAAAGAAAGCTAAAAACCGGTGGAAATGAAAAAGAGAACAATAAACAATTTTAATGTATGCCATTAAATAAAGGAATGAAAGCTTGGCATAAGTAGAGGGATCGGAAATGTAATGGATGTACATTTAGATAATGTTTGCTCTATCGAATTTTGACGTTGGCTTGGCTAAATTGGAAGTAGGTGAAAAAAATGTCATTGGTCAGTTAAAAACAAATGAAATCCCAAAGCGCAAAATCGACTTTCACTTTGTAATCGATATGCATTCCCGTTCTCGTTACGGGACTGTTGTGAACCAATATACATTGATTCCTGTTCTCGTTTCCGTTCTGGTTACCGTTCTCGGGCGGTTGTGAACCAACCTTTATGGATCCGGTATAGAACCTCCTCTTCTAGAGACACTGATCTTACATTTCTTTGGACTCCCGAACGACGCACTTGTTTTTGGAAAGTTCTTGTTTCTTGCAGTCGCTGATGTACGGCAGTAAAGGTGCTGGGATGAGGTAAATGTCTCCTTGGTTCAAAGCTCGGCATAAAGATATCGTGCCCTTTCGTATTTCCCCAAGCAACACCGTAATGCATGCTTGCTATTTCTGCGTAAATAAAGTGGAATATTTTTATAATAGGCTGTAAAACTCAAAATAAACTGCTCCAATAAACGGAACGCTTATCCTGATAGCTGAGATTGATAATCTACACTTTTTATAGGAACCACAAAGTCACAACGTGCTGTACAATATGCGACAGAATCCCTTATCAGTGAAATAACAAAACACAGATTAAAGGTTAATGGTGACATAAACAATGTTAAAATCAGAACAATAACGATATTCCAAATTCAAATAAAACAAAACATGAGTGATATTCCAATGCCGTGGGGGAACAGGAGCAATTTTTTCCTTTTCAGCAGGAGTTTTGCCGTTATTAAAAATGTCGTTAGGTAGCAGCATAAACAAAAACAATAATTACAGATGGCAGTCATCCAATTCAGTCACGTCACTCTGCTTT
Source organism: Deroplatys truncata (assembly GCA_030765065.1). Taxonomy (NCBI): domain Eukaryota; kingdom Metazoa; phylum Arthropoda; class Insecta; order Mantodea; family Mantidae; genus Deroplatys; species Deroplatys truncata. The sequence goes on from CM060980.1 coordinate 130,563,111, forward strand.
TTATCGTGGCTAACGAGTTAGACAGGCTACGGCGCGAATCAGAGCTACGTAGTAATGGTAGTCTGAAACATGGCTAACATTGAATAGTTTTATGATATATCTGTGCGTTTTCCATGTATTTAACGAGAAATTTATTTGTATGTTTAGAATATGGATATATTAGGCGACTGTAATTTCACTTTATTGGGCCATGACTGGATTAAAGTATCAGCTGATTTCAGTTCGCGCCGTAGCCGGCCTATCTCAGCTTTTACGACGTGAAACAGAGTTACGTAGTAATGGTAGTCTGAAAATGACTAACATTGAATAGCTTAAAGATATAACTGTGCATTTTCCATGCATTTGACGAGCAATTTATTTGTTTGTTTAGAATATGGATATATTGAGCGACTGTAATTTCACTTCATTGGGCCATGACTGGACTAGAAGTATCAGCTGATTTTTGTTCGCGCGTTGCTGGTCTATCTCGTTAGTCACGTCTTTTTATTATCTCTCGATGATTCCTTAGCTGTTAACAAAATGCACAAAGCAGTAATAGAATTGAAAAATTATGATTCAGGACTGTGCTCAGCTAGCATAACTTTGAAAAAACCACTCATCCAAAAAATAGGCAACAAATATTCCTGTGTAGCTCATCAGTGAGCAGACGGCAGTCTCAAATAAGTGCTAGGAAATGTCAACAAAAAGGAAGACCTCCAAAGAGCTCATTTACACCAGAATATGGGCATGCTTCTAAAAAAAATCAACGCCTAAAGCTCTCCATTCAATATTGAATGCATTTTAAGAGACGCACTTAAAACCACTTGGTAAAATGTATTTTTGGATTTTTCTTTTCCTCACTTCCTTTCATTATCCATCAAAAAACAGGTAGCAGGGACAGGAATTTCGGATATTTTGTATGGTACTAGTTGCAGAAAGTAGTGTTATTTGTTACTTTGTATGGCCTGGGTTAGACAAGCCAAATAAACACTGTAAAGAGCTTAGTACATATAAATAAATCTTATAATTGTATGGTACTAGGAATTAAGTTTTGACTGCTAAAGAGATGGGATAGAGAATAGAACACTTCTGAATTAACTTGATTTCATGAGAATATTTTAATTTTCAGGAATTGCTTTTTTTTTAAAATCTTGTGCTTAATGTACTATGTATAAACTGAAACCAGAAAGTTTCTTTAGTTACACTGCAAATATTTCTTCTGAAAATACAGACGCAATGACACTTTATGTACATTTATAGCATTTTGGCATGCCCATTTTCAGTGAAATCATACTGCATAACCACAGAGCTATTTCGTTATTTCATAACTTTAGCAATACCACGCTTGTATTGCGCTTATATTTCTCTCCATTTCCTTTCCTTCCTGTTGCTCGCTAGTCCCCATAGGTTAACAAACTATGTTGCTCACATGGCTTCGTCAAGATCGACCACGAACCATGCAATTGATAGTCGGCTGTTTAACAATCTGAGCTGTCATCTATTGGCATTTTCCTCAAATATGCCAAAACTCGTGCTGAATCTGAAAAACTGCGGAATAGGGATCTGTTTGGCAGAATTTCATCTAATCCGAAGCGGCGTTTGAAAAACTTTAATGTCCTCTAGCTCGATAACAAGACGTTCCCAATAAGAAAATACTCATATATAACCCTTGAATCACGCCTTAAAATTGTTCGGTGTTATTCTGACTCACTCTGTATACACGCGCACAGAAACTTCTGATTCTGCAAAGGTGACCAGGATAATTCCAAAATTGTATATAACATTTTCGAAGAACATTTTATGTTTTTATTATTATCATTGCATTATTATATGTGAATGTGGAAACTTATAGTATGTAGGGCAGTTCGCCTCCTCGCGGTGCATCCTGCGTAATACTAAACGAACTAGCAGAAGAAACACATTAGTCATTAGAGGTTCAATTTCATTTGATGCTAACACTTCTGATTGTGTGTTGTCTGTGAGAAAAATTTGAGGAAGGATCAAAAATTGAAAATAGGTTAGTTATCATTTTCAGATTGGGGTCAAATCTAGAACTGTTTCCTGCGTTCTTCGGGAGGATTCTGAGAAATCTAGAACTGGAATTAATTGTTCTTCCACACAAGCCATGTATAGAATTGTTACCTGCTTTGACGGGAGAATTCGGGGCTATGTCCCTTACGGATCCTTTGAGTGTCCGGGAGAATTCGCTGCTATTTTTATGACCGCGGAAGGATTTGATCCTGCGCTCGTTTGGACTTCCTTCAATAGCGTGGTGACTGAGCTCTTAGGAAATATAAGTTTCAAAACTGTTTAATAGTCTTCTGAAGGTATATTAAAGGAATTCAATGCTTTGGATACCAATGAATTTCAAATTTCATTTTCTGAATACTAACTTACGGAACAAAAAGCATCATGTACACTCGAAAAAAAGATTGAAAGAAAGAAAAACGTAGTCACCCACACCTAGAGTCCTAGACTTGCGTCAAGGAGCAACTGATAACCATCCAAGGACTACTTCAGTACGACCCTTTTTCTTACTGGCTTCGCAAAAGGCAAATATTCTACCTCCCCTTTTCACCCTTCCCATATTATCAAAACTGATTCTGAAATATCCACATCGGGCAAAATAAGGCATGTGTAAGTCTAACTACTGAACACCACATTTTTTCGCTTTTACCAATATCGCTTACCATCAAGATAAAAAAAAGACATAAATACTAATCATACGAGCAAATGTAAATTGTTAATTTTTACACTTCAAAAAATTATGTAAAACATGTGTAGGTACAACACTTACCATTGCATATGTTTCACTTCATTACTTTTCTCTGTATAATTCAATAATACTACATTCATAATGCTATAAATGTCAATCCATGCTTAGGAAAACAATCTGGTGTGTTACATTCACTTTGTTTTCGCTACCCATCATTATATTACTTGGATTAACATGCAATAGTTTGTATTGTTATTTGCTACACGCTTTGGGCGTCAATTTGAAGTAGGTCGTATTGAAAGAGTTGTATTATATTTCAACTGTTGGGGAGCCGAACTTGTAATAGTTGCAACCGCACGTATAGTAAACAGTTTCCGGTAGCCTTCGTCCCAAATGTACTTTCAGGTGGTCTTTGTCCCAAGTTTAAAAAAAATATTTACTTTGTAATTTGACTGTTTCTTTAAATATTATACGTTTATGATTGCCTCGGCTGCGTCAGTATTTTTGTTAGAGACACGTTTCTCTTAGCAAGGTTGTGATGCGACAAGAATGTAGGCTTACACAGATTATAATTTACTTCACTACGTTTATTAATCCTTGATACCATTTAAATAACACTTTACTGATATAGAGAGCTGTGAGATTCTTTTTATTAATTAATTACACTTTTTAACACGTAAAACTATTTTCGTCTCACACGAATACGTATTAAATCTCTCGAGGATGTGTCTCGTGTCCGGTTAGGAACACTGTTTGCAGGCAACTGACAAGATTTCTAGCGCCTAAACTTGTAAATTTCTGTATTTCAAGTCTTTGATTGGCTATTCCTAATCCAATAGAATACCATCATTTAACTAAAGCTTTTTCTGGTTGTTGATTGGCTATTTTATAAACTGTCACTGAATTTACATTATTGTTGCTCCAATAAAGAATAGTAGCATTATTAAACATTCTTACTCATTATTGCCTCAAAGTTACCTGATTGTTAGCAAATTTTAACTTATTATTCTCACAGCTCCTACATTATTAAATTACGTAATATATTCACATAACATTATTACACATGGATACAATAATATAAACATATACATGACTGTAATATGCATTTTTTATGTATTGTTACATACAAATATTGGTTTAAAGCGGGCTGTTATTGAATTTATATATTATAATTAGACTGAAATCATTTACATGTTAAAAACACTGCCTCAATATATATATAACGTTCGTCCGTGTTTTCATTGCACATTTCGATGTAGGCACAAGAAAGACACGGCTCCCAACCCAGAGGTCCCGCTTTCAAATGGGATGGGGGAATTGTTCTTTAACCAGGATCATTTCCTACCCTCCTCAGAGTCTTTAAGTACAAGGCGTGTTTATAAAGTAGGATAAGATAGGACTAGAAGCGGAGGGGTACTTAGCACCTCGACCTACGCAGATCTTTTGTGCCTAGGCCCCTGACGGAGCGTCCCCTGGAGGGGGGATGAGGTGAGAAGAGACAGAGTTCGGCCGGATTAGAAGGCACAACAGGCAGAGGGTACTCCCCGGGCGCTGGCTGGTGCAGCCGGCCACCCCTTCCCCCGTGGGCTGATACATCCCTTGGGGGAGCCCGGGACCCGGAGCATCCTTTTCCCCTGTCATGCATACGGTTAAAACTCCCGCCGACACTTGCAACCCTGAAAGGGACCAAGTAGACGAAAGGTGAAGTTAAATGAGAATGGAGATGAAATGGAGGGACAGAAAATGCGGCGGATGTGATGATCCTTCCCAGCATTCGTGTGGCGACCCGTGGAAACACCCGAAAAAACTCATGGGTCAGGAGGGTCGGACGCGGGAATCGAACCCACGACCCCCGAATGCGGGCCACAGACTTAACTGCCTGAGCCATCCCGCTCGGTGTTTATAAAGTAAGTACCGATAATTTTCTGAAAAATAACAGAACATTATTTTCCAAATACTTTATTGCTATTTGTTGTTTTACACCTTACACTACTTCTCCACATAATCACCGCCGTTATTCAGGCACTTGTAGTAATGGGAAACCAGTTTTTGTATGCCCTCGTCAAAGAATGATGCCGCCTGTGATGAAAGCCAAGTCTGCACTTCTTGTTTCACATCATCGTTGTTGAAATGTTCTCCACCGAGGAATTTCTTCAGATGAACAAACAGATGAAAATCACTTGGTGCCAATCCAGACTGTAAGGAGGGTGGTCGACTTGTTCCCAACCAAATGATGCGATCAGATCTTGAGTTTGTTTGGCTGTGTGTGGCCGGGCATTGTCACTCATTATTGTTTCCTCATAAACCTCACACAATTGGCGATGAATGTTTGCTGGCGTAACATTTCTCGCATTCATAAAAGGAATCACTGCCCTGACTACACAGTCGGCGGTTCGTTCCATTGTTTTGAACATTTCAAAACGCCATAACAACAGGAAAACACAAAGTGACGATCGCTCACAGCTGCGTTTGGCTTCCTAATGAATGGAAAAAGTTGATCGCGCATGCTCAAAATCGCGACTGCAGCGGCAAAATATTAAAGCGGCACTTACTTTAAAAATATGCCTCGTATGAATGTGGGAGTAAATGTCAGCGTGTTTCATAGAAGAAAAGAAAAAAAAAAGAGTTAATAAAACTAAGGTTTAAAAAAATACGTATATACATTCTAGTTATAACGTCATCTATTGTTTCTCAAGTCTAAGCTCCCATACGATCATAGAAGTTAAAAGGAGCTATAAAAATGGGAGAAAAGGATACGGCTGAAACGATAGTCAAATCTTTAAAACATGTTGGTAGCTATAACCTGGCTTTGAAACTTCGCTCTTTGTATAAGAATGCTGACCAAAAACTTAAAAAATTATTAAGTATTAGAACATTCAAACCAAGAGAAATAATATCTCGTAAATACTTATTTTCTTATTCTTCTTTAAGGTTAGGTTATGAAGCCCGCTTCAACGCAAAGAAACATCCTCCATCTGGCTGTGGATTACCCTATTGAACGCCGGCCTAGTGGTTTGTATTTGAATGCTTGCTTTGTAATTCTGTCATCATTCATCCGTTCTATGTGTTGAAACCATTGCCCCATTTGGTATTGTATATTTTCTCCTCTAATTTATATATGTTTAATTCTTCCCTTGTTTTAATATTGGGTATATTAGCTTTTACCGCTCCTGATATTCGTCTAAGAAACTGCAACTCGGAAGTTTCTAATCTCGTTTTACATAGTCTGTTGAGCATTCAATATTCACTACCGTATAAAAGTAAAGGGGCTGCTAGCACCTTGTAAAAATTTGTCTTCGTGTTCATAGAGCGGTTATATCTTTGCGTTATACGAGTTATAAAATCTCCCTTGGTGGAAAAATCACTCCGTAAATTTTCCGTAAGCGTCTCCAAGCTTACGGAAAAGAGAAACGAATATCTCTTAAGTAGTTATTGCCACAAAAACATTTAGTTATCAGACATAAACCGTGCGCTATAACAGATTTGTATTTTTCTGTGGCAAGCTTTTGTTTACTTCTTAGTAACTACGGTTTGCCAGTTATACACAATTATACAAAATTTATTCAGCATGAAGATTACTTCACGGCTCTTCACAAAAAATTCAAAATGTGCATTTTGTTAGTCATGCAAATATCTTAAACTCATGGTGTTTTAATAAAAATCTTTAAATACATTTTTGAAAAAAAATCTGAGTGATACTTTTATATGACTTTCTCTACCCTCCATCGTTTATTACTGAGCATACAAACAATTTTTACTTTCTCTACTACGTATAGTAAGTAGGGAAAGTATTGTATTCAACCCAAAAATTCGATACCAAAATTTCACCGGAAATATATGTTTTGAGGCCCCCTGAATCCAAAAAAAGCATTTTTGGAAGCATGTCCGTGTGTGTGTGTCTGTCTGTGAACAGCATAACTCAGAAACGAACAGTCGAATAAACACCAAACTTGGTATTTAGGTTCAGTATCTTCCAGAGATGCGACAAGAAGACTTTCAAGAAAATTCCCCCACCCCAGATTACCCTTTACATGGAACATTTTTCGAAAATTTTAATTTTCTCAGAAATGGCCCTAAAGATTTTGATTAAAATATCATATAAATAGAATACTTTTATGAAAAATAAAATGTATATCTTGAATTTTCTGGGAATGTCTCCAAAAGTATTCTTCATTGTGAACGACTTTTGCATAACTGGTAAACCATAAGAGATACAAATTTTTACTGCACATAAAATGTAGATCGCGTTAAAATACACAATTTATGTCATATACCTTATTTTATTGAGTGAACCATTTTCGAGATATTGCTTGTTTTTCCCTTAAATTTTCCAATACTTATATTTTTTCTCAAATGGGAATTCGTTATTCATTTTTTATGTCCTGGACATGCAAAGAGAATGGAATTCCTCCACATAGCAACCAGCTCTTAAAAGATTTGACTATCGCTTAAAGCCTACCACATTCCCCTTGCACCTACAAGAAAATTAGCAATAAGATTAACATCTCGATTAACATGAAGCATATGGAGAATAAGCGTTTGTAAAAATAGTGTGTACAAGAGTAGAGAAAGGCATGTGAGTGTAACACATCAGATTTGTATACTTACTACGTTTTAACCCAAATAAACCTGTGCAGAAATAGCAACATCACACATTCGGTTATAGATACAAACAGAACAACGAAAGTCAAATGTTTAAGACCTGGACTCTATATGTTAGCCTTAAAATTCCATACTGTTTCCATGCAATCGTGAGAAACAACTGAATGTTGAAAAGACTTTATTATTGACCAATAAATGAACAATTCGAATCATTAATAACGGATAACTCGGAAATGGTTTATGCCACAAAAACGTATTTGAAATAAATTGTATGTGTTAAAGCGATCTACATTTTTTGTGTAGTACATTTTTGTCTATCACTTAACGTTTACCAATTATACAAGATTATACAAAATTCCTTCTGAATGAAGAGGACTTCAAAGGCTATTCCCAGAAAATTAAAGTTACAGATTTAATTTGTCATGTAAATATCTTAACTGTATTGTATTTTAATCCAAATCGTTAGAGCCATTTTTAGAAAATCAAAATGTTCGAAAAATGTTTCATGTAAAGCGTAGTTGGGGTAGGGTTTTTTTTCTTGAAAATCTTCGTGTCACATCCTTGGAAGATACTGAACTTAAATACCAAATTTAGTACTTAACCAACTTTTAGTTTTAGACTTTGCTGTTCACAAACACAAACGGACATTTTTCTATTTTTTTTTTTGATTCAGGTGGCCTCAAATGTATATTTCTGGTGAAATCTCGACATCAATTTTTACTTTCTCTACTACGTATAGTAAGTGGGGGAAGTATTGTATTCCACCCAAAAATTCGATACTGAGATTTCACCGGAAATACATGTTTTGAGACCCCCTGAATCCAAAAAAAGCATTTTTGGAAACATGTCCGTCTGTGTGTCTGTGTGTGTTTCTGGTATGTGTGTCTGTGTGTGTGTGTGTGTGTGTGTCTGTGAACAGCATAACTCAGAAACGAACAGTCGGATAAACACCAAACTTGGTATTTAGGTTCAGTATCTTCCAAGGATGCGACACGAAGGTTTTCAAGAAAATCCCCCCACCCCAGAGTACCCTTTACATGGAAGATTTTTCGAAAATTTTAATTTTCTCAAAAATGGCTCTAACGAATTTTACTACACAAAAAATGTAGATCGCGTTAAAATACACAATTTATGTCATATACATTTTTTTTGTTGAGTGAACCATTTTCGAGATATTACATGTTATTCCCTTAAATTTTTCAATACTTATTTTCTCAAATGGGAATTCGTTATTCATTTTTTGTCTTGGATATGCAAAGAGTATTAATCTGTGGCAAAGGGAATGGTGCTGCATCTAGCAACCAGCTATTAAGAGATATGTATGTGCTTAAAGGCTACTGTATTTCTATACTGCCCTTGTAAATATATATTCCCCTTACATCTACAAGAAAATTAGCAATAAGATAGTTTCTGCAAATGTTTATCTCGATTAACATGAAGTAGATGGAGAATAAGCGTTTGTATAAATAGTTTGTACAAGAGTAGAGAAAGTCATGTGAGTGTAACACATCAGATTTTTTTTATGGAATACAATACTTCCCTTACTCCTATATGTAGTAAAGAAAGTAAAAATAAAAAATAAATGAAAATTTTTCCGATTTCGTTTTTGGCTTATGTAGTTAATGCGCACACGTACACACACACACATACATACAAACGCACAGATTTTTTTGGATTTAGGGAACTTCAAAATACGTATTTCCGGTAAAATCTCTGTATCGAATACAGTGCGTGGAATACAATATTTCTAGGTATGTGGAAGAGAAAGTAAAAACGCACGTGACAGAGAAACCCCGAGCTCGGTTTTGGATTCAGCGCCCTAAAAGCTGTGGATACATATAACATAAATTTTAAGAAAGGTTGTTATGAAACTTGATGTTTTTAATTATTTCATTTGTATAACCCCCTTAATTTTCTACGATCATATCGGGAGCTGTGACTTTAAAAACAACTGATTGACGTAGGTTCCTTTAACGTTTAATCATTCTTAGCACAAAACACACTTACATTTACCTACTTCCACACGCATGGCTTCCAGAATCTGGGGAGGAGAGGGAAAGATTCTACTTTTACAAGCCTGTGTTACTGTATAGCTAGTAATTATTTCGTTTTCTTGAACCTTCGTACCATGTATTTTCTCTATTTCATACCATATTAAAATGTAACTATCAATGATGATGATAATAATAATAATAATAATAATAATAATTTCTGTACATATTTAATCTTGAGCTAAAGACGTTAAGTGTGCTACAATGAAATGATCTATAAATAAACTACCACTAATTAACCGGTAATAGGTGTGTTCCACGAACGCGGATGCTAAAAAGAAGCAAAGAAAGAAGTTGGTTCGACTTCGAGATATGTCCCGGACCATTAGCTGCTTCAGAAGGAATCAATAAGCACGAAAGGCTCCTATTAAGTGTAACGTTTCGGTATGAATCAGAGCGCTAAATCCAAGACCATGACCGGTTCAACATAGACGAACCAAGCGGCCATTTTGTGGTTATCTGAGAGTTCCTGAGAGAGGTCAACGATAGTAGATCTTAACCCGTACTTGGCGACACTTTACAAATTTATATTGTAGCTTTTCTCACAGTACAAACTCTGGTGCATTCTTCCGCGAAAAATCAGTTTCAATGCAAGCAAAAAGACTTAAACAATTGTAGCCAAATGGAAAGGAACTTCCCACGGACGATAGAAATGCTGTTAAATATCGTATCTAATTGATAGGCAGGCCGGTACCTGTAAATGCAAGCAGAAAAACAGCTGTGCAGCTGTGAGAGAAATTTCATGCCTGCCACCCGACAAATCAGGGGTGGAGTGGGGCTTTGTTCCTCTCATGGTCTCACTGGGATCTGTGCTATTGGTGTCCACTAGATCATCACATAGCAAAATCACTACAGACATGAGTATGTTTACACTACAGATCTACGGCCCGAGCCAACCCTTCTGGCATTGACCGGCTAGCCCGCAGGCAGGCTGAGTTTCTCCCACTTCTGATGTATTCTATATCTAATATTGTTTCTTGGGCAATAGTGGTTTTTCATGAAGATACCATCCATCATGAGTTGCCTGAGAGACGGTCTTCCCACGTACTTTGCAGCTAACCTACCTCTTTTGCTGATTTTGCAGGTGCCTCTCATGTCACAGCCATAAGCTTTTAATTTTGTTGTTATTATTATTTTACATTTCAGGTTTCCTCTGTGCTTACTTGTGTTTTTATTGCTTAATATGCATTTAATTTGCGCAGGTTGATTCTCACATTGGCACACCAGCTGAAATTATTCTAATAACTTTAATTTTCTTCTTCCCAGCTAAGCACTTTTCGAACGTACGAGTAGCATAATATGACTACGGTACCTTGATTTGGATTTGTTAGCAACCAAAGAAAAATTCCTCTTAAATTTCCGGCTTTAAGTTTTGTACAATGATATCAACTTCTTAACGTTTTCCTTATGCCAGGCAAGAGCAATCGATGGCACTGAACATTCGTGGCTCGACTTCAATGGATCTAACCTTTATTTGAGAATAAAATTGGTTATGGAACAGACATTCATATGGAGTAGACTGATACTGAGCAGCCATTTTGATACTTCAACCAGCTGTTAATGAACAACTAAGTAAATAACTTTACAACTAATAGAATTATCATCAATCGCGCAAAACTGTATGCAGTATACATGTGTTAAGTATATAACACATCTCGGAAATTCCTCAACTCTGTTATAAACCACTTACCGCCCTTACATTGCAGTTTAGTATTATACGAGGCATATTCCAAAACTAAGGTCCGATGAACAATATTTAACGGAAGGTAAACCTAAATGAAGCTTCAAACCTGCAGCGCTGTCTACCACTCCTGAGGAACCTACCGCAACGTTGGTGTGTCGCAGTAGGCGTTTGCCAGCCGGTGAGAGCAGATCGCAATGGCCGCGACAATCGTAGATCTCGCCAGTTGTGAAGTGCGTGGTGTATTATATTTTTGCTGACAAAAGGATCGTCAGCTGCGGACATCCGTCGTGAGTTATGCCACGTGTATGGGCCGGATATAATGAGTAACAAATAGATTCGACACTGGTGTCAAGAATTTCGAAATAGCCGCACAAACGTGCACGATGAACAGCGGAGTGGTAGGCCAAGTATTCGACCGACGACATCATTGAGTAAGTGAACCAAAAACTTCGAAGTAGTCGGCGTTTGAAGATTAGTGGTTTGGCTGATGAATTCCCAAATGTTGCTCGTACCTCGCTTTGAAGGATTGTCACTGAACAGCTTGGATATCGGAAACTTATGCTCACAAAGAGCAGTGAATGCGTAGTGCACGACAGTTTTTGGAGTGCTATAGAGATGGTTGTTACGGGCGACGAGACATGGATACCGCACACCAACGAATCGAAACAACAGTCAATACGGCGGCGGCGTTCCGGTTCACCCTGACCAAAAAAGCGTAAGTAATCGCTGTACACGAATTGCAAAATGATGGCAGCGCGTTTTGGAACGAAAAGGGTGCCCTTTCGATTGATTTCATGGACTGTGGGTCAACAATTACAGCTGACGTGTACTCTGCAACGCTTACCAAACTGAGACGTGCGATCCAAAATCGACGCCGCGAGAAACTGGCGTCTAGCACCATTCTCCTGCACGACAGCGCACGCCTGCACACCGCTGCCAAAACCAAAGAGAAAATTCAAGAGTTTCGTTGGGAACTCTTTGACCACCCTCCGTACAGTCTCGACCTGGCACCAAGCGACTATTTCCTCTTCTTGCATTTGAAACGGTGGCTGGGTGGACAACGATTTCAAACCGACGATGAACTCAAGACGAGCGTTACCAACTGGTTCAAGTCCCAGGCGGCAGACTTCTATGCCGAGGGGTTAAGGAAGCTGGTGCAGCGTTACAGCAAGTGTATAGATGTGAAAGGCGATTATGTGGAACAGTAAAGTAGCTACATATGTTGTCACCTATTACTGTCAATAAAAACCTTGTCTCAGCAGCGATGTTGTTATTATGACCAAACGTACCTTAGTTTTGAAATTCGCCTCGTATAGACATACCTCCTTTCTGGTAGGCTTCATGTGTGTTTCCGTAACAAATAGCCATATTATTATATCCATATTTCTTCATCATTATCAGGTGCTTGTATGTAGATAAAATTCTTTGTGTATTTTTGTTAATGTTTCATTTATATGCCGCCTTTAATATCTAAGGTCATATTGGCGGCTTTGCCTTTGGAACAATTGCTCTTCAGAAATGATGTTCACTCGCTTCAGTGGTGTTAATCTTTGGATTGGTTTTACTTCATATGGGTTATTACATTAAATTCACACTCTCATCCATGCTGCCAGGCTCTAAGGAGTATAGGGAATAATCCTGGCTAAAGAAAAATTCCCACCCTCCAGTCGGGAATCGAACCCGGGATCTCTGGATTTGGAGTTTAGCATGCTAGCCACCAGATGACAGAGACAGTCTCTTTTTGTGTTATTAGTCTCACAGCATATAAGTTTACAGCGTGTCCAGTGTGTGATGCATTGGAGACTCTGACTTTGTTGAAAAATACCTGTGAGACAATCATGCGAGTTTCTCTACTCATTAGCAGCTTACGGGTATTATTTATTTACTGTAAAAGTCATAAAAAGGAGTGCGTCTTCTATGCACATTACATTAACCATGGTAAATGCATTTCTTCTGCAGTAATTTTTCTTCCTCTCTCTTAGTTTCCTGGTGATGTAAATGCCAGTACCTGCAATGAATGCGTTCAGGAATAATGTGAGAGGAACAAAAGTCTATTCAATGTGCCACTGGAATGAAACTTTTACGCACACTAAGTACCTGGTTTAAGATGTAGAAAGACCACTTTCCCTTTTTGACAGAGGAAAATGCAGTGTTGGAGCTTCGTGGCTGTCTTTATTTTACGTTTCATATGCGCTATTTCTCTTCTTCGATTGTTTTGGTGCGTTGCTAGGAAACCTGCTCACTGTTACAATTTATTTTTTCTAAAAATGTTATTTTTGGATTCCGGAGCGTCTGTTTCCGCTGTCGGGATTTCGGGAGGTAGAATATAATAGCGGGCTATCTTAGGTATCTTAACAGTAGAGAAAGTATAGGTGTAGTTATGAATTAGGAATGGAAGAGGTTTTCATCCCTGTGACCAGTAGATGGCCTATTACACCCAGTGAGCTCGGGCGGCCAGATCTGTTGCCGACAGGCACAATGTTCTGGGTCCCGAGAGCTTTCAGATGGTGCACTTCGACAGAGCGTCCCTTCCATGTTCCCTCCGCGCTGACGAAAGGTTCGAGCAGAAGGCTCTTTAAAGTGTACCCCTCGTATACCCTGAACAATACTTTCTTTCTTTATTATTTGTTTTTATTTCAACATCCTAATCTCTATCTCTCTAGTCATAGCCCATGGAGCCTACTTTAGCTATATTCTGAAGCTGTTGTTTTACTCCAATTTTACCTGTACTATCTCCCTAAAAGTTCGCCAGTAACAGTTTTCGTGGTTCTACAATTTTAAATCCATTGTGCTCCATCAAAAGCATTGTTCTGGCATCATTTTACTCAATGTAAGGCAAACATCAATCACGTTGCTTCACAATCAATGGCCATTAGATTAAAGTTCTAAGTCTGAAGTTAGAGGCTGGAATGATAATTGATTGTTGCTGCCATTTGTCATAAAATCTGCGTACTATTTTCCATGTTGAATCCTGGATTCTATTGTAAATTGTGAGTAGTTTTGTATATAGTACATTAACTTGCTGAATGTAGAATTATATTAAAATCTTTAATGCAAGGAAAAGGAGTCCTCTCATGTAAATGCAGAGTGGCACACAGATCTTTAAGCATGGTGTCATTTAAAGTGTTAGGCCACAAAGCTCTTATAGAATTTAAATAGCCTATCCCCTGCTATAATTTACGATCAAAATAATGTATCTTCCTCCTGCCTTAAGAACATTAATCTCTTAGCATAGTACTGTAGTGATAGTCACCTTCCATTCTGTTGCTTGTATTGCTTTCAGGCATAACTCATCCTAACAACAGGGAGTAAAACGGTATGGTAATCCTTATTCTCACAAGATTCTCATTCAAAACATACTACAACTTTCACAACACTTTTGAGTCACGTTGTATGACTAAAGATTTTCAAACATGCATCTCTTACCACACTTTCCATAATAAAGTTAGCACCAGTGTTTCAAATCCGTTGTAGTAATCTATCTTACCGTAAAAGTTGCAGGTATTTTAGTGACATTTATGGAGCGAAGTATAGATCTCTGTATGGGGACTTCCTTATTGAGGCAGTATTTTTAACACTTAAATTATTTCAGTCAAATTATATAATAAAAAAATATAATAACAGCCCGCCTTAAAGCAATATGTGTATGGAACAATATATAAAAAGTGTATATTACAGTCATTGTAAATGTTTATATTATTGTATACATGTGTAATAATGTTATGTGAATGTATTACGTAATTTAATAATGTAGGAGCTGTGAGAATAATAGGTTAAAAGTTGCTAACAATGAGGTAACAATGAGGTAACCTAGAGGCAATAATGAATTTGAAAGTTTAACAATACTACTTGTAATTCTTGGAAGCAATAATGTAATTGTTGTGACAGTTCATAAAATAGCCATCAACAACCAGAAAAACTTAAGTTAAATGAAGGTATTCTATTGGAGTAGGATTAGCCAATCAGAAACTGAAATATAGCAAAATTTACAAATCTAGAAGTCAGTTGCTTGTAGAGAGTGCTCATAACTGGACGCGTCGGTTGAAGACAGTGTTCCTGACGCGAGATGTGTCCTCGAGAAGTTTAATACGTATTTTGTGTGAGATAAAAATAGTTTACATGTTAAAAAGTGCAAGTAATTAATAAAAGAATCTCACAGTTCTCTATATCTGTGAAGTGTTATTTAAATTGTGTCAAGATAATAAAAAGGAGTGAATTTAAAATTATAATCTGTGTAAGCCTACATTCTTCAGTCGCACCACAACCCTGCAAAGAGAAACATGTCTCTAACAATAGTACTGACGCAGCCGCGGCAAACATAAATATATAATATTTAAAGAAATAGTCAAAATTACAAAGTTAATATTTTTTAAACTTGGGGCAAAGGCCACCGGAAAGTACATTTGGGGCGAAGGCTACCGGAAACTTTTTACTATACGTACGGTTGCAACTACTTCAAGTTCGGCTCACCAACAGTCGAAATATAATACAACTCCTACAACAAAAGCAAACCTACTTCAAATTGGCTCCCAAAACGTGGGGCAAAATAATATCTTCATTATAAGAGCTGTAGCTCCATCAAGTCATAGTCCAGTATCCATCAGATCCTGTACAAATGACACATCCACTGTTTTCTTTCTTCCGACTCTGCTTCAGTCAATCGACTACTCAGCGAGAAGTGCATTGCAACTTCGCGACTATATCCCTTTCTAAGCACCAGCTACAGTACTGACCTCCATTGTTACTTAAATCCCCTGCCACTAAGCCGTCCGAGCCAAATAACGGATCCTCTGGGTTAGCCAGCCATGAAGAGTATTCTTGCCAGTATATAACTGTGGAAACTCCAGAGGCTGTTGTGGTCCTCTTTGGATGTTACCAAAAGAAATCATACACAGACATCTGAGACGAAGTGTGGGCAGTTGTGTAACTTGAAAAACAAAACAGCTTTAGGATTAGGATTCTAACACGTATCAAGCGCGACAACATAAAGATCCTATGGTTCCAGATCTCTAGCAGGGTTATTCCCTTTTCCCACAGAAGCTACCTCTAAGCTTGGTTGCATTCATCACTGAGGGTAGTTACCTTATTAAGGAAAGAGTTTTTAGGTGAAAATTACCTTTTCTATTTTTAATTATATCATATAAATATCCTGTAGACACTGTGGATAATTTTGGCCAAACATTTTTTACTATCCATTATTTTTAAAAGCCCATGTTTAAACCACCCGTGCGCTTCCTTTTAACCTCACTGGGACCTTTAGTATGTGTTTTTTTTCTCAGTTTTACATGTCTACGTATGAAATTTACTCCTTATGTTTCAATTTTAATCCGATTTGTATGCAAACGTGCATATATAATATAAAATGTTCTATCTATACAGTCAAAGATGCATGTCATGATTACTTTACTCATTAGCGCACAAAAAGTAATTTGTTCTGAAAAAGAAGGGATATTTTTATACCAATAACTTCATAAAAACAAAGATTTATTTGTCTACAACTAATAACATCAACTTCAAGAAAAATCCACAAATCTTTACATTTAGTTTTGTGTACACTAGTATTAGAACATGTCACTATCATACTTCTCTGACAAATTTGAATGTGCAAGGTAATTTTAATTTTTTTTTTTTTGCTAATTAAACACATTTAACCTATGTTAAATTTGAATCTATAATTCAGTGTCCCTTAAATTATGCTGCACATCAAAGAAGAGAACTTAAAGAAGTTTGTTAAGAATACTTTTGGGTATAACATCTTTGCCATGCAGGTGGAAGTAAAACGGGTTGTTTTCACCAGTTGCTGTAACATTTGATTCATCCACCAAAAAGCAAGCAACTACATCTGAGAGCTCTTACAGTTTTATCTCTGCAGGTGTTGTATTGAGATCTGGAGAAAGACACCTTGAACTATTCTCCTAATTTGCTACGTCGTTTTGGGGTCCCGATGCTATAAGGACTCGCCATATAACTTCTGGTTATCCACAGTCTTTCCCATGCCATCCTCTATTGCACTCACACCGCGTCTGCAAGGTTCAAGGGAAATGCTAAATCGGTACCCAGCAGGGAGCACTTGGTTTCATTGTATAGCTAATTAGTGCGAACATTGATCCTGTGTTATAACCTGCCTTTTTCGACAAAATCTTCATGTAAACCTTATGTAACTTTACTACGAGTATTAAGGCTTCTTAGGCGGAGCCGTAGAATACTCAGATACTAAATTGAAGGGTGCAACAAAAAGATAAAATGCAACTAACAGAATTTGTAACAGCAACCGTAAACACACAACCTGAATTCTCCCCTCAAATACAGGGTTATTCATAAGTCCGTGAAACATTTTAAAGTTTAATTCAAAATTAAGTACGCGACAGATCATGGTAATTGTTATGTCAATAGAGAGAGAAACTCTCCAAGTTTTTTATAACGAAAGCCAGCACTTAGTTGCCATGATTTATCGCTAGGTTGCAGTAGCTATCAATAATGGGAAAATGTCGTTTACCAAACGTAAGCAATCTTTTTGTGTCTTGGAATATGCACGAACCTCATCAGTTGTAACTGTGCAGAGACGTTTTCGTGCGCAATTTCAAAAGGCACCACCTGTGTTCAACAGTAACAAGCATTGGTTTGTGAAATTCCGAGACGAAGGGTGTCTGTGCGTCGCTCCTCGCCAAGGACGTCTGGTACCCAACGAAGAAACAGTGCGTCGTGTTAGGAAAGCTCATCAGCGCACTATACGTGATGCCTCATCTGAATGAAGACGGCAATGATTACAGCTTTCAGCAAGATGAATGTCCCTGTGACTATCACAACGACGTGTGAGACTACCTCAATAAACATTTACCACAGAGGTGGATCTGACGCACTGAGCAAGAAGATAAGGTGATAATGATTTGACTACCACGATCACTGGATTTAACTCCGTGTAACTTTTTCCTGTGAGGCTTTGTGAAGAACAATAAGAATTATAAGTTGCTCCTCTGTGGGAGAAGTTGCTCTCGAATATTGGAGCTATGTCAGTTGGTGACTCCTGCTTGATAGAGCAACAAGTTTTAAGTAGGATGGCTGAGTACATGATGGTTGTTCGTGGCATAAAAGTGTATAAGCCCCGCCGAGACGCATTATTATTTAACTGTAAGCAACTTTACCGATTTGAAAAGGAAAATGTGAGATGCTTAGCGGAACACTTCCTTGAAGAAGATGGCAACGAAACAAGAGAAGGAGCGTTATCTAAGGAAGAAAAGATGAGAATTTTTTGCGTTATATAGGAGATGCTGGATTTCAAACTGGTGCGGCTGAAGATGTTGGTGCGAGTCAGAGTACAGTGTCCATTAGAATTTATAGTGTTATGGATGCTATATTAAGAAAAACACATCTTTGGATAAGGTTCCCTAAAACTACCCATGAACTTGAAACTGCAAAAGCTGAATGGCAGGAGCGTTACACGTTCCCTGCTGCAATAGGGGCTGTTGATTGTTGTGATTAAGAAACCCAGTATAAATGGAGATGACTATATTAATTGAAAAGGCGTTCGCAGTATTAATGTACAGGCTATATATGATTCTAAAGAAATGTTTACCAGTGTTGATGTTGGATCAGTACATGATTCACGTATATGGGCAAATTCAGATGCCTGTAGGGTTATGTGTGGAAATCTTGCAAATGCCTTAATTCTTGTGATGTTGGATATGCAATTGCTCCGTGGTTCATGACACCCTATCGCAATGTACTTACCCCAGAACAGAGATCTTATAATAAGTGCTTGAGTAAGGAACGTGTCATAATAGAAAGGTGCTTTGGTCAAGTGAAACAACGTTTTCCTATTCTCCAAGGCAAAATAAGACTAGCAACAGAAAAGACTCCCTCCATTATTGTCTGCTTTTTTGTTCTACATAATATGGCTAAACATCTAAGTGACGAAGATTTCGAAATTGAAGTAAATAATAATCAAGAAGACGCTTGGGAAGGGGAAGCTGTAGGATGTATCAGAGAAAGAGGGCAGCGAAGAAGAGACGAGATAGCCGAGATTATACATGGTTTCCAAAATTAAGTGAGTAATATATGGATTTGTAAATACATTGCACATTTTAGCTTTAAAATTATTTTGGTCTTTTGCTATAGCAATAACTTTAAAAGCTGTATTTCTTTTGTGTATTTTGTAGGCAAATATTACCACGCTGGACTTTCAAACAACTTATTTATAAACAATCACTTTTCTCAAGACCGTGTTTGTGTGGTGGTAACATGCCTACTTCCCATTTAAAGCTTTATATAAAGCTTATAAGGCATTTATTTTGGAACATATTTTAATATATGTTTTCTTAGGTGTAATGACAGAATAGAACGTGACAAAATGGAATTTGTGTAAAATAATGTAGTAAAAAAGATTGAAGCAATAGGTGGAAACCAGGTCGAAAACGCAATAACATGGCATCTGATATTGTCATTCTATTGCCCTAACACACTGAAGCTATACGCCTGACAACAGCGCTATGATCTGAACACTCGAATGAGTGAATACTCGAACGAGTAAATGCACATTTCCCACGAGAGCTCATGTAAGCTAGAAGCTCGACCATGGTTCGGTATATTCGTTGCTGCTTTTCGAACGAGTTGGGCTCGAAGATGTGAGCGAGTCTCATTATGTGCCATATGAAGGGAAGGAGCAAAACGCATGTCCTTGACAGTTCTAATTCAGACTTCAGTCAGGATTACAAGTATAAACTTATGATGTTTCGCAAGCTTGACACTATTCGGCGCAAGAGTCCATGCTCCAAAGCACTCCATCTTACATAAAGATTATTAAAAAGGTTTTGGCATAAGTAACACATACATACAATCATCATATTCTCATCACTGACACGACAAACCTGGGCCTAAAGACCCTCAAAGTAATCCCCTGCTACTGTCACCACACGCTGCCAACGATGTGGGAGGCGCTAATACCATCTGCCTCAGCATTTGCAGCACCATGTGTGAATCGGGTCACCAGTTCGCGCACAGCATTAGCAATGTCCTCTCGTGTTGCAAACCGCCTACCACGTAGTGGTTCCTTAATATTTCGAATGAGATCAAAGTCACAGGGCGAAATGTCGGGAGAGTACGGTGGATGCTCCAATCCTTCCCATCCCCAACGTCGCAGTAGCTGCCCTACACACTCTGCTTTAGCGGTTTTGCATTGTCGTGCAGGATTATTGCACTGTCCACAAGATCCGGACGTTTCTCCCGAACGCCATGTCGTACCTGTCGCACCAGGAAGTCCCTGTAGTACTGTGCGGTTGCTGTTCTGCCATGTGGAACAAAGTGGCAAACAATGACACCCTGACGTCATACGCGACGATAACCATAAATTTGACTGGGGAAGGATTCTAACGGAACTTCTGCCTCCTTGGTGACCCAGCATGTCGCCACTCCGCGAACTGACGTTTCAGTTCTGGTTCGTATGCCCTGACACAAAATTCATCGATGGCGATTATTCGTGACAAGAATTGATCGCCGACCTGTTGCCAGCGTGCAAGGTGGTCGGAGCATATTGCATAGCACACCCACCTTTGAACTTCCGTCAGTGCATGCGGTACCCACCGCGATGCGCTTTTGCGTAGTTGCAGCTCATTACGCAATATCCTGTGGACGGTGCGTTTCTCGATGCCACTTGCCATGTCTAACTCCAGTAGCATCCATCGTCTGTCTTCATCCAGGAGCTGCTCGATGACGGCACGTGCCACGTCGGTCCGCACACTGACAGGTCGTCCCGAACGTTGCTCATCACTGGTTGACACACGTCCTTGCTGAAACTTTCCTACCCACCGTGCTACTGTACGGTATGGTAGGGCATTGTTCCCAAAGGTTTCCACTAATTCACTGTGACATTCCGTCGCATTTCTCCCTCGGAGAACGGCCATTTTGATGTAAGCGTGCTGCTCAACACGGATTACTTCCATCTCGCACGACACTCACCAACTGAGTGATTTCACAGCCCTCGCTGTCCTACTACCAGCTATCACAGAGCCATCTGTTGTTCTGCATACACACTATGCCCGCAGAACTTCCATACGACACATATACGTTTGTTATCCGTTCACATATCTACAAGTAAAAAAATAGTTGCCATGACTTTTGCCCCAACCCTCGTATATGGGTGCTAAACTTGCAATTTGACGGAAACCCAAAAGAAGCGTATTCAAGTTTGCCAGAGAAAAATGGAGAGGAAAGTGTTAGGACTATCCCTCAAAGACAGAGTGCCCAGCACCAGGTTAAGGGAAATAAAACTGGAAGATGTATCCCAACGAGACACCACTTTGAAATGGAACTGGAGAGGCCACATGATAAGGCTCCAGAACAACAGATTGGCATACATTTCAACAATGTGAACCCCCTACATCGGCAAGAGATGACAAGGCAGACCCGGAACAAGATGGGACGACACCTTCAAGAAAGCAGTAGTAGCACACTGGACAAGGACTGCACACGACCGCAGCAGCTGGAGGGACATCCGAAGAAGGCAGGAAGTGCTAAACACAACCACCTACCGTCGGATCGGAATTAAGGGAAGAAGTGTGCGAAGTGAAGAACCCCAAACAAGATAATGAGGTGCTGATGGCAAAGACGTCAGTGGACGATAGTGCAAAGTCGGAAGAAAGAACGCAACGAAAAACAACTTATGCGGACTAGCTCCCCGCATGAGTCATATCGAGCTACCCCTCGCAAGAGGAGGTCTTAGTCCTTCAGGGACAAATCGGCTCTTCATTCATTCAACACATACATATATTGTTAAAAGTTTTTTGTTTTTGCGGTGCTTTCTGTTTTCTTCTTCTTTAACGTATTGCCCGCCCCCGCCTTTTATGGGACTTACAAGTCAATGCGTTGGGTCAGTAGCCTGTCGAGGAGCAAGCAAGCTCTGGGACATAGCATATCCAGGATGGGTAATCAACCCAATGTCTGGTACGGCGGTGAAGAAGAAAAACCGTGAAAAAAACTTTCGGTCTAATTGATCGGCCCCCGGGGTTTGAATCCGCGGTGTCTGGAATGCAGGCCACAGACGTTACCACCTGAGCCATTCCTTTCGTTGCCTTCTGTTTTCTTAGCTGATAAATCTTGACCACCTATATTTCACCTGCTGAAATGAAAAGTTCGTGACTTTTGTATTGCTTTATATGGATTTTCTGTGAATTACCAACAACTGTTTTCTATTCCATGGCGTTCTTAAAGAAAAGTCAAATCCTTCTTCCCAAGCATGTTCTTTTATGATTCCAACTTGTTCGTATTCTAATATGCAGACCTTGTAAATCATTTTTAGCAGTGATGGGACGATACCGCTGTTTCTCGATACTCGATACCGATACTCGATACTCGATAGCGATATTCACTTTATGAAAAACTATAAAGGCGATAGCTTGTTCACTGAATTATGTTCTTATTAGTAGTTTTCTGTGTATATAAACGCGTGTAGCCAATTTTGCTTGTGTGCTACTTCTGAAATTGTTCCTGTTTGACATTCTCCAATTTACAGCAATTTATTTTGATAATACCACAGGTTATATATCTCCCATTGTTAGTCAATAATAATAATAATAATAATAATAATAATAATAATAATAATAATAAACGACTTTCTATTCATATTATGGAACTGAGTCTACAGTTTACCTATAAGCTACTATCGTGACCCGAGTTTGACTTGCGCAAACACAAACTAAAAGATGGAAGGAAAGAACAAACATTTCCATGCACTGTATTATCTCACTTCTTAAGTTCTGATTTGCTTCTGCCGGATTCACAGGTAAATGTAATGGTGAGAGTGAATCACCAAGCCAGGCTATTGCAGAAACGTGATTTAGTGCATCAGCTAAATCAGCATCATTCACAACTCAGTTAACGCTGCACATTACGTGAGTACCTTTAGTTTTTCCCCCATTGTTTTACATGTTTTCATTTAGATACAAGAGTCTATGCTCCATTGATTCATCTAGAAGAACACAGTCAAAATCTATTAAGAACTATAGTCCAGCAACTCCTTGAGACACATACGAGGCAATAACGTGAAGCCTTAACTCCTTTCATTCCTTATCTAGCACAAAGTTAAACGCAACAACCTTTCAATAATGCAAAACTTAAACATTTAAAAGTATCGAAGGTTTCTATCAAAGTATTACACGTGCTTCGATACCACCCAGTATCGAGAGTATCAAGGTATAGACGGTATCGAGGTCCCATAGTAGGTAAATATAGAGAGAGCTGGCGCAGTTTTTTGCGTTTATATGGGAAAGGATAGGGAAAACGAGGGTAGATGCGACGGTTCAAGGAGGAAAATGCGTTTATATGGGCGAAATAGGGAATACGAGGGGGGATGCTAGGCTAGACAGTGGTAGAAGGAGGGGGAATGCGGTTTATATGAGACAGATAGGGAATACGTGGAGAGGTGCTAGGCTAGACGGAGGCTGAGGAGTAGAGTATGGTTTATATGAAAGGTATAGGAAAACGAGGTGGACTGTTAGGCTAGACAGAGTTGAAGGATAGAGTATGTCCTTTATATGAGAGAGGTTGGGAACAGGAGGAGGGGTGTTAGGTTAGGAGAATTGAGTATGTGTTTTATAAGGAGAGACGAGAAAACGGAGAGAGATCCTATGCTAGAATAGACAGGTGTTAAAGTTAGGTTAGATAGGAAACCAAGGAGTGATACTCAGCTAGAGGGGGGGCAGGAGGAATGCGCTTTATGAGAGGTAGGGGATACGAGGAGTGGTGTTAGGCTAGACAGAGGTTGAGAGTAGAGTAGGCGTTTATATGTATGAGAAGTATAGAACAGGAGGAGGGGTGTTAGGCTAGACACAGGCTGAGAGTAGAGTATGCGTTTATATGTATGAGAGGTATAGGAGCAGGAGGAGAGGTGCTAGGCTAGACAGAGGTTGAGTAGAGTATGGGTTATATGAGAGAGGTAGGGAACAGGAGGAGAGGTGTTAGGCTAGACAGAGGGTTAGGAGTAGAGTATGGTTTATATGAGAAATATAGGAAAAACGAGGCGAGGTTTTAGGCTAGACAGAGGTCGAGGAGTAGAGTATGGCTTATATGAGAGGTATAGGAAAACGTGGAGAGCTATTAGCATAGGAGAATTGAGTATGTGTTTATAAGGAGAGATGAGAAAACGGAAAGAGATCCTATGCTAGGATAGACAGGTGTTAAAGTTAGGTTAGATAGCAAACCAAGGAGTGATACTCAGCAAGAGAAGGACAGGAGGGAATGCGCCTTATGAGAGGTAGGGGATACGGGGAGCGGTGTTAGGCTAGACAGAGGTAGAGGAGTAGAGTATGGTTTATATGAGAGGTATAGGGAAACGAGGAGAGTCGGTAGGCTAGACAGATAGTGAAGCAGTAGGAATATGGACTTATATACAGGAGAGATAGGAGCTAGACTTTGAAAGCGACTTTAGACGTGAACTTAGTGGCAAACTGTTTCATGTCAATGTTCTAGACATGCCCATCACGTAACCCATTCAGGGAAAAGGTGGCTGCAAAGGGAAAAAGGTGACCAGTAAAGGGAAAAACATGACCAGCAAAGGGAAAAATGTGACCAGCAAAGGGAAAAACGTGACCAGCAAAGGGTAAAAGGTGACCAGCAAAGGGAAAAAGGTGACCAGCAAAGGGAAAAACGTAACCAGCAAAGGGAAAAAGGTGACCAGCAAAGGAAAAAAGGTGACCAGCAAAGGGAAAAAGGTGACCAGCAAAGGGAAAAAGGTGACCAGCAAAGGGAAAAACGTGACCAGCAAAGGGAAAAAGGTGACCGGCAAAGGGAAAAAGGTGACCAGCAAAGGGAAAAAGGTGACCAGCAAAGGGAAAAACGTGACCAGCAAAGGGAAAAAGGTGACCGGCAAAGGGAAAAACGTGACCAGCAAAGGGAAAAAGGTGACCAGCAAAGGGAAAAAGGTGACCAGCAAAGGGAAAAAGGTGACCAGCAAAGGGAAAAAGGTGACCAGTAAAGGGAAAAAGGTGACCAGCAAAGGCAAAAAGGTGACCAGCAAAGGGAAAAATGTGACCAGCAAAGGGAAAAACGTGACCAGCAAAGGGAAAAAGGTGACGAGCAAAGGGAAAAACGTGACCAGCAAAGGGAAAAAAGGTGACCAGCAAAGGGAAAAACATGACCGGCAAAGGGAAAAAGGTGACCAGCAAAGGGAAAAAGGTGACCAGCAAAGGGAAAAACGTAACCAGCAAAGGGAAAAAGGTGACCAGCAAAGGAAAAAAGGTGACCAGCAAAGGGAAAAAGGTGACCAGCAAAGGGAAAAAGGTGACCAGCAAAGGGAAAAACGTGACCAGCAAAGGGAAAAAGGTGACCGGCAAAGGGAAAAACGTGACCAGCAAAGGGAAAAAGGTGACCAGCAAAGGGAAAAAGGTGACCAGCAAAGGGAAAAAGGTGACCAGCAAAGGGAAAAAGGTGACCAGTAAAGGGAAAAAGGTGACCAGCAAAGGGAAAAATGTGACCAGCAAAGGGAAAAACGTGACCAGCAAAGGGAAAAAGGTGACCAGCAAAGGGAAAAACGTGACCAGCAAAGGGAAAAAAGGTGACCAGCAAAGGGAAAAACGTGACCGGCAAAGGGAAAAAGGTGACCAGTAAAGGGAAAAATGTGACCAGCAAAGGGAAAAATATGACCAGCAAAGGGAAAAAAGGTGACCAACAAAGGGAAAAAGGTGATCCACAAAGGGAAAAGGGTAGAGGAAAGGTGTCCCTCTCACGGGAAAAGCTAACCCACTCACACTAATAGGTAAGTAATTCAGTTAGTATCACAGGGTAGGAGAGATCCCGGGAATCGGATATAGCATAATTCCGTATGATGTTACAGATAATTCAGAGAGTATCGTAGGTATTTAGGATAATTCAAGTAACATAGGTGTTTAGAGTCCCTCAGCTAGTATCACAGGAGGCTAGTTTCCTGGGGGGCAGGACGTATCATAGCTGCATATTTTTCACAGGCAATTCAGCTAGTATCGGGGGGCATTTAAGCTAATTCAGCTAGTATCACATGAGGTCAGATTCCAGAAGCTAACTGCATCATAGCTGTGCATGATTTCACAGGTAATTCAGTTAGTATCGTAGGTATTTAGGCTAATTCAGCTAGTATCACAGGAGGATAGATTCCATGGTTGGGTATAGCATAGTTTCGTATTTCACAGGTAATTCAGAGAGTATCGTAGGTATTTAGCATAATTCAAGTATCATAGGTGTTTAGAGTAATTAAGCTAGCATTGCAGGAGGGCAGGTTCCAGGAGTCGGTTATAATGTAGTTTCGTATTTCACATATAGTTGAGGTAATATCGTAAGTATTTGAGTAATCAGTATAGTTTCACAGATACTCATGATAATTTCGATCAGAGATTTGTATCACAGCTATTTAAGGTAAATGCAGGTGATTCAGGTTGTATCAATGGTATTTGAGTCATTTTAACAGGTAATTCATCTAGTATCATTGATATTTGGGGCAAACCAGATAGTATCACAGGTGATCGTGCTAATTTAGAACAGGAATTCGTATCAGAGCTAGTTAAGGTAATTTCACATGATTCGGCTAGTATGACAGGTATTTAAGTCATTTTAGCAGGTAATTCAACTAGTATCACAGGTACTCATGGTAATATAGAGAGTAATTAGATCATAAACATTTCTCATCCAACGTTACAACAATCTATATACTTTTTTCTAAATCTTACAAACTTATTATATGTTAAACAGTTATAAACTGCAGAGATAAACTGCATATGGTTCACAAATTAAAAAGCTTTGCGTCAACATACCTTTATTTAAGTTCGTTGTAGGTGCCTCTCCCCTTTATCTAGGCTTCAGACTAACACTAGTATTTGCTCCTAATGGCAGGGTTACCACCTCCCCTTCCATCTTCCCCTTTCTTCACCATTTGTCTGCTAGTTGCATACACAGCACATGAGTAAACTTTAATTATTTAAATTGTAGACTCGCTGAGAAAATCTTCATCTTCGGGTCACATTCTCTTAAGTACTGTTTGTAATACTGTAATGTCCATACGCATAGGTAGTTATTCCATCCTCAGCAATAATTCTTTTATCATCAAAGGGATTCAATGTAATTTTATTCACTTGCACTGTGGTAACAGCATGCTTTCGTGATAGGATTAGATTCATGGGCGTTCTGATGATTTCACAGGTTTTAAGACAGTCTGTATAGCTGTCAAACGAAATGTACTGCTTAATAGCGCTACGTTTTATACCTTTAATCTTTTTATCATTGATCCTTGAATATCTAAGGCATACATCTTAGGACGTAGTCCAACAAAGCGCAGGATGATTTTGCTATTAGCCTCATCTTTAAATTTTCCCAATACCTTCTTGTTCTGAGTAGAGTAACATATATGGTTGGCAGGGTAATCAGCTGTATCGAGATGCTCAAGAAAACGTAGCTTGTCCTGGTACACATCTTCAGTTGTTACACGATGAATGAATGAATCAGTGTCCATATACATAAGCTTCAGGTTTTCAGCTCCATAATAAGGCAACAACACGTCGTAATGATAGTGATACATTAATGTCTTGGAGATGTCCAACACACTCATACCAATGAATATAAACTTGTTGAATACAATCTGACGAGAGGCCATATGTACAGCAGCTACAATGATAGCAGCAATAGATCCTGCAGCTACAGAAACATCACCCGCAGCCTGGACAATAGCTGTAACAGAAGCAAATACAATAGCTACCGTAGCAGATACAGCAGCTGTACGACAATAGATGTAACAGATCTTACAGTTGTAGCAACATCTGCTACAATAACAGCAGCGACAAACACCAGTTACATAACAGCTGTAGGAGCAGCAGCAGGAAAGATTTAGCACTCTTAGCAATAGCAAGCATCACATCAAAGATATTCCAGCTGTAGCTTCACCCACCACAGCAACAGCAGTCATCACTCCAGCTGTAACATCAAATACGGAGCTGAAGTAGTAGATACAACACTGTAACATCAGCTACAGCAATAACAGTATCAGATCAGGTAGCTGTAACAGCATTAGACATAGTCAGCACAATACCTATAGCAGAAGCAAATACAGCAGCTATCGTAGCAGATACAGAGACTGTACAACAATAGCTGTAACAGACCCCACAGCTGTAGCAGCATCTGCTATAACAATAGCAGTAGCCGTCGCATTACATAACAACTGCAGCAGCAGCTAGAGATTTAGCAGTGTTTAGCAATAGCAAGCATCACAGCAATGATATTCCAGCTGTAGATTCCCCTACCACAGTAACAGCAGTCATTACAACAACATCAACAGTAAATACGACAGATGTAATATTAGATACAGCATCTATAGCAACAGCAGCTACAACGATAGCAGCAATAGATCCTGCAGCTGTAGCAGCATTAGACACAATCAGCACAATAGCTGTAGCAAAAGCAAATACAATTACTATCGTAGCAGATACAGCAGCTGTACAACAATAGATGTAACACATCCCACAGCTGTAGCAACATCTGATACAATAATAGCAGCGACAACAACCGGTTAGATTACAGATGTAGCAGCAGCTAATCCACTTTTTTTCAAATGTAGCAGCTTTATCAGTTAAATCATTGCTTCATTAAACAAGGATTGTAAGGGTAGACGTCTCTTCCCTTTATATAGGCCTGAGACTAACACTAGTATTTGCTCCTAATGACAATGGTTACCGCCTCCCCTTCCATCTTCTTCTTTCTTCACTATTTTTTCTGCTATGTGCATACACAGCACATGAGTAAACTTTAATTTTTTAACATTGTAGATTCGCGGAGATCATCAAAGGGATTCAATGTAATTTTATTCACTTGCACAGTAGTATCAGCGTGCTTTCATGATAAGATTAGATTCATAGGTGTTCTCATGATTTCACAGGTTTTAGGACAATCAGTATAACTCTCAAATGTAATGTAATGCTTAATAGCACTACGTTTTTTACCCTTAATCTTTTTACCATTGAGCCGTGGATATCTAAGGCATACATCTTAGCTCGTAGTCCGACAAAGCGCTGGATGCTTTTATCATTAGCCTCATCTTTAGATTTCCCAAGCAATTTGTTTAGAGCTGAATAGCATATATAGTTGACAGGGTAATCAGCAGTATCCAGATGCTCAAGTAAACGTAACTTGTCATGGGACACATCTCCAGTTGTTACACGATGAATGAATGAATAAGTATCCATATACATAAGCTCCATAATATGATAACAGCACATCATAATGATGGAGATACATTGTCTCGGAGATGTCCAACACACTCATACCAATGTATACAGGCTTGTCGAGAGGCCATAAATACAACAGCTAGAATAGCAGCATATATCGACCTATCAATAAACATAGGCTTGACGATCAGCTTCTCTAGAGTCTTCTCATTTATCACCAGTCGTATATCCATACGATCAGACAGATTCTCCATAGTTTTTCCAAACATGACGTTGTTAAAGAGCTGTAGACGTCCTTCTCGAAATCATTTGCAGCTTATTGTAGTAGCCTGTTGTTAAATTCCACATAAGGTTTTAACCACTGTGACTGTTGGAATTGCAGCACACGATGGATTTTTTTAGTCGTAACCCATGATTAAGAGCCTGATTCAAAGCTATGTAATGTATTACATACTTCTTTCGAGGTCCGAGACGAGGTATCAGTTTCTTTGTATATGATTTCAATGGTTTCATACACTCAGGCAGGAAAGGTAGATCGTTAAGTTCTATAGGATGCTCGATGTCTATGACGTCACACCCAGAGACAGGATGTCTGCCAGTATCAAACACGTTTAAACTCGTCTCGTAACTACCTGTATATGCTGTCACATCAACAAGAGAAGTATTCCCACACGCTCATTCAGTCAGATGTTACATTCAAAGCCTACCACCACCCATTACACCGAAGCTAGCACAATCTCAAAGGCTTAAAAGGTAACGTAGAAGATTTTCTCCCTTGTTCAGTTAAATGTGTGTATATACTACATTATTTCATGTTTTCATTCCCTTTTCAATTCTTCCTTTCCATCTTCCCACAGAAAAACCATTACATTTCACTACAATCACGAGAAAAGCAATTTTTCCAGAGTTACAGAGATTCTAAGCTTCTAGAATCCAACCCGGTAATAGTTTTAATAAATGTATTTTAGCTCCCCCGCATCAGCATCTACCATTTAATCTTTACTCGAACCTGATAGGATTCATAGGCTTGAAGATATATGAAATCACCCCTTCGGGATTCGATCTGAGTACTTTAAAGTACTTTTTGTCATGATAACGATATTTAGGAACTAGGTACTCTGTTTACGGCTTACTTGAGTGTCTATATAAATTAGATTACGAGTTATTAAATTTGCAAGTAAATTTCATTAAATCGGTATTCGAACCCAGAACACCAGAAACAAAATAATTTATAATATTAGCTTGACATGTTAAACAAAGCTGTGTGCAGTTACGCTATCAATCCAAGTGATATATTCTAGTGTACAGAGGAAAATTAAGGAACTCATTAAAAGATGGGGAATCGAACCAAGCACAACTGATTGACAATTATATACAGCATTAATTACCTATTATAATAGCTATCAAACATGCTTTGGTTCATCCCTCTATCTCTCTTAGTTTCCGAGATAATGAAGATTTAAAATTAAGAATCGATCTCAGGACACCAGACTACCTATTGATATAAATGTAATAAAGTTTATTTGACGTCTTTGTCTTAAGCAGTTTAGGAGTTACTACATTTAAAATTAAATTACATTTTATCGGTATTCGAACCCAGAGCACCAGAAACAAAATTATTTACAATATTAGTTTGATATGTTAAAAAAAGCTGTATGCAGTTACAGCATCAATCTAAGTGTTATATTCTACAGTATAGAGAAAAATTAAGGCAATCATTTAAAAATCGGGATTCGAACTAGGGACAACTGATTAAAAATTATATAAAGCATTAATTACGCATTATAACAGCTATCAATAATGCTTTGGTTCACCCCTCTACCTCTCTTAGTTTCCGAGATAATGGCGATTTAAAAATTAAAGATCGAACCCAGGACAACAAGTACCCAAATATACATTCAGAAGAAACTACCTAATAATATTAATGTAATAAAATTTATTTGGCGTCTTTATCTTAATTTGTTTCTGAGTTATTAGAAGATGAATTTGTAATCACTCGTAAGATTCGAACCCAGGCATCCCGACCAACTCGGGTTAATATCCCAAGGACGCGGCGCATTCCAAAGAATTGATTACTTTTTATCCCATTGTTCTATCTCTTTTCATTCAGGAGATATAAGCGATTAATCAGTAGTAGGGAATTGAGAGTGGGGCTAATTAGTGGGAGGGGGGCGAATTAGTATATTAATTGCATTCCTTGCATATTAATTGATCTAGATTTCATATATCTTCAAGCCTATGAATCCTATCAGGTTCGAGTAAAGATTAAATGGTAGATGCTGATGCGGGGGAGCTAAAATACATTTATTAAAACTATTACCGGGTTGGATTCTAGAAGCTTAGAATCTCTGTAACTCTGGAAAAATTGCTTTTCTCGTGATTGTAGTGAAATGTAATGGTTTTTCTGTGGGAAGATGGAAAGGAAGAATTGAAAAGGGAATGAAAACATGAAATAATGTAGTATATACACACATTTAACTGAACAAGGGAGAAAATCTTCTACGTTACCTTTTAAGCCTTTGAGATTATGCTAGCTTCGGTGTAATGGGTGGTGGTAGGCTTTGAATGTAACATCTGACTGAATGAGCGTGTGGGAATACTTCTCTTGTTGATGTGACAGCATATACAGGTAGTTACGAGACGAGTTTAAACGTGTTTGATACTGGCAGACATCCTGTCTCTGGGTGTGACGTCATAGACATCGAGCATCCTATAGAACTTAACGATCTACCTTTCCTGCCTGAGTGTATGAAACCATTGAAATCATATACAAAGAAACTGATACCTCGTCTCGGACCTCGAAAGAAGTATGTAATACATTACATAGCTTTGAATCAGGCTCTTAATCATGGGTTACGACTAAAAAATCCATCGTGTGCTGCAATTCCAACAGTCACAGTGGTTAAAACCTTATGTGGAATTTAACAACAGGCTACTACAATAAGCTGCAAATGATTTCGAGAAGGACGTCTACAGCTCTTTAACAACGTCATGTTTGGAAAAACTATGGAGAATCTGTCTGATCGTATGGATATACGACTGGTGATAAATGAGAAGACTCTAGAGAAGCTGATCGTCAAGCCTATGTTTATTGATAGGTCGATATATGCTGCTATTCTAGCTGTTGTATTTATGGCCTCTCGACAAGCCTGTATACATTGGTATGAGTGTGTTGGACATCTCCGAGACAATGTATCTCCATCATTATGATGTGCTGTTATCATATTATGGAGCTTATGTATATGGATACTTATTCATTCATTCATCGTGTAACAACTGGAGATGTGTCCCATGACAAGTTACGTTTACTTGAGCATCTGGATACTGCTGATTACCCTGTCAACTATATATGCTATTCAGCTCTAAACAAATTGCTTGGGAAATCTAAAGATGAGGCTAATGATAAAAGCATCCAGCGCTTTGTCGGACTACGAGCTAAGATGTATGCCTTAGATATCCACGGCTCAATGGTAAAAAGATTAAGGGTAAAAAACGTAGTGCTATTAAGCATTACATTACATTTGAGAGTTATACTGATTGTCCTAAAACCTGTGAAATCATGAGAACACCTATGAATCTAATCTTATCATGAAAGCACGCTGATACTACTGTGCAAGTGAATAAAATTACATTGAATCCCTTTGATGATCTCCGCGAATCTACAATGTTAAAAAATTAAAGTTTACTCATGTGCTGTGTATGCACATAGCAGACAAATAGTGAAGAAAGAAGAAGATGGAAGGGGAGGCGGTAACCATTGTCATTAGGAGCAAATACTAGTGTTAGTCTCAGGCCTATATAAAGGGAAGAGACGTCTACCCTTACAATCCTTGTTTAATGAAGCAATGATTTAACTGATAAAGCTGCTACATTTGAAAAAAAGTGGATTAGCTGCTGCTACATCTGTAATGTAACCGGTTGTTGTCGCTGCTATTATTGTATCAGATGTTGCTACAACTGTAGGATGTGTTACATCTATTGTTGTACAGCTGCTGTATCTGCTACGATAGTAATTGTATTTGCTTTTGCTACAGCTATTGTGCTGATTGTGTCTAATGCTGCTACAGCTGCAGGATCTATTGCTGCTATCGTTGTAGCTGCTGTTGCTATAGATGCTGTATCTGATACTACATCTGTCGTATTTACTGTTGAGGTTGTGATGACTGCTTTTGCTGTGGTAGGGGAATCTACAGCTGGAATATCATTGCTGTGATGCTTGCTATTGCTAAACACTGCTAAATCTCTAGCTGCTGCTGCAGTTGTTATGTAATGCGACGGCTACTGCTATTGTTATAGCAGATGCTGCTACAGCTGTGGGGTCTGTTACAGCTATTGTTGTACAGTCTCTGTATCTGCTACGATAGCTGCTGTATTTGCTTCTGCTATAGGTATTGTGCTGACTATGTCTAATGCTGTTACAGCTACCTGATCTGATACTGTTATTGCTGTAGCTGATGTTACAGTGTTGTATCTACTACTTCAGCTCCGTATTTGATGTTACAGCTGGAGTGATGACTGCTGTTGCTGTGGTGGGTGAAGCTACAGCTGGAATATCTTTGATGTGATGCTTGCTATTGCTAAGAGTGCTAAATCTTTCCTGCTGCTGCTCCTACAGCTGTTATGTAACTGGTGTTTGTCGCTGCTGTTATTGTAGCAGATGTTGCTACAACTGTAAGATCTGCTACATCTATTGTCGTACAGCTCTGTATCTGCTACGGTAGCTATTGTATTTGCTTCTGTTACAGCTATTGTCCAGGCTGCGGGTGATGTTTCTGTAGCTGCAGGATCTATTGCTGCTATCATTGTAGCTGCTGTACATATGGCCTCTCGTCAGATTGTATTCAACAAGTTTATATTCATTGGTATGAGTGTGTTGGACATCTCCAAGACATTAATGTATCACTATCATTACGACGTGTTGTTGCCTTATTATGGAGCTGAAAACCTGAAGCTTATGTATATGGACACTGATTCATTCATTCATCGTGTAACAACTGAAGATGTGTACCAGGACAAGCTACGTTTTCTTGAGCATCTCGATACAGCTGATTACCCTGCCAACCATATATGTTACTCTACTCAGAACAAGAAGGTATTGGGAAAATTTAAAGATGAGGCTAATAGCAAAATCATCCTGCGCTTTGTTGGACTACGTCCTAAGATGTATGCCTTAGATATTCAAGGATCAATGATAAAAAGATTAAAGGTATAAAACGTAGCGCTATTAAGCAGTACATTTCGTTTGACAGCTATACAGACTGTCTTAAAACCTGTGAAATCATCAGAACGCCCATGAATCTAATCCTATCACGAAAGCATGCTGTTACCACAGTGCAAGTGAATAAAATTACATTGAATCCCTTTGATGATAAAAGAATTATTGCTGAGGATGGAATAACTACCTATGCGTATGGACATTACAGTATTACAAACAGTACTTAAGAGAATGTGACCCGAAGATGAAGATTTTCTCAGCGAGTCTACAATTTAAATAATTAAAGTTTACTCATGTGCTGTGTATGCAACTAGCAGACAAATGGTGAAGAAAGGGGAAGATGGAAGGGAAGGTGGTAACCCTGCCATTAGGAGCAAATACTAGTGTTAGTCTGAAGCCTAGATAAAGGGGAGAGGCACCTACAACGAACTTAAATAAAGGTATGTTGACGCAAAGCTTTTTAATTTGTGAACCATATGCAGTTTATCTCTGCAGTTTATAACTGTTTAACATATAATAAGTTTGTAAGATTTAGAAAAAAGTATATAGATTGTTGTAACGTTGGATGAGAAATGTTTATGATCTAATTACTCTCTATATTACCATGAGTACCTGTGATACTAGTTGAATTACCTGCTAAAATGACTTAAATACCTGTCATACTAGCCGAATCATGTGAAATTACCTTAACTAGCTCTGATACGAATTCCTGTTCTAAATTAGCACGATCACCTGTGATACTATCTGGTTTGCCCCAAATATCAATGATACTAGATGAATTACCTGTTAAAATGACTCAAATACCATTGATACAACCTGAATCACCTGCATTTACCTTAAATAGCTGTGATACAAATCTCTGATCGAAATTATCATGAGTATCTGTGAAACTATACTGATTACCCAAATACTTACGATATTACCTCAACTATATGTGAAATACGAAACTACATTATAACCGACTCCTGGAACCTGCCCTCCTGCAATGCTAGCTTAATTACTCTAAACACCTATGATACTTGAATTATGCTAAATACCTACGATACTCTCTGAATTACCTGTGAAATACGAAACTATGCTATACCCAACCATGGAATCTATCCTCCTGTGATACTAGCTGAATTAGCCTAAATACCTACGATACTAACTGAATTACCTGTGAAATCATGCACAGCTATGATGCAGTTAGCTTCTGGAATCTGACCTCATGTGATACTAGCTGAATTAGCTTAAATGCCCCCCGATACTAGCTGAATTGCCTGTGAAAAATATGCAGCTATGATACGTCCTGCCCCCCAGGAAACTAGCCTCCTGTGATACTAGCTGAGGGACTCTAAACACCTATGTTACTTGAATTATCCTAAATACCTACGATACTCTCTGAATTATCTGTAACATCATACGGAATTATGCTATATCCGATTCCCGGGATCTCTCCTACCCTGTGATACTAACTGAATTACTTACCTATTAGTGTGAGTGGGTTAGCTTTTCCCGTGAGAGGGACACCTTTCCTCTACCCTTTTCCCTTTGTGGATCACCTTTTTCCCTTTGTTGGTCACCTTTTTTCCCTTTGCTGGTCATATTTTTCCCTTTGCTGGTCACATTTTTCCCTTTACTGGTCACCTTTTTCCCTTTGCCGGTCACGTTTTTCCCTTTGCTGGTCACCTTTTTTCCCTTTGCTGGTCACGTTTTTCCCTTTGCTGGTCACCTTTTTCCCTTTGCTGGTCACGTTTTTCCCTTTGCTGGTCACATTTTTCCCTTTGCTGGTCACCTTTTTCCCTTTGCTGGTCACCTTTTTCCCTTTACTGGTCACCTTTTTTCCTTTGCTGGTCACCTTTTTCCCTTTGCTGGTCACCTTTTTCCGTTTGCTGGTCACGTTTTTCCCTTTGCCGGTCACGTTTTTCCCTTTGCTGGTCACATTTTTCCCTTTGCTGGTCACGTTTTTCCCTTTGCTGGTCACCTTTTTTCCTTTGCTGGTCTCACCTTTTTCCCTTTGCTGGTCACCTTGTTCCCTTTGCTGGTCACCTTTTTTCCTTTGCTGGTCACCTTTTTCCCTTTGCTGGTTACGTTTTTCCCTTTGCTGGTCACCTTTTTCCCTTTGCTGGTCACCTTTTTCCCTTTGCTGGTCACGTTTTTCCCTTTGCTGGTCACATTTTTCCCTTTGCTGGTCACCTTTTTCCCTTTGCAGCCACCTTTTGCTGAATGGGTTACGTGATGGGCATGTCTAGAACATTGACATGAAACAGTTTGCCACTAAGTTCACGTCTAAAGTCGCTTTCAAAGTCTAGCTCCTATCTCTCCTGTATATAAGTCCATATTCCTACTGCTTCACTATCTGTCTAGCCTACCGACTCTCCTCGTTTCCCTATACCTCTCATATAAACCATACTCTACTCCTCTACCTCTGTCTAGCCTAACACCGCTCCCCGTATCCCCTACCTCTCATAAAGCGCATTCCCTCCTGTCCTTCTCTTGCTGAGTATCACTCCTTGGTTTGCTATCTAACCTAACTTTAACACCTGTCTATCCTAGCATAGGATCTCTTTCCGTTTTCTCATCTCTCCTTATAAACACATACTCAATTCTCCTAAGCTAATAGCTCTCCGCGTTTTCCTATACCTCTCATATAAGCCATACTCTACTCCTCGACCTCTGTCTAGCCTAAAACCTCGCCTCGTTTTTCCTATATTTCTCATATAAACCATACTCTACTCCTAACCCTCTGTCTAGCCTAACACCTCTCCTCCTGTTCCCTACCTCTCCATATAACCCATACTCTACTCAACCTCTGTCTAGAGAAGCACCTCTCCTCCTGCTCCTATACCTCTCATACATATAAACGCATACTCTACTCTCAGCCTGTGTCTAGCCTAACACCCCTCCTCCTGCTTCTATACCTCTCATACATATAAACGCATACTCTACTCTCAGCCTCTGTCTAGCCTAACACCTCTCCTCCTGCTCCTATACCTCTCATACATATAAACGCATACTCTACTCTCAGCCTCTGTCTAGCCTAGCACCTCTCCTCCTGCTCCTATACCTCTCATACATATAAACGCATACTCTACTCTCAGCCTGTGTCTAGCCTAACACCCCTCCTCCTGTTCTATACTTCTCATACATATAAACGCCTACTCTACTCTCAACCTCTGTCTAGCCTAACACCACTCCTCGTATCCCCTACCTCTCATAAAGCGCATTCCTCCTGCCCCCCCTCTAGCTGAGTATCACTCCTTGGTTTCCTATCTAACCTAACTTTAACACCTGTCTATTCTAGCATAGGATCTCTCTCCGTTTTCTCGTCTCTCCTTATAAAACACATACTCAATTCTCCTAACCTAACACCCCTCCTCCTGTTCCCAACCTCTCTCATATAAAGGACATACTCTACCCTTCAACTCTGTCTAGCCTAACAGTCCACCTCGTTTTCCTATACCTTTCATATAAACCATACTCTACTCCTCAGCCTCCGTCTAGCCTAGCACCTCTCCACGTATTCCCTATCTGTCTCATATAAACCGCATTCCCCCTCCTTCTACCACTGTCTAGCCTAGCATCCCCCCTCGTATTCCCTATTTCGCCCATATAAACGCATTTTCCTCCTTGAACCGTCGCATCTACCCTCGTTTTCCCTATCCTTTCCCATATAAACGCAAAAAACTGCGCCAGCTCTCTCTATATTTACCTATTTCCCATCCCTAATTTTCAGTATTTTAGTCATTTAGGAATTGAAATTAATAGTTGTCTAATAAATAGCCTATGTTTAGGATGAACAGATCTTTCAATGGTAAAAGAATTATCAAAATCAGTACACTAGTTTCCGAAATTATCCTACACACAAACATACACATGCATACTGAAGCCGAACCCTTGCCTCCAAATTTTTATAGCATTTAATGTTACCTGCTCTGTTGATTTGATGAGTTCTATGATGTCGCCATCTCGTAGCTCGTTCTGCGTTGTCTCGTGCGCCGGTTGCTCTAGTGGTATAACTATAAGTTCTTTATCTCAGGGAATGCGTGAGTGTATTTTGAAAGGATAACACCAGTTTAGTTAGCTGATAAATTTTAATGTTGTCTAATATGTTCAGTTTGAGAAGAGTTACTGACTGTTGAATTTACAAATTAATTAGTTCTATAACCATAATTAAGCAAAGCGGCAGTTGCCCGTAAGCCGCAGAAATGTTGCTCGGAAAGATTCCTTTCAATAGCCGCTAAATCTTTCTAGCGTTCATGAGCGCTACACAACATAAAAATTACAATCGAGAATCAAGAATCTCAGGGGAGTCACGGATACGTCACAAATGTTGCACGAATTTGTGCATAAATGTGTGCACAAATGCGAGCTCTTTTCTTAACTTAAGCAATACCCCTACCAACGTTCCTTCTCGCAGTCCAATCTTAAAATCCTACGCATGCGCCTCTTATGTTGTTTCACTTTTCTAATTTACAGAATTGCTGCCTACATGACTTTTCAAACGCACCGAAATAAAGTCTAACAGCATTCCAAGAATCTTTAAGCTAATGTTTTCTATACTCGGCTGTTATTAATGTCTTCCTTACATGACTTGCTGTTTACCATTTTCTTTCTGGACAAATATTTAACTCAGGCTTGCTATATTACATTATGCATTGGCTTAATATGCAGAAATTATTTATTGCAATTATTTTTTTATCTTACTATCTTTTCTTTATTTAATTATTTATATCTTCCCACCAATAATTACGGTATCAATACATAATACATACATACACACATACTACGGACATACTATTTATTCCCTTTATAATATTAATATATATTTAATTAAACATGTGTACCTATTTGTTAAATATATTAGTGTCGTTATTGGTTATATACAATATTAGCATAAAGAAAATTCGTGTTTCATGTCTAATTTGGGAGTTACACTCACACACACATACACGCGCGTGCTTTTCTATTTTTGTTTTGTTTTGTTTTTTAATTCAGTGGACCTCAAACCCTTTATTTCCAGTGAAATATCGATATCGAATTTATGGGTGGAATATAATACTTCCTGCACTTGCAGTAGGTGCTAGCAAAATTAAAACACGTGAGGTATGGTGCATAGTGTTTATGCAAAGGAAGGAAACCTTAATCAGCAATGTTGAAGGTAAAAGGACCTGTTCTGGGCGATTAGATAGCGAAATACCACCGCAGACGTTTTACAGGGGTCGACCTACATTAACAGTCCTTAACAAGGCAAGATTATATAGGTTACAATGAGGATTAAAACGTTATTGCTATGTTCATATCTGTTACCCTCTTCAACCTGAGGCATTTGCTTCTTTTACTACGCTTTTATTCCTCGCCCTCCATAGTGAAAGATAAACCAACAAAAAGAATTCATTTTTCTTTTTTACATCAGATTGATATTTAAACTTTCCCGAGAATTTTGACCATTAAAAGTATTTACTACGCGCTTTTGATTTAGGAAGTTTTGTGCGCGCTTCTCCCCCCCCCTCTCCCTATTATTTAGGGGCTTAAATCCAATATTGAGAGTTCGTTGTCATTTACGATTTAAGGCGATTCACCAATTTAGAAAAAGCATTTTAAAGAAAAATCTAAGGGCGTATAAGTGAATGTGTGCGTGTTAAAGCGGATAACTCAAAACCGAAAAATCGCTTAAACAACAAATTTCATACGCATTTTAAGGATGAAAGCCCAAATTTTCAAGAAAGTCTCCCCATACTAAACAACCCCTTACATGAAAAATTTGTTGTCATGTTTTTATTTAATCAAAAGTGCCTGTAATGTTTAATATGTGTTATCGGTTATTTAATAAGCAATTCGCTCATTAGCAAGAATTCAGGATTGCCACTTGACGCAAACCTTGAACACACGTGTTAAGTAATTTAGTTCCATGACAGTTAATCTACAATCAATACAGCTATATAGCGCCACTTGGTGCCGCAAAGTTAGCAAGATTAAATAATATTCTGCTTTTTTATATTTATGTACCCTTAAAGGTACGTTAGAATTAAATTATTTTCTATTAGTGCATCATTCATAATACGCATGTGCAAAACATGCCCTCCTTGGTGCTCGAATTTATATAAGGGCCTCTCAGGCTCACGTTCTACCTGTAATGATCCATCATTTCTTAATATTATTTCTGTGTGCCAAAAAAAAATGTGCACAGAAGACAGATGCCGCGTCTGAAAATGTTCAGAACGCAGTCTTCCAGCCTCAGCTACATTTTGGTGCGTATCCGCACAGACGGTAACCACATCTATGTGTTCGTTATTGGTGAACGTTACCTTTTTGTCTGAATGACCTCAGACTTGGCTCGAACTGCATGCAGGCGATCACACGACGATTATCATTACGTAACTACCACGTCAACACCTGCAGACAGCAGCGCTACCTCAGTGACCTTTCGTTTTGTACCTGCACTGCCCCTTTGAACAGCAGTGATACTGCATCTTCTTTTACACTTATCTATGCGGGAAACACAAAGCTGCAAAGAACGGCTTGTTTGAGCCACTTGGTAGGATGTATAGAATGGGAGTGTTCTCTAAACTTTAAACCACACCACTACATTCTAAACTAAACAATTTCCCAGGCGACGATTTGTAACTAAAACACGCAACCCGGAGTTGCCTAAATATATACATATAGGCAAGCAACTTTATAAACGCAACATTGAGAGTAGATAAGTAAGATTTTTATTTCTATTTTTTTTGTAACAATAATTTCTATTAGAGGTTGTACGTTATATAAATATAGTTATGAGAGAACATTTAGTTGGAAATTAATGCAGTTGAACTAAAACACGCCGAATATTCTCTTCATTTCAGACATTGCTTTATTATATAAGCAACCTGATACAAACATTTACATATATTCAAATGAAGTTAATGTTCTAATATTTCAGTAAGTATACTAACAAACAAGAATAACAAGTTCAATATCAACTTTAAGGCATATACATCAGTCATATATTCCACTCTGGAATGATTAGATAATAAACTGCATTGCTGGTGCACCTTTTGAGAATTTACTTTTCTTAACGGACGCTCTTTAACTACAGAGTGAGCCAAAAGACTCCGAACCGCCTGCGAGGTGTTTTTCCTGTCCGCGTCCTCGGAATTCGTTACCGTCTGTCGCTATCATAGAAAGGCGCGGATGAAACCATACAACATTTCTAAAACTACTTCTAAAGGCTTTACTTACCAACTTTACGAAAGGAGATGCTGAAACTGGCCACCGTCGTTGTCCATACATTTTTGGCACCTCTTTAGGAAATTATCCATCACTCGCCGTAGTTCCTGGCGAATATTTTGTTTTAATTCTTCCAGGGTGTGTGGGTTTGTCTTATACACTTTATGTTTTAAGTTGCCGGGAGGGGTGTTTTAAGAACAATACAATTGCTGCACAATGTTTTTCCACTGGGCGTGTGGAAATATGATAAAAACATGATAACGCACTGCTGCTATAAACAAAATCACGTTGTTCTGGTTTTGCTGTGCGGTGTGAAGTGCAGTTTTGAGTTGACGGTGATGTGATGTGATTCAGTTATTACAAGTTATTTATTATTTTGTCCTTTACTTAGTCACAAAGTATATTACGGCTCAGTATATGCTTTCTACTGCACAGCGTGTATTTATTTGTGATTTGTATGTGTTAACTCGGTCAGCTCGCCAAGTGAAAGTACGATTTACCGAAAGATTTCCAGGTGTAAAAGTTCCAGGCCGTACAACAATCCATGAACTTTACAGTAAATTTCAGGCCACAGGAAGTGTTCAGGCTACGAATTCTAAAAAACGGTGTTCGGTTCTTACCGAAGAAACATTAGACGACATCGGTCATCGTTTGGAAAGTTGTCCAAAAATTCCATGATGGATAGTTTCCTAAAGAGGTGCCAAAAATGTATGGACAACGACGTTTCAGTTTCAGTTTCAGCATTTCCTTTCATAAAGTTGCTAAGTAAAACCTTTAAAAGTAGTTTTAAAAATGTTGTATTGTTTCATCCGCGGCTTTCTATGTTAGCAGCAGACGGCAACGAGCGACGAGGACGCGGACAGGAAAAACACCGCGCAGGTGGTTCGGAGTCTTTTGGCTCTGTACTATGGTTCTTAGCGTTCCATTCTATATTGGGCGTGAAAGACCGGAAATTTTGCTCAGAGGCCTCTTTATCAGGCTTGAGGTTATTTAACGTGCCGTAAATCTATGACACAGGAATATCGGCTTTACATTCCGATCACCCTACTGAAGGGAGCCTTGCTAAGGATTTTTACGACCGGAAAGAAAGAAACCATTGCCCTTCGCCAAGTTTGTACCCGCGACCTTGGGAACTAGAGCCTAGTAGTGTACCCTTAAACCACGGAGGATGACATGCACCTTTTGAATATGGCAGATAATATGCTTGCATTTTGCAAGGGTAATATATATCACCACTTTTATAACATTTTTATCATTTACATTAAATTAGAACTAGATAAAAGTTCAGAGAAAGGGTTCTCTTCTCTTCTCTCCTCACTTCTTCTTTCCTGTTCTCTTCCGTTCTCTTTCAATTTTTAAGTCAACGATGGCATTTTAAATGTGCCCTGTTCCTTTTCACATGCAATATTTGGAGAGTTTTATGCATTTTTCTGAATTTAAAATGTTCTTTAAGCGGCAGCTTTAAACGGAGTGCGTTGAACTTTGTACGCAATCGAAAGTGCCAACAACTGAAGTTTACTATTAAATGCTTATCTTCCATAGCAGCAGTTCTTGCAACGTTGGCATAACACTGGCCGTCAGCGTGTTTACAGACAAATTACAACACGTACTAACGTCACATTTCAGATGCGTTCGCAACGTTTTGTTCCACGTATCTCTGGTATTTAATAAATGTTTTAGGAAAAATCCTGAAAATCGTACATACTTAGCCGGCTCCTAAATTTTGATCGATTTCAAATAAATTACACCCACAAATGCTCGCTTAACGTTGTTATTACTTTCTCTACTACGTATAGTAAGTAGGGAAAGTATTGTATTCCACTCAAAAATTTGATACCGAGATTTCACCGGAAATGTATGTTTTGAAGCCAAAAAAAAGCTTTTTTGGAAACATGTTCCTGTGTGTGTCTGTGTGTGTGTGTGTGTGTGTGTGTGTGTGTGTGTGTGTAACTGAACAGCATAACTCAGAAACGAACAGTCGGATTAACACCAAACTTGGTATTTGTGTTCAGTATTTTCCAGAGATGCGACACGAAGATTTTCAAGAAAATCCTCCACCCCAGATTACCCTTTACATGGAACACTTTTCGAAAATTTTAATTTTCTCAAAAATGGCTCTAACGATTTTGATTAAAGTATCATATGTTTAAGATATTTTCATGACAAATGAAATGTATATCTCGAATTTTCTGGGAATCTCTCCAAAAGTATTCTTCATTGTGAACGACTTTTGCATAACTGGTAAACCATAAGAGATAGACAAAAGTTTACTACACAGAAAGTGTAGAACGCGTTAAAATACACAATTTATGTCATAAAACTTTTTGTTTGTTGAGTGAACCATTTTCGAGATATTGCTTGTTATTATTTGTTTGAATCTCCCAATACTTAAGTTTTTCTCAAATGGGAATTCGTTATTCGTTTTTACTTTCTCTACTACGTATAGTAAGTAAGGGAAGTATTGTATTCCACCCAAAATTTCGATACCGAGATTTCACCATGTTTTGAGACCCCCTGAATCCAAAAAAAGCATTTTTGGAAACATGTCCGTGTGTGTGTCTGTGTGTCTGTCTGTGTGTGTGTCTGTGTGTCTGTGAACAGCATAACTCAGAAACGAACAGTCGGATAAACACCAAACTTGGTATTTGTGTTCAGTATTTTCCAGAGATGCGACACGAAGATTTTCAAGAAAATCTCCCCATCCCAGAGTACCCTTTACATGGAAGATTTTTCGAAAATTTTAATTTTCTCAAAAATGGCTCTAACGATTTTGATTAAAATATCATATGTTTAAGATATTTTCATGACAAATGAAATGTATATCTCGAATTTTCTGGGAATGTCTCCA
Source organism: Deroplatys truncata (assembly GCA_030765065.1). Taxonomy (NCBI): domain Eukaryota; kingdom Metazoa; phylum Arthropoda; class Insecta; order Mantodea; family Mantidae; genus Deroplatys; species Deroplatys truncata. The sequence goes on from CM060980.1 coordinate 130,607,567, forward strand.
AAAGTATTCTTTATTGTGAACGACTTTTGCATAACTGGTAAACCATAAGAGATAGACAATATTTTACTACATAAAAATGTAGATCGCGTTAAAATACACAAGTTATGTCATATACATTTGTTTTGTTGAGTGAACCATTTTCGAGATATTGCTTGTTATTCCCTTCAATTTTCCAATACTTATACTTTTTCTCAAATGGGAATTCGTTATTCATTTTTACTTTCTCTACTACGTATAGTAAGTAGGGGAAGTATTGTATTCCACCCAAAATTTCGATACCGAGATTTCACCGGAAATACATGTTTTGAGACTCACTGAATCCAAAAAAAGCATTTTTGGAAACATGTCCGTGTGTGTGTCTGTCTGTGTGTCTGTGAACAGCATAACTCAAAAACGAAGAGTCGGATAAACACCAAACGTGGTATTTAGGTTCAGTATCTTTCAGAGATGCGACACGAAGGTTTTCAAGAAAATCCCCACACCCCAGACTACCCTTTACATGGAACATTTTTCGAAAATTTTAATTTTCTCAAAAACGGCTCAAACGATTTTGATTAAAATATCATATGTTTAAGATATTGTCATGACAAATAAAATGTATATCTCGAATGTTCTGGGAATGTCTCCAAAAGTATTCTTCGTTATGAACGACTTTTTCATAACTGGTAAACCATAAGAGATAGACAAAATTTTACTACACGAAAAATGTAGATCGCGTTAAAATACACAATTTATGTCATATACATTTCTTTTGTTGAGTGAACCGTTTGCGAGATATTGCTTGTTATTCCCTTAAATTTTTCAATACTTATACTTTTTCTCAAATTCGTTATTCATTTTTTTGTCCTGGACATGCAAAGAGAATGGAATGCGCCACTTATCAACCAGCGTTAAAATATTTGACTATCGCTTAAAACCCACCATATTCCCCTTGCATCTACAAGAAAATTAGCAATAAGATTAACATCTCGATTAACATGAAGCATATGGAGAATAAGCGTTTGTAAAAATAGTTTGTACAAGAGTAGAGAAAGTCATGTGAGTGTAACACATCAGATTTTTTATGTCCTGTACATAGAGAGAGAATGGAATGCTCCACATAGCAACCAGTTCTTAAAACATTTGACTACCGCTTAAAGCCTACCAACTCCCCTTGCAGCTACAAGAAAATTAGCAATAAGATTAACATCTCGATTAACATGAAGCATATGGAGAATAAGCGTTTGTAAAAATAGTTTGTACAAGAGTAGAGAAAGTCATGTGAGTGTAACACATCAGATTTTTTTCTTTATTTATAGTCGCTCTCACTAGTAGATCATATCGCGACTTATATCCATATATACGATTACAATAATAATACATTGTATACTTTACATTGATTAGGGTAATACGATAATTGTAATAGATTCTTACAAACATATTTTACATTATTAAGTCTTGAACAGAGCTAGAACGGTATAAACTATTACCTATTATACAGTTTTATTTGATGTCTTATATTTAAATCTTATTAAACAGTTTGATGTCTTTCAAGAAAAAAATAATGTTTTTTAAACGAATAAGGTTGTTTAAAGCTAAAACTATATCTTCAGGGATGTTATGTCTTCTTTTCTCCATGGTATAACTTCTGCATTTAGTGATGAGGTGTTCGATGGTGATACGGCAATGGCAGGTCTCGCAGCGAGGAGCATTTTCTTTGGTGTCTAAGACGGAATGGGTTCAGCGTGAATGGCCTATTCGTAAACGCGATGTAATTAGTTAATCTTTTCTTTTTAGATCTGCAATGTGCAGGGTTTTGCAGAGCCTTTCCTAACTATGTAGAGTTTGCTTGATGAAAGCGTTTGTTAACCTTCTTTAGTTAACACCAGAGCGATGGTCTAGAACCATGTTGTTTCAAGTCCTATTTACTTCATTTTATAGTACAAGCTATTTCATTTTTAGGGCAGTCAATTTGTACTCATTTATTATCATAGGATGAACGTGTGACTTCATTATGTTCCTATGCATATATAAGGCCGATTAATGAAAAAAACATTCAAATCATTAGAAATGTATAGGAGATATGGCTGTAGAAATAATGTTATTTCAGAGATAAAGGACATACATAGAACATTATTATTCATATTAGATATATTCATACTAATAAAATTGTATAATCCTCAGTTTTTTTACAAAATGGTACAAGTTTCACTTCAGCAAACAGTCCCATACCTGCCATTTTCTAATGGGAAATACTTGTAAAGTGACTTAATGTTCTTTTTTGCATAAATTTTGTTACTTGCAATCCAAATTACTTTTGGTTGTGGTAAACTTACAGTTTTACTGGATCTTGTCTTATTCTGCACTAATATGTTAACTTCATTAAACTCAGCGAGCGGAATGTCTCAGTCGGTATGTCTGTGACCCGCATTCGGGAGGCCACGGGCTCAAACCCCCCGGGACCGGTCAATCTGACCGAAGGTTTTTCGCAGCTTTCCTCGGTTGCTATAGGATGTTGGGTTGGATAATTTGATCGGCGTATTTTCATATCATGACTTATTGTTTTGCCATCGATGCCTGCTTGATATGTGCTCACACAGGCACCTCTTTTTAGGGACAATGCCATGATTTCTACATATCCCTATGTACAAATCATACACTTTACTTAGACTTGAGTAGGTGTAGGACTAGGTACGGGGCGAGGGACTTAGCACCTCGACCTACAAGATCTTTTGTGCCTAAGCCCCTGACAGGGTGCCCCCGAGAGGGAGGGTTAAGGTGAAAGGAGACAGAGGGCGGCCGGATCAGGAGGCACGACAGGGCAGAGGGCAGGGTCCCTACTTCTTATAGATTGAAACCCTGGATGGCAGCTGCTGCAACCGGCTCCCTTCCCCCCTGCGGGCTTGCACATTCCACTGGGGTACCCCTGACGCGGAGACACCATTCCGGGGGACGAAGGGTTACATAGAGCATCCTTTTCCCCTACCATGCAACGCCGATACACCCGACACTTGCAGCCCTGAAACGGTCAAGCAAATAAAAGGTGAAGTGAAATGAGAATGGAGGTGGAATGGAGGGACAGAAAACTCAGGGGATGTAATGAACCTTTCCAGCATTCGCCTAGCGACCCGGGGAAATCCCCGAAAAAAACCCACGAGTCAGGAAGGTTGGCCGCGGGAGTCAAACCCACGACCTCCCGAATGCGGGCCACAGACTACCGTCTGAGCCATCCCGCTCGGTTACTTAGACTTACATTTGGTCCAAAATATTCCTCTTCGGAATCTTTCCTACAATAATGAACTGACATTCTTGGAAAGCCGTCTGTGTTTCCCGATAGTATTCCTCTTATCTTCCTTAATTCTTGGAAATGTATATTTAAATGTTTTTGTCACTATGACCAGGCTCTGGTGATTCTGCATTCCCGGATTTCCCATGTTCTTGGAAGCAATTAATTTTCATTTGAGAAATGCTTAAATAAAACACTTTGCAAGCTAGAATTTTTTTACAATGTATAAGAAAGACAATCGTATAAACAAAAAGATTTTTATCACTATGTAAATGGATCACTAACACTAGTTTGGTGATATGGAAGCCAAATTATAACAATCAAATCAAACCATCATGTACACCGGTGGGCAATAAAACATGAGTAATGTCCTGTACGCCAATTTTTTCTAAATTTTACACGGCACAGATCCTGTTTTACACCATACGCAATGCAGTTGTGTAGCCGCTGCAGCAAGTTGTACGGCATTACTAAACATGCCGCATACCTTCCACGTGTCTTCTCTGTAGCTCTGTGACAAAGAGTAGAGTACTTCTGTTGATAACGTTTAATTAATACATAGAGGCTACTTATTTTCGATATACTGCATTTCATACACGGCATTCGGTAAAGTTAATAACAGAGTAGTTATTATAATGCTTCTTTAAGGGTTTATTCTACCTAGCTGCAATATGCTGAACACGAAACCACGTGATGCGCAGAAGGTTGCGCAAATGCATCAGGCCCGAGCAGGTTCTCTTTCAGTGAATCACCGCGTTTGACAATGGCAGAACTCGCACAAAAAGACATAGGCATAACGATGCACTAGTCAATGTAGTAGCTTTTCTGGTACATTGACTGGTGCATCTAGTGTGAAGCTGCAGCTCGTATTGTACTCCCTGCAGCTACAACGCAGAGGTAGGTGAGATTATCCAGCGAAGGGATTGAATGTTATCGTCCTGGTTCAGGAAGAAGACATGTGTCCACTCCTGAAATAGATGCAGCTTTAATTGCAGTAGCAGAGAGGAACCCTTTTCAAACTGCTTCTGAAATGAAGGTACATTCATAATTCCCTGGATCAGCTCGAACAGCTCTGCGGCGTGTAAACGACGCAGCACTTCTTGCACGAAGGGGAGTTAAAAACAATATCTGACAGACGATCACAGATTATTTTGCCTCGCGTTGGCAGAGGAAAATACCAACCACGACTGGAATAACATGATATTCTCGAGGTGACTTTTTCTTCCGCACGTAAGGGAAATGTGGTTGTCTACCGTCCAAACGGGTCCCGATACGATGCAAAACACGCGGCTTCACAATTCCATCATGGTCGCGTATCTGTATCTGTTGGGGCTGGATGTCAAGGGATGGTCTAGATGTGTTTAGCAGCTTGGCGATACACTGAACAGTGCGCAATACATTGTAATACTTGAGAATATTTGGATTATGTATATAAGGATCAGATATCCTGATGGAATTGTTGAATTCGTACACGATAATCATCCTGACCACACACGCCGAAAGGTTCAAATTGGTTCCCAGAGAGGCAGGATGTCAGAGTGATAGACTGGTCTCCCTATTCACCAGACTTCACCCTATTGAAAATGTGTGGGCTGAAGTGAAAAGGGAGCTGTGCTCGAATTTCCCTGCAGATGGCTTCTGGGCACAAATTCAAGAAGCTTGGGTTGTAGCTTCTGGTTTAGTTTACTGCACGGATTTAATTTCATCCATGCCCCGAAGATTGAGGGCAGTTATACCTATGTGCTAAGGGTTAATACACCCAATATTAATGTTGTTTATTATTTATGTGTTTTCTTTTAGAATATAATAGTTTATTTCCATTTATTTCTTTAAGTATTTAAAACGAGTGCTGTTTTTGTGTGCACAGACATGCCTAAAACTATATTAATGCAATATTATGTTCTACTCATCGAGTCATAAAATTAACAACATAACAAATAACAACTAATGCTACATTTCAACCGAGGAACTTATGAGCGCAAGCGGTGCCTTCTTAACCTCTCGGTCACCTTGACGTTCCGTACTCTGTTTTCAGTAGCTTATAAGGTGACCATTGCCTCGCAGGAGCAAGATCATTCTAGGGCTCCCGCATGTACGTTGTAGACAAACTGTTACGAAGGCACACAAAACCCTCCGATCCGTACATGGAATGTGGGAATTACTAAGTTTTTTGTCCACGGGTGTACAATGTGATGTTGTGTCTTACGTTGGTACTTTGAAACTTGTACATGGAACAGTAATGGTTCAGAACTTAAAAGGGAATATGGTCATAGAAAAAACTGGTTTTGTTGATGTTGGGTGCTTTAAATGCACCTATTTACTCTATTTTATTCACAGCATAGCTCTGGACATAGAACATTCGCTGAGCTTCATAGCTAACATTTTAAAGGAAATGGACTTAGAACAGTATAGTTCTAGATCATCGGGGTAAACACTTTCACTTGTTCTATTGCAATCTTAATAATACAAACATAATCTATACATCTTTAATTCTTACATACCTCAGTGTGCAATTTGCGTTTTGCAAACCTATCTGTATGAGTGGGGTTTTGCTGTATGATATAGTTTGTAAACCTATGAGATTCTTCAAGATTTTATTTGGTTTTAATGGTAGATTTTAATTTATTTTAATTTGTGCAAGTATCATAAAGGGTGCTTAGGAAAGCCTGGTACTTCCGCGGGTGTGCCGATGAACTTGAGATATATTAAAAAGGCTGAATTCATGGCAAACTTAAAATAAAAAGCGTAGTTATGTTCATTCGAGTTGCAAATAATTAAAAGTACGTTGAAGGCATTTAAGGTTTAGTAAGGTAGATTAAAATTTTACCATCTGGTATGGAATTGAACACCGTACTCCCGAGAGAGCATAAACCATTACTCCACACAGCAACTGTCTGGAATACAGATTCTAATATTATAGACATTTAAGAGCGTCTCAGCCTTTGGCCTGTAATCCAATTTACTTTTACTGCGCTTCTTATGTCAATAAAAATTAAATAAAACTTAAAAAAACGGCGTATTTGCTTTCTTAGAAAATTACGTAGGTATATATTTCATTACAGTAGGTCTTTATTTTACCTAGCAAAATTTCAAAGCCTTCAGCCTCGGTTTGAAAATATCCAGCTGCAACCTCGATTCGAAGGCTCTCCATCTAAACTACCCTTAATTTTGCACCAATTTCAAGCAAGTTTGAAATGTGTCAATAAATGTTGTTCAACATCTTGTGTAAAAAATATCAGCTCTATAGTGGTTCACTTAAACATTGAAAATGTTAGAAAGTTCTCCATCTAAATTACCCTCAATTTCGTACCGATTTCAACCAAGTTCCTATTTATAAAATCTCATGAAACTGAATTTTATTTATGGACGCTCTAACTACTATGGTCCTTAGCGTCCCATTCTATATTGGGCGCGAAAGACGGAAATTTTGCTTAGAGGCCTCTTTATCAGGCTTGAGGTGCTTTTACGTGCCGCAAATGTACGACACAGGACCACCGGCTTTACTTCCTTTCTGAAGGAAGCCATAGTAAAGATTTTTACGCCCGAAAAAGTCCATCGCACCTTGCCGGGTCTGAACCCGCCACCTCGGGAACTGGAGGCTAGCATGGTACCCCTGGACCACGGGGAACGACACACTAATAGGTGCTCCGCAGTAACCTACACACTTAAAACCCAAAAGCGGACATATTTGTCACAGAATACTAAAATAGCCTAACGTTGCATCTAGAGCAAGCCCACAATATCAGTCGGCTGGCCCGTAGCTCAGTCGGTAGAGCAACTGCCTGCTGTGCGAGGGGGATTCGATTCCCGCCTGGGGGTGGGAATTTTTCTCTAGCCAAGATTAATCCATATCCTCCCAGAGTCTGGAGGTGTGAATGTGTATGATCTAATGATTAAAAACCAAAAGTGCGAGAAACCAAATGACAAGAGCTACACGAGTTAACACCACTGCCAATAGACAATAAGTTCCAAAGAAGGCCGCCGATAAGGCCAACGTAGTCAAGTGCGGGGTATAAATGGAACTAAAAGAATATATACCTATATCATTGAGGGGAAGCACAGTCAGACAAGTACGTTTCTTGTCTCTATCTTTATTTTCCATCACAATAATAGTTACCATTCTATGTACTATATATCACATCTTTTCCCTTTGCGTTCAGTCCAGCACAAGAGTACTATCAATCGTATTTTCAAGCCAACTTTGTCACGCCTATTATTTATACACTATATGAAACATTTCAATGAATCAAGTGGAGTCCAACCACTAAAAGCTAGTACATCCACCATTATTGTTGAGCAGGATGAAGCAAGGCGAGTTGGCAGATTATGAGGCAGTTGAAGCACTGTAACTCGAGAATGTAAAGCGACAGGATGTCTGCTGCGAAGTCAAAACTGTTAATAAGGTTACAGCTACAGTCTCAATCAAACAACAATAGCATTGAAAAGTTACATTGCAAAAATGTTTATGTTATTCTCCATAAGAATGAATCTTTATACGCAAATAGGTTATTGGACTACCAAACGCAAGACGGTTGCCCCATACTTTAATTTATGTACCTGAATATCCCATTGCGACTTATGTATAGATCCACAACTTGAAGTTCCGTTTCGCATGCAGCCTATCTGTTCTTAGCTTTATTGTTTCGCTTACTACGGAAGTTATATAGGCTGCCTATTAACACAAAGGAATTGCTAGAACCAGTTAAGGGCGGGGTAGAGGGGTTTGAACATTCCTTCACCAACATGAAACACTCTGCACACTAGAGTGTATGTACTTGTTCTAGGGCTTTTAATGTTGATTATTTAATAATTTGCCAATACTTGTCATACTTGCAATTATCGCCAGTGCACTAAATTAGAAAACAAATCTGATGTGTTACACTCACATAACTTTCTCTACTCTTCTACAAACTATTTTTACAAACGTTTATTCTCCATCTACTTCATGTTAATCGATATAAAAATTTGCAGGAACTATCGTATTGCTACGTGTAGCAAGAGGAATATGGCAGACTTTAAGCGATAATCAAATCCTTTATGAACTGGTTATGTGGAGCATTCCATTCTCTTTCCATGTCAGGACATTAAAAAAGGAATAACGAATTCCCATTTGAGTAAAAGTGTAGGTATTGGAAAATGCAAACAAATAACAAGGAATATCTCGGAAATGGTTCACTTGAAAAACAAATGTATATGACATGTGTTTTAACGGGATCTAAATTTTTTGTGTAGTAAAATTTTGTCTATCTCTTACGGTATAACAGTTCTGCAAAATTCATTCAGAATAAAGAGGATTTTTGGGGACATTCTCAGAAAATTCAAGATATACATTGCATTTGCCATGAAAGTATCTTAAACATGTGATATTTTAATAAAAACTGTTAGAGCCATTTTTGATAAAATTAAAATTTTCGAAAAATGTTCCATTTAAAGGATAGTCTAGGGTGGGGGGATTTTCTTGAAAATCTTCGTCTGATACGATACTGAACCTAAATACTAAGTGTGGTATTTACCCGATTTTTCGTTTACACACATCCACACACACACACACACACGCGCGCGCGCGCGGATAGTTTGCTGAAATGCTTTTTATTATTATTATTATTATTATTATTATTATTATTATTATTATTATTCAGGAGGCCTCAAAACATGTATTTCCGGTGAAATCTCGGTATCGAATTTTTGGGTGGAATGCAATACTTCCCCTACTTACTATACGTAGTAGAGAAAGTAATAATTGAAACCAGCAGTGCCATTGTCAGAACGAAATCCATTTACTTACATCCATATCATGCTGCTTCACAAGGAAGTTAACCATTGCAAAGATCTATTGCAATTTGCAAGTCAACGACTTTCATTGTCATTCGTGAGCTCTCGTGCTTTTGCAAGGTTAATAGGCGACATAAGTTTTATTCTGTGGTTGTTATCTCTTGGAGCTCAGGTAGCTGCAGACATTTTCTTACGACGAAATTTCTGTCCTTACACAACATCCACTTGTCTTTGCAATTGATCGAGTAGCCTATAGCCTCCTGCAGTTTTTTTCATCTCATCTGTTCCTGCTGAGGTGATAAGCGCTAAGACTAGTGTTGAGTCGAGGCACTAGGTGCGTCCTTCGTTCCCTGGTCATAGGTCATAATATCAGCTCCACCTGGAGTTGGGGTGCATCGTTGCATTACATTTTCTCGTACTTCTTAATACCCTGATCTGTCTTCTTCCAATGGCAGCAGAAAAGGAGGAACTACCACCTTCAAAAGCCCATGGGGGGCACCCTACGGTTATTCCCAAGGGTGTTTCCATTAGGCCAATGCCTTATTACTTTATATGCCCCCCCTGCAGGGAGGTAGTGGATATGCCATTTATGCGCGTCATCAAACGCATTTTTACTTTCACTACTACGTATAGTAAGTAGGGGACGTATGGCATTCCAGCCAAAGATTCGATATCGAGATTTCACTGGAAACACATGTTTTGAGGTCTCCTGAATCCATAAAAAATTAGAAAAAATGTCTGTGTGTGTGTGTCTGTGAACAGCACAACACAAAAACGAAAAGTCGTATAAATACCAGACTTGGTACTCGTGTTTAGGTTCAGTATCTTCCAAAGATGCAACACGAAGATTTTCAAGAAAATCTCCCACCCCATACTGCCCTTTACATGGAATATTTTTCGAAAATTTTGATTTTCTCAAAAATGGACTAACGATTTTGATTAAAATGTAATATGTTTAAGAGACGTTCGTGACAAATGAAATGTATATCTTGAATTTTCTAGGAATGTCCCCAAAAAGTCCTGTTCATTTTGAATGAATTTTGTATAACTGTTAAATCGTAAGAGATAGACAAACTTTTACTGCACAAAAAATGTAAATCTCGTTAAAACACACAATTTATGTAATATACATTTTTTTTGTCGAGTGAACCATTTCCGAGATATTCCTTGTTGAATGTCCTAATACTGAAATGGGAATTCGTTATTCCCTTTTTTATTTTATTTATTTATTTTGTTTATGTGCTGGACATGCAAAGAGAAAGAGAATGCTCCACATAGATCTTGAAAGATTTGCCTATCGCTTAAAGCTTACCATATTCCCCTTGCACCTATAACAAAATTAGCAATACGATAGTTTTTGCAAATTTTTATATCGATAGCATGAGGTAGATGGAGAATAAGCGTCTGAAAAATAGTTTGTACAAGAGTAGAGAAATTCATATGAATGTATCACATCAGAATTTTTTTTTACCAGAAAAACATTGCCAGGGGCATATCACATGATATTTACATATTTGTTACAGTTTGATTTTAAAGACTGCTACTCTTGAAGTGATCGGAAGATGTTGCTGATTAAAGTTCATAACTCAATGTTGATGTGATTCTCCAGCACTAAAGCAGAGGTTGAGAGGTTAAAACATTTGGCCTATCCCTTGAGAATATTGAGCATTCTGTTATCAGATGCCGAGCTGTCTGTGGCGACATTTTCGGGCAATAGGGGTGATGCTGCTTTGTTTATCCTGTAGAGATATGAACAAAATCCACCACGGTTTGTCAAGAATTGTGTAAGTCCCTAGAGATAATGAGAGCCTGTAAGAGGAATACTACTGAATAACCTCGGTAGGGCCGACAGACGTTCTAGCTCGCTGTCTCCCACGCTGGTACCGGAGGCCAGTGAGTTGTCTCACCATCCCGCCTGAACGTCGCCCAGACGTACCCACCCAATCGAACAACTCCATTCCGAGAGGGGCCTAGATGTTCGGCCCGTGTACTTCTGGTAATGTCAGAAGTACCACGAGCGCTAGGGGTACTGACAGCAGGCAGTTTAAGTGTGAGGAAAATAAGCAGTGCTTGCGGTATCTACTGGCCTTAAATCGGCGGTAATGTACGATAATTTTGACAGCTGAAGTTGCAGCCATGAAACAATTCATTCTGGCTGCTCTTCAGCAACCTTCAGATGTTTTATGCAATCCATTTTGAAACAATGTTCTATGTGGGAACACTTCGGGGTCGGAGAAATCATATGAAACAGTTCTTCTTTTCTAAACTAATTCTAAGTTTTAAACTGCGCCTTAAAGATACATCCGAGGCATGGCATTTCAAGCCTGTTCATAAATGTCGCTTATTTTTTCGCGTAGTATATTTTACATTCTTTTCAGTGCATTCGTAAAAAGTGTACTTTCACTTTCTCTTCCACATTCTACCCAAAAATTCCTCTTCTTCTCCCTCTCTGTTTACCTTCCTCGTATCGAGGAGCAGACACTTCGGATCAGACAGAACAAGGGTGGCGAAAATGCCTTTCTTCCTCGACACGTAACACGCACTACACCACTCAGCAACATATGGAAAACAAATGAACAGACAGCTAAAAAAAGTAGTGCTGCCTGCGAGTCACACTGTCTCGCGAGTCCCATTTTCGCCACCACTGAGATAGAATATTCAGGGTGGATGATCAGCCATGCCTATTATGAGAGCAAAGAAGAAGATGATATGAAATGGATGAAAAGAAAGGTGATGATGGAGCAGTTGGTGAAATGAATGAATGGCTGGGGAAACCGGAGAATCCGAAAAAAACCCGCTCAGACGCCGCTTTGTCCACCACAAATCCCATATGCGGGTCCCTGGGATCGAACCCGGGCCGCTTTGGAGAGAGACGAGCGGTCTAACCACTCGGCCAAGGCGTCGCCTCCTACAAATTCGATACCAGAATTTCACCAGAAATACACGTTTTGAGGTTCCCTGAACCCGATAAAAAGCATTTTTAGAAAAAGGTCGGTGTGTGCGTGTGCCTGTGCGTTTGCATGTCTGTCTGTGAACAGCGTAACTCAAAACGAAAAGTCGGTTAAATACCAAACTTGGAATTTAAATTCAGCATGTTCCAAGAATGCAACACGAATATTTTCAAGAAAATTCCCCACCCCAACTACCTTTTATATTTAATAAAATGGGTTACTTTTTATTTGCTCAAAATGGCTATAATAATTTTGATTAAAATACCATATGTTTAAGATGTTTGCATGACAAATCAAATGTGTATCTTGAATTTCCTGGGAATAGTCTGTGAAGTCCTCTTCATTTTGAATGAATTCTGTATAACTGGTAAAGCGTAAGAGATATACCAAATCTTACTTGGCAGGAAGCATGTAGATCTTGTTAAAGCACATAAATTTATGTGAAATAAATTTTTGTGGCGTTTAACATTTCTGAGATATTCTTTGTTACTGGTTTGAATTTACAAATACTTTTTTTTCAAGTAGTAAGTCGTTGTTCGTCTTTTCTGGTGGTCATGCAAGGAGTATGGAATTTCAAAGCCATCACATAGTGATCTGCTATCTTAGCCTACGTCGTTCTTATACCTACAACGAATATGTGAATGTGTAATGAAAATTTATCTCGATTAACAAGAAGTATTCAGAAAAATAAGTTCATAGAAGAGTAGTTTGTGGAAGAGTGAATAGGGAAAGACATGTGAAAGCAACACATTAGATTTTTACAAATTGGTTTTGTAATTAATAACTGATTTCGAAATAACTTGAAGTTTGAGGCAGTATTTTTAACACTTAAATGATATCAGTCTAATTATATAATATAAAATATAATAACAGCCCGCCTTAGAGCGGTATGTGTGTGTAATAATATGTGGGGTGTATGTAGCAGTCATTGTATTATGTTTATATTATTATGTACATGTATAATAATGTTATGTGAATGTATTATGTAGTTTAACAATGTAGGAGCTGTGAGAATAGAAGCAAGCTGCTTTCCGTAGCAAACAGAATTATAAAGTAGAAGCCGAAAGTTGCTAATAATGAGGTAACATTGAGACAACAATAAATTAGAAAGTTTAATAATGCTACTAATAATTCTTGGAACAATAATGTAATATTTAAAACAGTTTATAAATAGCCAATCAAAAACTAGTAAAAAGCTTAAGTTAAATAAAAGTATTCTATTGGAGTAGGCTTAGCCAATCAGAGACTTGAAATAGACGAAATATACAAATTCAGGCGGTAGACGCTAAAAGATAGCGTACCCAAGCAGTCAGATTTGGTACGTGTTCAGTGTGAGACATAAAAAATTCATTGCGGTGAGAATAATATAAAGTTTACGTGTTAAAAAGTAAAATTAACAATAATATCACAGCTCTACGGTAGGATAAATCAGTGGAGTGTTATTTAATCGTGTGAAGGATTAATAAGCAAAGTGCAATACAATTATAATTTGTGTAAGCCTTCATTCTTTAGCCACACCAGCCCTGCTAAGAGATGCGTGCTCTAAAAATACTAATAACGCAGCCAAGGTATACATATATAATATTTAAGTAAACATTAAACTAAAAAGTTGATTTTTTAAACGCGGGGGTGAAAGCCACCGGAAAAGTAAACGTGGGGCCAAGGCCACCTGAAAGTTTGTATCGTACGTGGGGCGAACACTGCTAGAAACAATCTCCCGAAAAATTGGCATCCATTACGTGTGTAGTCTAAAACAACTTCAAGTTGTACATACGACAACAAACTGTAGACTGAATATTAAATATTTTGGTAATGCTCGTAACCGAACCTGAGAAAAGAGGAAGTAAGCACATCCATGTTTGGGCTTATTTACACTATTATCTCCCCTTATAGATGAATTGTCTCTGAAAATGTGTTGGGACTTACAACCTTGTGCTTCGCAGACCCAGACCTTATGCTCTATCATTGTATCTATACCTTTGGAAGTCTGGAGCATGTCATTATAAAAATTGCAAAACACTGATTATCCATAAACGAGACAGTACGAATAGCAGCAAGATCTTGAATCACTGTGATTTCTGTTCATCATGCGATACTGTGATTATAAACCATTCCGCCTTGAAATTAGGCATGTCCTGCTGCCGATAAAGTGTGCAGGGCGCTGCAAGTCGAGAAACAAATGAATGTGTTGTTCGCGTGCAGATTGCGAAGGCCATGACAACGGTTTATGCACTGATTCTCTATAGAAACTCCAATAGGTGTTGTGAAAATTTCTCTTTCTTATAAATAACCGTGAAGTGGAAACTGTCCCCTCCCAAACGTGCGTTGCATGTGAGAAGGTCTTGATATTTTATCTGCAAGAGATTTCACTTTCAGATACTTCAATTTTCTAACGAATTTCACTTCACTTGCTTGGTTTTTATGAGCATGTTTCTAATGGGATGCTGATATTTACTTATTTGTGTGCAGAAAAAGCTATATTAATTGCTATCTAATAAGTGAATTAGTTTCTGTTTCTTTTAATTTTATATTTTTTCCCATTTTGTTTTTAGAACATTGTGTGTCAATATGGAAAAGGACACTATCACAATTAGTGGGGCTATGATTAAAGTATTGCTCCTGAAATATTTTATTAATATTTTAATATAATTAATTAATAATTCATCACTATTATAATACTTTATTATAATACAGTAATCGTTTATTAATACATAAAATTAATGGTAGAAATTACACACATCTAAGCAGATAATTCAGAAATTAATTTGTGATTATTTATATCGTTTCGTCGTCATAAATACAGAATTATATCTACTTCAGGGGCATGTTTCGCTCATGTAAAATACACTTATGAACATGAATCTGCAAAAATTTAGCTCCTTTTATACAGGTCTACCTGCATAACATGAAACAGTGCATTGTGGAATAAATATTGCACACTACATGGAAATTTGTGCCTAGGAAAGTTCTCAAAATCGACCCCTTTAGTTCACATAATTGCATCCACTCGACGACGCATAAATCCAGTATGCGCTGATGTATCCCTGGAGGATGGAGTGTTGTCTCGGTGGTAGTATGAAGTGATTCAACGTAAGATGGCTGCAGCACCGTTGGAACAAAAATATTGGCAGTGAACCTATGGAGTATAAGTTGTTACAGCACGCCACTATCACCACCTTTCCCAATCTTGTTGTTAGAACGGTCAGCAGATAAAACCCATAAATGTTGAGACTATCGTAAACGACTTCCATTCTTCCAAAACAATTGGCGAGTTGAATTTCGTTGGGGTGACGTTTTCAAGCTTCTTTATTGCGTTGATCAGGCCTTAATTAGGTATGATAGTACTATTTTAATGACTTATTTATAACCATTCTATATTTGTCAAATGCTGTAATATATGCAGACACATATGTACGTTCCAATGTATATTAATTTGAGTCAAGCCCCCAGTGCTACCAGAACAGAAGGTAATATGTCCCGTACTGTAGTCCCTTTGTATATGCTGAAGGTACTCAGGGTTTTGTATTAAAAATAATATAGGTAGGTAAAGTCCATTTTCTGCGATAACATAGCTCCCCATATTTTTCCTGTGATCATCTCTTAGACCAGGCACTCACAACCTTTAGGATTCGCGGATCCCTTCCTGAAATCGATTCCTATAACGAATACCTTAAGCCTCACCGGGGAGAAGGAAGAGGGGAAATATGAATTAAAGGGATACAAATATTTGCGCAATGTCCAAGCAATTAAATATATTTTTAAAAGCTTTGAAATTTCCTATAATATCTCACTTTATTCTCAACTATCATAATATGAATAATACTGTCAAAGCTTGGCCAAACCTAAAAGTCCATTCCAAACTAAATAGAGCAAATCATTTGTTTCCCAATAGACTATTGGCGAGAGCAACAATAAGGTCCATACCTAAACTCAGTTAGTCAAATTTAATCATTACATCCATTTCGTCGTCCTCCGTGGTGTAGTAGTGGTTACCACGCTAGCCTCTAGTTCCCGAGGACTCAGGTTCAAACTCGGCGGAGGGCGATGGGTCTTTTCGGGCGCAAAACTCCTTAGCATGGTTTCCTTCGGAAAGGAAGTAAAGCCGGTGGTCCCGTGTCGTAGATTTGTGGCACATAAAAGAACCTCAAGCCTGATAAAGAGGCATCTGAGCAAAATTACTGGTCTATCACGCCTTTCGGTCTTTCATATAGAATGGGACGCTAAGGATCACAACAGTTAAGGAGCGTCCATAAATAAAACTCAATTTAAATATACATCCATTTCAACTGAAAATACATATTCTTTCATTATTCTTGGAAATGATTATTAGTCAGGCATCCTTCTCGCTCAACCTCGTCTCGCTCAGCTAGGATAACTTTGGAAGTAAATATGTGACCCACTATCTTGAGAGGAAATTGACGCACCTGTAAGTAAATGGAAGGGGAGCAGTCGACGGGTTCTGGCGAAAACACTATTTCCTTAATCATGACTCTTTCACAAGCAAACAGCAACTGCTGTTCAGCCCTACCCCTTCTACCCCCTAAATAACTCTCTGTTTCATACCTAGTCACGTAGAAGACGTTTTCAGTTACTTCCGCACTCCGGAACTGAGGCATAGCTGAATTGCTGTCTTCTATTATAAGAGACAGAACATTTAACTTGGACATCTGTGAATGTAATTTATATTAGGATTGCCTTCTGATTCTACCTTTTGTTTCTTATTTCTTTAATTTGGTTTATTTGTTTTATTTTCCTGGAGGACCACGGAGTCCTTGGTAAGTGCACACGGGACCTTTGAGGTTCCACGGAGCTCAGGTTCGGAAACTCTTGTCCTCCCAGGTCGAAAATTCTGATGTCGCCACTGGGTATGTGTAGGCGGTGACAGGCTTATCTGAATATAGACCTTAAAGCACATAAAAGGCAAAGTAAATGAGGAATATAAGGCTGGCAAATTACACCGTCAATAACGACACTCACCAACTCCACGGATAAGAAAACTATTCCGGAAAAAAAATGAGCACCGCCTGCTTAGTTGTTATCAGCATAGTCCTTATTTCCTGTTATATAAACAACAAACAAGGTTGTGAGTGTCTTATAATCGGAACAATGACCTTGACGTAAACTCAGCAAGTGTTATTATTTACTTACAATAGACTTTTCTGTGTGAATTTCTTGCAAACGTGTTTAACTGTCTCGAGGCGATTGTGAAAATAGAAAAGGAAATCCAAGAATGTCGTGGCTTTCAACTGTCGCATAAGTAATGATGATAATAATAATAATACTACTGATAATATTCTGCAACTAATATTTAGAAGTTTCCTAAGAAAACAAGTTAGGTGCAATTTAACCTTCATTTATATGTATATGTTTCCCAAAATGATAGTAAACGTGAATGCAATATACGTGCCTATCTCTTATAATAATTTCACGACAAAGATATGACATTGAGGAGCAGGAAATCAGAAAACAAACAAAAACGAATATTAATTATTAACACATAAATATACATAATAATGTTCCACATCAGAACAGTAGATAGCGCAGACAAGGTTAGGTTTGCATTGACGCAATTAGGCAACTTCGCATGAAGCGCACTAAAATTATCGTCTTCATACCTGAAGTGAATTACCGTAAAAAGGCAAGGTTAATCGTTATAAAGGGTATATTTCGGACTGTGAAATTCAGAAATACACTCTACACATCACAGGAGTGGAGTGGAGTTCAAAGGTTTTAAAAAACAGGTTTAGAACTTCCCAACAGTGGCTTAAAGCAGCGCTGTTGTTTATAAAAAAAAACCTTATGTATTGCATTCACATGACTTACTCTTCTACAAACTATTCTTTCAAACACTTACTCTTCTGTCTAATTCTTGTTAATGGACATACATTTTCATTACATATTTATACATTTCGTTGTACACATAGTAAGCATAAAGCAGACAGTAAAGGGGGATAGTCAGATATTTAAAAAACAGATCGCTAAGTGATGGCTTTGAAATTCCATGATCATTGCATGACCTCGTGGAAAAAAATAGCGGCATACCACTTGCAAAAAGTATAAGTATTTGAAAATTCAAACAAATAGTAAGATTATCTCGGAAATGGTTAATGTCAAAAAACTTTTTTGACATAAATTGTGCGCTTTAACGAGATCTACATTTTTGGTATAGTAAAGTTTTATGTATCAATTATACAATATTCATTCAGAATAAAAAGGACTTCACAGGATATTCCAGAAAATTCAATATATATATTTTATTTGCTATGCAAATGGATTAAGCATGCGTTATTTTAACCAAATCAACTCAACCATCTTTGAAAAAATAAAAAATAAGGCACTTTTCTTCCATGTAGTTTGGGGTGAGGAGATTTTTTGGTAAATCTTCGTGTCGCATCCTTGGAAGATGTTGAAATTAAACTCCCAAGTTTGCATTTAACCGGCATTTCGTTTTTCAGTTATGCTGCTCACAGACAAACACAAATACACATACGCACACACGGATCTACCACGTGCATATCAGAGAGAGGGTATTGCATTCCACCAAAAAATTGGATATCGAGATTTCACCGTAAATGTATGTTTTGAAGCCCCTTGAATCCAAGAAGAGCGCTTTTAGAAAAAGGACCGCGCGCGCGCGCGCGTGCGTGTGTGTGTGTGTGTGTGTGTGTGTGTGTGTGTGTGTGTGTGAGAACACCATAACTCATAAATGAAAAGTTGGATAAATACTGCGGTGGTATGTCGGTTCTGAGCCCACATTAGGGCGACAATTTGCGGTGGTATGTCGGTTCTGCGGCGGTATGTGGCTATTTTACGGTACAGGATTTGTAGGAATGGTCCCGGGTTCGGTACTAGCTCAGGGTTCTTTGCATGGATCTTGGATCTCGGGTTAGTGGTGAATACGGCTGTTTGTTTTCCTGCTCGTTTATTTACCGTCACCGTTTTAACATTTGATTCCTGCTATTACTTCGACACACACACACACACGCGCGCGCGCGCGCGCACATTTCCTAATTGTTACACTTCTTATCATCGCGCCTATCCGCCAACACACGTTCTAACAAACATCTCCCATGAACTACCACGGCCAAGTGTGTATTCTAAACTATTCTGACAACCATCTCTACGGAACTACCACGGCCAAGTGTGTATTCTAAACTCTCCTGACAACCATCTCTACGGAACTACCACGGCCAAGTGTGTATTCTAAACTCTCCTGACAACCATCTCCATGGAACTACCACGGCCAAGTGTGTATTCTAAACTTTCCTACACATTTTCCTAACAAACATCTCCAATGAGCCACCACGGCCAAGTGTGTATTCTAAACTTTTCTGTTTATCTATTTCAAAACGTTCTATCTCCCCATTCCACTATCACCTGATTTCTAGCTTCTTTCATTGGAGGCCTAAGGCTATCTGGCTTTTGGCGAACATTGACCCATTTCTACATGTCTGCGTTCCAGCAACCTAACGGGACACTTAGCAATAGAGGGAAAAACCACCCGTTTCCGCTAATGACCTTATGTCTCTAACTCAACCCTTCGACAAATTTACAGTCACACTCGCTTTCCAGTTTTATTTAACACTATCCTTACTGTTATTGATATTTATTCTCCCTATGATTGTAATTTTATTTAGTTAATCAAAACGTACTGCTTCAATACCAAACTCGGTATTTATCCAATACCTACCAAAGATGCGACACGAAGATTTTCAAGAAAATCACCCCACCCCAAACTACCCCTTATATGGAACCTTTTCCGAAATTTTTATTATCTAAAAAATGATTCTAACGATTTTTATTAAAATATCATATATTAAAGATTTTATATGACCAGTAAAAGTATATCCTGAATTTTCTGGGAATAGCCTGTAAAGTCATCTTTATTCGAAAGAATTTTGTATATCTTGTATAACTGGTAAACGTTAAGCGATAAACGAAAATATACTGCATAAAATATGTAGATCTCTTTAAAACATACATTTTATTTCAAATAGGTTTTTTGTAACATCAGCCGTTTCGAGATATCCGTTATTAATGGTTCGATTTTCTCAATACCTTATTCTTTTAAGTCCCGTCGATTTTCAGCTGTTTCTCTCGATTACATGGAAACCATATGGAATTTTAAGGCAGTATATAGCATCCAGTTCTTAAACATTTGACTATCGCTGTTTTCTAACGAAATGTGTAATGTAGCTATTTCTGCAAAGGTTTAGCTTTAAAATGGAGTAGGTAGAAAATTAACGTTCTAAGAATAATTTGTGTATCCACTAATAAACGTTAGGGGTAGAGAAAGTTATGTGAACGTAACGCATTCGATTTTTTTTGTATTTATGCGGAAATCCTCAAAACTGTATTTCGGGTGAAATCTCGATATCGAATTTTTGAGTGTAATGCAATTCTTCCCCTACTTACTATTAGTAAACAGTAGAGAAAATAAAAATGGTGAGCACGTGAAAAATAATTTTGTATACTATAATTTGCTGTGAATCCATTGTACAAGTGCAACAAGTAACTTTTGAAGAAGATTCACCAAACAGCCACCTCGTCATAAGAAAGTTTATGTGGCATAAAAGGTTTCGCAACTAGGGACCAATGGATTTGCTTGTAGCAATAATTGAACTAATGTTTCAATGTTTCCTTGCAGCAAGTGGTGTTCTTAGTAAACGTATAATTATATTTTCAACAATCATAAAACTAAAGCATTCAACTTTGTTCTATCCAGTGTCGTGTACATTGTGACATTACAGTTTCTTAAACACAAAAACTTGAAATTTTATCCTTTTTTTTTTTGATAACCTTGTATTTAGGGCATACATATAAAATGTTTACACTATTTAATTCTAAGGTAATAAGATCCTCTAAAAGAGAACATAGGTATTATGAAGATTCAAACCGCGCTTGAAAAATAAAATACACCGTCCCGGAATCGAATCACGGATCTTCGACTTTCCGTGGTATGGTTCGAATACCATTCATGGCATTGACTTTTTACTTTCTCTAGCATCTGCTTATAGTACGTAGAGCAAGTATTGCGTCCGCCCAAAAATTCCATATAGAGGTTTCATCGGAAGTACATTTTTAAGGACCTTTGAATAAAAACCATTTAAAAAACGTGTGTATCTGGTGTGTGTGAGTGAATAGCATAACTCAAAAACAAAAAGTTTGATAAATACCAAACTTGGTATTCAAGCTCAGTATCTTCCAAAGATGTCACACAAGGATTTTCAAGAAAATTCTCCCACCCTAAACTACTCTTTACATGGAAAATGTTTCTTTATTTTTGATTTTCTCAAAAATAGAATATGATTTTTATTAAAATACCATACGTTCAAGATATGTTCCTGACAAGTAAAGTGTATACCTTAAATTTTCTGGGATTGTCTGAAGTTCTCTTACTGCCAAAACGTTACTGCACAAAGAAAATGTAGATATCAATTGAAGCCCACAATTTATGTCGAATACAAATTTTTCTGACGTTAACCATTTCCTATAAATTCTTTGTTATTTGTTTGAATTTTTAAATATTTCATACTTTCCTCAACTGCAAATCGCTATTCTTTATACTTTCCCTGTTAAGTTAGTAGGTATTGTATTCCATCTAAAAATTCGATATCGAGATTTCACCGGAAATATGTGCTTTGAAACCCCTGAACCCAAAAGATTCATTTTTAGTAAGAAGTTTGTGTGTGTGTCTGTGAACATCATAACTCAAAAACGAAAAGTCGGTTAAATACCAAACATGGTATTGAGTTGAGCATTTTTCGAGTATGCGATAGGAGAAAATTTCCCCACCCCAAAATACTCTTTACATGGAACATTTTTTGAAAATCCTGGTTTCCTAAAAGTGGTTAACGATTTTCATTAGAATACCACACTTTTAAGACGTTTTTATGATAAATGAAATGTACATCTTGAATTTTCTAGGAATGGCCTCTGAAGTTCTCTTCTTTCTGAACGAATACCATAACTGGTAAACTGGAAGAGAGTGAAAATCTTACTACACAAAAACGTAGATATCGTTAAAGCACACAATTTACGCCAAATATATATACCATTTCCAAGATAAACCTTGTTATTGGTTTGAATTTTCAAATATTTATACTTTTTCCAAATGGGAAGTAAATATTTATTTTTCTCCTAGTCATGCAAAGAGAACGGAATTTCATCTCAAAGCCATCACATAGCGACCAGCTCTTACAAGATTTGACTAATGCTTAAGCCCATGTATTTCCATTATACCTACAATGAAATATGTGATAAAACTATTTCTATATACGTGTATCTCGATTAAAGTGAAATAGATAGAAAATGTTACTATAAAAAAATGTAGATTTCCTTAAACTCGCAGTTTATGCATTATCCTTGTGGCATTAACCATTTCCGAGATATTCCGAGTTCGCATTTTCAGATACTTATACTGCAAATCGCTATTCTTGCAAATCGTGTACATGTAAAAAGAACAGAATTTCAAGACTATCACATAGCGACCGGTTTTGAAAAGATTTGACTATCGTTGTAGCTCACTGTCTTTTTCTTATGCCTACAACGAAATGTGTAAATAAGTATTGAAAGTTTTTCTGTAGTAACAAAAGTACTATATAATTGTATTTTCTGGATCAATTTATGGCTTTTTAATTGGCTTAATTGATTTAAATTGGCTGTAATTGGTCTTTCATGGAAGCCCGACCTAAGTAGCGGGTATTTTCTGGATCAATTTATGGCTTTTTAATTGGTTCACTTGGTTCAATTGGTCTTTCATGGAAGCCCGACCTAAGTACCTGGTACGTTCTGGATCAATTTATGGCTTTTTAATTGGTTCACTTGGTTCAATTGGTCTTTCAGGCAAAGGGGACCTATAGTGCATGAGTCTTCTGGATATATTAATGGTTACTGCTGGAGCTGGTAATTGCGAGGGTCGCTTACATGTCCACGTGGTGCCATTTACTTGAAGAAGCATTTAAAGGCTCCCTCCTCCTCGGCTTTGGGTGAGGGAGGTAATCAAAATAATGTATGCATTTCCAGTCAGCTATGAGACATGATTCACCCCTATAAAGTACACAGCGTTAATTCTAATCATATACATCAAATAAAAAATACAAGTTTCAATTTTTGTGGCGAACGCGCCTAACGACTGAAAACATTTTAAAAATCAAAAGGTTTAATTTTCACCATCCTACCGAGACTTGTTGCTTTCTACGACATGAATAACATGCTACTTAAAACCGTGTATGTATACAGTGAGGTCTCCCTCCACGCCAGTTTAAAAGACGATCGCCTGACTATTCTGTCGCGTCCCCTCTGTCTGGAATGCCCGGGTAATTAAGGCTATTGACTCACCCTTCGTATAAGCGGGGGATCTATTCACGCTATTGATTTTTTCCGCTAGCTTCCCTCGCATATAAGGACCCTCACACCATTGTAAAGGTTCGCTTTATCTACGCCAGATGCCAGAAGCCTACAGAACTATAGATACCGGCAGAATCCGATCCGCTATTGATTTTTTCATTAAAACTGCATGAGAGTCAAACACACATTAATTTATAATGAAAAAAAGTTTCTTTATAGAGATAGCTAATTACAGTGTTACAAGCTGTATGTACAGTGAAATAAAAACGAATCGCATTTAAAAAAAATTCTCATATGTTACACTCACATGACTTTCTCTACTCTTGTACAAACTTGAGTGGGTTGCCATGTGACGCATTCCATTCTCTTTACATGCCTAAGACATAAAAAAATGAATAACGAATTCGAGAAAAAATATAATTATTGGGGAATTTAAGGGAATAACAAGCAATATCTCGAAAATAGTTCTCAATAAAACAGGGGGGCTCAAAACATAAATATCCGGTGAAGTCTCGTTATCGAATTTTCGGGTGGAATACCATACTTCCCTTACTTACTCTTCATAGTAGAGAAATTTAAAATACTTAGTTATAACAACGGGAAAGATGTCTTGTATCTTTTTTCCCACGAGGTGTATGATTCATACAATAAACAGTAATTGAACAATGCCTTTGTTATTTAATTAACACTACACCAAAAGGCAGACCATCTTTTACAGAATAACTTAAGTCATTTCCGGAACACGTGTATGTTTTTTTAGAAAGAAATATCTAAATGATACCTTCATTCTAATGTAGGTTCAAAGGCATTAGTGGATTGATCATTTCCTGCACTATTTCAACAAGAGTACATAAAAAATATATTACGTAAAGATGATTCAGCGTTCGATTTCATACTGAACTAAAGCTTGAAACAAATATTCAGTTTTCAGAACGCTAAAGTACGATTGAAAAGGAATATATACGTTAAATCAACTTCCATTTCCACCTAAACGGCTTACGACAAAACTAGAAGAGAAAGACAAAAGTAGACTAAAAATGACAGTGCAAGCGCAAATAGTAGTAGTTATTTGGGAACTTTAGCTACTTTCAACTGCAACTTATTTTAACTCAAGCAACCTTAAGACAGGGCTTCTATTAGCTAATTTTATAATTAATAAAACAATTAATGTTTGAAAATACTTCATTAACATACTAATTAACAAAAATTAACTTAACTCTGAATTTTTCGTTGAAACTCTGTAATCTGCTATAAAATAGCTTGCATATATATAAAAAATACTCTTACGACATACAAAAAGCTTAACATACTTAAAGCTTAACCTCGAATGTCAACAACTGAAAAAAAAATTGAAAAGCGGTAATATGCCAGAAAATGGAGTATAGAATATAGGGAAATTATCCTTTTCTTCATTCATCAAGTTTACATACCTAAAATGATTATTTCCAGACAAGACGCCAGTGAAGAAGAAATACCAGTTCAGCGCCTGCGCTGGTATTATTATCTACTTACTGGGAGGTATATCAGCGGTCCCCACTTCAACTCCAGACATGGTCAAACTTTGATGTTTAAAACACTTCTGAGCTATGGCACTTAGACATGCTTGACAAGTGCATTAAATTTTACAGCACTATTTGGAATGTTCCGAATAACTAGGCAAGTGTCCCTATGGTTTGTATCTCGGAATGGTAAAACATAAATGTTTAACTGCTAAACAACTGTGATACTCGCGTGGGATAATAATAATCCTACAGCATTATGTGGATATATTGGAAGGGGTTCTCAGGTATACGAGATCCAGATCGAGTTTTATCTTCGTTCTTTCTCTCTTTCTTGATGTACATACATACATACAGACATATCCACACACATACAGACATACACACAGCCGAACACCTCCCCAAACACACGGCCAGGTACGAAGACTTACGAATATATCCGAACATACACATGCATACCGACTCATTCACTCAGATAAATACTCACAAACAAGCAGACTCAGAGATACTCACACACAAATCACAAACAAGCAGACTCAGAGATATACATACACACACATATACTTCCAAACATCAGGAATGAGCGAAGACCTTCGAGCACACTCGAATACATGTACAGGCAATATACACACACAGGAACATACCAAACACCAACAGAGAGAGACGCTCTTACCTATAAGCATGGGGGGGGCTCTGTTATAATATAGCTTCATATATGAGAGGCTCTGTCTTTTAGATGATTGTATTGATTAATGTAGCGGTGAAGATGACGGGAATTGCGGGATTAGGGAGCTACGGTATTAATGGAGTTATGTGGTGGCGGTGGCGAATGTGTAGAGTTACGGTGCTGGTGGAGGCAGGCGATGGATGGTCATGGTCGTATAAGTTAATGTACTTGTAAGTGTGAAGGAGTATTTGTGATGGTGGTGATAGGAGGCGATGAGGATGGTTATATTGTCGGGAAGGCTTTTGGAAATGATGGTGGTGATGAGAGGTGGTGTTCATTGTTTCGCTGATGCTGGTTCTTTTTTGTGTGTAGAAGGGCACACATTCATTACGAAGAAATACACTAACACTGTAAAACATACCGAAATGTTGCGAGTAGCACAAAATCTTTTATCAGTGTATAAAATGGTTTCAATGTCCTTACAACATCTTAGAATACTTATAAAGCGGGAAAAATGACTGCGAGCATGACGAATATGCTTGCAAACGGTATCGAATTCCTTTAAAAGTGTTCAAAGTTCTCGATTTACGAGAACATTTAAGTGATGCATGAATCCGATGAAGCTAGGACAGGCTCTCCATTCAGCATATAAGAGACTTCACCTAGATTAGGCTAGGAGCGGTAAAGGCAAGATAGCGTACATTGTGTAAAGCCACTTTAGGTTAGACTGGTTGAGGTTATGATAGGGGTCACGGATAATTAGAGGACGGGGTAGTTTATAGCTTTAAGTTATGATCGCTTGAATAGATGATGGGGGGTGGGGCTGCTGACTAAGATTGAGACACGTTAACATGCACGTCATCGAGCTAGGGTAGCTAATAGCAGGCTGGACGTAAATCCTGCTTATACTATCTTAGGATAGGTTAGGATATTCAGTGCTAGCTAAGGACTGGTTTGTTGGACAGATTATAAGAAATGGTATCATATTAGGCTAGATAATTACCGGGCAGAATACATAACGCTAGGATAGTCTGGGAACAGGTAGAGTTAGGCTCGCACGATTGTCCGAGTTTGAAGAACAGGCTAGCATAGAATGTCTTAGGAATGGATTCGTCATGATTGTCATGGTTGGCTGCGTTTCACGGTTAAGTTATTTACGTTAGTGGTTACGTTTAGTGGTTACGTTGATTACGTTTAGTGGTTACGTTTACTGGTTACGTTGGTTACGTTTACTGGTTACGTTGGTTAGGTTTAGTGGTTACATTGGTTACGTTTAGTGGTTACGTTGGTTACGTTTAGTGGTTACGTTTAGTGGTTACGTTGGTTACGTTTACTGGTTACGTTTACTGGTTACGTTTACTGGTTACGTTGGTTACGTTTACTGGTTACGTTGGTTAAGTTTAGTGGTTACATTGGTTACGTTTAGTGGTTACATTGGTTACGTTTAGTGGTTACGTTTACTGGTTACGTTGGTTACGTTTACTGGTTACGTTGGTTACGTTTAGTGGTTACGTTTAGTCGTTACATTGGTTACGTTTAGTGGTTACGTTGGTTACGTTTTGGCTAGGTTGGACGATGCCAAGATAGATAATGAAAGGATCTTTCAGAGCAGGTAAGGCAGGGATAGATTGGCTTAGGATGGTCGCTTGTGGCTAGGTTAGACTACTCCAAAATACCTAAAACTAACCAATTCAGGGATTGGGCCTATCGGTCTCACATGTTAACTACTTAACATATAGAAGCTTACAAAATTTAGAAAAAAAAGGACTGAAAGTATATATATTTATTCTAATAATGGATAAGAAATGCTCATAAAGTATCAAAATCAGTGGAAAATACATTAACTCTTGAAATCAGAATAAACACTTGCTTTAATGCACTGACTTACAAATGAAATTCCACTCTCCATATTACAATAGCATCCTAAAAGCATGACACAATACCTCATTCACATCTTAAAATACACTGAAAGAGGCTCAAATTCTCTTACCAGAAACTTTGAAAATAGCTGCAGCGCGCCTAAAGAACCATCAGAATACTGTAAAGATCTGAGGCAATGTCATGAACATAACAGCTCCTACTTATAAATCCGATCATAATTTTCCAGAAAGCTGTGTCTAATAGCTCATAAACGCCAGCTAAATGCTCTACAGTTCCTATTCCAGATTCTAAAATGCAAGCAAACATTTCCAAAAATACACTACAATGCCTGTTACAGGATGAAAAATATATTCGAAATACCTACATCAATCCCCCCGTCTGTATTTTGAAATATACTTTTAAAAAACATCATAAAGCATATTCAAAATGTTCTGAAAATCTTAAAAAGATGTATCAATATCCTGAAAATGAATGCTACTACTTTAAGAAACATCTAAAATTCCCATTCAAGTATATCGGGATGCCCTTAAAGCCTGTACTCATATCTAATTCCATGGGCTGGAATACCTTTAAAGAGTCATAAATATGCATATGAAAAACTTCGAAAAAAATATAATTGGAAGTGTCACAATACCTTAAAAGAGCATAAAATGGCTCCACATAATCTAAAAACCCAGTAATTCTAAAAGCCCTTCAGGACACTCTAATGACATAAAAATACACGCTACACTTCTAAAAAGCCATTCAGGATCAGAACCATAAACAATACACATAAAGGTGTCAAGAGCATCTAAATACACTGTAAAATACGTCAAAATGCTAAAAAAGACCCTTAACGATAGCATGAAATACATGGTGTAATTTCAAAAACCCTCGCACATAAATAGTTCACTGACAATACCATGAAGATAACTGCACCTCACTGTAAAAGAGTATCCTAGTGACCTATACAATACAGCTAAAATACCTGTCACTATTTATAAAACCCATCAGCATACTCCAAAGACTTGGACTGACCTAATTAAAATACATCCTCTTGTCTATAGAACCATCAGATTAGGCTAAAATGCTCAAAATATATGTATTAAACCTAAAATACACAAAGGATAAAATCTAAACATCAGGCTTTATTATGAATAGAGACAGAGGCTAGAAAGGCAAATCAAAAGAAACACTTAAGTCAATGGTGAAAATATCTTTATTGAGAATTATTATTATTTGATTTTACATTAAGCAAACACTGGAGCATTGAACAGAAGCAAACAAAATTTTAACGCACTCATTTCATTCAAATGCGAAAGCTCTTTATTATACAGAGTTCAGTCTCAATCATGCTATAATCCCAGTGCTCTTCAATACTTGCATGATCTTATTAATCTCAATAGAAAAGTCGTTTTTACCAGCTTTATGCGACATCATTAACAGTCTTAGCTGGTGTACTAAGTCATTAGGATCTGTACAGGGATATAAAATCTCAATATTCGCCTTGGATACATCACCCACACTGGCCGAGTTAACACTAAAATGTTTATTTTCACTCAGGTGATTATTCAGAGTTTCATCATCCAAAGACACTGCTCTTCTTACATCTAACATCCCTGGTCTTGAAGAGATTTCAGTAGCACTCAGGGGTGATCCAAGCGCTTCACAGCTTAACTCTAACATCCCTGGCCTTGAATAGATTTCAGCATCACTTACGGGAGTTCTAAGCACTGCACACTTCAATGATTCATTACTACATCTTTGCCGGTGTTGTTTAAGTCTTGAAATAGATCTGTTTTTTAAAATCCTACTGCACATACGACACTTGACAGAACGACTCTTCTCATGGGTAATATAGGAAAAATGAAGCTTTTCGTAAGCTGGCTGTATTTGAATGTCAATAAGGGAATCCATGCTTGTTCTAGAATATCATATACAGTATATGATTTCGAAGCTGCAGCCGCATATGTCATCAGGAGACTGTATAATTATTTGCTTATTTCCTAATTTTATCGGTAATCTCACATCATTGATAACCATAAACCTTACAGTCAAGTTATATAAGAAACGGGACTATGACAGAATTCCACATTAATTGCAGCTACTCCATTAATTACATAAGCTCACCATGTATTAAATGAAGTCTACCCTTACTTGTAATATTGGAGGATATATGACGCAACCTCATTGAATATGTTAGCACTCGAATATGCAATGTTTCAAGGCTAGAAGGTCACCCATACAGATCTTCCTATGAAGAACCATACTACAGGGAAAGTGAGCAGTACACAAGTTGAAGATTTCGAGACATGCTGAGGTCCCTAACGTTTCCAGGTTATAACATCTCACTTTACAAGTCCCCAATGTAACGACTCATTCCACATAGCAAGAGGAGAGGAGAGTCAACGAGGATCAACCGAGCATTTTGTGAAGTCCTTAAATGTAATAAGATAATACCATATACCTACCAAAGTAACCAAAATATTCCCATACCTTGTAAATGTAACGAATATATTTCCATACCTTCTAACGTAACCAATATATTTCCATACCTTCTAATGTAACCAATATATTTCCATACCTTCTAATGTAATTAAAATATTTCCATACCTTGTAAATGTAACCAATATATTTCCATACCTTCTAATGTAACCAATATATTTCCATACCTTCTAATGTAATTAAAATATTTTCATACCTTCTAATGTAGTCAAAGTATTTCCATACCTTCTAAATGTAACCAATATATTTACATACCTTCTAATGTAACCAATATATTTCCATACCTTCTAATGTAATTAAAATATTTTCATACCTTCTAATGTAGTCAAAGTATTTCCATACCTTCTAAATGTAACCAATATATTTCCATACCTTCTAATGTAACCAATATATTCCCATACCTTCTAAATGTAATCAATATATTTCCATACCTTCTAATGTAATTAAAATATTTCCATACCTTCTAAATGCTTGGTTGATCCTCGTTGACTCTCCTCTCCTCTTGCTATGTGGAATGAGTCGTTACATTGGGGACTTGTAAAGTGAGATGTTATAACCTGGAAACGTTAGGGACCTCAGCATGTCTCGAAATCTTCAACTTGTGTACTGCTCACTTTCCTTGTAGTATGGTTCTTCATAGGAAGATCTGTATGGGTGACCTTCTAGCCTTGAAACATTGCATATTCGAGTGCTAACATATTCAATGAGGTTGCGTCATATATCCTCCAATATTACAAGTAAGGGTAGACTTCATTTAATGCATGGTGAGCTTATGTAATTAATGGAGTAGCTGCAATTAATGTGGAATTCTGTCATAGTCCCGTTTCTTATATAACTTGACTGTAAGGTTTATGGTTATCAATGATGTGAGATTACCGATAAAATTAGGAAATAAGCAAATAATTATACAGTTTCCTGATGACATATGCGGCTGCAGCTTCGAAATCATATACAGTATATGATATTCTAGAACAAGCATGGATTCCCTTATTGACATTCAAATACAGCCAGCTGACGAAAAGCTTCATTTTTCCTATATTACCCATGAGAAGAGTCGTTCTGTCAAGTGTCGTATGTGCAGTAGGATTTTAAAAAACAGATCTATTTCAAGACTTAAACAACACCGGCAAAGATGTAGTAATGAATCATTGAAGTGTGCAGTGCTTAGAACTCCCGTAAGTGATGCTGAAATCTATTCAAGGCCAGGGATGTTAGAGTTAAGCTGTGAAGCGCTTGGATCACCCCTGAGTGCTACTGAAATCTCTTCAAGACCAGGGATGTTAGATGTAAGAAGAGCAGTGTCTTTGGATGATGAAACTCTGAATAATCACCCGAGTGAAAATAAACATTTTAGTGTTAACTCGTCCAGTGTGGGTGATGTATCCAAGGCGAATATTGAGATTTTATATCCCTGTACAGATCCTAATGACTTAGTACACCAGCTAAGACTGTTAATGATGTCGCATGAAGCTGGTAAAAACGACTTTTCTATTGAGATTAATAAGATCATGCAAGTATTGAAGAGCACTGGGATTATAGCATGATTGTGACTGAACTCTGTATAATAAAGAGCTTTCGCATTTGAATGAAATGAGTGTGTTAAAATTTTGTTTGCTTCTGTTCAATGCTCTAGTGTTTGCTTAATGTAAAATCAAATAATAATAATTCTCAATAAAGATATTTTCACCATTGACTTAAGTGTTTCTTTTGATTTGCCTTTCTAGCCTCTGTCTCTATTCATAATAAAGCCTGATGTTTAGATTTTATCCTTTGTGTATTTTAGGTTTAATACATATATTTTGAGCATTTTAGCCTAATCTGATGGTTCTATAGACAAGAGAATGTATTTTAATTAGGTCAGTCCAAGTCTTTGGAGTATACTGATGGGTTTTATAAATAGTGACAGGTATTTTAGCTGTATTGTATAGGTCAGTAGGATACTCTTTTACAGTGAGGTGCAGTTATCTTCATGGTATTGTCAGTGAACTATTTATGTGCGAGGGTTTTTGAAATTACACCATGTATTTCATGCTATCGTTAAGGGTCTTTTTTAGCATTTTGACGTATTTTACAGTGTATTTAGATGCTCTTGACACTTTTATGTGTATTGTTTATGGTTCTGATCCTGAATGGCTTTTTAGAAGTGTAGCGTGTATTTTTATGTCATTAGAGTGTCCTGAAGGGCTTTTAGAATTACTGGGTTTTTAGATTATGTGGAGCCATTTTATGCTCTTTTAAGGTATTGTGACACTTCCAATTATATTTTTTCGAAGTTTTTCATATACATATTTATGACTCTTTAAAGGTATTCCAGCCCATGGAATTAGATATGAGTACAGGCTTTAAGGGCATCCCGATATACTTGAATGGGAATTTTAGATGTTTCTTAAAGTAGTAGCATTCATTTTCAGGATATTGATACATCTTTTTAAGATTTTCAGAACATTTTGAATATGCTATATGATGTTTTTTTAAAGTATATTTCAAAATACAGACGGGGGGATTGATGTAGGTATTTCGAATATATTTTTCATCCTGTAACAGGCATTGTAGTGTATTTTTGGAAATGTTTGCTTGCATTTTAGAATCTGGAATAGGAACTGTAGAGCATTTAGCTGGCGTTTATGAGCTATTAGACACAGCTTTCTGGAAAATTATGATCGGTTTTATAAGTAGGAGCTTTTATGTTCATGATATTGCCTCAGATCTTTACAGTATTCTGATGGTTCTTTAGGCGCGCTGCAGCTATTTTCAAAGTTTCTGGTAAGAGAATTTGAGCCTCTTTCAGTGTATTTTAAAATGTGAATGAGGTATTGTGTCATGCTTTTAGGATGCTATTGTAATATGGAGAGTGGAATTTCATTTGTAAGTCAGTGCATTAAAGCAAGTATTTATTCTAATTTCAAGAGTTATTGTATTTTCCACTGATTTTGATACTTTATGAGCATTTCTTAAGCATTATTAGAATAAATATATATATACTTTCAGTCCTTTTTTTTCTAAATTATGTTAAGTAGTTAACATGTGAGACCGATAGGCACAATCCCTGAATTGGTTAGTTTTAGGTATTTTGGAGTAGTCTAACCTAGCCACAAGCGACCATCCTAAGCCAATCTATCCCTGCCTTACCTGCTCTGAAAGATCCTTTCATTATCTATCTTGGCATCGTCCAACCTAGCCAAAACGTAACCAACGTAACCACTAAACGTAACCAATGTAACCACTAAACGTAACACTAAACGTAACCAACGTAACCACTAAACGTAACCAACGTAACCAGTAAACGTAACCAACGTAACCAGTAAACGTAACCACTAAACGTAACCAATGTAACCACTAAACGTAACCAATGTAACCACTAAACTTAAGCAACGTAACCAGTAAACGTAACCAACGTAACCAGTAAACGTAACCAGTTAACGTAACCAACGTAACCACTAAACGTAACCACTAAACGTAACCAACGTAACCACTAAACGTAACCAATGTAACCACTAAACTTAACCAACGTCACCAGTAAACGTAACCAACGTAACCAGTAAACGTAACCACTAAACGTAATCAACGTAACCACTAAACGTAACCACTAACGTAAATAACTTAACCGTGAAACGCAGCCAACCATGACAATCATGACGAATCCATTCCTAAGACATTCTATGCTAGCCTGTTCTTCAAACTCGGACAATCGTGCGAGCCTAACTCTACCTGTTCCCAGACTATCCTAGCGTTATGTATTCTGCCCAGTAATTATCTAGCCTAATATGATACCATTTCTTATAATCTGTCCAACAAACCAGTCCTTAGCTAGCACTGAATATCCTAACCTATCCTAAGATAGTATAAGCAGGATTCACGTCCAGCCTGCTATTAGCTACCCTAGCTCGATGACGTGCATGTTAACGTGTCTCAATCTTAGTCAGCAGCCCCAC
Organism: Deroplatys truncata; assembly: GCA_030765065.1. Lineage (NCBI taxonomy): Eukaryota > Metazoa > Arthropoda > Insecta > Mantodea > Mantidae > Deroplatys > Deroplatys truncata. The sequence continues at coordinate 130,641,367 of CM060980.1, forward strand.
CCCCCATCATCTATTCAAGCGATCATAACTTAAAGCTATAAACTAGCCCGTCCTCTAATTATCTGTGACCCCTATCATAACCTCAACCAGTCTAACCTAAAGTGGCTTTACACAATGTACGCTATCTTGCCTTTACCGCTCCTAGCCTAATCTAGGTGAAGTCTCTTATATGCTGAATGGAGAGCCTGTCCTAGCTTCATCGGATTCATGCATCACTTAAATGTTCTCGTAAATCGAGAACTTTGAACACTTTAAAAGGAATTCGATACCGTTTGCAAGCATATTCGTCATGCTCGCAGTCATTTTTCCCGCTTTATAAGTATTCTAAGATGTTGTAAGGACATTGAAACCATTTTATACACTGATAAAAGATTTTGTGCTACTCGCAACATTTCGGTATGTTTTACAGTGTTAGTGTATTTCTTCGTAATGAATGTGTGCCCTTCTACACACAAAAAAGAACCAGCATCAGCGAAACAATGAACACCACCTCTCATCACCACCATCATTTCCAAAAGCCTTCCCGACAATATAACCATCCTCATCGCCTCCTATCACCACCATCACAAATACTCCTTCACACTTACAAGTACATTAACTTATACGACCATGACCATCCATCGCCTGCCTCCACCAGCACCGTAACTCTACACATTCGCCACCGCCACCACATAACTCCATTAATACCGTAGCTCCCTAATCCCGCAATTCCCGTCATCTTCACCGCTACATTAATCAATACAATCATCTAAAAGACAGAGCCTCTCATATATGAAGCTATATTATAACAGAGCCCCCCCCATGCTTATAGGTAAGAGCGTCTCTCTCTGTTGGTGTTTGGTATGTTCCTGTGTGTGTATATTGCCTGTACATGTATTCGAGTGTGCTCGAAGGTCTTCGCTCATTCCTGATGTTTGGAAGTATATGTGTGTGTATGTATATCTCTGAGTCTGCTTGTTTGTGATTTGTGTGTGAGTATCTCTGAGTCTGCTTGTTTGTGAGTATTTATCTGAGTGAATGAGTCGGTATGCATGTGTGTGTTCGGATATATTCGTAAGTCTTCGTACCTGGCCGTGTGTTTGGGGAGGTGTTCGGCTGTGTGTATGTCTGTATGTGTGTGGATATGTCTGTATGTATGTATGTACATCAAGAAAGAGAGAAAGAACGAAGATAAAACTCGATCTGGATCTCGTATACCTGAGAACCCCCTCCAATATATCCACATAATGCTGTAGGATTATTATTATCCCACGCGAGTATCACAGTTGTTTAGCAGTTAAACATTTATGTTTTACCATTCCGAGATACAAACCATAGGGACACTTGCCTAGTTATTCGGAACATTCCAATTAGTGCTGTAAAATTTAATGCACTTGTCAAGCATGTCTAAGTGCCATAGCTCAGAAGTGTTTTAAACATCAAAGTTTGACCATGTCTGGAGTTGAAGTGGGGACCGTTGATATACCTCCCAGTAAGTAGATAATAATACCAGCGCAGGCGCTGAACTGGTATTTCTTCTTCACTGGCGTCTTGTCTGGAAATAATCATTTTAGGTATGTAAACTTGATGAATGAAGAAAAGGATAATTTCCCTATATTCTATACTCCATTTTCTGGCATATTACCGCTTTTCAATTTTTTTTCAGTTGTTGACATTCGAGGTTAAGCTTTAAGTATGTTAAGCTTTTTGTATGTCGGAAGAGTATTTTTTATATATATGCAAGCTATTTTATAGCAGATTACAGAGTTTCAACGAAAAATTCAGAGTTAAGTTAATTTTTGTTAATTAGTATGTTAATGAAGTATTTTCAAACATTAATTGTTTTATTAATTATAAAATTAGCTAATAGAAGCCCTGTCTTAAGGTTGCTTGAGTTAAAATAAGTTGCAGTTGAAAGTAGCTAAAGTTCCCAAATAACTACTACTATTTGCGCTTGCACTGTCATTTTTAGTCTACTTTTGTCTTTCTCTTCTAGTTTTGTCGTAAGCCGTTTACGTGGAAATGGAAGTTGATTTAACGTATATATTCCTTTTCAATCGTACTTTAGCGTTCTGAAAACTGAATATTTGTTTCAAGCTTTAGTTCAGTATGAAATCGAACGCTGAATCATCTTTACGTAATATATTTTTATGTACTCTTGTTGAAATAGTGCAGGAAATGATCAATCCACTAATGCCTTTGAACCTACATTAGAATGAAGGTATCATTTAGATATTTCTTTCTAAAAAAGCATACACGTGTTCCGGAAATGACTTAAGTTATTCTGTAAAAGATGGTCTGCCTTTTGGTGTAGTGTTAATTAAATAACAAAGGCATTGTTCAATTACTGTTTATTGTATGAATCATACACCTCGTGGGAAAAAAGATACAAGACATCTTTCCCGTTGTTATAACTAAGTATTTTAAATTTCTCTACTATGAAGAGTAAGTAAGGGAAGTATGGTATTCCACCCGAAAATTCGATAACGAGACTTCACCGGATATTTATGTTTTGAGCCCCCCTGTTTTATTGAGAACTATTTTCGAGATATTGCTTGTTATTCCCTTAAATTCCCCAATAATTATATTTTTTCTCGAATTCGTTATTCATTTTTTTATGTCTTAGGCATGTAAAGAGAATGGAATGCGTCACATGGCAACCCACTCAAGTTTGTACAAGAGTAGAGAAAGTCATGTGAGTGTAACATATGAGAATTTTTTTAAATGCAATTCGTTTTTATTTCACTGTACATACAGCTTGTAACACTGTAATTAGCTATCTCTATAAAGAAACTTTTTTTCATTATAAATTAATGTGTGTTTGACTCTCATGCAGTTTTAATGAAAAAATCAATAGCGGATCGGATTCTGCCGGTATCTATAGTTCTGTAGGCTTCTGGCATCTGGCGTGGATAAAGCGAACTTTTACAATGGTGTGAGGGTCCTTATATGCGAGGGAAGCTAGCGGAAAAAATCAATAGCGTGAATAGATCCCCCGCTTATACGAAGGGTGAGTCAATAGCCTTAATTACCCGGGCATTCCAGACAGAGGGGACGCGACAGAATAGTCAGGCGATCGTCTTTTAAACTGGCGTGGAGGGAGACCTCACTGTATACATACACGGTTTTAAGTAGCATGTTATTCATGTCGTAGAAAGCAACAAGTCTCGGTAGGATGGTGAAAATTAAACCTTTTGATTTTTAAAATGTTTTCAGTCGTTAGGCGCGTTCGCCACAAAAATTGAAACTTGTATTTTTTATTTGATGTATATGATTAGAATTAACGCTGTGTACTTTATAGGGGTGAATCATGTCTCATAGCTGACTGGAAATGCATACATTATTTTGATTACCTCCCTCACCCAAAGCCGAGGAGGAGGGAGCCTTTAAATGCTTCTTCAAGTAAATGGCACCACGTGGACATGTAAGCGACCCTCGCAATTACCAGCTCCAGCAGTAACCATTAATATATCCAGAAGACTCATGCACTATAGGTCCCCTTTGCCTGAAAGACCAATTGAACCAAGTGAACCAATTAAAAAGCCATAAATTGATCCAGAACGTACCAGGTACTTAGGTCGGGCTTCCATGAAAGACCAATTGAACCAAGTGAACCAATTAAAAAGCCATAAATTGATCCAGAAAATACCCGCTACTTAGGTCGGGCTTCCATGAAAGACCAATTACAGCCAATTTAAATCAATTAAGCCAATTAAAAAGCCATAAATTGATCCAGAAAATACAATTATATACTACTGACAAAAAACAGATAGAAGAAGAAGATTTTGTGAGAATAGTTTGTAGAAGATTAAGTAGTGAAAGTCGGGTGAATGCAACACTTTTTTTTTTAATTTAATGACGCTGTTTAACTGCTGTGATCCTTAGCGTCCTATTCTATACTGGGCTTGAAATACAGTAATTTTGCCCAAAGGCCTCTTTATCAGGCTAGAGGTTCTTTTACGTGCCGAAGTAAAAGAACGACACGGGACCGCCGACTTTACTTCCCTTCCGAAGGAAGCAATGCTAAGGAATTTTACGGCCGAAAAAATCCACAGCCCTCCGCCGGGTTTGAACCCGCGACCTCGGAAACTCGAGGCTAATATGGTAACCACTACACCACGGAGGACGACTAACACTTCAGTGGTAAGTCACTCTGCGTTTTTTCCTCGTGGTCATACGAAGAGAACGGAATTTCAAATCCATCACATAGCGATCTGCTCATAGAACTATCGCTTAAACCTACTGTATTCCCCCGTTCCGTTGTATCTACAAAGAAACATATAATAAAACCATTCTTCAAATATTTATCTCGATTAACATGAAGCAGATAGGAGAATGTTTTTATAAGAATATTTTGTAGAAGAATGGGTAGAGAAAGTCACATGAATATAACGTATTAGATATTTTTATTTTCTTGTTTATGCAAACGGAGCGGAATTTAAAATTCGTCGTCACATAGCGACCGGCTTCTTAAAGGTTTTACTATCAACAGTAGTAGCACTATTGCTGATAGTTTTACGACAATTTAATTGAGGTTAACGAATGCTTGCCTTCGGTCTCGAAATAATTATCTTATGAAAAGATGCATGAGCTAGATAATCACACGAAAAACTTATTATGAACTTATCTAGTTTAGCGCCAACCATTGTTTGTTAGTCCTGTAGAATGGAAGCAATTTCTTTGTCGCTAACTAAGCCGTCAATTTTATAATTTCTCTTTGTACAGAATTCTGAAAATTGGTTCCATGGCATACTTTTGTTCTTCTTTATGTTTTATGGCGTTAAATTATCTACAGCTGCTATTATATTACCAATATTTTGACTTCCAAAGCGCTGCATTTTCAGTTGCTATTATTGTTGTCACGGTCTACGCGATCTCACTCACTGCATTCATACAAATTAAAAACAAGTGCACCACCATGAAATACTATCACTGTAGTAATCGAAGGTGAATTACTATTAGTGTAGTACGGCTTTGATTGGCCAACTGACTAGCATACTCTACCTGTCATTGGCTAATGGCATATTGAGTGCGATTATCGCTTTAGTATTTGCTGTATTCTGCTTATGCTTATAGCCAATGTGTAAATGTGCAATGAAAGTTCATTTCGTTTAACACGAAGTAGATAGAAGAATAAGCCTTTATAAGAATAGTTTGTAGAAGGGTAGAAAAAGTCATGTGAATGTTAACACAGTATTTTGCTCGTGTGTATATGAATATTTTGCAATTTATTGTGTATTAAACATGGGTTTAAATATTGTTAATTATCCAAGATGGCTTTGAAGCCGTGGCTGAAACCAGCCACGGAGTTTACATTATTGTAGACTGCTTACTATATTACTAAACGCACTGACGTTTCTCAATTTCAGCAGTCCCTAGATTGGCTATGTTCTCCTAACACCAACGGGCAAATGGCTCTGTGGTTACGTGCAAGGTTCGCATCGGGAAGTCTCGGGTTCCATTGGGCCGGTCACTGACCATGGGTGATTTCCCCGGGTCTGTAGGCGAATGCTGGTGTGATTCCTCTTCTACCATGAATTTCCTATCCATCATTTCCATGTAAGTGTTCCACCTCGTCTGTTTCAGGGATATAGGACCAGACGACGGCGGTTGGTATGTTACGGCAGGATGGCGGAATTTCCGCTTTGGAAAAATTTCTCCCTGGAGCTTGGGGAGACTGCTGGGTCCCCTTCCTTCCTGGGAGGTGTCTTCCGGGACTCCCAAGTTGCGAGTGGCTAGCCGATGTCAGGATTTGTGTCATGTTGGAATCGTTAGGGACCCCGTTGTTGTCCGGATCTAGTCGCCCGTCGTGTCTCCCCTTCAACTCCAGAAATCACGTTGCAAACCCAAAGGACCCATTATAACCTTCGTGCGGTGCTGAGCTCCACTTACTGCAGGCTCCTCCATCTAACTGCTACTAATTCTAACCATTGCTTACTAGATATTACAAGCTGACGTATTTCGTCCCTAATTGGGTGCCTAGACGTATTTGCACTTATTGCCGCTAGGATCGGTCGATCACATCCTAAAGCCGGTGAACCTGCCATTGGTGTGTATTACGAATTGCAGCTACGTTGTGAAACTTAAAGTAATTGAGAGTATATTTGTGTTTTTCTAGGATTACTAGTCGTGTTAAGACAAAATACCTTCGTAAGTTCTCTGTGCTGTGATGTATAGTGCACCCAACATTAAGTGACATATTTGGAGGTTAAAGCAGCTTGTAAACATTGCTGATGAGTTGTATGCGGAACATGAAAGTAATGAATAAATGAGGTTATATCGATTTTATTTTAATGTTATTATCCGTAATCGAAAATTCTGGAGTTAGTGGTGTATAATGGTCCCATATAAGTGACATTTAAATGTGACAACTTGTAAACTTTGCTTACAACTCGTAATTTTAACATCATATACAGCAATCAAATATGCATACATTGAAAATCGTGTTATATACTCACTGAAGAATTAACATACCTATAATATCTAGTAAGCAATGGTAATTGTCCCACCACCAGCCCACTCCATTAATCGTAAATTTAACGTAATGGAGGACAATTTTACAAAGGATGATTTGGAACAGAAACAAAATGCAAATGCATTTCTTATTTCAGTGTTTTCATTTTCTTTTGTTTCCGCATCTTGAGGATTGCACCTTTTTTATGTGGTGGGAAACCTTCAAACATTAATGGCACAACTTTAGGAAGTAGACACTTTGTAGATGTGGTGATGCTGTAATCAGTTTGAAATGCCGTCTACAGACCACAGACTTTGGCCCTGGTGTACAAAGAGAGCCCAGCTTTTCTCCTTGGCGAGAAATTACTATGCATCATTTCTTATTTAGTTCATTGTCTTTTGGGAATGCATGCGTTCAAGCCAAGTTCTTTTCCTTGCCTTGACTTACAGTAAGGTACACAGCAATACCATTTTTATTCAGTTATTGACCAAATGTAAATATAACATATTTCATTTTAGAGAGCTTAATACACATATATACATAACTCAGACTACATGTACATGCACACTTCAAAAACTATTGCTTAACTGAAAGATGTTGCATGTAATGAAATATATGCTCATTGGAAAACTTAAAACAGTGCATTTATTTCCCGCCGGTTCAATGATTTGCGATATACTTGGATCGGTGTAGCAGGGAGAAAGGGAAATTATTTGGGAATGGATCTTCACATGGTATTTATGTTATATTTTATAACAATGGAAGAGTAAACCATTTATTACTGTATAGTTTGAAACTACAGCCGATAAAGGTCCATCTAAGCGCTCTACAGCATCATGAACATTAAATACAGAGAGAACCAATAAACTACGAATCGGCTGCACTGTGTTTTCCCTGTCCGCGTCCATGGCGCTTGTTGCCGTCTGGCGCTATCATAGAAAGGCGCGGATGAAACCTTACATTTTTAAAACTGCTTTTAAGGGCTTTACTTACCAACTTTATGAAAGGAGATGCCGAAACTGGCCACCGTCGTTGTCCATACATTTTTGGCACCTCTTTAGGAGATTATAGGGCCAACTTTTTTCGAGTCAATAGTTGAAGCCCATGCATACGTAAATACAATTTTGCCCCCTGGTTTTAGAGAATTCACAGACAGGGAGCGCGATTTTGCCTTTTTTCAACAAGACTCTGCAACAGCTCATACGACCAATATTTCGATGAGAACAATTAAAAGTGTGTTTGAGATCAGAATTATTATTAGTAGAGATTTGTGGTCCCCTCGGTCCCCCGATCTAACCCCCTGCTATTTCTATCTCTCGTGTAACTTAAAACATAAAGTGTACAACACAAACCCACACACCCTGGAAGAATTAAAACAAAATATCCGCCCGAAAATTCTCAACGAGAACTACGGCGAGTGATGGACAGTTTCTTAAAGAGGCGCCAAAAATGTATGGACAACGACGGTGGCCAGTTTCAGCATCTCCTTTCATAAAGTTGGTAAGTAAAGCCTTTAAAAATATTGTATGGCTTCATCCGCGCCCTTCTATGATAGCGGCATACGGCAACGAGCGCCGAGGACGCGGACAGGAAACACACCGCGCAGCCGGTTCGTAGTTTTTGGCTCTTCCTATATATAAACAACATTTTAAGGCAGTAAGACTTCATTGTCATTATAGCTTTCTGCTAGAAGTTATAAGGAGTAGTTGAGCGCCTCTATCGGCAAAAATTGGCGTTACGCAGTTTTATTCTCACGCCGATGCGCCAGCTTATATCATTTACTAAGCAATGCTTCTAACCATCATCACCACCACCAACTTGAATATAAAATGCTATCTCCGCTTTATCTACCATATCTGTGAATAGCATCATTTTCTTGATCAAAGTTATTCTTATTGGAGCGGCGATTTCAGGGAATGGCATCAGAAATAATGGCTGGAATACTACAGGAAGTAATATCTTTGCCAAGATATTAATAGCCTTCTTATCTGAGAGGAATGCCTGATCTGTAGCTTGATCGAGTGGACGAGATTACAGAGTTATTACCGCAGACGTTCGTTTTTCACGACTTCCGCAATGATAAGGAGGCTGTAAATATTTTGTTTTGACGTTCACTGCTCTAGATCAATGCTGCCAACCGCTGCGAGCGAGAAATCACAGATAAAACAGGTTCGGAAGCAGAGACCCGTTCTGTTTTCGTTATGTACGCGATTTCACCCAGTGGTTTCTTAACGGCGTATTATTCCTGCATTCGACTTTTCAATCGCACACCTAATTTCTACATTTAAGACAATTCGTAAAGCGGCAGTAAAATTGAAACTGCAAGCTAGTTATTTATTTAGTTATTGTTAGTGAAGTTTAGTATACTGCATCCAAGCGTCTAAGCAGCTTTAACGTTACTGAAACTAAAGTATACCGGGTGAACAAAAAGTACAGAATATTGGCCATAACTTTTAAATGGATCAATAAAGTTAAGTGCTGACTTTTGTTATTCCTGTGGGGGTAGCAGCCCTCTAGACAGCAAAAGGGGCAGCGCCCCATTGGGCCCCAAGTGGGGTGAGGGGGTGAAGTCCAGAATTTTAAATGGAACCATGGTATAATTTTGAGATATTGTGATAGTCCTCAATAAATTAACAAACCTTTGTCTAAAACATTTTTTTCTTAAATGAAAACTTTAGAATTTATACGGTATTGAAATGTTATTTAACATAATCGCCTTCATTCTCTAAGTTTGTATTTACGGATAAGTAGAAATTAAACTTAAATTGAGTTTTATTTGTGGACCCTCTTTAACGGCTATGGTCCTTAGCGTCCCATTCTATATTGAGCGTGAAAGACCGGAAAGTTTGCTCAGAGGCCTCTTTATCAGGCTTGAGATTCTTTTACGTGTCGTAAATCTACGCCACGGGACCACCGGCTTACTTTCCTTCCGAAGGAAGCCATGCTAAGGAGCTTGACGCCCAATTAAGTCCATCGCCCTCCGCCGGGTTTGAACCCGCGACCTAGAGGCTAGCATGGTAACCACTACACCACGGAGGACGACACTAATTACTAGTTTTTAAGAGGCGCTGCTCTTAAACACTAGTATGGAATATTGCTTATAGATTTTAACATTTTAGTTTTGTTGGAAATTCTATTACGAAAATTGTCTGTCTTTCACCAGTATTTGAAATAATCAAACGCATTTCGTTTCTGATCTTTTGTTTTGGATCTAATAAATTGCGTGGTCTATTTGGTACACTTTGGATTTCAAATAGCCCCACAAATGAAATTCTATTGTATTGAGGTTCTTGAGATCTAAGTGGCCACTCAGTAGGTCCTCTTCTCCCAATCCATCTACCAGGAAAGGTTGCATTCAGGAAATCAGTCACGTATCTTCCAAAATGTGCTGGGGCACCAATCTTGTTGATACCATATTTCTTTAATGAGCATGATGTTCTCGTCTAGAAACAAATCTTGGCAAGCTGAAATGACGCGGTTTTGCAACGGTGGAGAATAAATCTCGGAATTAAAAATGATCCTCTATAAAAATCGTCCAGTTATGCTATTATGAACCAAACCGGCCCATACATTAAATTTTTGTGGATATTGAGTGTGCTGTTGGATCATCCAATGTGAGTTTTCTGGAGACCAATAACGGCACTCTACCACTAAGACAGAAAGTGGCCTAATCTGAAAATACCATGTGTCTTACAAATTGTAAATTTTGGTTTGACAGCTACATTATAGTTCCACAAAACTCACTACTTCGATCGAAATCACCTTCACTTAACTCTGCAATAATTGTGTCTTATATGGATGCTATTTTACTGATTTCATTAAATTACAAACAGAATGCTTGGCTTATATTGCAATCCCTTGCCAGTGCCCTGTGGGTGTATGTGGATCTTCTTGGACAGATAATAACAAATTAAGGACATCTTCTTCGCTAGTAGCAGATTTTGGGCTTCCGGATTTAGCCTTATTGTTCACACTTCCCGTGTCGTTGTACTTCTTTACAATTTTTGACACCGTAAACTGAGTTGCATTTTTGTTGGGATTCAACTCATTAAATAAATCACATACCCATTTTTGAGTCCCCTTCCTATCGTCATTATCAACCATCATTAATATTTTTATTCTTTTCCTTTCAGTGAGATTTGCCATAATATGTGAAATCTCACTGAAGAATAATTTGTTTGAAAATAAATAAACACTGTTGTCTAGTTACTCGGCCTTTTTTGATTCTCAAATAAATACAAGCTTAGAAAATAAAGGTGATTAAGCATGTTACATAAATTTCAATTCCCTATAAATTCTCAAGTTTTTGCCTTAGAAAAAAAAATGTTTTAAACAAAAATTTAATTTTTTAAGAACTATCAGAATATTCTAATTTATACCATGGTTCCATTTAAAATTCTGAAGTTCACCTCCTCATCCCATTTGGAGTCCACTGGGACGCTGACCCTTATGCTGTCTATATGGGAATTAAAAAAAGTCAGCATTTAACTTTATTGATCCACTTAAAAGTTATGGGCAATATTCCATACCTTTCTTCACCTTGCATGTTTAAGAAGGTTCTTTACTTGTTCCTCATAGGGACTTGAATTTTGTTGATATCTCACAATTTTATACTTTTTTGTTTGTTTTGTTTTGTTACACATTGGCTTGAAATTAGTTCACACACAGATTATGCAGCAATATAGAATCTAAATTAATTATTGATACAACGCCCTGTAGAATGGCCCATGCTGATAATATTTTGTTAACTAATTTACTTCTGGAAGCCATTTCTCCCTGCGTTATGCAGCTGTTCATTTTTCGCAATGGTATTAACAACTCTTGCCTTTTCCGATACCTAGATATAACCTTTTTGTCACTAATGTCCTCGTTCACGCATTCCCTACATTTTTAGTGTAACAGTTTTAGAAATACAGTCCCTCAGCTCAGCTGCTTACGTGCAGTCATTCACAATGAAAATTAAGCGTTAACGTAACGACGTAAAACCAGCGTGAAGTTAACGTGATGTGCTGTCATTGACATTCACAAACAGCTTAAGCAGCAGCCAATCGCAAGAGAGCGTGAAACACATGGGCTAATATGGTGGCCTGGGAGCGACCACTGACAATACACAAGACAAAGAGCATTGTAATGTATCAAAATGAACAAGAGTTAGCAAACCGGTTGAAGGACGTTAAACTCACAAAAAATCGCTACCTACCATCGCAATTTGTTTTGCTGCGATTTTTATAGATATCTCAGTGATTCCTGACCGTGATCTTACACAGAAAGGTAGTTTAGCGAGTCAACACATGACGTGGAAACCTGAATTGAGATGGCAGAATGATCACGTGATGAGAATCGCTCTCTGATTGGCTAGTTTGTTATGCTGGACGTAGAATAAACATGAAAGCTTGGAGCTTGCGAACTCTTATGTTTATGTCAATGTCAGGCAGTGTGAAAGCGTACATTAACAAATTTCTATGCTTACGTTAAACTTACGTCCAAGTTTCATCGTAAATCGTCCCTATCTTTGTAATAAAAAAAATGGATTTGTGATTTGTTTATTTGTTGTTTGCTTATTTGATTTTGACTCGTACCCGTCCGCTCTGAAAAGTGGAATAAACGCACATTGAGAGCACTTCCCGTGCGCACAAACATCTTCAAGGATACGCACTACGTACTGGACAAAACATAAATAATGTATCGTGGTTAGATACGAAAACAGAATGCCTTTTGCAATTAACTTTTCAATTACATGAAACCAGTATTCGAGATGGGAATATTATGATAATGATTCTGTTTATGACACTGGGACAACATTCCAAATCGAATACCAGCTGTTATTCTGTCTGTATAATTTATGCAAACTCTTATTAGAGAAGCTAAATGTCGGGGATTCACATCTTTAGTTTAATGCACTACTAACGTCTCTGTAAAATTGTCTTCTTACTCTTTAGTATTCTCCACGTTTTCTTTACCCATCTTTTTCTTATCGCTCTCCCCTCATTTGATTTTTCAACAGTTCCTTCTATCCGGAGCTGCCGAGATGCACCACAGTGACCTCATCTGACCTCCCACATAGTGCGAGGTGCGCCATATGCTTTGGTAAGTTTCATTTATTTAAAAATATATTAAATGCCACTACTATCACTCTAACGCTTTAGAATATACAGTACTTTGTTTTTCCCCCCATTTAGTGCAAGTGTATACATATACTTAGATACTATTAGTGATTATTACTTATGGTAAGTAAGGTACACGATTATGTTGAATTGTCTGTCTTCTTTTATTCCATTACATAACAAAGAAAAAGCTAACAAGGAAACTGATGTTTCGTTTGTCAGCTGTCTGTTTTGTTTATTTGATATCGTTGAGATATAGGTGGTTTTGCTTTCGCTTCTAAATTTTGTAAAGGGTGTGGAGTATACTTTTAAGTTAGAATGAATTGTTTTCACTTTGAGCAAACTTTAATGGGAATCGGTGCTATGGTGTGGATTTGTATTCGATACAAACAGACAGCTCTTCATATGCTAAGTTACATATTATATTGCATCTGCTATGCCTAACAGCTGCATTCCAGTAGAAACTCATTTAAAAATGTTTTGGCACTGCTTTGACTACGTTGATACAAAATCGATATTTATTAATAGTGATGTGAGTCACCTACATTATATACATGTTTCGATTCTGGTTACACAAATATTAATTGATAAATAGAATTGACTATTTTACAAGAGCGTAGGTAGAGAAGAGGCACATGGGGGACAGTCACCCCACTCCCCCGAATGTATAAAAGAGATAGCGGTGATAGGGCTCATATTAATCGTGTCTTTAGACCTTAGTTATTGTATTTTTTCTAATTAAGAACCAAAATCTAGATTAACCACGCATATATCTATAACATATAACGTACATATCGTACATATAACGACCTCGTCGTGAATCGATTTTGTCACGCATGCTAACCTCCAAATTCAGGGGTCCAGGGTTCGATACCCGGCTGCAGGGTGGGAATTTTTCTTTAGTCAGGATAATTCCCTATCCTCCCTAGAGTCTGGAATTATGAATGAGAGTGTGAATTTAAAGTAATAACCAAAAGAAAAACCAAACCAAAGATTAACACCATTGTAAGCGAGTGAACTTCAATGCCGATGAACAATGGTTTCAAAGATAAAAAGCCACCGATATAACCCGGGGTATTAAAGATGGCATAAAAATGGATCCCCCGCATAAAATATTCACCGACACCGTGCTAAGACATGAACTCGTGATTGGGAGAACGACGGTTCGAATCCCGCCAGAACCGTTTTCTATGATTTTTTTTTCAGATTTTCCTCACTCCTCATAATTGGAAAATGCCGGAGAGGTACCCTAAAGTTAGGGCCGGGACGTTTTCTTCCCAAATATCATTTCATTGCATGTATCACGTATCCACTGCTTGTAGTGCCGTATGTAAATAAAATAAGCAATTTTGTCAGCGATACATATGACCTGGATCATATAAATGTTATAATTTCGTATATGCTCGACCCACGGCGCAAAACTTTGATGTCACGAAAGCTGTTAATTTCCTCCATTTTTTTAACCTGATTCCCGCATATCTGAAAAATAAAGCCCAAAAAGGTTCAAAAATTCCTTTCCTTAAAGCATATACATTCTTTGGTTAAATATTATATTTCTGTTCTACCACTTTCTGCATTGTTTTAACTTCACACTGTAAAATGCTATTCATTGTTTGCTCCAGTGTCATGCAAACGCTGGTTTTAAAAATGTAGGTGGCAAAATATGCACCGTACGATCTTCTGAGGAAACATTTATTGGTCGAACTCATATATTGCTAACGCCGACACGCGTGGCGTCTAGAAACAGAAAGTACGTGCCATAAGAACAGAAACCAATCGGTCTGAAGTTTGTAAATGATAGTTTCCTTTGTGTTCATAATTATTCCATTCAGATTATTAAACAATTTTCAATATTTTCCACAATATTTACATGATTATAAAAGAAAATATATTGGGATTTCCTTTCATTCTTTCATCAAACCACTTGAGAACGGTTTTCCATAAGCACTGCCCTCATATAAACATTGGCAAAGATACGATAAAGTACAGTAATTTCGCAAACATATTATTCATATCACGCGGAAGATATTTAAAGTTTTATCAACTTCAAATTAGTGTATAGTAAGTCTAAGAGTTAATAGTGTGCTTTGCTCTATGTCAGCAATGTTTTAAATATAATAATTAATGTTGGAAGGATATATGTTCAAGGACTAGATAAATGAAAGTGTTTCATCTTATAATTTTACTACAGAGAGAGCCAAAAAACTACGAACCGGCTGCGCGGTGTTTTTCCTGGCCGCATCCTCGACGCTCGTTGCCGTCTGCCGCTATCATAGAAAGGCGCGGAAGAAACCATACAGCATTTTTAAAACTACTTTTAAAGGCTTTATTCACCAACTTTATGAAAGGAGACCGCCGTAGTTCACGTTGAGAAATACTGGCAATTTCCTGGCGGATGTTTTGTTTTAATTCTTCCAGAATGTGTGGGTTTGTCTTGTATACTTTGTTTTAAGTTACCTCAGAGATAGAAATCACAGGGGGTTAGGTCGGGGGACAGAGGGGGGCACTAATCTCTACTAATAATTCTGTCCTCAAACATACTTTCATAAAGTTGTTAAGTAAAGCCTTTAAAAGTAGTTTTAAAAATGTTGTATGGTTTTATCCGCGCCTTTCTATGATAGCGCAATCGGCAACGAGTGCCGAGGACGCGGACAGGAGAAACACCACGCAGCCGGTTCGTGGTCTTTTAGCTCTCCCTGTACATCTGTAATGGAGGAAGCTAATCACGTTTTACAAAGTAATATCTACTGTAGAATTGCTGTTAGATTTCATTAATAATATATACTAATATTATTAAGACAGAAAAAATTTATGTATGTATGTATGTATGTATTTTTTTATATAAATACCGCATGCTTAGTTACATCGTAACACTACTACATTTCGCCCTCCGTGGACTAGTTGTACCGTGCTAGCCTCTAGTTCCCAAGGTCGCGGGTTCAAACCCGGCGGAGGGCGATGGATGTTTTCGGTCGTAAAATTCCTTAGCATGGCTTCCTTCGGAAGGGAAGTAAAGCCGGTGATCCCGTGTCGTAGATTTACGGCACGTAAAAGAACCTCAAGCCTGATAAAGAGGCTCTGAGCAAAATTACCAGTCTTTCACGCCCAATGGGACGCTAAGGACCACAGTAGTTAAAGAGCGTCCATAAATAAAACTCAATTTAATTTAATTTTAGTAACACTACATACAACTCTTGAACTAATTACAACTATTTTCAATTACAGTATTCTCCGTACAACTAAACTTTTTATTTTTAAATTTTACATTTATAGTTTTTCAAAATCTAGCTTGTTCATAAATTTTAGAGATTCTTCTAGGTAGTGCTTAATTAGATCATGATTTGTTGCAGGCCACTGTCCACCCCTTAGTCTAACTTTTTGTTTTAATGTTAGCTTTTCACTGTTCAGGAGATTGCACTCACATATTAAATGTTCACAGTTTTATTTTGTTGTTCACACTTGCACATCGCACTTTCCTCTATTCTGAACCTGTTATAGTATTCCCTTGTCTTCCCATGTCCGGTTAGGGTGGCTGTAGTTTGTCCGTTGAGTGAGCTACCTCTGTTTTAAGCGTTCCTGCATTGAAGGGAAAAACATTTTCCTGATAGTTCCTTTTGTTGTGCTCACCTATGTGTGTGTCTGTTGGTCTGACCCCAAAATTGCGGGTTCAAACCCAGCTTAGACCAATGGTTTTTAAGTGTGCTTAAGAACTCCTGGGGACGAAATTCCGGCTCACTGTGTTGCTGATATGATACTGACAATTGACAGCGTCATTAACAAACACAATGTTTTATTTATTTTGTGTGTGTGCGTGTGTAGGATAATCTTGGAAATCACTTAACCGATTGATAATAATTCTTTCACTATTGAAGATCACTGTTCTTCACGATGGACATAGACTATAAGGCACCTAATTTCAATCCATAGAGGACCAAAAGTCTAAGCAGGATTTATATTACTGGTTATTAAAATACGAAGATGTTGGATTCACAAATGAACACACTCGCGGCTTTTCGTTTTGAATGCCATGAATACTTTGTGTTGTCACTGCACAGAAAAATAAAAATGTGTAAATATAAGACAAAAGCCATGGATATTTAAATCCAAGCAATGTACATAGATGGTCACGATTTAGCAACCGAGAATACGCTTGACACTGCAAAGCAAAGGAAAACGAGGGGATGGTGAAGAAAAATGTCGTAATATGAAGTTATAACAATTTGGAAGAGAAAAATAGTTTGGATTAAATTTGTTGGTTTTCGAAATTTGCAAAATTAAATATAACTCAAGAAAGAAGAACGATTTAAGGATCGTATATTAAGGATGGAATGATAAAACTAGGAAAAAGAAGTTTTCTTAGATTAAAAAATACAGGATGGTTTAATTCAAAGGAAGTGTTAAAGCTAATATGATTCAAAAATAAATATTGAAGTTCTTATCAGTACGGGCTAAAAATTAAAGTGAAAATGTGTTAATTAATAAAAGCAATATTATTATTATTATCTTTATTATTATTATTATTATTATTATTATTATTGAAGGTGAAAGTGAGGTTTTTAAAGTGGAAATGTGATAAAGAAACACGAATTCATTTGGAGCAAAATAAAAGACATCTAATAAAGTAAATAAAGTATGCGTCTATAAGGACAAAACCAAGATTTACTAGCAAATGAAAAGGTCTTAAAACAAACGAGAGAGAGAGAGAGAGAGAGAGAGTTTTGAAATAAAAGATAATTGAAGTAATAAATGTGAATATCAAATGGATTGATACTGAAAAATAAATAAAATATAGTAAGAATTTAATGTAATGAATCATTTAATATTGTTGGTAAAAGACGTTTAAGATCTCAAGGTTATCCCAGGATGTCGTTAAATAAGGAGGAGGAGGAGGAGGAGGAGAAGAAGAAGAAGAAGACTCTAGGAAGAAACACTAGAAAAGAAACACAAATTAACTTCTATAAGATTATGGTTTTACCTACTGTACTATATGGTTTCGAGTCGTGGACAATAACAAAAAGAGAGAGATCACGCATTCAGTCTGCCGAAATAAAATTTTTGAGGTATGTAAGGGGATGCACTAGAGCTGACAAAATAAGAAATGAATCAATAAGATAAGATTTGAATATTGTATCAGTAAACGATAAGATTGATGAAAATAAAAAAAATTGGAAGAACATGTTGATAGAATGACAGATGATAGAATATCTACCAAAAAGGATAATGAATTACCAACCAACATGGAGGAGAAGTTTAGGAAGACCACACAAGAGATGGCTAGAGACCGGAACAGGTGATATTACCTAATCCTTGGAAGAGAAGAAGAAGTAAAAGACAACGAAAATCTGCTTAAAATGGTAGTAGGATATTTCTATGCAATACTTATTATTTAATTTACGTTTTATTCTAAGACTGTATGGAGGATGTAACATCAAAGCAGGTAAGTAAAGTTAAGATATTTCTAATGCTACAAGTGTATTCTGTGAAGCTCCTGAATGTAAAACCTTTTAATAACCCTAATATAAAGCCGAAAGTTTTGCCGTATTTCCTACGTATGTCTTCCTCCGTGATCTAGGGGTACCATGCTAGCCTCTTGTTCCCAAGGTCGTGGGTTCAAACATGGCGGAGGGCGATGGATTTTTTTCGGGCGTAAAAATTCTTAGCATGGCTTCCTTCGGAAGGGAAGTAAAGCCGGTGGTACCGTGTCATAGATTTACGGCACGTAAAAGAACCTCAAGCCTGGTCTTTCACGCCCAATATAGAATATGACATCAGCGTATATTAAATAATTGTATAAAGGGAGAACATTATTTGGAAGGTAATATCATAAACTCTCAACAATATTTACAATTAAGGTTATTTGTCTTAATGATTACAAACTATGTGCTGTTCCAAAATGCTTAAACTGATGACCTGGGAGTGTGTTCTACATATTCATCAGTTTCACCCATATTTCGTTCAATATTGATGTCAGGGTTTTCTGTATCATGTGAGGTGCGTGGTGGTTATGTTATTAAATAACTACAGGACAAAAAAAGAAGATCTCGGTGGCCACAGGTTCTTGGAAATTATCCGGCCATCAAAGAAACTTTGCAGTTAGTGCCATGGATTCATTTTATGTATGCCATGTAGCGCCGTCCTGCTGAAAATATCCTTGACTCAGCTCTACATCGTCTAGTTGATCAGTAAACTCCATGAAAAGCTATCGGTACTCTGCAGTGTTCACATAGTTTTAAAAAAAATTGGTCCCACTATTCTCTGTGCGGATATTGCGCACCAAACGATTTTAACCGGGGGCATAGGTGCTTCATGAATAACATGTGGATTTTCGCTGGTCCAATAGCGTGATTTATTTGAGTTCACATAGCCGGATAAATGGAATCATGCCTTCAGCTGTGAACCATGTGATGGACAATATGGCAGGATTTTGCACAATGAGCGCCTGAAACCAACGAAAATAATTCAGTCGTCTATCCTTATATGCTTCCTATAATTGATGGACAACTGTAATCCTATACGCCTTTGGGCCTGCACTTTTCACAGATCTCTGACACATTGAGTAGTTGTACCCTGTCTCCTGCGACAAACGTCTTAATGATTTTTTGGGTGACTGATCCAGTCGTGCTCATACGTCAACAACCGTGGGAAGCCTAGATGAACGAGTTTTGCCTTTTTCTCTCAACAAAAAATAAAGAGATCCAGTTGCTTTCAATTTGTTTACAGTTCCAGTATTGTGTTTCTTTGAGGAGGATTCTGAACACCAAATTCTCTCTAGTAAGCCCTTTGAGCAGGTGTAATTTAACTCGTAATCCAGTATTGCTTTAGAAGGAAGAGTCGTTCGTTTAATGTGTACTCCATTTTCACGTTGACTAGAAGAAAATCTCAAAAACATTTGCCGACAATAAAACTAACAATTACGAATGAACATCTGCACATCTAGTGACTGGCAATCGAAACTCCAGAACGTTCTGCTTAATTTGGTGTTAAAATTGGGGCAATGAGTGAGTTTCGAACAAAATAATTAAAGAAAGAAATGTGCCAGTTCTTCATAAATCACTCTGTATATTCCTCCATGGTTTCCCTTTTGCTTCTATGCTTATTGTGTTAAGGACGAAGGCTAACTACTAGACGTCTTGCATGTAGATACTAACACAGGAAATATATTTACGCGCTATTCGAAGGTAAACATGTAGAAGCTAGAACATCAATATATCAGAATGTTGTTTCATAATCCATTTTGATTTTGTTACGTATAATAGAAGCGTTGTTTTATAATATCTTGGCTACCACAGCGATATTGATTGTTTACGTTATACAAGCAGTAGTATTACGTCACAACATGTGGTGTTACTGCGTTTCGGCGTATTTTTGCTTTCTCTACAATCTACGTAGAAGTATGGTATTCCACCTGAAGTTTCTATGGGATTTGATGGAAATACAGGTTTTGAAATCTACATTTATTATTATTATTATTATTATTATTATTATTATTATTATTATTTTTTTTTTTTTTACTTCTTAGGAAAAGCGCGTGTGTGTCTTACTGTCAGTTTGTCTCTATGCGTCTGTCTGTCTGCTTGTCTAAGAACATGACTAAAAAACTAAAAGTCAGCTATATGTCAACTTTTATGCTTGAATTATACCTCGTTTAAGCACACTAGGCGAAGATGTTCAAGACAATCCTTATACCCCAAAGTACCCTTTACATGGAAAAATATTTGTTATTTTTCATTTTCCCGAAAATGGCTCTAAAGATTTTCATAAAATGCTACACTTTTACGAGATTTGCATGACTAATAAATTGTATCTATATCTGGAATTTTCTTTGAATAGCCTGTAAATCGTTTTTCATTCAAAATGAAAATCGTATAATTTGCATAAACCATAGAGATAGAAAACAACTTACTTCAGGAAAAGCGTATGCTCATTAAGGCACATTTGTTTGTAGTGTTAGTCGTTTTCGAAATATTCCGTGTTATATTGCATGTTTGTACCTTCCCAGTAGCATATGTGCATTTTGATCTTACAGATATGGTTCAAACTTTGCGATCCATTTTTTTACTTGCTCTGCC
This sequence comes from Deroplatys truncata, assembly GCA_030765065.1. NCBI lineage: Eukaryota > Metazoa > Arthropoda > Insecta > Mantodea > Mantidae > Deroplatys > Deroplatys truncata. The sequence goes on from CM060980.1 coordinate 130,661,973, forward strand.
ACGTAATTAGCAGGTGGAGAAGGTATTGCATTCCACCCAAAAATTCGATACCTAGATTTCACCGAAAATACATGTGTTGAGGCCCCTTGAATACAAAAAAAAAAAAAAAAAATTACCACGTACCTAGTAGGCTGAGAAGGTATAGCATTCCACTCAAAGATTTAGCAGAAATATATGTTTTGAGGGTCTTGAAAAAGAAACATCTTAGAAAAAGGCTCATGTGTGTGTTGTGTGTGTGTGTGTGTGATGTGCGTGTGTGTGCGTGTGTGTGTGTGTTGTGTGTGTGTGTGTGTGTGTATTCCTTTGAACAGCATAACTTAAAAACAAAAATTCTGATAAACACCAAACTTGGTGTTTAAGTTCAGTACCTTCCAAAGATGTGGCACGAAGATTTTCAAGAAAATCCCCCCAAGTGAACTACTCTTGATATGGAACATTTTTCAAAATGTTTGGTTTTCTAAAAATGGTCTAACGATTTTTATTAAAATACCATATATTAAAGATATTTACATGACAAATAAAAGTTATATCTTGAATTTTCTGGCAATATCGTTTGAAATCCTTTTCATTCGTAAGAAATCTTGTATAATCTTGTATAACTGGTAAACGTTAAGCGATACACGAAAACCATTACACAAACAATGTGCACGCTTTAAAACACAGAATTTACTTCCAATAATTTTTTTCATATCCGATTTATCCGTTATTAATGGTACGAAAGGTATGTTTATTAAGATGAAGTAGATAGGAAAATAAACTTCCGTTAGAATAATTTGTATACCCACTAATAAACGATAGAGGGTAGAAAAAGTCATGTGAAGTAACAGCAGATTTGTTCTCCTTATTGCGATATATTGTTTCCGCGTTTTTTATGTAATTAAGCAATTATTGTTTAACCCGAGTAGAAGAATCATTTGTATATAAATTGTACTATAGTATACAACGGAAATATGCAAATAGGTGGAGAAAATTGTGTAACTGTTGACAGAAGATTTTGGAGAAAAGTTCCGATGTAGCTTCTAAAGGGAAGATATTTTACATTTAACGATCACTCGTTTACTTCATTGCATGGCCGTTAGCCCGTTCACTTTTTCAAGGTGATAATTTCGTCTCTTTCTGGTATCTCCGTCTTTGGTGCTTCAGTGGCTAAAACACACAATGCATAACAATCATATGAATAACATGACATGGTCATTAGCATTCATGTATTTCATTCCTATCATACAAATTATTCACACAAAGCACTGTTCTGCTTCCTATTAATCAGTCAATCAGTTTATTTGTCCAAGATCCTAGTTATATAAGAAAAGGACATTGTCAAAGAACATAATCATACATAGCTTAATATTCAATTACAGAATAATGATTAAAATCACTAAACGAATAAAATGGCCTTTCCACTAGCCAATTAAAAAGCATTCTCTTAAAAACGCTCATACTCAATGTTCTAAATTTAATATCTAACTTATTATACAATTCTACACCCTAAACATAATAAGTCCTTCATCATAGCAAGTCTACAATTAAGTATATTTAATTTGTTTGCTTCAAGTATCAATATTATGAGTGTCTACTCTTAAATTATACAGATGCAAATGGGAATGTACATATACCAAAACATAAATACTAAATAAATTCAAAACAGTAGGTATCTTCAATTGAAAAAATAATGGTTTACAGTGTTCATCTGGCTTCTTACGAGGGCTGATCAATAAAGATTGAGACTGATTTTTTTTTCACAGATATTTATTACTCCATTTCCATGTTGACACAATCTTTTTCAAAGTAGTCCCCTCCTAACTGAATGCACTTTTTATACGTCTCTGCCAGTCCTCGAACACATGGTGCAGGCCATTCTTTGTCAGGTCTTTGAGAATCGCCTCACTTTTCTTTAGCACTGCTTCAGTGCTCTCAAATCGAATGCCCCGGAGCTTTGCCTTTAGTAATGCGAATAAAAAGAAATCACAAGGGGTAAGACCGGGGCTTTAAGGCGGATGCAGCACACAGCTAATGTTGAATTTAGCCAAAAATTCCTGGACTTGATTTGTGACGTGAGGCCGCGCGTTGTCGTGATGAAATCGCCACCCATTCCGATGATGTTCTGGACGTTTCCTTGTAATGTGCTTCCTCAGTGTAGCCAATACTGACGTGTAGTAGTTGCTGTAATAGTAGTGTGAGGGGGGGAACTGCATACTGGTAAATCATTCCATTCCGAAACACCAGGCCCACCTTGCTTAGCACAGAGGACTCGCCCTTCTTTGAAGTCCTTGAACCACCTAAACACCGTTGCACGAGGTAGTGCATCTTCACCGTATGCTTGCTTCAGCTTTTCGAAAGTTTCAAGGCTGTATGATTTAAACGAAAATAAAATTTTATTGCGCTGTATTGCTCCTCTCGTGTCACCTCCATTTTGTGGTATGCGAAATTCAAATAGGGTCAACAATATACAGCATTACTACCAACCTACCGTTACGAGATGCTGTCGCTTATGGACATTATACATGAAACCCTGCTCTTTTCAAGTATTCGTGGTAGAGACATAAAACTATCAAGGAAACTGGAGAAAAAAATCAGTCTCAGTCTTTATTGATCAGCCCTCGTACTTAACATAATCCTAATAACTCTTTTTTGACACAATATTTCTTTAACATGGGGACTATTCCCCCATAAATGTTTCCCATATATAATATGACTTTGAAACAGTGTAAAATACACATTTCTTAATCCTTCCAATGATATACAAGGTTTTAATTTTCTAATTAAATAAGTGGCTCTTGACAACTTACCACATACATTATGTACATGCGCTTTCCATGAAAGCTTTGAGTCAAGTACAAATCCAAACAGATTTAAAGTTTTAATTTCATCACCTGTAGTCTTTAATCCCAACTTCATTATTTGGGTTTTCTCTTGATTCAACTTAAGACCATTTACATGAAACCAGTCCTTAGCAGCTGTAAAATTAGCCTGAGTTAAATTATTCAATTCATCAACATTTTCATTTCTAGTCCTCAAAGTAGTGTCATCCGCATACAAAATTGGCACATCCGGTAGAATATAAACAAGATCATTAATCATTATTATAAACAATAGTGGACCTAATATCGAGCCCTGAGGTACCCCATGGGTTAACTCGATAGTACGAGGGCTGATCAATAAAGACTGAGACTGGTTTTCTCCTGTAGCTTTCTTGAGAGTTTCCTGTCTCTACCATGAATATTTGATGTATAATGATGTTTCATGTATAATGTCCATAGGCGGCAGCACTCTTCTATCAGTAGGTTGGTAGTAATGCTGTACATTGTTGACCCTACTTGAATTTCGCATACCACTCGACACGAGAGGAGCAATAAAATTTTGTTTTCGTTTAAACCATACAGCCACTGAAACTTTGGAAAAGCTGAAACAAGCATACGGTGAAGATGCACTATCTCGTGCAACAGTGTTTTGGTGGTTCAAGGACTTCAAAGAAGGGAGAGTCCTCTGTGCTAAGCAAGGTGGGCCTGGTGCTTCGGCTTCTGCTATGACTGAAGTCAACATGAATACAGCTGCTGTGATTGTTGTTCTTCCTCACACTACTGCTACAGCAGCGTACTACACGCCAGTATTGGCTACACTGAGGGAGCACATTGCAAGGAAACTTCCAGAACTTCATCAGAATGGGTGGCGACTTCATCACAACAACGCATGACCTAATGTCGCAAATCAAGTCCAGGAATTCAACATCACCTGCATACTGCATCCGCCTTATAACCCCAATCTTGCCCCCTGTGATTTCTTTTTTATTCCCATCACTAAAGGCAAAGCTCCGGGGCATTCGATTTGAGAGCACTGAAGCGTGCTGAAGAAAAGTGAGGCGATTCTCAAAGACCTGACAAAGAATGGCCTGTACCATGTGTTCGAGGACTGGCAGAGACGCTATAAAAAGTGCATTCAAGTAGGAGGGGACTACTTTGAAAAACATTGAAATGGATCAATAAATACTGTGAAAAAAAATCAGTCTCAGTCTTTATTGTCATCCCTCGTATGTGAATTTCTACTGTTTACAGAAACATGTTGCCTTCTTCCTAGCAATTAAGATTGTATTATTTTTAAACTATTATTACTCAAACCATAATATCTTAACTTAGATATAAGTAATTGTGGAATTACACTATCAAAAGCATTTGTAAGATCACATAATATAAATGACACATATACTTTATTCTCAAATGCCTCTAAAATATAATGTACTACATCTTCTAATGCCAAAGTGGTTGACTTATTTTTCCTAAAACCAAAATGTGTTTATGCAAATAAATTATTATTTTCAAAAAATAATACCAACTGCTTGTGTAATATACATTCAAAAACCTTAAAGATTATGGGAACTAATGACACAGGACGATAATTTTTCAAATTTGATACATACATCACCGTTTTTATGCAAAGGACTAACTTAAGCAATTTTCAAACAATCAGGGAATACTCCTAGTTGAAGATGTCTATTAAACATAACCATCAAGGGAACCGAAATCACTGGAATTACTTTCTTAATAAATTGATTTGATAGCCCATAAACATAAACAACTGTATAGGATAAACTATTTGCTGCTGCAATTACATCTTCCCCTGCAATACTGTTCCAGTTAAAAATTTTCTTGTTTTGTAATTTAACATTTTTTACAAAAAAGCATAGCTTTATCTAAGTTATACTGTACATTTAAAGTAATATCCCTTACTGACTGCACACAGTAATTATTAAAATCCTCAGGTATTATGTACACATTAAAATTCATTATGGCATTTCGTTCTCTATTAATAAGTTTCCAGGTGGCTTTACTCTTATTGAGAGATTGATTAATAAAATACAGTAAGCATTACTTCAACTTACTTTCATATACCTTATTAAGTTTTACATAATTCTCTCTGAAAATATTTGGCTTTATATTTTTATATAAATCATGATAGAGCAATATCTGATTTTTAAGAGCCTTTAGCTCTTCTGAATACCACCTTATTTTATATACCTGCTCTTTCCTCACTAATTACAGGAAAGATGTATTAAAACATTCACTTAATAAGTTCATAAAATGTGTAAAAACAGTATCAATATCAATAACAAAATTATATACAAAATTCAAGTTAATTGCTGTAATGAGGTAAAAAAATGATTGGTAATTATAATCATTATAATGCCTAATTAATTTTTTGCTTATGTTTTTCTCAGAAATGCTATTACGTTTTAATACCATCATTAATGCAGAATGATCAGCAATACATGAGTAAATAACCTCACTTTGATATCTAAATTCTTGGTAATCAGTAATAATATAGTCGAGGCATGATAGCAACCTCGTCGGTTCCAAGCTAGTACAGTGCAAAGCATAGGATTTAATAATATTATAACACTGTATTTCATTTCCTGAAGATCTATTTAAATCCAAATATAAATTAGTGGCAAGTATTATACTTACGTTTACCTAAATTATTTCATAATTATTTCAAGTAGAATTAAAAGAATCCTCAATCTTGCCAATCGGTGGTCTGTATAAAGATACAACAATAGCATTAATATCCCTCAGTAATATGGCACACACTTCAAGCATCTCTATATACAAAAAGAACTTTAGTCAATCACCTCAAACTTAATTCCATTTTTTACCAAAATACAACTTCCACCATTCTTAAGAAGTTTTCTACAGAACTTACTCCCAAGCACAAACTCAGATGGAGTATATATCTCTAGTTCATTATCCTTAATCCAGTGCTCACATATACACAGTATATCTCGATCATATTGCTGTATAAGTACTTCCATTACTTCTGTTTTATTTCCTAAGCACTGAACATTTACATGAATTATTTTTATTTGCTTAGCATATTTATTGTCATTAATTCTTATATCATTCTTTATCAGACCTTGATTATAAAAAGATAACCTGTCACTTTATTCCATAATGGGACTATCACAAGGTGCTATGTTTTCTTTGTGACATTTATTATTCTTTTTTAAAAAATACCTTGTTACTAACGTGCCCATTGGCCATAAATTAATACCAAAAGCTTTATCCAAATTATCACCATCAATGGTAACCTTAAAAGAGGCGTACCATTCAGGGTATTTAGATTTAATAGATTCACAAACTGCTTCATTAAAAATACTTTTATATTTATCTAACATCTCCACTGTAGTTGCTGGATCTAACCTAGATAATGCACTTTCTTGGGTACTGTCTTTATACCATTGTCCGTGTTCACATTTCTATTCCCAACTACTATTTGTTTCTGCCTTATTGGTTTCTAACTTTCTTTACTACTTCAGTCCATGTATCAGTTTTTACATTTGCCACTGATTCATCTTGATTAGAACCAGCAGGTTCTTGCTCTCCACCCATTAACACGTTTATTGTCATAGAAGAGATAGGTATTACATTACTATTATCACACATTAGCACCTGATTTCAAAAAAGCTAATATTTTCAATACCATTAACCATAACACTTATATATATTTCCTAAACCATCACCGTGTTTCTTTACGGTAGACACACTGCCAGAATAAACCAAATCTGTCATAACTCGAAGTTGGTCGCTTAATATTTTCACATTGCTTCGCAATTCACTAACTACATCATCCTTTTGTTGATTTAAAAAATTCACTATAGCCACATCAATTTTACTTTCTCTACTACGCTTAGTAAGTAGGGGAAGTATTGCATTACACTAAAAAATTCGATACCGAGATTTCACCGGAAATACATGTTTTGAGGCTTCCTGAATCCAGAAAAAGTATTTTTGGAAACATGTCCGTGTCTGTGTCTGTGTGTCAGTGTGTGTGTGTGTGTGTGTGTGTGTGTGTGTGTGTGTGTGTGTGTGTACAGCATAACGAAGAAACGAACACTCGGATAAACACCAAACTTGGTATTAAGGTTCAGTATCTTCCAGAGATGCGACACGAAGGTTTTCAAGAAAATCCCCCACCCCAGATTACCATATACTAGAACATTTTTCGAAAATTTTAATTTTCTCAAAAGTGACTCTAATGATTTTGATTAAAATATCATATGTTTAAGATACTTTTATGACAAATAAAATATATATCTCGAATTTTCTGGGAATGTCTCCAAAAGTATTCTTCATTGTGAAAGACTTTTGCATAACTGATAAACCATAAGAGATAGACAAAATTTTACTGCACAAAAATGTAGATCGCGTTAAAATACACAATTTATGTCATGTACATTTTTGTTGTTGAGTGAACTATTTTCGAGATATTGCTTGTTATTCCCTTAAATTTTCCAATACTTATACTTTTTCTCAAATGGGAATTCGTTATTCTTTTTTTTGTCCTGGTAATGCAAAGAGACTGGAATACTGCACATAGCAACCAGCTCTTAAAATATTTGACTATCGCTTAAAACCTACCAATTCCCCTTGCATCTACAAGAAAATTAGCAGTAAGATTGACATCTCGATATCTCGATTAACATGAAGCATATGGAGAATAACGTTTGTAAAAATAGTTTTTACAAGAGTAGAGAAAGCCATGTGAGTGTAACACATCAGATTTTTATTATATTCATCCGCCATAGCCTGTAGGACTTCGTAAAACTTTTCATCCTCGTCACACATAACCACACAGTTGTCTTTCAACGGCTAATGATAAACATAAGTTATTTTACTCAAATATTTATAACTTTTGATTAAATAAAAAAATAACCGTAGTTTCCTCAAAACGGAAGTCTCGTTGTGCCCGAGAGTTGCCTGACTCTAGCATGAAATTGATATTTATCCGACTTTTCATTTTGGAGTTCACAGGCAAACAGAGACAGGCATATAGACGGAGGAACGGAAGGAAGGACGGTCGGACAGACACAGCCAGGCATATCAACTGACTGACTGACTAAAATGAAAAAGAACAGTTTTTAAAAATCTGATGTGACACATTTAAATGACTTTTTCTACCCTCTATCGTTTATTAGTGGATATACAAACTAATTATACCAAGGCTTATTTTTCTATCTATCTACCTCATTATTATTAATCCAAGTAAACCTTTGCAGAAATAGCTACATTACACATTTCGTTATAAATAGAGAACAGCGATAGTCAAATATTTAAAAACTAGACCCTATACGCTGGCCTTAAAATTCCATACTGTTTCCATGAATCGCGAGAAAAAGTGAATGTTGATAGGACTTGAAAACAATGACCAGGTAATAAACAATTCCAACCACTAATAACGCATATCTCAGAAATGTCTTATGCAAAAGGAGTTATTTGACATAAATTGTGCTTTTAAAGAGATCTATAACTTTGATGTAGTACGTTTCCGTCTATCGCTTGGCGTTTGGCAGTTATACAAGATTATACCAAATTTCTTCCGAATGAAGTGGACTTCATAAGGTATTCCTAGAAAATTAAAGATATACATTTTATTTGACATGTAAGCCAGCTTTTAGAAAATAAAATGTTTCGAAAAAATGTTTCATGTAAAAGGTAGTTTGGGGTGGGAAGGATTTTATTGCAAATCTTCGTGTCGCATCTCTGGAAGGTACTGAACCTAAATACTAAATGTGGTGTTTACCTGACTTTTCGTTTTTGATTTAGGCTGCTAACAGACACACACACACTGACCATTTCGTAAAAATGCTTTTTTTTTATTCAAGGACTCAAAACATGTATTTCCGGTGAAATCTTGTTATCGAATTTTTGGGTTGAATACAACACTTCCCCTACTTACTATACGCAGTAGGGAAAGTAAAAAAGAAAAAAAATCCTTATGTGATACATTCACATGACTTTCTCTATCTCTATCGTTTATTAATGGGTATAAAAACTATTCTTACTGAAGCTTATTTTTCTATCTACTATATTTTAACCCCCCCCCAAAGAAACCTTTGTAGAAATAGCTGCATTCACATTTCAGTATAGATACAAAGGGAAAGCGATAGTCAAATGTTTGACTGGACGCCAAACGTTGCCTTAAAATTTCATACTGGTTCAATGGAATCGCAAAAAACAACTGAATATTGACAGGACTTCAAGAGAATGGCCAAGTAATGAACAATTTGAATCATTACCAAAGGATATCTCAGCAATGACTTATGCCACAAAGAAAAAACTTATTTGAAATGAATTATGTGTTTTAAAGAGATCTGCCGTTTTTGTGTAGTACGTTTTCGATCTATCGCTTAACGTTTAGCAGTTATACAAGATTATACAAAATTCCTTCCGAAAAAAGAGGTGTTCTCAGGATATTCCCAGAAAATTTAAGACATACGTTTTACTTATCATGTAATTATTCTCAATATATGGTGTTTTAATCAAAATCGTTAGAGCTAGTTTTTAGAAAATAAAAAATCCCGAAAAATGTTCCATGTAAAGGATAGATGGAGGGTGGGGAATTTTCTTGAAAATCTTCGTGTTACATCTTTGGAAGACATTGACCTTAAATACCAAGTTTAGTATTTGTTCGACTTTTCGTTTTTGGGTTATGCTATTCACACACACACACACACACACACACACAAACAGGGACCTTTTTCTAAATTTTTACTTTCTCTACTACGTATACTAAGTAGGGGAAGTATTACATTCCACCCAAAAATTCGATACCGAGATTTCACCAGAAATACATGTTTTGAGACCCTCTGAATCCATAAAAAGCATTTTGGAAACGTGTCGGTGTGTGTGTGTCTGTGTCTCTGTGTGTGTGTCTGTGTGCCTGTGTGTGTGTCTGTGAACAGCATAACACAGAAACGAACAAACTTGGTATTTTGGTTCAGTATCTTCCAGAGATGCGACACAAAGGTTTTCCAGAAAATCCCCCCACCCCAGATTACTCTTTACATGGAACATTTTTCGAAAATTTTAATTTTCTCAAAAATGGCTCTTACGATTTTGATTAAAATATCATATGTTTAAGATATTTTCATTACAAATGAAGTGTATATCTCGAATTTTCTGGGAATGTCTCCAAAAGTATTCTTCATTGTGAACGACTTTTGCATAACTGGTAAACCATAAGAGATAGACAAAATTTTACTACACAAAAAATGTAGATCGCGTTAAAATACACAATTTATGCCATATACATTTTCGTTGTTGTGTGAACCATTTTCGAGATATTGCTTGTTATTCCTTTAAATTTTCCAATACTTATACTTTTTCTCAAATTCATTATTCAATTTTTTTGGTAATGCAAAGAAAATGGAATACTCCACATAGCAACCAGCTCTTAAAATATTTGCTTCGCTTAAAGCCTACCAATTCCCCTTGCATCTAGAAGAAAATTGCCAATAAGATTAACATCTCGATATCTCGATTAACATGAAGCATATGGAGAATAAGCGTTTGTAAAAATAGTTTGTACAAGAGTAGAGAAAGTCATGTGAGTGTAACACATCAGATTTGTTTTTGTTATGGGCTCAAAATATATTTCCGGTGAAATATCGACATAGAATTTTTGGTTGGAATACAATACTTCTCCTACTTATATACGTAATAGAGAAAGTGCAAGTAAACATAGCATTATCTCAGTCTCATAATAATTGGATTAAACTTTTGAAAAAGAAAAGAGAACTTTTTCCGAGATTTTGCTTTATTTATCTTTTATTTGCTTATTGATTTATTTATTGATTTTCTTCTGAAATCGGACAATTCCCTGAAAAGAATTTGCTTTCCATATCGGCTTCAGCCCCACTTAATAATGCTATGCGCGAACGTGCGTCTTCTTGGCTTTACAAAGCACAGACTGCATACCGAAAGTGGATTTTGCAAATTCTATGGGCCCATCTCTGTGGTGTGGGGATACCGTGTGTGCCTCACATTCATGGTGGGATCATGGCGCAAGTTGCGGCATTAGGAACATTTTGGTGGGGGGAATTCAACATTTTGGGGAATACAAAAATGTTGAAGTAAATTAATATAAACACATTTAATACAATTTTTAATCGATTATTACAATATTAACGCAGTTTGTATCTTTAAGTTTAACAGTCTAACCCCACGAAAGTAACGCTAACTACAATTTATGCTGCATGGTACAATGTGGCGTATCAAATGATAATTTTTGGAAATATATAATAGCAACTATAACATTATAGGTAAGTATCTGCCGGCCCTCGTAGCCGTGGTCCTGGAGCGTATAGCCTCGGCGCTCCGCCAAGCTGAGGGTTGCGGGTGCGAGTCCCGCCATGGGCATGGGTGTTTGTGTATGTATAATTGCGGTAATAAGCAGTAACGTAAAACAGTAAAATCACAGTAATGATAAACCGGGTAAACAAGGGAACTTTAAAAAATGACGTATGTAGTTCAGAATCTATAGCGCTATTACACTTACTATATTGATCTATTTAGATACAATAGGTTACATTGAAATACTAAGTAATAAAATACACCACCTGCCAAATATTTTTTTGTAGTTTTTGTTGTAAATATTATGATTTTTTTATTGATTTTAACTTTCCAATTATCCTACTAAAGTTTTTACTATGTACCGGTATCACAATAGCTACTACAGTGCCTACAAGACGTATTTGCTTTCCAGCAACAGTACTAGATAGTTAAATTCAGCTCTTAGAAAATTGGGAAAGGATGATTGCCTGGGGGGGGGGTGCGACTAGCCTTTGGGGGAATGGACACCCCTGCACATTCGGGCTGCCCCATTGCTGTTTATAGAGAAAGTCTTGGCTAGGAAGAAATAATAGTTAACAACGCCAATATAACCTTGTTTATTCTCAGTAACCAACATACATAAAACTATTAAGAAAGCACATGAAATACAAAACAAAAGAAAGGCCAAAATTAACATTCAAACACAGTCTAATATAATTGAGTTCGAAATTTTGTTAACTTTCCATACACTGTGGAAACAGTCTAATATAATACAGTTCGAAAGTTTGTTAAGTTTCCAACCAAGCGATTGTAGCGCCTTTATATTTGAGCAGGTAGCATAGCTGTTGTAATTATTTATTTGACTGTGATATTACTCTATGATCAACGAATGCTATATGAATTCACTGTTCCTTTGTTATTCTGTGAGACCGTGAAAACTAAAGACATTATTCTTATGTTGGCTAAGCTCGAGCTACTACGATTATTGTTGAGAAAGGTACAGATGGTCTTGCGAGCTTTCGTAGGCATTACATACAATTTTGAATTCTAAGCTGGACAGTAGTTTTTGCTTTGTGTCAAAGGCTATCTGTGCCAAGTTTGTTCGAAATCGGTACACGGTGTAGAAGCCTATAAGGAACATTCATTCAGCAGGAACGATGGATTTGTGCCGGTGAAGATTGGGTGCGCAATCGTTTAGAGCCCAGTTGCCGAGCCTATATTCTCGGTCATGCGCAGTATACTGAAATGGCCAGTATCGTGGAGAGCTTTGACCGTGCAACATCCGTCTTCTACCGCTTCGGTGCCAGCACGTTAAGTTTTACAAGTTTTAGAAAGTGATTGTTAATCGCATTCGTGATTAGTGTTTTGTGTCTTGTGTGAATGTGTGTGCGCGTGTATATGTATTTGCTTATTTAGACAAAAATGCCTCCCATTCAAAGCAAACTTGGTGGAAAAACACTGCACAGCCAAACACGTGAAGTTGTTAATAACGTCCATTTCTTCACGAAACGGGAAGCAGCTTCTGGCGATATTCTAATTCCATTGAAGAAAGTGCAAGAGAGGGTGAGTGCAGCAACAAAAGTATTTGAGAGGACAATACGTAAAATAATTAAAGAAGGGGGAACATGTGAGGAACAGGGAACCTCCTTCGGGACACCTGGAAAGGTACATCGTGTACCAAAATGGATCACAGACATTGATGACTTTGATAGGTGTGTGATTCGGCAAACAATTTACAATTTTTATATTCAGGAGAAAACCGTGCCCACTGTCAGAAATCTGCTCCTGAAGCTTAAGGATTCCATTAACTTTAAAGGGGGAAGCACTAGTTTAAATATTATCTTACGTGACATGGGTTTCACGTGGAAGAAAACAAGGAACAATAAGGTCTTGTTACAGGAAAGACATGAGATAAGAGATTTGCGCGTGTCATATTTGCGTGCCATTAAAAAGTTTAGAGACGAAGGAAGGCCGATTATATATGAAGATGAAACATACATGATAGTAAGCTGTCAGGTGTTGAATATTTGCCAGATGATTAGATACCTCATTGATAAAACTGTGTGCGAGTGTGTGCTTGTTGGAAAAAAGAGAAACGAGCTCTACCACAATATTTAAAATGGTGTTCTGTGAGGAGTGCAATACATTGTTCACCCGCCGTAGCAGCCGTCATTCTAGGAATGAACAACAATACGGTGAGTCACATGATAGTATACTACTTAGTTATTCTTTTGCCGGTTTATTTTTCCGGGTTTTCTGTTTTACTGTTTATTTACCGTTTCCATACACCACATTTACAGAGAGCTGCCTGGCGTTAGACATAGACTCGCTTCAGTGCGCGAGGAAGCAAGGTCACCGGCACAGAACTATCGTTTCTACTGTACACTGACCTTTATGTACACTACGTGATCAAAGGTATCCGGACACCTGGCTGAAAATTGACGTACAAGTTCGTGGCGCCCTCCATCGGTAACGCTGGAAGTCAATGTGGTGTTGGCCCACCCTTAACCTTGATGACAGCGTTCACTCTCGCAGGCATACTTTCAATCAGGTACTGGAAGGTTTCTTGGGGAATGGCAGCACATTCTTCACGGAGTGCGGAACTGAGGAGAGGTATCGATGTAGGTCGGTGAGGCCTGGCACGAAGTCGGCGTTCCAAAACATCCCAAAAGTGTTCTATAGGATTCAAGCCAGGACTCTGTGAAGGCCAGTCCATTACAGGGATGTTATTGTCGTGTAACCACTCCGCCACAGCCCGTGAAGTATGAACAGGTGCTCGATCGTGTTGAAAGATGCAGTGGCCACCCCCGAATTGCTCTTCAACATTGGGAAGCAAGAAGGTGCTTAAAATATCAATGTAGGTCTGCGCTGTGATCGTGCCACGTAAAACAACAAGGGGTGCAAGCCCCCTCCAGGAAAAACACGACCACACCATAACACCACCACCTCCGAATTTCACTGCTGGCACTACACACGCTGGCAGATGACGTTCACCGGGCATTCGCCATACCCACACCCTGCCATCGGATCGCCACATTGTGTACCGTGATTCGTCACTCCACACAACGTTTTGCCACTGTTCAATCGTGTAATGTTGACGCTCCTTACACCAAGCGAGGCGTCGTTTGGCATTTTCCTGCGTGATGTGTGGCTTATGAGCAACCGCTCGACCATGGAATCCAAAGTTTCTCACTGTCATAGTACTTGGAGTGGATCCTGATGCAGTTTGGAATTCCTGTGTGATGGTCTGGATAGATGTCTGCCTATTATTCTTTACGACCCTCTTCAAATGTCGGCGGTCTCTGTCAGTCAACAGACGAGGTCGGCCTGTACGCTTTTGTGCTGTACATGTCCCTTCACGTTTCCACTTCACTATCCCATCAGAAACAGTGGACCTAGGGATGTTTAGGAGTGTGGAAATCTCGCGTACAGACTTCTGACACAAATGATACCCAATCACCTGACCACGTTCTAAGTCCGTGAGTTCCACGGAGCGTCCCATTCTGCTGTTTCACGATGTCTAATGACTACTGAGGTCGCGGATAATGAGTGCCAGGCAGTAGATGGCAGCTCAATGCACCTAAGATGAAAAACGTATGTTTGTGGGCGTGTCCGGATACTTTTGATCACATAGTATATATTTTCTACCATTCTTCAACTTTCGCGTTACTATTCTTACAGTTTTCGTTCTCAGGATTATAGAGAACCGATATTGCTCAACTATAGTTATTATTAATTCACTATCAAGCTCCAGTTTAACAAACAAACTTAGATTGAAGAACATAATGCTGAGAAAAACGTAATCAAGACAGTTGCAGTGAACTACTGCCACCGGAGGCTGGGCAGGGTCAGTAAGTTACTACAAGAAAATGGAACTCGGCCTATTCTCAGCAATACGGCCTTGAACCTGCTGCTGGCATTCATACTTTTACAATAAAATACTGCCTATATAGCCTCATCCAAATAAAAGTGTGCTTCTTTTTTTGAGGCTCTGCAGTACTAAGCATAAAAGCAGTAAAATACTTCTAATGGAGCCCTAGTCTTAGGCCAAAGATGTCGGAGGAAGTTTCTTCTTCTTCTTCATCTTCTTCTTCTTCTTCTTCTTCTTCTTCTGGAAACCTTCTCTACCACGTGTAGTAATTATGGGAAGTATTGCATTCCACCCAAATTCGATAGCGAGATTTTACCCGAAATACGTGTTTTGAGGCCCCCTGAATAAAAAAAAGCATTTTTAGAAAAAGGTCCGTGTGTGTCTATGTGGATGTGTGTCTCTGAACAGCATAACTCAAATAAACCAAAGGTTGGATAAATACCAAACTTGGTATTTAGGTTCAGTGTCTTTCAAAGATGCGACACATGGAACGTTTTTCAAAAAATTTGATTTTCTCAAAAATGTCTCTAACGAGTTTTAATAAAATATCGTATATTTAAGATATTTTCATGAGAAATTAAACGTATATCTTGAATTTTTTGGGAATGTCCCGAAAAGTCCTCTTCATTCTGAATAACTTTTGGATAACTGGTAAAGATATAGACAAAATTTTACTACACAAAACAAAATGTAGATCTCGCTAAAACACACAGTTTATGTCATATACTTTTTTTTGTGAAGTGAACAATTTCCGAGATGTTCCTTGTTGTTTATTTGAATTTTCCAATGCTTATGCTCTTTCTCAAATGGGAATTCGTTATTCGTTTTTACTTTCTCTACTACGTATAGTAAGTAGGGGAAGTATTGTATTCCACCCAAAAATTCGATACCGAGATTTCAGCGGAAATACATGTTTTGAGACCCCCTGAATCCAAAAAAAGCATTTTTGAAACATGTCCGTGTGTGTGTGTCTGTCTGTCTGTGAACAGCATAACTCAGAAACGAACTGTCAGATAAACACCAAACTTGGTATTTAGGTTCAGTATCTTCCAAGGATGCGACACGAAGGTTTTCAAGAAAATCCCCCCACCCCAGAGTACCCTTTACATGGAAGATTTTTCGAAAATATTAATTTTCTCAAAAATGGCTCTAACGATTTTGATTAAAATATCATATGTTTAAGATATTTTTATGTCAAATAAAATGTATATCTTGGATTTCCTGGGAATGTCTCCAAAAGTATTCTTTATTGTGAACGACTTTTGCATAACTTGTAAACCATGAGATAGACAAAATTTTGCTACACAAAAAATGTAGATCGCGTTAAAATACACGATTTATGTCATATACATTTGTTTTGTTGAGTGAACCATTTTCGAGATATTATTTGTTATTCTCTTAAATTTTTCAATAGTTATTTTCTAAATGGGAATTCGTTATTCATTTTTACTTTCTCTACTACGTATAGTAAGTAGGGGAAGTATTGCATTCCACTCAAAAATTCGATAACGAGATTTCACCGGAAATACACGTTTTGAGACCTCCTGAATCCAAAAAAAGCATTTTATGGAAACATGTCCGTGTGTGTGTCTGTGTGTGTGTGTGTCTGTGTGTGTGTCTCTGAACAGCATAACTCAAAAACGAACAATCGGATAAGCACCAAACTTGGTATTTAGGTTCAGTATCTTCCAGAGATGCGACACGAAGGTTTTCAAGAAAATCCCCCACCCCAGACTACCCTTTACATGGAACATTTTTCGAAAATTTTAATTTTCTCAAAAATGGCTCTTAACGATTTTGATGAAAATATCATATGTTTAGGGTAATGTCATGAGAAATGAAATGTATATCTCGAATTTTCTGGGAATGTCTCCGAAAGTATTCTTCATTGTGAACGACTTTTGCATAACTGGTAAACCATAAGAGATAGACAAAATTTTACTACACGAAAAATGTAGATCGCGTTAAAATACACAATTTATGTCATATACATTTCTTTTGTTGAGTGAACGGTTTGCGAGATATTGCTTGTTATTCCCTTAAATTTTCCAATACTTATAGTTTTTCTCAAATTCGTTATTCATTTTTTTTATGTCCTGGACATGCAAAGAGAATGGAATGCGCCACATAGCAACCAGCGTTAAAATATTTCACTATCGCTTAAAACCTACCATATTCCCCTTGCATCTACATGAAAATTATCAATAAGATTGACATCTCGATATCTCCATTAACATGAAGCATATGGAGAGTAAGCGTTTGTAAAAATAGTTTGTACAAGAGTAGAGAAAGTCATGTGAGTGTAACACATCAGATTTTTTTATGTCCTGGACATGCAAAGAGAATGGAATGCTCCACATAGCAACCAGCGCTTAAAAGATGTGACTATCGCTTAAAGCCTACCGCATTCCCGTTGTACCTACAAGAAAATTAGCCATAAGATAGTTTCTGCAAATGTTTATCTGGCTTAACATGAAGTAGATGGAGGATAAGCGTTTGTAAAAATAGTTTGTACAAAAGTAGAGAAAGTCATGTGAGTGTAACACATCAGATATATATTGCCTTCACCTTATTATTGGGCATTCAGCGCTGCAGAAGAATACAAGTTAAACATATCGTTAAGAATATCTCGTTAGTTATTAAATATGTATGAAAAAATCTGATGTGTTACACTCACATGACTTTCTCTACTCTTGTACAATCTATTTTTACTAACGCCTATTCTCTATATGCTTCATATTAATCGAGATATCGAGATGTCAATCTTATTTGTAATTTTCTTGTAGATGCAAGGGGAATATGGTAGTTTTTAAGCGATAGTCAAATATTTTATCGCTGGTTGCTATGTGGCGCATTCCATTCTCTTTGCATGTCCAGAACATAAAAAAATCTGATGTGTTACACTCACATGACTTTCTCTACTCTTGTACAATCTAATTTTACAAACGCTTATTCTCCATATGGTTCATGTTAATCGAGATATCGAGATGTCAATCTTATTGGTAATTTTCTTGTAGACGCAAGGGAAATATGGTAGCTTTTAAGCGATAGTCAAATATTTTAACGCTGGTTGCTATGTGGCGCATTCCATTCTCTTTGCATGTCCAGGACATAAAAAAAATGAATAACGAATGTGAGAAAAAGTATAAGTATTGTAAAATTTAAGGAAATAACAAGCAATATCTCGAAAACGGTTCACTCAACAAAAGAAATGTATATGACATAAGTTGTGTATTTTAACGCGATCTACATTTTTTGTGTAGTAAAATTTTGTCTATCTCTTATGGTTTACCAGTTATGCAAAAGTCGTTCACAATGAAGAATACTTTTGGAGACATTCCCAGAAAATTCGAGATATACATTTCATTTCTCATGACATTATCTTAAACATATGATATTTTCATCAAAATCGTTAGAGCCATTTTTCAGAAAATTAAAATTTTCGAAAAATCTTCCATGTAAAGGGTAGTCTGGGGTGGGGGGATTTTCTTGAAAACCTTCGTGTCGCATCTCTGGAAGATACTGAACCTAAATACCAAGTTTGGTGCTTATCCGACTGTACGTTTTTGTGTTATGCTGTTCACAGACACACACACACACACAGACACACACACAGACACACAGACGCACACACACACACACAGACACACACACGGACATGTTTCCAAAAATGCTTTTTTTGGATTCAGGTGGTCTCAAAACATGTATTTCCGGTGAAATCTCGGTATCGAATTTTTGGGTGGAATGCAATACTTCCCCTACTTACTATACGTAGTAGAGAAAGTAAAAATGAATAACGAATTCCCATTTGAGAAAATAAGTATTGAAAAATTTAAGGGAATAACAAGCAATATCTCGAAAATGGTTCACTCAACAACAAAAATGTATATGATATAAATTGTGTATTTTAACGCGATCTACATTTTTTGTGTAGTAAACTCTTGTCTATCTCTTATGGTTTACCAGTTATGCAAAAGTCGTTCACAGTAAAGAATACTTTTGGAGACATTCCCAGAAAATTCAAGATATACATTTTATTTGTCATAAAAATATCTTAAACATATGATATTTTAATCAAAATCGTTAGAGCCATTTTTGAGAAAATTAAAATTTTCGAAAAATCTTTCATGTAAAGGGTACTCTGGGGTGGGGGGATTTTCTTGATAACCTTCGTGTCGCATCCTTGGAAGATACTCAACCCAAATACCAAGTTTGGCGTTTATCCGACTGTTCGTTTCTGAGTTATGCTGTTCACAGACACACACACAGACAGACACACAGACACACACACGGACATGTTTCCAAAAATGCTTTTTTTGGATTCAGGGGGTCTCAAAACATGTATTTCCGGTGTAATCTCGGTATCGAAATTTTGTGTGGAATACAATACTTCCCCTACTTACTATACGTAGTAGAGAAAGTAAAAAGCATTATTGGAAACATGTCCGTGTGTGTGTCTGTCTGTGTGTCTGTGAACAGCATAACTCAGAAACGAACTGTCGGATAAACACCAAACTTGGTATTTAGGTTCAGTATTTTCCAGAGATGCGACACGAAGGTTTTCAAGAAAATCCCCCCACCCCAGACTACCCTTTACATGGAACATTTTTCCAAAAATTTTAATTTTCTCAAAAATGGCTCTAACGATTTTGATTAAAATATCGTATGTTTAAGATATTGTCATGAGAAATGAAATGTATATCTCGAATTTTCTGGGAATGTCTCCAAAAGTATTCTTCATTGTGAATGACTTTTGCGTAACTGGTAAACCATAAGAGATAGACAAAAGTTTACTACACTAAAAATCTGATGCGTTACACTCACATGACTTTCTCTACTCTTGTACACACTATTTTTAAAAAAACGCCTATTCTCCATATGCTTCATGTTAATCGAGATATCGATATGTCAATCTTATTGTTAATTTTCTTGTAGATGCAAGGGGAATATGGTAGCTTTTAAGCGATAGTCAAATATTTTAACGCTGGTTGCTATGTGGTGCATTCCATTCTCTTTGCATGTCCAGGACATAAAAAAAATGAATAACGAATTTGAGAAAAAGTATAAGTATTGGAACATTTAAGGAAATAACAAGCAATATCTCCAAAACGGTTCACTCAACAAAAGAAATGTATATGACATAAGTTGTGTATTTTAACGCGATCTACACTTTTTGTGTAGTAACATTTTGTGTATCTCTTATGGTTTACCAGTTATGCAAAAGTTGTTCACAATAAAGAATACTTTTGGAGACATTCCCAGAAAATTCGAGATATACATTTCATTTCCCATGACATTATCTTAAACATATGATATTTTCATCAAAATCGTTAGAGCCATTTTTGAGAAAATTAAAATTTTCGAAAAATCTTCCATGTAAAGGGTAGTTTGGGGTGGGGGGATTTTCTTGAAAACCTTCGTGTCGCATCTCTGGAAGATACTGAACCTAAATACCAAGTTTGGTGCTTATCCGACTGTTCGTTTTTGAGTTATGCTGTTCACACACACACACAGACACACACACAGACACACACACACACAGACACACAGACACACACACGGACATGTTTCCAAAAATTCTTTTTTTGGATTCAGGAGGTCTCAAAACATGTATTTCCGGTGAAATCTCGGTATCGAATTTTTGGGTGGAATGCAATACTTCCCCTACTTACTATACGTAGTAGAGAAAGTAAAAATGAATAACGAATTTGAGAAAAAGTATTAAGTATTGGAAAATTTAAGGAAATAACAAGCAATATCTCGAAAACGGTTCACTCAACAAAAAAAATGTATATGATATAAGTTGTGTATTTTAACGCGATCTACATTTTTGCTGTAGTAAAATTTTGTCTATCTCTCATGGTTTACCAGTTATGCAAAAGTCGTTCATAATGAAGAATACTTTTGGAGACATTCCCAGAAATTTCGAGATATACATTTCATTTCTCATGACATTATCTTAAACATATGATATTTTAATCAAAATCGTTAGAGCCATTTTTGAGAAAATTAAAATTTTCGAAAAATGTTCCATGTAAAGGGTAGTCTGGGGTGGGGGGATTTTCTTGAAAATCTTCGTGTCGCATCTCTGGAAGATACTGAACGTAAATACCAAGTTTGGTGTTTATCCGACTGTTAGTTTTTGAGTTATGCTGTTCACAGACACACACACACACACAGACACACACACACACACAGACACACACACACACACACACACAGACACACACACGGACATGTTTCCAAAAATGCTTTTTTTGGATTCAGGAGGTCTCAAAACATGTATTTCCGGTGAAATCTCGGTATCGAATTTTTGAGTGGAATGCAATACTTCCCCTACTTACTATACGTAGTAGAGAAAGTAAAAATTTGTTTAATAATCATTAACATAGTTATACAGCGTGCCAGTTCAATAGAAAACTATTCTTTTTAAATTTCACTTAACTCAGATTTAATTTGGTTTAAACTCAATCTTTTTAAAACTTTTCTTTGAATCTCCCAAGCGCCCCTCCCCCCACCCCAGGGAACCGCTGATCTAAAGCTACAGCTTCTGTATACGCAAGTAGTTGCATAATTGCGCCCACAAATATAGAGTTGCCTCAGGTAATTAAGGAGAGGTAGAATTTCTATGACACGTTTGATTTCTGATGCTAATGGCATATTATATTGCCCTTACGGCTCCACCGATGTGTTAATGAACATGAGGTAATTCGTTAACACGCAGCTGAAATGTTACTTCCGTGTGCTGTCTTTTGTGATTCCATTTTAGCCGCCAAGCGCGATCAATGGACAATAAGGTTTCATTATTCATTTCTGCTATTATAAAAACAATCTAATGACTTACATTCACATGATTTCTCTACTCACTCTTCTATAAACCATCCTAATATGGTTATTCCTTTATCTACTTCATGTTAATTGAGGTAAACATTTGCAGAAATGGTTTTATTGGACATTTCGTTGCAGATACAAGAGGATGAAGCGATGGTCAAATGTTTAAAACGCGTGTACCTATATGCTGGCTTTGAAATGCCACTCTTTGAATATCCATGAGAAAGAAACGAATTGCGACTATGAATTATAACAGACTGAAAAATTGAATAATAAATATCTGGGAAACGGTCATTGTCACAAAGAATATAACAAACCCAGCTATACTGGGTGTTTTGTCTATTGCTTACGGTTTACTAGTTATACAAAATTCATTTAAATGATGAGGACTTAATAAGTTTTTGCAGAAAATTCAAGATATACATATTTTTATTAGTCATGCAAATGCCTTTAAGCATTCTATTTTAATGGAAATCTTAGAGACATTTCGTGTAATTCAACATAATGGAAACATTTCCATGTAAAAGGTAGGTTGGGTGGGGTGATTTTCTTGCAAATCTTCGTATCGCATCCTTGGTAGATGCTTAATTTAAATATCAACTTTGAATTTATTTGACATTTGGTTTTTGAGTTATGATCGCGCGCGCGTGAGCGAAATGTTTTCTGAAAATGCTTTTTTGGATTCAGGTAATATATATATATATATATATATATATATATATATTTTTTTTAGTGGAATACAATAATTCTGCTATTTACTATAGACAAATGACAGGGAAAGTTAAACTAGATACCATCCACATCCAAAGAAAACATTTCGTTAACAAACGTTATTGTAAACATCGAAACATCGTCTTAGCAAAACAAGGAATATTTAATTAGCTTTAAAAATCAGTGTTACATTCACATGCCTTTCTCTTATCGCTTATTAGTGGGAATACTGGTTATTCTTACAAAAGCTTACTTTCCTATCTACTTCATTTTAATCGAGATAAACCTTTCCGGAAATAGCTGCATTACACATTTCGTTATACATAAAAAAGGGAACAGCGACAGTCAAATGTTTTAGAACTGGACGCTACATGCTGGCGTTAAAATGAATATCTTGAAAAGAATGACAAAATTATTGAACAATTCGAATCATTAATAACAGATATCTTGGAAATGGCTGATGCCACAAAAAGTTATTTTAAATAAATTGTGTGTTTTAAAGAGATCTACATTTTTGTATAGTACGTTTTCGTCTATCGCTTCGTTTACCAGTTATACAAGATTATAGGAAATTCCTTCCGAATGAAGAGGACTTCAAGGATATTCTCAGAAAATTCAACACGTACATTTATTTTTCATGTAAATACCTTTAATATACGGTATTTTAATAAAAATCGTTAGAGCCATTTTTTTAGGAAATCAAAAATTTCTAAAAATGTTCCATGTAAACTTTTGGCGTGGGAGGACTTTCCTGAAAATGTTCGTGTCGCAGCTTTGGAAGATACTGAACTTAAATACCAAGTTGGTATTTATCTGACTTTTCGTTTTTGAATTATACTGTCCATAAACACACACAATACACACACAGACCTTTTTCTAAAAATGTTTTTGTTTGGATTAAGGGGGCCCCAAAACATATACTTCCGGTGGGATCTCGGTATCGAATTTTTTGGATGGAATGTAATACCTTCTCTACCTACTATGTACGTGGTAGAGAAAGTAAAAATTTAAAGAAGTTTTAGTTACCACAACGTTGGTCCACACTTAAAGAATTTAGGCGAAACCGGTGTCTCAGGAGATAGTAACGTTATTGCATGCTAGATAGGCTACTGTATGTTGGGTATAATAAAATTAATCCACGAGACAACGATGAGGAGCGGTTTCAGCCGGCGGACTTGTTTTTGTGCCACTTAAGTAATTGTGCGCGACCACTTCATCAACTTGACAGCTATATCGATATTAGAGCTTTCCTCATTACCAATTCATCACGAAAATTCATTATCGCTTATCAGCTATTAATTCTTCAACGACATGGTTTAATCAATTACTGTCTTGCAGCCCCAATTTAATTTGGACACGCAGTCAAATACTTTCCTGTATTGTTTTACTATCTTATGGTTTTTGCCAGCTAGATTTGTTCCAAAAGCATGTCGTTTGTTAAATGTTTTCATTTTGTAGGGGCGCTACTAACAACAGTATCCGTCAAAATATGTATTGGTGCAATGAAAGTGGCTTTTTGTGCCAGTTTTAGGCGCGTTTTCTGTTGTGGAGCACCTAATATCGTCCCTTTGTCCCTCTGCATTGAAACAATTCACCAAATGCTCCAGTAGGAAGTTGAGATTAGACATATATATACAAAATTAACCTAAAAATAAAATTATCTACACATTTCAGATTTGGTTGAAATTGGTACCAAAATTAATATAATTTATATGGAGAACATCCGCAAATGTTTCAATTTTTGGGCGAACTACTTACTGCACGTACGGAGTTCAAATTTTATTAAGTGTTTAAAGAAAATTTGTTGATGCATTTCTAATTGGGTTGAAATCAGTAAAACTGCAGAACCTCAGGTGAACTATTGTCCATATGGGGTTGAACTTTTATTTAGGAATATCTGAAGAATGTTTATCGACACATTTCAGATTTGTTTGAAATCGCTAGAAATTTAAGGCTAGTTCAGATGCAGAACCTTCTGAAAATTTATTTTTCTGTCTCTACTAATCGAGATTTACTTTTTTATAGAAATTGCTTCATTACATACTTCGTTGCAGGTACCAAAGCGATATAGGAAACTGAATCGATAGTGAAATGTTTAAAATCGGATCACTATATGCTGGCCTGGAAATTACATACTCTTTCTATGACATCGCGAGAAACAACTGAATGATGATTGCTTCATAAAATGACAAAGGTATTGAAACATTCAAGCCAATAACAGCATGTATCTCTTAACTGTAGATGCCATAAAAAAAGTTGTTTTAAATAAATTGTGTAGTAAGTTTTGTTTATATGTTATAGTTTACCAGTTAAGCAAAATTATACGAAATTCTTTCCGAATGAAAAGCTCTTAGCGGGGTATTCCTAAAAAATTCAAGATACAAGTTATCATATCAGCATATCAATACTTAAATACAGGGTTATTCAAGAAGAAGGAACAGACTTTAAATATTTATTTTGACGCAGCCACGCTACGTCCTCCAACAATGAAGCACTACCTTTGCCTCACGATTGCTGCGTTTCTCCTCCTAGTTGTTTTTTTTTATACTTTGCCACGGCTGCTCGAGCATGAGATCTTAATCTCTGGGTATGCGTGGATGTGTACAGAGAAACACGAACGCTTTCTTGGAACACTTATTTTCACCATTTAAAATAAAACTTAAAGTTTTCCGATCACTTTTAAATGTATACGATGCTACTGCGTCTTTACCAAGGCCGAAGATTATTAACTACAGCTGAACGTTCTAACCTCTTGCATATTCGCCGCCAATGTTCACAACTCGACGAGAATGTCGTCCCGCTCTCCCCAATCGCTCAGGACAGACTGAATTTCACCACCGCGCTACAAAGAGGAAAAACTCCTAACTTCCCCTCTCTCCCCTCAAAACTCTCCTCAAACTTAGCGTCATGAAACCTCTAATGACCTTCACATCCCGGCCAGTGCAACTGTGCCCATAAATTCCAAGAGAAACTGGCTTCAGCTATTTTACCCTTTATACCTGGGGCTGGTCCCTAATTAGCTAAACTGTGTCTGCCTGGTCTTTCTGTTGCTTTTAACAGTCAACAATTTTCCAATGCTTCTCCTTTTTATACATAAACTGAAATTAAATATTTTATTATTTATTTTATATCACTATCCTTCTCAGATTATTATGATAATTATTGACTTCATAATTTCGGCTTCAATTTCTAATGAACGACAATAGATGGCGACACGTGCGATGCATGACTGAATAGAGGAAAGTTCAAAATGTTATTTTAACTGTTCAAAATGAGCCCTATTTGTTATGCGAGGTCGACCAGTGCATTTCCTTTTGCATACGCAACCATCTTCTACGGATTTATTGTATCAATTGTAAATTTTTTATGACGAGGTGGCTCTTTGTTGAACTTACAACGAAATGCACGCTGCAATGAAACAATGGATCCACTCTTTGCATTCTGCAGCACACAAAACGACTTTTCCTGTGGCGTTGCAATTTTCTCGTAAGCAAACCCGGCGCCGCTGTAGCACTGAACGGAACTTATAGGTGGGGGCTTAAAACTTTGAACTTTCCTCTATTCAATGATGTGTCGTATGTGTTGCTATCTATTGTCGTTCATTGGATATAAATATTTAAAGTCTGTTCCTTCCTTTTGAATAACCCTGTATATGATATTTTAATCCAAGTCGTTAGAGCCATTTTTGAGAAAATTAAAAATAGGAACAAAATATTTTCTATGTAAAGGGTAGTTTGAGGTGGGGTGATTTTCATGAAAATGTTCGTGTCCCATCTTTGGAAGGCACAAAGTTAAATACCATGTTTGGTATTTCTCCAACATTTCGTTTTTGAGTTGTGATGTTCACAAATACACACGCGCGCGCGCACACACACACACATACACACTCAGACACAAAGACATTTTTCTAATTGTTTTTTAACTCAGGGTGCCTCAAAATGTACTCTGTACGTGATAGAGAAAGTAAAAATGTATTTTAAAGCGTTTCGAGCAACAGAAGACTGATTGTAAGGCTGCTGAACTTCTGTAGTTGACTGCGGATTGTATCAACTCTCATCAGATGCTTATGCCACTTCTGTCGAAGAGTCAGTGATGTCAAGAAGACTATTTGTAACTCTTCATGAGTTTCATTACTTCTATTCTGGTCTTCAACTTGTAACCAACAACTGGCCTTAATAAACTCTCCGCCATTCCCATTCCTCAGCATTGTTGTTCGATAAGGGCACAATTTCGGTCCCGTAGTTATTAACGGAACAACTATTGTCTGATGATAATGCTCGCATACAAAAAATCTGATGTGTTACACTCACATGACTTTCTCTACTCTTGTAGAAACTATTTATACAAACGCTTATTCTCCATCTACTTCATGTTAATCGAGATAAACATTTGCAGACTCTATCTTATTGCTAATTTTCTTGTAGATGTAAGGGGAATATATATTTACAAGGGCAATATAGAAATACAGTAGCCTTTAAGCACAGACATATCTCTTAATAGCTGGTTACTAGGTGCAGCACCATTCTCTTTGCCAAAGATTAATACTCTTTGCATATCCAAGACAAAAAAATGAATAACGAATTCCCATTTGAGAAAATAAGTATTGAAAATTTAAGGGAATAATAAGCAATATCTCGGAAATTGTTCACTCAACAAAAAAAATGTATATGACATAAATTGTGTATTTTAACGCGATCTACATTTTTTGTGTAGTAAAATTTTGTCTATCTCTTATGGTTTACCAGTTATGCAAAAGTCGTTCACAATGAAGAATACTTTTGAAGACATTCCCAGAAAATTCAAGATGTACATTTTTATTTGTCATGAAAATATCTTAAACGTATGATTTTTAATCAAAATTTTAGAGGCATTTTTGAGAAAATTAAAATTTTCGAAAAATGTTCCATGTAAAGGGTAATCTGGGGTGGGGGATTTTCTTGAAAACCATCGTGTCGCATCTCTGGAAGATACTGAACCTAAATACCAAGTTTGGTGTTTATCCGATTGTTCGTTTCTGAGTTATGCTGTTCACAGACACACACACGGACATGTTTCCAAAAATGCTTTTTTTGTATTCAGAGTTCTCAAAACATATATTGCCGGTGAAATCTCGGTATCGAATTTTTGGGTGGAATACAATACTTCCCCTACTTACTATACGTAGTAGAGAAAGTAAAAATAGCCGCGATAGGTTGTTCACTGTTTTATTGCTGCTTGACATGGCTGGTTTAAAGAACCAGCCACATATTTGCAATTAAAATTTATATGTACTGTTTTTAGCAGGGAGATTAAGGGTCACCTGTTGCTCGGTAAAACCGCCGATAAAAATAAAACACTTCTCCTTGTGGCTGCAAGTGTGTCATTACCAGAGAGTAAAACGTTTTGCCATTGTCTCCGCAGGTTAACCTTCCACGTCACACTTGGTGGGCGCCCAGAACAATACGGCTATCACACTCAATTAGATGCCTGTATTTCATTTTCTGTTTTTAGCCATTATTATTTCTTTCCCCCGGAAATATCACAATCCATTTCGTTCCTCTATTTCTTCATTGTGTTCCAAGCATGGGAAATAAGAAAAAATATATAAACGAAAGAAAAACGAAGTCAACACAGTGATCTACAGAATGATCCATCAGCGCGTTATAATATGTATGTGCAGCGCACAGCTAGAGAACCACAAACATTAGTTCCAGTTCTCACCAAGGATAAAGGGAATGCAGCACTGAAATTTGGTGAACATTTCAGGAAACTGACTAGCATTGCGCATAAAAACAAACACAAGGTTGTAATTTCAAAGTTCATTTCGCTTTTGATATTCTGGATGTTAACCCTTATGTTCAAGAACTGAATTTAGTTTTATTTATGGACGCTCTTTAACTACTATGGTCCTTAGCGTTCCATTCTACAGAGTGAGCCAAAAGACTCCGAACCGCCTGCGCGGTGTTTTTCCTGTCTGCGTCCTCAGCGCTCGTTGCCGTCTGCCGCTATCATAGAAAGGCGCGGATGAAGCCATACAACATTTTTAAAACTACTTTTAAAGGCTTTATTTACCAACTTCACGAAAGGAGATGCTGAAACTGGCCACTGTCGTTGTCCATACATTTTTGGCACCTCTTTAGGATACTATCCATCACTCGTAGTTCACGGTGAGAAATTACATGGCGGATATTTTGTTTTAATTCTATCAGGTTATCTTGTACACTTTATGTTTTAAGTTACCCCGGAAGGGTATTTTATGAACAACATTACCGGCTGCGCGGTGTTTTTCCACTGGGGGTGTAGAAATGTGATAAAAACATGATAACGCACTGCTGCTATAAACAATGTCACGCTGTTGAGGTTTTGCTGTGTAGTGTGAAGTGCAGTTTTGAGTTGACGGTGATGTGATGTAGTTCAGTTATTACGAGTCATTTATTATTTTGTCCTGTACTTAGTCAGAAAGCATATTATGGCTCAGTATAAGTTATTTATGATTCTTATGTGTTAACTCGCTCAGCTCGCCAAGTGAAAGTACAATTTGCAGAAAGATTTCCAGGTGTAAACGTTCCAGGCCGTACAACAATCCGTGAACTTTACAGTAAAGTTTAGGCCACAGGAAGTATTCAGGCTAAGAAATGTAAAAGACGGCGTTCGGTTCTTACCGAAGAAACAGACGACATCGATCATCGTTTGGAAAATCCCCCCCAAAAAACCATGATAGATAGTTTCCTAAAGAGGTGCAGAAATGTATGGACAACGACGGTGGCCAGTTGCCACATTTCCTCCCACAAGTTGGTAAGTAAAACCATGTTGTATGGTTTTATCCGCGCCTTTCTATGATAGCGGCAGACGGTTCGGAGTCTTTTGGCTCACCTGTATATTGGGCGTGAAAGACCGGAAATTTTGCTCAGAGGACATTACCAGTGAGGTTCTTTTACGTGCCGTATATCTACGATACGGAATCATCGCCTTTACTTTCCTTCCAGAAGAAGCCATGCTAAGCCCGAAAAAATTTACCGCCCTCCGCCGAGTTTGAAACTCGGGAACTATCGGCTAGCAGGGTACCCCTAGATCACGGAGGACGATACCAATGTTGCTCTCCAGAATGTTGCACGCTATGGAGTTTTCAAGCAGTTCTTCTAAAATGTTTCATGTACATTCTAAAAAATTAAACAATTAGAATAGTCATGTAAATTTCTTAAGTTACAAAGAGCTTTTGAGTTGTCGATTATTAAAGAAGCTGTAAAAGAATGCCAAGTTATTTTTTAGTTATTGTTTTTTTAAATCTTACTGCGGAAGGATTATTTGACAATTTTATACGCTATGATCAGATAGACATGGATATTTATAAGAAATATATTTTTTAAAATGTCATCCTGTGGAACATTAGGCATAGAAAATAACATTAATTTTTAAAACTCAATCACTTGAAAATTATAAACGTTATCGACACGAAATTTAAAATCATCCATTTTTGTTTTCTCTACTGCATATCTGTAACAAGTGGTGCAACTGTTACATTCCAGAAAAAAATCGATATCGAGATTTCACTGGACATATACGTATTGAATCGCCTAAAACGCCCCAATAAATATTTTTAGAGAAAAAATTATTTCTAGGTATTCATTTTACTATCAACTTCAACTACGCATTATTTAGGCCCATTGAATTCTGGTCCGTGGCACAGTTAATGTATTTGTTATAAATGTTCAGTCGCGTGGCGTTGCTGGAAAGTTTGCCAATATACGTCTGTGAGTTAAAACCGCTACGTGGCGTCTATGCTGCGAAATCTAAGCATTTCTGTGATGGGTTATTCGTTTCGTTTTACTTTCGTTATCTTATTTGTTTCTCCTTACATGTTCAGTGTTTCAAGCAGTGTTTTGGCAGCATGGTGAGCCCTTTAATCACAGAAGTAAATATTATATGAACACTCACATGACTTTCTCTACCCCTTAAAATCACGTAATTCCGTTACATTTAGTTTCATGTAAAAATTATTCTATCTAGTTACCTTATACACGATTTTTTTAGCTAGAAATTATTTCAAATTAAGAAATAAGTGTTTAGTTACACACACACACACACACACACACACACACACACATGCAGCATTCAGATGTTTAGCTGGGCTAACTAGCTCCTGGGATGGAAAAAGAACAGAATTGCAAGCCTCCAAGCATGCTCATCAGATACGTACTTGGGAAAATACAACTATGCAACAAAGAATATTTAAGAACGGCTAACGCTACGGAAAAGGTTGGGCCATTTGTTTCGTTTACTCCTTTTTACAAAAATTCATTGCCAATTTTAAAATTGATCCACTGCTGATTTTAAATTGATTTGTTGTGTTATTTTTGAAAAGGTTAGTGTTTATGTGATCTGTTTAATTTTAAGGAAATAAATCTGATTTTGAAACAACTGAGTGTTTTAATGAGATCTACATTTTTCCTTTGCAAGCTTTTTGTCTATCTCCTATGATTACCCAGGTACACAAAATGCAGTCAGTATGAATAGAACTTAACTGGCTATCAACAGAAAATTCTAGATGCACGTTTAATTTATCGCGTTAATAGAAATAGGTATTCTAATAAAAATCGTTAGAGTTATTTTTGAGAAAATGAGAAATAAGGAATTTTTTCCATGTAAAGGGTAGTTTGGGGTGGAAAAATTGTTGTAAAAAGTTTTCACCTGACGTGTCTAACTCAAGTGTGAAATTTGGTAGCTATCCGACGTTTCTTTTTGAGTTATGTTGTTCACAGACAGACTGGAGGCAGAAAGACAGGAAGATGAGCGAGAAGCTTTTTAAAGGGCTTTTAGATTTCAATGAAACTCAAAATTTGTATTTCTGGCGAAATATTTATATAGATTTTTTTTCTTTTTATAGAATACGATAATTTCTCTAGCTGCTGTAGGTAGTTGTTAGAGAAAGTAATAATTTGCTGCAGAGAATGGTGATTTAATCTGGATGCAGCTTAATATATAGACACTATATTTAATATCTGTCTACTTAGTAATACAAGGTGAGAATTCGAATCTTAGTTGGGGATGTAATTGTTTGGATAAGACTTTTTCCACGGTTTTGCTCTAACCTGGGCAGACAAGTGTACTAAATGAACTTTCTAAGTTGAGGCAGTATTTTATATCACAACACTGTGAATGCCAGAGTGATTGTAGTGTAAATTAACATTATTGTATGACAATGATTTGAGATGTTTGTTAATTATAAGCATTGTTAGGAAATAAGTTTACACGGCCTCGCTGAAACTAACAATAGGAGCGGATAACAATGAGCGAGGGGGTGAGTTGTTTATTAATTAGAAGAGACAAACAAATGACGTCAGAGTAGCGCGCTTTTCTTTAGAAATGGAGGGAATATCTTCCCTAGAGCATATGTGTTCGTAATTTTGATTGGATATAAAAATAGACGCTAATGTTGGCGCGTTTTATTAACCAATAGCAGCTCGGTTTTAATCTTTAAGCATATCGGGGTGAGGGAGTATAAATTCCGAGCCAGAGACGGGTAACGCGCAGTTCTACAGAATCATTCACATGTTACACGTCGCTCAGTTCAACAGAATCATTCACGGGTTATACGTCGCGCAGTTCTATAGAATCTCTCGCGTCGTAAAGTTAGTTACAAAAATGTGAAATACGCGAATTAATAATGTGCGGCAAATAAGTGATTATAGTTACATTCGAAAATATAATAGTTTCAGTCGGGGGCGTGTATCAAGAGTAAATATGAGAAATTAAAGAAGTGTGACGGCAATAAAAGTGTAGAAACAAATTCTTTTATCAGTGTTATCTTTTAGTAACAACTCCTTTCCGTTTACACGCCTGTTTAAGAGATTTGCTCGACTGGGTAATAATAGTTAGCCGGAGGACAATGAACTCAAAATTAAAAATAGTAAAACAATAATAGGCGCTCAGCAAAATAAGATAACATGAACGAAAGACACCGTGACAAAGGCAAATGGGAATGAAAAAATATACAATACCTAGAAGGTAGAGAACGTATTGTATTCCACCCAAAAATTCGATACCGAGAATTCACCGAAAATACTGTTTTTTGGCGCCCTGAATCCAAAAAAAAGCATTTTTGGAAACATGTCCGTGTGTGTCTCTGCGTGCCTGTGAACAGCATAACTCAAAAACGAAAAGTCGGATAAATATCAAACTTGGTATTTAGATTTAGTACGTTCCAAAGATACGGCACGAAGATTTTAAACAAAATCCCGCCACCCCAAACTATTTTTACATAGAAAGGTTTAGAAAGTTTTGATTTTCTAAAAAATGCCTCTAACAATTTTTATTAAAATAACATATACGAACGATATTTACATGAGAAATAAAATGTATATTTCGAATTTTCTGGGAATAGCCTATGAAATGCTCTTCATTCGGAAAGAATTTTGTATAATCTTGTATGATTGGTAAACATTCAGCGATAGACGAAAACGTACTACACAACAAATGTAGATCTCCCTAAAACACACAATTTATTTCAAATATTTTTTGTGGCATAAGCCATTTATGAGATATTCGTTATTAATGATTCGAATTGTGCATTTCTTGGTTGTTAATAAAGTCCTTTCAACATTCAGTTGTTTCTCGCGATGGAATTTTATGGAATTTTAAGGCCAGCATATAGCGTCCAGTTCTTAAACATTTGACTGTCGCTGTTCTCTTTGTAGCCTAACAAAATCTGTAATTAGGTATTTTTGCAAAGGTTTATAAATGGATAGAAATGCAGTAGATACAAAAAGAAGATTTAGTAAGAATAGTTTGTATGCCCACTAATAAACGATAGAGGGTAGAGAAAGGCATGTAAATGTATCATAACAGTGTTTTTTTTAAATTTTGAATCTTCAAAAGGTTAACTTAAAAATTATACCGGATATCCGGATGGAAGGTATCAAAAAATAAGAAAGTAATATTTCAGAAAATAATTTATATACACGCGGCCAAGTTACACCATTACAAAGAGTCTCTGGCAGATTACTTTTTTCCATGACGAAGGTTACGCGCATGGGCATGAATCGGGTGACTCAATCCTTTCTAGCATTTCTGAAGCGTAGTTCATACGTGCAACTTTTCATTAGGTTTTAGTGCGTGAATCGTTTCAATCTTGCATATTTTTGGTCGGAGCCTTTTGTGCAGTACGGCATGTAATGTTGAACATGGAACTGCAACCTATCGGCACGAACTGAGTTTCATGGACTTCATTCTAATGCGACTGACGTTTTCCTCGGACGCCCGTGACTTTCGAGGAGAAGTTGCATTGTAAGAGACTACCTGTGGTTCTCAGTTTATTGTCAAAGAATCGTATACTTTTTGTTGTAGGGGACTGACATCTATATCGGGTTCTAAGACTCCTTGTACAGACGTAACAGAATGCAACCCCGTCAGGCACAAAACAGTGAATTTGTACTTTTGCACTATCGCCATTTTAGTGATGGTATGCGCATGCGCGTAATCTGGGCGATTGAATAAAAGAAAACTTCCAGATTCTCTTTGTAATAGTGTAACTTGGCCGTATGTATCTATATACATTATTCCCCGAGATATTAAATTTTATTTTGGATTTCTTACATCCAGATCCTGTATATTAAAGCTATGTTAAGCGCCTAGTTCGACAATTTAATTGAAAAATATTTTAAAGTAGTGATTTGAAGAAAACAACCATGAAAATATGCGGAGAGATGTTTAGGGTTCAATGTTGAATAATTTTCTTTATAAAAAAGACTATATTATTGGAAATTTTTTTTAGAGAGACTTCTTTTTTTTATCTATTGGAAGCCATGGGCTGTAAATGTTTGCTATACAATAAATAGTGTACTTTTCTCGAACTTAAAATGTTTTCTACAAATTCCCTATTTTCTCAGACACGTTGGATTTAGAATAATTAAGCTTGGAACACAATTTGCTTATATAATTTTGCAACCTTTAACCAAAAATTAACAAACATCTAAAACCAAAATTTCACAGTTGTAACATATATCCCTGTATCTATATCATTATTAAGGTTTCATAAGTGCGAGATTAATGTTTCGATAAGCTGTAACAAACAGATAATAATAATAATAATAATAATAATAACAACAACAACATAGTAAATTTAGACCCTATTTTAACATTGTTAAGATAGGGCATTCTCAGTCCACTTAAACCATTAAAAACTGGATATACAAGGGACTATTAACTGCAGACGTGGAGAGAGTGTGCATGTCAACGCTTTCTAAGGGCGGACTAAATGTGGTTCCTGTGGCTGGTTGCATACGTACCTACTTCTGCGATGCATGTGTAACGACACTTAGAGTAGACTACATTAAGTTGGAATTAATACTGTTTACTCAGAATAAGAAAAATAAGATATATACTAAGTGAATACACTCATACATTTGAGTAGGAAAGCTGAAATTAAAAGCAAACATTAGCTATTGAAAGAAAGGAACTAGATTTCCGTAAGGGAGGAGATATTTGAAATGGAATAAGAACAGGGCTGGTTGGCCGGTCCATTCAACAGGATATTAAGAGAAGTGTGCTACAAGATCAGTGATCTACTTGAGCGGCCTAGTAGTTTGGACAGCCCCACCTCCCGTTAGGATGCTGGAGAACAAGAAGAAAGTTCCTCCCACGAAGAGACAGCTACTATCCTACTTTCTATTCCACTGCCTTACATGGGCAACACACAAGAAAGTTTCTATGTACATATTTTTATGATAACACCTCGGGGCTGGCCAATTGTGTTTCCGTTGCAATGCGAATTGCCGGAGAGAGAAATTCTGAGATCATAGCACAAAGATGTTGAAATTCTGAATGTCTAGACACATCCTGTTGCTCAAGTCATTTATTAGTAATATGTGTAAATGTAGCAACTAACGCATCCTATAATGGATTATCTTCTTCTAAATCCATATCTCCATATACGAGTAATCATGTATACTGATAGCACAAATACTGTCAAATCCACACGTAGGGTAAAGCTGTAACGAAATGTCTTCTAGTTTTTTTTGTTTTGTTTCGATAAATAACATATTATGAATAGCTTTACTTTTTCTATCACCTAACTATATAAGGTAGAGGAAGAATTTTGCTCCACCCAAAAATGCTATGCCAGATTTCATCAGAAGTACGTGTTTTGAAGCCCGCTGGTTAAAAAAACATTTTTAGAAAACTCTGATGTGTTACACTCACATGACAAACTATTTTTACAAACGCTTATTCTACATATGCTTCATGTTAATCGAGATATCAAGTTGTTAATCTTATTGCTAATTTTCTTGTAGATGCAAAGGGAATTGGTAGGCTTTAAGCGATAGTCAAATATTTTAAGAGCTGGTTGTTATTCCATTCTCTTTGCATTGACAGGACCCAAAACAAAATGAATAACGAATTCCCATTTGAGAAAATAAGTATTGAAAAATTTAAGGGAATAACAAGCAATATCTCGAAAATGGTTCTCTCAACAACAAAAAAATGTATATGACATAAATTGTGTATTTTAACGCAATCTACATTTTTTGTGTAGTAAAATTTTGTCTATCTCCTATGGTTTACCAGTTATGCAAAAGTCGTTCACAATGAAGAATACTTTTGGAGACATTCCCAGGAAATTCAAGATATACATTTTATTTGTCATGAAAATATCTTAAACATGTGATATTTTAATCAAAATCGTTAGAGCCATTTTTGAGAAAATTAAAATGTTCGAAAAATGTTCCATGTAAAGGGTAATCTGGGGTGGGGGGATTTTCTTGAAAACCTTCGTGTCCCATCCTTGGAAGATACTGAACCTAAATACCAAGTTTGGTGTTTATCCAACTGTTCGTTTCTGAGTTATGCTGTTCACAGACACACACACACACGGACATGTTTCCAAAAATGCCTGTTTTTGGATTCAGGGGCTCTCAAAACATATATTTCCGGTGAAATCTTGATATTGAATTTTTGGGTGGAATACAGTACTTCCCCTACTTACTATACGTAGTAGAGAAAGTCAAAATGACCATGTGTCTGTGGTGTGTCTGCTAGCAGTAGGTATAATTTAAAAACGAAATATTGGATAAACACCATACTTGGTATTTACGTTTAACACCGTCCAAGGATGCAACATGAAGACTTTAAAAAGTATCTCCCTAGCCCAAACTAACCTTTATAAGGAGCATTTTTCGTATTTTCAATTTTCTCAAAATGGCTTTAATGATTCTGATTATGCTATATATTTTAGATATTGTATTATGAATTTTATATATATTGAAATTTCTGTGAGTAGCCTATGAATTCCTCTTTATTCTGAATGAAATCTTATATAACTTTGCATAATGGTAAACCATTACTAACAGACAAATCTTAGACACATAATTTACGTTAAATAAATTTTCTGTGGCTTTAATCATACCTGAGATATTCGTTGCTGCTGCTTTGAATCTTGCAATACTTCTACATTTTTTGAAGTGTTAAGTCAGCATTTATTTTGTGGTGCCATGCAGAGCATAGTTTCATTGCCGGTATATATGTAGCCACCTGCTTCTTAAACATTTGACTCGCATCAGTCCCCTGTGGTCCCCTTGAACCTACGTGTAATGTGATCATTTCTATATACCTTTATCGTTATATGCTTCAAGTAGAGAACGAAATAAGCTTTAGTATGAATAGTTTGTAGAGATATATTAAAAAAAATCTGATGTGTTACACTCACATGACTTTCTCTACTCTTGTACAATCTATTTTTACAAACGCCTATTCTCCATATGCTTTATGTTAATCGAGATATCGAAATGTCAATCTTATTGCTAATTTTCTTGTAGATGCAAGGGGAATATGGTAGCTTTTAAGCGATGGTCAAATATTTTAACGCTGGTTGCTATGCGGCGCATTCCATTCTCTTTGCAAGTCCAGGACATAAAAAAATGAATAACGAATTTGAGAAAAAGTATAAGTATTGGAAAATTTAAGGGAATAACAAGCAATATCTCGAAAACGGTTCACTCAACAAAAGAAATGTTTATGACATAAGTTGTGTATTTTAACGCGATCTACTTTTTTGTGTAGTAAAATTTTGTCTATCTCTTATGGTTTACCAGTTATGCAAAAGTCTTTCACAATGAAGAATACTTTTGGAGACATTCCCAGAAAATTCGAGATATACATTTCATTTCTCATGACATTATCTTAAACATATGATATTTTAATCAAAATCGTTAGAGCCATTTTTGAGAAAATTAAAATTTTCGAAAAATGTTCCATGTAAAGGGTAGTCTGGGGTGGGGGCATTTTCTTGAAAACCTTCGTGTCGCATCTCTGGAAGATACTGAACCTAAATACCTAAATGCTTTTTTTGGATTCAGGAGGTCTCAAAACATGTATTTCCGGTGAAATCTCGGTATCGAATTTTTGGGTGGAATGCAATACTTCCCCTACTTACTATACGTAGTAGAGAAAGTAAAAACATAGTAAATAGATAATGTAATGGGAATGTGACGCATTACACTTTTCTTTCTCTGCTACGTATAGCAAGTAGCGGAGGTATTGCATTCCACCCAAATATTCGATACCGAGATTTCACCGAAACACATGTTTTGAGGCCTCTGAATGCAAATAAAGCATTTTTGGAAACATGTCCGTCTGTGTATCTGTGAACAACAAAGCTAATCTTGTATAACTTGTAAACGTTAAGCGATATACGAAAACGTGCCACACAAAAAATGTAGATCTCTTTAAAACACACAATTTACTTAAAATAAGTTCTTTTTGTGGTTATACTGTTTCTGTGATATCCGTTATTAAAGGTTGGAATTGTTCAATACTTGTCATTATTTTAAAGTCCCATCGATTTACAGTTGTTTCTCGCGATTGCAAAGAAACAGTATGGAATCTCAAGGCTAGCACATAGCATCCAGTTCTTAAACATTTTACTATCGCTGTTCTCTTTGTATTTATAACGAAATGTGTAATGCAGCTTTTTTTGCAAAGTTTTATTTGGATTAATTGTAGTAGGTAGAAAGATAAGCTTTATTAAGGATAGTTTGTAAACCACTAATAAAGATAGAGGGTAGAGAAAGTCATGCGAATGTATCACATCAGGTCTTTACTTTCTCTACTATGCACATACTAGGTACATGTTTTGAGGCCTCTGAATCCAAAATAAGGATTTTTAGAAAAGCTCCGTGTGTGTGTGTGTGTGTGTGCGCGCGTGCGTGTGTGTGTGTGTATGTGTGTGTGTGTGTCCGCCCGCGCGTGTATGTCTGTGAACAGCATAATTCAAAAACGAAAAGTCGGATAAATACCAAACTTGGTATTTAGGTTCAATATCTTCCAAAGATGCGACACGAGAATTTTCAAGAAAATCACTCCATCCCAGACTATAACAATGTTGATTAAAATTCCATATAGGTATTAAAGATACTTACGTTAAAATAAAATGTATTTTTTTAATTTTCTGGGAATAGCCTTGAAGTCCACTTCATTTGGAAGAAATTTTGTATAATCTCGTATAACTGGTAAACTTTAAGCGATAGACGAAAACGTACTACACAAAAAATGTAGTTATCTTTAAAGCACACAATTTATTTGAAATAAATTTTTTGTGGCATACGCCATTTCCGAGATACCTATCCGTTATAAAAGGTTCTAATTGCTCATTTTTCGGTGATTCTCTTAAAGTACTGTCAACATTCAGTTGTTTCTGGCGATTGCATGGAAATAGTATGGGATTTTAAGGCTAGCGTATAGCGTCCAGTTCTTAAACATTTGAATCGCTGTTCCCTTTGTATCTATAAGTGTGTAATGAAACTATTTCCGGAAAGTTTTATCTCGATTAAAATGAAGAAGATAGAAAATAAACATTCGTAAGAATAATTTGTATATCTTTAATAAGCGCTAGAGGGTAGAGAAAGTCATGTAAATGTAACACATCAGAGTTTTACGTTTAACGTTCTATTGATCAGCAAATCTATGTTATCTGATTAATGAAAAATGCAGCAGTTATTGTCTGGAAAAGAGTAAGTGGCATTTTACACATTTTATAGGTTGTCATAGTAAATTTAGGCTTTACCCCTTTCTTTAGGGAGAAAGTAACTTTGTTTGTGTGTGTGTGTGTGTGTGTGTGTGTGTGTGTGTGTTCATCTCCCAGAGGGATAGCATGTCTGCCTTCTCATCCAGGGCACCAGTTGATTGTACTTGTGACCATTCTTGGTCACTAACGGATTTCTCTTTGGACTTAATGACTGGAGTCTGTGTGTTCGAGCCCTGCCTTGGAATTATATTTTAGTGTCTGTGTAAGGTATAAAGAAATTAAACATAGTGAGATTTCGATTTGGAGGCGCGGGTTCACAAATCAACAATTAAAAAAAGTATTAAAACGTTCGAATCTCGGTAGGATGTTGCCTGGATAAAACTAGTTAAAAGGAATTAAAATACCTGAATAATTAAACGTGAAGACCGCTGAATCGATTACTGCGAAATCAGATCCCTATATTAATATGTGTAAAAGAAAAAAATCGAAATATAGAATTACGAGTATGGTAGAAATGTATATTGTGGAGGAACTGATACATTACCAGCAGAGATGGCATCAACATGTGCATAGAATGACCCCAGATTGTCTGCCGTTGCAACATATTTTTATAAGCCAACAGGAAGAGGGATATAGGACTGCCAACCTTTACATTGGAAGAAGAAAGTTATAAGTAGATATAACCTAGCGACTCCAGCACACAAAGGATTTGCCGCCATCTGATAAGGTTCTTTGATCTATGCCGCTAGCCCCGCCCCCTCCCTTTGTGTGCTACTATTTGCCGCCCGGTCGCGTGCCGCTAGCTCCGCCCCCTTCCCTTTGTGTGCTGATCTAATGCCGACAGGGTCTGTGCCGGCAGGTCCTCCCCCCTCCCCCTGTGGTCACGTGCCGGTGACCCGCCCCCCTCCCTCCCCCATACGCGTGTCCTCCCTCCCCTTTGTGTTCTGGTTGGTTCCCTGTGGATAGGTGGGAGAGTGTGTATTGTTCCTATACGGTGACTACATTCCCGCCCCCTCATTGTGACTTGTCTAAATCCCTGCCGTGTGATTGGCTTGGGGTAGGGGATGTGCCGCTCGGGTGATGAGGTATAAGGGAATGGGGTTCTCGGTGCGTGACGTTGGCGGTGTGGGAATGCGATTCTCGATGCCTGCCGCACATCGGCAAATCGTTTGAGTACATAATTGTGTCAATCAATTAGGTAATGTGTGTTATTGAAAAAAGAATCAATGTTTATATACCGCTATTGCAATTAAACGTTCCTCGTCAGTCAATTAAGTATTTTTGATTGAATCGCGCACACCTGTCCCTAAACCGCTATTTATAACCTACTATTGTCAATAAATTACACGTCTAATGAAACAAGGCTAGTCTGTCGATGAAAACAATTAAGTATTTTTGAATGATTAATTGACTCGCGCGCAACTGTTCGTTATCGTCTATGTGTGGTAGCATGTGTATAATTATTACGAGTAATAACATTTATTTAATTCTACTTTTGAGGGAAAATATATTTTGGATTTATAAGAATATTACAACACTTAGATGAAAGGACAGACTTGACGTAACACTCGTTATCGCGTGATAATTGCGGTGGAACCTCGACCGCAACCTTCCACAGCGAGACGTTTCACTGGAATGACTAACTCTCGATACTTGGACTGGCAAGTCGACTTCCGCATCCCCTCCACTCCCGCTTCAGTTCGCAACATACACTAGCGCGCCAAGTGGTAATATGAGTGAAACTCCAGCGAGTGTTCCCACACAGCGCCCCTGGTGGTCATACCCGAAAGTTGTGAATTCACCATATTTAAATTCGAGGTGTACGCAAGACGGCCATCTTAACTGTATATAATTCTGCGAAATATGATTCCGGAAAAAAATAAAGGGGAATTAACATGCAAGGGGCGTTCATGTCGGCTCCGGAGGAATTGATTATGAAATAAATAAAAAATAAATAAGACTCTCGCTGATCGATGAATACAATTAAATATTTTTATTAATTAATGTAATTGACTCGCGCTCCTAGAGATATCTCACCCAATTATTCATCTACCATGAATATCTCACTTCTAATGAAACGACGCAGTCTATCGATTAAAAACAATTAAGTTTTTTTTGATTGATTAATGTAATTGACTCGAGCGCAACTGTTCGTTATCGTATATGCGCGATTATTACGCGTATATAACTATTATGGCTAATAACGTGTGTTTAATTCTTCTTTTGACTGGAGGGTTTATAAAAAATATTACATTGCTTAGATGAATTAAAAAGCAACTTAAAGCGAAATTGCAAATAGCTTGTATGAGACGTTAACACGAGAACCCTTTACGAAAAACCAAGACGCAATGCGACAGCTGTACCTCGTCTAAATAGAAGCGGTTAAACCAGGACGCTTGGGTTTTCCCTCAGTACCTGCACTTAATGGCTAGGGGTATCCAGCACATCGAGTACGCTTCAACTGACGTTAAAAATAAAAGCCCTCTATGTCTCTTCTCACACGAGAGAAGTAATAATTACAATTCAAAACAGGCGTACCTGTAAGTAACAAGCACGAAGACTTCAAATATAACTTTTATATTCGTTTTAAATGTTCTTTCTAAAGACGTAGCGAACTTTGAGAAATTCAATGAATTATTCACTTTCGTACACTGCTTGAAAGAAATATGGTGTACACCCCTGAAGAACGCGTGTGTAGACACATTAGCAGGCGAGAGTCCCTTCCGCATCATTAATTTTTCTTCAGACGAAGTTAAAACCAAGGTCTTGTATAGAGCTCTTAGTGAACAATGAAGGGTGTTTCCAGTTCATTAAGCAGGCTAAGTGCTCTGAAAAACCACAGACCCTCGGGGTAAATAACTATTAGCGACACAAAAGATTTTCTTAAGAGCTTCCTCTGTCCAGAAATTCCAGCATAGACAGGGGAAAACCACGTCTAGACATGTTTTAAGCTTACCACAAAAAATGTTTTCCCGATAATTAATATAATTCTACATGAAGAATATTAATGATTTAAGTTTTCAATTAAACGTATACTGTATAGATTCTGTACTTAAACATTCGATTGTATCTTTGTCATTATTTAAATACTCGCGTACAAGAAATGCAAACATGATATCAAAAAATTAAACTGATTTTTTTTCGGAATGTTAAACAAAGAAATATGATTTGGCGAGAGTAATATGAAGAATAAAAAGTATTCAGAATGATAGATATTACATACGTTATTAAAATAAATAAGGCTCTCGCTGATCGATGAAAACAATTAAATATTTTTTTATTAATTAATTGTATATGAATTGACTTGCGCATCTGATTGGTAACGCATGTGCCTGATTATTACGACTAATAGCATTTGTTTAATTCTAAATAAATAATGAAATATGGAGCCTAGCCTAAACAATCCTCGTTACTCTTAATTTATTCCATTTTAAAAAGATTGGGCTTAGTAAACATAGGACAAGTACGATTTTAAATACCTCGTCCATTCGAGAGATATTTTTTCGAATATTCCAACATGTTAATATAAACTTAATACACACACACAAATTCATTTCAAGTAATCTAACGATATTGAATAAAATATTAAATGTTTAAGATATTGTAATGAGAAATGAATTGTATATCTCGAATTTTCTGGGCCGCAGGCTGCAGGATCGCTCATCAAATACCGTAATGATTCAGACACCCGAACACCCGAATGGTAAGCATTCTTCAGAGTTTTTAAATAAGTAATGTAACAATTCATATTAACTTCTTGTTCATATTCTTTATTATTATTTGTATTATTATTTCCAGGAAGTGGACTTTATTTTGGTATCGACCATCCATCGAGCGCTGCACAGGCAGCGCCAGGCTTCTAAACCTTCCTGGTACCAAATCATCATGGAGGCGGCTCTGCCATCCGTACATGCAGCAACACTCGTAAGATGAGAATTTACAGACGGGTGTTTGAGGATTTGTAACTAAAAAATTACATGATAGTAGACATACAATGTCGATTCTGGCACACAAAGGCATGCCTCCGACAGCATAGAGTTCTGGATTGTATAAGGAGAAAAGGATATATTTAAGGGGAGTTTCTCACCCATATGCAGTCACATAACTCTTTCGGTCTCCCAGAATGCTATGTATTTTTCACGAGGGTGTTTAAAACATGTATTTTTTTCACGTATAGAGTGTAGATTCTTTAGAACTCTGTACTTAAACATGCTATACTATTATTATTTATTTATTTTATCCAGGAAATGGACTTTATTTCGGAGGCGGTATCGGTCAACATGCGACCGCTGCTCCGGTACCATCAGGCTTCGCGAGCGTTGTACCAGCAGGCTTCGCGACCGCTGCACCGCCACCTCCAGGCTTCCAGACCTTCCTGGCACCAAATCAGCAGGGGTGGGGGCCCTGCCCCATACATGCAGCAAGCACCGAACGGTAAGAATTTTTTCAATATTTTATGAAGTTCTGTTTACACATTCTATATTATTATTAATATTGTTATTATTTTCAGGAAGTGAACTTTATTTCGGAGGCGGGTTTTTTCTGGGAATGTCTCCAAAGTATTCTTCATTCTGAACAACTTTTGCAAAACTGATAAACCATAAGAGATAGACAAAATTTTACTACACAAAAAATGGAGATCGCGTTAAAATACATAATTTATAACATATACATTCTTGTTGTTGAGTAGATCGTTTTTCGAGATATTGCTTGTTATTCCCTTAAATTTTTCCAATACTTATACTTTTTCTCAAATTCATTATTCTTGTTTTATG
Organism: Deroplatys truncata; assembly: GCA_030765065.1. Taxonomy (NCBI): domain Eukaryota; kingdom Metazoa; phylum Arthropoda; class Insecta; order Mantodea; family Mantidae; genus Deroplatys; species Deroplatys truncata. The sequence goes on from CM060980.1 coordinate 130,706,256, forward strand.
TCCTCGATATGCAAAGAGAATGGAATGCACCACATAGCAACCAGCGTTAAAATATTTGACTATCGCTTAAAACCTATCATATTCACATTGTATCGTCATGAAAATTACCAATAACATTGACATCTCGATATCTCGATTAACATGAAGCATATAGGGAATAAGTGCTTGTAAAAATAGTTTGTACAAGAGTAGAGAAAGCCATGTGAGTGTATCACATCAGATTTTTTGATATTGGTTTAAATTTTCAAATACTTTTAACTTTTCTCAAGCGGTAACTCGCTATTCGTTTTTTCCCGTGGTAATGCATAGAGAATAGAATTATAAAGCCATCACATAGCATCAGACGTTCTTTAAACATCTGTAACGTGTCTATTCACAATCGAAAGGTTGCTGGTTCGAGGAAAATTATATCTACAGAAACAATACATTATTTTCGCTCTGTGATTAATTTGGTAATGTAACAATAATTAACAATGAATTTTTAGCGGTAAATGTAAAAAATAAAATATATTTTTTATTTCCTAGCGTCATACGCAGAAGCATTCCCCTTAAAGAACGCTGGCGTGAGCGATGGTTTCACCCATAACGGGTTTAGACTTGCTTACGAAATGTCCCTGTGCGAGGCTAGCATTTCCCTCTCCTTCTCGAATTTTTGGAGTAGCCAATCAAAATTGCTGTATTATATACCGTCACATCTCTCAACCCTTCAGATTTTTATCAGGCGAAGCGATATAAAAGCAGTAGCTTCCCCAGCGATTTCACTGTATTGTGACAACACAGCGAGCTAAGATCTCTGCAAACTTTTCTCATTCAAAGTGAAATTTCAACGAACATCATGTCTGGTAAGTTGTAACAAAACACTTCATTTACTTTAAAAGTTAAATTATTACTCTGTACATTTAACTTATATTCGCGTTCTTGTTTTTAATGCATGGCATTTATATGCGAATAGCTGAGCATTCTAAAAGTTAATAGCTAGACAAGTGAATTTTCTGAAATGTGAACAGTTTAGTTAAGTATTCATTTTAGGCAAGCTTATTCTACATTTAATAGCTAACTGCGCGAATTCTCAAAATGGGAATAATTTAGTTAAGTATTCACCTTGCTGAGTAATTATTATTCCAGATATTTAAATACAGGATTTCACAGAGTGAATTATATTCCTTTTGAAGAAAATACAATTATTTGAATACCTTATTAACGTTTTTGCTTTAGAATATTACAAAAAGTCTGTTGCGCGAATCATTCGCTCTAACAAAGTAAATATCTACATTATATTAAAACATTTAATTTGAAAAATACAGTACTTAATGAACTTCATTAGTGAATCAGAACCTCAATTATATTTACACATATTATCATTTTCAGAAAAAAGTTAATAAGTTTGTAACTTTCAAATAAATGAAATTTTGTTATGCAACACATTCTCTAATAAAGAATATGTTTTTTTCTCTTCCTAATGCAGAAAGTTTGATATCTCAACTTAACACATTGGCTGAGGGTAGCATTTACCCACCCGTTCAAAGACTACAAGATCTTCAGCCAGAGGAGCCTTATAATATAAAATCCTTAAGCAAAATTGATACTCGATACGGTGCTAGAGTCGTTGCACTTTTAGAGAATAAGCAAGTGTTTCTCCCGACAAGATATTCAACCCTAACAAGCCAACAGTTGGAGGAAATGCCTGGGAAGTTTCAAATGGTATATCATGGAGTAGTACCAGCCGGCAAGTTTAAGACATGTAAATTGTCTTTTCTTCCTATTAAGGTTTGTAGAAATAATTCAGCTATCCTTTCAAAGCTTCATTTAGAGTTACATTCGTTGAGTTTATAAATTCGCACTTCAGTAGGATAACATTTGTCTAAAGTATACATCAATATGTAAAAAAATAACGTCCAGGATGTAGTCTGAGCGAGGATCTGCAGAAAGAAGTTTAATAGTCTATTCACTGATTCTTTACCTCAAAGCAGATACCTACAGCAAGTTTCAAATAATTTCCAGCACGATAGCAGTTGTCAAAAGCATGCATCACTGTATTAAAAAAATATGTGTAAATAATGTCTAGATTGTACTCTGTGTGATTTCGTGCAGAAAGAACTTTAATACCCCTTGCAGTGATTCTCCACATCGAAGTATATACCTACAAGAAGTTGCAAATAATGTGAATGTGTGTTACAGGAATGCCCAGCTGAATGTAAATGAAGAGGAAGAACGAGATAGCTTAAAACATCATAAACAGAAATGTGATAGGAACATTCTCAACACCTCCCAGTAACCTCAATCAATGAAGAATTGCACCAGCGCGGAACATGCATGGAAAAAACATCCGCGTCTGTAGAATATAACAATAATATATATATATAAATTATGTACTCATTATTACTGCTATACCAGCCTATACCATTGATTTCATAAATAATTTCATAATTGTTTAAGGAGAATGCCTATCTTAAAAACATTGATGCTACATGAAATCTGTCGTCCTCCGTGGACTGGTGGTACTGTGCTAGCCTCTAGTTCCCAAGGTCGCGGGTTCAAACCCGGCGGAGGGCGATGGATTTTTTCGGGCGTAAAAATCGTTAGCACGGCTTCCTTCGGAAGGGAAGTAAAGCCGGTGGTCCCGTGTCGTAGATTTACGGCACGTAAAAGAACCTCAAGCCTGATAAATAGGCCTCTGAGCAAAATTACAGGTGTTTCACGCCCAATATAGAATGGGACGCTAAGAACCATAGTAGTTAAAGAGCGTCCATAAATAAAACTCAATTAAATTAAATTACATGAAATCTAAACAAAAAGATTATTGAACTATTACTGAAAGAGACTTGAATAAATGGGAATCTAGAAGCCTGAACCATCTTAATATTGGGCTGTATGATATGAGGTGTATAAAAAGATTAATAAAAAAATGAGGTCTATGTAATATAAACAACATTTATTTTTTATAAACATTTTCCTATTACATTCCTATACAAAAAAACATACATATTTCCTAAAGACAAAGGTGATAGTCTAGACATTCTAAAACACTCAGTTATATAATCATATACATCACACAGAAAGAGACCTGCATTATCCATAAAAAACTAAACATCTCAAGAATGTCTGGATGATGTATTTTATAAGTACAAGGTTTTGATATTTCAAAGTTCCTGTTAACCATGACTGTAATTGATTAACACAATTTCTCGATCCTGTCATGCTATAACTTTAGAAGCTTTCAGCTTACTTATAATCTCCTCAATCTCTTGTGTGTGACTATTATTACCAGCATTCCTCGATGCAATTAGTAACCTCAATATATTTACTAGTCTATTTGGATTTTCAAGCGTAGATATCACTGAATCATCATCATATGAAGATTTCATATTCTCGCGACTCCCGCTGTATCCAGATTTTTCACCATCAGTAGTCTCCAGTGAAGGACAGAGGCTTGATCCGGTATAACATCCCCCTCTATACATCTTCGGATCTTCGAGTGTAGGAGAGAGAGTCGATCCAGTATAACATGTTGCTCTATGAAGCTTAAATCTTGACAAAGAACGATTCTTAAAAATCCGCTCGCATTTACAGCATCTAATGACGTGTTTTCCTCCATGTGTAATGTATGAAAAATTGAGTTTCTCATCCGCTAGTTGCACAGATTTTCTCCGGCAGGAGCTCATGCTAAAAACTAAAAGAAATTAAATGAATACGGGAATGCTAACGCTCGAAGGAATTAAAAGCGAATGAATGAATTCATAACACGCAGCTATGTATATATTCAGTGTGAGGACGCCGGAGGGAATCGCAATCTTCGCATAGCAGCGGGAAAGGATGCTTTCTGGAAACATTTGTGGAGAAGGAGGCTCTCAACAGAACATGGCGAATGCGAGCATGGAAAAAGGATGCTCTCTGGAAACATTTGTGGAGAAGGAGGCTCTCAACAGAACATGGCGAATGCGAGCATGGAAAAAGGATGCTCTCTGGGAACATTCGTGGAAAAAAAGGATGCTCTCAACAGAACATAACGAGTGCGAGCATGGAAAAAGGATGCTCTCTGGAAACGTTTGTGGAAAAGGCTGCGTAACAATGGAATCACGCTATGTAACAAACTGATCAGGCTATGTAACAAAGGAATCACGTTATGTAACAAAGGAATCACGCTATGTAACAAACTGATCACGTTATGTAACAAAGGAATCACGCCATGTAACAAAGGAATCACGCTAAGTAACAAAGGAATCACGCTATGTAACAAAGGATTCGCGCTATGTAACAAAGGAATCGCACTATGTAACAAAGGAATCGCGCTATGTAACAAAGGAATCGCGCTATGTAACAAAGGAATCGCGCTATGTTACAAAGGAATCGCGCCATGTAACAAAGGAATCGCGCCATGTAACAAAGGAATCGCATCATGTAACAAAGGAATCGCGCCATGTAACAAAGGAATCGCGCCATGTAACAAAGGAATCGCGCTATGTAACAAAGGAATCGCGCCATGTAACAAAGGAATCGCGCCATGTAACAAAGGAATCGCGCCATGTAACAAAGGAATCGCGCCATGTAACAAAGGAATCGCGCTATGTAACAAAGGATTCGCGCTATGTTACAAAGGAATCGCGCTATGTAACAAAGGAATCGCGTTATGTAACAAAGGAATCACGCCATGTAACAAAGGAATCGCGCTATGTAACAAAGGAATCGCGCTATGTAACAAAGGAATCGCGGTATGTAACAAAGGAATCGCGCCATGTAACAAAGGAATCGCGCCATGTAACAAAGGAATCGCGCTATGTAACAAAGGAATCGCGCTATGTAACAAAGGAATCGCGCAATGTAACAAAGGAATCGCGCCATGTAACAAAGGAATCGCGCCATGTAACAAAGGAATCGCGCCATGTAACAAAGGAATCGCGCCATGTAACAAAGGAATCGCGCCATGTAACAAAGGAATCGCGCCATGTAACAAAGGAATCGCGCCATGTAACAAAGGAATCGCGCCATGTAACAAAGGAATCACGGTATGTAACAAAGGAATCGCGCTATGTAACAAAGGATTCGCGCTATGTAACAAAGGAATCGCGCTATGTAACAAAGGAATCGCGCCATGTAACAAAGGAATCGCGCCATGTAACAAAGGAATCGCGCTATGTAACAAAGGAATCGCGCCATGTAACAAAGGAATCGCGCCATGTAACAAAGGAATCGCGCCATGTAACAAAGGAATCGCATCATGTAACAAAGGAATCGCGCTATCTAACAAAGGAATCGCGCTATGTAACAAAGGATTCGCGCTATGTAACAAAGGAATCGCGCTATGTAACAAAGGAATCGCGGTATGTAACAAAGGAATCGCGCTATGTAACAAAGGAATCGCGCCATGTAACAAAGGAATCGCGCCATGTAACAAAGGAATCGCGCTATGTAACAATGGAATCACGCTATGTAACAAAGGAATCGCGCTATGTAACAAAGGAATCGCGCTATGTAACAAAGGAATCGCGCTATGTAACAAAGGAATCGCGCTATGTAACAAAGGAATCGCGCTATGTAACAAAGGAATCGCGCCATGTAACAAAGGAATCGCGCCATGTAACAAAGGAATCGCATCATGTAACAAAGGAATCGCGCCATGTAACAAAGGAATCGCGCTATGTAACAAAGGAATCGCGCCATGTAACAAAGGAATCGCGGTATGTAACAAAGGAATCGCGGTATGTAACAAAGGAATCGCGCTATGTAACAAAGGATTCGCGCTATGTAACAAAGGAATCGCGCTATGTAACAAAGGAATCGCGCTATGTAACAAAGGAATCGCGCCATGTAACAAAGGAATCGCGCCATGTAACAAAGGAATCGCATCATGTAACAAAGGAATCGCGCCATGTAACAAAGGAATCGCGCTATGTAACAAAGGAATCGCGCCATGTAACAAAGGAATCGCGGTATGTAACAAAGGAATCGCGGTATGTAACAAAGGAATCGCGCTATGTAACAAAGGATTCGCGCTATGTAACAAAGGAATCACGCCATGTAACAAAGGAATCACGGTATGTAACAAAGGAATCGCGCCATGTAACAAAGGAATCGCGCTATGTAACAAAGGAATCGCGCCATGTAACAAAGGAATCGCGCTATGTAACAAAGGAATCGCGCTATGTAACAAAGGAATCACGCTATGTAACAAAGGAATCACGCTATGTAACAAAGGAATCACGCTATGTAACAAAGGAATCATGCTATGTAACAAACGTTTCCAGAGAGCATCCTTTTTCCATGCTCGCACTCGTTATGTTCTGTTGAGAGCATCCTTTTGTTCCACGAATGTTCCCAGAGAGCATCCTTTTTCCATGCTCGCATTCGCCATGTTCTGTTGAGAGCCTCCTTCTCCACAAATGTTTCCAGAGAGCATCCTTTTTCCATGCTCGCATTCGCCATGTTCTGTTGAGAGCCTCCTTCTCCACAAATGTTTCCAGAGAGCATCCTTTCCCGCTGCTATGCGAAGATTGCGATTCCCTCCGGCGTCCTCACACTGAATATATACATAGCTGCGTGTTATGAATTCATTCATTCGCTTTTAATTCCTTCGAGCGTTAGCATTCCCGTATTCATTTAATTTCTTTTAGTTTTTAGCATGAGCTCCTGCCGGAGAAAATCTGTGCAACTAGCGGATGAGAAACTCAATTTTTCATACATTACACATGGAGGAAAACACGTCATTAGATGCTGTATATGCGAGCGGATTTTTAAGAATCGTTCTTTGTCAAGATTTAAGCTTCATAGAGCAACATGTTATACTGGATCGACTCTCTCTCCTACACTCGAAGATCCGAAGATGTATAGAGGGGGATGTTATACCGGATCAAGCCTCTGTCCTTCACTGGAGACTACTGATGGTGAAAAATCTGGATACAGCGGGAGTCGCGAGAATATGAAATCTTCATATGATGATGATTCAGTGATATCTACGCTTGAAAATCCAAATAGACTAGTAAATATATTGAGGTTACTAATTGCATCGAGGAATGCTGGTAATAATAGTCACACACAAGAGATTGAGGAGATTATAAGTAAGCTGAAAGCTTCTAAAGTTATAGCATGACAGGATCGAGAAATTGTGTTAATCAATTACAGTCATGGTTAACAGGAACTTTGAAATATCAAAACCTTGTACTTATAAAATACATCATCCAGACATTCTTGAGATGTTTAGTTTTTTATGGATAATGCAGGTCTCTTTCTGTGTGATGTATATGATTATATAACTGAGTGTTTTAGAATGTCTAGACTATCACCTTTGTCTTTAGGAAATATGTATGTTTTTTTGTATAGGAATGTAATAGGAAAATGTTTATAAAAAATAAATGTTGTTTATATTACATAGACCTCATTTTTTATTAATCTTTTTATACACCTCATATCATACAGCCCAATATTAAGATGGTTCTGGCTTCTAGATTCCCATTTATTCAAGTCTCTTTCAGTAATAGTTCAATAATCTTTTTGTTTAGATTTCATGTAGCATCAATGTTTTTAAGATAGGCATTCTCCTTAAACAATTATGAAATTATTTATGAAATCAATGGTATAGGCTGGTATAGCAGTAATAATGAGTACATAATTATATATATATATATATATATATATATATATATTATTGTTATATTCTACACACGCTGATGTTTTTTCCATGTATGTTCCGCGCTGGTGCAATTCTTCATTGATTGAGGTTACTGGGAGGTGTTGAGAATGTTCCTATCACATTTCTGTTTATGATGTTTTAAGCTATCTCGTTCTTCCTCTTCATTTACATTCAGCTGGGCATTCCTGTAACACACATTCACATTATTTGCAACTTCTTGTAGGTATATACTTCGATGTGTAGAATCACTGCAAGGGGTATTAAAGTTCTTTCTGCACGAAATCACACAGAGTACAATCTAGACATTATTTACACATATTTTTTTAATACAGTGATGCATGCTTTTGACAACTGCTATCGTGCTGGAAATTATTTGAAACTTGCTGTAGGTATCTGCTTTGAGGTAAAGAATCAGTGAATAGACTATTAAACTTCTTTCTGCAGATCCTCGCTCAGACTACATCCTGGACGTTATTTTTTTACATATTGATGTATACTTTAGACAAATGTTATCCTACTGAAGTGCGAATTTATAAACTCAACGAATGTAACTCTAAATGAAGCTTTGAAAGGATAGCTGAATTATTTCTACAAACCTTAATAGGAAGAAAAGACAATTTACATGTCTTAAACTTGCCGGCTGGTACTACTCCATGATATACCATTTGAAACTTCCCAGGCATTTCCTCCAACTGTTGGCTTGTTAGGGTTGAATATCTTGTCGGGAGAAACACTTGCTTATTCTCTAAAAGTGCAACGACTCTAGCACCGTATCGAGTATCAATTTTTCTTAAGGATTTTATATTATAAGGCTCCTCTGGCTGAAGATCTTGTAGTCTTTGAACGGGTGGGTAAATGCTACCCTCAGCCAATGTGTTAAGTTGAGATATCAAACTTTCTGCATTAGGAAGAGAAAAAAACAAATTCTTTATTAGAGAATGTGATGCATAACAAAATTTCATTTATTTGAAAGTTACAAACTTATTAACTTTTTTCTGAAAATGATAATATGTGTAAATATAATTGAGGTTCTGATTCACTAATGAAGTTCATTAAGTACTGTATTTTTCAAATTAAATGTTTTAATATAATGTAGATATTTACTTTGTTAGAGCGAATGATTCGCGCAACAGACTTTTTGTAATATTCTAAAGCAAAAACGTTAATAAGGTATTCAAATAATTGTATTTTCTCCAAAAGGAATATAATTCACTCTGTGAAATCCTGTATTTAAATATCTGGAATAATAATTACTCAACAAGGTGAATACTTAACTAAATTGTTCCCATTTTGAGAATTCGCGCAGTTAGCTATTAAATGTAGAATAAGCTTGCCTAAAATGAATACTTAACTAAACTGTTCACATTTCAGAAAATTCACTTGTCTAGCTATTAACTTTTAGAATGCTCAGCTATTCGCATATAAATGCCATGGATTAAAAACAAGAACGCGAATATAAGTTAAATGTACAGAGTAATAATTTAACTTTTAAAGTAAATGAAGTGTTTTGTTACAACTTACCAGACATGATGTTCGTTGAAATTTCACTTTGAATGAGAAAAGTTTGCAGAGATCTTAGCTCGCTGTGTTGTCACAATACAGTGAAATCGCTGGGGAAGCTACTGCTTTTATATCGCTTCGCCTGATAAAAATCTGAAAGGGGTGAGAGATGTGACGGTATATAATACAGCGATTTTGATTGGCTACTCCAAAAATTCGAGAAGGAGAGGGAAATGCTAGCCTCGCACAGGGACATTTCGTAAGCAAGTCTAAACCCGTTATGGGGGAAACCATCGCTCACGCCAGCGTTCCTTAAGGGGAATGCTTCTGCGTATGACGCTAGGAAATAAAAAATATATTTTATTTTTTACATTTACCGCTAAAAATTCATTGTTAATTATTGTTACATTACCAAATTAATCACAGAGCGAAAATAATGTATTGTTTCTGTAGATATAATTTTCCTCGAACCGGCAACCTTTCGATTGTGAATAGACACGTTACAGATGTTTAAAGAACGTCTGATGCTATGTGTTGGCTTTATAAATCTATTCTCTATGCATTACCACGGGAAAAAACGAATAGCGAGTTACCGCTTGAGAAAAGTTAAAAGTATTTGAAAATTTAAACCAATATCAAAAAATCTGATGTGATACACTCACATGGCTTTCTCTACTCTTGTACAAACTATTTTTACAAGCACTTATTCCCTATATGCTTCATGTTAATCGAGATATCGAGATGTCAATGTTATTGGTAATTTTCATGACGATACAATGTGAATATGATAGGTTTTAAGCGATAGTCAAATATTTTAACGCTGGTTGCTATGTGGTGCATTCCATTCTCTTTGCATATCGAGGACATAAAACAAGAATAATGAATTTGAGAAAAAGTATAAGTATTGGAAAATTTTAAAGGGAATAACAAGCAATATCTCGAAAAACGATTTACTCAACAACAAGAATGTATATGATATAAATTATGTATTTTAACGTGATCTCCATTTTTTGTGTAGTAAAATTTTGTCTATCTCTTATGGTTTATCAATTTTGCAAAAGTCGTTCAGAATGAAGAATACTTTGGAGACATTCCCAGAAAAAACCCGCCTCCGAAATAAAGTCCACTTCCTGAAAATAATAACAATATTAATAATAATATAGAATGTGTAAAAGAACTTCGTAAAATATTGAAAAAATTCTTACCGTTCGGTGCTTGCTGCATGTATGGGGCAGGGCCCCCACCCCTGCTGATTTGGTGTCAGGTAGGTCTGGAAGCCTGGGGGTCGCGGTGCAGCGGTCGCGAAGCCTGCTGGTACAACGCTCGCGAAGCCTGATGCTACCGGTGCAGCGGTCGCATGTTGACCGATACCGCCTCCGAAATAAAGTCCATTTCCTGGAAAAAATAAATAAATAATAATAGTATAGCATGTTTAAGTATAGAGTTCTAAAGAATCTACACTCTATATGTGAAAAAAATACATGTTTTAAACACCCTCGTGAAAAATACATAGCATTCTGGGAGACCGAAAGAGTTATGTGACTGCATATGGGTGAGAAACTCCCCATAAATATATCCTTTTCTCCTTATACAATCCAGAACTCTATGCTATCGGAGGCATGCCTTTGTGTGCCAGAATCGACATTGTATGTCTACTATCATGTAATTTTTTAGTTACAAATTCTCAAACACCCGTCTGTAAATTCTCACCTTACGAGTGTTGCTGCATGTACGGAGGCAGAGCCACCTCCATGATGATTCGGTACCAGGAAGGTTTGGAAGCCTGGCGGTGCCTGTGCAGCGCTCGATGGATGATCGATACCAAAATAAAGTCCACTTCCTGGAAATAATAATACAAATAATAATAAAGAATATGAACAAGAAGTTAATATGAATTGTTACATTACTTATTTAAAAACTCTGAAGAATGCTTACCATTCGGGTGTTCGGGTGTCTGAATCATTACGGTATTTGATGAGCGATCCTGCAGCCTGCGGGCCAGAAAATTCGAGATATACAATTCATTTCTCATTACAATATCTTAAACATTTAATATTTTATTCAATATCGTTAGATTACTTGAAATGAATTTGTGTGTGTGTATTAAGTTTATATTAACATGTTGGAATATTCGAAAAAATATCTCTCGAATGGACGAGGTATTTAAAATCGTACTTGTCCTATGTTTACTAAGCCCAATCTTTTTAAAATGGAATAAATTAAGAGTAACGAGGATTGTTTAGGCTAGGCTCCATATTTCATTATTTATTTAGAATTAAACAAATGCTATTAGTCGTAATAATCAGGCACATGCGTTACCAATCAGATGCGCAAGTCAATTCATATACAATTAATTAATAAAAAAATATTTAATTGTTTTCATCGATCAGCGAGAGCCTTATTTATTTTAATAACGTATGTAATATCTATCATTCTGAATACTTTTTATTCTTCATATTACTCTCGCCAAATCATATTTCTTTGTTTAACATTCCGAAAAAAAATCAGTTTAATTTTTTGATATCATGTTTGCATTTCTTGTACGCGAGTATTTAAATAATGACAAAGATACAATCGAATGTTTAAGTACAGAATCTATACAGTATACGTTTAATTGAAAACTTAAATCATTAATATTCTTCATGTAGAATTATATTAATTATCGGGAAAACATTTTTTGTGGTAAGCTTAAAACATGTCTAGACGTGGTTTTCCCCTGTCTATGCTGGAATTTCTGGACAGAGGAAGCTCTTAAGAAAATCTTTTGTGTCGCTAATAGTTATTTACCCCGAGGGTCTGTGGTTTTTCAGAGCACTTAGCCTGCTTAATGAACTGGAAACACCCTTCATTGTTCACTAAGAGCTCTATACAAGACCTTGGTTTTAACTTCGTCTGAAGAAAAATTAATGATGCGGAAGGGACTCTCGCCTGCTAATGTGTCTACACACGCGTTCTTCAGGGGTGTACACCATATTTCTTTCAAGCAGTGTACGAAAGTGAATAATTCATTGAATTTCTCAAAGTTCGCTACGTCTTTAGAAAGAACATTTAAAACGAATATAAAAGTTATATTTGAAGTCTTCGTGCTTGTTACTTACAGGTACGCCTGTTTTGAATTGTAATTATTACTTCTCTCGTGTGAGAAGAGACATAGAGGGCTTTTATTTTTAACGTCAGTTGAAGCGTACTCGATGTGCTGGATACCCCTAGCCATTAAGTGCAGGTACTGAGGGAAAACCCAAGCGTCCTGGTTTAACCGCTTCTATTTAGACGAGGTACAGCTGTCGCATTGCGTCTTGGTTTTTCGTAAAGGGTTCTCGTGTTAACGTCTCATACAAGCTATTTGCAATTTCGCTTTAAGTTGCTTTTTAATTCATCTAAGCAATGTAATATTTTTTATAAACCCTCCAGTCAAAAGAAGAATTAAACACACGTTATTAGCCATAATAGTTATATACGCGTAATAATCGCGCATATACGATAACGAACAGTTGCGCTCGAGTCAATTACATTAATCAATCAAAAAAAACTTAATTGTTTTTAATCGATAGACTGCGTCGTTTCATTAGAAGTGAGATATTCATGGTAGATGAATAATTGGGTGAGATATCTCTAGGAGCGCGAGTCAATTACATTAATTAATAAAAATATTTAATTGTATTCATCGATCAGCGAGAGTCTTATTTATTTTTTATTTATTTCATAATCAATTCTTCCGGAGCCGACATGAACGCCCCTTGCATGTTAATTCCCCTTTATTTTTTTCCGGAATCATATTTCGCAGAATTATATAGAGTTAAGATGGCCGTCTTGCGTACACCTCGAATTTAAATATGGTGAATTCACAACTTTCGGGTATGACCACCAGGGGCGCTGTGTGGGAACACTCGCTGGAGTTTCACTCATATTACCACTTGGCGCGCTAGTGTATGTTGCGAACTGAAGCGGGAGTGGAGGGGATGCGGAAGTCGACTTGCCAGTCCAAATATCGAGAGTCAGTCATTCCAGTGAAACGTCTCGGAGCGGAAGGTTGCGGTCGGTGTTCCACCGCAATTATCACGCGATAACGAGTGTTACGTCAAGTCTGTCCTTTCATCTAAGTGTTGTAATATTCTTATAAATCCAAAATATATTTTCCCTCAAAAGTAGAATTAAATAAATGTTATTACTCGTAATAATTATACACATGCTACCACACATAGACGATAACGAACAGTTGCGCGCGAGTCAATTAATCATTCAAAAATACTTAATTGTTTTCATCGACAGACTAGCCTTGTTTCATTAGACGTGTAATTTATTGACAATAGTAGGTTATAAATAGCGGTTTAGGGACAGGTGTGCGCGATTCAATCAAAAATACTTAACTGCTCGACGAACAGCGTTTAATTGCAATAGTAGTAATATGATTGCGATTCTTTTTTCAATAACACACATTACCTAATTGATTGACACAATTATGTACTCAAACGATTTGCCGATATGGGGCAGGCATCGAGAATCGCATTCCCACACAGCCAACGTCACGCACCGAGAACCCCCCCACATATAACCCCTCACCCCGAGCGGCACATCCCCTACCCCAAGCCAATCACACGGCAGGGATTTAGACCAAGGGAAGGTACGCGACCGATGTATAGGATCAATACACACTCTCCCACCTATCCACAGGGAACCAACCAGAACACAAAGGGGAGGGAGGGTACGCGTATGGGGTGGGAGGGGGCGAATCACCGGCACGTGACCACAGGGGTGGGGGGGAGGACCTGCCGGCACAGACCCTGTCGGCATTAGATCAGCACACAAAGGGAAGGGGGCGGAGCTAGCGGCACGCGACCGGGCGGCAAATAGTAGCACACAAAGGGAGGGGGCGGGGCTAGCGGCATAGATCAAAGAACCTTATCAGATGGCGGCAAATCCTTTGTGTGCTGGAGTCGCTAGGTTATATCTACTGTTATAGAATTATAAAATGCTGTGATAAATGTTACATGACAAAACTTTATAAACAGAAGTATTCGGAATAACTTTGTTATTTACAATTCTTTAATAGGATGAATATTTAAGGAGTTATCCCAGATGTTTTCGGTACTATTATTCGCGTATATAAACCCTAGCTAGCACTGGAAAGAATGCACTTCCAAACATTTAACGAGCATAAGAAACAGGTCTTACGAATCGAGCGAGATGCCTCAGGCAGTAGCGTCTGTGGTTTGCATTAGAGAGGTCGAGAGTTCAAACCTAATAAATTGGGCAATCTGAGTGGAGTTTTATCAGGTAACGCGGCCCAAAGTTCCTTTCACAGAACAAAAGAGATAGAAATAAAATATATGGTATGTTTTGCCCAAGCAGATGGTAGAAGAAGGTAACTACGCGACTAAGGCCATTTATAAACAAGCTACCGAAGTAGATGATACTGGATGGCGACAACCAGTCATTAAATTAATTAGCGATCATACCAGGTCGTACAGCTACAGTTCGGCCATCTGCCCGACACACATTGAATTTTATGATTCAAAGAGCCCACAAAGAACCAATATTGAGGCAACGTTAAACAAGATCAGGAAGAAAACTAATCATTTGTGTTTTCACGTTAACTAACAACCCAGAATTTTTACTTTCTCTACCACGTACATAGTAGGCAGGGAAGGTATTGCATTCCACCAAAAAATTCGATAACGAGACTTCACCGGAAGTACATGTTTGAGGCCGCTGAATTAAAAAAAAACATTTTTAGAAAAAGGTCCATGTGTGTCTGCGTGTGTATTTGTGAACATAACTCAATGACAAAAGTCGGATAAATACCACACTTGGTATTTAGGTTCAGACCTTCCAATAATGCGACACAAAGATTTTCAAGAAAATCCTCCCAGCCCAACTACCCTTTACATGGAACATTTTTCTAAAATTTTTATTTTTTAAAAAATGGCTCTAACGATTGTGATTTAAATGGCATATATTAAAGATATTCACATGACAAATAAAATGTATATCTTGACTTTTCTGGGAATAGCCTGTGAATTTTGTATGATCTTGTAGGGATTCGGATTAGAATTACGTTATGGAGGGGACACATTAGCACCTCGACACACACAGGGATCTTTTGTGCATACATCCCCGGGAGGAACGGACGAAATGAAGGAACCGCAGGTGAAGTATGAGACGCGCAGAGGTCCCTGACTACTCAACCGCAGAGCACTCAATACAGCTCCCAAAGGCAATGGAGGGCGGCTCACAGGCTCCCCTCCAGCGGAGACCGGGGAAAGCTCGACCCAGCAGCGGAGACTCGAGCGGCCTCCGACTGACGGGGCCGAGAAGAATTTCCAACACGCAAGCCATCTGCGCCATTTGTCCGACACAGTCCGGAACCAACCTGTAACGTGAAAGAGGAAGATGAAATGAGAGGGAATGAGGGAAGAGAAATTTGGGGAGTCAATGAGCCTTCACAGCATACGCCTAGTGACCCGGGGAAACCCTCGAAAAAGTCCATGGGTCAGGAAGGTCGTTAACGGGAATCGAACCCAGGATCTCTTGAATCCGGTTCACAGACGCAACCGCCTGAGCCATCCCGCTGGGTATGAACTTGTATAACTGGTAAACGTTAAGCGATAGACGAAAACGTACCGCATAAAAAATGCAGATCTCTTTAAAACACACAATTTACTTAAAATAAGTTTTTCTGTGGCATAAGCCGTTTCTGAGATATCCGTTATTAAAGGTTCGAATTGTTCAATACTTGTCATTCTTTTAGTCTCATCGTTTTCAGTTGTTTCTCCCGATTGCATGGAAACAAGGAATTTAAGGCCGGCATATAGCGTTCAGTTCTTAAACATTTGACTATCGCTGTTTTCTTTGTATCTATAACGAAATGTGTAATGTAGCTATTTTTGCAACGGTTTATTTGGATTAAATGTAGTTGACAGAAAATAAGCTTCAGTAAGAATAGTTTGTATACCACTAATAAAGATAGAGGGTAGAGAAAGCCATGTGAAAGTATCACATCGGATTTTTTACGTCTGTTTTGCAAACTCAGACACACGCCGCACACACATACACACGAATATATACACACAGAGAGGAACACACTAGTTAACGTAATGACGCGAAAGCACCTGAGAATTCTGTTCGTTCAGCTCAACTCTTGAAGCACATTCCTGAAAATTTTCGACGCCTACACGTTACGAAAACATTGAATGACAAAAGAATTTTGTTCCTACATTAGTATAATTTTCGTGTTTATGTTAATGTAGTTTCTCTGAATTTAATCATCGCATTCAAAAATCACTGGATAATAACTATCTTAAGTTTATAAGTTCTTTGAATTGTTTTTCTACAATTCAAGGTGTAGTTAATAATTGTCTGTTTCGTCTCAAAGGATTTTTCATCCATATCTACTTGACAAGTAACATCTTTGAAGCTGCTATTATTATTATTGTTATTATTATTATTATTATTATTATTATTATTATTATTATTATTATTATTATTATTATTTATGTTCTTAACTTTGTGCAGATATCCCAAAGGAACTACCTTCTCTTTTAGCTTCTCATCTGATACGATGGATATAGGAAAGAAATTTCGAAGCTGATGGATACAGTTATATATTATATTCTATACCGTTTGATGTAAAATGTTACATAAACACATATATGTTATATATGTACATATCCAGATATACTGTTTCTTTTTATAACTTAAATACACATGTTTTATTGCTTGTACAACTTAAGAGCAGAATTTTCATTAGTATATATTAATAAAATAACATGGTAAACTTGTTTGATATCACAGCATGAATATTGTGAAATATAACACACATCTAACCATATTCTATGTGTACACAGATTCAATTCTTTCACCTCTCACACTAACTTTGTCTGGCACTTCGTCCTTCCTGTGCATATAAATACTTCTCTGGATTTTCTGTGATTTCGCTGAACGCATCAGTTATTTTCTTTATTTTTACGAGATCCATTACCGCTCGTTTTAGATGCATTTATTTTGTTATGTCTTCCTTCTTTACCCTTTGGCTTTTAGACTCTTATCTACTCTAAGACCGCATCTTTCGCCATCAACTTTTGCTGATTCTCTTAATTTGCAATCTCCAGAGGTCATAATTTGTATATAAGATTAAGTTTATTTTTACTTTCTCTACTACGCATAGTAAGTAAGGGAAGTATTGTATTCCACCCAAAAATTCGATACAGAGATTTCACGGGAAATATATGTTTTGAGACCCCTGAATCCAAAAAAAGCATTTTTGGAAACATGTCCGTATGTGTGTCTGTGTCTCTTTGTCTGTGTGTCTGTGTCTGTGAACAGCATAACTCAGAAACGAACAGTCGGATAAACACCAAACTTGGTATTTAGGTTCAGTATCTTCCAGAGATGCGACACAAAGGTTTTCAAGAAAATTCCCCACCCCAGATTACCCTTTACATGGAAAATTTTTCGAAAATTTTAATTTTCTCAAAAATGGCTCTGACGATTTTGATTAAAATATCATATGTTTAAGATATTTTCATGACAAATAAAATGTATATCTTGAATTTTCTGGGAATGTCTCCAAAAGCATTCTTCATTGTGAACGACTTTTGCATAACTGGTAAACCATAAGAGATAGACAAAATGTTACTACACAAAAAATGTATATCGCGTTAAAATACACAATTTACGTCATATACGGTTTTTTTGTTGAGTGAATCATTTTCGAGATATTGCTTGTTATTCCCTTAAATTTTTCAATACTTATTTTCTCAAATGGGAATTCGTTATTCATTTTTTTTTGTCTTGGATATGCAAAGAGTATTAATCTGTGGCAAAGGGAATGGTGCTGCACCTAGCAACCAGCTATTAAGAGATATGTATATGCTTAAAGGCTACTGTATTTCTATATTGCCCTTGCAAATATAAAACAAGGGGAACATAGTACGCCTTAAGCGATAGTCAAATATTTTTAGAACTGGTCGCTATGTGTAAAATGTAATTCTCTTTGCACGTCAAAAGGTCGTTTCTGCAAATGTTTATCTCGATTAATATGAAATAGATGGAGAATAAGCGTTTGTAAAAATAGTTTGTACAAGAGTAGAGAAACTCATGTGAGTGTAACACATCAGATTTTTCTATTTACTTTACTTTATTAACTGAGAGGTCAAATTGGGTTGTTTTTCTGTAGTTTTAGGATACATAAGTAGGTTTGTGACAGACAAAGGGTACCTTTCTCTAGCTTCTAGTTTCATTCCACCATACTTAATTTGAAGTTCTGGATTGAACAATCCAACCCGGCACTTGTGGCTGAAGAATGCCACGAAAAGAAAATCCCAATGAGAACCTACGGAATTTATATTACTTTTAGTTATTTTCCCATCATAAATCTCTTGAAGCTCTAAAGCACTCAGCTGCAAGTTTTGAGACTTCAATTTCCCTCGCGTTTTACTCGCTGCATCTGTAGTAGATCCATTTCGTATAGCTCAGGGCATGTAGGGCGTGAGCAGGAAGCGAAAGTGTTAATCAGCAGTTACACGTGCATTGCTTGTATCTAATCTGTTAGCAGCGGTGTTCATAATGGCTTCATCCTTTCAACTCCTATAGTTACCTATATAGTTTTGGAAGACTTTAAAACGTTATACTGTTACGCGAATATTAATCATCATGTCTTACTACAAAATATTGACACTTTTCATTGCAACAGGTAGGTATACTACAAAACAAGACTAATGTTACAAAGAGAGAAAATTGGTGTATATGTGTGATGGGGAGAAGGGAGTAACCTCGGAAACAGCTTAACTGATACTGATAATTCCTTCACCGTCGAAAATTACTTCTTTCCCAGTGGCTATGGGCTATAAACACACCTTATAATTTAAATTCCTAAATGACTAAAAAGCCTTTACGAACATGTTGGAGCCATAAAATAGCATGCTGCCGAGAAGGCTCTTACTTTTCGATGACAATTCAGAGGAGTATAAATAGTTGCTGCTACCTAACAGAATAAGTATGTAAAATTAAGACAGAAGCCACGGACGCTTCATTCAAAGCAACACATAAGTTGTCATAAATTAGCAACTGGGACAGAAGTTTCCGAGGTCGCGCGTTCAAGCGCGGCGCAGGGCGATGGAGTTTTTCGGGCGTAAACATCCTTCGGAAGGGAAGTAAAGCCGGTGGTCCCGTGTCGTAGATTTACGGTACGCAAAAGAACCTAAAGCCTGATAAAGACGCCTCTGTGCAAAATTACCGGTCTTTCACGCCCAATATAGAATGGGACGCTAAGGACCATAGTAGTTAAAGAGCGTCCATAAATAAAACTCAGTTCAATTTGGGCCGGAAGGCACAGCACCAAAAAAAGTCTGACGTGATTTATTCACACGACTTTCTCTACCCACGGTAAACTCACAGTGCATCTGTTATGTGTTATATATTCATATAAAAAGTGATTCTTCTGTCTATGTTGCGTTACTATCGATATATATTTTACCTAGGGATGAGAGAGTTCAACTTGTGAGATCAATATTCAAGCGTTTATTTGTGGCAACAAGCTCTTGCAAATGGAAAGAAAAGAAAGAAGAGCAAGAAAGAAATCGAAAAATTTAAAGCATGACCGTTATATATGATGCTGGGCAAGTTGTTAACTTTTAACATGGACCAAAAAAAAAAATCTGATGTGTTACACTCACATGACTTTCTCTACTCTTGTACAATCTAATTTTACAAACGCCTATTCTCCATATGCTTCATGTTATCGAGATATCGAGATGTCAATCTTATTGGTAATTTTCTTGTAGATGCAAGGGAAATATGGTAGCTTTTAAGCGATAGTCAAATATTTTAACCTGGTTGCTATGTGCCGCATTCCATTCTCTTTGCATGTCCAGGACATAAAAAAAATGAATAACGCATTTGAGAAAAAGTATAAGTATTGGAAAATTTAAGGAAATAACAAGCAATATCTCGAAAACGGTTCACTCTACAAAAGAAATGTATATGACATAAGTTGTGTATTTTAACGCGATCTACATTTTTTGTGTAGTAAAATTCTGTCTATCTCTTATGGTTTCCCAGTTATGCAAAAGTCGTTCACAATGAAGAACACTTTTGGAGACATTCCCAGAAAATTCGAGATATACATTTCATTTCTCATGACATTATCTTAAACATATGATATTTTAATCAAAATCGTTAGAGCTATTTTTGAGAAATTTAAAATTTTCGAAAAATGTTCCATGTAAAGGGTAGTCTGGGGTGGGGGGATTTTCTTGAAAACCTTCGTGTCGCATCTCTAGAAGATACTGAACCTAAATACCAAGTTTGGTGCTTATCCGACTGTTCGTGTTTGAGTTATGCTGTTCACAGACACACACACAGACACACACACGGACATGTTTCCAAAAATACTTTTTTTGGATTCAGAGGGTCTCAAAACATGTATTTCCGGTGAAATCTCGGTATCGAATTTTTGGGTGGAATGCAATACTTCCCCTACTTACTATACGTAGTAGAGAAAGTAAAAACACTAACGCTACGGAACAAGATTATTAGACCCAAATTGTGATTGTGTATTTTAATCAGCTCTTCATTTTTCCTGCAGTAGGTTTTTGTCCATTCTTTCAGTTTCCCTAGTAGGATGTAGAATGTATTTTTCTGAGGGAATAACTCGCGCACTGCGACCAATCTGATCCCGGGAAGCAGGGATGAGGTGAAGGAGCCGTAGGAGGTAAATAATCAGAGAGGGCTAAATCTGGCGAATAGGGTGCATGCTGAAGCAATTCGAACTTTAACTCATTGATTTTGGCCATGGCGATAATGGATCTGTGAGCTGGTGCATTGTTTTGATGAAACAAAAGTTTCTTTTCCACTAAATGCGGCCGTTTTTGCTTGATTTCAGCATTCAAATGCTGTAATAAGTTAGCATAATACTCGCCATTGATTGCTTTTCCTTTTTGAAGATAATCAATGAAAATTATCACATACATTCCAAAAAACTGACGCCATGACCTTGCCTGCAAATGGTACTGTCTCACCTTCTTTGGAGCCGATTCTCCCCTTTCAATCCACTGTTTTGACTGTTCCTTCGTCTCAGGTGTGAAGTGATGGATCCATGTTTTATCCATGGTTATGAATGGACACAAAAAATCGGCTTTGTTGCACCAAAACATCGCCAAACACTTGACTGAAACATCTTCACGATGCTGCTTTTGTTCCATTGTGAGTAAATACGGCACCCATCTTGCGCATACTTTTTCATGACTAAATTTTCAGTCAGTATGCGATATACAGCACTTTTTGAAATGACTACGATGTCTGCTAGCTCGCGCACTCAGTCGCCGGTATCCAGTACCATTTTGTGGATTTTCCTACACAATTGCTGGCGTGTTCACCTCATTTGGTCCACCACTGCAATGTTCGTCTTGGCAGCTCGTACGGCCTCGCTTAAACTCTGCCACCCAATATTTTACTGTTGTAAATGAAGGAGCAGATTCCCCCAGAGTAGGATCTAGCTCTCACCTTTAATATTAGTTGGACTAAGACCTTTCAAATGAAAGTATTGTATGACATAACGATGACCAGTTTTATCCATGTTTACAAATTCGCTGAGAGTTCACTATTGATGGCTGCCAAAGAATTACTAAACGACGTAGCATCATCAAACTTCAGACTTATGCTTTATAAAGTTGGTACTTTCTACCAAAGTCATTTGTTTGAAACAACAACCACTATCTATACATCAGGTCGGGTACTTCTGGGATTGCCCTTGTACTTCTGCTACAAGTCTTTGCAGAGTTGGAAGGCGAAAATAAATGTTTTAGCAGAAAATGTCTAGATCGTGTTCGGCACATACTCGAGAAATTACATATTTATATCCGAAGAAAGGACACCTCGGGTCATACAGATATTCTTGATGCAGAAAAATTGATATAGTAAGATGTTGAAACCAATAAGAGAAAATTGTTTACATGCTTGAAACTTCCCTTTGAGCTGTTGTACGAACATAGGTATCATAGTTGCAAATAATGCCCTTAAAACAACGAATTTGTCCATATTACAATGAGAGGGATTTTAAACTAGGAATAGGATTTCGTATCAGGGTTAGAAATCACTTGTCTGACGCAATTGAAAAATGAACTGTTTTTTGACAAATATGGTGTCCTCATTTTTCACAACAATCTTACGTAGTGAGATGAGCAAAGCAAACTAAAGACAAATGCACTTTCAAGAATGAACTGCTGACAACTTATGTAAATGTTTCGTTTTAATTACACGCGCGAAGTGTTCGTTGGTGTCAAACTTGAACACTTATGTTTTCAACGATATCTTTGCATTTTTACTGCAGATGTTAATAAAACGAATTTAATCCTCCAACTATTGATATGTATATTAATAGTTGCAAACATGCAATATAATTAATATTTGATGGTTGAATTTTACTATTATAATACTACTACCCTATATTTGTTAACGTTTACGTGTGATTTGATTCATGCAGCATTTTAAAAAATAACTCTTTTGGTGCTACCAGCCATCTCACCTTTAGTTGTTGACTGGCTTGGCACACTACCAGGCATGACTAATCGATCACCAGTTCACAGAGGCTATAGCGTGGTTGAACTCGATACTGTTTTTGAATAGCTGACACTGATTAATTTTATTTTCGCGTAATAAGTATTTCTATTATTCATTATCGTTGAAAAATAGTATGCAATATACATGCGTTAAGTCCTTTGCAGAAACTACGAAGGTAAAATACGAGACTTCTTCCTCATTCTGCAAAAATGCCTTATTGTACTTGTATCTCAATATATTGCCTTACCTCATGATGCGTTGCTTGCTGTTCCTTGTTAATTTTTTCGTTATTACAATTGCTGTAAGATAATTGTTAAAAGGGCTATTATTTTGGGTCAGTGCGTAACTGCATAGATATCTGGTAATCTTTCACCAATAATAAGCCTGAATTTTACTTTCGTCTTACATAGTGATGCTATGTTTTAATTTATTTCTTAATTTAGTCTTTATCAAATTCTAGAGTGTACCGTAAAAATCTGTTACAAAATAATGGCGGGACTATACTTCCAACTGTTATCCATTGAACACTTTTGCACACAATCGTTCCTCTTGTTCTACCGCGAGAGATGGCTGGCACACTGCCAGTGTTTGCCTGAGAGTGTAACTGTTTAGTTCATAACTGATCTATGCTACGCTGTCTTTCGGCAGGCGGTGCAGCGCACGCTCCGCGTGTGCCTAGAGACGCACAGTGTTGTCAGATATTGCAATCCAAGTATGTTAATTTTATAAAAATGCTTGAAGATGCTCTAAAGATATTTGGTTCTTTTTGGAGAGTTCCATTCGTGGTTTAAATGTGGACATCCACACCCCTTTCATCCTGTATGTAGGTAGGTAGGTATGCGTTACCAAAGTAATATACTTAAACATTGTTTTTGTAGTTACGTTGCAATGCTTATCAAAGGCCAATATATGGAGTGGTTTGGTAATTGTACAGGAGGATTCCGAAATTTGGAGTAACACAAAGTTGTAATTTTTTTTCGGTGGAACACCTCATATTTTATTAACTACATAAATTTGTTGCGCTCTTCATCTTGACTCAAATGATACAAGCACTAGACATCATTCTTGTATTCAGGTCATTTAAAGAACGAAAACAGTCTAAACATGATGTGTACACTTCCAGCTGTAAACTGTGTGTGAAAAGGGAAATTTTAATACAAATGTTTAAATTGCCCTCCCTTTGCTGTAATGCGTCTTTTAAAAGTATTCTGTGTGTGCCGTCATGTGACATTATACAGTACGTTTGGAGAAATATCTGCATGCCTCGACAATCTTGTTTTGAGATCTACATTTTCTGACGTCATAGACCTCGGATTTTAAGTATATTCATAAAATGAAGTCATGGTGTCATATCTGGCCATCTCATAGGTTCGTTGGTTCCAATCCATCTTTGTGGGAATTCCTTGTCCAGGTATTCAGAAATAATAGCTGCGCTTTGGCTGGAATACTATCCTACGAAAGACTATTTAAAGAGGTAGTTCTCTTAGAGCATTCTGAAAAAACAGTAGATATAATACAGCTGTTTACTAATTTGGTAAAAGTAAGGACCTAACACGCGACCATCTAAAATTCCACACCATACGTTGGTACCCAACACTTGCTGATGATTTTTTTCTCGCAACCAATGAGGATTTTCTGCAGTCCAGCACTGTGCATTATGACTACTCCATTGTTATGAAATCTTGTTTCATCTGTCCATAAAAAAAACTGTCCATTTAGATAGGACGTTGCAATCATCAATTATTTTCACCATAACTGCAAAAACAAAACTCAAACTTCTCTTATAAACCGTTTCTCTGAGATACTAAATGCAACTTGTATGGGTGCAATTTATCCTGTTTCAAAATTCGATGTAACAAACTTCTGGATATACCTGATACGATTAGCAATGTCCCTTACGGATACCTGTGGGTATATCTCAAGATATGTTCCTGCACTTTCCACAAATAAGGATCATATCCATTTGAAAACTTGTTGCAGCAAACTGGCAACAGTAAATAAATTCTAAACATTGCTTCTGTTGTCATAAAGATATCATGGCCTACTTGCAATAATTTTAACATTTGTATTAAAATTTCCCTTTGGTTACACACTTTACAGCCAAAAATTACACACCGTGTTTAAGCCGTTTTAGTTTTCCAAATGACTCGAAAACAAACCCGTGACACATAATGTCTATAACGTTTTATTCAGGATAAAGAATGCAACGCATTTATATATTAAAATATAGGATGTTCCATTTAAATAAATACAGCTTTTGCCACCACGAATTTCAGGATAACCACCAACCACTCTATATTGCAGGCCTGGGTAAACATTACAACATAAATGCAAAACAGTTCTTAAATATACCACTCTATCAGTTATTGGATTGTCCCATAGGTAACGGGACACACTAGATATACACTAACAGGCAGATATAAATTTCAAAAACCATTTTTCTTTCAGATTAGCTCTTGTATTTGCTAATATCAGAGATCTGTCCAAAACTGAAAATTATCAGAAATACTGGTTAAAAATACATGGTGGTAAGTAAAGATATTCAACTCTATAATGAAGTTCATACCTACTGGATTTTAAGTTCTAATGGAAAGCTTACTTGTAATGAATTCAGATAATAACATGAGTAGGTATTATACAGTGGCATATGCGACTTAGCAATTAGTTCAATTATTACACCCGAAAAGGTAATTTATAATGTGGAAAAGGTCACCGCGTCCCCGCCCCTATTGTTCATTGTCTACTTGAATGAGCATCAGTTTGGATTCCCGTGGCAGGAGAAAACAATCAGTATTACAAATTAAGCTTGTTAGTTCATGATATAATCACAATGGGGTCAAACATTTAACCCTTTAGAAACCTATTGTTCTCTTGAATAAGATTAATGTACACAAGCCCTATGACATCACAACAAAGCATATTAATTAAGGTCTATGCAATGCTCTGAATAATCAGCCATTCTGTCCTTTACGTAACCTTGTACAAAAGTTGTTTCCCACGAAAAGCAATTAAGATCCATTCATGAGTTATGTAATGAATTTTCAAAATATCCTAATATATGCGACCGGTCTGCCGTTAGGAGACACAAAAACAAAGAGAGAATTATATGAATAGACATCCCATTGTACCTCATTTCAGAGTTACTATTCGCCAGAGATGGAATCTTCAATTTCCATGACACTCATCGCCAGCCGGACGAAAATCTACATCTTACCCGTCAGTCACGACACCAATAACAATTCATCGTGAATCTGTTCACAGCAATACTAGGCGACAGTTTAATCAAACCAAGTTTACTTCGATCAACAGGACATACACATATCTTATGAAACAGCGGGAAGTAGTAGAAAAATTCCATTTGATGGATGTTCGACACATGGGTGGTTAGCACATGAAGGTGCGCAGCTCCATTTTAGTCAAGCTACCAGAAATGCCTTGAATGGCCAACTTCATAGCAAATGGACTGTACAAGAACCTTGCATTACCCAAACTCAGATCCAATAAATGTTTGTTTGTAAGGTCATTTTAAAGAAGTTATTCATTGATAGGTAGATTGGGACGGAGGATTTCAGCACTGCGGGCAATGCCTATGTGACTTCCAAGATGAAAAGTTTAGTGAGGAATTACACAGGATGGCCAGATTAGATGGTGGTAGCAACAACCGGGCTGCCTTCTGCATGGTATTTCGGCAGGGGGCCCTCACCAGCAGACGATTCCAATACCAGCGAATTTTCCATCTCAAACCACATCATCCGTTGCTACCCGGCACTGTGAACCTGAAAGATAAAAACCTGATGTGTTACACTCACATGGCTTCCTCTACTCTTGTACAAACTATTTTTACAAACGTTTATTCTCCATCTACTTCATGTTAATCGAGATAAACACTTGCAGACTCTATCTTATTGCTAGTTTTCTTGTAGATGTAAGGGGAATATATATTTGCAAGGGCAATATGGAAATACAGTAGCCTTTAAACATCGACATATATCTTAATAGTTGGTTGCTAGGTGCAGCACCGTTTCCTTTGCCACAGATTAATACTCTTTGCATATCCAAGACAAAAAAATGAATAACGAATTCCCATTTGAGAAAATAAGTATTGAAAAATTTAAGGGAATAACAAGTAATATCTCGAAAATGGTACACTTCACAAAAAAATGTATATGACATAAATTGTGTATTTTAACGCGATCTACATTTTTTGTGTAGTAAAATTTTGTCTATCTCTTATGGTTTACCAGTTATGCAAAAGTCGTTTACAATAAAGAATACTTTTGGAGACATTCCCAGGAAATTCAAGATATACATTTCATTTGTCATGCAAATACCTTAAACATATGATATTTTAATCAAAATCGTTAGAGCCATTTTTGAGAAAATTAAAATTTTCGAAAGATCTTCCATGTAAAGGGTACTCTGGGGTGGGGGGATTTTCTTGAAAACCTTCGTGTCGCATCCTTGGAAGATACTGAACCTAAATACCAAGTTTGGTGTTTATCCGACTGTTCGTTTCTGAGTTATGCTGTTCACAGACAGACAGACAAACACACGGACATGTTTCCAAAAATGTTTTTTTGGATTCAGGGGATCTCAAAACATGTATTTCCGGTGAAATCTCGGTATCGAATTTTTGGGTGGAATACAATACTTCCCCTACTTGCTATACGTAGTAGAGAAAGTAAAAAAGGAGTGAAATTAAATGGAATGAGGGATGGCAGAAATTCATCCCAGCATTATCCTAGGCACCAGGACAAACAGAGCCTCAGTCGCTATACACTGAGCTGTCCCATGTTTATATACCCGCAATCCCTTCTCACCATTGAAATACTTCTTCAGCACATATAGCATGTGTTTGATAGACATTTGTTACTTTTTGAAGCTTGGGTATCTACGAGACATGATTGCGTGCTGGCATTCATGCCACAAGTAGTCACTTTGAGCACCTCTGCGATGGAGAGCATCGTGCCACGAGGGCAACAGAACTGGAGCAATGACTCGGAAACGCGGAACAAGGGACGCATATTCACCTAAAGTTTTCTCTTTGTTTCAGTGTCTCCAATCTGCTGCAGACCTGGGTACCACATATTGCGATCCACCCTGCATATCATTCAGTAGACAACCGTTTCCTTTTAAGATTTCACATTCTCTCTTATTTGATATTGCGGAATGCTCTCCAATATTGATTTTACATGCACCTCCACGTGTATCTTTATATACTGAACGATGAATTTGAAATAAAAACTACGGGAATTTTGAACTTCTACAGATAAACACGCTGGCATAATGTATGACGATTACTATTTGAGGCGCGCGCATGTTTATTTGTAGTTTACAAAGATTTACTTACTTCTTTTAAAAAGGAAACAGAAATAAATAAAATGGAAAAAGATAAGTAAAACAGAGAGAAGTTTCTCTCTTCTTGTTATTTCTTGTTATGTGGTCTTGTAATTTAGTTTTCCCTGAAAAGAGAAGAATGAATATATTCCAATATATACGTACAGGATACAATATTCCTCTCCTTCTTTTAAAGTAGATTAAAGAGAAAAAATCTGATGTGTTATTTGCACATGACTTTCTCTACTCTTGTACAAACTATTTTTACAAAAGCTTATTCTCCATATGCTTCATGTTAATCGAGATATCGAGATGTTAATCTTATTGCTCATTTACTTGTAGATGCAAGGGGAATTGGTAGGCTTTAAGCGATAGTCAAATATTTTAAGAGGTGGTTGTTATGTGGAGTATTCCATTCTCTTTGCATTACCAGGACAAAAAAAACGAATAACGAATTTGAGAAAAAGTATAAGTATTGGAAAATTTAAGGGAATAACAAGCAATATCTCGAAAATGGTTCACTCAAAAAAAAGTGTATACGACATAAATTGGGTACTTTAACGCGATCTACATTTTTATGTAGTAAAATTTTGTCTATCTCTTATGGTTTACCAGTTATGCAAAAGTCGTTCACAATGAAGAATACTTTTGGAGACATTTCCAGAAAATTCGAGATACACATTTCATTTGTCATGAAAATATCTTAAACATAATGATATTTTAATCAAAATCGTTAGAGCCATTTTTGAGAAAATTAAAATTTTCGAAAAATGTTCCATGTAAAGGGTAATCTGGGGTGGGGGAATTTTCTTGAAAACCTTCGTGTCGCATCTCTGGAAGATACTGAACCTAAATACCAAGTTTGGTGTTTATCCGACTGTTCGTTTCTGAGTTATGCTGTTCACAGACACAGACACACACACACACACACACACACACGTTTCCAAAAATGTTTTTTTTTTATTCAGTGGGTCTCAAAACATGTATTTCCGGTGAAATCTCAGTATCGAATTTTTGGGTGGAATACTATACTTCCCCTACTTACTATACGTAGTAGAGAAAGTAAAAAAGAGCAAAATTATTGAAATACTTCCACTCTGAAAGTCAAACTGTTCCGTTGACCTCAACTGGGGAACTTTGATCAGACTAAAAGGCAAGGTGCTAACGTCATACCCTACATGAGTAGAATACAAATAAAAATAGGAATAACGATGAATCTGTCTTCTTTGGCAGGAGAAGAGCCTTGTTCAACGTGCACTACCTTGTTAGATAAGTAAATGACCATAAAGTGCAAACGTTGTGTTGTTCTTCCGGAGTATTGCCACACTTGAGTTTTTAAAGGCAAACAGTGAACAGACGTGGAGAGATTTAAAAATAACCAAGGCCATGACGCCCGCCCGGCTGAATTTGCGCTAAATGCTGCTTGCATAATGCGGACCGAGAGCAACCTATCGATAAAGACTGTAAACACACAAACAACTGAGCTCTGCTTTCTCTTCCAACTGAAGTTCAACTAAGGGTCACGGAACATATGAATAAAAATGCACGCTTCTAGCAAACGTTTTTGTGGAGCAGATCCTTAGACGATAACGATAAACATGACGCATATCTAACCGTCTGAAACGTAGTTTCATTTTGTTTGTCAGCAAAACCATACAAGTTTTGATGTTTATATATTTGTGATCGAAGTATAAGTACACTACATGTGGCATATTTTTCCAAAGCACAGAACCACTGAAAATTAAGCAACAGATAAACATTTCTAATATCCTGCTTTCTGATGTATGCTTAAACATCGCATAATATGAGCAGGTTATTAACAGGCATAGGAATTCGTAAGCAGTTGGCTTCAGGTTAGCTAC
Organism: Deroplatys truncata; assembly: GCA_030765065.1. Taxonomy (NCBI): domain Eukaryota; kingdom Metazoa; phylum Arthropoda; class Insecta; order Mantodea; family Mantidae; genus Deroplatys; species Deroplatys truncata. Next base: position 130,736,136 of record CM060980.1, read on the forward strand.
ACTCAAACCACTATCAATACAAAGAACTTAAACAGAAGTTTCCGAGGGACTATGACGGCAGGTAAAACACGGTCTCGTGACTGAACCGCACACGCCAACAGACTGTACGAAGGATGGGGGTTGTTTGTTATCTGCGACGTCACCGCGTAAAGTCCAATAACAGTTCAATCTAATTTCCTTTCTTCCTGGCTTTAATGTTTGGGTATTGCTATGCCTAGTTATTAATATCGCAAAATATATGTTTAAGTTTAATGATCAAATAAGATAAAGAAAGCTGTAGAGATGTATTTAAGCGCAAAAAGTATTTCACCATATTTTCATTATATGCCCATAGGGTAATACCGTTAATTTAAATCTAAATTGGCTATGTTCATAAGAAATAATGATGAGCATAAGTATAACACTAGGATCAAAGTAAACTTATAATAAAAAATCAATTAATAAGGCTCCACATGTGATAGGAGCCCAGCTGTATAACAAGCTTCCTAGAAATTAAAACAGTACAATGTAAATGTGTTTAAAAGAAAGCAAAAGAATATTTCGTAACGAAAGCCCTATACAAAATAGAGGAACTATAAAATAGAACTTCAGAATAACAGAATGTGTAGTTATTAGTATTTATAAAAGAATGTTTGATAGCTGTGATCATTTACATAAAATTATATACAACCACATTTTGATTTGGTCTCAGCCATTGTAATATAATAAATGGACTTATTATAAACCCCATAGGTGCCCATTGCAGCAATAATGAAAGTGATAAAATATAAATGAGACGTTTTGAGTTTCAAGCCAAATATATGAATTTTCTGCATAGTTCTCCAACGTGAGAACATCACAAGCACGTGACTTACACAGGAAAATAACTCTTGGCCTGGAAGGAGGATTTTCAGACCAAGCCTAGTGAATTCCCTGTACTATCAATATGAATGAATGGAAGGAACACTTTAATGAGATTTTTTCATTAGTTCACGTTTTGTGAATGATAAAGGTACCGTCGTGTCTCTAACGCAACCCGTATATGGCCTATAACCTTCGGGGGCTACCTGATTCCACCAAGCGATGAGTGGAACCATTTAAGAGGTGAAGGCATCCAGAGGTGGGAGTCCGTTACCTCCGATGGTAGGGTGATAATGAGGATGGCGGTGGAATGAGAGGACCTACAGCTTTTACCGTGGACTCCGAACACCTTGGCCTTTGGGGATATTCCACTGATGGCGTGGATAGGGCCGACTTAAACTCGCCATCTAGAGCCGGGAATCGTATCTCGGATCCTCAGCCCGAGAGCCGGAAACGAAAACCTTGCGCTATCCGGGCGACCTGATAAACGCATTAAAACAGTTATTTTGAAAAACAAAGAGTGATTTACAGCAAGGTTCCAACAGCCAAAAGTCTTTCTCAATGAAGCTCAGCTTTGGCGGTTGTTGACTGCTTTCGTATTCGGTAGATTCTCTTTCCTTGGGAAGTATTTTGTGACGCTGATAGTTGAAAGGATGGTCTTCATTTCGAGGGCTTTTCTTTTACTACCCTTATTCTGATGCGTTGCGCAACGGGTGCATGGACAGACAGATGGTTGGGCGAACGGAAGGATGAACGAATGGACAAATTAATGGATGCGTCCAGAAAGATGGTGAAAGCGTGAAAATGTAGTCACCCTTCCCTTCCAAAGGCATACAGAATCGAAAATTATGTGAATGTAGTTGAGTGTTGGTGTTTTTTTTTGAGTACAGTGACTAGCAGATTATTCAGATATAAATTAACACAAACAAGTATTAACGGTTTAATGCACATATTAAATTCCTAGAAGACGTAAATTACTAAATGACATGGCAGATGAGTTACAAAGAAATGAGAACGAAGCAAACAAACCAAAAATATAGAGATCTGTCTTTTAGCACATTTAAAGAGTGGTTTCTTTTTCTTCCCTTTTTCAGCGAAATACCAGCAATATTTTACGATAATTATAAATATTTCCTATTGTCCATTGTATACGAAAATAGTACATTGAAGTAGTCGGCAAAACAAGGAAACATTACAAAGAATAAGTAAATTAAAATAGACTATTCATACTGACACGGGTGCTCGAGGTCGTTAAGGTCTGGACTCTTGAGTGTAAGGTCCGAGAGTAGTTTATTTATGTTCGTTCTAATCCCATTTTGAATACATAATGAGTTATGACGTAACGACACATCTCCCGGAAGCCCACGGTTGTGATCTAACTTCTGGTTTTTGGTCTTCCAGCCTTCTAAAAGCATTTAGATGTGGCGATAAAGAACTGCATATGAAACCTCTTTCCCGATGGCCAGATCTGTACCCAATGACGGGGAAAACATCGAGAATCCTACACGCCTCGAGCAATTACACCATCCCCGCGAATAATTTTTATCGAAAGGGTTAATCAGCCGTTAATAAAATCGGTAACAATGACGCTACAGTGACGTGCCTTATGTCAAACATAACTGATTTTTTTTCCGGCGAATCAATTGATACCTCCCCATCTGGTAGTTCACGAGGCCGTGTTAAGAAATTGATTTCAAAGTTTTGATTGTGGGGAAGCCGCTGCCTCCTCGCCCAATGAATCCATTGACGACAATAGATTCGTTCTGCTGGTACTTTGTACGTTACCATCATTGAAAGTGAAAATTCCGACACGCTAAGCATACACGGTTGTGTATTTAACGAATCCTACATTTGATAAGGAGACGACTTCACCCTTTCCCATTGGTAATTCATGTGCACGTGTCGACCGAAAATGATGAAAAATCTGATCCAATGCTTTCTATCGTCACAAACTGGGCGGTATTCACCAAATCTGTATAACATTCACATACCACATAAAGTCGAATTTGCATACTTCGAAGCTTTACCTTATTTGTTTGGGTGTTCTATTACAATTCTTTAAGTAATCTCGTTTCAATGGCTGAAGTTGCTATCATACAACGTATACTGTTTAGCATTTACATTCCATGTAAAGATGTTACGTATTTACATGGTATGAAGCTTTGTGATTGTTGAAGAGATCGCCCATAATATTGCAATTTATTTAAATGAACATACTGAAAAATTATAATTAATTCTACAAGATTTCCTAAAGACCGTATAATTGTAATTTAATCTGTATTGTTCTGAATGGATCTAGCGGGCCGTGCTTTAATGAACTATTTGTCTCCAAAACCTCCAATAGTGCTTTATAAGCAATAACCTACACACATACATGCATACATACATGCACTCAGTGGCGTGCGGGAAGCGTGACTGTTTTTCCCATCGCCGCATTCAAAAGCGTACGAGTTCGAATCTCGAACAAGAGGTGGCTATCGCACGGGATGGTTAAGAGATGCGGGTGCAAAGTTATATGGAACAAACCTTCATTATTTCGACTCAATTTTAAATACGATGGCAGGTTTTTTAATGGTTACTGGGTGAGGAATAAATAACGTCATGACAGAGTGTTAGTTTTACTTCTTCCACCTCTAATAGCCAACCTAACAACAGTTACTCTAAATATTGCGTTACTATGCTAATCCTTTACATATGAAGTAGCCTTTACCTATAATATTACAAAATGTTGGAGTAGAAAATATATCCTTCTATTAAGCGTCATTATTTAGTTTCCGAAATTATGTTTACAAGCTATCCCAGAACATATGTAGCGTTTTAAAAAAACAGATTATTAATGCAAAGATCAGGTATACTATTAGTAATAAGATTAACCAAAAAGCGACATCAAAGTGTCTCAATAAGCTAAAAAGGCAGGGAAGCTATTTCCCCCAAAATCTCGACCTCGAGATATCACCATAAATACATGTTTGAGGTCCTTGAATCCCACAAAAGGTATTCTTAGAGAAAGGCCCGTGTATTTGCGCGCGTGTGCGTGTGAGCAGTACAACTGCAATCATTGCCTTTGGGTCCGGCTTCTTCAGATAAGGATGCGACTCGAAGAATTCCAAGAAAAATATCATCACCCAAACTGCCTTTACATGAAAAATGGCGCTATAATAGTACTTAAATACCAAACGTTTAAGATAATCGTATGACAAATAAAATGTACATCTTGATTTTCTGAAATAGAATGTAGAATCTTCTTCATTTGGAATGAATGTTATATAGTTCTGTATAACAGGTAGGCCATAAGATATGGATGAACGCTTACGACGAATAGGTGCAAGATTCGTTAAAACGCAATCTATGTCAAAAGTTTTATGGCAGCTGCCATTTCCGAGATACTCGTATTAGCTCGAAATTACAAATACTTCATGTTTTATATACCCGTTTAATTTTTCAGGTTCTAAGCACCTACTGAATTGTTTCTCGCGGTCATGCAGAGTGGAAAGCCGGCAAATCTGCAATCCGCATTTTAAACAGTTGACTTTAGCTTCGTCCTTACGTATCCCCTTTGTATTTTAAAAGGCATGTGTAAGGCATTCTGCAGGCGTTTTGGCTCTAATAACACGTTCCTAATATCCTTACTTTACTTAGGAAATACACTTAATTATTAAATGGTTTGCACATAGCTTCATATGATGCTTTGACTGTACTATCAGCTGAACCAGCACCATCCAAAAAAATGTATTAATTTATAGGACTAATAGTGTCTTCTTGTTGTTCCCTCGATGTATAAGCGTGTCAACAATGAAATACACTACAATGTACGTGATAGAGAAACTAAAGCGGGTCGCTATGCGTTGTGTTTAAATTCCATTCTCTTTGCATGATCACGAGGGAAAAAAAACCGCATAGGATTACCTCCTGAGAAAAACTATAAGCATTTGAAGGCGACTAACGCCATAAAAACATTTGTGTGATATAATTTATGTACTTTAACGAGATTTACGTTCTTTGTGTAGTAAAATTTTGTTTATTTCTTATATGGTATATATCCCTTGTTGTGTGTGCTTATGGCAGAGAGAGAGAGAGAGATAGTTTTTTTTCTTTTCTTTTTGAAGGATCGACCTTGGTTCTGATTTTAAAAAACGCCTCCTTTACACACTCATGGTTTGAAATATTTTTGGCTTATACTCTCTGGTATATACATATCTTCAGGGATTCTCCCATGTGTAATAGACGTACCATGCTAGCCTCTAGTTCCCGAGGTCGCGGGTTCAAACCCGACGGAGGGTTATGGATTTTTTTTCGGGCGTAAGAATCCATAGTATGGCTTCCTTCGGAAGAGAAGTAAAGCCGGTGGTCCCGTGTCGTAGATTTACGGCACGTAAAAGAACCTCAAGACTGATAAAGAGGCCTCTGAGCAAAATTGCGGGTCTTTCACGCCCAATATAGAATGGGACGCTAAGGAGAGCGTCCATAAATAAAATGTTAAAAAATTAAAAAACGTGACGATGGAAAGTATTTGATTAGATTTTTCATTACTTATTTATATTATTCGATCTGCACATGCACGGAAAAGGGTTGAAGTGCCCCCTTATCAAATGAAGGATTCATTATATATATGCGGTATTTTTAGCGTGTCGGAATTTTCACTTTCAATGTTGTTAATGTGCAAAGTACCAACAGAAGAATCTATTGTCGCCAATGGATTCATAGGGCGGGAGGCGTTCATCAGAATCAAAACTTTGAAATAATTTTCTTAACACTTATTCATATTAATCAATCAAGGACAGGGCCTTGTGAGCTACCAGTTGGTCAGGATTGGACACAGCACCAATCCGACGGCATCATTGGATTCGCCGGAAAAATCAGTTATTTTTGACACCAGGCGAGTCACTGTAGCGTCATTTGTACCGATTTGATTAACGACTGATTAACCCTTTCGATAAAAATGATTCGCGGGGGTAATCTAATTGCGGGAGGTGTGTCATTGAGTACGGACCTGGCCGTCGCGAACGAGGTTTCACGTGTAGTTCTTTATCTCCCAAACTAAATGTTGTTAGGAGGTTGGAAGAGCAAAAACAAGAAGTTAGATCGCAGCCGAGGGCTTCCGGGAGGTGTGCCGTTGCGTCAGAGGCACTCATGAGTGTATCACGTGGGCATGGGAGACGTCATAGCTCATTATGATTCAGAAGTGTATTAGAACCACTATTTTCCTTCTACTTCCGCGGTTCAATTCCCGCCAGGACCATCCTTCCTACAGGTGTTTTCTAGGTTTTTCTCAGTCCTTATAATTGGCAAATGTCGGGAGAGTACCCTAAAATTAGGTCTGAAACATTTCCCTCTCAAATTCCCTTTCCCATATATAATTTCATTTCATGAATGTGCCATCACTGTCCACCGCCTGTGGTGCCGTATGCAATCAGAACGGGCGTTAAACATTGCTAAAAAAATCCACGCTACCTATTTGATGTTGATCAGTAACATTTAGCAGCGCCTCGAACATCCACCAATGACGGTTGTTAATCTTATAATAAGCTTGGAAGGATGAGATTTTATCGGATAAAACGTCAGCTCGTAATACATTCGATTGTTCATTCACTTAGAATGGTGTCTGACAACAGTTAATTGGTTTTGAACAATACGTGTAAGAAAGCCATTATTTATATAATATGTTACATTTTATTATTGAATAGGCTTATTAAATCCCATTCTACGTTAACAGCTTTGTCAGATAGACATGTAACCTCTCGTGAGTTTACCTATGACTATTTCACTCTTACTTTTGTTCAATAAAACGGAATGTAACGTGCACTTCAAGCACTCATGGGTTATTATCCCCACAATTTTTATCATCTCCCTAGTAATGGTTTTCTGTGTTTGCCATACGTTTTATAAAGCATGCTCTGCGGTCTAATTTGTTTCACGCATAAGTAATTAATTAAAATGGCCTTTTGTATTTTAATAAGTCAATTCATACTTTATTGTATACATTTCTTCCAAACTTTACATAATTTCTTCCAATCGCGAAATAACTAAATCCCACCTTTAATTTATCGAAGGTAATGCCACGAGCGATTTCCAAAGTATAACCGATAACTTCACGATTCACGAAGTGACAAGAGAATTCATCAAGAGTAGCATTTGTTAGGATATTTCAGAATAAAAGTAATTAATTTACACAAAAATCATGATTATTAAAATACAGTAACAAAATATTTATATTTACCTGACGTGTTAACTGAGTTGTTTGGAAAGAAATCAGAATCACGTGGACGCACTTCGTTTATTTGATCAACCCAACTTGATCATTTAATATTATTTACTGCCATATGGCATTGTGAACTAGAAGTAGGTACAATATTGTAAGGATGCAATAACCAACGTTGCAGGTTAAGATTTTCTTTATTGCAACAAACATTATTTAAAACACAATTATTATATTTGTAGGAATTGAAAGGAATTTGTTCATTGAGCGTTAAGTTTAATGTATATGAGAAATAGCAGGTATATTATTTCTTAACTTGTGTACAATGTCGGAATTGTGTTCTTTTGTTGCAGTGCGAGATAATAATAGATATAGGGTAGGATATACGAGGGGGGTCATCTCGCACATTGCCACCCACGTAAGATCTTTTAAGGCGACTACGTCCCAGGAGGAAGGGATGGAGAGAAGGAACCACAGCAGGCTATAGGTCGCAGGCAGACAGGCCACAGAGACGCGCGGAAGTTCCTAACATTTCCTGGAAACTGAATGAAAGGATACTAAGCGAAATAAATCGCGATAGATTAGAAACCGCCCCAGTATTCGCCTATCGACCAGTGAAAACCACGAAAAACTCTAAGTCAGAGTGGTCGGTCGCCAGGAATCGAACCTGAGACCTCGCAAATGCAAGCCTCACATGTTGCTGTGGAGCCAACTCGTTCATAGATAATGATCTGGCTTATTCAGAATATTAAAAATGGAGGGGGTGGTAAAGGAATTTCGATCAAGTTTGAATGAATCAAAACCGTGATTGGTTGAAAAACATTTCAAACATGATTATATCCCATTTGGGGCCATAAATGTAATAGTGGGTAAAATCTAAACTCCAGTGTGTGTTGATAAATATTGAAAGTAGCTGTAAGTGCTTGATGCATAATTCAGAAATATAACACAGAATGATAATCATATACAAATTCAGCCACCATTAATTAGGTTATCTTATTTTATTGCATAATACCAAATAAGTTATTCTATCCGAAAACTATTGTTTTCTAAACTAATAAAACACTTTACTAACAGATGTATTTTATACAGACATTAAAATAAGATTTAAAAAATTTGATGTGTTACACTCACATGACTTTCTCTACTCTTGTAGAAACTATTTTTACAAACGCTTATTCTCCATATGCTTCATGTTAATCGAGATGTTAATCTTATTGCTAATTTTCTTGTAGGTGCAAGGGGAATATGGTAGTATTTAAGCGATAGTCAAATATTTTAAGCGCTGGTTGCTATGTGGCGCATTCCATTCTCTTTGTATGTCCAAGACATAAAAAAAATGAATAACGAATTCCCATTTGAGAAAAAGTATTGGAAAATTTAAGGGAATAACTAGCAATAACTCGAAAATGATTCACTCAAAAAAAAATGTATGACATAAGTTGTATATTTTAAGGCGATCTACATTTTTCGTGTAGTAAAATTTTGTCTCTCTCTCTCTTATGGTTTACCAGTTATGCAAAAGTCGTTCATAATGAAGAATACTTTTGGAGACATTCCCAGAAAATTCGAGATATACGTTTCATTTGTCATGAAAATATCTTAAACATATGATATTTTAATCAAAATCGTTAGAGCCATTTTTGAGAAAATTAAAATTTTCGAAAAATGTTCCATGTAAAGGGTAATCTGGGATGGGGGGATTTTCTTGAAAACCTTCGTGTCACATCTCTGGAAGATACTGAACCTAAATACCGAGTTTGGTGTTTATCCGACTGTTCGTTTCTGGATTATGCTGTTCACAGAGACACACACACACACACACACACACACGCACACACACACACACACACACATGGACATGTTTCCAAAAATGCTTTTTTTTGGATTCAGGGGGTCTCAAATCATATATTTCCGGTGAAATCTCGGTATCGAATTTTTGGTTGGAATGCAATACTTCCCCTACTTACTATACGTAGTAGAGAAAGTAAAATATTACATCCAAGCTCTATATAACACAACCAATACTTATAGTCTTTTGAAAGATAATAAGCGTCAAAGTCCAAACATCTTTTGATAAGATGATTTCGTATTTCTTTATATATTTGACTTTAAAAAAAAAGCTTTAGTATAGTAAGTTTTAAGTTGTAAAACTATATGAAATAAGTTCCCCAGCAATTATTTATTTTAACACTAGATTAGCAGCTTATGAGGTTCTACTTGCAGTAGGAAGTGATTCACGGCTTGACCAGGAAGGTCTGTTTACCAGAACGATTCATACAATTACCACTGGCGGAATGGGGTTAACCGTTGGTAAAACATTCAGGTTGCTAAAGTCAACTGCTTCATTAACATCTCAGAGGTTGCAAATATCGTAAAGCAAAAATGTGACGAAGGTTTAAGAGACAACATTCGAGGACAGACTCTTGAGAAGGTCATTGTTTCGTGCCCACTTCAAGGTTTGTGGCTTCTCAAGCAGCGTTCGCTAACTTCATATTATTATTCACGCTACATGTGAGTCGTCTTCGTTTGTCTGTTGTTTCGTGCCGTAGCTACCAAACAACTGAAGGCGGCTTTCTTCTAATTTGGTAGTATACAACCACAAAGATAAGCAATAGGAATGACAATGTTCTCATTATCTCATTGTGCTACGAGAAAATTGTGCTATCAGACTGTAAGTTGTCAACCTCACACGTTAACACAAATTTTATCGAAGGAAAACAAGTTCAATAAAATTGTTGTGAGTGGACCTTTTTAAAAATAAATTACAATTTTCTTTTTAATGTTTCACCTGTATCGCTTTCTTTAACTTCTGTGGTCATACCGGGGACCTTAATTTGAGAAACAACTGATGGTGTTAGTGATTTTTGACTGTTTTTTTTATAAAGTTGGTTTTATTAATTTTATTATATAACATACTCATATTAACTTCCACAGTTCCAGACACTTCGTAGGGCAAGGAATGTCCCTAATTAAAGAACAATTTTCTTATCCCAGACGAGAGTCGAGTCCAGGACTTAGGGTTTGAAAACTATCTACCACCGAAGCAATATTTGATGTTTTGTTTAACTTCTTACTTCTCCGCCGCTTAGATATTTAAACTAGAGGAATTATTGCAGTCCGGCCAAAAAGGTACATAAGAAGATTTCCACGGAAATACACATCTTGAGGTCCCTTGTCTTCAATGGCTTTTAAGAAAACACGTCTACATGTTTGCGTGTGTAAGAGAGAGAACAGCATCACTCAAAAAACGAAAGGTCGCGATAAATACCGAATTTCATACTTTAGCCAGACATCTTTAGAGAATGCAAGGTGAACATTTTCATGAAATTGCTACAATCCCTTTACATGCAAACCTTATCATTAGGTTTAATTTATTAAAACGATATTGATTAAAATATCACATTGTGAGATACCCATTGACATTAGAAATGACATTTTTAGTTTAAATTTTCAGTAAATGGTTTTTGAAGTTATCTTTCTTTATAATGATATAAGCTGTTCCGTACTGTTTGCGCACCTTGCTTGTAACCAAACTTGAAGTCATTTTTACCTTGAGTCATCTAAAATGGATACACGAATCCTAGAAGAATCACATCATATAAATAGCACAGGGTAGCCAAAAAGCTACGGACCGCCTGCGCGGTGTTTTTCCTGTCCGCGTCCTCGGCGCTCGTTGCCGCCTGCCGCTATCGTAGAAAGGCGCGGATGAAACTATACAACATTTTTAAAACTACTTTTAAAGGCTTTACTTACCACCTTTATGAAAGGAGATGCTGAAACTGGCCACCGTCGTTGTCCATACATTTTTGGCACCTCTTTAGGAAACTATCCATCACTTGCCAATTTTTTTCGAGTCAACAGTTGAAGCCCGTACATATGTGAATGCAATTTTGCCCCATTTTTTTTAGAAAATTAGCAGCCAGGGAGCGTGATTTTGTCTTTTTCAACAAGGCTCTGCAACAGCTTATACGGCCAATATTTCGATGAAAACAATTGAAAGTGTGTTTGAGGGCAGAATTATTAGTACACATTTGTGGCCCCATCGGTCACCGACCTGAACCCCTGCGATTTTTATCCCTGGGGTAACTTAAAACAAAGTAGATAGACAACGATGGTGGCCAGTTTCAACATCTCCTTTCATAAAGTTGGTAAGTAAAGCCTTTAAAAGTAGTTTTAAAAATGTTGTATGGTTTCATCCGCGCCTTTCTGTGATAGCGGCAGACGGCAGCGAGCGCCGAGGACGCCGACAGGAAAAACACCGCGCAGCCGGTTCGTAGATTTTTGGCTCACCCTGTATGTAAGGTTATGGTTGCAGTTACCAGCAAAGGTCTATTTTGCTTTCGGAAACCTCCGGGAGGAAGGGATGAAGCGAAGGACAGACGGCGACAAATTCGGAGCAGCAGGCTCGTATCTAGGCGGGGTCCCTAACGTCTGCAGATAGTGCATCCTGACGAAACCTCACACACAGTCGTCCCGCACAGTCGTCAATTTAATTTGACCCTAATTGTAGACTCCCATTCACAAATTAAACTGACCCTAAAATGACATCACAACGTCCTCCAAACAAAGCACGACTAATGACATTTGCTTTCCCCCATAATATTACGGAAATTCTATTAAAGATATTTGTTTATACAACTCTTAGTTTTGGAGATAAGTACAATCCTACTTAAATGGTCCACACTGTAAATCAACTGAAAAGTTATGGTGAGTGTGTTATGTTAAGAAAAGGTTTCTTAAGGAGTCCCTGGGTCTGGAATTAAAACATATTATCCTTAATACTCTTTTTACTTTCTCTACTACGTATAGTAAGTATGGGAAGTATTGTATTCCACCCAAAAATTCGATACCGAGATTTCACTGGAAATATATGTTTTGAGACCCCCTGAATAAAAAAAAAAGCATTTTTGGAAACATGTCCATGTGTGTGTCTGTGTGTGTGTGTGTGTGTGTCTGTGTGTGTCTGTGAACAGCATAACTCAGAAACGAACACTCGGATAAACACCAAACTTGGTATTTAGGTTCAGTATCTTTCTGAGATGCGATACGAAGGTTTTCAAGAAAATCTCCCACCCCAGATTACCCTTTACATGGAACATTTTTCGAAAATTTTAATTTTCTCAAAAATGGCTCTAACGATTTTGATTAAAATATATGTTTAAGATCTTTCATGACAAATAAAGCCTATATCTTGAATTTTCTGGGAATGTCTCTAAAAGTATTCTTCATTGTGAACGACTTTTGCATAACTGGTAAACCATAAGAGGTAAACAAAATGTTACTACACAAAAAATGTAGATCGCGTTAAAATACACAATTTATGTCGTGTATATTTTTTTGTTGAGTGAAGCATTTTCGAGATATTGCTTGTTATTCCCTTAAATTTTTCAATACTTATTTTCTAAAATGGGAATTCGTTATTCTTTTTTTTTTTTTGTCTTGGATATGCAAAGAGTATTAATCTGTGGGAAAGAGAATGGTGCTGCACCTAGCAACCAGCTATTAAGAGATATGTACGTGCTTAAAGGCTACTATATTTCTATATTGCCCTTGTAAATATATATTCCCCTTACATCTACAAGAAAATTAGCAATAAGATAGAGTCTGCAAATGTTTATCTCGATTAACATGAAGTAGATGGAGAATAAGCGTTTGAAAAAATAGTTTGTACAAGAGTAGAGAAAGTCATGTGAGTGTAACACATCAGATTTTTTTTGTATTAAGAAAACTCCTTGAGCATCGGTTACACATATGAATATTCTTGGTGAAACCCTATCTATAGCCATGGAAAAAAAAACGGTCAGTAATTCTTGAGAAGAGCGCATTCACAGAGACAGAAATGAATTAATGCAGTTAGATTTATTCTTCAAGAAAGGCTTTTTGTGAAAACACAAATAAATGCGTCCAGTGATTTTCCAGAAAAGCGCTAGTGACTCCCGAGGCTAGCGTGTTTAAAAGGTGTACATAATCATTAGATGAGCGTTTTAATACTGACACATTATATTTACCTAAATTTTATAATGCACGTTTTGTTGGTGTTTCTTGCTTGTTTACAGTATTTTGGTAACCTTTCAGGTTCGTTCAAATCTAGTTTTGGATATTTTTATCCGTTCAATGCTTTGAAATGCCCTCAATGTACAGAGGTCGCACGTACTAACCTTGTACGATTAGAAGGACAAAATCGTATGAATGATAGAACTGCCATCATCTCGGTGCGGGCAACGTAAAGTGGGGCAACGAACGACCAGCAATTCACTTTCCGTTTTATTTTCGTGAGTAGAAAGCGGACGTAGGGTGTGGGCGGGCCGTGCCACTTAGTGGATGCACCAGCATCTTGTTCCACCGGTATATACGGCTCACATCCAGTGCAGCGATCTGTCGTATAACAACACCCAAGAGAGAAAGGGTATAGACCTCACCCGCTAATGTGGAGAGACGATTCAGCACTATTTCAACTAGAAAAAATATGATGTGTTACACTCACATGACTTTCTCTACTCTTGTACAAACTATTTTTACAAACGCTTATTCTCCATCTACTTCATGTTAATCTTATTGCTAATTTTCTTGTAGATGTAAGGGGAATATATATTTACAAGGGCAATATAGAAATACAGTAGCCTTTAAGCACATACATATCTCTTAATAGCTGGTTGCTAGGTCAGCACCATTCTCTTTGCCACAGATTAATACTCCTTGCATATCCAAGACAAAAAAATCTGATGTGTTACACTCACATGACTTTCTCTACTCTTGTACAAAGTATTTTTACAAACGCATATTCTCCATCTAGTTCATGTTAATCCAGATAAACATCTGCAGACCCTATCTTATTGCTAATTTTCTTGTAGATGTAGGGGAAAATATGTTTACAAGGGCAATATAGAAAAACAGTAGCCTTTAAGCACATACATATCTGTTAATAGCTGGTTGCTAGGTGCCGCACCATTCCCTTTGCCACAGATTATAACTCTTTGCATATCCAAGACAAAAAAATCTGATGTGTTACACTCACATGACTTTCTCTACTCTTGTATAATCTAATTTTACAAACGCCTATTCTCCATATGCTTCATGTTATTCCAGATATCGAGATGTCAATCTTATTGGTAATTTTCTTGTAGATGCAAGGGAAATATGGTAGCTTTTAAGCGATAGTCAAATATTTTAACGCTGGTTGCTATGTGGCGCATTCCATTCTCTTTGCATGTCCAGGACATAAAAAAATCTGATGTGTTACACTCACATGACTTTCTCTACTCTTGTACAATCTAATTTTACAAACGCTTATTCTCCATATGGTTCATGTTAATCGAGATATCGAGATGTCAATCTTATTGGTAATTTTCTTGTAGATGCAAGGGAAATATGGTAGCTTTTAAGCGATAGTCAAATATTTTAACGCTGGTTGCTATGTGGCGCATTCCATTCTCTTTGCATGTCCAGGACATAAAAAAAATGAATAATGAATGTGAGAAAAAGTATAAGTATTGGAAAATTTAAGGGAATAACAAGCAATATCTCGAAAACGGTTCACTCAACAAAAGAAATGTATATGACATAAGTTGTGTATTTTAACGCGATCTACATTTTTTGTGTAGTAAAATTTTGTCTATCTCTTATGGTTTACCAGTTATGCAAAAGTCGTTCACAATGAAGAATACTTTTGGAGACATTCCCAGAAAATTCGAGATATACATTTCATTTCTCATGACATTATCTTAAACATATGATATTTTCATCAAAATCGTTAGAGCCATTTTTGAGAAAATTAAAATTTTCGAAAAATCTTCCATGTAAAGGGTAGTCTGGGGTGGGGGGATTTTCTTGAAAACCTTCGTGTCGCATCTCTGGAAGATACTGAACCTAAATACCAAGTTTGGTGCTTATCCGACTGTTCGTTTTTGAGTTATGCTGTTCACAGACACACACAGACACACACACAGACACACAGACACACACACAGACACACACACGGACATGTTTCCAAAAATGCTTTTTTTGGATTCAGGAGGTCTCAAAACATGTATTTCCGGTGAAATCTCGGTATCGAATTTTTGGGTGGAATGCAATACTTCCCCTACTTACTATACGTAGTAGAGAAAGTAAAAAATGAATAACGAATTTGAGAAAAAGTATAAGTATTGGAAAATTTAAGGAAATAACAAGCAATATCTCGAAAACGGTTCACTCAACAAAAGAAATGTATATGACATAAGTTGTGTATTTTAACACGATCTACATTTTTTGTGTAGTAAAATTTTGTCTATCTCTTACGGTTTACCAGTTATGCAAAAGTCGTTCACAATGAAGGATAATTTTGGAGACATTCCCAGAAAATTCGAGATATACATTTCATTTCTCATGACATTATCTTAAACATATGATATTTTAATCAAAATCGTTAGAGCCATTTTTGAGAAAATTAAAATTTTCGAAAAATGTTCCATGTAAAGGGTAGTCTGGGGTGGGGGGATTTTCTTGAAAACCTTCGTGTCGCATCTCTGGAAGATACTGAACCTAAATACCAAGTTTGGTGTTTATCCGACTGTTCGTTTTTGAGTTATGCTGTTCACAGACACACACACAGACACACACACAGACACACACACAGACACACACACACACAGACACACACACACACAGACACACACACGGACATGTTTCCAAAAATGCTTTTTTTGGATTCAGGGAGTCTCAAAACATGTATTTCCGGTGAAATCTCGGTATCGAATTTTTGGGTGGAATGCAATACTTCCCCTACTTACTATACGTAGTAGAGAAAGTAAAAATGAATAACGAATTCCCATTTGAGAAAATAAGTATTGAAAACTTTCAGGGAATAACAAGTAATATCTCGAAAATGATTCACTCAATAAAAGAAATGTATATGAGATAAATTGTATATTTTAATGCGATCTACATTTTTTGTGTAGTAAAATGTTGTCTATCTCTTATGGTTTACCAGTTATGCAAAACTCGTTCACAATGAAGAATACTTTTGGACACATTCCCAGGAAATTCAAGATATACGTTTTATTTGTCATAAAAATATCTTAAACATGTGATATTTTAATCAAAATCGTTAGAGCCATTTTTGAGGAAATTAAAATTTTCGAAAAATCTTACATGTAAAGGGTAATTTGGGGTGGGGGGATTTTCTTGAAAACCTTCGTGTCGCATCCTTGGAAGATACTGAACCTAAATACCAAGTTTGGTGTTTATCTGACTGTTCGTTTCTGAGTTATGCTGTTCACAGACAGGCACACAGACACACAGACACACACACGGACATGTTTCCAAAAATCCTTTTTTTTGGATTCAGGGGGTCTCAAAACATGTATTTTCGGTGAAATCTCGGTATCGAATTTTTGGGTAGAATACAATACTTCCCCTACTTACTATACGTAGTAGAGAAAGTAAAAAAATTGTTGAGCAGTTTTTATTGTATCGTAATTTAAGTATGGCTTAAACCTTTGCAGAAATAGCTACATTACACATTCCGTTATAGATACAAAGGGAGCAGCGATAGTCATGTGTTTAAGAACTGAATGATATATGCTGGCCTTAAAATTTCATACTGTTACCATGCAATCGCTAGAAATAACTGATTGCTACAGGACTTCAAGAGAATGACAAGAAATGAACAATTCGAACCATTACTAACGGATATCTCAGAAATGCCTTATGCCTCAGAAAAAACATACTTTTAATAAATTGTGTGTTTTAAAGAGATCTACATTTTTTGCGCGGTACGTTTTCATCTATCGCTTAACGTTTACCAGTTGTACAAGATTACACAAAATTCCTGCTGAATGAAGAGGAATTTACGTGCTATTTCCAGAAAATTTAAGATATACATTTTATTTGTCATGTAAATATCTTTTATATGTGGTATTTTAATCAAAATCGTCAGAACCATTTTGTTAAAAATTAAACATTTCGAAAAATGTTCCATATAAAGTTAGTTTTGAGTTGGGGAATTTTCTGAAAATCTTCATGAAGTATCTTTGGAACATACTGAACCTAAATAGCAAGTTTGTTATTTATCCCACTTTTGTTTTTGAGTTTTCTGTTCGCACACACAAACACGGACCTTTTTCTAAAACTGCTTTTATGGATTCAAGTAGCCTCAAAACATGTATTTACGGTGAAATCTCGGTATCGAGTTTTTGGGTGGAATTCAATACGTTCTCTACCTACTATGTACCTGGTATAGAAAATGAAAATCATAATTCCTGCATATATTCAAGTAGACAGGAAAGCTTCCGCTCATCTGTTAGGGGAAGTTTTACTCTACAAATTGGTACTGCTGTTAAGCATGGAAGCTTCTAAGTGCTCAATCCATGGGTTTCTTTGTTTTTAAATATATGTCAGTTTATTTTCTCTATTTTTGCTTTGAGCAGCTTTCTCTTTGAATGACGTTTCCTGGTATAAATGACCCGTTTTCTCAGACACTGTTGAAGATGACTAAATTAAATTTTAGAATGATAAAAACAACGCCTAAGCGCTGTTGTGGATCTATTTTAGTGTTAATAACATGATGGGTTGTTTTTTAATAACTTTTGAAATATTGTTACTTTCTCTACTACGTATAGTAAGTTGGGGAAGTATTGTGTTCCACCCAAAAATTCGATACCGAGATTTCACCGGAAATATATGTTTTGTGTCACCCTGAATCCAAAAATAGGATTTTTGGAAACATGTCCGTGTGTGTGTCTGTGAACAGCATAACTCAGAAACGAACAGTCGGATAAACATCAAACTTGGTATTTAGGTTCAGTATCTTCCAGAGATGCGACACGAAGGTTTTCAAGAAAATCCCCCCACCCCAGATTGCCCTTTACATGGAATATTTTTCGAAGATTTTAATTTTCTCAAAAATGGTCTAACGATTTTGATTAAAATATCATATGTTTAAGATATTTTCATGACAAATAAAATGTATATCTTGAATTTTCTGGGAATGTCTCCAAAAGTATTCTTCATTGTGAACGACTTTTACATAACTGGTAAACCATAAGAGATAGACAAAATTTTACTACACAAAAAATGTTGATCGCGTTAAAGTACACAATTTATGTTATGTACATTTTTTTTGTCGAGTGAATCATTTTCGAGAACCATTTTTCAATACTTTTTTACTCAAATGGGAATTCGTTATTCATTTTTTGTCTTGGATATGCAAAGAGTATTAATCTGTGACAAAGAGAATGGTGCTGCACATAGCAACCAGCTATTAAGAGGTATGTGTATGCTTAAAGGCTACTGTATTTTTATATTGCCCTTGCAAATACAAAACAAGGGGAACATAGCACGCCTTAAGCTATAGTCAAATATTTTTAGAACTGGTCGCTATGTGTAAAACGTAATTCTGTTTGCATGTCAAAAGATCGTTTCTGCAAATGTTTATCTCGATTAATATGAAATAGATGGAGAATAAGAGTTTGTAAAAATAGTTTGTACAAGAGTAGAGAAAGTCATTTGAGTGTAACACATCAGATTTTTTGAGTTATGCTGTTCATGCACACACACACACGAACACATGGACGTTTTTTCTGAAACGGTTTTGTTTTTATTCAAGGGCCTCAAAGCATGTATTTCCGGTGAAGTCTCTATATCGAATTGTTGGTCGGAATACAGTATTCCCCATAGGGGTGAAACTTGTATTGGAGAAGTGGAAACCAAGGGCACTAACTCACCACATGAACACGGTGTGTCACCAGTTGTAGTTTTGCGGGAAAGGCGAATTTTCTGATTGGCTGTTTCAAGTTTCGAAATTCGTAACGAACTAAATGGCAGGCACGAAGAAAGGGACCATCTTGGATTTTTATAGCTGGAAGTTTTCGTCCGAAGTTTTTTCAACAGGAACAAAGCAGAGACGGTAATCATACATTTACGCTATTTCTGATTGAATGTATATTTGTTATAATATTGGTATTTTCTATTAACTTCAGTGATATTCGTAGAATGAGGTAGAAAACTTTGATAGGTTATTGTGTGTTGCACATTTTTATATAAAATTAATTTTCAGATACATTGAGCCGTCCAGACAGAGGGGATACGCCTACGATTTACATTCCTTCCAGTGTTGTGGTTCTAGTCCCGAATGGTGACAGAATCTGAAGGTATGTTATTAAGTTTGAGCAAGTTATTAAGTTTCCAGCATTACAGTGCTGGATGAAAGGTTAAGTTTTTAAGAGCTTCTTAGTGTTGCTGAATTTTATATTGTCTGATTTACTTTTCAGATATTGTGAGTCATCCAGACAGTGGAATATACGATTAATTTTCTTGTTTGCACTTCATAATTGATGGGTGGAGATCACAGCCAAAAGTAGGTAAGATAAAATCAACCTTAATGCAAATTAATTAGCATGTTACTGTGCTAATATTCAAACACATAGATGCAGATCATGCGAGTGATACTCGTGTATAATTAAAAAATGTAGGATTATTGGTGGAGTGACACTAACTGCAAGGATAGCATGCCAATGATACTATACTTCTTTTAAGACAGTGCCCAAATGAAATTTTTAATACAGAAGGAAGAAAGCTATTTGATATGATTCACAAATATTTCAGTAATTTACCCTCTTTTGGGCATTTTTATTTAACTGCCACTAGTCCTTTTTTGAACTGGGCATGGTGTATGAAAATAGAAATTCTGGTAGCTTTTTTAACAATTAATGTCCCTGTAATCTGTTAATACAGATGCTGAAAAGCATTTGTTTCCAAGAATAACTGAAATGTTTGTTTTGAGTGAAATTAGCAGCTTCAGTATGTGTTCTGAGGCTTTGAAATTCCAAAGTGGTTTCTATCTTTCGTGTCTGTTTTCTACCATTTAAACTTTGTAGCAATTTTGATGATACAAAATCCTTCCCTTAAAGATACATAGTGCAGTAGTAATTAAGTTGCAGGATATTATAAAAAACGTATGCGCATTTAAATGATCAAGTTGTTTTTGTGCAAAAATCAAAGATTTTGAAGTAATGGGCATTTAATATTTTTTAAATGTATTGAAGCCTTTTAAGTTAACACATATGATAAACATGAAGTTAATCACGATATATGGTGAATCATTTGTAGAATACTTATAAAAATAGCTTACTGTGAGTAGAGAAAGTCTTAGATGGCAGAGCAGTGGTATGGCAAGTTAAAGATTGCTGGTTTGAATCCCAGGCATGGCATTGAATTTTTTGTCTGATTGTATATACTCATCCACTATTCTGTATATGCAAACAACCCATGGCTCTTTTCAGTGAAAGTTCCATGAATCTTTTGAATGATCCCTTGATCTGTTATTTATAGTGAACATTTTAACGCACTAAGTATTTTAAACGCTTTTCATATACAGCGCATTGCATCCGAGGTACTATGGGAGGTTAGGTTTTTTTATATAAGCTTAGGTTTCTGAATTTATGGAAGATTAGCATTAGGTTAGTTTATTTATATATATAAGCTTAGTTTTCTGAATTCACAGAAGGTTAGTAATTTTTTTAATGAAAAGTGCTTAAAATTTCACTATAAATAACAGTTCGAAGGATCCTTCAAAAGATCTGATTCATTGAACAGTCAATGAAAAGATCCATGGATCCTTTGCGTATACTGAATTGTATTTTGTTCAAGTAACACAAAGTGGTGGTGGTTTTACAATAAAAGTGTTATTTCCTTCTCATTTAGCACTTTATCCACCAAACTTTTTTGCCACTTTTTAACGGTTTCGCAGTTTTGTGTTAAAACAGCTTATTCACACTACGCACTTCTTCCTTTGTCATGACAACTCAAACACTAACTGATAAAATCGAAGATTTGACCTCAGCTGAGCATATGAGTGCTAGCATATTATGAATGACTGTTTGCTTATCATATATCCTGTGTTATGCAAAGAGTTTATTTGGTACTCAGATAGTACAGCTGCGAATTAATTGCTGCATTTTTCATATAGGCAAGAGAATAGCAGTCATCCATACAGTTGGTAATTAATAAAAAGATACTCTTTGATTGTTAATGCAATAGCAGGTAGAATTAAGAAAATCATATTTTGTAATCTCTTAACAGTTGTTATATATCCACTACCTTTAAGAATGAGTTCTTACGATAACCGCAATAAAATGTGCAGTTCTATACCTTTCCTACTCCAATATTTCATGATGCAATACGTTTAAGGAACTATTTGCATTGGCATAAGCGTAGTGCTTAGTTTCATGACAAGAGGAAGTATATGCTTTGTTTACATCAGAGAGAACTCTGGTTTACAGTGGATAGTGTGTAATATAATCACAAGGTGTTTGTAACCACAAATTTTCCTTAATGTAAGCAGTTTCTCATTTCAGAAACCTACTTTTAAGGGTAGTTTAAACATGTGTGTTCTATTTAATTCTAGGATATACACAATGAAAAGTTGGAGTTACGTTGTGGCTATTTGTGTCCAGTGATGGTGCTTCAAGTCAGAGCACAGAGAGTGACAATGACATTAATAGTGTTAAATGGTGTGGTGAAACTTGCTAATGACATTTATTGCACTGCTAATAGCGATTTAGTGAATGACAAACAATAGCTACACTATTGCATATAATGTGTGCAGAAGTTTCTTTGTAGGAAATAGAGTTAAGTTATTCATGTCAAATTGTATTGCGCTATCTAAGAGTAGAATAAAATAACAAGTGTCAAACATGTGTTATTCTTCCAATTTTCCTGTCAAATTCCACATCCTACTGTTGGTTGGTTGTAAGTTCAAACAAACCATGGAGGCAGTTTAAGTGCAAAAGATTTTACTATGAAGCATGCAGAAGACATTATTGCAAGGTGCTTGATCTCATTCACTCTCAAAAATTTAAATGTGACCATTATGTATTATGACATAGAAACATTCAGCAACCACTATTAACCTCAATAATATTATATAAAAAGCAGTGTATGTGCCGACTATTGGATAATTTAAATAAGTTACACATGAAAAAACAGTTGTGTTTTTCATACTAGCTTAGCTGTGAGGTGTTCAGCTGATCATAATTGTGTTCTAATATTGTATTGCTACAGATGACAGTGACAAGTTATTTTATGTGAGCTTTAATCGACTACTTTAAAAAGAAATTTGAATAACTCAAAGTGCAATCACGATTATTGAAGCTCACGTAATTAACTTTGTACGTCATCAGTAGTGTTACAGTATTAGAACATATGATCAGCTGAGCAGACAGCTAGGCGGGTATGAAAAATACAGCTGTAGTAGCTACGAGTGACGTCATCATCCGAGAGCACGATTTTTCATAGTTTAGTTCCATCCCCGATCACTACTCACGCTGCGATCGCCTTCGTGTTTCCACCAATTTAACACTAGGGTAGCACTTCTTATATTTTGGTGTTCTGTGGTATTCCCTCTATCTATGTAATCCATACCCCTTCCATTCCCTTTAAGCCAGGTTTGAAGTGCTTTTGTTGCATTGAAAACACAATTAAATAAAACTCATTGTCACTACAGTAGGCTTATGGGTGTAGCTATTAATTAACTACTGTGATTAGCTAATTTCGTAAGGAAACCTTTAATCCAAAGGGATTTTGAAACTCTTTTTCACTTATTTTTGTTTATTTGAAATAAAAGTACTCTGTAACAGCTTTCCGTATATAAATGAACTTAACTGGAGGAACGATTCTAAAGCCTCTTGTACACGATCAAACGTTTTTTTTTTCAATTCAATAGTTTACAAGAAAAATTTTGAAATGTTTTTCAATACGTGACAAGATTGGAAAAGACTTGGCAAGACCTGGCAGGACTTGACAATGTCAAAAATGTGTATTTACAAGCTGTCTCTTCGCCAAACTGAAACTCTTCAGAACACATTGATAATTTATCACGCGCAAAGCAATTTAGTTTTGGCGTCACAGTATAACAATTCGCAATGAAATACTGTACTTTACTAATATTATGTAGCACTTTCACGAATTATATCCACTGAAATCACTTACGATTGTGGAATACAATGGAAATAACACCAACCGATAGGTTAACCACACTATATAACATTGCATTAGGTATATACTTAGTTCGGAAAACTGCCTGGCAAATATTTCTTCATAATCGTCTTTATCTACTCCATCTTGTGGTAATCCACGGATCCCTTGACGTACAGACATGGCTAGCTTATGTATAACCTAATCAGTTCAAATACGACATATCTTGGCCGGGTAGACACTTTTGTTTACTTTTCGCTTTCAGCCATGTTGCAGATTTCGTGATACACTGTGAATACTCGCATTTCATTGGCCAAAGCCATCAAATCATTGTGAAATCTTTGACCGTTTAGAGCATGTGCTTATCTGCTTTCAAGACTTTCAAAGACTTTAAATGTATTGGAAGCAATTTGACAACAAAAGTTGTGAAGTTGTGACAACTCTTGAAAGGTCTTGTAAAGTATTGAATTTGACAAAAACTTGATCGTGTACAAGCGGCTTAATTAAACAAGAACCGCGTGCACAACCGAATCGAACTGGGAGCTTCTGAGTACAGAAACCTGCAGAATCACTATAATCTGGCGGAACAGTGTTGAAACAAAAGATATCTAAGCTCAGTTCCGGAGCACAAACATCTAGGCATAAATTAGTTCCAAAACGCAAGCTTACGTGGTATAGAGCGTTGCTCCACAGGCAAAGTTTTGTGTCTTTCTTCAGTTTTCATTGTCACTTCACTAATGTGATCCAGTTCAATTTTCCCTGTCACTTCACTTTTATTTGTGACATAGTTGCGTAATGAAATACGCACGAAGCAGCCTCTTCTTGGACATTCACTCGTTGGGGAATCGAACACAAGACGTCTCTAATCTCTGGCGGAAACAGCACTCACTGTTCGTGACAAACGCACTCGTAGAACCGCTCTCGATGTCGAATCAGAAACGATTGAGTAAACTCCTGAGTTTGTGAGTGCATAGAGTGGAATCATATACACTCACTTTTCGTGTGAATAAAACGTTTAGCTTAGTAGAATGCCACGACTCGGTCAACTCGAGTAGTTTGAGTGTCTGGTAATCGCATCGACCAGTTGAATTCACAGTTTGTTTATCCTGAACATTTAAAACAGTAGGTCATGCCGGGCATAGCTACCTGTCTTCCGGAAGCTGTTTACAAATAACTTTATAAATATTAGAGCTTATCCAAATTCTAGAATCATGTGAAAATTCGGACCATGTAATGTCGACACTAGTGAACTCCTCTGTTGCATTACAATTGCCTAAACATTAACAATAAGTACTTCAGTTCTTTCACTTTCTCGTATTCGTTTCCGTATGCCCTTGGTTTCTTAACTAACACGTGTGTACAATCAATTGCCCCTATATCCCAAGCAAAAATAATCGTTCTTGCCACTGTATCTGAGCATTTCGGATTTCACCAATAAAAGTTGGACACCTAATTCAC
This sequence comes from Deroplatys truncata, assembly GCA_030765065.1. NCBI lineage: Eukaryota > Metazoa > Arthropoda > Insecta > Mantodea > Mantidae > Deroplatys > Deroplatys truncata. The sequence continues at coordinate 130,760,584 of CM060980.1, forward strand.
TATTTGGTCTTTCTTTCAACCGCTGCCAATACTTCCGAAAATGTTTTCGAAACTGCTGTCAACGGCACGTCTTCACCGACACCAATTTGAAAGCCTGAATCACTCAAAAACACAGGAATATTCTCATTCTCTGTTCACTGCTTAACGCACCCCCTCTTGTTACCCAATATTCTCCTAAGGAGAGGCGATTTTTACTTTCTCTACTACGTATAGTAAGTAGGGGAAGTATTGCATTCCACCCAAAAACGAGATTTCACCGGAAATATATGTTTTGAGACCCCTGAATCAAAAAAAAGCATTTTGGAAACATGTCCGGTGTGTGTCTGTCTGTGTGTCTGTCTGTGAACGGCATAACGCAGAAACGAACAGTCGGATATACACCAAACTTGGTATTTAGGTTCAGTATCTTCCAGAGATGCGACACGAAGGTTTTCAAGAAAATTCCCCCACCTCAGATTACCCTTTTACATGGAACATTTTTCGAAAATTTTAATTTTCTCAAAAATGGCTCCTACGATTTTGATTAAAATATCATATGTTTAAGATATTTTCATGACAAATGAAATGTATATCTCGAATTTTCTGGGAATGTCTCCAAAAGTATTCTTCATTGTGAACGACTTTTGCATAACTGGTAAACCATAAGAGATAGACAAAATTTTTCTTCACAAAAATGTAGATCGGTTAAAATACACAGTTTATGTTATATACATTTTTGTTGTTGAGTGAACCATTTTCGAGATATTGCTTGTTATTCTCTTATTTTTTTCAATACTTATTTTCTCAAATAGGAATTCGTTATTCATTTTTTGTCTTGGATATGCAAAGAGTATTAATCTGTGGCAAAGGGAATGGTGCTGCACATAGCAACCAGCTATTAAGAGATATGTATGTGCTTAAAGGCTACTGTATTTCTATATTGCCCCTGTAAATATATATTCCCCTTACATCTACAAGGAAATTAGCAATAAGATAGAGTCTGCAAATGTTTATCTCGATTAACATGAAGTAGATGGAGAATAAGAGTTTTTAAAAATAGTTTGTACAAGAGTAGAGAAAGTTATGTGAGTGTAACACATCAGATTTTACTGCTTTTTTACTTTCTCTACTACGTATAGTAAGTAGGGGAAGTATTGCATTCCACCCAAAAATTCGATACCGAGATTTCACCGGAAATACATGTTTTGAGAATCACTGAATCCAAAAAAAGCATTTTTGGAAACATGTCCGTGTGTGTGTCTGTCTGTGTGTCTGTGTGTCTGTGTGTCTGTGTGTCTGTCTGTGTGTCTGTGTGTCTGTGTGTCTGTGAACAGCATAACTCAAAAACGAACAGTCGGATAAACAGCAAACTTGGTATTTAGGTTCAGTATCTTCCAGAGATGCGACACGAAGGTTTTCAAGAAAATCCCCCCACCCCAGACTACCCTTTACATGGAACATTTTTCGAAAATTTTAATTTTCTCAAAAACGGCTCTAACGATTTTGATTAAAATATCATATGTTTAAGATATTGTCATGACAAATAAAATGTATATCTTGAATTTTCTGGGAATGTCTCCAAAAATATTCTTCATTGTGAACGACTTTTGCATAACTGGTAAACCATAAGAGATAGACAAAATTTTACTACACAAAAAATGTAGATCGCGTTAAAATACACAACTTATGTCATATACGTTTCTTTTGTTGAGTGAACCGTTTTCGAGATATTGCTTGTTATTTCCTTAAATTTTCCAATACTTATATTTTTTCTCAAATTCGTTATTCATTTTTTTATGTCCTGAACATGCAAAGAGAATGGAATTCGCCACATAGCAACCAGCGTTAAAATATTTGACTATCGCTTAAAAGCTACCATATTCCCCTTGCATCTACAAGAAAATTACCAATAAGATTGACATCTCGATGTCTCGATTAACATGAAGCATACGGAGAATAAGCGTTTGTAAAAATAGTTTGTACAAGAGTAGAGAAAGTCATGTGAGTGTAACACATCAGATTTTTTTTGCACCGTTGCACTCACAATTGGAGTCTGCTACTGAGGTACCTCAGAAAAAGTTGACTCTCGACTCAAGAAGCGAATGTGAACTATTTTTTATTCACACAAACCAGCACCTTCCAGTTTTGGTTATGTGTTTTCATTCATACCAAAATGAGTCGAACTCCACATTTTGTTAGTTTTGAGTCTCGGCTCAACTTTATTCACACCACACATTAACTGACTCGCGAGAACGCTCGCTTATGTAGTCGCTGGAAATTTTCGCAGAACATTTTAGAATGTTCTGGAGAAGGGAAACTTCCAGAAGATTCTGGTTATTTGTCAGTAGCGCTTCTGGTGTTAGCTCTAGGCGAGAGCGCTGCAATGTCTGCTTATCTCTGTTTATCTCACCAACTGTCAAGCGCCGACCTCCCGACAAGCTTGAGCGATAGCCGCTCCTCCATAAGCATTTCTTATTCTAAAGCATGCGTTTTATCATTATGGGAACAAGTATTTTTAAGTTTTGCGATGTGTAGAGTTCAATGCACGCGATAAAAAAATTACTATTTCTTAATACTTTGTTAAAATCTTCATATTTTATGACAGCCTTCATATTTTGTATGATTTACTATTTTTCGCTTTTAAAATAACTTTCGCTAGCAAAGAACCGGGCTTTCAAATATTCTATTCAGGCGGTTTTCTGCGAAACACATTTAGAAAACCCAAGCCACTCTTTCCAAGTCAGATTCAGTTGAGAAAATGTAGCTTTGTTCTTAGTTACGTCACGTGCGAAATTAAATGCTCTATATTATTGAAGAATTTTTATTTTCGCGAACACTTGCTTTTAAATGGCATATTGCGATTAGTCTTAAGCAAGACAAAGCAACCAGTAACTTCCCCCCCCCAAGTTTAAGGGTTTCACAATGGTTAAAATCCAAAACTGCATGTAATTTGTTGTATTTCATTAAATATTTTGTTATCAAATATGGACAAAAATCTAAAATGCCTATTTCTTAAATTAATGAAATGAACCTGCTCCAAACCCTTAAAGCTTAAGATGTTCTATATATATATATATATATATATAGATTTGTTTCTTTATATTTTCACATTCTGGGAAATTTACTTCATATTTTGCCTGTCCCTAGTTATGGGGTACTGCTCCTTTGTAATTTGACACTCCCTTTACTTTTATGCTGGTGGGAAACCATCCGAGGGGAATGGCTCCGACGACAACGATTGTGGTCCGCATTCAGGAGGTCTCGGGTTCGATTCCTGGTGACCTCCCACACATCATACTGTTTTTCGTCGTTTTCTCCTGGTCGTCTAGGTGAATGCCGGGGTGGTGTGGTCCAACACGATTTCTCCTTTCTCCTATTTTCCTCTCATTTCATCTCTCTCTTTCACGTTTCAGGTGTGTCTTGCGGTGCTGACGGTGTCGGGCAGATGGCGTAGTTGTTTGCGCGTTGAAGTAATTTTGCCCCGTGAACGCCAGGGTGCGTTGTCCCGCTGTTAGGGTCGCTTCGTCGCTCTCTCTCGGGATTCTTGTCTCGGGATACTTGTGTTCAAACTGGAAATATTAAGGACTTCTGCGCCTCTGTGGGTCTGTCTGCCTGCCTGCGGATCTGCGACCTCCTACGGCTCCTCCATCTCATCCCTGCCTTCCAAGAGGCAGATAAAGCTGGTCGCAGTAGCGAGGTATCCCCCTCCGATAAACACATCCTACATCTTACACACATGGGTAGTTGGCCGTGTATTCCGAACGCTAGCTGTCGTTTGCAGTTGTCCGACATGTTGCTGGATGGTAAACAAACTTTACGCCACACATTATGTGCTATTCAATTAGCTTATAACGGAAACTCCAACATGTGCTCTTGCAGTGCCCCACATATGCTCGTAGCAATAAATATAGGACTTTAATAAGGTAATAGACATGTTTTTACTTTCTCTACTACGTATAGTAAGTAGGGGAAGTATTGTATTCCACCCAAAAATTCGATACCGAGATTTCACCGGAAATATATGTTTTGAGGCCCCCTGAATTAAAAAAATCTGATGTGTTACACTCACATGACTTTCTCTACTCTTGTACAATCTAATTTTACAAACGCCTATTCTCCATATGCTTCATGTTAATCGAGATATCGAGATGTCAATCTTATTTGTAATTTTCTTGTAGATGCAAGGGGAATATGGTAGGTTTTAAGCGATAGTCAAATATTTTATCGCTGGTTGCTATGTGGCGCATTTCATTCTCATTGCATGTCCAGGACATAAAAAAAATGAATAACGAATTTGAGAAAAAGTATAAGTATTGGAAAATTTAAGGAAATAACAAGCAATATCTCGAAAATGGTTCACTCAACAAAAAAAATGTATATGACATAAGTTGTGTATTTTAACGCGATCTACATTTTTTGTGAAGTAAAATTCTGTCTATCTCTTACGGTTTACCAGTTATGCAAAAGTCGTTCACAATAAAGAATACTTTTGGAGACATTCCCAGAAAATTCGAGATATACATTTCATTTCTCATGACATTGTCTTAAACATATGATATTTTCATCAAAATCGTTAGAGCCATTTTTGAGAAAATTAAAATTTTCGAAAAATGTTCCATGTAAAGGGTAGTCTGGGGTGGGGGGATTTTCTTGAAAACCTTCGTGTCGCATCTCTGGAAGATACTGAACCTAAATACCAAGTTTGGTGTTTATCCGACTGTTCGTTTTTGAGTTATGCTGTTCACAGACACACAGACACACACACAGACACACACACAGACACACACACACACAGACACACACACAGACACACACACGGACATGTTTCCAAAAATGCTTTTTTTGGATTCAGGAGGTCTCAAATCATGTATTTCCGGTGAAATCTCGGTATCGAATTTTTGGGTGGAATGCAATACTTCCCCTACTTACTATACGTAGTAGAGAAAGTAAAAAAAGCATTTTTGGAAACATGTCCCTGTGTGTGTGTGTGTGTGTCTGTGTGTCTGTCTGTGAACAGCATAACTCAGAAACGAACAGTCGGATAAACACCAAACTTGGTATTAAGGTTCAGTATCTTCCAGAGATGCGACACGAAGGTTTTCAAGAAAATCCCCCCACCACAGATTACCCTTTACATGGAACATTTTTCGAAAATTTTAATTTTCTCAAAAATGGCTCTAACGATTTTGATTAAAATATCATATGTTTAAGATATTTTCATGACAAATAAAATGTATATCTTGAATTTTCTGGGAATGTCTCCAGAAGTATTCTTCATTGTGAACGACTTTTGCATAACTGGTAAACCATAAGAGATAGACAAAATGTTACTACACAAAAATGTAGATCGCGTTAAAATACACAATTTATGTCATATACATTTTTGTTGTTGAGTGAACCATTTTCGAGATATTGCTAGTTATTCCCTTAAATGTTTCAATACTTATTTTCTCAAATGTGAATTCGTTATTAATTTTTTTGTCTTGGATATGCAAAAAGTATTAATCTGTGGCAAAGAGAATGGTGCTGCACCTAGCAACCAGCTATTAAGAGATATGTATGTGCTTATATTGCCCTTGCAAATGCAAAACAAGGGGAACATGACCTTGCGATAGTTAAATATTTTTTAGAACTGGTCGCTATGTGTAAAATGTAATTCTCTTTGCATGTCAAAGGATGGTTTATGCAAATGTTTATCTAGATTAATATGAAATAGATGGAGAATAATCGTTTGTAAAAATAGTTTGTACAAGAGTAGAGAAAGTCGTGTGAGTGTAACACATCAGATTTTTTGTATTATATTTTCCAAAACTGCTTCTTTTGAAAATACCAGAAATGTTTTTTCCTCAACTTAATAGATACAACATTTTATGAAATTTAAGTTGAGACTGTACAATATCTCCAAAACTAAGCGTTGTAGGAAAAAAATGTGTTGAATAAAAGTTGCTAGATATTGTGGGGGAAAGTAAATGTCATTAGTCGTGTTTTATTTGGAGGACGTTGTGATGGTCAGTTTGGCGTGAATTTAAATTGACCCTAATTGTAGGTAACCATTTAAAAAATTAAATTGACCCTAAGATAACTGTCATAACGCTCTCCAAGCAAAACACGACTAACGATATTTACTCTCTTCCATAATATTAAGCAACTTTTATTAAAGACATTTCTTTCTACAACGCTTAGTTGGATATATTATAAAGTCTCAACTTAAATGGTCCACCCTGTATATAAAATATTAGGCTTAAGTATCATTTAGTGAAACCAGATTTTGCTTATATCGATATATGTCCTGTGTGGATAGTAAGAAATAACGAAAAATTCGAGAGATGCAATTATTTTGTAAACAGTGTGCAATCCAATTGTATTCAATGAAAGGAACGTGAGTTTAGTGCTTTCTTGGAGTTCCTGTTCATTTTAAAAGGGAGGACCTATGGAAATCCTATCCTCCTATTTTTTTGTGTATAGAAGTTGTTTTAACACATTACCATGTTTAAATGGCATATAAACCAGTATTAAAACATTCACCTCGTTTTTACCCCCACTCATTCATTTGCTACATTAAAAAACAAGAAATGCAATTGTTAGAAAAAAATATTAACTTCAGTGTTCTTTCACATAAAAGGTTGATTTTGCCCTTAATGAGAATCTAATGAACTATTATTTGAATCACCCATATGTGACGCAATGAACACCCGTATTTAAGTTTCTTTTAGAGTATGCTAATCAGTTATTACAACTGTTTAATTGGTCCCTTCTACTCATTAATGCCCAAAACTATATCGCATCTAACGTTTAAAAGACAGTACAGGCTAAATGGGGCGCACTGTTGCCATATACGAGGGCGGATTGATAAGTCTATGACTTTGACGAGAGATAGCGTTCTAATCACAGGTTTCTTGTTTGTACACAACTCTTACGTCTATTCTGGGTATAATCGTAGAAATTCGTCGTCATTTGTTTCTTAGAACTTTGTTGAGAGCGTCTAAAATAAACAGATGTGTGTAGCTTCATAGAAAATGTGCTGATAAAGCGCTACTTTTGCGTGGTAAGACGGTGAAGGAAACGGAAGAAAAGCTGAACAAGTATTCTGGGGACTGCTGCATTACATGGCATGATTCACAAGTGGTTCACAAAATTTCGGCGTGGCCGTTCGAGCACAAGCGATGCCGTCCGCGCAGGACGGCCGGTTGAGGTCACAACACAAGAAATGGTCAACAAGGTTCACGATATTGTGTTGGAAGACCGCCGAGTGAAAATCCGTGAGATAGCCAAGATTGTAAACATCTCGAGTGAACGGGTGTATAACATTCTACACGAATGTTTGTGTATGAGAAAGCTGTCAACAAGATGGGTGCCGCGACTGCTCACAGTTGAGAACAAGCGGAATCGTGTGACCATTTCACAGGGATGTTTGAACTTGTACCAGCGCAACCCAAATAAGTTTTTGCGCATTATATCACGATTGATGAAACTTGGATCCATTACTATCAACCTGAAACCAAACAAAAATCAAAGCAGTGGATCTGCGGCGAACCTGCTCCAAAGAAAGCGAAAACCATTCCGTCGGCAGGAAAAATCATGGCAGCTGTCTTTTGGGATTCACAAGGGGCGATAGACATCCACTACGAAAAGGGTAAAACGATCACAGGTTCATATTATGCCGAAATTCTGGATCAGTTTTACAAGGAATTGTTAAAGAAACGACCCCATTTGGTGAAGAAAAGGGTTCTCTTTCACCAGGATAATGCACCTGCACACAACTCAGCCATTGCTATCGCACAATTTGTGGAATTGGGCTATGAACTGCTATCTCACCCACCATACTCTCCAGATTTGGTACCGAGCGACTTCTTCCTCTTCGCAAACCTGAAAAATTGGTTCGCTGGGAAGAAATTCACGTCCAGTGAACACGTCATGGCAGAAACAACCTCATATTTTGCAGACTACGAAAAATCATATTTTTGGAAGGCTTAAAAAAATTGGAGAAACTTTGGAGCATTGAATTGAAAGGCGATTATGTTGAGAAATAAAATTGAATTTTTGGAGAAAAAAATTATTTTCTTTGAAAAGTCACTGACATCAATCCGCCCTCGTATAATCTACATACGCTCGCAACTTCGGCGCCCAGTTGCGATCGGTCTACCAATTTAATGTTATCTTATGAATGATATATCACCAAGTAGTGAAATATCTGCACTGATATTTAAGCCAATTGTAAGACATTTGTGTTCACCTGCACTTTACATCTGCTCTTTGTATCTTTAGTACTTCGAAATATGATTTTAAGGGCATACAAATATATATTGTCAAAGAAATGTGGAGATATAAAATGATAAAAGCAATAATTTAGTAGTGTATCATCACTGTTCCCTTCACAAAATCACTTTCAACGTGGGTTGAATGTATTCAAAGAGCATAAAATGAACATTGCGCCACACTCCGCTTTGCGCTATTCCATTATATTGAAAACCTAGGGTATTTCTGTTTCCTCCATTCTTTTTTGCATTTATGGGTCCTTAGTGGTCGTTTCATTCACTCCTTCTTTATCCTATACACTACTGCTCTGACACCCGGGTAACCTTAGCTGTTTCTTTCACTGCCTTATTAACAATCATTTTACTTGAAAAATAATTCATTATTAATTTGCGTTTCGTCTTAGTTTACCAACATTCGTCTCTTTCTAGCTTCTCCCTCCATAACCAAATATCTACGTAAAATGTAAAATAAATAACCTACATAACACTTCACAATGTCCCACTCACTATAACATTTTAGACACTTACTTACAACTGATGTTAACCAATGTATGCTGCCTGTTGGGTCTGTTAGCTGGATAGTTGGATGACTTTTGTTTGTATTACACAATGAATGCAAATAGTTACAGGATTCCAGTTTCTTTTAAAAACTGTCTCCAACCCTCTTCAGCATTTTCTTTCGCTTGGTACCCGCTGTAAATCCAGTAGATAACAATGAAGTTTTTTGCTGACTTTTCTGCTGTATAGGTATAGAATTTAAAAAAATTATAACGTTCATATTATTAAAAGTAGAGAATTCAAACTGGACAGGTATCATCATACTTGTTTACTCTAGCTAAGAAAAAATATTGTTGCGGTCTACCTCTTAGTTTATTAATTATTGGGTGATAAGAATAGAAATAGCAAATATTGGACTTTTATTGAAAAACTCGCTTTCTTTGGAAATTTGTGCCCACAGAAATCTATAAAGAACCTAAAAATGATATAATCTGATAGAGAAAAATATTCTATATAGAATAATGCGCTCAAAGCTGAAATTTATAGCAATTAAATATTTACACCGTGTATTACTTATTAGAAACTTGGCGACAGCGCGAATGTAGGAAAGGAGAAGCTTGTATGCGTAAGATAGAGACAGATATATCCCATTTACCTCCATACTATCCTTTAAGGTTGAGACAAGCTATAAAAGGAAAGGTGGATAACGATTGCCAAGATGCTAGTGTTCTTGAACTTTTGGTAGCAGTACGTGTTTGTGAAAAATTAATTGTTGTTCATACATACTGGTTGCTACACATAGGGCGCTATGGGTGCATTCCTCTTTCTTTGTTTTGTGTTTTTCGCAAAGGAATGCTGAGAAAACAGTGTTTGTGGTGTGCATGCAATGGACTGTATGTAGTATGTGGGTTTAAGAACTGATGTACGTACAGTACAACAGTCGTCAAGGTCAAGACAATTACTCGCATAACTTGTTTGAACAACGAATGAATGCACTTGTTGACAGTTTGCAGCTAATCTCTTCGAGGTTTCGCAAACACCAGGCGTAAAGAACATCTCGAAGAACCGATCGTTTTCTCTCCGGTAACAACGATCCTAAATACCATTAATTGATATACAAGACAAAAATCTTACCTGTAGCAGTCACTACTATCACCAATTACACTAGTCTGCATGATATCGTATGACTGAAAACTAATAAGTGATTCTGACTCACTTTTTCTGCTGATTTCAGAACTGCTTTTAGTTTTTTTCTATCACGTACAGTTTTTCCACAATTTAACTTTAAAATATAGAGTTGAGCCAGTAGATGGTGAGTATTGTTGAAGGGAAATTTATCACTTCTTGGAGGGAAATTTCTCAATACAGACTTGTAAGTCTTTAGGTTGTTACACCTGTAGATGCTGGTTGCTATTTGTAATTTAGGCATTGTTGTTAATATCAGAGGCTTGCATTACCAGTGCTATATCGTGATTGAAGTTATAAATACATTATGTCTACACGCAAGTGTGTGAACAGTCCAAATGTTTTCTGCTATATTTGTGGAAATTATACAGTGCTTCAGCAGAGAACTGATATAACAGACTTTGTGAAAAAAGTGTACCATGCTTATTTTAAAATGAAACTTCGTGACCAAGACAAGGCTTGGGCTCCAAAGACAGTTTGCCGCTATTGTGTTGAGAGGTTAAGATTGCGGATAAAAGGAAAGAAATCATGCATGCCATTTGCAATTCCTATGGTGTGGAGGGAGCCTAAAGAACACCTTAAAGACTGTTCTTTCTGTTTAGTTAATGTTCAGGGGTGCAATTCGAAAAATAAGAAACACATTGTGTACCCAAGTACTCCTTCAGCCATCAGGCCAGTTCCACACGCAGAACATCTGCCTGCTCCTCTTCCTCCAGCTTTTAGAGAACTTGGAAGATGGTGTTGAAAGTGAACTTCATGCAATCACCGAAGATGATGTCTACCGCCCTGAATACGACGTGACTCCACAACTGTTCTCTTAGAGTGAACTAAATGATCTAGTACGTGATTTGAATTTGTCTAAGGAATCTGCAGAGTTACTAGGCTCCCGTCTTAAAAATAAGAATTTTCTGGAACCAGGAACACATTACTCATGGTACAGACACAGAGAACAAGAGCTAGTTCCTTTTTTTTCCTCACAGATCGAGTCCTTGGTTTACTGCAATAGCATAAACGAGTAATGCACTTTTGTGACATTGAACATGATCCTACTTAGTGGAGACGTTTTATAGATTCATCAAAGAGAAGCCTGAAAGGCATGTTATGCATAATGGGAATGTGTATGGGTCCATTCCTGTCGCACATTCAGTTCATATGAAAGAGACATTTGAAAACATAAAGATACTTTTAACAAGTATCTTTATGACTGGCATATCTGCGGTGATTTCAAAGTTATTGGAATACTATTAGGACAACAAGCTGTGTTCACAAAAATGCCTTGTTTTCTGTGCGAATGGGACAATCGGGCAAGCAAAGACATTGGAGTGTGAAAGTACGGCCACAGCGGAGAAACTTGTTGCCTGGAACTAAAAACATCCTGCACGAACCGCTTGTAGAGAGACAAAAGTACACATAAAATTGGACTTGATGAAGCAATTTGTAAGGGTTCTACCACAGGATGGACCCTGCTTCAAGTACCTTTCCAAGAAATTTCCCTTCATTACAGAAGACAAATTAAAGGCTGGAATTTTTGTTGGTCCTCAAATAAAGAAATTGATGAAGGATGAAGATTTTGAGAAGACAATGAATGAGAGAGAAATAGAAGCATGGACCACCTTCCGATCAGTTACTGAGAACTTCTTAGGCAGTAACAAAGATCCTAATTACAAGGTCAATGTCGAAACAATTTTGGAAAATTTCAAGAAGATGGGTTGTAACATGAGTGTAAAGGTGCATCTTCTGCATTCACATATCGAGTACTTTCCAGAAAATCTGGGACATTATAGTGAAGAGCAGGGTGAACGTTTTCACCAAGATATTAAGGAAATGGAGAGGAGGTACCAGGGGAGATGGAATGAAACTATGATGCCCGACTACTGTTGGATGTTGAGGAGGGACAGTCATCTTCAAGGATCTGCAAGGAAGTCAAAGAAGAGAAAGTTTGAAAAAAATTAAATGAAACACTTTGGCTTCTTGTTTTGTTAAAATGTAGTAATGAAATAAATTAGGGGAGTTATTGAGAGTATTCTTAAAAGGTTTCTTGAATAAAAACTTACCTTGTGTGAAATGGTATTTGAATACTTTTCTACGCTCATTAGTAAAATTGTCCAAACATTACTTCTTATTTTGTGTAAAAACCTGACATGATAGAAAAAAAAACGGAAGTTACTTCTGGAATCCGCATAAAAACGTGATTCAAGAACACCTACTTTTAAGAAATCATTTGACAAAAAGTTTGAAAATGCAGATTAGTGTTATTTATAAACTATCCACATGTACTATTACTTTCTCTAGCATCTACCTAAAGTAGGTAGAGGAAGTATTGCAATCCACCCAAAAATTCGATATCCAGATTTTATCAGAAATACACGCTTTAAGGTCCCTGAATCCCAAAAAGTTAGTAAAAAATCCTGTGTGTGTGTGTGTGTGTGTGTGTGTGTGTGTGTGTGTATGTATGTTTGTCTGTGAACAGCGTAACTCAAAAACAAGTCGGATATATACCAAACTTCATATTTGAATTCAGCATCTTCCAAGTTAGAAGGATGCAACACGAAGATTTTCAAGAAAGTCCCCCACCCCCAAACTAACATTTACAAGCAAAGTGTTTGCTAAATTTTGATTTTCTCAAAAAATGGCTCTAAGAATTTTGATTAAAGTAGAATATGTTTAAGACATTTATATGATTAATAAAAGGTACCTATATCCTGAATTTTCTGCGAATAGCTTGTGAAGTCCTCTTCATTCAAAGATAGTTTGAATAGTTTTGTAAAGCTTGTAAACTGTAAGAAATACACACAAATTTAATGCATAAAAATCTATTTAAAACTGATCTCTTTAAAACGCGCAATTTTTTCAAATAATTTTTTGGGCATCAATCATTTCGAGATACTCGTTGTTACTCGCAAGTTCAAAGCCAGCATATACTGACCCGTTTTTAAACATTTGACGTTCGCTTCCAAACTCCTCTTTCTTCCTGTATCTACAATGAAATGTGTTTATATCGATTAACATGAAGGTTCTTATAAGATCCCTAGTGGCTAGGGAAATTCATGTGAACGCAGCTTCAGATTTGTTGTTTAATAAGATCATTCTTTGGTTTGTTTTGCATTAATCAATACATATATCTTACATAATATAACAAAGGCAGCTTTATTATACATAAGAATGCGAAGACAGCACTGACATGTTTTATATCACGGTCGGTTTTTGTTAGACCTTGATCCAGGGCCGGCTCAAGGTGGGGTCTAGCCGTACCACTGCCCAGGGCAGCAGGTTTTAGGGGCGGCAAAATCTTAAACCATGAACCAAATATGTGAAAACATGACGGAATTACAAATTATGCTTAAAGTCTAGCGACTTTCTGTAGATTTATGAAACTGGTGACAAATGAAGCTCCAGGGTGATTTAGATGCGACCCTCATTGATGATCATCGTCGAAACATCCCATGCGCGTCAGGAGATCAACAATAAACATCACGTTGATAAACACGAGAGTTTCATTTGTCCACTAAGGTCTGTTCCAAATAAGCTTGCCCCGTATCTCTTAACGGTCACGTGCAGTCGTCACCTCTCATTGGTTGTTGTCGTGGAATAGATATTTAAGCGATAAAAATAGTTCCTTATTTAACATGATCATTTACCTTAATATATTCGAGAATAATTGTCAAATTTACATGTTCATAACCGTATGAATTAAACATATACGTCTAAAATGCATGAAAATTTTTATCAACAATTTCTTCGGTTTACACCTGCCTCTCAGTATGGCGAAAGCACGTGCATCTATCACGATAATCAGCGTTATTTTCTAAGCTTATCGTTACGGCTAACTACTAGTTAAGATCTGTAACTACTACTCTGTATTCACTCTTAGGTTGATCCGCGGCAAAACAAACCCATGTGGTCAGTGCACCGTGGTGCAACACGATAGCAATGCGCACAGAAAAGTAGTCCAATGCTAATAATCTGAATTTTAGAATGAATTTATCCTTAAGGAGTATAATATTCTATACAAATACCTAAGGTTTTATTTAATGCTGATTTATACCGTAAAATAGTGCTACAAATCCCATGATGCAATTCGTATGAGTCACCTGACATCCGGGGAGGCGCAGAATATTGTTTACAGCCAGAAACGAGCAGTTGTGTTTAGTATCATGGAGGACGGTGAATTCGCTCTTGTGTTTTCGTCGAATTACGTAAAGCATTAGCCGCGCAAACCATTTACAAGTGATCAAAAAACAATAGTGTTGAATCTTTATTATAAGTTACGTGAGAAATATCCAACACTTTCCGCGAAAGAAATGGTGAAATTAACTTCTGAGTTCAGCGGTGTTTCGAGTACAAGTATAAACAGTGCTTGTGTAGAAAAATCTGAAACGGGAAAAGTGGTTACACCCGGGGGGGGGGGACATGAAATACGCGATGCAAGAATGTAGTGATTTTGAGAAGAATGCAATTCGCGTAACAGTGCATAATTTCTTTTTTAAAATGAGCCGCCAACAGTTAATGAAGTGCCGCTTCCAGAGAGCGAATAAATTTAGTTATCGCATACCTGTTACTTTATTTTTCGCTCATTTATTTTAGAATTAACTATTATTATATGTGCAAACGTTTATTTAGTTGCAACTATCAATCTTATCATCTTTAACCCTTAACAGAATATGCTAGTCACCGTTTCAGTTGTCGAAATAAGGACTCTGTTCTTGTTTGCACTACGTGCCGCTTGTACTGGCCACATGGTCTGAAAGTGTGACAGTATTTCTAGTGCGAATGGCGGAAGCATACATTATAACGCTGCACTGGACACCTGGGTTTTGTTTTGACGCGGATCAACCTAAGAGTGAATACAGAATAGTTGCGGGCCGAATCTAATATGCTTATATCGCTTTTATCGCCTATCCTTGCACTGCACACGGTTTGTTTGTCATCATTCGATGGTACAATACATTAGACAACCAGAGGAAAGGGGAAGGAAACACAACGCGGAAGAATACATGTCTGCGGGGCAAGTTTACAGACAGTGTGGGCCCGCAGTGTCCAGCAAAAATGTCGCCGCGGGCTAACTTTGGACGCAGGTGTTTAGATTATGTAAATGAATTCGCTTGGTCAATACCAAAGAATGAATTTGAACGCTGCTACCGAATTCGCTGGAGACCAGTGATTAATGTCGCCCAATGTAATCTAGACTAAAGGCCTAAAAGCGTTCCACCACAGTTAGCAAATTCGACCAATGTAATCGAGACTTTAGTCACATTAAAAAACTCTTTAGTTACAAACTCGTTACATCGCTCGTTTTCAGATGTTAATAATTGGAACAATTAAACATACAACTGCGAATATTTCGAAAATGGTTAATATCACAAAAAATGGTTGTTTATCATAAAAATCCTACTCTGATAGGGGAAATGTGCAGAAAATTTTCTTTTCATCCTTACAAAAGGCTTCTAGTTCGAATGAAATTTCATTTTGTCCGGCTTTTCGTTTTTCGAGCACTGCTGCTTATGGCACTCAAAATGGGTATTTCTAGTGAAATCTCGATAGGTAACAAATTTTGTGTGGAGTACAATGCTTCATATACCCTAGTTAAGCAGTAGAGAAAGTAAAAATATGGTTTTCGCCAATGTCAGCTGTTCATAAAACAATTATCACGTTAACCATGAGCTCTTATGAAACAATAGAATGGGCACTTTACAACATCTCAAGGTATACTACCTCATTGTGGGAACATTTCAGTGAACTGAGGTAACGCTCCTGCAAAGGTTAATGAAATTAGAGACAAAGGAGCATATACAGGAAGAGAAAGAGAGAGAGAGAGAGAAATGGAAAATGCATAATTTTATGAGATGTAACTTTTTATATATCAATTTTTATTTATGTTTTATGTTTTCACTGATACAAAATTCCACAAGAATGAAAGCGGAACGTTTGACGAAAATACAAAATAATACATACCTACATTTTATTTGCTACTTCATTGTAACATACTAACGATATTTCGATAATAAAATCTGATGTGTTACACTCACATGACTTTCTCTACTCTTGTACAAACTATTTTTACAAACGCTTATTCTTCATATGCTTCATGTTAATCGAGATGTTAATCTTATTGCTAATTTTCTTGTAGGTACAAGGGGAATATGGTAGGCTTTAAGTGATAGTCAAATCTTTTAAGAGCTGTTGCTATATGGAGTATTCCATTCTCTTTGCATTACCACTACCAAAAAAAATGAATAACGAATTACCATTTGAGAAAAAGTATAAGTATTGTAAAATTTAAGGGAATAAAAAGTAACATCTCGAAAACAGTTCACTCAAAAAAAAATTAAAAAAAAATAAAAAGGATATGACATAAATTGTGTATTTTAACGCGATCTACATTTTTAGTGTAGTAAAATTTTGTCTATCTCTTATGGTTTACCAGTTATGCAAAAGTCGTTCACAAAGAAGAATACTTTTGGAGACATTCCAAGAAAATTCGAGATATACATTTCATTTGTCATGAAAATATCTTAAACATATGATGTTTTAATCAAAATCGTTAGAGCCATTTTGAGAAAATTAAAATTTTCTAAAAATGTTCCATGTAAAATGGTAGTCTGGGGTGGAGGGATTATCTTGAAAACCTTCGTGCCGCATCTCTGGAAGATACTGAACCTAAATACCAAGTTTGGTGTTTATCCTACTGTTTGATTCTGAGTTATGCTGTTCACAGACAGACAGAACGACACACACACACACACACGGACACGGACATGTTTCCAAAAATGCTTTTTTTGGATTCAGGGGGTCTCAAAACATCTATTTCCGGTGAAATCTCGGTATCGAATTTTTGGGTGGAATACAATACTTCCCCTACTTACTATACGTAGTAGAGAAAGTAAAACGGTTGCAGGTATTCTTTCTCTGCCATTTACCTAGGATAGGTAGAAGTAGTTAATATTTCACTTAAATCTGGATTTAACCAGAAATTCACATTTGAGATCCACTGAAGCGAAAAAGGCATTTTGAAAATGTTCATGCATACTGGTGCATGTGTGTGTGCGTGTGTGTGTGTGTGTGTGTGTGTGTGTGTGTGTAGACAGCACAATTAAAAAAATCTGATGTGTTACTCTCACATGACTTTCTCTACTCTTGTACAAACTATTTTTACAAACTCTTATTCTCCATCTATTTCATATTAATCGAGATAAACATTTGCAGAAACGATCTTTTGACATGCAAAGAGAATTACATTTTACACATAGCGACCAGTTCTAAAAATATTTGACTATCGCTTACGGCCTACTATGTTCCCCTTGTTTTGTATTTGCAAGGGCAATATAGAAATACAGTAGCCTTTAAGCACAGACATATCTCTTAATAGCTGGTTGCTAGGTGTAGCACCATTCTCTTTGTCACTGATTAATACTCTTTGCTAATCCAAGACAAAAAAATGATTAACGAATTCCCATTTGAGAAAACAAGTATTGAAAAAATTTATGGAAATAACAAGCAATATCTCGAAAATGGTTCACTCAACGAAAAAAAAATATATGACATAAATTGTGTATTTTAACGCGATCTACATTTTTTGTGTAGTAAAATATTGTCTACCTCTTATGGTTTACCAGTTATGCAAAAGTCGTTCACAATGAAGAATATTTTTGGAGACATTCCCAGAAAATTCAAGATATACATTTTATTTGTCATAAAAGTATCTTAAACATATGATATTTTAATCAGAATCGTTAGAGCCATTTTTGAGAAAATTAAAATTTTCTAAAAATGTTCCATGTAAAGGGTAGTCTGGGGTGGGGGGATTTTGTTGAAAACCTTCGTGCCGCATCTCTGGAAGATACTGAACCTAAATACCAAGTTTGGTGTTTATCCGACTGTTCGTTTCTGAGTTATGCTGTTCACACACACACACACACACACGGATATGTTTCCAAAAATGTTTTTTTTTTGGATTCAGGGGGTCTCAAAACATATACTTCCGGTGAAATCTCGGTATCGAATTTTTGGGTGGAATACAATACTTCCTCTACTTGCTATACGTAGTAGAGAAAGTAAAATTGAAAGGTTGGATGAATACTTCGTGTTTAAGTCGAATACATTTCAAATTTGCAACACGAAGAATTTCACCCCCAAACTAGCCTTTAGAAGAATTGTTTTCGGTTTTACTTTCTCTACTACGTGCAGTAAGTAGAGAAAGTATTGCATTCCACCCAAAAATTCGATATCGAGATTTCACCAGATATAAATGTTTTGTGGCCCTGTGAATAAAAAAAAAAGCATTTTTAGAAAAAGGTCCGTGGGTCTGTGAACAAATAACTCAAAAACGAAAAGTCGGATAATACCAAACTCGGTAGGTATTTAGGTTCAATATCTTTCAAAGATGCGACAAGAAGATTTTCAAGAAAATCCCCCCACCCCAAACTACCCTTTACATAGAACATTTTTTGAAAATTTTTATTTTCTCAAAAATGGCTCTAACGTTTTTGATTAAAATATCATATGTTTAAGACACTTTTATGGCAAATGAAATGTATATCTTCAATTTTCTGGAAATGTCCGCAAAAGTCGTCTTTATTCTGTTAAACCGAAAGAGATATACAAAATTTTACTACACAAAAATATCTATCTAGGTAAAACATACAATTTAGGTCATATACTTTTTTTTTTCCAGTTAACCATTTCCGAGATATTCCTTGTTGTTTGTTTGAATTTTCCGATACTTATACTTTTCTCAAATGGAAATTCGTTTTCGTTTTTTTTTATTGTCCTGGACATGCAAAGAGAATGGAATGATCCACGTAGAACCGGCTCTTAAAAGATTTGACTATCGCTTAAAGCCTACCCTATTCCCCTTGCACCTACAAGAGAATTCACAATAAGATACTTCTTGCAGATTTTTATATCGATTAACATGAAGTAGGCGGAGAATAAGCGTTTCCGAAAATAGTTTGTACAAGAGTAGAGTAAAGTCATGTGAGTGCACCACATCAGTTTTTTTATTGTATCAAATGACACTAATGATTTTGATTAAAATACTATAATTTAAGACTTTTGCATTACGAGTAAAATGTAACTACAGATCTTGAATTTCGTTAATACCCTGTGAACTGTTCATTTTGGTTTACTTTTTTACTACTAGGAAACCATAAGATATAGACAAAAAGTTATCTGTGAAAAAATGTAGAGCTCAGTAAAACAAACAATTTGTGTCAAGCAACTTATGGTGTTCGCCGTTTTCGGAATATTTCACGGAATATTACATTTTCCAAAACGTAAGTACGTCATCTGAAGGAAAACGTTTGAAACTTTCTGATTCGTCTTTATTCTCTTCCTTCGCAAAACCTTGTTACCAGACTCCACTCCTCCACTACTATTACTTCTGAATTCGTTCTTCCCTACTCCCAATAAACATTTGAGGGCTTACTCTGCATGTTGCATGTAACTACCAAGGCCGTATTTACACGCAGGCTATTTAGGTTGCAGCCCATGGGTCCGCTGCATAGAAGAAGAACGAAAAAAAGACTTTAAAATGTTAATTTTGAATAGACTAAAATAGAAAGAAATGTCTTTGTTTTAATACTGTGATGCGGGCTCTCTAATACCTCAGTAGTGACATCGCTAACCATCTTTAGAGGAACAAAACGGGTTAGCTTGGAAGAATATGAGGTGAAAGCTGCTGAGTTAACTTGATTACACTTACTATTTCACTGATATCGCAATTGGGAAGTGGTGACCAATCACGTTTAAAGGAATGTTGTTTTTGAACCAATCACGACCATGATTCTATTCAACGTTTATTAAAATATCTTTCCTTTGGGCTCCTCCTTGTGTGTCTGTGAACAGCATAACTCAAAAACGAAAGCTGGATAAATACCAAACTGAGTATTTAGTCCAGTATCTTTCAAAGATGCTACAGGAAGATTTCCAAGGAAATTCCCCCACCCCAGATTACCCTTTACATGGAACATTTTTCGAAAATGTTAATATTATCAAAAATAGCTCTAACGATTTTGATTAAAATATCATATGTTTAAGATATTTTCGTGACAAATGAAATGTATATCTCGAATTTTCTAGGAATGTCTCCAAAAGTATTCTTCATTGTGAACAACTTTTGCATAAAAGATAGACAAAATTTTACTACACAAAAAATGTAGAGCGCGGTAAAATATACAATTTATGCCATATACATTTTTGCTGTTGTTGAGTGAACCATTTTCGAGATATTGCTTGTTATTCCCTTAAATTTTCCAATACTTATACTTTTTCTCAAATTCATTATTCATTTTTACTTTCTCTACTGCGTATAGTAAGTAGGGGAAGTATTTTTTGTCCTGGTAATGCAAAGAGAATGGAATACTCCACATAGCAACCAGGTCTTAAAATATTTGACTATAGCTTAAAGCCTACCAGTTCCCCTTGCATCTACAAGAAAATTAGCAATTAGATTAACATCTCGATATCTCCATTAACATGAAGCATATGGAGAATAAGCGTTTGTAAAAATAGTTTGTACAAGAGTAGAGAAAGTCATGTGAGTGTAACACATCATATGTTTTTTCGTTGTTCTTAATTATGTATTGTGTTTATTTAGATGGGTTCGAAGAATCATGCAAGTTTTATTCATATGCGTTACACATGTACCATTATTTTACAAAGAAAGAATGTGCTGCTTGTGTGTAAATTGTACATAAGTTAAGTCTCAAAAGTGTAACGTTGCATGACATTTCCAAACAAGGTTTATTACATTTTCTGCAACTTCGCTCCTTTTCATTGAATGTCAATGGCAGGAGTTCTTTTAATACCTTAACCTTCGTGTCGCATCTCTGGAAGATACTGAACCTAAATACCAAGTTTGGTGTTTATCCGACTGTTCGTTTCTGAGTTATGCTGCTCACAGACACACACACACACACGGACCTGTTTCCAAAAATGCTCTTTTTTATTCAGGGGGTCTCAAAACATGTATTTCCGGTGAAATCTCGGTGTCGAATTTTTGGGTGGAATACAATACTTCGCCTACTTACTATACGTAGTAGAGAAAGTAATATGACGAATAACACTGAGCAAGAAAGCAGAGTTTACAGATTAACAAACGACTTGCTGCTGTGCCAACTTCAAAATGTTCCTTTTAAGCTGAGTGTACAGAGAGAGACATAATAACGTAACGGGGCTGGGTACACTGTTGAACCATAGTCATGGATAAAGGGAGGGATGTACGAAAGCGCACCTCCCAATAAATCTTTCTGCATGAACTGAAACAAAAACAAATCCACCCCGGTTATTGTTAGATCATGTCAAAATAAGCATTACCAGTTTTTACTTTCTCTACTACATACTTGAAGTATTGCATTCCATCCAAAAATTCGATGTCTAGTTTTCCCCGGAAATTTATGTTTTTAGGCAGCATTCCTAAAGAACATTTTTAGAAAAATGTCCTCTGCGTATGTGTGTTTGTGTGTGAACAGCATAGCTAAAAATGGAAATGTTCGATAAATACCAAACTTGGTATTTGAATTCAGTATGTTTCACGAAGATTTTCTAGGAAATCTTCCACCCCAAACTACCCTTTACACGGAAAATGTTTCGATAGTTTTTATTTTCTCAAAAATGGTTCTAACGATTTTAATTAAAATGGATATTTTATCAACACTTAGGATATTTACATTACAAATAGAATGTATATCTTGAATTTTCTAGGAAGAGCCCATGAAGTACTTTTCATTTGGAAGTAATTTTGTATAATTTTAAATAACATGTAAACCACAAGAAATCAACAGAAACGCACTACACAAAAAATGTAGATCTTTTTAAAACACAGTTTATTTTAGATAACCTTTTCGTATCACCAGCCATTTCCGAGATTTCCATTATTATGGATTAGAATGTGTCAACACTTTGTCATTTTCTTAAAGTAGCTCTTCAGTTGTTTCTTACAATGTTATGGAAAAGTGTGGAATTTCAGTCAGCATATACCGAAACGTCTTTAAACATCTGACTATCGACTCGGTTTCCTCTAACCCCCCTTATATCTACAACGAAATGTGTAATGGAACCATGGGCGTCATTTCGGGGTACAGTGTGGTCAATTGCCCCTCTCCCAAATTATGAGAAATAATTAGGTTACTGGTTATTATTGCTCTACCAAAAGAAAAATTACAAGACGTGTACTTTTCATACAGATATTTCACATTTAAGAAATAACAGATGATTTTCTTTTAGGCTAAATGTATCGTTAAAATTCACATGAAAATTCAGCAAACTGCTTCAGGCAATCTTGTGCCCCCTCAAACAGAAACTGAAATGACGGTCCAAAATGGAAGTATTTCTGCAAATATAATTCCGATTAACATTAAGAAAAACAGATGGAAAAACAAGCTTTCGTAAGAATAGTGTATAGAAGCAGTATAAAAATAAACAATAGTGGGTAGAGAAAGTCATATCATCAGATTTTTTTTTATATTTTCAAGAAGCTTAATCTCACCAGTTTGTCATCGCTGACGGTGACTGTACATGCACTCATGCGTTTTATTTGTTTCTATCAATTCAATTATCCATTCTTGGTATTAGGCATTCTCTACACGTAGTTCAATAACGCATATCACGTTTACGAGTAAATACAAAACCCTTCCAACCTAATCAAGCGTGCAATAGAATTTGGCTTGGTGTCAGCTGACCAAACAGTGGAACAGCAGAAACCTTATTCTTGCGGATTGGTTGCTTTCGTGTCGCCTGACAGAAAAACAGAGGCGATTCTACAAAGTATATCCTAAATGCAGTTGTATGCATATTGAATATTTTTTACTTTTCCCTACTACTTACCTATAGCAGGTAAAGGAAGTAGTATTCCAACAAGTTCGATATTGAGATTTCACCGGAAATATACCTTTTGAAATCCCCTGAGTCCAACCATTTTTGGAAAAAAGGTTCAGAGTTTGTGTGTGTGTGTGTGTGTGTGTGTGTGTGTGTGTGTGTGTGTGTGTTCTGTGCAGTGTGTCTGTGTAGAGATATCTCAAAAACGAAAAGTCGAATAAACACCAAATTTCATTTTTGAATCAACACTTATTTAGTTCCCATACTCCAAACTACCCTTTATATGAGGAAAAGTTTGTTATGTTTCACTTCCTCAAAAATGTTTCTAAAGATTTTGATTAACATTTAATAAGTATTTGTGCTATTAATGCGACAAATTGAATTTTCGAGGAAAAGTCTGTGAAATCCTCTTCATACTGATAAAATTTTATATAATTTTGTATAACTTTCAAATAATAGGAGAGGGACAAAAGCGTACAACAGGAAAAATATAGAGGCTCATTAAAATACACAATTTGTGTAAAATAAATTTCTTTCCTGGCCTTACTTATTTTTAAAATATACCATGTTGCATATTTATACTTTCCCAGGTTTAAGTACTTTGTAGAACGTACTTGTTACCAACACTAAATATTGGACTGCTCTTTCCGTAAGTTGAATATAATTAAACACTGATTCCTTTATTTGAAATTATTCCTAGGCAAAACTCTATGGTGAATAACGTAACGGTGATAGAGGAATCACTCTTTACATAAATACTATATATTGTGTCTTCGTTCAGTTTTTCAATGTCATTCAGAGTCACTAGTGTGACTTAGTTCAGTTTCTGTCATTAATACTGCACCTTATTTTGTGCGTAGCGGTGGAAAAAAACCACAAACACACCAAGCAGCCTCTATTTTCTTCCGCTTCACTCATTGGAGTATCGAACACTTCACTAATCGCACGCCGAGCAGTACCCACTATACGCCACAACTCAGAGAACAGCGTTTTTATGTCGCACCAATAACACGGACTCAACTGAGTGACTTACTGACTGACCGCTTCGCGAGCCGCTCCAGAATTCCAGGCAGCAGAGTTCCAGAGTGTTCACCGGAGGCGGGGGAAGAGAGTATCCAGAATTTTCTGGTCACGTCTCGAAGGTGCTGCCGATACTTACGTTGGGGAGAGTGTCCCGTCCTCTCTCCCCCTCCAACGCTGGCGAGTATTGAAGGGAAGTGGCTAGACGGAGCTGGACCCATCAAAATATAAATAATATATTTGAATTTGTTATGGGTAGGGAAAGCCGTGTTAGAGTCAACATAAGATTTTTAACTAACGTTTAGAGCACGTGAAGCTGGCTTTAGTGGGATGAGACAACATAATCACTTGGAAATTATAGTAAGGCACGTTACTCATCTTTATAATCTATTGTCCAGCGATCTGATATTCCAATCTTACTTTCTAAGATTAAGTTTCCGGCTGTAGGAACTAGTTTCCTCGCTTTTTTTTCCTAAGATAAGGCGGATTGGGTAAAAGATGCGGTAAATCACAAAACAGTAGTATTGAGAAAATCACACGTAAAAGTTCAAATGCAGATCCAAAATCCTCAAGAGAGACTTTAAGAAGAAAAGTGATTTAAAATTTTGCTGCTACTGATTCTGTTTTGAACACCTAGTTTGAACAGCCCTTCTAATTTAAATGCTTTAAATAAAATATTTTGACCCTATGAAAATAGTAAAAAATATTGAAAAAAAATGTAATTTTAGTTTTCCAAAAAGTATAATCATTGTAGACCTAATTTTTAAAAACCGGATGTAATACGACTCCAAACAGCTGAACAGTCATATTTTATAGCGTATACACTTTTAGTAAAATTGAACGTCTTTTTGCATTTCCCGAAAAAGGCCTTTTTAATATTTTTCAGCCTTCAATGTAAAATAAATTAGACACTTAAGGATATAACATCATGAAACTTTCAAGGCATCGTTATTATACGCTAATGAATTGTTTCTTCTAAGATATTTTAGGGGGGCCTATAAGCTTCTATTTCAACCCAAGATTTTTTTTTAGTCATTTATTCCCTGCCTGTAACTACATTGGTCTTATCGGCGGCCTTTCCTTTGCAACTTATTCTGCCTATTGGCAATGGTGTTAACTCTGTAACTCTTGTCGTTGGGTTTCTTGCACTTTTTTATCATTAGATCATACACACATCCACACTCTCATTCATACTTCCAGAATCTGGGGAGGATAGGGAATAATCTTGGCTAGAAAAACATTTCCACCCCAGCCTGGAATCGAACCCGGTACCCTCGCACCCTAAGATCTTGTATTTGTGTGAAAGCATACTCAAGTTATTTAATGTTGTAGTGCGCCTGCAATGCTATTATTTTCTTAATGTGGCTAATCAATAGCTGGTCCTGAAAGTGTTTTTGTATTTTATTTTTAACGTGACCTTATATTAAAATATCTTCTACGTAAAACATGTAGAAAACCAGGATATTTTGTAATGAAATTCATTTTGCAAACCCACCTGTATATTCGCTATCCTCCATATATTCTGAAAAGCATGACTGCAATAGCCAATTAGCGTGTGTTTATGTGAATGTGTGTGTGTGTGTGTGTACGTTTCTTTCAAGGATTAAAAATGAACAAACTCATGGTTTAACGTAAAGAAAATTAGTACACCAAATGCTGTTTATAAAGCTAAGACTCGTATAAACACAATTAAGACGTGTAAATCGTGTAACAATTTGAAATATCCTGTATATAAAAGACGCTTGTGCAATCGGGGAAACCTTTTCAGCCTCGTTGAGCCAGAATGTTGCAGCTTCGCCCTTTTTATGCTTTGCAAACTGTCTGTTTTGAAAGTGCATAAACTTAATGTTTATGCAGATTACAGTAGAAAACATAAAGTATACTTGAAGGTATAAACGTAAACTGTAATTTGTACATTAATAATTCTCTTCAGGAATTCATATTAGACAAGTATTTTGGGTTACTTCATATTTTATAGCTTATTGGTAGGTTGGTAAGCAGACAACTTCAGCCTAATGTATGCATATATTTCTCCTTCTTCTGAGATTGGAGATAAATATTCTCTTCAGATGCAGGATGTATGAGTATGATAATTAATGTTCATACAGCGCAGTTAAAGGTATGTTATGCAACAATAATTTGGATTTGGAAGCCAGTTTTCCCGCCGTTGATAATATTTAGAATTGGTAATCGTCTTCGAATACTTTTATACACAACACATTAGCCTGAGATTAATTCCATACGTTCATCTTTATGATTATTTCTACAATTTATATAATCTTCCCGCATTTTTTAAAGAGCTCCTCATTGCTGGTCTGATTTGAATAAAAATCTTATCTGTTACACTCACATGACTTTCACTACTCTTGTACAAACTATTTTACAAACGCTTATTCTCCATCTACTTCATGTTAATCGCGATATATTTGCAAAAACTTATTGCTAATTTTCTTGTAGATGCAAGGGGAATATGGTAGACTTTAAGCGATAGTCAAATATTTTAAGAGCTGGTTGCTATGTGGAGTATTCCATTCTCTTTGCATGTCCAGAACATAAAAAAAGAATAACGAATTCCCATTTGAGGAAAAGTATTAAGCATTGGAAAATTCAAACAAATAACAAGGAATATCTCGGAAATGTTTCACCCGACACAATAAAATGTATATGACATAAACTGTGTGTTTTAACGAGATCTACATTTTCTGTGCAGAAAACCTTTGTCTGTCCCTTACTTTACCAGTTATGCAAAAGCCATTCAGGAATGAAGGGGACTTTTGGGGACATTCCCAGAAAATTCAAGAAATACATTTTATTTATCATGAAGATATCTTAAATATATAATATTTTAATCAAAATCGTTAGAGCCATTTTTGAGAAAATCAAAATTTTCGAAAAATGTTCCATGTAAGGGGTAGTTTGATGTGGGGGATTTTCTAGAAAATATTCGTGTCGCATCTTTGGTATTTATCCGATTTTTCGTTTTTGATTTATGCTGTACACAGACATACATCCACACAGACACACAAAGACCTTTTTCTAAAAATGCTTTCTTTGGATTCGGGGGCTTCAAAACTTGTATTTCCGGTGAAATCTCAATATCGAATTTTTGGGTGGAATGCAGTACTTCCCCTACTTACTGCACATAGTAGAGATAGTAAAAATGGAAGCAGGTGAACCTTTTCTTAACAGTGAAGCTTTTTAAGTTTATTGTATTATTCCCCTACCTTTACAGTTTTAGTTAAATGGATCTGTTCCTTTAATAAGCAGCAGATTTTAAACTAAATTATTTGTAGGAATATCTTTCTCTGTATTCACAATACCCAGTAGGTTTTATCTTTTCCTGCCTAGAGCTTGACTTTAAAGATTATATAAGAAGCAGTTTCGTCTTCTTCATTGTACAGTCTACGTACTGGTTCTTGTTTAAAGATTCCCATTTTATGTAGGAATGTCCGGTTAATAGCCCATTTATTAGGTTTATTTGAGATCTATTGAGCTTTAGTACATCTTCAGTAAGCGAGAAGCATATTTTACTCAACAGTCGTTTACTGCGCTTGCATCCTTTTGTTTGAAGCCATTGCGTTTGATGGGAATAACTAACCCACTCGCAATGGTTCTTCGAACAGCATTTAAATAAATGCAACAACAACAAAATGGTTATGGTCCAGTAAATGATTGAAAAGATCCTTTCCTTGCAAGAAGAGTATCTGCTTTTTCGTTGCCTAAGATTCCCTTATGTCCAGGTATCCACCCAAAACTAACCTTTTTGTGTTTTGCCTGCTCTGTAGGTTTGTTAGGCATTCCCGGGCTATCTGGATGTTATCTGGTAATTTGCAATTGCTTTAAGTGCTACCCGACTATCAGAGAAAATCCAAATGTTGCTATCTTTGTAGCCCCTTTTTAGATTATCTCTGTCACAAGTTTCAATTGCATAAACTTCGGCTTAGAATACTGTGGTGTTGCGACCAAGAGCAATATATATGTTGCACCTTGGTACTTCCCCATGGATTCCAGACCCCGATCCATCATCCATTTTAAAGGCATTTGTATACCAGATTAGACTCCCAGCAGAACAATGCATTTTGTTTTGGTTCCATTCTATCACTATTTTGAATGTCTTGTCAAGACATATTTCGGTAACATATCATTACTGCCCATCTCAAATAGAGGGTTATTGATTATATTTTGTAATTCCGATATGCCCTGAAGTGTTGGGATTTTACCAGCTTGAATTTAAGTTCAGCCTTGCAACTCTTTATATCAGTGGGGGCAGATTTAAGAGGGTTTCGATCCTCATGGTTATTCACAAACTACAACCTCCTCCCAGGTGAACGGGCATTCCGAATGCCATACCAACTGCAACGGTTATCTGAGCAGCTTCTGTGCTTTCAACAGGATTAAGAAGAGTTCTCTGTTCTCACACAAATTTGTTTACCATAACCATTTCACAGGTATTCCTCAAATATAGCATTTTTCAAAACTCACTTCAGTCTTTAAAGATTTATAAATAGCATAATTTGTTTTAAGATTGAAGGAAAAAAAACATTGTTGTACAAATCACTGAGAACTCTCTTGTTCAGCAGACATCATTTATTCTTTTTGGACACCATGCATAGAATTTTGCAGGCTATTTATTTCATGAGCCAAGCATTCAATACTGAACAATCCAATTCACAACGTGTCAGTTTGAACCAATAACGGTGGACTATCTTCAGTAATACAGGAGTGCTGATGGGTTTAGGGTAATTTAATTCAGGTTAGCGAATGCTTGTTGCTATGATAATCATTTCGAGACCGAAGGTCGATTAGTAATTATAATCTAATGGCGAGCATAAGTTTGAAGGTTTTACTAAGAAAGATTATGAGCAAGAGCATTCGGTTAGACAATTACAAAGTGAGAACGACGCCATTTTTAAATATAATCATACGCAGTGGCGTAGCTAGAAACATATTAAGTTGGGGTTATATGTAGGGATCCATTTTATAAACAATTTGTATCAATTCAAATTATAAACATGAATTAATCCTGTGTTGAAATATTTAAATAAATCAATTTTATATTTGCAGATTAAGGTACAGCACTGGAATTAAAATTATGATAGGACGGTTTGCGTATTTTAAGTGGTAACTGTGTTGTGACATGAGAATTAATGACCACTGTGAAGTATTTTATATTACCGCTGCAGCCATTTTATTGCACTACAAAATAGGGTTTCTATTTATGTTATAAACTGGGAGATATTGCACTCATTTGGAAACCACTCAAAAATTCAGCACCGGAACGAAAACATGCTCCTGATATTTTAACATGGTTGTACCCACGACATCTAAAGTACAGTTTCTGTTGCTGTCACCTTTGGTCATATTGTCCAAGACATGCGGCGTAAATATAGCGCTACCAGCGATACGATTAGGAAGTATCTCGTTTCTGTCAACCTAGAAGGATGATACTATTTTAACGAAACTAGTTTTGCAATTAATTTTTACACCTTTTAGCAATGGGATTCTAGCCCCCCTCCTAGCTACACCTCTGATCACTGAAGTTATTACAGTGCGAGTACAATCTCACAATTTCGTCCAGCGCAAAACTGAAAATTGATTCTGTATCACTCTTTTGTTTCTTTTTACTTTCTCTACTACGTATAGTAAGTAGGGGAAGTATTGTATTTCACCCAAAAATTCGATACCGAGATTTCACCGGAAATATGTTTTGAGACCCCCGAATCCAAAAAAAACATTTTTGGAAACATGTCCGTGTGTGTGTCTCGTGTGTCTGTGTGTTTCTTGTGAACAGTATAACTCAGAAACGAACAGTCGGATAAACACCAAACTTGGTATTTAGGTTCAGTATCTTCCAGAGATGCGACACGAAGGTTTTCAAGAAAATCCCACCACCGCAGACTACCCTTTACATGGAACATTTTTCGAAAATTGTAATTTAATCAAAAATGGCTCTAACGATTTTGATTAAAATATCATATGTTTAAGATACTTTAATGACAAATAAAATGTATATGTTGAATTTTCTGGGAATGTCTCCAAAAGTATTCTTCATTGTGAACGACTTTTGCATAACTGGTAAACCATAAGAGATAGACAAAATTTTACTAACAAAAAACGTAGATCGCGTTAAAATACACAATTTATGTCATATACATTTTTGTTGTTGAGTGAACCATTTTCGAGATATTGCTTGTTATTCCCTTAAATTTTCCAATACTTATACTTTTTCTCAAATTCGTAATTCATTTCTTTTTTGTCCTGGTAATGCAAAGAGAATGGAATTCTCCACATAGCAACCAGCTCTTAAAATTTTGACTATACCTTAAAGCCTAGCAATTCCCCTTGCATCTACAAGTAAATTAGCAATAAGATTAACATCCCGATATCTCGATTAACATGAAGCATATGGAGAATAAGCGTTTGTAAAAATAGAGTAGAGAAAGTCAGGTGAGTGTAACACATTAGATTTTTTATTATGTGGCGTTAGATATTATACCGCTTTTTTATGTTTTGAATTCCCAAATCACCAAATCTCACCATTTTTACAGCTGTACAAACCGCCAATAGTGAACAAGAAAATTTATGAGAATAGGTTCCTAGGTCCCTAGTCAATCGAAGTAAGGTTTTATAGGAAAAATCTGATGTGTTGCAATCGTATGACTTTTTCTACTCTCGTACAAACGCTTATTCTCATCTACTTCATGTTAATCGAGATAAACATTTGCAGAAACTATCTTACTGCTAATAGTCAAATCTTTTAAGAGCTGGTTGCTATGTGGAGTATTCCATTCTCTTTGCATTACAAGGACATATTAAAAAAATCCCATTTGAGAAAATGTATACGTATTGGATAATTCAAACAAATAACAAGGAATATCTCGGAAATAGTTCACTCAACAAAAAGACATAAATGTGTGTTTTAACGAGGTCTACGTTTTTTGTGTAGCAAAATTTTGTCTATCTCTTATGCTTTACCGGTTATGCGAAAGTCATTCAGAATGATAAGGGCCAGTTTTGAGAAAATCAAATTTTTCGAAAAATGTTCCATGTAAAGGGTAGTCTGGGGTGGGTGATTTTCGTGAAAATCTTGTGTCGCATCCTTGGAAGATACTAAACTCAAATACCGTGTTTTTGGTATTTATCCAACTTTTCGTTTTTGAGTTATGCTGTTCACAGACAGGCAGACACACACGGAAGTGTTTAAAAAATGCTTTATTTGGATTCAGAGCACCTCAAAACATGTATTTTCGGTGAAATCTCGGTATCGAATTTTTGGGTGAAATGCAATATTTCCCCTACTTCTACTATACGTAGCAGAGAACGTAATAAAAAATTAATGTAGAGAAAACGCTACCAGTTATTAGTTTTTGAACATCGTGGTTTATAACTATTCATTAAGTTAGATTTTTATTGGTGAATAAAGATGGATATCCACATAGCCTACCGTGTTCGAAAGTGTAGACTGTGTACCGACCATGTCGTTACCATATCGCGTCGTTTTGATTGCCACATACCTACTGCGTTCCTACTGTGCGCCAGCTATTTTCATGCTTGTTTCGATCCTTAGATGGACCCAGGGACGGGCTAAGAGGGTCTATAGCCCACCTTTTAATTACATTAAAAAACAAAATTGTGTTGTTTTGGTTAAGTCAAAATCAACATTTTTATTTCTATAAAATTTACACAAATCAGATGACCTATACTCGTTCACAGTCGATGAGTGAGTTTACCATAGTGGTGGACTGTATCTCCAAAAATGTTTGAGTAACTAAAGAAAGAAAAGAATATATATGCTTTACATTTACTATTACATAAGTTTTGATTAAGAATTAAGGCCTCTTTACAATGAGGATGGTTTACAGCAAAACTGATAACCAAACTATTTATGTTACGTTTAAAAGGCGTCTTTATTTAATAAATGATTTCATTAGATATCTCAAAGTTTTAATTATACCTTGCATCCAAAGTAATTCGTGGATCACTTATAATTATGATGTTTGAAAATGTATAAATTAAAATTCTCTTTTATGTACTGCATTTCACTCATTGGTAGGGTAACTTTCAAATTATGTTAGCTCCTCCTTAAAGAAAACCTGATCCGACTCTGATTTGATCTGATCATTTTGTCATCTCTGTTTCAAGATCACAAACAAGAATACATCGTTGTATTCTGTGGTGCTTATTTGGTTTTACAGAAGAGACAAGATATTTTCGGCTGGCCCTGTACCTCAGTCGGTAGAGCAACTGTCTGCTGTACGAGGGGTCCCGGGTTCGATTCCCGGCTGGGGGAGGGTGGGAATTTTTCTCTAATCAAGATTAATCCCTATCTTCCCCACAGTCTGGAAGTATGAATGTGTGTATGATCTAACGATAAAAAACCAAAGTGCAAGGAACACAACGACAAGAATTACACGAGTTAACACTATTGCCAATAGATAAGTTCCAAAGGAAAGGCCGCCGATAAAACCAATGTACACGCTACAACTACCTAAATAACTGTAGAAATTACATAAATGTAATGCAAGCTAAGCGGGAAGACCAAAGAGAAAAACGGAAAAGATAAGGATTAGTAACGATTCCCATCTGTTTACGTTTTATTAGTAAGCCAAAGTATAAGTCAAGTATTATCTGTCTGCTCGCGGATAGGCTGTATTACGTCACCATTCCCGGTGGGTAGCATATACAAGTCTGCAGTAAGGAAATACAGCAAACAAAATGGAACAATATATATATATATATATTGTTCCATTTTGTTTGCTGTATTTCCTTACTGCAATACTGCAGACCTTCGCCAATAACCTTCCATATGGTTTAATCAGTGTGTCATCATAATCTTTGTGACAGACCGTATAACTCCGAATATTGCTGCGAATATTGCTGAACCAGCGGATGCCTTCTCAGAACAAAGCGCGTGAAATGTATTCGCATCATTACGGAAAATGCCGAAAATAGCCGAAGTGTCTGCCGTGTCGCCAGGGACGCCCATTGGGGAGGGGGTGGGAGAGAAATCATGGCGCAAGTTGCGCTATCAGGAACATTTTGAGGTGAGAATTTAAGTAAATTAACGTAGGCAATATAACGACACTTATTACAATTTTTAATCGAGTACTGTAATTGTTAACTCGGTTTGTATCGTAAGGTTTTGAAGCAACATACAGTACTAGCCACGGACAAACTAATACGATAACTTATTAATTTAATAGGATAACTAATTCACAGCTCCTCAGCATAAACACAATAATTTCTTTCTTTAATATTTTTTGTTCTAAGTTTTACGTGTTAGGTATTTTTTGCTAATATTGTACTATAATAATAAAGAGGGTTTAAAATGCATATATTTATAATGTACACCTGGTAGAGAACAAGTATATAACGTTATAACATATAACATATAATATAAGAGGGAAATGCCATTGTTAGCTATTTAACCAGTGATATAAAATTACGAGAAATGCAGTAGTATCTAGTAAGTATGTAAGGAACCTTCGGTTCATAATTAAAACAATGGAAGCAGAAACTGTTATTGGATGTTATTGGATAGTAGCACCAATCAGGTACATTGATACATGCTTATAATTAAAATACGTACGTTAAGAAAACGGTTGGACAGAACGCTAACAGAAGCTTGTCAGTGTTCGGACAGGAAGGTAATGTATAAGTTCGTCTCTAAATAGACGCTAAAACTACGTATTTAAAGTCTACCAGTTATACATTTTTTAACGACAAAGGTAATAATGAATTGTGAATATCATATGTAGTTTATCTAAAATACAAGTGAAATAATTAACAGAACACGTGTGTGTAAAATATTTTAGCCTTCTCCATACGCAACCCTGACAACACACAAGTGCTCTCCGACACAAACACAGCAGCCGCGGCACTATTATAAAATAATAATTACAACATACTAACACACACAAGAATACAGATACATGATCATCAGATTCCAGTCTATGAGAACCTCAAAATAGTTCACAAGAGTACGATCATCAATTGGACCTATGGGTACGTAATACTGCATCCATCATCATCAACGTAGTGGGGTCCTAACGCTACTGTTTGTTAATTTAAATGTGCTGTCTCCCCCACCCCCAAAATAATGCTAAGGGCAATCCATACTTCATGTGTAATGTGGCGTATCAAACTATAATTTTTGGAAATGTATAAAAGGAACTATAACTTTATAGGCAAGTATGTAGTTGTTCAGAACGTATAGCGTTATTAGTGTAAAGGTGTATTTAGATGGATACAATAGGATACATTGAAATACCAAGTAATAAAATACACAACCTGTCAAGTTTTATTATTTGTAGTTTTTTGCTGTAAATATTACAATATTTTTATCGATTTTAACTTGCCAATTATTATTTAAGGTTTTATTGTGTACCGATATCACCATAGCTACTATAGTAGCTATTAAACAGCCCCTTTGCGAAGTTTTCCAGTGGCATTAAAAAGGAACTAAATAGTTGAAATTGAGTTCTCAGAAAATTAGAGAGAGGATGACTGTTTTGGAGGGGATGCGCCATGGGGGGTGCACCCCTGTGTTTCGCGACTGTGTACCCGTCATTTTCATAAAATGAGTCTCATGATTGATCGCTGACAGCATGGTCGGTGCACAGTAGGGACACGACAGTGACACGGTAGGTCACGCGGAAATGAATAAAAAGCTCTCTTCGTAAATTACATGCAAGGTGCTCTTTGGCTATTCTTAAATACAGCACATGACCGGTGCACAGTCAGCGCACGGTAGAATATGTGCAAACCCAGCTTAAGGCATCAATGGCTGAGAGGCGCTCGCGTATATCATCGAAATCTTGTTGAAATCAGATTCTCGCGCCTGATTAGCAATTTGTTTTTAGAAATTGTTGCAGTTAATCGCCAATTGTTTCTGTTCTGCAAGCTAAGGAAACGAAGAAAACTTTCCGGGAGAACACAGAAGGCCGTGCTACGTTATGATATTAGTATTTTACTTTCATTTTAATGTTATGTTTTCTTTAATAAACGGTCTTAGCAAATACCACCACTTATGAGTTCGATATTAGTCAGGGATATTACCCTCGCCATAAGCGCTAGTAACTATCGACAATATCAAGTTCACTCATGGCATTATTTAATAAAATGTCTTGGCATATTGTGGCGTATTGTTGCTACCAGAAGTAGCATTATTGGGTCTCCTTAGTTATATTTCGGCTTAACAGTCTTTCCTTTTGGCGCGGACCGCACCAAAGGGAAAAATCTGTTTGAAATTGTCTGGTATGACGTGTCTGGCTTCTGGCTTCGGCTAGATACGGTTGGTGGGGGTAAGATAGCGACTGCAGTGGAAGTGGTCGTTGGAACCAGACGCGTGTGTGGCCGGTCTACGGTTTCGTGGCATCTCCCTCCATCCTGTTTCCTTTGATAAATATGTAGAGTCGCCAGACGTTTTTTGTGAATAAATCCCAGGTATGTGAAGGTAATGTGTGTTATGTAATCTTTCAGTGTAATATAAA
This sequence comes from Deroplatys truncata, assembly GCA_030765065.1. NCBI lineage: Eukaryota > Metazoa > Arthropoda > Insecta > Mantodea > Mantidae > Deroplatys > Deroplatys truncata. Next base: position 130,795,826 of record CM060980.1, read on the forward strand.
ACCCACGCCTTCCCCTTACATCTACACACCAAGGTCTGGACTTTTTGCTGTCAGCGAGTTGCTACCTCCATGTGCGTATTAGGTGACCTAAATTAATCATTTTCTGGTAACCTTTTTGGCCTTCACCCCAACATGTAACAATATTGGCAATTTCTTGCGAAACAGCATTTTTCAGTTACAGCGGGGTTGCTGGATGTGTCAGAAAAACTCGTTCTTTAAGGTACCACGCAGCCAATAGTCGGTCAGTATTGAGATCTGGAGATCGCGAAGGCCATATTGCTGAAAAATGCCTACTGTCGACACGATTGCAAAGATGCGTTCCTCAAATGTCCTGATTAAATCCCCTAAGTTATGGAATGAGCATGGGTCTGCTCTTAATCTGAAGTTATAAATGTTCTTAAGACTCCCATAACTTTCATACTAGCTTTGCACCATTTGTATTCATATATTTTGATAGAACCATTGTACGTAGCTAGCAGCTTACAAACAATTTGTGTCTAATTCAACAAAATTATAACCATAACAAATGCAGAATGCAAAATAAAACAAATAAAACCACACCTTGTTATTTGGCCAACACACTGGTGTTTTCATCTTTACCTACTTTCTCAGCTACTTATCTAAATAAAGAAAGTATTGTATTCCACCCAAAAATTTGATACCGAGATTTCACCGGAAATACCTGCTTTGAGGCACCCTGAATAATAGTAATAATACTAATAATAATAATATGATATTATAATAAACAACATTTTTGCAAAAAGGTCCGCTCAGCGCGCGTGTGTGTGTATGTGTCTATGTATTTGTGAACAGCACAACTCAAAAACGAAAAGTAGATTAAATACCAAACTTGGGATTTAAGTTCAGCATCTTCCAAGGATGTGACACGAAGATTTTCAAGAATATCCCCCAAACCGAACTACCCTTTATGTGGAACATTATTCAAACATTTTGATTTTCTCAAAAATGGCTCTAACGATTTTTACTTTCTCTACTGCGTATAGTAAGTAGGGGAAGTATTGTATTCCACCCAAAAATTCGATACCGAGATTTCACCGGAAATAATTCACCCTGAATCCAAAAAAAGCATTTTTGGTAACATGTCCGTGTGTGTGTCTGTGTGTCTGTCTGTGTGTCTATGTGTCTGTCTGTGTGTCTGTGAACAGCATAACTCAGAAACGAACAGTCGGATGAACACCAAACTTGGTATTTAGGTTCAGTATCTTCCAAGGATGCGACACGAAGCTTTTCAAGAAAATCCCCCCACCCCAGAGTACCCTTTACATGGAACATTTTTCGAAAATTTTAATTTTCTCAAAAATGGCTCTAACGATTTTGATTAAAATATCATATGTTTAAGATCTTTTTATGACAAATAAAATGTATATCTTGAATTTCCTGAGAATGTCTCCAAAAGTATTCTTTATTGTGAACGACTTTTGCATAACTGGTAAACCATAAGAGATAGACAAAATTTTACTACACAAGAAATGTAGATCGCGTTAAAATACACAATTTATGTCATATACATTTTTTTAGTTGAGTGAACCATTTTCGAGATATTGCTTGTTATTTCCTTAAATTTTCCAATACTTGTACTTTTTCTCAAATTCGTTATTCAATTTTTTATGTCCTGGATATGCAAACAGAATAGAATGCGCCACATAGCAACCAGCGTTAAAATATTTGACTAGCGCTTAAAACCTACCATATTCCTTGCATCCACATGAACATTACCAATAAGATTGACATCTCGATATCTCGATTAACATGAAGCATATGGAGAATAAGCGTTTGTAAAAATAGCTTGTACAAGAGTAGAGAAAGTCATGTGAGTGTAACACATCAGATTTTTTTTATTAAAATACCGTATTTTTAAGATATTTTCATGACAATTGAAATGTATATCTTGAATTTTCTGGGAATAGCCTCTGAAATTTAGGACGGCAACAGGCCACGATTGCCTCGCAGCACATCTCTACAAAAGAATGCCTACCTACACCCAAGTGCACTCTCTGTGAAGAAGATGTCATCTCGCCAAATGCAAAGGCTTTAAAAGTGATAACTTACAGACTTTATATTGGGAAGCCAGAGGGAAAATGATGCTGATCAATTAATCCCCAGTGCCATTGGTGAACAACAACAATACAAAAAATGCAGATCTCGCAATTTTTATAAAAATAAACTCTTTTGTGACGTTAACCATTTCCGAGATATTCATTGTTATTGCTTTGAATTTGCAAATAGGTACTTATACTTTTCTCAAATGGGAGGTTGCTATTCCTTTTCTCTCTCTCTCTCTCTCTATCTCTCTCTCTCTCTTTTCCCATGATGCAGAGAGCCTGGAATTTCAAACCCATCACATAGCGACACGCTGTTTAAAAATCTGACTATCGCTTTAGCCACTGTATCGAACAAGAAATGTGTACATGTAAAACTCAAAATCCATCTGGATTAAAAAGTAGAATAATCGCTTTTTGTAAGAATTGTTTGTAGAGAAAGTCATGTGAGTGCAACGCATCAGATGTTTTCCTGAACTCAAATATTGTAGATAATATTTAAACTCCCTAAAGTTTGAAGTGACTTTTGAAAGATACTTTATTATTGTATCCGTATGATGTCGCGTATACTTGCTTAAAGGAAGCAGTACTACCCGTGGACACTAGAGGGCTGCTTGGTCGAACGGTCGTTTATCGCTCTCTAGGCACCCCGAGCAGTGGAAGGGGTGTTCAAGCCTGGAACTGTTAGGGACTTCCGCGCGTCTCTGTGGCCTGCGGCATGTAGCCTCCTGTGGTTCCTTCACTTTATCCTTTCCTCCTGGAGGGGTGGTAGCCACAATAAATCTATGTAGGTCGCAGTGCGCGAGACTCCCCCTCCGTTGTATAACCTATACGTATATGTGTTCGCGTAGAAAGCGATTCTTTAACTTTATCACGATAAACATGCTTGAGAAATTATTTCTAATTAGTTACATTAATTACTCCATAGTTACATGCAAGATGCGGAAGAAACAGTCAGCTGAGTACACCACCAATGAGATTTTCGTTGACATTAGCTCATGTCTAAAGGAGAATCACACGGGTCCAAAATTTTATACATAGATTTTGGCGAGCCTGGGGAAACTAATATATAAAACAACGAAGATTTCGAATACGGCTAATGCTACAAACTTCCTGACACAAATTGCATATCTCAATGAGTTCTGCCTATTTTCTGCAACAAATTGTTTGTCAGTCTCTTATATAACTTGTTATGTAAAATTATACAACATGCAACGGGAATGAAGAGGACATGATAGGCCCATTAACAGAAAGCTCACTACACAATTTACTTGTTTGTCAGCTGGGCAGCTCTCTTGGTTTCGTCCGCGGCTTCCGTACGGAGAATTTGTGGTTCGATTCCTGGGTTTGAGGTAGCGATTTTAAGTCGCTTAAATCTAGGCCTTTCCATCTGAAGGCCCAACGTCGTTCGGGATCCACAATATCATCCTACCATCAGGGGCACCGGACACAGGGGGGGCTAGTTAAATAAGTGCAGTCATCGCTTGGTGGAAGAAAGTTCTTCCGAAAAATATCATATGAGGAGCGCTGGAAACAACAGCATTTAAATCGGCATGCCAGTATCTCAAACGTACGACATTTTAATCAGTGTATAACGATTTTTCCTTTGTGAAGGTTTATTTGAGGTGGGAAACATTTCATGAACATTTTCGTATTGTTTCATCGATGTTGCATTTTGGAAGCTGCTAGACTTAAATATGAAGTTTGGTGCTTATCCTACATTTCATTTTTTACTCAAATTGCTTTCTCACACACAAGCACGCGCGGATCTTATTCTAAAAAATCTGATGTGTTACACTCACATGACTTTCTCTACTCTTCTAGAATCTAATTTTACAAACGCTTATTCTCCATATGCTTCATGTTAATCGAGATATCGAGATGTTAATCTTATTGCTAATTTTCTTGTAGATGCAAGGGGAATATGGTAGCTTTTAAGCGATAGTCAAATATTTTAACGCTGGTTGCTATGTGGAGTATTCCATTCTCTTTGCATGTCCAGGACATAAAAAAATGAATAACGAATTTGAGAAAAAGTATAAGTATTGGAAAATTTAAGGAAATAACAAGCAATATCTCGAAAACGGTTCACTCAACAAAAGAAATGTATATGACATAAGTTGTGTATTTTAACGCGATCTACATTTCTTGTGTAGTAAAATTTTGTCTATCTCTTATGGTTTACCAGTTATGCAAAAGTCGTTCACAATGAAGAATACTTTTGGAGACATTCCCAGAAAATTCGAGATATACATTTCATTTCTCATGACATTATCTTAAACATATGATATTTTCATCAAAATCGTTAGAGCCATTTTTGAGAAAATTAAAATTTTCGAAAAATCTTCCATGTAAAGGGTAGTCTGGGGTGGGGGGATTTTCTTGAAAACCTTTGTGTCGCATCTCTGGAAGATGCTGAACCCAAATTCCAAGTTTGGTGCTTATCCGACTGTTCGTTTTTGAGTTATGCTGTTCACAGACACACAGACACACACACACACAGACACACACACACACACAGACACACACACACACAGACACACACACGGACATGTTTCCAAAAATGCTTTTTTTGGATTCAGGAGGTCTCAAAACATGTATTTCCGGTGAAATCTCGGTATCGAATTTTTGGGTGGAATGCAATACTTCCCCTACTTACTATACGTAGTAGAGAAAGTAAAAAATTGTTTTTAAGTTCAGTGAATCTCAATACATGCATTTCCACTGAAATCGCGGTATGAATTTTTGGATGTCCTGTAGTACCTACTTCCTCTACATACCGTAATTTATTATGCAACAGAGAAAATAAAGGCATAAGTTGAATTCGCGAAAACAGGCGAAATGTAAAGGACACTTACTAGTTTATAAGCGCGAGTTGTAAATTAATTGTTCTTTCACAAATGCTGTGTGTAGGTTGAAGCTGAAAAACTAGAATCAGACTGAAACATTCAACGCCTTAGCCGGGATTTGCACCACGGATCTTTGGCTTACCATGCCGCTGTTCTAACCACTGAACAACATGCCGGTACGACATTGAATTCTTCAACCACATTTTTTCCCCTCGGTAAACCACAAGGCGTTCTCAAATTAATTTTGAGATAGTATGCCTCAATGGCGACTTTGAATCCAGGGCTTCGTAGTTATCCACTACGGTTAATCAATGATTATTATTTGTACAAAACGAGAAGGTATGTGAGGCGGAGCTAGATAACGTTGGTGAAAGTCGCTCAGCCAATAGCGCTAGAACGAGATTGCCTAGTTCAAGTGCCGCGCGGTCTTTTGTAGGCTACTTCACAATAGCGCTGTTTAAAGTTGTTAACTACTCATAATTTATAGTATTATAGCTGAGCAGGGTTAAAAATGTTGTATCAGACTGTCCAAAATCCTGTCTCTACGATGTTTGGTTCTTTAGTTGTGTATCAAAGCAGATATTTATAAGGGTTGCTGAAAGACCTTGACCATTGTACACCAGCATCAGCAGTGTTGTGTTACGTTCGGTTTGTTTGCAAGAGCTTGAAACAGTTGAGCTCCGAGAAGTGAAGACGTGTCAACCTCAGTTCTTAATTTGTTGCTTGTAATTTGCCTTTTAGACAGTGTTCTTTATATATGCTTAAAGTTTCAAAGATCGTGTTATAAGTATAGTGGTTTTAATTAAGTGTTTAACAATGATCAAATCATGCCCACTGAACTCCGCACCAAGTGATAGGTGTGAATGAATGTGTATGCTACACTGGCCATCTCACTCACAAACCATCTGCCAACGCAGCGCTCCTACTGGCGCTCCATTGGCTTCTTTCAGATACCTTCTCCTTTCGTACGGATTATAGTCATTCTTCTGCATATGCCGTGTGTAGGCTAAAGTTGGAAAGTTAGAATGAGACTCTAACCAACTAAGCCAGGGTACCTCAGCTTCAGAGCGGCGGCGCAGTAAGCCGAAAATCTGTGGTTCAAATCCTGGCTATGGTATTGTAGTTTTCAATCTGTAGCGGCCTTTGTAATTGACTCTTATTTTCCGTATGAGGTTGCTAGTCCTCCATCGGGCGCCTCATCAGGTAGCAGATGGAATGCCTCACGGTACCGAAAAAATCATATACCTACCCGGGACGGACCAAAACTAGCTGAGCAGAGATAGCTCAAGGTCTGAATAAGGCAGTCTCTCACCACAAAGAAACCTGATATAAACATCCCGCAAGCTTGGAACGAAAAGCTGACAGCCGTAAGACCAAGCTTTCCTTGCGTCGGAGTGATTTTTCGACCAAGGGAGATTTCTTAAAGACATAGCACGAAGACATCCCAAGCAAATAATGACAAAAGTAAAGGTATAGTGGAATAATTAAGGACTGTCTTGGAATATAAGAGGACTGACCAAGAAGGAGAAAGAAGCGGAACTTGAACTTAAACAGTAAGGTGCTGGCTTTCCCTTTTGAATTGGATTGTGAAGCGAAGCGAATTCGGCAACGATCCAGGAATTAGGATACTGTACCGAGGGTGCGTCCCCGGGAGGGAGGGATGAGGTGAAGGGAGACTCCGGGAGGCCGGAACCAGGAGTGACGGCAAAGCAATGACAGGATCCCTACAGTTTCCAGAGATAGATAGTCGAACAGGCAGATAGCGGACCCCGCCCCACACAGGTCCAACGGCCCCCAAGGGGTGGTCCTTACACCCCGGTAACCAGCCGAAGGCCGAGGACCGGAGAACGTTCACAGATAGCATCGTTTTCCCCTGTGCGCTACACCGAAACATCATCGCCGACACTTCCAACCCTGAAATAATCGCCTAACGACCCGGAAAAAATCTAAAAAGCACATGGATCAGAGTGGGGGTCACACTCGGTGGCAGTCCCTTTACTTTTATACGGTTGTGAAAATGGGATCCTCAATCAACCATCTAAAAGAGGATTAGAAACATCCAGATGCAATTTCTTAGACGAATATCAGGATATACATTAAAAGACCATGTTATGCCCAATACCCTAGTACGGGAATAAGTAAACATATACAAAGTAGAGTAGAAAATACACAATATCAAATGGCAGTGAACACATAGAAAGGATGATGACAGAATTACAAAGTAAGCATTCAAATACAAAGCAAAAGGATGACGTTCAATAGGGCGACCCAGAGCCAGATAAGATTAGTAAGATGTCATTGCGTCGGGAAGGACTTCACAGCCTAACCTTGAAGAAGAGGAAGAAGAATACTCTTATTTTGATCCTCCAGAAAGAATAATAATGAGGTTAAAGAGACAGTTGGCAACGCGAGGAAAATGGATAGTGTTTTGGAAATACTGTTACTGTTACAAAGGACTTCGAAATGCGAAATGAGATACGTATAGACGGTACAACAACGAAAGTGAAGCTAGGGCGAGTTGTTCGTTTAGTAGCTGATGCAGCAGAGACTACCCATCAGCATTTGCATTTATAATGTACGAGAATATATCACCAAGTAAAACGCAGCTGCTGTTGTGTCAAATGTGGTACAAAAGCAACATTGTCTAGTGCGCAAATTCAAACAAGACTGCTTTGATCAGCATATAATCCATTCAGGGTGAATCAACATAACTAGAAGGTTGTTTGATTTTGTTCCCACAATCGCTTGTTTCGCTTCAATTTGTGGCACAGAAAAATACATGTTATTGCCAGTATGAAGAGTGCAGCAGCCCATTGGAATTTATAACTTCTTGTGGAAGTTTCTGTGAATTAAAGAGTAGAACTTGACGTAAAAGCAAAGTACATGCCCTCGGTAGGTTTTCGCACTGCCGAAGGACAGGAGGAAGGTTTTCCTTAAGGACTCTGAGGCTGAGCAATATTTTCAGTTCTGAAGTTATAAGGTTTAAATTTTGTGTATACGTTTCTTATGACATCGATTTATAAAAGTTCAGTTCGCTATGATAATTACTTCTCTAGGTATTAAATGTATTACAAAAATCTGATGTGTTACACTCACATGACTTTCTCTACTCTTCTACAAACTATTTTTTACAAACGCATATTCTCCATCTACTTCATGTTAATCGAGATAAACATTTGCAGACTCTATCTTATTGCTAATTTTCTTGTAGATGTAAAGGGAATATGTATTTACAAGGGCAATATAGAAATACAGTAGCCCTTAAGCACATACATATCTCTTAATAGCTGGTTGCTAGGTACAGCACCATTCTCTTTGCGACAGATTAATGCTCTTTGCATATAAAAGAAAAAAAATGAATAACGAATTCCCATTTGAGAAAATAAGTATTGAAAAATTTAAGGGAATAACAAGAAATATCTTGAAAATGGTTCACTCAACAACAAAAGATGTATATGACATAAATTGTGTATTTTAACGCGCCCTACATTTTTTGTGTAGTAAAATTTTGTCTATCTCTTATGGTTTACCAGTTATGCAAAAGTCGTTCACAATGAAGAATACTTTTGGAGACATTCCCAGAAAATTCAAGATATACATTTTATTTGTTATGAAAATATCTTAAACATATGATATTTTAATCAAAATCCTAAGAGCCATTGTTGAGAAAATTAAAATTTTCGAAAAATGTTCCATGTAAAGGGTAATCTGGGGTGAGGGGATTTTCTTGAAAACCTTCGTTTCGCATCTCTGGAAGATACTGAACCTAAATACCATGTTTGGTGTTTATCCGACTGTTCGTTTCTGAGTTATGCTGTTCACAGACAGACACACACACGGACATGTTTCCAAAAATGCTTTTTTTGGATTCAGGGAGTCTCAAAACATGTATTTCCGGTGAAATCTCGGTATCGAATTTTTGGGTGAAATACAATACTTCCCCTACTTACTATAGGTACGTAGTAGAGAAAGTAAAAATGTATACGAAGTACTGCTGACCCTTTCAAGACTCCTTGCAACATAAAAATTGAACTTGAGTAATAAATCCGACTTTTTCTTATGTTATAGGCCGGAAACAATACTCAGCAATTGAATGCTCTTCTTGCTCTCGGCTCTCGCTAGGATCTCAGAAGTGCAGGACAGAAAAGAGAAAAGGAGAAAGGCAAGTTGCTGTTAGCGAAGGACTAGCAGACTAAGGTATGTTGTACTTTGTAACTAAGTGGTTCTAAGACACAACACTTGTCCTTCCCTTCCCTCCGCGCCACTTGCGTAGCAATCCCAGAAACGGTGTTACATCACACGACTGTGATACGTCACACATAACTGAGTTAACTCGCTCTGGAATAAGACTTAACTAAATGATATATTAATTTTGCTTTATTTTCATATTTTTAAATTAAAAATTACATATTTTTTAAATTAAATATTTTTTGGCCAAATCAATAACATTAAGGAGAACTCAATGATTTGTGAACATGTTTACGAAGATCAAGCTTAGAGTTTTTTTATTAAAATTGGGTATAACTGATGCGCAAGGAACGCTATCAGAGTTGGCAAAAATAAGACTCGCACGCCGCTCCCTCTCTGGCTGACTGGACATTTATTTTTCACGTGCTCCGAAGCGCGTGTTGCAAATTTGGTGATTGGCGAAAGGAAGGCATTTTCGTCATCCCTGCTCTATATCTTGAAAAACGCACGTTGGAGTAAAGCACAATAGAAGATATGTTATACGCCTGTAAAGGTCTATCCCCTACCCGGTCTAGCATCGTGACATAACTCTCTGAATTATAGTATGCAAACAATTATAGTGCCATAATTTAGTCAATATTAGTCACAAGTGTATTTATATGTGAAAGTTCAATAATTTTTCCATTTTTTGATAAAAACTGAGGTCTCAGCTCACTTTGCATTTACTAAAATGATCGAAGGATGCACAGGAAGAAAGAGATACCTGAATAACCAACAGCTTTCCATTCTACCAGTGAAGTTTACAATATGACTGTTTTAACTATAACAGAAGGCCTGGAACAGTAAAACTAGTGTGGGAATTCACCTGTACAACAGCACTTATAGTTGTCTAGGCATAGTGTGACGTTTAATACGGTAGGTGAGCTAATACCTTAAATAACATTATCTTTGTATGCAACAGTCTCTCCCATAATGACTGGTCATATTTTTTACCTGCGTCTTACACTTAAAACACCTATCTAATCTATATGTCCCTTGTTTTGCGCAAAGTCTCATCATAAATTATCACAGATATATGTCAGTCGCATAAAAAACACAGTAGTTAGTTTCGATTAAAGGAACTTCTTGGTCTCAGAACACGTTCATAAATGCCACGTATTTATGTTGGCCAAGGGAAATAAGCGGAAGGCGTTGAGTAAACACGTTACATAAGGAACAAAATTCAGATGTACGATTATAACCTAGATGTGATAATCCACAATTCACCATACCTATAGATACATCCGTATTTTAGTTCACGTACTCAAACCACCTAACAAATTTGCACGGCTGCATGGTGAATCTTACATCCTAAACTAAATATTCATTGTACATTACGAGTTGAACAGTATAATGTAATCCTGAATAGGCTGCAGCAGTGTTCAGTGTGGAATGAATCGCAGCGTCGTATCAACACATATTTAACAAATATAAACAAAAATATGCGGTAAAATGGCAGATATTAACAGAAAATAGTAAGGTCATCTATAAAGCTGGATTTCACAATAAAAACAGTTCGCCTGTGATTATATTCTTTTCTATTGTAATACTGTAAATGTGTTTATAACACGCAGTCTGAGGATTGATTTTTACTTTCTCTACTACGTATAGTAAGTAGGGGAAGTATTGTATTCCACCCAAAATTTCGATACCGAGATTTCACCGGAAATACATGTTTTGAGACTCACTGAATCCAAAAAAAGCATTTTTGGAAACATGTCCGTGTGTGTGTCTGTCTGTGTGTCTGAGTGTGTGTGTCTGTGTGTCTGTGTGTCTGTGAACAGCATAACTCAAAAACGAAGAGTCGGATAAACACCAAACTTGGTATTTAGGTTTAGTATCTTTCAGAGATGCGACACGAAGGTTTTCAAGAAAATCCCCCCACCCCAGAGTACCCTTTACATGGAACATTTTTCGAAAATTTTAATTTTCTCAAACATGACTAACGATTTTGATTAAAATATCATATCTTTAAGTTATTGTCATGACAAATAAAATTTATATCTCGAATTTTCTGGGAATGTCTCCAAAAGTATTCTTCATTATGAACGACTTTTTCATAACTGGTAAACCATAAGAGATAGACAAAATTTTACTACACGAAAAATGTAGATCGCGTTAAAATACACAATTTATGTCATATACATTTCTTTTGTTGAGTGAACCGTTTGCGAGATATTGCTTGTTATTCCCTTAAATTTTCCAATACTTATACTTTTTCTCAAATTCGTTTTTAATTTTTACTTTCTCTACTACGTATAGTAAGTAGGGGAAGTATTGCATTCCACCCAAAAGTTCGATACCGAGATTTCGCCGGAAATACATGTTTTGAGACCTCCTGAATCCAAAAAAAGCATTTTTGGAAACATGTCCGTGTGTGTGTCTGTGTGTGTGTGTCTGTGTGTGTGTGTGTGTGTGTGTGTGCGTGTGTGTCTGTGTGCCTGTGAACAGCATAACTCAAAAACGAACAGTCGGATAAGCACCAAACTTGGTATTTAGGTTTAGTATCTTCCAGAGATGCGACGCGAAGGTTTTCAAGAAAATCCCCCCACCCCAGACTACCCTTTACATGGAACATTTTTCGAAAATTTTAATTTTCTCAAAAATGGCTCTAACGATTTTGATGAAAATATCATATGTTTAAGATAATGTCATGAGAAATGAAATGTATATCTCGAATTTTCTGGGAATGTCTCCAAAAGTATTCTTCATTGTGAACGACTTTTGCATAACTGGTAAACCATAAGATAGACAAAATTTTACTACACAAAAAATGTAGATCGCGTTAAAATACACAACTTATGTCATATACATTTCTTTTGTTGAGTGAACCGTTTTCGAGATATTGCTTGTTATTTCCTTAAATTTTCCAATACTTATACTTTTTCTCAAATGCGTTATTCATTTTTTTTATGGCCTGGACATGCAAAGAGAATGGAATGCGCCACATAGCAACCAGCGTTAAAATATTTGACTATCGCTTAAAAGCTACCATATTTCCCTTGCATCTACAAGAAAATTACCAATAAGATTGACATCTCGATATCTCGATTAACTTGAAGCATATGGAGAATAGGCGTTTGTAAAATTAGATTGTACAAGAGTAGAGAAAGTCATGTGAGTGTAACACATCAGATTTTTTACTTTCTCTACTACGTATAGTAAGTAGGGGAAGTATTGCATTCCACCCAAAAATTCGATACCGAGATTTCACCGGAAATACATGTTTTGAGACCTCCTGAATCCAAAAAAAGCATTTTTGGAAACATGTCCGTGTGTGTGTGTGTGTGTGTCTGTGTGTGTATGTGTGTGTGTCTGTGAACAGCATAACTCAAAAACGAACAGTCGGATAAACACCAAACTTGGTATTTAGGTTCAGTATCTTCCAGAGATGCGAAACGAAGGTTTTCAAGAAAATCCCCCCACCCCAGACTACCCTTTACATGGAACATTTTTCGAAAATTTTAATTTTCTCAAAAATGGCTCTAACGATTTTGATTAAAATATCATATGTTTAAGATAATGTCATGAGAAATGAAATGTATATCTCGAATTTTCTGGGAATGTCTCCAAAAGTATTCTTCATTGTGAACGACTTTTGCATAACTGGTAAACCGTAAGAGATAGACAAAATGTTACTACACAAAAAATGTAGACACGTTAACATACACAACTTATGTCATACACATTTCTTTTGTTGAGTGAACCGTTTTCGAGATATTGCTTGTTATTTCCTTAAATTTTCCAATACTTATACTTTTTCTCAAATTCGTTATTCATTTTTACTTTCTCTACTACGTATAGTAAGTAGGGGAAGTATTGCATTCCACCCAAAAATTCGATACCGAGATTTCACCGGAAATACACGTTTTGAGACCTTCTGAATCCAAAAAAAGCATTTTTGGAAACATGTCCGTGTGTGTGTCTGTGTGTGTGTGTGTGTGTGTGTGTGTGTCTGTGAACAGCATAACTCAAAAACGAACAATCGGATAAGCACCAAACTTGGTATTTAGGTTCAGTATCTTCCAGAGATGCGACTCGAAGGTTTTCAAGAAAATCCCCCCACCCCAGACTACCCTTTACATGGAAGATTTTTCGAAAATTTTAATTTTCTCAAAAATGGCTCTAACGATTTTGATAAAAATATCATATGTTTAGGGTAATGTCATGAGAAATGAAATGTATATCTCGAATTTTCTGGGAATGTCTCCAAAAGTATTCTTCATTGTGAACGACTTTTGCATAACTGGTAAACCATAAGAGATAGACAAAATTTTACTACACAAAAAATGTAGATCGCGTTAAAATACACAACTTATGTCATATACATTTCTTTTGTTGAGTGAACCGTTTTCGAGATATTGCTTGTTATTTCCTTAAATTTTCCAATACTTGTACTTTTTCTCAAATTCGTTATTCATTTTTTTTATGTCCTGGACATGCAAAGAGAATGGAATGCGTCACATAGCAACCGGCGTTAAAATATTTGACTATCGGTTAAAATCTACCATATTTTCCTTGCATCTACAAGAAAATTACCAAGAAGATTGACATTTCGATATCTCGATTAACATGAAGCATATGGAGAATAGGCGTTTGTAAAATTGGGTTGTACAAGAGTAGAGAAAGGTATGTGAGTGTAACACATCAGATTTTTACTTTCTCTACTACGTATAGTAAGTAGGGGAAGTATTGCATTCCACCCAAAAATTCGATACCGAGATTTCACCGGAAATACATGTTTTGAGAATCACTGAATCCAAAAAAAGCATTTTTGGAAACATGTCCGTGTGTGTGTCTGTCTGTGTGTCTGTGTGTCTGTGTGTCTGTGTGTCTGTGTGTCTGTCTGTGTGTCTGTGTGTCTGTGAACAGCATAACTCAAAAACGAACAGTCGGATAAACACCAAACTTGGTATTTAGGTTCAGTATCTTCCAGAGATGCGACACGAAGGTTTTCAAGAAAATCCCTCCACCCCAGACTACCCTTTACATGGAACATTTTTCGAAAATTTTAATTTTCTCAAAAACGGCTCTAACGATTTTGATTAAAATATCATATGTTTAAGATATTGTCATGACAAATAAAATGTATATCTCGAATTTTTTGGGAATGTCTCCAAAAATATTCTTCATTGTGAACGACTTTTGCATAACTGGTAAACCATAAGATATAGACAAAATTTTACTACACAAAAAATGTAGATCGCGTTAAAATACACAACTTATGTCATATACGTTTCTTTTGTTGAGTGAACCGTTTTCGAGATATTGCTTGTTATTTCCTTAAATTTTCCAATACTTATACTTTTTCTCAAATTCGTTATTCATTTTTTTATGTCCTGAACATGCAAAGAGAATGGAATTCGCCACATAGCAACCAGCGTTAAAATATTTGACTATCGCTTAAAAGCTACCATATTCCCCTTGCATCTACAAGAAAATTAGCAATAAGATTGACATCTCGATATCTCGATTAACATGAAGCATATGGAGAATAGGCGTTTGTAAAATTAGATTGTACAAGAGTAGAGAAAGTCATGTGAGTGTAACACATCAGATTTTTTTTTATGTCCTGGACATGCAAAGAGAATGGAATGCGCCACATAGCAACCAGCGTTAAAATATTTGACTATCGCTTAAAACCTACCATATTTCCCTTGCATCTACAAGAAAATTACCAATAAGATTGACATCTCGATATCTCGATTAACCTGAAGCATATGGAGAATAGGCGTTTGTAAAATTAGATTGTACAAGTGTAGAGAAAGTCATGTGAGTGAAACACATCAGATTTTTTTGTTTGTATTGAACATAAATCCACACTGTTGCAGCGATTGTGGGCAAATTTCAAATTTTATACAGATAACCTTTGACATAAGGCGAAAAAGACCGTCTTACTTGTACTTGATATTCTGTCCAATAACATAAACTACTATCTCTCTCTCTCACTCTCTCTCCCTCTCTGTTCTTCGCTTCCCCCCTCTCTCTCTCTCTGTTTAAGAATGATTGAAAGCATTGATATACCTGCTTTCAATGTTACACACACACACACACACACACACACACACACACACACACACGAGCTAACAGTAAAACAAAAACAGACCGTTGACAAACGAAATAAAACCTCCTCTTCATTCTTCTCCTTTTTACTTTCTCTACTACATATAGCAAGTAGGGGAAGCATTGCATTCCACCCAAAAATTCGATTCCGAGATTTCACCGGAAATACATGTTTTGAGGCCCCCTAAATAAAAAACAACATTTTTAGAAAAACGTCCGTGTGTGTGCGTGTGTGTGTGTTTGTTTGTTTGTGTGTGTGTGTGCGCGCCTGTTTGTATGCATTTCTGTGAACTTAAAAACGAAAAGTTGGATAAATACCAAACTTTGTGTTTAGGTTCAGTATCTTTCAAAGATACGACACGAAAATTTTCAAGAAAATCCCCCACGTCAGACTACCCTTTACATGGAACATTTTTCGAAAAAATTTATTTTCTCAAAAATGGCTCAAGCGATTTTGATTAAAATATGATATGTTTAAGATATGTTCATGGCAAATGAAATGTATATCTTGAATTTTATGGGAATGTCTCCAAAAGTCTTCTTCATTCTGAATGGCTTTTACATAACTGGTAAACCGTAAGAGATAGACCTAATTTCACTACACAAAAAATGGAGATCTCGTTAAAAAACACAATTTATGTCGCATTGTCACATGTAATTTTTTTTGTCGAGTGAACCATTTCCGAGATATTCCTTGTTATTTGTTTGAATTTTCCAATACTTATACTTTTTCTCTAATGGGAATTCCTTATTGGTTTTTATTTTTTTCTGTCCTTACATGCAAAGAGAATGGAATGCTCCACAAAGCAACCAGCTCTTAAAAGATTTGACTGTCGCTTAAAGCCTACCACATTCGCCTTGCACCTACAAGAAAATTAGCAATAAGATAGTTTCTGCAAATGTTCTCGGTTAACATGAATTAGATGGAGAATAAGCATTTGTATAAATAGTTTGTTCAAGAGTAGAATCATGTGAGGGCAACACATCAGGTTTTTCTTCTTCACTATCCTCTTTATTGTTGTGAATGAAATAAAGTAACGAAACGGACTCAACATAATCGTATATTTTATTTACGATAAGAAGAAGAAAACAATTTACTGACTCAAAGAACAAAAAAATGTAGCTTTAGCAAGTTGCCACATGACACAGTTTACCATATCAGTACACTGTGTGTGTATATATATAATTTACATAATTTGATTTATAAAAATACATTACATGAATTTTTATGCTTAGATTTATCTAAAAAAGAAAAACGCACCCACATAGATGAATAATAAAATTACTCGGTATAATAGTGTCTTTGTTTTATAGATGTGATGATGAATAATGGACACCTAATCACTAATTATACTGGCCGCTATAGGTAGCATTTGTTGTTTATATAGGCCTAATTTATGTAAAAAGTTAAGCATCCTTGTAGATGGTTCCACAGGCACCAAGAAGGAGTCCTTCAAACGTGGGAATTACGGTGACCATACTGAGATTTGTATATTTCTTCAAAGAAAGGAATACAACTTTTAAAAATAATGTTCATTTCTTTATCCGCTTTTTTAAGTTGGTCACAATCATTATTTTCATATCTAGTTGTTGAGTTCAGGATGTAGAGCTTTATGTGATCCCCTTCCGAAAGCTATAATCTCAATGAAACGGTTAGGCCCATCACCATCTAGTGCATGTTCTTCAAAGCACCCAAATTCTTTAAATCGCAACATGCTGGTAAGTCCGTGTTTGACTTTGTGATACCTACGGTTAATAAGGAGGGAATTGGACACACGGTTTCCCATGACTTAGTGTTTGGTTCTTCTTTACACATCTTCGGCAAAGGAAAGTGCAATTCTTTCCTTCTGTATTTCCGGGTACTCCTCTTAAGCTTAATATAAAGTAACAAGTCTCCTTGGTGTGCAAACATTGCCAACGTGAGAATAATAATTAAGTCGAAGTTAATATCCACACATTTGGCAATGTACCTACGTGTATTATAGTTTCTCTAAAACGTATGTGATTATGTTCAATCCTTTATGTTATTTTATTTCAATACACAATTTTCTTCCCTCCCTCCCTCTCTCTCTAAGAATGAGCGAAAGCAAGGCCATCTACCTCAACGAGATAACAGCTAATCAGAACAGACATCTGACAAACGATATCACCATCTTTTTTTCCCCCTCCATTTATATGCTGCCTTTAACATCTAAGGTCATATCGGCGGTTTTGCCCCTCTCATCGGCAATTCGTTAACTTTTGTGTTAATCTTTGGGTTTGATTTACTTTTGGGTTTTTCTTATAAGCATTAAATTCACTCACACTTCCAGCCTCTAGGGAGAATGAAGAATAGTCCTGGCTATAGAAAAATTGCCATTCTCCAGCCGGGAATCGAACCCGGGAGCTCTATATTTAGTAGCTGGCAGTCTTATCCTTGTTCCTTTTTATGCTTTAATTTTTATTAACAGTCCAGAAAAAGCAGTTTATTACCGGTTGTCAAAACTTCATGACATGTAAGCAAAGGGAGATGGGTAAGGCGAATGTGAGAGACAGCGGAAAATTATGAGAGAGGGAGGGGGAAACAAACTGATAAAGAAAGGGTTCTGGGAGAGAAAAGAGATGGTGAGAGGGAAAAAGAGTGGTAAGAGAAAGGGAGAAAATGAGAGAGAGAACAATTTCTGCATTTAACGAAATAATGCGAGCAGAGCTTCGGATTCTATTAATATATAATCGACATACCGAAATACACTGCCGTTTGTGAAAATTGCAACACCAAGAAAGAATTTCCCAAATAACTCCAACCTTGGTGGAAGTGTAGAAGAGTGTGCAAGCAATAAGTGATTAGGTTTGCAGAGGGATGGGGTACACGTAGGCCGAGCAGAGCCCTCTCGTGTCGGTCCACAGGTCAGTGTTGCGCCCAGTGTAGTCAGTGCAGAGCTGTCAAACATGGTGGAAACAATAAAGAGTTTGCCATATGCCTCGTTGACGCCATCGGCATGTGAGCGAGTTCGAACGGGATAAAATGATCGGTCTCCGAGAAGCGGGTTTGTCATACCGTGACATTTCGGCTCGTACAGGGCATGCTGCTACGACAGTGACGCGTGTATGGAAGCAGTGGATAGATGAAGGTCGTACGCAGCGAAGAGCGGGTACTGGACCACGGAAAATGACCACATCACGGGATGACCGCCTCTTGTCCGCATGACCATAACGGACCGTACAGCTTTATCCACAGTGTTGGCTCGACGCTGGAGCACTGCAACAGGTGTGAAATTGTCTACATCAACGGTTCGTCGCCGTCTGCTGCAGGTTGGACTGGTTGCATGCATGCCATTACGTCGGCTTCCATTGTCCAGAAACCACAAGCTACTCCGACTGCAATGGGCACGTGAACACCGTCACTGGGGTGCTGAGTGGTAAAATGTAGTCTTTTCGGACGAGTCCCGCTTCAACGTGTCCTACAATGATGGCCGCATACGTGTCCGGCGGTACCGAGGTGAGCGCAACCTGGAGGGCTGCATTGTTGAGCGGCATAGCGGACAAACACCAGGTGTGATGGTTTGGGGCGCCATTGGTTACAACAACCGATCTTGCTTCCTACGAATTGAGGGCTCTTTGAACAGCAACCGCTACCTAACGGTGGGTGTACAGCCTGAGATACTCCCCCCGTGGTTCAGGCATCTCCACAGGACAATGCTCGGCCACAGATTGCGAGGAATGTACAAGCCTTCTTCGAAGAGTGACGGGTAGCATTGCTTCCCTGGCCTGCACGTTCGCCTGACATGTCGCCCATCGAACATGTCTGGGATATGGTTGGTCGGCACCTGGTGCGTTAGGGTCCTCCAGTGTCGCGGATTTGTGGGCTCGAATACAAACTGCGTGGAGGGAAATCCCTCAGGAACTTATTCAGAACCTTTTTGAATCAATGCCACGGCGTATAGCAGCTCTAATTGCAGCGCATGGAGGCCAAACCAAATACTGAATATTAGGGTTCAAAGGTCATGTACAGATTTGAAAAGTTCATCATTTGTTACTTGTCATGTACCTAACCTGTGGTATTCAATTCATTGAATTCATGCGTTTCCTTCTTGGTGTTGCAATTTTCACAAACGGCACTGTAGTTCCTGATGTATGTAGTACAAGAAAGGTATTATGTTATTTCTTCTTTTTTGACTAAAAGTGTAATACTAATATTTTCTTGTTATTTACATTTTTTCTACGTTATAAACAAAACACAACTATCATTTTTCAGTTTATAGTGTGCAAAAGCATTATAACCATTTTGTTATTCATTTACAATGTTTAGTTTAATTTAATAAACAATATTTGTAGTATCTTAATAATGTTTTATATTCTTTGCCTATAATGACAGTTTTTCGCTTTCTCCTGGTACTCAGAAGCAATCGATGCGACTTAGCCTGCAGTTTCACAGCAGAGTGGAGAGTGGGCGGTAGAGGCGGCGTTTTTAATTCTTCATTAGCACATGGTGTATTCACCGTTATAATTCTAACATAATTTAGTTAGCATTGCCGGAGGAAGTTTTAAAATGTAACCATAATTGTAGCATTAAATGCTAGGATATATCAGGCCCGATTCTTTTATTAAGGAAAAGGAGTCTTTTTCTGTGTTCGAGAAAATTGAGAGCGTTTAGCGCTTCACAGGAATGTTCCCATTTGCATTTATAAACTTCACTGTTGCAAAATATTTGGCAATCATGTCATCAGTAGACACATTCCATCACCTGACCTTGACAATCCATAATCAATCCATCCGGTTCTCGGTTGCTGCTCCAAGTGTTGCTTTATTATTTTCATGTTTTATGAAGTTCTGCATTTCATATTCCGGCTAAGAACCGCATGGACTTTAAATCCTGAAATGGCAACAAATAGTCGCTACGTTTTAACAGCGAGGCCTTCGTCCGTGACAAAGATTTCCACCATGAAAGTATGGTGTTTAGAAGTCTATCGCATCATTGTTACTAAAATGGTACACATACTTTAAAGTTGACGATGTTCGTGTGCAGAGGGCCAGTGATGAAAGTTCGCTCGACCCGATGACCGAGCGGACAGAGGACGAAAAGATTTATATTCATCGATATTAGCTAGAACCGGGAAGTTGCATAATATCACATATTTCATCAATTAACAGAAGCTGGGTTGTTTATGCCAGTAACCACAGTAGGAGAGAGAGTAGGAGGCAAATAGGCACAAATTTTACTTTTCATTTTGTTAATACAAGATGCCACGGAAACCTACCAATAATAGGCTGGTACCACTAATAAGACTAATAGCCCATCGTCAGATTTAATGTATACTTACCATTTTAGTAACAATGAAGCAATAGACTTCTGAACATCATGCTTTCATAGTGGAAACGTTAGTCATGGAGCAGGTATGTTTTGAGTAAAGAGCAGGCAAGAGCCAAGGGCGCGTCCGCCTGTGACGTCACAGCTGTGCACAGCTTGCCAGTGCAGTGAGGTTTCAAGGGTTCAAAGCGAATATGTGATCTTGCGTTCCTTGCTGCTTTAACTTCGCATTTAAACGCACTTAATATATATCTGTGTAACGGGAACAATGCCACATAAATGTAAATATTAATATTAATGAAAATAATGTGTCTAAATTGTAAATAAGTGTATGTTAAATGTTAATGGAAGCTAGCTAGCCATGCGGAGTGGGGGTCAGGCACAAAACGTCAAGCGGTACCAGTCGGAGACGCTAGAGTGAGTGAGATAGCTATAGGTTAGAAAGAGATGGCGAGAGGTTTGGACAGTAGCTGAAAGTCCGGATGTGTCACAAGCTGAGATGTGAGGGCAAATGTTCTCATACAACGCGAAAGTGAGAACCAATCAACTTAACGCTTTAAAATAGCTAAGGGAAAAACAGCGTCATTTGGAGGGTGTATAAAATACAGTGCCCAGAAATTCTCGCATCACCACATTCCGCATCCTGGAGCCGAAGGGTGCACATCGTCTTCAGGGACTACTGCTTTGGTCTTCTTGGGCAGCGCAGCACCATCGTGGGCAAGGCCAGCGCCTTCAACCGTCGCTTCGTGGGACACCTCAGCGGCAGCTAGCGGCATCTCCTGCAAGTTGCCTTTCACCGGTAGCCATCACCATAGCGGCAAGCAGTGGGCACAGCACCCTCTTCTAGCTTGCCGCTCGGCCGCGAGAGTGCGAGCCGCCTTCCCCTCTCCCACTGGCGGGCAGTGGACTCGCTTCCCCTTCTAGCCCGCCAGAAAAAGGCCCGTCCGGGCGAATCGTCGAGCGGAGCCGGGCAAGCAGTGGACTTGGCATCCCCTGATAGCTTGTCCCTGGTCTCTCGCTAAGGTCCAGCGGTAATTCTCGAGAACAGGTATTCCCACATTTCTTACTACTCTCTTACTGTCATCTATTTTTCCAAGACTTGGACACACTGACTGACGGACCACGAGACAGCGGGTTCGCAAGACCACAGCCAAGGGTCAGGACCTCTGGTCCAGCACCCAGGGCCGATATGGCTCGTACAGGCGCCTCCCTCGCGGAGGTCCGGTCCTCTGCGAACAGCCGAAGGGCAACCGCGCCGACCCTTGACCCCAACGACGGGCAAGTACCAGGACCCAGCTCCTTCTCCTCTCCCATACTGGGAGCCTCATTCCAAGGTAGGTCCAAGGGATCTAAGAGGAAGGCTACGGCCCCTCAGAAGATCACTGCCGGTGTAACACCAGCAATCCCCTCTCACCCCTCCTTCACCCCTCTGCCTGATTCGGAGAAGTCCGATCTCGACGGCTTCACTGTCGTCGGGGGAAGGAAAAGGGCACCCCCGGGTTCCAAACCCAACTCGGGAGCTAGCTTGCAGCAACCACCACCACAGGTTACCCAACAACCCCCATCCAAAAGGGGGGCCAAACTACCGCCGATCATAGCGAACTCCTTCAGAGACCATGTAGAAGTTATGCGGCGGCTGGCGTCTAAGATCGCAGGCGGTTTTGAAGCCAGAAGGAAACCACATAAGGTCCACTTGCAGACCTTCACGCCCGAGGATTTTGAGGCGGCCAAGCAGGTCCTGAGGGATTTGCAGATCCCCTTCTATTCATATTCACCGCAGCGCCCACATGTGGAGCGCGGGTCATACGTGGGCTAGACTCTGAATGCCACCCAGACGACGTCAGGGCTGCGCTCTCAGAAGAGCACAACATCGTTGTATCGGCTGTGGCACAGCTGAGGAAGACAATCGTCACTGAGGAAGGCCCAGTGAAAGTCCCTATGCCTCTCTACCTCGTCGTTGTGGACAAGGTCCCTGGCGAGGAGACACAACCCATTGACGCTGTTCCACACGGTCGTAAAGGTTGAACGCTTTTACGGCCAAGGTGGACCAGTGCAGTGCCACAGATGCATGGGGTTCCATCACTCCAGCCTGGCGTGTGAGCGCAAGCTTGCATGCCTGCGCTGTGCTGGACCTCATCTTCTGAGGGATTGCGAGAAGGCACCCGAGGAGAAGACATGCGCCAACTGCCGCCAGGACCACGTCAGTGTCTACAAGGGCTGCGTGGCGAGGCAGAGGATAATCGAGAGCCGCCGACAAGGAGCACCGGCACCGGCTACAGTCCGACCGGGAGTCTCCTTTGCGGCCGCTCTCAAGAAGGCGGAGACAACGCTGCAAGGCGTGGAGGGAGCTTCGGCTCAGGAGGTGAGCGCTGCAGTGGCGCCAACAACACCGGCGACGTTACCAGAGGAAGTGCCACAGCCGGAACAACAACAGCAACGTCAGACAGCTCGACGTAAGAAAAATAAAAAGAAGAACAAGAGCAAGAAAGGTCCTGCCTCTAGCACCGAGCCGGGCCAACCACAGGCCCCGGTTGCTCAACAGCCACAAGCCCCGCCCACAGTGGCGGCACAACATCCAACGGCCGCGGCAGTGACCGAAACACCGGCGACACATACACCAGCGCTCCCAACTACATCGACGGTCTCAATGACCGGCTTTGGAGACACAATCTCACAGAGCGACATGGAAGAATTCCGGGCCCTATCCCTGTGGTTCGGTGATCTTATCAAAAGGGCCCTACCTGCACTCAGGAACTGCAAACTGCAGCTAACCAACCCGCAGTTGAGCCCCATGCAAAAGCATAAAGTCATGCTCGAAACGCTGGAGAATTTGTTCCCTAATTCCGCTTCGTAATGGCTGCCAGACTCGTCCGGAGGCCATTACGAGCTGCGTTCTGGAACGCAAACGAATTAAGGGGGCATTATCCCAGGGGGCATTGAGTTTGTCAACTCCTACGGAATTGATATTCTAATGGTCTGTGAAACACACTTGATTGCTGGTACTAACTTTTCGCTGCCAAGTTACGTCACCCATCGGCAAGATCGGGTCGGCCGACCGGGGGGCGGTACAGCTATATTCATAAAAAATCATATCACGCATACACCCTTCCCTCTCCCTCCACTACAGCATGTGGAAGCCTGTGCCATTCGGCTTGCCATTGGCGGGCTAGACACTTTGCTGATAGCGGTTTATGACCCCCCAGACCATCGCTTCTTTGAAGCAGATTACCGGACCCTACTCAACCTACACCCAGTGGTATGCATTGCAGGAGACCTCAACGCGAAGCACGGGCTCTGGCACAGCCGCACGGCTAACCAGAAAGGCCGCGGACTCTACCGCCTCATCAGCGGAGACCCAAGCCTAATCGCGCACGGACCGAGATGGCCTACGTTTTATCCGGCCCGCGGCAGGCCGGATATTCTCGACATCATGCTCACCAAAAACATTCCATTCCATCTAGAGCTCTCGGCGGTAAACGAGCTGGATTCCGACCATGACCCTGTCCTGGTGGATTCCAACGTTTCAATGCCAGCTCTGGTCAGCCCAGACTGGGTAAACGAGGTCGACTGGGACAAAGCCGTCCAAGAATTGAACCGGTCTGTCGACCCGCGGCCACGTATCGACTCCATCGATGCGCTGGAAGCGGCGGCGGCAGACTTCTCCCAACAGATCCTGACTGCGGTACGTGCACACACTCACCGCATCCCGTCTGACATACCCAACCCGAGAACCATACCTAATGAACTCCGGCAGCTGCTAAAAGCCAAGGCAACTGTACGGAAGCTATGGCAGCGCTTCCGCCATCCCAGGATAGGGGCAGTATACCAGCGGTTCAAAACCCTGGCAAGGCGACTGCTCCGTGTGCACAGAAAGGAGGCCTGGGAAAGAACAATGGAGACTGTAAACCTACAGGAAAAGAAACAATGGTGGATAATCAAATCCTTGAGGAAGGATAAAACCCAGTACCAGCATCCATTGCACGGCACTCGCGAAAAAGCCACGGTGTTTGCAGACCATCTGGAACTCCAATTCGAACCGCGGGAGGACCCCCAGGACGAAGACTTTACTGAACTCGTGGAAGCGACTGTGGATTACCTCTATGAGGAACCACAACCGCGCCACGAGGAGGTCCACCTTCCCATAGTCACCCCTAAACAGGTGGCTTCCGAGATCCGAAAACTCAACCCTAACAAATCCCCTGGACATGACGGCGTCACGGCACCCATGCTCCAGCACCTTCCCAAGAAGGCCGTAATCCACTTGACGCGGATTTTCAATGCATGCCTTCACCTCCGTCGCTTTCCAACTAGTTGGAAGGAGGCGCGGGTGGTATGCATTTTAAAGCCCGGCAAGGACCCGGTCTTTCCATGCAGTTACCGCTCCATCAGCTTGCTCCCAACCGTCTCAAAAGTCTTTGAGCGGTTGCTCCTTGCCCGCCTTACACCTCTTTTTGAGAAAAGGCAGCTCCTCCCGGACCATCAGTTTGGTTTTCGCCATGGGCACTCCACGACCCTGCAGTTACTGCGACTGGCCGAGAAGGCCTCCCTGGGCTTCCAGGAGAACTTCAAGACCATAGCAGTGCTGCTGGACGTAGAGAAGGCCTTTGCCACAACGTGGCACCAAGGCCTTTTGTACAAACTCAAGGAGTCAGACATCCCTCCCGCCTATCTTGCCCTGATAAGCAGTTTCCTCCGGGATCGCACATTCAGGGTGAGAGTGGAGGGGAAGGTTTCCTCAGTCCGTCCCATAGCCGCTGGAGTCCCGGAAGGCAGTGTACTGTCCCCGCTTCTCTTCGCGGCCTACATGTCGAACTTCCCCACGGAACCCAGGACTGTTACGTGCCAATATGCCGACGATGTCCTCATAATGGCACAGAACAAGAATGCCCGATTCTGTTTCCCTCCACTACAGCGACAGCTCCGAGCCATTGGCAGGTGGAGCGAAAAGTGGAGGATGGCCATCAGCCCGGGGAAGAGCTCTGCGCTTCTCCTGGCGAAGGTCCGTCGGTGGCGGCCCGAGCGGCCTCTGAGGTTGCGGCGGAGGAGAATCCCATGGGTTACCTCAGCCAAATACCTCGGAGTCACGCTCGACCGCGGCCTCACTTTCGCGCCACATGTCAGGGCAAAGGTCGGCCTCGGCCACTCCGCGCTCAGGCAGCTGTACCCTGTATTCCGCTCCACAATGCCAATACGCCTCAAACTACGCCTATATTAGGCGATTATCCCTCCCCTAATTCTGTACGGCTGCGAGGTCTGGGGATCGGCGGCAGCGACCACCATCCGCAGACTGCAAACCGTTCAGAACAGGGCGCTTCGGATGATCTATGATACCGGGCGTAGATTCCCATCACATATCCTACATGCCCATTCCGGTCTCCCATACATCGTGGACGTGGTGCGGGAGAGAACCCGCACCATGTACACGAAACTCACGTACCATACCAACCAGCTGGTTAACTCTTTGGGCCGCTATGACCATAAGGCGCCGCGGCGGAGGAAGAGCTACCGGTTGCCGAAAGACGGCTTGGGCCCCCGAGGCTGAGGTCTGCCAATCCCTCATTTCACAAACTTCCCCAAGTTAAGCAGCATTGGGCCCGGTCGCTAGCTGGATGAGTGACCATTTAGCAGCGATCCGCCCTGCCGCCAACTTGAGTACCCCCATCCCATTACCTACATTCCCATCGTGCTTTGCGGCCATGCCGGCCTGCTTAACTTGACGACCACACAAGCGGTCGCCCAAGTTAAGCAGCATTGGGCTTGGTCACCACGTGGTCGCTAGTCCGCCCATGAGGGGACACCGAGACCCAGCCAATGGTAGCGCAGTAAGCTAAACCCCGCCCAAGACAGGCATAAATCAAAAGCTTGTGTACATTCTTTTTATCCTTCTATATCGCACAGGTAAAGCCGCACACGCGGCTAGGTACTGTGGCGATTATATTCCGCCCAGGTGAACCTGGGCGACCTGTTCTCGATTGCTGGATTGCTGGATTGCTGGATTCTCGCATCACTTACTTGCGTCAGGGGGTGAACTTCACGCCATTTTTATGGCGGAGCGTGTGCAAAAGCTGATAGAAGTTTAGGAAAGATATAGAGTTAGAGTATGAGGTGCAGCTTTACAGTTAGGCCCCATAAACCTGCAGTATTTACGAGATAGAAATCACGGCTAGTGGCAAACAGGTTTTAATAAACTAAAGTTAAAGTGAACCTGAATTTTATTTCGTTTCGGTTCCCACGCCCTAGAGAAAGTTAACCAACATAAAAGTGCTGCAGGGACCATCTATTACAGCACTTCAACGCCCACACCTGGAAGGAAGGAAGACGAAGAACAACTGAGAGGTCCGTCGCATCTGCAAGGGAAACACAAGTGTTTTAACTCAAATGTAGGATAAAATAAAGGTCTTCAAAATGAAACTTCAATTTTGGGAATGTCAACTTGCAAATAACAATACTTCCCACTCTCTAAAGCCTGATGTACTATGGGGAAATTATTGACCTACAATGTGACAGAGAACTGAAATACAAGTTTAATAACAAGGTAGACTTGGTTGATTTTTACCATCTTTTCCTCGTTTACGATTTCTTCGCCTAAAATGTAGCTAAAACCTTGTGCATGTTCGGTACCATTTATGTGTGTGAGCAGCTCTTAAGAAAACGCGGACAGCAAGTAACCTGTTTGATGAAAATCTGAACGTAGTTCTCAGAGTCAAGGCAGCACAAAATATCACCCCAAATATTCTCAGGCTGGTCAAGGGAAAACTTAGAAGAAATAAATAAAAACTTTTATGCATTACGCTTACATAACTTCCTCTACCCTTGTATAAGCTATTTTTAGAAACGCTTATTCTATGTCTACTTCATGTTAATCGAGATAAACATTTGCAGAAACTGCCTTATGGCTAATTTTCTTGTAGCTACAAGGGGAATATTGTAGGCTTTAAGCGATAGTCAAATCTTTTAAGAGCTGGTTGCTATGTGGAGCATTTCATTCTCTTTGCATATCAAGGACATAAAAAAACCAATAACGAATTCCTTTTCGAGAAAAACTATAAGTATTGGAAAACTCAAACAAATAACAAGGAATAAAGGAATACCTCGGAAATGGTTCACTCCACAAAAAAGAAAAAGAATGTATATGACATAAATTGTGTGTTTTAACGAGATTTATATTTTTTGAGTAGAAAAATTTTGTCTATCTCTTACGGTTTACCAGTTATGTAAAAGCGATTCAGAATGAAGAAAACATCTTTAAGGACGTTCCCAGAAAATTCAAGATATGCATTCCATTTGTCATAAAAATATCTTAAATATATGCTATTTTAATCAAAATCGTTAGAGCCATTTTTGAGAAAATCAAAAATTTCGAAAAATATTCCATGTAAAGGGTAGTCTGGGGTGGGGAGATTTTCTTGAAAATCTTCGAGTCGCATCTTTGTGATATACTGAACCTAAATACCACGTTTGGTACTTATACGACTTTTTGTTTTTGAGTTATGCTGTTCACAGACACACATACACACACACACACACACACACACACACACACACACACATACAGACACTCACCCAGACATGTACTTCCCGTGAAACCTCGGTATCGAATCTTTGGGTGGAATGAAATACTTTCTGTACTTACTATATGTAGTAGAGAAAGTAAAAATTTAATTCAAGTTAGAGTTTAATTTTATTCTATTCAGTGATGACTATAAGTTACTTATACATTATTTATGACCAGTTAGTTGTTGATCTTGAGTTTTGTATTCTGAAATAAGTGTCCATCAGTTAAACGTGAAACCATCGTTTCTGTTTTATTCCTTCTGATGAAGTTACTATAGTACATTTATAAAGTAATTATATTGATCAAATCGATAAACATAGAAAATGTTGTACTATAAATGTAATGTAGAACTAGGTGTGATAAATGTTCTGATGACAACTATGTCTCTAATTCCATTCATGTATTTTGTAACGCTATAAATGTAAAATGTTGGTTCACTGTTAGCAGACTTTCACGTTAGATTAATTTGACCTGCTGTGTTTAGTTCAGCTATCGATAAAGCACGCCACTAACGCAACCCAGGAGTCGCATTGAGACTCTCAATCAATGGCGAGCAGGGGCAGATCTCGATCGGGCAATCCCTTCCGGTGTCTGTCATAGACGATGCAACGAAAAAATGTTTGCAAATGGATAAAAGAATACTAATTTGATGTACTATGGGGAATAAACATTGTTTCTGAAAAATGTTCTTGGTTTATGGCGATCAGAAGATCTCTTCTTATGTGCAGGGTGGTATCGGAAGGTAATAAGCGTTATGTGAAATAACAATGCAGATTTATATTCTAACTATTAATAAAAATCATTTATCATATTCGAAAATCCTTTTCATGACAACCTTGTTTGTAATACAGAGCAATCCATGCAATCCTCCTTTATGCGCTTAACGCATTGCAAATAAACTTGTAATAGTGATTTACTATGTGAATATCGTAACGTATCATATTTGATGCAGTAATTTGTATCACAAATTATGTAAATGTCAAGAGTAATTGTAGTGTGAATATGCATTATTGTGTGACATTGATTTGAGATGTTTGATGATTGTAAGCATTGTCGAGAAGTAAGTTTATACGGCCTTACTGAAACTGACAATAATAGCGTGCAATAATGTAGCGAGGGGGTGAGCTGTTTATCATTATTAGAGACGAGCAAATGACGTAATATTGGCGCGTTTTTCTTAGAATTTGCATGAACATTTTTCCCTAGAGCATATGTGTTCATAATTTTCATTGGATATAAAAATAGACGCTAATGTTGGCGCGTTTTATTAACCAATAGCAGCTCGGTTATAATCTTTAGGCATATCGGGGTGTAGGAGTATAAAAAGGGCTAGGTCAGATCAAATTCGTCCAGTCCATCGGAAATATTTGTGTATTACACGTCGCTGAATACATCGCACAGTTTATCGCTTCGCAGGTTACGCGTAGCAGAGTTATGAAAAATCTCAAGTGTTGTAAAGTTAATTACACAAAAAGTTGAAGTACGCGAATTAAGAATGAGCAGTAAATAAGTTATTATAAAAGTTTCAGTTTGGCGAGTGTCAAGATTAATATGTGAAAGTGCAAAATATGTTACGACAATAAAAGTGTAAAACAAATTCTTCATCAGTGTTATATCTTTGGATAAAAACTCCTTTCCGTTTACACACCTTGTATAAGATAAGTGCTCGACCAAAAAGATCATAGCTAGCCGGAGGACAGTGAACCCAAAATTAAATAAAATAACAGGCGCTCAGTAAATGATAACACGAAGTGACCGCGACAAATTGTCTTTTATACGTGCGGCAGATAAACAGTAGCATTCTTTCAAAACAAACACTAATACTGTCGCATATTACAATATAAGATTGGAAGTTTAATAATCAATCGATTATTGCCATATGGAGTTACAGTGTGTGTATTGTACAACGTGTTGTCTACTTTAGTTACGTAATATCGATTTTTTTATTTACTTTGGTAAATTACATTTTTATTTCAGATGTAGTATTAGCAATCACTGAAACTGTACACTGCATTGATACATAATTGATGCTTGTGTGTAGTGGGTCATGCACGGTTTGATAGACGATTTGTTTGTTAGGTTTTTGTTTAAAACAAAATAACATGAGTACTAGGTGAATTAAATAAACTTTGAAAAATAAGATCTGACGAAGACATTGCAAATACAGCTAAATCCGTTATAGATAATTTAATTCCTAATGAATCCCGACTTTATGATTATTAATAAATATTAGCTTATTATTTATGTATGGTTCACAATACCCAACCAGTTTCGTGATAAGAGTTACATTACGAAAATCGTTGCGCAATAGAAGTTTTATTACGAAACTAGTTGCGTAATAAGGTACCATTACGAAACTAGTTAGGTAGTGAATAGGTTTACGACTATTTTTTTTTGTTTTTTTGTTGTTTGTTTTTAGTATTGTGGAATCGATGTTACGTAACTAAAGTAGATGAAGTCTTTTACGTTTGAAAAGTATGTTATGACGCTACCGTCTGCTTCCTACGACGTGATCACAACTAATACAAGATACTGAATGGACAAGATGTCTTCTATTTTCAGAGCTTTAAACAATAGTTATTTACTTAACTTTATTGGTATCTAAGAATGATCTCTCTCTCTCTCCTATTTTGATGTTCTATGCGCTGATCCAGCGGCTTTTTGGAATGTTCTAGAATCAATTTACACAATTTCCAAAGCCTGTTTTGTATTGCGTGCGGTAGTTCATACCGGGCATAAGCACGAGACCATTGCTTTCCTTTTATAACCAGATTGTTGGTGCTTGATTGTTGACATTAATAAAGTGTGTGTGACGTTTAACATTAGCATATAAATGAATATTACGTATAACATATGAACATAAACAGAAATATACAATAAATAAAATAAAATTCAACTCAAAGAAAGAGCTTAAAACAATACTATTGCTTGGAAATTAGTCATGACAATTAATTAATTAAACAGTTTAAAAACTATTTATAATTTTACAAACAAGAAACCCCATTTTATAGGGCTGTCTTCAGAATTACATGACACACAAAATGTCAACGATGGCCCCGCTGTTATAACCTAGCGACTATTTTGTCGCCTTGACATTTTGAAGTCCATGCGGGTCTTAGCGGAATTCGATAATGCAGAGGAGCATAAAACATGGAAACAACTACCAAAACCCGAATAGATTGAGATATATGGTTTGTGAAGGCCAGGTTGATGGAATCTGCTGCTGATGACATGGTTGCCAAATATTTTGCAATGCTGAAGTTTATAAATGGAATGGGAGCATTCTTCACTAAACGTTCTCAATTTTCTCAAAAATTAAGAAAGACTCCTTTTCCTTTATAAAAGACTTGGATCTTATGTAACCCAACTTTTAATGCTACGATTATGGTTACATTTTAAAATTTCCTCCGGCAATACTAACTAAATCATGTTTGAATTATAATGGTAAATGCATCATGTACGAAGCAAAAATTAAAAGCAAAATCCCATTAACTGTGCAACACAATGCTGGTTTTATATTTGTCCTTACTTAATGTTATTGGATTTATTATGTTTTAACATTTGAAATAGCCTGTATACCATTTTATCTATCAATTTGTCTTTTAAGTGAAATTTCTGTGAAATTTGATAAAAGGATGATTTTTTTTTCATTTTATTATACTTATAACCTTTACTTTCATGCTACACAATTGGCTTTTTAATACCAATAGTTTTAAGGTTACAAATGGCTATTTGGTCGGTCCTGCTTAATTTGCACTTTAAATCCTATTTTTCTCAAATCCTTCTTTTCAGCATTTTCACTATTCAAAATGCTATTTGGACCACAGTTTATAACCTATTAGTGGAAATTTTCAGGAGAGCTTAAGAAATTATGGATTTAAAATTGTTGTGTACTAGTTAAAGATATTACGTAGTTCAGTTGAAATTAATTATCTCTCGCAACTCACATTGAAAAAGTAGAAAAATTCAGTAACATATGCACACATTTTTCTCTTAAACTAATTAGAATTAAGAAATGCATGTACAACAATTTATTTAAGTTTGTATATTAAGTTCAATTTAATAACTTGGGAGCGATACGATAACCTGTAGGGTCCAAGGAGTATTTCATATTATCATATCGAAAGGCGATTAATTATGAGTAAAAAAGCTAATATCTTAACGGTTTGATATAACTCAACCTTTTATGTGTACTGTATGTTTTATGTTCTGAGTGTATGGTACAAAAGTCAAATCAATCAGAAGAAAACTATAGATTTTTTAATTTTTAAGATGCATTGCCTTAAAATGCTTAATACTTATGCCAGAAAAGAATGGCGATATACTCTTCCGAACCGAGTTTTTTAAAAAAGATTCTCTTACAAAAATGTAAAGTATTATAAAAGTCAATTAGATGCTCAGTAAACATTTATTTTGTTTTTCAGTAAAAGAAACAGTATATAGAAATTATTTCTCCGT
The DNA here is from genome assembly GCA_030765065.1 of Deroplatys truncata. Taxonomy (NCBI): domain Eukaryota; kingdom Metazoa; phylum Arthropoda; class Insecta; order Mantodea; family Mantidae; genus Deroplatys; species Deroplatys truncata. The sequence continues at coordinate 130,828,325 of CM060980.1, forward strand.
TGTTTGGTTTAATATATTTTTCATATTAACGGGAATGGCTATGTAGCTCAGTTTTTGAAGCAGTTGAAATTAATAAAATGTCAAAACTTGAAACCAAGAGTTAAAACTAGAATTCTGCAAGAAGTACCGTGCTACATGCCAATGGCAACTACAGGGATATCCCAATAAGACTACAGCTCGGATACCGACATATCGGCAAGACTTGTGTGTCTTAAAAATTGTACGCTCTTGTGCCTGAAACGTTAAATACAGATGTACCTACGGTAAAGCGATAGACAATGCATCCGGATTTTACGGGAGAGTTCCTATTTGAGTCTAATGTCCTCTTTTTACTTTCTCTACTACGTATAGTAAGTAGGGGAAGTATTGTATTCCACCCAAAAATTCGATACCGAGATTTCACTGGAAAGACATATTTTGAGACCCCCTGAATCCAAAAAAAGCATTTTTGGAAACATGTCCGTGTGTGTGTCTGTGTGTCTGGCTGTCTGTGAACAGCATAACTCATAAACGAACAGTCTGATAAAGACCAAACTTGGTATTTAGGTTCAGTATCTTCCAGAGATGCGACACGAAGGTTTTCAAGAAAATTCCCCCACTTCAGATTACCCTTTATATGGAACATTTTTCGAAAATTTTAATTTTCTCAAAAATGGCTCTAACGATTTTGATTAAAATATCATATGTTTAAGAGATTTTCATAATAAATGAAGTGTATATCTCGAGTTTTCTGGGAATGTCTCCAAATGTATTCTTCGTTGTGAACGACTTTTGCATAACTGGTAAACCATAAGAGATAGACAAAATGTTACTACATAAAAAATGTAGATCGCGTTAAAATACACAATGTATGTTATATACGTTTTTTGTGTTTTTTTGAGTGAACCATTTTCGAGATATTGCTTGTTATTCCCTTAAATTTTCCAATACTTTTACTTTTTCTCAAATGGGAATTCGTTATTAATTTTTTTTGTTCTGGTAATGCAAAGAGAATGGAATACTCCACATAGCAATCAGCTCTTAAACTATTTGACTATCGCTTAAAGCCTACCAATTCCCCTTGCATCTACAAGAAAATTAGCAATAAGATTAACATCTCGATATCTCGATTAACATGAAGCATGTGGAGAATAAGCGTTTGTAAAAATATTTGTACAAGAGTAGAGAAAGTCATGTGAGTGTAACACATAAGATTTTTTCATATAATATTTCATGACGTCACACAAACTGTCTCGCGCTCCTCCATCCGCACTACTGTGGCCCACCCTTCCCAGGGATGTTCTCCTGAGTGCTTAGGTATTATTTAGATATATAAACTGAGTTTTATTTAAAAATTTCCAGTAAAAGCTGATCAGAAAGGTATGGGCATGAGAAACTTTTAGAGATTGCAATTTGGACTATTAATTTTTTATGAAAATATCCAACTTATATTCAAATGGTCATTATATCACTCGTCTCCCTTTAATTCATGTAAATGTTGCCAGAACAAGGACGGCCGAATGTATTTAACGTGGAAGGTACTTAAAACCCTGAATAATATCAGAAGTACAAAGGTTACACGTGTTTGGAATGACATTATTTGTGAAGACGTTACGGAAGGATACTTATAATGTAGCCTGTCCTCGTGCGCCCACTGCAGGAAACACAGCCACGGCCTCCTGCCCCATGCAGATCATCATTCGAGTAGGTCAGGCTAATGGTGTCAGGGTTCTCTCGTTGCTGGAGACGATATCGATCCTCACATATACCCTGCGACACTGCCAGCTCCGTGTTTTCATTCTGATCTAGACCAAGTGGATGTTGGTTTATTTTAAAAACTGCGTGACTCAGCGCGGCCTTGGAATGAACATCGCCAAAAAGCATCTCACAGAATTCGTAACAAATGCAGTGGAACGAAAACAGAGAGCCGAGACTGTTTATACCTACCTTAAGTATCAGTTATATGCAATAAATAACTATAATGACCACGGTCCAGTACTGAAAACATCTCATTTACGGTTAATGCAAGCAGCTATTACACTGGGAGACTTTATTCGCTAAGGAAAACTGTTTTAAACGCTCCAAATGAGCACATAGTAAAACATTAATTGCATGTAATTTACACGTCTTGTGGTGGTCGCGACTGCGCAAAAACCTGATTGCTTTTCATTACTACACATGGTCAGGGCTGCGGAGAATAAACAGAATCATAGAGTAAACTTGCAATTAAATGGAATTCTAATATAATCCTCCTATGCTCCGAAGTATTAAAAACAAAATCAAAACTAAGAGCATCTAAATGCTAAACTTATTTTGTTTTTGAATTAATTGTTCCGCCACACAAGGCGTGTGTTGGACAAGGTTGGAAAGGTAGAATCAGACGACTGTTGTATTCAATGCCATAGCCGGGATTTGAACCAGGGATTTCGCGGTCTCCGTACGGTTTCTCTAACCACTGAGCTACCATGGCAACATGCTGGTACATTAAATTCCCCAACTGATTCGCATTTTTCCCAGTAAACCACAAGGAGATCTCAATTGTATTGAGATGACATGCCAATGGGGACTTACAATGCTGCAAGTACTTTAAGTCCAGGCTTCATAGTTCCAACCACTATTAGGTCAATTTATATTTGTTTTGTCAATTATTTTGTTGTTTTTTTTTGGTTCTTTTTACTTTCACTACTAGGTACCTAGCAGGCATGGAAGTATTGCATTCCACCCAAAAGTTCAATATAGAGATTTCACCGGAAATACATGTTTTGAGATCTGAACAAAAAATCTTTTAGCGCGCGCGCGTCTGTAAACAGCATAATTTAAAAACGAAAGCTCGGAGAAATGATAAACTTGGTAAATATCATCCGAAGATGCGATACTAAGCTCTTTTAAATGGAAAATGTTTAAGTTATTGTTGACTTTCTCAAAAATGGCTATATCGATTTTGATTCAAAGAACATTTATTTAAGAGATTCACATGACAAATAAATTTATATTTTTTAGAATTTTTTTGTGAATACGCCGCATTCGTTTGGAATGAATTTTGTATAATTTTGCACAACTGGTAAACCACAAGAGATAGAGAAAACTAATTATCAAAAAGTGCACAATTGATTACAACTTTTTTGTGGCACCTGCCATTTCCGACTGACACTGGTAGCCGAGATCGTTATGGCAGAGGCTCGTGATTGGGAGGTCTACCGTTCAAATCCCGCTAGGATTCTCCTTCCTGACAGAATTTTTGCGGGTTTTCCTCAATTCTCATAACTGGCAAATGACGATGAGGTACCTTAAACTTAGGCCTGGGAAGTTTCCTTCGCAAATTTCCTTTCCCAACTATGATTTCATGTATCATCATTCATCAGTGTCCACCGCCTCCGATACCGTATGCATTAAACGGAAGTTAAACACTACTGCATTTCCCAGATATCCTTTTTATTGATTTGAATGTTTCAAAATTTCGTCATTTTTTGAAGTGCTGTCACCATGCAGTTCTTTCGAGCGATGTCATGTAAAGGGTTGGAATTTCAAGGCCAGCATATAGCAACTTGCTTTCAAATATTTGACCATCGCTTCAGTTTCCTATACCCCTCTTAACGAACAGTGAAATGTGTAATAAAACTATTTTTGCAAATGTTTATCTGAATTAACATGAAGTACATAGAAAAGTGTAAGCATTTGTAAGTATAGTTTGTATAAGATATATTAAAATAAACAGGATTAGGCAGAGAAAGTCGTGTAAATGTAACAGATCTGTGTTTCTTTTCCCAACTCCTGGAACGCCTAAAAATTGATAGTCTCGTGGACAAGATTGCCAAAAATTAAAAGCAAAACTTTTAAGGTCAGCTCTAACTTCCACAGAATAGACAAATACGTACGGAAAAATCTGAGCTGCAATGCACACACGTTCTCTGTCTAATGCAAATTAACATATATCTCATATAATTATGCGCCATTGATATAAAAGGCGATTCTTCACCACAATTAGTTTGTATGCTATAAATATATGGCACTAAGATTAATGACTTAATTATTTGCAGCATGCGGAATCAACATTCATATTTTTATATCACGAATCAACTTTTGTTGGTAACGCGCACATGAGCAGGAAATGAAAATAGAAGAGCATAACTAGCAAAATAGTGCATGAAATAATGCACTTCAACATGGAAATTGGGAGTACCTATACAACAACGAATATCTGGAAAAGGCTAATGTATAAAACATATTTTTGACACAAATTATACCGGGTGTTTCAGAAATACTTTTACAAACTTCGGGTATGGGTTCCTCACACCAAAAGAAGGAAAAAAGTTCATATGAACATATGTCTCATAATCCTTGATTTTCGCCTTGTTCCTGTCACAATGAAAGTGTGAGTTCAACGGCTTTCGGGGTCCAACCTCAAAACTTTATTTCTCTATGCATTCATAGAAGACATTGACCCATTGTAGATGGGTAGATACGGGCAGATGGCGAAGTGTTGCCATGGAGACTTGTTTACGTTTGTCATTTGTCATTAGTCTGTCTTCAACGTTTCAATTGTGTACATGTAGTGAGTTAACTGCACGTGTTTCTTTCCACCATTGCTGGATATTCATTTCGTGAACAGGCAGACATGATTTTTATGTATGGTCTCGCAAATGGTAATGGACGCGAGGCTGCACGGCTCTATCAGATGGAGTTTCCAAACCGAAGACAACCGAGTCATCCAATTGTTGTCGCTGTTTATCGTCGCCTTGCTGATAAATGTGATAAATGCCTGGCTCCGGCACATTTTAGTCGCATTGTTCGAGATGCACTGGTATTTACCATGACCGATGGATAGGCAGAGGAGGACCAGTTCCATGGTCTGCACGTTCTCCCGACTTCAATCCTGTGGATTTTTACCTCTGGGGGCATCTTAAATCATTGGTTTATGGAGCAGCCATCCCGGATGCAGAAACGCTTCATCGACGAGTCATGGAAGCCTGCGAAACCATTCGACCCAGGGTGCGACATTCCATGATTCGACGAGTACAGGCATGCATAGAAGCAAGAGGAGGACATTTCGAGCATTTATTATGAGTTTTGTGTGTTATAAGTGTACCACTGTGTTGAACACCTCCTAACGAGAAAACAAAGGTTTATGGGACATATGTTCATATGAACTCTTTTCCTTCTTGTGGTGTAAGGAACCCATACCCAAGTTTGTAAAAGTATTTCTGAAACATCCTGTATAATATATTAATGTTCTAATTTTTTGCAACACTTTTGTTTTTTCCAGTTATATAAAATAGCATACAATTTGTAACAATGCATAGGACTTCAGAGGCTATTCGCAGAAAATGTAATAGATAAATCATGTTTATGGTGTCAATATCTCAAGTCCTGCACCGTGGCGTAGTGTTTCGGTTACCAGTCACGGAATGCGCGTGGGTTCGATCCCGCTCATGGGGTTGTGGATATTTTGGTTCAGTATAGGACCGGTGCGTAGTCAGCACTGTGGTATATTTGAGGAGCTACGATAGGTTGCGATCTGTGGGTCAAGAGAACCAACATTCCGACTGGTGCTGACCACATAATCTCCTTGGATAACCGTACACCTCTGTCGTGGGCTGGAGGCCGGGATTCGGGTTGGCCGACGCAGGGCTGTCGTGTCACAGGTTATTCGTCGAGAAAATAAAAATTGATAAGCATTTTTCCACGTAAAAGGTTATTTGGGATAAGGGAATTTAATGAAAATATTCATCTTGTAACAAGATGCAGGACTTAAAATACTGAGTTTGGAGTTCATACGGCTTATATTTTTGAGTTAAGGTCTTCACATATACACGCACACACCTAAAGACATTCTTCTACAAGCGTTTTTTTTTGGGGGGGTATACCAGACACCTCAAAATGTATAATTCTGGTGAAATATTGACACCGAATTTTTGGATGGAATACATTACATTCTCTAACTGCCGTAGATAAGGAATAGAGAAAATGAAAGTCATCGCGAGACTCTACATCCTATGATACGACCCAAGTAAACCAAAGCTTTTGAAACTACATATCGCCTATTGTCAAGCAGTGTGTAATGACTATACCTTCGTCTTTTCCAGCATTGTCATCAAAATCGCAGCGTTTTGTTTCCTCGTTTATCTTCTGTTATTTCAAGTAAGGCATCATAAAGGCATGTCATTTGCACAATGGTTGTGTAGCTATCAGGATTTTCACAAGATAATTGCGTTTGTGAGGGTTGTAGCTGCCCCGTAGATACATATTATAACCTTTACCAAATCACTTTCTTACCCAATGATTTTTGTTACTTTTAGTATTTTTCTTCTGTTATTCCTTATCTTAAAATGGCAGTGAGCGCTAGATTCGTTGTTTCTTCTTGTTTTAGTATTAGGTTAGTCTTTATTCACGTTCATCGACACGTCCACAGCCGATGAGTGAATAAATCATGGGACACTGAAGTCGACATGACGTGTAAACCGAGAATCATTTAGAATTGGATCCCAAATCCGATCTGTTACAGAAGAGGATTGGATCGAGTTACGTATTGAGTATTGGCATGTAAACGCAGATCATAATCCACTGAAACCGTATTACCATTAACGAATAAATAGGTACCGAAATTACAGAATGCGACAGCTCGCATCCTGCGACTACATAGTTCTGTGGCTGCCATCTCGAGGAGGAAGGGATGAAGTGAAGAACTACACGGGAGGCTACAGACCGCAAGTAGACAGGCCGCAGAAACGCGCGAAGGTCTCTAAAAGCTCCTAGCTCGAAGACCCGTCCCAATACCGGAGTCACTCAGAGAAAGGCGACGAGCCACCGTTCATCCAAACAGTCCTCTTGTGTCCACTTAGAGCAGGCATTCGCGCCTCACGCCACAGAATCTAGAGGCATACGGGACATTCTATTTCAAATCGTCCGAAATAGAAGGAAGCTCGACTTTCATTTTTTAAACGAAACGAAACTTTTTTATTTGCAGACAAGCCCGATACAATGGTTAATGCAAACTCTTAAAATTCAGATCACAGTTTTGCAATTAAAATTGTTTCAATTTATCGTATGTTCCTAAAAGCCCCAACTTCAAGTCGTTATAACTCTGAAACCTTCAAATCTAATTATTTAAATCCAGTTTTATGTTGATTCTCTAAACTTTAATTCCATACCGATAAGTAAACATATTCTTCTTATTTTTATTTAAGCAAATAAATTTCTATTTTTTCAAGTGTAGGCGGTAATTATTAAGAAAAATAATTGTATTATATATGGAAAGATTCCGTAATTTAAACACAATGAAACATGTATTTTACTGAAATGGTGACTAAAAGGATTCATCTAAAATAATTAAAGAAGTGATAAAATACGTGCTCATGGTCGCTTTCGCACGTTTGTTTTGAACTGAAGGTCAAGCAAGCTGCTGTGCATAAGGTTAAACAATGAGAACGCTTGCTAAGCAGTATGCGGTTCTGAGTATTTCCTCACAGATTCACAGGGCGCTTGGTGATCATCGTATAACAACCCCGTAAATCGCTGCGTTTATTCACTTTTGTGTTACAACTACGAACACTCTAGCATTACCTACCACTTTACCAACATTGCCGGCTTCTCCTAATGACACTATGAATTATTTTCAGTCTAATATTTTAGTTTTATAGAATTCCGAAGACGCTTAAAATAAGTAAAAACTGTATAATGATTTTGTGAATATTATAAAAAACAATTGGTATATGCTGTAATGAAATGTGGAATTTTATCTACAAAATGAGAGTTGGTGCAATATTCTGAAATAAAACTTTCCGGAGCTATGTGCAATAAAATGCGACAAAATGAATTAATATGATACATTTATTATTCAATAACGTGACGAACGTTGAGTTTTAGGTGCTAATATTTGATAAATATGCTTTGCTTAGCGCCCCTTATTAATAGGAAACATTATAATGGAAACAAAAAACGTGAGGTTTTTGCCGTTCGATTTCATATGGAATGTGCAATACCTGATACATGAGAAGCAAACGGAATGAAAAGGAAACGAGGGAAAGGAAATCGTGGTAGATGAGGAACCACCCAAGCGCTCGCCTACCTACCAGGGAAAACCACGAAAAACCCAAGGTCAGAGAGGGCGGTAGATGGGAATCAAACTCCGAATGCGAGTTCCATACGTTACCGCGGAACCGTCTCGCCCGGTAACGAATAAATGCTACTCATCTTTCTGTGTAAATAATACGCAATAGACAGTCAAGTTTGTGTTGCTAAATTAAAATTATTTAATAGACAGCTTGTTTTCAATACTTGAGGTACTGGCGAAACAAGTTTGGAATTCTAATCGATTTCAATTCGCATCCAATGTCATATTTATATACGGGTCGTGATCATGGATTCAAATGGATTTCATGTAAACGTAATAAATGTCGACTTTGGACGTTGGCGTTAAGACACAGGGGATTAATTCGCTACGCCCAATGACAGAAAAGGAATTTGCATGCCAACTCTAAATACACTGGCGACCAGCGATTCAAGTCTCTCCATGTAATCCAGGCTTTAAATTACTATTTCAAAAGGTGAGCTCATGAAAAACAAGAGAATGTGCACTTGATATTTTAGAGCATACCTACAGCTGCAGACCTTGGAGGATTTAAACACAACTTCAACATCAGATGGAGTGATTATTGTTGGTCACGTCGCGCTGTTTGTGGACACGCTGTTACGTTCTCTATCGAGCATTATACGAGTATAGGATTATTCAGAAAGGAGTATATTTTATTTCAGACAAATCGGGAAAGTCACATACATATTTCATGTATCACTGGCTAGAGGGAAGTTCAACGTTTTTAAAAGCAGGCTTGGAACTTTCATTCAGTGGTACAAAGCAGAGCTGGTAGTTTATAAAAAAAACATCTGATGTGGTACTTCACATGACTTTCTCTACTCGCTTCCATATACAAACTATTCATACAAAAGCTTATTCTTCTATTTAATTATTCTTAATAAGAGGTAAACTTTATTTGCATGTTTATGAATTTCATTTCGTTTCAGATATAAAAAGAATACAGTAAACTAAAGCCATAGCCATATCTTCTAAAAGTGGATCGCTATGTGATGTCTTTGAAATTCCGTTCAGTTTACCTGATACGGAAAAAAATCCAATAGTGATTTGCAGTTGAAAAAAATATAAGTATTTGAAAGTTCGAAACAATAACAAAGAATGCCTCGGAAATGGTTAACGCCAAATTTTTTTTGATACGTATATTGTATCCTTTAACGAGATTCAAAAATTTTTGTGCACTAAATATTACCAATTATACCTACAAAAGTCACTCAGAATGAAGAGGAAGTCATAGGCTATTCCCAGAAAATTCAAAGATATAAATTTTATTTGTCATGTAAATATCTTCAACGTATAGTATTTTAATCAAAATAATTAGAGGTATTTTTGAGAAAATAAAAAAATAACGAAATGTTTTCCACGTGGAAGGTAGTTTACGAAGTCATGATTTTGTTGAAAACTTCGTGTTGCATCCAAGAAAGACACTGAACTGAAATACCAAGCTTAGTGTTTAACGGACTTTTCGTTATTAAGTTATGCGTTATTAAGTTACACACACACACACACACACACACATACGCACACGACGGATCTTCTTCTAAACACACTGTTTTGGAATCGGGGAGCCTCAAAACGTGTATTTCCTCTGGAAGGAATATAATAGTACTTCCCCTGCTTATTAAAACCGAGCGGTATGGCTCAGGCGGTAACGTCTGTGGCCTGCATTTGGGAGATCGTGGGTTCGATTTCCGCGACCGACCTTCCTGACCTTTAGGGTTTTAGGGGGTTTCCCCGAGTCGCTTGGCGGGCGCTGGCAAGGTTTATTACATCCCCCGAATTTCCTGTCCCTCCATTTCACCTCCATTCTCATTTCACTTCATCTTTCATCTGCTTGGTCTGTTTCAGGGTTGTAGTGTCGGCGGGAGTCCCGGCGTTGCATGGCAGGGGAAAAGGATGTTCTAAGTAAACCTTTGTTCCCCCAGAATCGAGGCGTTCTCCGAGACCCGGGCCTCCAGTGGGATGTGAGAGCCTGCAGGGGAGAGGGGAACCGGTTTTGTCATCTGCTATCCGGGGAGTTTCAATCTGGAAAAAGGTAGGGACCCTGCTCTTTATCCTGCCGTGCCTCCTGGTTCCGCCGCCGTCTGTCTCCTCTCACCTCACCCTCCCTCCCGGGGGGACCCCGTCAGGAGCTTAGTCACAACCACGACCTCCTGTATTTTGAGGTGCCAAGTCCCCCTCCGCACTTTGCCCTACTCCTACTAAAAGCAAGTAGCAGAGAACGTAAAAAGTTGAGCATAGGAAATATAAGCTTTTTTACTACTGTTTGGGAATTCATTGCTCAAATACAACCAGTCACCTTTGCAAGCCACCTCGTCATAAATAAATTTAAATATAAAAAAAATATGTATAGTTTTATTTATGGACGCCCTTTAACTACTGTGGTTCTTAGCGTCCCATTCTATATTAGGCATAAAAGACAGGAAATTTTGCTCAGAGGCTCTTTATCAGGCTTGAGGTTCTTTTACCTGCCGTAAATCTACGACACGGGACCACCGCTTTATTTTCCCTAAGGATTTTTACGCCCGAAAAAATCCACCGCCCTCCGTTGGGTTTGAACCCGCGACCTCGAGAACCTCATGGTGCCTCTAGACCACGGAGGACGACAAAAAAAAAGTTGAATGTGACGTCTATAAAAGTTTGGTAACTAGGAACCAATTGATTTGCTTGTGGAAAGAAATTATCCATTGCCGCGATGTTTCCGTTCAACAAATTGGTGTTCTTGTTAAATGCATATAACCGAATGACCAAAAAGTTCAATCTTTCCTCTACCCACTGATATTCAGAAGATGGTCCTGTCTTTCAAAGCTTCTTTGATTAAAAATCTGTATGTGTTATATTCACATGAGTTTCTCTAACTACTCTTGTACAAACTATTCATACCAAAGCTTATTCCTGTATCTACTCCTTGTTAATCGAGATAAGCATTTGCAGAGATGCTTTTATTTCACATTTCATTGTAGGTTCACAGAGTCTGAAGCGACAGTCAAATATTTTAAAAGCGGGTCACGATGTGATAGCTTTGAAATTCCAATCTCTTTGCGTGACCAAGAGAAAAAACGAATAGCCGACTTAGCACTTAAAAAAAACCTATCAAGTATTTAACAATTCGAACCAATAAAAAGAGTATAATTCGGAAATGGTTAATGCTACAAAAAATTATTTGACATAAATTGTGTGTTTTAACGGGATACACATTTTTTAGTAGTGAGCTTTTATCTGTCTCTTATAGCTTGCAAGTTATATAAAATTACACAACATTCATTGCTGTTCACATATATTTTTCAAGAAATGAATTTTGTGTCATACAAATATCTTAAATATTTAGTATTTTAATAAAAATCGTTAGTGCAATTTTTGAGAAAATAAAAAATAATGAGTTATGCCGTTCATAAACAAACAGGCAAACAAAAAAAAACACACACACAAATATACACATACACACGGAAATTTTTCTAAAAATGCCGGTTTTACCTTCTCTACTAGGTATAGTTAGAGAAGGTATTGCATTCCACCCAAAAATTCGATATCGAGATTTCACCGGAAATACATGTTTTGAGACAAGAAAAGGATTTTTGCAAAACGGTCCGTGTATGTGTCTATGAACAGATAAGTACCAAGTTTGGTATTGAAGTTCAGTATCTTCCAAGGATGTGACACGAAGATTTTCAAGAAATTCCCTTACTCCAACTACCCTTTACGTGGGAAATTTTGATTTTCTGAAAAATGGCTCTAACGATTTTGATTAAAATACCATATATTAAAGATATTTACATGACAAATAAAATATATATTTTTAATTTTCTGGAAATAGCTTGTGAAGTCTTCATTCGGAAGGAATTTTGTACAACTGGTAAACTTTAAGCGATAGAAAAACGTACTACACAAAATGTAGATCTCTTTAAAATGCACAATTTATTCCAAATACTTTTTTGTGGCATGAGCCATTTCTGAGATATCCGTTATTAAAGGTTCGGATTCTTCATTATTTGGTCATTCTTTAAAGTCCTTTCAACATTCAGTTGTTTCTCACGATTGCATGAAAACAGCATGAAATTTGAAGGCCAGCATATAGCGTCCAGTACTTAAACATTTGACTATCGCTGTTCTCTTTGTATCTATAAGGAAATGTATAATGTAGCCATTTCTGCAAAGGTTTATTTGGATTAAAATGTAGTAGATAAAAGATAAGCTTTAGTCAGAATAGTTTGTATACTCACTAACAAAGATAGAGGGTAGAGAAAGTCATGTCAATGTATCACATCAGATTTTTTTTGTTCAGGGACCCCAAAATGTGTGTTTCCGGTGTAATCTCTATATAGCATTTTTGGGTGGATTACAATACTTCTACACACTATACGTTAACAGTAGATTTAGCAAATAAAAATTTGGAATCTTACCCCTTTTTTTATAAGGCATAAAAACACTTCAAAAGTGTGTAAATAAGTGAATACTTACATAGTCATACAAAAAAATTCATTTGTTAACAGTTTACCCATACTTATTGCACCACACACTATATTATAAACTAAAACGAACCGGAATGGTCAATAGCCATTATGGAAGTGTTCCTAAAATTCACGAACTGGAATATACATACCTGTCCGCCTAAGTAACATTGCTAAGAAATGTCAATTCATGGTTCAGTTTTAAAACACAGATGTAAATTAAATCCATATTGTGATAATAAGCTTTAAACTATTGAAACTTTCATTAACAAGTGCTATCAAGAAAACGCACAAATGTTAGAAAGAACAAGTTGTTGTACATTAAAGACCATATTATGGAATCTGGGGCTGCTCTTATGCGTGTCATTTCTCTGGTCATTAATAAATGTTGTGATTAAGTTGTAGGCCTACTGTTATCACTGTGCTCACTTTCATATTTAAATACCGCCATTTTCAGGACAATGTACTTAGAAAGCATAAATAGATCATATTCAACAAAGAGAGTATAGAAAGTAAACCACGAATCACGTGTCATGTCTGTAATATAATTAGTAGTTTTTTTATGTTAAATGCTTTAATTGCAGTCTACACATTCTTATGTTGATATTGTTACATGCTGGGTAGATGGCCTAAAAGTTCACATGAAAATTAAATTAATTTCTAATAGTCAGCACGCACATTGAGGGGACGTATACTTACTTGGCTGCGGAGGATCGAAACCTGATGTGAAGGTTAAGAGGAAGGCGTGGGTTTTATTGTACAAAATCCATAACAAAATCTACTCACACATTCCTAGATTTATTTCCCAACTGTTTGGGGTTCGAGGCGGCGCCGTGGCCGAGTGGTTAGACCGCTCGCCTCCCACCGAGGCGGACCGGGTTCGATCCCAGGGACCTGCATGTGGGATTTGTGGTGGACGAAGCGGCGTCTGGGCGGGTTTTCTCCGGTTTCCCCCGCCATTCATTCCACCAACTGCTCCATCATCACCTTTCCTTTCATCCATTTCACCAACATTTCGCTTCATCTACTTTCTTCATCCCATACCAGGCATGGGGCTGATCACGCATCCTGGATGTTCTGTCTGATCCATGAGTGTCTGCTCCTCGACGGGCCTCTGACCCCAGGCACCCGCCTGTAAGTCCTGGGGGGTGTAAGTCCTACATAAGAGGAGGGTAAACAGATAATGAATGAATGAATGTTTGGGGTTCCTACATTATTTAAAATGGAAGGTGGGTGGAGATGTCCGCCGATCCAAAACCCGGCCTACACACGCGGTCCGTTCCTCACGGAATCCTAACTGAGACAGACGCTAACCCCCACTACTCGTGGCTAGCTACAAAGCTACCAGCCGTGATTGACGTAAACAACAATGTCTGGTAATGGCAATGTAGAACAATAATGTAACCCCCAAATTATTAATACATCACTATTTTACATAGAGAGATTTCATAATTTATGGTCGTTGTTGTTGACTCGTGTCTATTCTCTAACGTTTCTGTTACGTGCTGGTTACATAACTGTGTTCTCAATTTCAACTTAAATTCCAAAAATTCCGATTCAAGTGCTATAGCACCGATGCACATTATCACTAGTTTTGTTTCCATTTATTAGTTATTTAGGCAAAGAAAAATATCTGATGTGTTGCATTTACATGACTTTCTGTACCTGTTCTGTTACGAATTATTCTTACAAAAGTTTATTCTTCTATCTATTCATGTTAAACAGGATAAATGTTTGCAGAAATGGTTCCATTACACATTTCGTTGTAGGTACAGGAGATACAGAAGGCTGAAGCCATAGTCTAATCCAGGGATGCCCAACCTTACAGAAAGAGGGGATGAAAGTTGTTTTCCTTCCCACTAATTTCCACTCGTGCCGCCAAGTGCTGAAACTTGATTAGTTTAGCTTGTCAATCTCTTCAAATATAGAAGGAGGTTTGAACTATGGACTTTGAACCATAGCTCTTAAGAGAACAGATTGGGCTTCACTTCGTCTAATCTTTAAAAAGCGATACGCTTTATGGTGCCTTTGAAAATCCACTTTTTTCTTGACCACAAGAAACAACTGAATGGCTACTTAGCACTTCAAAAAAGTTTAAGTATTTCAAAATTCAAACTAATCACACCGAATGTTTAAGATGGTTAATGCCATAAAAGAATATTTTACATAAATTGTATATTTTAAAGAGATTTACATTTTTCCTGCAGCAAGCATTTGCCCGTATCTTAAAGTTTACCAGTTATACAAAACTATACAAGACTCATTCCGAATGAAAAGGATTTCAGACGCTATAAAAGCTATTCCCAGAAAATTAGGAATTTATTTATACAATTTGAAGTGCAAACAAGATTTCAATCAACACAAATGTAGTTGATTAACAATTCTTTTAAATGATGGATAAATATAAGAACGTACATACGAATAATGTATATAATCTTTAGAGTATTGTATATTTTATGAAGTGACGTTTTATATTTCATTTACTTAGGTGAGACATTGAAATCGAAAGTGCTCTAGGGCAAAGTGGAAACCTCAGCTCTCAACATTTTCGCATTTCCTTTGAATGGGGATGTATTTTCCGATGCAGAAGAGAAGAAGTTGTTAACACATGGTGAACAAGAATATCATCCCAGCTGAGAATCCCAATCTTACAAATAATACCATACCTGTGTAGCGATATTTCCGTCTGATTAAGCATACACAAAAATGAACTCTGTAGTAATTATAAGTTAGGAATTGGTAATTAATTAACTTGCAATTTGATAATTTTCCATAATTTTAAAGCAATATGATTCAAAACTGCATCAATCGAAAGCTCTTCTGAAGCTGTAAATATATTTTAAGTTTCAGTGTTATTGTCAAATAAATAAAGGCGTAATTGCCTAAAAACTGCAATATTTAGGCAAAAAATGAGTAGCTTCGTTTTAGACTGCTCATTATGTTTTCCGAGCGTGGAGCCATAAAATTCGAAAGCTTCTTTTGTACTTCGTGGGAATGTGGCAAGTTTTAAGAGTAAACAGACGCTATAAGGCAACGGAATTTTCAACTAGGGAACCAATAAACGTAGAGGATAAGTATTAGAACCAATAAGAAGATAGGAAGACGCAGTGACCTGTATACAAAATTTGGAGGCGAGCAGTGACTGATATATGTGAACGCGTTCCGCACTCCGGGTCAGAAAAGGACGCTAAGTTCCGAAATATGTTAAGTGCCGCGCAATTATGCAATTATAAAGTGATGTAGGTGAAATATTTATATAATGTGCTAACGGTATTCTTCGGTATCAAAGCTCATAAACGAGTTAATTTTAGTCAAGTGACTACTTCAAGTTTGCGCGAATATAAAGAACGGTGATAGAGCACTGAGATATTAAATAACTAGCCGGAGCAAACTCTAGTGTACCAAGAGACAATAGTGGGAAGACAGTGCTAAAAGAATCACACGTGTTATGGAATACCAAATAATCTTTCAGGATTTCTAGCATAAAGAGTGAGAAAAATGAAAACAGTGTTTCTTTCAAGACAATATCCTGGTGTCACCACTCCCGCAATCCTACCCTGACAACAACAGTAGGGAATTTTAGGCCTATTCGCCGACATTTGACCCTGAGATGCGACGACAATATGTGCTTCCTGACTGATATCTCGATTTCGAGTCCTGAAGACTACCCATACAACGACGCAGGTAAGATACCCACAACGAAGTAGCGGGCAAAACGCTGCACCTGCACAAATGAGTAATGACCCAAATGGTTATTCCATTCCTATGGCGTGGAACCTGAATAAAGACAACATATTTTGCCACAACTGAAATCCAAAAATATGAAGATCCCCCAACGGAGGAATGGATTCAGT
Organism: Deroplatys truncata; assembly: GCA_030765065.1. Classification (NCBI taxonomy): domain Eukaryota; kingdom Metazoa; phylum Arthropoda; class Insecta; order Mantodea; family Mantidae; genus Deroplatys; species Deroplatys truncata. The sequence continues at coordinate 130,844,692 of CM060980.1, forward strand.
GTGATATGTGTGTGTGCGCGCGCGTGTGTGTAAAACTGGGCACATGAATTATGATCAGATGTTGAAGGGTTTGAAAAAGATTTAGGTTGTCGGTAGCACTAATTTCCGTCTTCTAATTATTGTAATTGATTATTGAAATGAAAACAACCGAGTATTAATAACATTGTATCTCTAAAACCCAATTTTAAACTAATTTTCCACTTTATCCTATCTCATTTTTCACTTTGTTCTTAAGACCAGCACAAAATGAAGAAATACCTTCCATATGAATTTACTTTTGGCTTATTTGCCATTTCCTAACCGCAATACAAATTTTTTGTTTTGTAGAGAAGTAATTGCTTAATGTTTCGGGCTCTTCAATTATTCAATTTGAATTTTTCTGTTAAAAATAAAAATTAATTCCCTTAACATTATCACGTTGCCCTTCTTTCCCCTAAGTACATAGTTTAGTTTTCTACGAGAATCTGAACCAACTGTTGAACTGAGAAAATATGTAAGAATGGAGACAACACAGAAGTGATTTTGCCAACACAGCTCCTTAAAGCTACCGTTGCACTTGTTGCGGAAGTTGGCAGCAGCTTTCTAATGTAACCCGCCCATCACGACGTCGTTCCTCTGACTCCAGTGGCGGGTTTACAGTAGACACATGACTCGACCACCTCTCACCTACTTATTAATGGTGATTGAGGAGCATTGCATTCCACCCAAAAACTCGTTATCAAGATTTCGTCGCCAATACATATTTTGAGGTCCCCATTATAAAAATAACACTTTTAGAAAAAGGCCCTGTGTATGGGGGGTTACGGAAAGAGAGAACACCATAACTCAAAACCGAAAAGTTAGATAAATTCAAGATTTTCCAAAGATACCTCACGAAGATTAAAAATTAAAAAGATCCTCCAAACGCAAACTACCCTTACATGAAAAATGTTTCGTTAAAAACAACTCTGTCGACTTTTATTAAAATTCCATATCTTTAAAGATATTTACATGATTAATAACATGTACTATATCTTGAATTCCCTGGAAATACCTTCTGAATTACTCTTCGTTCGGAAAGAATTTTGTGTAAGTTTGTTTAACTGGTAAACCATCAGATATGGAGAAAAACTTACTACAGTGTCATTTAAACAACCTGACATTTCACTTTAAGTGTAGAAGTGGGAGAGCTGCCTTGCCACGTTGAAATTAGAGCATGTGTCAGCTGTTTAGCAGCGCATCGAATAGCAAACAGCTCGCTGGGACGTAACGCTAGTGAGCAGTAGTAAATCATGCCAACATTGCTTGTAGGCGAAGGGAAAGGCTAGAGCAACAGCGGAGGGGAGTTTGCCATGAAAGCATAACCCTCCAAGAGGTCTCAGAAGTCTTGTGTTATTTAAATTCTACCGTACATAAAAGGTAGATCTCTCTAAAAAAAAAAAAAAATTCTGGCATCAACCGTTTCTGAAATATTCGTTATTGTTGGTTAACATTTTTCAATACTTCTTTATCATTTTTTGAAACGCTGTCACCATTCAGCTGTTTCTTGTGATGACATGCAAAGAGATGTCATTTCAAAGTCAGCATATAATAACCTGTTCTTTAAATATTTGACTATTGCTTCAGCCTCCTGTGTCCGTTTTTATCTACAACGAAATGTGTAATGAAATTACTTCTGTAAACATTTATTTCAATTAACAATAAACAGATAGAAAACTAGGCTTTGCAACACCAGTTGTAGAATCTATACAAAAATAAATGTTAATGGCTACGAAAGTCATGTGAATGTAACAAATCAGATAGATATTTAGGGGAAAAAAATCCGTTCTGTGTATGAAATAGTAAATTTCGTACTAAAGTCAGGGCACTTTAAAGGAAACCAAGGGGAAGTTAATGTACTCCCTCCCCCGCAGATAATCCTTTACATGGATAGTGTTTCGTTGTGTTTTATTTTGTCAAAATGACTAACGATTTTAACTAAAATATAATATGTTTGAGATACTGGCCCGATGAATGAAATGTAAGTCTTGAATTTTCCGTGAATATTCTATGAAGTCCTCATAATTCTTATTATATTTTCTATAACCTTGAAAAAATAAAGCCTTTACAAAAGCTTGCTTTGCGGTATACTCGTGGTGGGAGAGCATAACTCGCAGTATGTCCAGTATATTAATATATGAATTAATATATGAACTATGGTGATACTGATAATTATCTTGTGTTTTAGTTGTTACTCTTAAAGCGTTATTTTTATTTCTTGCCACGGCTGCTGTTATTTAGGTTTTTGGTAGAGCTTGTATAACTTTGCAGGGTGTGATACGGGAAGGAAGGTAATAAGTAACAACTCTAACAACAGATTTAAGAACACTATGCTTTAATGGCACACGCATTTACTGTCCTAGTAATAATCTACACAGGTTCTTAAGTTAGTTGGAGCTGTAGAACGGTCGAGCCCTACCATGTTCGTGCGCCAAACTTGCGGTCGCTGAGCAATCAAGTATTGTATACGTGCTCACATGTTCCTATGGACTTTTAAATTGATAACATTTCAACGTTCCTACTACATTATGAGAAGTAACTAATAACGCCTGCTTCTGAGAGCTTACATGTATGTTATTCACATCGCAGCACTTTATAGTCAACCGCCCTGGCTGATGGGGTCGCTACAACTAACATTTCTGTACTTAAAGATTTTAAACATATTCTTCCTTAAAATTTCATTGTCTGTCTTCGTTCAGCTTGGAACCTTCCAGAAGACTTACCCGGCTATTGTTCGACGTTTGCAAACATGTGACCTCTCTACGAAAATATGTTGTGTTCGCTTGTCGCCTTTTCTGTTTCACAAAGACTCAAGGTCTGGCTTTTATGACTTTCCCGTAAAGTCCTTTTTGCCTGGGCCCTAATTATAACACAAAGATATGCTTGTCGGCTTTTAACAAGGGTTTCACAGCTCCAGCAATTCTAACCTACTGATTAATCGCTTATATCTCCTGAATGAAAAGAGATAGAACAATGGGATAAAAACTAATCAATTCTTAGGAATGCGCCGCGTCCTCGAGATATTAATCCGAGTTGTCCGGTATGCCTGGGTTCGAATCCCACGAGTAATTACAAATTCAACTTCTAATAACTCAGAGACTAATTAAGATAAAGACGCCATATAAATTTTATTACATTTATATCATTAGGTAGTTTCTTCTGAATGTACATTTGGATACCTGGTGTCCTGGGTTCGACCCTTAATTTTAAATCTTCATTATCTCGGAAACTAAGAGAGGTAGAGGGATGAACCAAAGCATGTTTGATAGCTGTTATAATGTGTAATTAATACTGTATATAATTTTCAATCAGTTGTCCCTAGTTCGAATCCCGATTTTTAAATGATTTCCTTAATTTTTCTCTGTACACTAGAATATATCACTTAGATTGATGCTGTAACTGCATACAGCTCTTTTTAACATAGCAAACTAATTTTATAAATAATTTTGTTTCTGGTGTTCTGGGTTCGAATACCGATAAAATGTAATTTAATTATAAATTTAATAACTCCTAAACTACTTAAGACAAAGACGTCGAATAAACTTTATTACATTTATATCAATAGGTAGTTTCTTGCGGATCTATATTTGGGGATCTGGTGTCCTGAGTTCGATTCTTAATTTTAAATCTTCATTATCTCTGGAACTAAATGAGGTAGAGGAGTGGGCCAAAGAATGTTTGATAGGTTCTGTACTGGGTAATTAATGCTGTATATAATTGTCAATCAGTTGTGCTTGGTTCGATTCCCATCTTTTAATGAGTTCCTTAATTTTCCTCTGTACACTAGAATATATCACTTAGATTGATAGCGTAACTGCACACAGCTTTGTTTAACATGTCAAGCTAATATTATAAATTATTTTGTTCCTGGTGTTCTGGGTTCGAATACCGATTTAATGAAATTTACTTGCAAATTTAATAACTCGTAATCTAATTTATATAGACACGTCAAGTAAACCGTAAACAGAGTACCTAGTCCCTAAATATAGTTATCATGACAAAAAGTACTTTAAAGTACTCAGATCGAATCCCGAAGGGGTGATTTCATATATCTTCAAGCCTATGAATCCTATCAGGTTCGAGTAAAGATTAAATCAGAGATGCTGATGCGAGGGAGCTAAATTACTAAAAATACATTTATTAAAACTATTAGCGGGTTCGATTCTAGAAGCTTAGAATCTGTGAAACTCTGGAAAAATTGCTTTTCTCGTGATTCTAGTGGTCTTTCTGGAAGAAGATGGAAAGGAAGAATTGAAAAGGGAATGAAAACATGAAATAATGTAGTATATACACACATTTAACTAAACAAGGGAGAAAATCTTCTACGTTACCTTTTAAGCCTTTGAGATTGTGCTAGCTTTGGTGTAATGGGTGGTGGTAGCGGTGGTGGTAGTGGTGGCAGGCTTTGAATGTAACATCTGACTGAATGAGCGTGTGGGAATACTTCTCTTGTTGATGTGACAGCATATACAGGTAGTTACGAGACGAGTTTAAACGTGTTTGATACTGGCAGACATCCTGTCTCTGGGTGTGACGTCACAGACATCGAGCATCCTATAGAACTTAACGATCTACCTTTCCTGCCCGAGTGTATGAAACCATTGAAATCATATACAAAGAAACTGATACCTCGTCTTGGACCTCGAAAGAAGTATGTAGTACATTACATAGCTTTGAATCAAGCTCTTAATCATGGGTTACGACTAAAAAATCCATCGTGTGCTGCAATTCCAACAGACACAGTGGTTAAAACCTTATGCGGAATTTAACAACAGGCTACTACAATAAGCTGCAAATGATTTCGAGAAGGACGTCTACAGCTCTTTAACAACGTCATGTTTGGAAAAACTATGGAGAATCTGCCTGATCGTGTGGATATACGACTGGTGATAAATGAGAAGACTCTAGAGAAGCTGATCGCCAAGCCTACGTTTATTGATAGGTCGATATATGCTGCTGTTCTAGCTGTTGTATTTATGGTCTCTCGACAAGCCTGTATACATTGGTATGAGTGTGTTGGACATCTCCGAGACAATGTATCACCATCATTACTATGTGCTGTTATCATATTATGGAGCTTATGTATATGGATACTTATTCATTCATTCATCGTGTAACAACTGGAGATGTGGAACAGGATAAGTTACGTTTACTTGAACATCTGATTACTGCTGATTACGCTGTCAACTATATATGCTATTCAGCTCTAAACAAATTGCTTGGGAAATCTAAAGATGAGGCTAATGATAAAATCATCCAGCGCTTTGTCGGACTACGAGCTAAGATGTATGCCTTAGATATCCACGGCTCAATGGTAAAAAAGATTAAGGGTAAAAACGTAGTGCTATTAAGCATTACATTACATTTGAGAGTTATACTGATTGTCCTAAAACCTGTGAAATCATGAGAACACCTATGAATCTTATCATGAAAGCATGCTGATACTACTGTGCAAGTGAATAAAATTACATTGAATCCCTTTGATGATCTCCGCGAATCTACAATGTTAAAAAATTAATGTTTACTCATGTGCTGTGTATGCACATAGCAGACAAATGGTGAAGAAAGGAGAAGATGGAAGGGGAGGCGGTAACCATTGTCATTAGGAGCAAATACTAGTGTTAGTCTCAGGCCTATATAAAGGGAAGAGACGTCTACCCTTACAATCCTTGTTTAATGAAGCAATGATTTAACTGATAAAGCTGTTACATTTGAACAAAAAATGGATTAGCTGCTGCTACATCTGTAATGTAACCGGTTGTTGTCTCTGCTATTATTGTATCAGATGTTGCTACAGCTGTAGGATCTGTTACATCTATTGTTGTACAGCTGCTGTATCTGCTACGATAGTAATTGTATTTGCTTTTGCTACAGCTATTGTGCTGATTGTGTCTAATGCTGCTACAGCTGCAGGATCTATTGCTGCTATCGTTGTAGCTGCTGTTGCTATAGATGCTGTATCTGATACTACATCTGTCGTATTTACTGTTGATGTTGCGATGACTGCTTTTGCTGTGGTAGGGGAATCTATAGCTGGAATATCATTGCTGTGATGCTTGCTATTGCTAAACACTGCTAAATCTCTAGCTGCTGCTGCAGTTGTTATGTAATGCGACGGCTACTGCTATTGTTATAGCAGATGCTGCTACAGCTGTGGGGTCTGTTACAGCTATTGTTGTACAGTCTCTGTATCTGCTACGATAGCTGCTGTATTTGCTTCTGCTATAGGTATTGTGCTGACTATGTCTAATGCTGTTACAGCTACCTGATCTGATACTGTTATTGTTGTAGCTGATGTTACAGTGTTGTATCTACTACTTCAGCTCCGTATTTGATGTTACATCTGGAGTGATGACTGCTGTTGCTGTGGTGGGTGAAGCTATAGCTGGAATATCTTTGCTGTGATGCTTGCTATTGCTAAGAGTGCTAAATCTTTCCTGTTGCTGCCCCTACAGCTGTTATGTAACTGGTGTTTGTCGCTGCTGTTATTGTAGCAGATGTTGCTACAGCTGTAAGATCTGTTACATCTATTGTCGTACAGCTGCTGTATCTGCTACGGTAGCTTGTATTTGCTTCTGTTACAGCTATTGTCCAGGCTGCGGGTGATGTTTCTGTAGCTGCAGGATCTATTGCTGCTATCATTGTAGCTGCTGTACATATGGCCTCTCGTCAGATTGTATTCAACAAGTCTATATTCATTGGTATGAGTGTGTTGGACATCTCCAAGACATTAATGTATCACTATCATTACGACGTGTTGTTGCCTTATTATGGAGCTGAAAACCTGAAGCTTATGTATATGGACACTGATTCATTCATTCATCGTGTAACAACTGAAGATGTGTACCAGGACAAGCTACGTTTTCTTGAGCACCTCGATACAGCTGATTACTCTGCCAACCATATATGTTACTCTACTCAGAACAAGAAGGTATTGGGGAAATTTTAAAGATGAGGCTAATAGCAAAATCATCCTGCGCTTTGTTGGACTACGTCCTAAGATGTATGCCTTAGATATTCAAGGATCAATGATAAAAAGATTAAAGGTATAAAACGTAGCGCTATTAAGCAGTACATTTCGTTTGACAGCTATACAGACTGTCTTAAAACCTGTGAAATCATCTGAACGCCCTTGAATCTAATCCTATCACGAAAGCATGCTGTTACCACAGTGCAAGTGAATAAAATTACATTGAATCCCTTTGATGATAAAAGAATTATTGCTGAGGATGGAATAACTACCTATGCGTATGGACATTACAGTATTACAAACAGTACTTAAGAGAATGTAACCCGAAGATGAAGATTTTCTCAGCGAGTCTACAATTTAAATAATTAAAGTTTACTCATGTGCTGTGTATGTAACTAGCAGACAAATGGTGAAGAAAGGGTAAGATGGAAGGGAAGGTGGTAACCCTGCCATTAGGAGCAAATACTAGTGTTAGTCTGAAGCCTAGATAAAGGGGAGAGGTACCTACACGAACTTAAATAAAGGTATGTTGACGCAAAGCTTTTTAATTTGTGAGCCATATGCAGTTTATCTCTGCAGTTTATAACTGTTTAACATATAATAAGTTTGTAAGATTTAGAAAAAAGTATATAAATTGTTGTAACGTTGGATGAGAAATGTTTATGATCTAATTACTCTCTATATTACCATGAGTACCTGTGATACTAGTTGAATTACCTGCTAAAATGACTTAAATACCTGTGATACTAGTCGAATCATGTGAAATTACCTTAACTAGCTCTGATACGAATTCCTGTTCTAAATTAGCACGATCACCTGTGACACTATCTGGTTTGCCTTAAATACCAATGATACTAGATGAATTACCTGTTAAAATGACTCAAATACCATTGATACAACCTGAATCATCTGCATTTACCTTAAATAGCTGTGATACAAATCTCTGATCTAAATTATCACGAGTATCTGTGAAACTATGCTGATTACCCAAATACTTACGATATTACCTGAACTATCTGTAAAATACGAAAACTACGTTATAACCAACCCTGGAACCTACCCTCCTGTAATGCTAGCTTAATTACTCTAAACACCTATGACGCTTGAATTATGCTAAATACCTACGATACTAGCTGAGTTACCTGTGAAATACGAAACTATGCTACACCCAACCCCTGGAATCTATCCTCCTGTGATACTAGATGAATTAGCCTAAATACCTACAATACTAACTGAATTACCTGTGAAATCATACACTGCTATGATGCAGTCAGCCTCTTGTAATACTAGCTGAATTAGCTTAAATGCCCTCCGATACTAACTGAATTGCCTGTGCAAAATATGCAGCTATGATACGTCCTGCTCCAGGAAACTATCCTCCTGTGATACTAGCTGAGTGACTCTAAACACTTATGTTACTTGAATTATCCTAAATACCTACGATACTCTCTGAATTACCTGCAACATCATACGGAACTATGCTATATCCGCTTCCCTACCCTGTGATACTAACTGAATTACTTACCTGTTAGTGTGAGTGGGTTAGCTTTTCCCGTGAGAGGGTCACCTTTCCCCTACCCTTTTCCCTTTGTGGATCACCTTTTTCCCTTTGCTGGTCACGTTTTTCCCTTTGCTGGTCACGTTTTTCCCTTTGCTGGTCACCTTTTTCCCTTTGCTGGTCACCTTTTTCCCTTTGCTGGTCACCATTTTCCCTTTGCTGGTCACCCTTTTCCCTTTGCTGGTCACCTTTTTCCCTTTCCTGGTCACCTTTTTCCCTTTGCTGGTCACCTTTTTCCCTTTCCTGGTCACCTTTTTCCCTTTGCTGGTCACCTTTTTCCCTTCCCTGGTCACGTTTTTCCCTTTGCTGGTCACGTTCTTCCCTTTGCTGGTCACGTTCTTCCCTTTCCTGGTCACCTTTTTCCCTTTGCTGGTCACCTTTTTCCCTTTTGCTGGTCACCTTTTTCCCTTTGCTGGTCACCTTTTTCCCTTTGCTGGTCACCTTTTTCCCTTTCCTGGTCACCTTTTTCCCTTTCCTGGTCACCTTTTTCCCTTTCCTGGTCACCTTTTTCCCTTTGCTGGTCACCTTTTTCCCTTTGCTGGTCACCTTTTTCCCTTTCCTGGTCACCTTTTTCCCTTTCCTGGTCACCTTTTTCCCTTTGCTGGTCACCTTTTAACCTTTCCTGGTCACCTTTTTCCCTTTGCTGGTCACCTTTTTCCCTTTGCTGGTCACGTTTTTCCCTTTGCTGGTCACGTTTTTCCCTTTGCTGGTCACCTTTTTCCCTTTGCTGGTCACCTTTACTCCCTTTGCTGGTCACCTTTTTCCCTTTCCTGGTCACCTTTTTCCCTTTGCTGGTCACCTTTTTCCCTTTGCTGGTCACCTTTTTCCCTTTGCTGGCCACCTTTTTCCCTTTGCTGGTCACCTTTTTCCCTTTGCTGGTCACCTTTTTCCCTTTCCTGGTCACCTTTTTCCCTTTGCTGGTCACCTTTTTCCCTTTCCTGGTCACCTTTTTCCCTTTGCTGGTCACCTTTTTCCCTTTGCTGGTCACCTTTTTCCCTTTGCTGGTCACCTTTTTCCGTTTGCTGGTCACCTTTTTCCCTTTGCTGGTCACCTTTTTCCCTTTGCTGGACACGTTTTTCCCTTTGCTGGTCACCTTTTTCCCTTTGCTGGTCACCTTTTTCCCTTTCCTGGTCACCTTTTTCCCTTTGCTGGTCACCTTTTTCCCTTTGCTGGTCACCTTTTTCCCTTTGCTGGTCACCTTTTTCCCTTTCCTGGTCACCTTTTTCCCTTTGCTGGTCACCTTTTTCCCTTCCCTGGTCACGTTTTTCCCTTTGCTGGTCACCTTTTTCCCTTTGCTGGTCACCTTTTTCCCTTTCCTGGTCACCTTTTTCCCTTTGCTGGTCACCTTTTTCCCTTTGCTGGTCACCTTTTTCCCTTTGCTGGTCACCTTTTTCCCTTTCCTGGTCACCTTTTTCCCTTTGCTGGTCACCTTTTTCCCTTTGCTGGTCACCTTTTCCCTGAATGGGTTACGTGATGGGCCTGTCTAGAACATTGACATGAAACAGTTTTCCACGAAGTTAACGTCTAAAGTCGCTTTCAAGGTCTAACACCTCCCCTCCTATTCCCTATCTCTCCTGTATATAAGTCCATATTCCTACTGCTTCACTATCTGTCTAGCCTAGCAACTCTCCTCGTTTCCCTGTACCTCTCATATAAACCATACTCTACTCCTCGACCTCTGTCTAGACTAACACCTCTCCGCGTTTTCCTATACCCTTATATAAACTATACTCTACTCCTCAACCTCTGTCTAGCCTAACACCCCTCCTCCTGTTCTATACTTCTCATACATATAAACGCCTACTGTGTTTTTCAAATGGGATGATGTTTGTCCTTGAGCGCGGCCAGAGCGGCAACCAATCGGAGTTCCGCTGTGTTGTCATATTGCATTCGCCGTAAGCTAAGCATGACGCGTGCTAAGCGAATGTGTTTCTAATACATATAATTTGCGCTAAGACAAAAATTCAAATTTTGCAAAAAGTAACCCACTAGAAGGTAGGGAGTAATTTTCGTAACACAACCGTAAAAACCACATATTTTTAGCTCAAATAGTTTTCATAATACAAACAAATAAACATTCCCATATGTTATAATATAACCACGTAAGCGCTGTAATGGTCACATTATTTGTATGTATGCATTATTGTATACATTATGTATATATATTTGTAATTATACAGAACTACTGACTTGATGGTGATAAAGAATTATGTTGTAAAACCAAGGCGTTTGTTAAAGCTGAAAGAGAGCAAACAGCCCACCAAGCTCACTTGTGTTACTTGTAGAATCTGCAGAACGTGAGCCGTCACATGTTTATGATTGTGTGTTATTTTTAAATCTGGGTTGGAGTTTATTTACCCTACACAGTTAATATCAGTATTCAGTTGTTGTTCAGAGAGCAAGCAGCAAGAGTAAAATAGTGCAATGGCTTATTGTGGTGAATTTAGTGGCGAGTCAAAGAGGCAGGTATTGCGAAGTCAGGCTCGAAGTATTATATTTAGGGTCTACTCGTTTTTTAAAAAATGTAACAATGAGGAACACAGAAATCAACTTGATTTCAAAAATCCTCAACAGCTTACTGCTAAAGCGTGTTGTGTCGGTAAAGCAAGTGTGTCTCGCATTTGCGGAGAGGCAAGAAAATCTGTTCCCAGTGATACTCCAGTGTTTGTATCGCCCAGAAAGCACATTGGACCTCCGAAGAGGATTACAAATTTAACTGACTTTGACAAGGACGTTGTACGCAGAACTGTTTTCGAGTTTTATGACCAAGGTGAATTCCCAACAATACAGAAAATAACTTGTGCCCTTAGAACTAAAATATCATACACTGGTTCAAATTCATCTACTTATAGAATTTTGAGAGGATTAGGGTTCAGGTACAGAAAGACAAATGATGGGCGACAATTTTTAATGGAGAGGAGTGACATTGTTGCGGCAAGAATAAAATTCTTACGCAAAATGCACGAAATTCGCAATTCTTGCGATACGAGACCTATATTTTACTTAGATGAGACATGGGTAAATAAAAACCACACTCAAAATTCAATCTGGCAAGATTCCTCAAAAAAGGGTGGCCTGAAGGTACCTGTTGGAAAAGGCAGTCGACTTATCATTTGTCATGTAGGGTCCGCTAAGACAGGATTTGTACCTGAAAGCAAATGGATTTTTCTGTCCAAAACCACCTCAGATTATCACGAAGAGATGACAGCTGATACGTTTAAAGAATGGTTTTTGAACAGATTCCTAAATTATTTAGAAGAGGGAAGCATAATTATAATGGATAATGCACCATATCATTCGGTTATTGAAAACAAAGTACCGAATACTGCCAGTAGAAAGAACCAAATTGTTGAATGGTTGCAAAAAAAGGGGGTTGAATTTTCGGCAACAGAAACTAAAAATGAGTTACTGCAACGAGTACTTCCATTTAAAAACCAGGGAAAAGTGTATCAGCTGGATCAACTTGCAATGGAAATGGGACACGAGGTAATCCGCCTCCCCCCTTATCACTGCCAGTATAATCCAATTGAGTTAGTATGGGCTCAAATAAAACGAGGGGTTGCAAACAGAAATAACACTTTTAAACTGACTGACGTTGAACGTCTTATTCACGAAGAAATTGACAAGGTAACTCAACAAGACTGGGAAGCCTGCGTGAGACATGCAGAAAAACTACAAGAAGACGACTTTTGGAAAGAAATAGGCCGTGACGATATTTTGGAACCTATCATCATAAATTTGCAAGACTCAGACGATGAAGACAGTGTCAATGACGAATTGCCTCTTCACGTAACTGATGACAGTGATACGGATGAGCCACTGGCAGTTCCATTGGATTAAAAGCACAGGTAATTCATATCCTATAATTATATAACACTTAAAAAATACGTACGTAGCATGCGAGTATATTCCCAATTATGAATTTAAACACCAGGAGAATTATAAAAGTTTAGATAATTCAGTTTGGGTTGCTTTACGTCGACCATTCTAGCGACAGGCAGATGTGAGAGTGAGAGGGAAATATGAAAAGAGTGGGGGTAACGAGGTGGCAACGCTGTGCACGCAAATGCATCTTATTCGCTGTAGCTCAGAACTCTTCCCATTTGAAACTAATAGTACTCTACTCTCAACCTCTGTCTAGCCTAACACCACTCCCCGTATCCCCTACCTCTCATAAAGCGCATTCCTCCTGCCCCCCTCTAGCTGAGTATCACTCCTTGGTTTCCTATCTAACCTAACTTTAACACCTGTCTATCCTAGCATAGGATCTCTCTCCGTTTTCTCGTCTCTCCTTATAAATACATACTCAATTCTCCTAACCTAACACCCTTCCTCCTGTTCCCAACCTCTCTCATATAAAGGACATACTCTACCGTTCAACTCTGTCTAGCCTAACAGTCCACCTCGTTTTCCTATACCTTTCCTATACTCTACTTCTTGACCTCTGCCTAGCCTAACACCCCTGCTCCTGTCCCCTACCTCTCTCATATACAAGACATGCTCTACCCTTCAACTCTGTCTAGCCTAACACCCCTCCTCGTTTTCCTATACCTTTCATATAAACCATACTCTACTTCTTGACCTCTGCCTAGCCTAACACCCCTGCTCCTGTTCCCTACCTCTCTCATATACAAGACATGCTCTGCCCTTCAACTCTGTCTAACCTAACACCCCTCCTCGTTTTCCTATGCCTTTCATATAAACCCTACTCTACTCCTCGACCTCTGTCTAGCCTAACACCTCTCTACTATTCCTTCCATATAAACGTATTTCCCTCCTTCAACCCTGTCTAGCATAGTATCGTCGTCGTATTCCCTATCTCTCCCATATAAACCCATTTTCCTCCTTGAACCGCCCCATCCAGCCTCGTTTTCCCTATCCTTTCCCATATATGCCCAAAAAAGTGGCCTCGCTCTGTCCTTAATAACCTACTGAGGTGGTAGGTATACCTATATGTTGTACATTCAAACTATTAGATTTTAACAGGGCGGATGTGACTTATCGAGCGTGTAGTCTTTGAAAGCTTGCGCGGAACTAACACTGTTTCACGCCTTCCTTTCCCGGTCAGGATAGCTTGTGTTCAAAGTATTCGGCAACATGTTCTTCACATAAAGTCGGGTCCTTTTTGTAACTCCGACACCTTTTTGGTATAGGACACTTTGAAGTCGCCAAAGGCACTTTCAGCAATACTTTCAGAGAATATCTGCAGCAATTTCTAAAGCGAATGATTATGGATATAACGGATCTTTGGCCTATACTCCTTTATTCACCGAACGGGATGGCTCAAGCGGCAACGTCCCGTGTTCGATTCCTGGTGACCGACCCTCTGAGCACGGGGTTTCTTGTGGTTTTCCCCTGATCGCTTAGGAGAATACCGGGGTGATGTATTCTACCACAATTCCTTCTTTTCTCCATTTCCTCTCATTCCATCGCCCCCTTTCACTTTTCAGTGTGTTTTCAGGTACTGCGGTGCCGGGTAGATGGCGTGGATGCTTGCGCTTTGGAAGGATATTTCCTGTTGCGTTGTCCCGCCCGATAGGTTCGTCCTCTTGGAATTCTTCGCCTCTACAGATGCGCGGGTGTTAAAACTGGAAATGTTAGGGACTTCTGCGAGACTGTGGACCTGTCTGCCTGCGGACCTGGGACCTCCTACGGCTCCTCCACCTCATCCCTGCCTTCCGCGGGGTGTAGCCACAATAAATCAAGATGGTCGCAGTGCGCGAGGTGTCCTCCCCCGTTGAACACATCCTACATACTACTTCCTTTATTCCATTTAAATTAATGAGCTTTTTGGTATAAATAAACTTTAACGGACATTTAGAAGAATCTAAAATAATCAAAACTGACACAGAAGAAAACTGAGAATTTATGTAGAACTTAAATTCCATATTCCTTGTATTTATTTCTTAATGCTAATTTTACATTTTTTAAAATTATTTAATGGCGCTTTACATTCTTGATCATGCAGATGCTATACATGCTATACAGATGGCCTTAGTTGCACAGTCACTCTCCTGTACCATCTATTGCTGTTGCTATCTATGGTGTTTTATTTTTGGCGGAATATGGACAGCTGGCAAATCTTCGAATGGACACATAGTCCTTGTGATGCTGAACATATGACCTACGTTGCGTAGTCGCCTCTCTGCTTCTGTTCTGCAGATGAAACTTTGGGTCATATCCAATCTCATATTTACCTGACCGAAACTAATGTTTCTTTCAGTGTCATATTTGCACAAAAGATTTGAACCTGCCCCTGCCGAATGCGAGCCATCTCGCTCGCTGGAACTCCTTTTATGGATGTAAACCGTTATTCTTCCGCCATATGAAAAGAAGAAATACGTCGTCCTACTGGAAAGGAGGCACTTGGAAATGCAATTATATGCATTTAATTCATTAGGCACGATTTCATTAGTGAAATGCAGTGATTTTTTTCCCCGTTTGGGTGGAAATTATAAATAGCCGAATACAGTTACTTTTGAAGGGAAAAATAATACACAACCCCCTAAATTACCATACGCTTACGTATGTTCTCAACACTAGGAAATTTATAACGGCGTGAGTTAATATAATATAAACCCGAATAGAAGTATTTGATAAAACAAAAGGATGTAAGTGTGTGCAAACCGTATTTTATCTTTAGGCATATTTCATAATATTTGTTTTCGCGGTTAAACAAGGATGAAATTAACATTACTGCTATACACCTTCACATCGACGGCGTTTGTAATCGTGAAAGTGTAGATACAGCGTATGAAACGAAACGTAGAAAATCAAAAGGTTGTCGAATCCACGTTTAGATTTGATGCAACTCAAACGGTTTTCCAGTTAAATGGAAATAAGTAGCTCAGCTATATTATTATTATTATTATTATTATTATTATTATTATTATTATTATTATTCTCGTTTTATAGACCTAGATATTCACAGACCTTCCTTAAGGAAGCCAACGACCCTATTTGATGTTCTGGTACTTCTGTAGAAGCACATAAGTAAAGGCAACCATTAAGCAATACTTTGGTGTTCTGTGAAATCAATATCTGGCAGAAGTAAGGCACCATTTTTCTGCGTTATATAGGATGGGGACTTTCATCCAGTAAAATCACCATAGAATGGAGACTTTCATCCAGTAAAATCATCACAGAATGGAGACTTTCATCCATTAAAATCACCACATGATGGGGACTTACGTACAGTAAAATTACCAAGATTATGCACAGAAGCAGTTTCTGGCGATAGCAGTGGTAAATCATCATTTCCCTCTGCAATATACTCAGGGAAAGACATAATCTTCTATATTGGAAAGAATCGTTCTGAATGTGAAAGTTAGGAAGGTAATGTCACAGAAATATTATCTGTAGAAGAACATGTTCATTCAGAACAATCTGGTAAATGTAGTAATGGCAATATTTTTAGCAGCATTTTAAATTTGAAACAGAAGAACTTGATTCATAAGAGCAAAAGACCAAATAAATGTGACATTTGTAAAAAAAAAAAGAAAGAAAGTTCAATTATTGTGAACTTTTAACAACATAGTAATTACATCTTAGCAAAGATACATAAAGTTTCAAGTCCTTACAATTGTTGTTTCTCAAAATCTAAATGGGACTTTTAAAATGTTCCATGCAGAAATGTGTGTTGTTTTAAAATTCAACTTATTGGTTTTTTCTTCAGAAAGTGTGTGTACAAAGATTAGTGATCATATTGCATATCTTTTTCTAATTGTTAATACACTGTGCAAAATTAAATGGTTATGACTTACAAACTACTAGTTTTACATAATAGCACACGTGCTATTTCTTTCAGTGTACATTTCTAAGTATATTCTGCAAGTTTGGTTAATGCTGGAAAATAAACCTTCTACTGGGGGCTTTTTGTATTAAAAAATACCGAAAAAATTAGATGGGGGTAAAAGGCATTGAACTTTACAAACACTCGGAATTCAAAGCCTCACTGCCCACACTGAAACTGTTAACTTCACTCAGAAGTCACTTCAAGTTCTTTTTTCTTTCTCTTCTTCTTTCTTTCTTAGAAACAAATATTTCTTTTGAGCAAAGTTGTGCATTACGGTGTGGGGATCAAAATTTCCATATTTGTGAATCACTCTCACCTCACACAAAGGAATTTAAACGAAATTTGGTTGCATTTACATTGCCCAAAACAATAAAACTCATAAACGAGCAAGGGCATTAATTTTGCATAAAACCAATTTCGAATTTTACATTGTTGTTTGGATAGTTTCACCTTTCATTGCCTTAAGCCACTCAGCGGAACTACTATAAACTTGCGTTGTGGTCTAGTGATTAGCATTATAGTCTCCAAATTCACAGATTCCAGGTTCGCTTTCCTGTTGAAGGGGGACTAGAATTTTCCCCTATCTTCCCTAGAGTGTAGAAGTGCAAGTATGTGAAGTACAACAGGATGGCTTTAGCCTAACCACGTAGGATAATAGTAATAATTGAAACATTTATTTATCTTTAAGCTTTCCCAACTCAGAGGTTGCCTTTACAAACAAAGCGTAATGAGGATATGATTAAATATGCATACAAACTGTTTAAATATGCATGACATGAAATTAATTTGAAGTATTTATGAAAGAAAAGAAATTTATGTAATAAAATATACCTATTATAATCTTAAAGTAACATACAGAGATATTTTTATAAAGGAGAATTTTTAGAATCAAAAGTGATCCTTTGACCGTAGCAACTGCTGTTGCTTGTACTAGGCGTTTATTTAATGTCGAATGGCACACATAAGTGCACCGGTTGGTGAGGTATCGTGCCTCTAGCTCCGACCATGAGTCCAATCACTTGGACGCTGGTTAATTTCATATACACGAGCCTGTTGTCTAAAGGATATATGTTGCTGAAGACTTTTAAAGTATTCTTCACGGAAGACACTTTTTTTGAGTTATTTGTTTAACTATTAAGGTTCTTAGCGTCTCATGCTATATTGGGCGTGAAAGTCCGGAACTTTTGCTCGGAGGCCTCTTTATCAGGCTTGACACGGGACCACCCAGTTTGCTTCCCTTCCGAAGGAAGCCATGCTAAGGAGTTTTACGCCCGAAAAAATCCATCGCCCTCCGCCGGGTTTGAATTCGCGACATCGCGAACTAGAGGCTGGAATAGTACCCCTAGACCGCGGAGGACGACTTCATGGAAGATACGGAAATGTTAAAGACAGCAATAAAGAAAAAGAAGAAAGACAGGGAGTTAGCAATAGGCACATAACACGGAGGGGTCCCCGAAACCGGGGCAAAGCACAGCACATAGGTCAGTGTGGCCCTTTGTGCTTCTATTGTGAACCCTGGGAGGGAGGGATGAAGGAAGAGACCCGAAGGCAGCCAAATCCGGGCGAGATTGGTGCAAGCATAGACAGGGTCCCTAACGATTCCAGATTAAACGCATCCACCGCCGTCATCCTGTTCATAAGCCCCTTAGCCTCCTAGGGTCCCCTGGAGCTCAGGTATTCCAGAAGGCGGGTCCGTCAGCAGTCCAACCCACACCAGGACCAAAGCGCACTCTCCACTGCCCAGCCGCAAAACACAGAACACTGTCGCCTAATCCTTCAACCCTGAAACAGATTATAAGAAATGATGGAGAAGAAATTCGTGGTAGAAAAACAACCACCCCAGAATTCGCCTACCGACCACGGGAAACCACAAAAAAACCCATGATCCCCCATGATGGTATCAAACCCAGGATTCCTAAATTCAAGCCTCACGCGATACTGCAGAGCCATCTCGCTGGGAAAGAAAGAGCTCTGGAAGAAGCAGCTTAAGCATCCTTGACTGTCCTGAATTTGAATGGGAGGGGGGTTCTTTACCCTCCCCCCCCCCACCGCTGCTTTGCAACCTTTTCAAATCCAGTGCGATTTCTGTTCTAACGTCTATTCAGTCCAATGGTTCATCGTTCACAATGAACCGAATCAACGTATGGAATGGAGTGGATGATAGCTCTTTTGTTTTGGGAACTGATTCCCAAAAATGAGAGCCCTTTGATGAGCAATGCGCTCATCTCCGTGTTGATACCTCATGCAAGTGTGGTCGATGTACTGTGAGGGCGCACAGTTCTGTATAAACAAACACCTATCTCTCTGTTTTAGCGGTTCTTACGTCATCTCACGAGTGTAAGTATTCAAGTAGTGTACTTTGATAACTCAACCGAGCGGGATACCTCAGAAGGTAACGTCTAGGGAGTTCGTGGGATCGATTTCCGCGGCCGGGGGGTTCTAATTCATGGATTTTTTGAGGGACTTCCCCGTGTCGCTAGGCGAATGCTGGGAAGGATCATTACATCCCCCGAATTTCCTGTCCCTCCATTTCACCTCCTTTCTCATTTCACTTCACCTTTCATCTGCTTCTTTCAGGATTGCAAGTGTCGGCGGGAGGTTTCGGCGTGTGCATGGTAGGGGAAAAGGATGCTCAGAGTAAACCTTGGTACCCGGTATGGGGACGGTCTCTGAGTTCCGGGCCCCCAGGGGATATGTAAGTCCACAGGGGGAGGCGAGCCAACTTACTGAGGAGTTTAAATCTGTAAATGGTAAAGACCCCGTCGTGCCTCAAGATCCGGCCACCTTCTGCCTCTCACCTCATCCCTTCCTCCCGGAGGCACCCCGTCAGGGACCTAGGTAAAAAGGTCTGCGCGGGTCAAAGTGCTAAGTCCCCCTCGCTTCTAGTCCTATCCTAGCCTATCCGTAACCCAGCATGCTAACAGTTGCCTTGGCAAGGGGCGCTTTGTAGCTTAGTCGACCAGGCTGATTAGACGGCGTGTGTATGTATGTACAGTTAGTGTAAAACGTTGTGACAATCTCCCACTCCTGAAACATAGCTGCGCAATAGCACTGACCAGCCCACTTGCATAATAAGAGAGGTGGGGGTCAGCGACTGCCTCCGAGTTCTGATATAATTCTGTTCCTTTGCTCCGCCACCACTCTAACCGCTTCTCCTCATTTCTCCTCTCTTGCGCATATGGAGTGTCACTGTTACTCGAGCTGTACAAAGCGTGTTATCTGAATTTTGCGTGGTTGTAAAATGCGGGTTCGCTATTTATCAGAAATAATTGAATCAGTCGGTGTGTGTGTTTGTTTTTTACCTTTTTCACTATAAACTGAAAGGAGAAGTAAACAAAACCTCTTGACAAGACAGACCTCATTGGTCGGTGGGCAAACTACAACCTCCCGGCTTCCTCTCTTCCTCTACAAAAACAGTTCGATTCAGATCGTAACATTTTGTGGTTATTCTCGTGCAGAGAAATTTAAAAAATCATTATTGTAACAGTTCAATTTATGAAACTAAATGTGTTTGTTCAGATTCACCTGTTAACTAAATGAACCGTTACAGCAGAGGGTTTAAGAGGCCATTCGTAGTCGCTGCAGTTCTTTTCCAGCTTCCGGCTGAGAATCTTCTGCCATTGTGGAAAACATAAACGCAGAAAATGGAAAAAAGACAGTTGTTTTAAATGCTGTTAGCAAATTCTGTGAAAAGTATCCACCTTTAATCGACAATGTATATGGTTGGCCATGGTTTAGCAATAGTTGAACTTCTTTGTTAGTGATGCACAATTGTTGCTCGGATAGCTTGGGTTGCGTTTGTTTTCTAGTGTTTTAACCTATAGCGCTAATCGTTATTTAACTTGTTGACTCATAAAAGGTTAAAGCAAAGGTGGTATACTGATATTAGTCATTAAATGTATGATTTCTAAAGTCTAAAGTTAAGAACAGTTTAATCCAGTACCTTTAATCACAGAAGCCGAGCTGTTCAGGTACAAACCTTTATTTGTCTACTCTTAGTATTATGTGTTATAAGTTTAGGATTTAAGGCAAAAAATAGGAACAAGACATACAGTGCCTCCCCAAGCGGTGCAATATACCTACTCGTACTGTATTCGCATTCTGTATGAAGCAGTTTCCTCTCACGGGTTTTAGTACCCGTCATCCTCCACGTGGTGCTGCCATGTGCTCGGCGGAGTGATACATTTAAGTTTTGTTTACTTCTCCTTTCAGCTTATAGTGAAAAACGTACAGTTCCATTTATATCCCGCCTTTAACTTCATTGGTCTTATGGGCGGCCTTTCCTTTGAAACTTATTGCGTAAGGCAATGGTGTAGCTCGTATTAGCTTGTCGTTAGGTTTCTTGCACTTTAGGTTTTAATCATTAGATCACACGCACATTCATACTTCCAGACTCTGGGAAGGATAAAGAATAATCTTGGCTAGAGAAAAATTCCCACACACACACACCCCAGTCGGAAATCGAACCCGGGACCCCTGCACAGCAGGCAGATGCTCTATCGACTGAACTACAGGACCAGCCTCTGTGTGTGTTTTGTGTTTCTTAATGTGACGTCTTATCCTTTAACTGGATAGGTCATGTAGGATCTTATTACGAAAAATGAGCTTAAATGAAATCAGGGCTTGACCAAATTGGACAACCATTCACTCTCCTCTGTTACACGGCCTGCACGCTTTGCTTAAAATGTACGCCAACGTGCGAGATTCGTTTTGTTGTGGACAGCGGCAAATTACGAGCTACTATCGGTATAATTTACATTGAGAATTCGTATCGAAAAGCAGCTTTTGTTTAAAAAGTGTAATTGTACAATTCTCCTTACTGTAGGAAGCCTAAAGAAGCAAAGGCGTGGTTATAAAATATGACCGATAGTTATTGTTACGCGCATTCACATTGTATACGTGATGTGGTTGATTCCGTGTCGCTTTATTGCATCTTCTCTATGGCATAGCTTGACTCTTTCTACTGTGTCGGCTAACTTCATGCAGAGAGCAAAGATTCTTATCCTAGTTGGTTGTGGCTCAGGGTCCGTAGAGCTTAGGGTTATGCGACGTTTATCTTTGTAGGATAAGGAAAATTATGGAAAAACATTTTGCTAACTAATTTATCCCTACTGAGATTCGAACTCAGGACCATCGGAACATGAGGCAGCACGCTAATTCTCAATCTGAAGGTGTATAAACATTAAATTCACATACACATTTACAATCTCATATATACTTCCAGTCTTTATAGAGGACAGGAATAGCCCTGAATAAAGCAAAATTCCCATCCTCCAGCCGGGAATCGAACCCGATACCTCTTGGCGTATACCGTTTCAGCACGCCATGAAATATATCGATAAAGCAAATGCCTGCAGCAAGAAAGTAGAAAATTAATACACTACGAAGAAGCTTTTTGTGCTTTTTCAAACTACATTAGTATGTATGTTGAGTATTTTGCCATACAGTGACTAGAAATATTGGCAGCGCTTTGTTCTGCCGCTACCGCAAACGAAAAGCTTTTATTCACGTTCACGAACCTTTTTATGAATGATCCCATTCAATAAGCTGGTTGTAAAGTTTTATGTTCACGTTCCGTTTACGTAACGTTGTGTGTGAATGACGCTTTAGAGAACGCCACTGATATAGTTTCTGGAACATAAAATGTTTGTAGATATATGCCATGTTTCAATTAGTTTCTCTGCGATACACACATGCACGCTCATTTAGGCGAGCTTCTCTTGTGTAAACACACTCCCACTTTCTCCACTACTCAGTTCGCTTCTAATTTAAGCACGACTTGGTAGAGGTACCTACTGATTTACATGCTCGGTTTGTTTCGTCACGCACCTGTAGCGCATAAACCATTCTCAGGTATACCACACCACCGAAATGAAGAATTAAAAATATCTATCTCGTCGTAGCATGTGGCCACATTTTTATCTCATTCATGCTTACCTCCAAACTCCCTCAAACAAACAGCTGCTTCTTCTTGAACGAAAATCAGCTCTAATTTATTAATACTTGCATAATAGTTAGGTATATTGTGTAATTAGTGTGTATGTTACTGTATTGCGCAAATGAATAATTAAAATCAAAGCGAGTTTTCCAACTTTTACGAGTGCTACAATTACGTAACATATCAAGCGAGTTTCGTCTGGTATTTTTATAAGACACAATTATAAAATTGTATCAAAAATGAACATTAACACCAATTGTAATACGTTAATGTTAAGCCACTGAGGATTATTTAATTTATTTTATTTGTCGCGGTACCTGTTCGTGTTATCTTATTTGCTGAGCGCCTGTTATTGTTCTACTATTTTGAATTTTGGGTTCTTTGTCCTCCGGCTAGCTATTATTACTCAGTCGAGCAAATATCTCTTGATCAGGGCGTGTAAACGGAAGGGAGTTGTTACTAAAAGATAACACTGATAAAAGAATTTGTTTTTACACTTTTATTGTCGTCACACTTAATTAATTTCACATATTTAATCTTGATACACGCCTGACTGAAACTGTTAGTATATTTCCGAATGTAACTACAATCACTTGTTTGCCGCGCACTATTAATTCGCGTATTTCACATTTTGTAACTAACTTTACGACGCGAGAGATTCTGTAGAATTGCGTAATGTGTACTTCGTGAATGCTTCCTTAGAACTGCCTGACGTGTAACTCGCGAGAGAGATTTCTTAGAACTGCGCGACGTTTACCTTGTGAATGATTCTGTAGAACTGCGCGATACTTGCCTCTGGCTCAAGAATTTATACTCCCTCACCCCGATATGCCTAAACATTATAATCGAGCTGCTATTGGTTACTAAATCGCGCCAACATTAGCGTTTGTTTTATAAGCCAATCAAAATTACAAACACATATGCTCTAGGGAAGATATTCCCTCCATTTCTAAAGAAAGGCACGCTACTCTGACGTCATTTGTTTGTCTCATCTAATTGATAAACAACTCACCCCTTCGCTTCATTGTTACCCGCTCCTATTGTCAGTTTCAGTGAGGCCGTGTAAACTTATTTCCTAACAATGCTTATACCTAACAAACATCTCAAATCATTGTCATACAATAATGTTAATTTACACTACAATCACTCTGGCATTCACAGTGTTGTGATATAAAATACTGCCGCATATTGATATTGATTACGGTTTTCATTAATATATTACAGTTTCTTTAATATTATCGTTAGACAAACTTCAGATGACACCATCCCATGCGCTGGTTGGAATGAAATGGACTTTGTTCTCAGTAATAAGGGATGAAGAGATGTTTCTTTAATAATGTTCAATATGCATACCATCGCTAAAACGTAATAATACAACGATATAATTTTTTTCTAGAGATGGGACCTCGATACCGTCGATACCTCGATACTCTCGATGCTCGGTGGTACTTTTAAATACTTTTAAATTTTTAAGTTTTGGACTATTGAAAGTTGTTGTGTTGAACTTTATGCTAGATAAGGAATAACATTGTTATTTCTTAGAGGTTTCACGTTATTGCCTAGCGTGTGTCACAAAGGGTTGCTGGACTTGTAGTTCTTGATAGACCTTGACTGCGTTTACTGTAGGTGAATCAATGCAACATTCCATAGACACTTGTGCCAAAATGAAAATATCCAAAACAACGTGGGAAGGAGTGGAAGTACTCATATAACATGAAGCGTTAACTGAGTTGTGAATGAAGCTCATTTAGGTAAATCACCTTTCTGCAACAGCCTGGTTTGGTGACTCCGTCTCGGGGCGCACGGAAATATTTGTTCCTTCCTTCCATCTGTTTGTGTTTACGCAAGTCACACCTTTGTATATGCTAATATATGAGGGTGGGTAGTAGAGAAGCTTAATCCACAAACTTACTACAGAGAGAGCCCCAAAACTACGAACGGCTGCGCGGAGTTATTTCTGTCCGCGTCTTCGGCGCTCGTTGCCGTGTGCCGCTATCATAGAAAGGCGCGGATGAAACCATGCAACATTTTAAAACTACTTTTAAAGGCTTTACTTACCAACATTATGAAAGGAGATGCTGAAACTGGCCACCGCCGTTGTCCATACATTTTGGCACCTCTTTAGAAAACTATCCATCACTCGCCGTAATTCTAGGCCATTGCTGGCCATTACCTGGCGGATATTTTGTTTTAATCCTTCCAGGGTGTGAGGGTTTGTCTTGTACGCTTTGTTTTATGTTACCCCAGAGATAGAAATCGCAGGGGTTAGGTCTGGGGACCGACAGGGGCCACAAATCCCTACTAATAATTCCTCAAACACAGTTTCATAAAGTTGGTAAGTAAAGCCTTTAAAAGTAGTTTAAAAATGTTGTATGGTTTCATCCGCGCCTTTCTATGATAGTTACAAACGACAATGAGCACCGAGGACACGGATAGGAAAAACACCGCGCAGCCGGTACGTAGTCTTTTGTCTCTCCCTGTATGTTTCCGAGTATGGCTAATTACTTATTAGGGGATGAAAAAAATACATATGATAGGTATGCGGTAGAATGGTGTAACACAGACATTTTTATCTGGGTTTCATGTAAAAAAGATATTAGTTTATATTTTCAAGATTGCAGTATAAAAAGAATTGCTAGTATTTGTTTTCCTATGGATAGGATACCCTATAAAAGAACGTTTTCAGCACGAAATATAGTTACATAAAAAGGGAAGCAAGGAAATACTATTATTGATATTATTATTATTATTATTATTATTATTATTATCATCATCATCATCATCATTATTAGCCTCGATTAACAATAAGGGATATGTAATCTTTGGCATTATCAGGATAAAAAATTGCTCCCAATTAGAGAATATCAAACTGGAACAATTGGAATTAGCATACAATATAAAATTGCTTACATGCTTTTATACACAAGAAACTACCAACAAGAACATAATTCAGTGAACAAGCTATCGCCTTTACAGTTTTTAACTTTCTCTACTACGTATAGTAAGTAGGGGAAGTATTGCATTCCACCCAAAAATTCGATACCGAGATTTCGCCGGAAATACATGTTTTGAGACCTTCTGAATCCAAAAAAAGCATTTTTGGAAACATGTCCGTGTGTGTCTGTGTGTGTGTGTGTGTGTGTGTGTGTGTGTGTGTCTGTGTGTCTGTCTGTGTGTCTGTGTGTCTGTGAACAGCATAACTCAAAAACGAAGAGTCGGATAAACGCCAAACTTGGTATTTAGGTTCAGTATCTTTCAGAGATGCGACACGAAGGTTTTCAAGAAAATCCCCCCACCCCAGACTACCCTTTACATGGAACATTTTTCGAAAATTTTAATTTTCTCAAAAACGGCTCTAACGATTTTGATTAAAATATCATATGTTTAAGATATTGTCATAACAAATAAAATGTATATCTCGAATTTTCTGGGAATGTCTCCAAAAGTATTCTTCATTATGAACGACTTTTTCATAATTGGTAAACCATAAGAGATAGACAAAATTTTACTACATGAAAAATGTAGATCGCGTTAAAATACACAATTTATGTCATATACATTTCTTTTGTTGAGTGAACCGTTTGCGAGATATTGCTTGTTATTCCCTTAAATTTTCCAATACTTACACTTTTTCTAAAATTCGTTATTCATTTTTTACTTTCTCTACTACGTATAGTAAGTAGGGGAAGTATTGCATTCCACCCAAAAATTCGATACCGAGATTTCACTGGAAATACATGTTTTGAGACCTCCTGAATCCAAAAAAAGCATTTTTAGAAACATGTCCGTGTGTGTGTCTGTGTGTGTGTGTGTCTGTGTGTGTGTGTGTGTGTGTGTGTGTGTCTGTGTGTGTGTGTGTCTGTGAACAGCATAACTCAAAAACGAACAGTCGGATAAACACCAAACTTGGTATTTAGGTTCAGTATCTTCCAGAGATGCGACACGAAGGTTTTCAAGAAAATCCCCCCACCCCAGACTACCCTTTACATGGAACATTTTTCGAAACTTTTAATTTTCTCAAAAATGGCTCTAACGATTTTGATGAAAATATCATATGTGTAAGATAAAGTCATGAGAAATGAAATGTATATCTCGAATTTTCTGGGAATGTCTCCAAAAGTATTCTTCATTGTGAACGACTTTTGCATAACTGGTAAACCATAAGAGATAGACAAAATTTTACTACACAAAAAATGTAGATCGCGTTAAAATACACAACTTATGTCATATACATTTCTTTTGTTGAGTGAACCGTTTTCGAGATATGGCTTGTTATTTCCTTACATTTTCCAATACTTATACTTTTTCTCAAATTCGTTATTCATTTTTACTTTCTCTACTACGTATAGTAAGTAGGGGAAGTATTGCATTCCACCCAAAAATTCGATACCGAGATTTCACCAGAAATACATGTTTTGAGACCTCCTGAATCCAAAAAAAGCATTTTTGGAAACATGTCCGTGTGTGTGTCTGTGTGTGTGTCTGTGTGTGTGTGTGTCTGTGTGTGTGTGTGTGTCTGTGAACAGCATAACTCAAAAACGAACAGTCGGATAAACACCAAACTTGGTATTTAGGTTCAGTATCTTCCAGAGATGCGACACGAAGGTTTTCAAGAAAATCCCCCCACCCCAGACTACCCTTTACATGGAAGATTTTTCGAAAATTTTAATTTTCTCAAAAATGGCTCTAACGATTTTAATGAAAATATCAGATGTTTAAGATAATGTCATGAGAAATGAAATGTATATCTCGAATTTTCTGGGAATGTCTCCAAAAGTATTCTTCATTGTGAACGACTTTTGCATAACTGGTAAACCATAAGAGATAGACAAAATTTTACTACACAAACAATGTAGATCTCGTTAAAATACACAACTTATGTCATATACATTTCTTTTGTTTAGTGAACCGTTTTCGAGATATTGCTTGTTATTCCCTTAAATTTTCCAATACTTATACTTTTTCTCAAATTCGTTATTCATTTTTTTATGTCCTGGACTTGCAAAGAGAATGGAATGCGCCGCATAGCAACCAGCGTTAAAATATTTGACCATCGCCTAAAAGCTACCATATTCCCCTTGCATCTACAAGAAAATTAGCAATAAGATTGACATCTCGATATCTCGATTAACATAAAACATATGGAGAATAGGCGTTTGTAAAAATAGATTGTACAAGAGTAGAGAAAGTCATGTGAGTGTAACACATCAGATTTTTTTATGTCCTAGACATGCAAAGAGAATGGAATGCGCCGCATAGCAACCAGCGTTAAAATATTTGACTATGGCTTAAAAGCTACCATATTCCCCTCGCATCTACAAGAAAATTACCAATAAGATTGACATCTCGATATCTCGATTAACATGAAGCATTTGGAGAATAGACGTTTGTAAAAATAGATTGTACAAGAGTAGAGAAAGTCATGTGAGTGTAACACATCAGATTTTTTTATGTCCTGGACATGCAAAGAGAATAGAATGCGCCACATAGCAACCAGCGTTAAAATATTTGACTATCGCTTATAATCTACCATATTCCCCTTGCATCTACAAGAAAATTATCAATAAGATTGACATCTCGATATCTCCATTAACATGAAGCATATGGAGAATAAGCGTTTGTAAAAATAGTTTGTACAAGAGTAGAGAAAGTCATGTGAGTGTAACACATCAGATTTTTTATAAAGTGAATATCGAGTATCGGTATCGAGTATCGAGAAATAGGGGTACCGTCGCAACACTAATTTTTTCCATGGCAATTTTATGGCAAGGATTATGGATGATTCTGATTAGCAATAATAATTAATCTCCTTTATAATTCTGGTATAAATAATTAGATATTTGGAAAAAAGGCATGTCATTCTCCAGAAATAAAACACGTTTAGTTGTGATGAATTCAGTTTTTCAACATGAATAGTTTTAAATTCCATTAAATATTTCTCAAACCTGTGTTAGCTATATTTTAAAGGTAATAATTAATAGCAGATATTAATTTTTATGGTTGGAAATTTGTAATGTTTTAATAGTAAATAAATATCCATGGAATTAATAATAAAAATAAGAAGGATCCTTGGCCAATAGCAATAAAAATTATTGACCACGTGTAGGTATACTATTCAGATAATACATATGACAGGTTGTTTATAAAAACAGCCCTTGACAAAAACGTTAATTTTTCAGGAGAAGCAAAAAAGTGTTTTACAGTCCACATACACTGCAGTATAAACAAGCTATTTATGATAATGGTTCTATAGGTTATGTGACATAACGTAACAGAAAATTCCCATCAATTAACATTTTAATATGTTATAAGTTATTAGAGATGAGCAAGTGTGACAAGGGTAGTTTTTGCCTTAAAATTTTAAAACATAAATTGAGATAATCTTCATGTAAAAATGAATTTATTATAAAAAATCAAATATTACAGCATTGCAGTAATGCACATGGTAACATTACATTTTATAAATGTTTGAACATAAAAACTCTGTCAAATTTGACAGAAATTTACTGAAAAAAATCTGATGTGTTACACTCACATGACTTTCTCTACTCTTGTACAAACTATTTTTACAAACGCTTATTCTCCATCTAGTTCATGTTAATCGAGATAAACATTTGTAAACTCTATCTTATTGCTAACTTTCTTGTAGATGTAGGGGAAAATATATTTACAAGGGCAATATAGATAAACAGTAGCCTTTAAGCACATACATATCTCTTAATAGCTGGTTGCTAGGTGCAGCACCATTCCCTTTGCCACAGATTATAACTCTTTGCATATCCAAGACAAAAAAATGAATAACGAATTCCCATTTGAGAAAATAAGTATTGAAAAATTTAAGGGAATAACAAGCAATACCTCGAAAATGGTTCACTGAACAAAAAAAATGTATATGACATAAATTGTGTATTTTAACGCGATCTACATTTTTTGTGTAGTAAAATTGTGTCTATCTCTTATGGTTTACCAGTTATGCAAAAGTCGTTCACAATAAAGAATACTTTTGGAGACATTCCCAGAAAATTCAAGATATACATTTTATTTGTCATAAAAATATCTTAAACATATGATATTTTAATCAAAATCGTTAGCCATTTTTGAGAAAATTAAAATTTTCGAAAAATCTTCCATGTAAAGGGTACTCTGGGGTGGGGGGATTTTCTTGAAAACCTTCGTGTCGCATCCTTGGAAGATACTGAACCCAAATGCCAAGTTTGGTGTTTATCTGACTGTTCGTTTCTGAGTTATGCTGTTCACAGACACACACACAGACAGACACACAGACACACACGGACATGTTTCCAAAAATGCTTTTTTTTGGATTCAGGGGGTCTCAAAACATGTATTTCCGGTGAAATCTCGGTATCGAATTTTGGGTGGAATACAATACTTCCCCTACTTACTATACGTAGTAGAGAAAGTAAAAATACAACAGTTAATTTTCCATTCTAGTTTCAATTGTCTTCCACACTGCTGTTATCTGAATTATCAATGCCTATCTCACCATTAATGTTAGCTCCCGCTTCTTGTGCCAGAGTTTTAAAAAATTGACGACTGTTTGGTCTTAGTAAATCATAATAATTTTTTTTTCAGATCTTGTATTTTAGAAGGTTTTATTTTTTGCCGTTCATTGTATATTCGAGGAAAATAGAGCTCTTGAGGAATTGCTGACCTGCTACGTATATTACTTGATCTCCATGGACCTGTATAGGAAACCCCTACCCCGATGAATGGTGATTCTCTATCTATTCTGTACATTCTGAGACCCTTAAGCTTCGTTGCATTAATTCCAGCAGATTTACGAAAGTATGTCTGTAGTGCCTCTGTAACATTATGAAAGTCTTGGTGATGCATTGTCGTGAATTTAAATGAACTTGAACAGGACCTACAGGAAGATAATATTTATTTCCATTCCTCAGATATTTCCACACATGCCTTTCTTTTAAAATTAAAATTACAATAAGGTTAATCTACTGCTTACCTACTATCAACATCATAGTTTTTCTTTCCACGTGCCTCCCAACATTTCGTGTATTCTTTTCCCTGTAATTTAATCTTTTTATAACGTCTTGTTCTTCTCGACAATTTTTACTTTCTCTACTACGTATAGTAAGTAGGGGAAGTATTGCATTCCACCCAAAAATTCGATGCCGAGATTTCACCGGAAATACATGTTTTGAGACCTCCTGAATCCAAAAAAAGCATTTTTGGAAACATGTCTGTCTGTGTGTCTGTGAACAGCATAACTCAAAAACGAACAGTCGGATAAGCACCAAACTTGGTATTTAGGTTCAGTATCTTCCAGAGATGCGACACGAAGGTTTTCAAGAAAATCCCCCCACCCCAGACTACCCTTTACATGGAAGATTTTTCGAAAATTTTAATTTTCTCAAAAATAGCTCTAACGATTTTGATGAAAATGTCATATGTTTAAGATAATGTCATGAGAAATGAAGTGTATATCTCGAATTTTCTGGGAGTGTCTCCAAACGTATTCTTCATTGTGAACGACTTTTGCATAACTGGTAAACCATAAGAGATAGACAAAATTTTACTACACAAAAAATGTAGATCGCGTTAAAATACACAACTTATGTCATATACATTTCTTTTGTTGAGTGAACCGTTTTCGAGATATTTCTTGTTATTTCCTTAAATTTTCCAATACTTATACTTTTTCTCAAATTCGTTATTCATTTTTTTTGTCCTGGACATGCAAAGAGAATGGAATGCGCCACATAGCAACCAGCGTTAAAATATTTGACTATCGCTTAAAAGCTACCATATTTCCCTTGCATCTACAAGAAAATTACCAATAAGATTGACATCTTGATATCTCGATTAACATGAAGCATATGGAGAATAGGCGTTTGTAAAAATAGTGTGTACAAGAGTAGGGAAAGTCATGTGAGTGTAACACATCAGATTTTTTTTCTTTTCTGCAGCGGAAAACTAGTAAGCTCTTTTAAAGAAGTCATTACTCAGTAATAATGACTACAAAGATAAAACACCAACGTTTACAGGAAGTGAACAACAAACCGATCCTGAAAACTACATTGTTGCGTATGTGACAATTTGCATTTAATTAATATAAGTAACCAATTATAATTTAGCTAAAATTTCAATGAATCAATGAGAATGTAGCAACAATTTTAATCTGACATGGGCAGTTTTAGTCGAAACCAGAAGTGACATGGATTATTTTTATAAAACCACCATATCTTTGACTAGTCCTCACGCTTGACATAGGTTGATTTTGATTTAAATGATATATCCAGGCTGTAGAAGATGTCGACATCTACCAGATGGCTTCGAAACCTCATTTTTTTTAAAAAAAATCTGATGTGTTACACTCACATGACTTTCTCTACTCTTGTACAATCTAATTTTACAAACGCCTATTCTCCATATGCTTCATGTTAATCGAGATATCGAGATGTCAATCTTATTGGTAATTTTCTTGTAGATGCAAGGGAAATATGGTAGCTTTTAAGCGATAGTCAAATATTTTAACGCTGGTTGCTATGTGGCGCATTCCATTCTCTTTGCATGTCCAGGACATAAAAAAATGAATAACGCATTTGAGAAAAAGTATAAGTATTGGAAAATTTAAGGAAATAACAAGCAATATCTCGAAAACGGTTCACTCAACAAAAGAAATGTATATGACATAAGTTGTGTATTTTAACGGGATATACATTTTTTGTGTAGTAAAATTTTGTCTATCTCTTATGGTTTACCAGTTATACAAAAGTCGTTCACAATGAAGAATACTTTTGGAGACATTCCCAGAAAATTCGAGATATACATTTCATTTCTCATGAGAATATCTTAAACATATGATATTTTCATCAAAATCGTTAGAGCCATTTTTGAGAAAATTAAAATTTTCGAAAAATCTTCCATGTAAAGGGTAGTCTGGGGTTGGGGGATTTTCTTGAAAACCTTCGTGTCGCATCTCTGGAAGATACTTAACCTAAATACCAAGTTTGGTGCTTATCCGACTGTTCGTTTTTGAGTTATGCTGTTCACAGACACACACACACACACACACACAGACACACACACGGACATGTTTCCAAAAATGCTTTTTTTTTGGGTTCAGGAGGTCTCAAAACATGTATTTCCGGTGAAATCTCGGTATCGAATTTTTGGGTGGAATGCAATACTTCCCCTACTTACTATACGTAGTAGAGAAAGTAAAAAAGTGACAAGGGCTGTATTCATAAAAAATCTGATGTGTTACACTCACATGACTTTCTCTACTCTTGTACAATCTAATTTTACAAACGCCTATTCTCCATATGCTTCATGTTAATCGAGATATCGAGATGTCAATCTTATTGGTAATTTTCTTGTAGATGCAAGGGGAATATGGTAGCTTTTAAGCGATAGTCAAATATTTTAACGCTGGTTGCTATGTGGCGAATTCCATTCTCTTTGCATGTTCAGGACATAAAAAAAATGAATAACGAATTTGAGAAAAAGTATAAGTATTGGAAAATTTAAGGAAATAACAAGCAATATCTCGAAAACGGTTCACTCAACAAAAGAAACGTATATGACATAAGTTGTGTATTTTAACGAGATCTACATTTTTTGTGTAGTAAAATTTTGTCTATCTCTTATGGTTTACCAGTTATGCAAAAGTCGTTCACAATGAAGAATATTTTTGGAGACATTCCCAGAAAATTCGAGATATACATTTTATTTGTCATGACAATATCTTAAACATATGATATTTTAATCAAAATCGTTAGAGCCGTTTTTGAGAAAATTAAAATTTTCGAAAAATGTTCCATGTAAAGGGTAGTCTGGGGTGGGGGGATTTTCTTGAAAACCTTCGTGTCGCATCTCTGGAAGATACTGAACCTAAATACCAAGTTTGGTGTTTATCCGACTGTTCGTTTTTGAGTTATGCTGTTCACAGACACACAGACACACAGACACACAGACAGACAGACACACAGACACACAGACACACAGACAGACACACACACGGACATGTTTCCAAAAATGCTTTTTTTGGATTCAGTGATTCTCAAAACATGTATTTCCGGTGAAATCTCGGTATCGAATTTTTGGGTGGAATGCAATACTTCCCCTACTTACTATACGTAGTAGAGAAAGTAAAAATACATATCTGCAAATGAGGAATATTATAAAAGTAAACAACAAATTCATATACTTCAAAATGAATTGTGAGTCTAACATAGAATTATATTTAGGATGTTCTGCCCCAATTATTGTAAATGATAATAATAATTTAATCACTTCCTTTAATGTTTGGTTCTTGTGTGTGTGAATGTAAAAGTGACACCTTTCTGCTACAAATATTTGGTGAACGTTACATAAAGAAAAATAAAGAAGTGCATTTAGCATTTGTGAATCTGGAAAAGGCAATTGATACAAAACAGATTTAAGAAGCTTTTGCTGATTCTGAAGAAAATTGGAGTACCTTAAAAAGAGAAAAGGCTCCTGAGGAGTCCTCATATGAAACAACTTATCCGATTCAGGATATCAGAAGAGTGGAGGTAATGTGTCTGCCTCCAAGCAGACATTCGAGTTCAAATCTCGGTTGTGAGGAGTTGCCTGGATAAATTTTTCTCGAAGTTTGCCCTTAACTCGCAGCAAATATGAATTAAGTCTCATTTAATCGTCATACATACATCGTCTCTGCAGATTCGAGATGTTAAAAGGGACGTTAGACTTACATAAAAGAATAACTCCCTGTTCAACTTCTGCTTGGAGAATTAGGAGAAGAACATGCCTAAGTGTTACAACTGGAATGAAGTTCCAACTAAAGATAAAGCGATAATGAGGGACATGCTAACAGAGATAAATAACAACTGAAGAATTTGAGATGAAGATCAATGCAAACACGACAAAGAACTATTGGTTATTGGAAGAAATGTAAATAAGACATTTGCGAATTCGAGATGTAGTAATGGAACAATGGGCAATTTTAGATACCTGGGAATTGACATTTATGGAGACACAACTACAAATATATTGAATTAACGGTTATAAAAGCAAACGTTACGGCTCTAACGATTCGTACAAAAAAGAAAGAAGAAAGAAATCGATATTTCACTGGAAATATATGTTTTGAGGTTTCTTGAACCCCCCCCCGAGTTATTTTTAGAAGAACCGCGCGCGCGTGTGTTATTCATTATGTTGATATTTAACTTAAGTGTCTTTAAAGGTTGCGAAGATTTTCAAAATAATCCTTTCACATTAAAATATATGTTTAGGACATTTACACGACAAATAAAATGTATGTGTTGAATTTTCTGAGAATAGCCTGTGAAGACATCTTCACTCTGAATGTATTTTGTATAACTGTGCAGTACTTATAAACCGAACGAGATAAACAAAAACTTAATACACGAAAAGAAAAGTAGATCTCCTTAAAACACATAATTTATGCCAAATAACTTTTTGTGGCGTTTACTATTTCCGAGACATTCTTTCTTATTGGTTTGATCTTTCAAATGCTTTATATGTTTTCAAGTGCTAAGTCGCTATTCGTGTTTTCTCTCGTGATTATGCAAAGAGTGTAGTTCAAAGACGAGCAAATAGCTACCCGCTTTTTAAATATTTGACTGTCATTACAACCTTTCCCCTTATACTTACAACTAAATGTGTAATAAAGGTAGTGATAGGACGATACTACTACTTCTCGATACTCGATACCGATACCGGTTTTTGGGCACCGATACTCGATGCACGATACTCGATACTAACTTTATAAAAACTGTAAAGGCGCTAACTGAATTATTTTCTTCTTAGTAGTTTTCTGCGTATAAACAAACGTATGTCAGAAATTTTGTATTGTATGCTAACTCTGAAATTGTCCTGTTTGACATTCTCCAACTGGTAGCAATTATTAGTTTCTCTACTACGTATAGTAAGTAGGGGAAGTATTGTATTCCACCCAAAAATTCAATACCGAGATTTCACCGGAAATACATGTTTTGAGACCCCCTGAATCCATAAAAACCATTTTTGGAAACATGTCCGTGAGTGTGTCTGTGTGTGTGTGTGTGTGTGTGTGTGTGTGTGTGTGTGTGTGTGTGTTTGTGTGTGTGTGTGTGTGTCTGTGAACAGCATAACTCAGAAACGAACAGTTGGATAAACACCAAACTTGGTATTTAGGTTCAGTATCTTCCAAGGATGCGACACGAAGGTTTTCAAGAAAATCCCCCCACCCCAGATTACCCTTTACATGGAAGATTTTTCGAAAATTTTAATTTTCTAAAAAATGGCTCACACGATTTTGATTAAAATATCATATGTTTAAGATATTTTATGCCAAATAAAATGTATATCTTGAATTTCCTGGGAATGTCTCCAAAAGTATTCTTTATTGTGAACGACTTTTGCATAACTGGTAAACCATAAGAGATAGACAAAATCTTACTTCACAAAAACTGTAGATCGCGTTAAAATACACAATTTATGTCATACATTTTTATGTTGAGTGAACCATTTTCGAGATATTGCTTGTTATTCCCTTAAATTTTTCAATACTTATTTTCTCAAATGGGAATTCGTTATTCATTTGTTTGTCTTGGATATGCTGTGGCAAAGGAAATGGTGCTGCACCTAGCAACCAACTATTAAGAGATATGTATGTGCTTAAAGGCTACTGTATTTCTATATTGCCCTTGTAAATATATATTCCCCTTACATCTACAAGAAAATTAGCAATAAGATAGACTCTGCAAATGTTTATCTCGATTAACATGAAGTAGATGGAGAATAAGCGTTTGTAAAAATAATTTGTACAAGAGTAGAGAAAGTCATGTGAGTGTAACACATCAGATATTTTTTATTATCTTAAGAATGTCATATATTATATATCTCCTATTGCTAGTCAAGCCTAATAATAATAATAATAATAATAATAATAATAATAATAATAATAATAATAAGAAGAAGAAGAAGAAGAAGAAGAAGAAGAAGAAGAAGAAGAAGAAGAAGAAGAATTTTTGTGCTTCCCGTTTATGTAACCATATTTTGTGTTGAAAACTTTCTTTTAAATAATTTTCTATCCATATTACGGAAATTAGTCGTACGAAATACCCATAAGCTACGCTCGTGACCTGAGTTTGGCTTACGTAAACCCAAACTAATAGATGGAAGGAAATAACAAATATTTCCATGTGCTGTATTACCTCATGTCTTAACTTCTGATTTGCTTCTGCTGGATAGATTCACAGACTCTGGTCATCGGAGTAGGTAAATGTAATGGCTAAGAGTGAGTCACCAAGCCAGACTATTGGAGAAACGTGATTTAGAGCATCAGCTAAATCAGTTTGTCACAACTGGGTTAACGCTGCATGTTACATGACCACCTCTACACAAGTCTAAAGTTACGCACAGGAAACGCAGTCAAGTTTTATCAAGAACTGTAGTCCGGCAACACTTTGGATACACGCACGGGGCAATAACGTGAAGTCTCGAATGCTTTCACCCCTTATCTAGCATAAAGTTAAACGCAACAACTTTCAGTAAAACAAAACTTAGACATTTAAAAGTGTCGAAAAAGTATCGAAGATTTATCTCAAAGTATAGGCATACTTCGATACCACCGAGTATCGAGGTACCGAGGTACCGAGGTATCGAGGTCCGTTCCCTAAATAAAACCATTTCTGCAAACGTTTATCTCTATTAGCAGGAACTAGTTCGAAGAATAAGTATTTTTAAGAATAGTACTTTGTAGAAGAATGGGTAAAGAAAGTAATGCTAATGTTTGTAATTTTGTTCTGCGCGCGCGCGTGTGCGTGTGTGTGTGTGTGTGTGTGTGTGTGCGCGCGCGCGTGCATGTACCTTTTTCCGTTTATCTGTCTGTCACTGTTTGCATGCCAGGTAAAGTTCTTCAAGAAAATCCCTCCAACCCAAACTAACCTTTACATGAAAAAATGTCTGTCTTTTCCTATTTTCTAAAAAGAATGGCTCCAAGGATTTTGATTAAAATATCCTATGTATGAGATTAACATGATAAGGAAAAGTATGCATATCTCGAATTTTCCATAATTAGCCTATGAAGTTCTCTTCATTCTTACTGAATTCTATACAGTTATATACTTACTCGTAAAACTGGAAAACCACAAGAGATAGAAAATACCCTACTTCAGAAAAACGTAGAGCTCGTTAAAATAAACAATTTGTGCTAACTAGGCTTTTTCATGACCTTACCATCTTTTTGACGCATTCTGTGATGTTTGTTAGTTTTCCAGTATTTTAATCTATATACTTTCTAGTGTCTTCTTTTGTTTAACCACAGATCGTGCAAAACGTATGCAGTATCAAGGCAGACATGTACAAAACAATTGACTATACTATCAGCTGCCTTATGCTCTTTGTGTTCACGAGATAAAACGTGTATTGAAA
This sequence comes from Deroplatys truncata, assembly GCA_030765065.1. Taxonomy (NCBI): domain Eukaryota; kingdom Metazoa; phylum Arthropoda; class Insecta; order Mantodea; family Mantidae; genus Deroplatys; species Deroplatys truncata. Next base: position 130,882,370 of record CM060980.1, read on the forward strand.
CCATTTCTGCCAACATTTGTCGTGATTAACACGAAGTGGATAGAAAAAAAAAAGAAGAAAGAAAAGTATTTGTATGCGTAAGCAATTTCTCGAAAAGATATGAAAGTAAGTGATAGTGTGTACAGAAAGACGAGAGAGTGTAACAGATCACATAATGCGTTTGGTTTATGGCTTTCATAAACACTAACAGTAGGTATTGCTTATTTTTATGCCTTAAGAAAAAAATAGTTGAAAGTTACACTCTGTTTTAAAAACTCTATTATTTAACAGTTCATTTAACGAGCCCATAATTGCAGTAAAGTATTAAAAATTCTGATGTGTTGCGCTCACATGACTTTCTCTACTCTTGTACAAACTATTTTTACAAACGCTTATTCTCCATGTACTTCATGTTAATCGAGATATCGAGATGTCAATCTTATTGCTAATTTTCTTGTAGATGCAGGGGGAATAGTAGGCTTTAAGGGATAATCAAATCCTTTAAGAGTTGGTTGCTAACTGGAGCATTTCATTCTCTTTGCATATCCAAGGCAAGAAAATAAACACGAATTCCCATTTGAGAAAAGTATAAGTATTGGAAAATGCAAACAAACAACAAGGAATATCTCGGAATTGATTCGCTCGATAAAAAAAAGTATATGACATAAATTGTATGTTTTAACGAGATCTACATTTTTTGTGTACAAAGATTTTATCTATCTCTTACGGTTTACCAGTTATGGAAAAGCTATTCACAATGAAGAGGACTTTTGGCGACATTCCCAAAAAATTCAAGATATATATTTCATTCGTCATCAAAATATCTAAAACGTATGATATTTTAATCAAAATCGTTAGAGCCATTTTTGAGAAAATGAAAATTTTCGAAATATGTTCCATGTAGAGGGTAGTCCAGGGTGGGAGAATTTTCTTGAAAATCTTCGTGTCGCATCTTTGAAAGATACTGAATCTAAATACCAAGTTTGGTATTTATCCGACTTTTCGTTTTTGAGTTATGCTGTTCACAGCATACATACACACGCGAGCCTTTTTCTAAAAATGTCTTTTTTTTATTCGGGTGGGCCTCAAAACGTGTATTTCCGGCGAAACCTCGGTTTCGAATTTTTAGTTGGATGCAATACTTTCCCTACTTACTATACGTAGAAGAGAAATTAAAAATAAATTATTTTTTTATGTAGTTCTTTGGTCAGCAAATATTTATTACAAAGATTTAAGTTTATTTGGAAAGAGGATAAAACACTTTCTCACACTATAGTTATTCCTAAGAGGTAAATGAAATATCTAGAATCAATATTTGATAGTATTTTATAACTACTGGATAAATAGGTCGCGTTTTCCTGTGTATGCCGACCTTGGTCAACTACCGTAACCAGCGTTCTCGAGAGAGCTCTCCCATAATACTATTATTTCGTAACGGTCAAGTGAATAATTGATCGCACCAGCAGACCCTCCTTGACTGCAAAATAATCATTTGATCTTACAAAGCGCGCTAAGAGGGCAGAGTATGGAGTCAAGGATGTTTATGTGGTACTGCATTGCTGTTTGCTTGTATCTCGATTGCGGGTATTCCAAGGTTCAGATTTCTTCAAGCTTGAGGTGACTTGCATTATACGTTTTCACTTTTTTCTTTGTTTTCCTTCAGAAAGTGAAACCGTCCTTAAACCCTGCCACATCCCAGTAATTCAAGCAGTTGAAAGTGCTCCATGAGTCGGCTGATATCCTGCGAATTTGAAGGCGTAGTATCAACAAGCTTCTGAGATTAAAACTCTTAACATTTTTATTTTGGTACCCAAATTCAATTAGCCATTCCAAGCCTAAACAGTTTTCGGAAAGTATTCGAAGGAAATGAAAAGTATCAGTAAATTTGTTTCGCATGTTATAAAATGTTTCTTTCCAAATCAAAAAGATCAAAAATCAAAATCAAAAATAGAAGTGAATACGAAACCAGAATAGAACAGAATGCCTCTCTACTGCTTTTCACAATCTCTGCTTATCAACACAGACGAGGAAAACATTAATATTGTTATATGAGCATTGCAGATGCATTGGATAATACTTTACAACAAAATAAAAGTATAGAACAGTATTTGTGTCATACCACATGGCATTTAGTGACATTTTTTTAAACATTGTACAAAGAAGAAATGTGTCAGAAATTTACGTTTAATGCACAAAAGTGAAAATCCTTTTTGTGGATTCAGGGCGCCTCAAAACACATATTTCCGATAAATCTCGACATCGAATTTTTAATGGTATTTTCCCTATTCTATACATAGTAGAGAAAGTTAAACATGAAGACAATATTCTAAAAGATTCCATCCAAAAATTCGATACCTATGTCTGTGAACAGCATAACTCAAAAACGAAAATTCGAATCAACACCAAACTTGAGATTTCTAATGATGTGACACAAAAATTTTCAAGAAAATTGCCCAACTTCAAAGTACACTTTAGATGAAATATTTTTTCGAAAGTTTTTATTTTCTAAAAAATGGCTGTACGAGTTTGATTATAATGCAATATATTAAAAATATTTACATGACAAATAAAATGTATATCTTGAATTTTCTGTGTATAGCCTTTGTATTCCTCTTCATTCGGAAGCGATTTTATATAATCTTGTATAACTGGTAAACGTTAAACGATAGACGAAAACGTAGTCCATAATAAATGTAGATCTCTTTAAAACACACAATTTATTTCAAAAAACTTTTTTGTGGCACCAGCCATTTCTGAGATATGTATCGTTGTTAATGGTTCGAATTGTTCAATACTTAGTCCTGTCAACACTCAGCTTTTTCTCGCGATTCCACTGAAACAAAATGGAATTTTAAGGCAGCACATAGCGTCCACTTCTAATACATTTGACTATCGCTATTCCCTTTGTATCTATAACGAAATGTGTAATGCAGCTATTTCTGCAAAAGTTTATTTGGATTAAAATTAAGTAGATATAAAAGTAAGCTTTAGTAAGACTAGTTTGTATACCCACTAATAAATGATAGTGGGTTGGAAAAGTCATGTGAATGTATCACATCAAGAATTTTTCATTACTATTGGTTCATGAAACCAGTGGTTATTTCAACTGCAACTACACTGAGCATGATATATCTCTTCTGAAATCATAGTGTCATAAAATAACACTAATCATCACTCCATAATGAGGAGTGAATCTCCTGTTTTGTTCTCCTCCCCTTCTTCTCCTTTCTAGCCAACAATCTCATTTCATTGTAACTTTATTTCTTCTTCTGATTACAAAGTCTATATTAGTCACAATCCCAACACAAATTAGTATTTGTTTGTTTGAAGCGAAATTATTTCCTTCCTTGCGCTGAACTCGACGACTATTATTGCAGCTACTCAACTCTTCGACACAACTCTGTGTCTGCCCTTATACAACCATCCAGACTCTCTCAAGAATGTTTGGTTTGTGACGGACAATGCAGAGCGTCTAGAATTATTTTCCACATGGAAAGTATAGTGCACCTGGTCCAATAAAATTGTCGACCGAATTGTTGAGGAGTGGCGCGACGCGACTCAAAGCAGTTCATATCCACTCAATGCGACAATACATATTTATTTTGGGGGAAGTTGCATCCAAATGGACATTTATTTACCTGGAATACGAGATGATTTCGTATTCATCTCTTCATGATGACTTTTATGGTGCCTAAACCTAATATATATTCTTTAGTCACTGTTCTTTCGCATTTACCATGTGTAGGCACTAATTTAGAAAGCTGAATCAGACTTGAAAAAGTTCAATTCCATAACCGGCAATCGAATTTTTTTTTTTTTTTTGGCCGACGCTCTTACCGTTGAGCTATTATTTTGTGAGTCGTGATGCCAGTAAGCGCATTAAATCTTCACATCCGCTCGCGCGCCTGTGCCTGTGTGTGTGTGTGTGTGTGTGTGTGTGAGAGAGAGAGAGAGAGAGAGAGAGAGAGAGAGGGAACAATATAACTCAAAACCAAAATGGAATGAATAGCAAACTTATCATCTCTATGGAATGCAATTTGAAGATTTTCATCAAATTTCTCCTACCCCATACTGTGGAACATATGGGGGTGACCATTTGAAGTCCCCGGTATAGAGCCTGTGCCCGCTTAACATCGTGAGGAAATTGAGCTGCGATAGACAGCAATCCCGGTACGAAAGTCGACATACGAGTACCACCTGGAGGATGCGTGACGCTGGCCAGATCATCTCCCCGTATCGATTGGATTATCGTCCACCTCTGCCGCGCACAAGTGGCGTGAGGTCGGCGGTAGGCCCAGACTCTATTCGGGCTGTACTGCAACGGTATTATTTATTTATAAGCGACTCTAGCTATTTTTATTCAGATACCAATCTATGTTTGAGATACTGACATAAAGGATATAATATATATCCTGAATTTTCAATAGGCTATGCATCCTCTTCATTCTTATTGCGTATTGTGCAGTTTTGCATAATTGGGAAACCAATAGAGATAGACAAAAACTTTATATAGAAATGTTAAAAATATATAATTTGTGTTAAGCAACTTTTTTGTAGCAGCAGCTGTTTCCAAAATATTGTTGTTACTTCAAATTTTCCCAAGTTGAACGTGATGCGGCATCTACGAAGCATTTGTGAGAATATGTTATCCTCAAGAGCTCATTGGTATGAGAACATTTGACTTGTGTATACATAATTGTGTTTTTCTTCGCATGCTGCATGTAACCCAAATCTACATTGCATAAATTGAATCATTTCTAGACAATAATTTAGCATGAATAACGTAACGAGTAGAAAAGTAGCCATTCATATGAAGAGTATAACATATATGGAATATTGTGAAATGCTAATCGGTAGAGAAAGTCGTATGAGTCTACTGCATCAGATTTTTGCTGTTGAACCCAATTTCTACTGACCCCACCACTGAATGTAATGAAGTGTGTGAAGTATACGGTATAATATCCGGGATGCTATCTTCTTCTTCAGTAGCCATTCACTGAACGATATCCGGGAACTGTGTCCGGGGTGAGAGGTAAATTGAGACCCCACGGTTCTTAATCACTCTGAAACCTGCGCCGCAAGTTTTTCCATCTCTCTGTCAGGGACGCAATTAATGATTAAATGGCAACATAACTCAATGCGTATGACTGTAAGAAATAATTTCTTGTTAATCTTCGAGCGCAAGACAACGGTATTTTAATTCAGTCGGATAAACAGAACATTAGCGCAACTTTTGGCTTTCGATGGGTACTTTATGTTTTGTTTGGAAGAAATTTATCTAGGAGTTATACAGGGCTGCCCATTCTCGCCAACACTGTTTAAATATGCAGACGCTGCTTTCTCTGAATTGAGGAAACAGAACTAATTTTAAAACAGGAAGTACAGTTTTAAATGCAGCAAGATCAGATAAAAATTAAAGGTCAACTACAATTAGCTACGATGGCAGTGAATAAAATCATGAAGGAGTATAATTTGCATACATTTCCAACAAAAAATGTATGACTTTTTGGGAATAAGCATCAATTAATTGCAATTCATGACGTAAATTTAAATAAGTAACAGAATTTTTGTTATTTAGGTTGCGATGTGTCATTTTATTCCGATGAAGATTTAAAATATGTAAATTTCAAAAAATATATGGGACAATAGTCAGAACATTAAAAAGTAAAGCTATAAAAAGACACTATCGTAACGGCTTACAAATTTATGGCGGTACCCTAACTGGTGTACGGACCAGAAAAACTGTGCAGTGAACAGGTCAGATGAAAGAAAAATAAAAACGGCTGAAATGACATTGCTGGATGAACCCTTGAAGACCACACCAGACAAGAACTAAACATTTTTAACTTAAATCAAAAGATACTCTATAAGAGTAGTATGGCATGAACACATTTTGAGGATGAACTCGACAAGAACAACACGCCATACACTAAAATACTCTCCAAAAGGCATTCGGGACGTTGGACGACCTCGACGTTGCTGGCAAAAGCTTCTGAATCGGAATGGGTCTGGACGCCCACCTTGCGGAAGATGATGATAACGATAGATAATTTTAATTAAAAGTGACAGTATTTATTTAGTTTTTACTATTCATTTATCCTTAACTACATAATCACAAAATGTCTCCTTTAGAACTTAATGATACATCGAATTATTACTTTCTCTACTACGTATAGTAAGTAGGGGAAGTATTGTATTCCACCCAAAAATTCGATACCGAGATTTCACCGGAAATATGTTTTGAGACCCCCTGAATCCAAAAAAAAGCATTTTTGGAAACATGTCCGTGTGTGTGTCTGTGAACAGCATAACTCAGAAACCAACAGTCGGATAAACACCAAACTTCAGTATCTTCCAGAGATGCGACACGAAGGTTTTCAAGAAAATCTCCCCACCCCAGATTACCCTTTACATGGAGCATTTTTCGAAAATTTTAGTTTTCTCAAAAATGGCTCTAACGATTTTGATTAAAATATCATAGGTTTAAGATATTTTCATGACAAATGAAATATATATCTCGAATTTTCTGGGAATGTCTCCAAAAGTATTCTTCATTGTGAACGACTTTTGCATAACTGGTAAACCATAAGAGATAGAGAAAAGTTTTACTGCACAAAAAATGTAGATCGCGTTTAAATACACAATTTATGCCATATACATTTTTTTATTGAGTGAACCATTTTCGGGATATTGCTTGTTATTCCCTTAAATTTTCCAATACTTATAATTTTTCTCAAATTCGTTATTCATTTTTTATGTCCTGGTAATGCAAAGAGAATATTCCACTCCATATATCAACCAGCTCTTAAAATATTTGACTATCGCTTAAAGCCTAGCAATTCCCCTTGCATCTACAAGAAAATTAGCAATAAGATTAACATCTCGATTAACATGAAGCATATGGAGAATAAGCGTTTGTAAAAATAGTTTGTACAAGAGTAGAGAAAGTCATGTGAGTGTAACACATCAGATTTTTTTAAAATGAATTCAAATGAAATGATTGCGTAAATTTACCTAGTAGACTTTGGCATCACTGGCAGAAACAAGGGGTCGACATTTTGGTGCCTGGAGTGAGTTAAACCGTGAAAAGCTGTAGAAAAATAGTTGAAAACCGAAATCAGCTTACAATTCAAGTGTGAATTTCATTCCTATGCAGAGGATTGATTATATGAACAGCCGCATGAGATAATAATTAAGGAACCAAAGATTTCCCATAAAGAAAGAAACTAATAAATTCCTGCAGGTCATGAATTTACTTGTATTTACCTGTTGTAAGCTTTGCTGAAAACAGTTTCAAAACTCGAAGAACCAAAATAATTGCCTACTTGTATTTCGCCATCTCCCTTCTCAAATTTGTAAACAAAAGCATGTGACTGATGGCTTTTAAACAGTTGATTTGATAGTATGTTTATTGCAGATAACCTCTTGATGTTGGAACACTCCCGACAAGAGTCTTTTGCCATCTATCTGTTTCATAATCACAATGATAGTCAACACACTTTCTGTTGTTTGCTCTTCGACCCTAGCGCCAGACATTTGCTGAGCGATAAAATTTGCTGATTCATGTTTATTCATACTGCACTTTCTTTTAGTTTTTCGGTTCGCTTTTGATCTCCATAACAACGTGAATACGTACGCGTTTTTTTTTATTCAATTCAAGGTTATTCAAGTTGGAAATGCTATATTAGCAATGCTGGACGTATCAAGGAACGCAAGTTATGAACCAACCCACAAAGCAGTCAGAAGACGAATACAGCTGAGGCCGAATTTATTACATCACTGCCATTGTGTACACACTTGTTTACCTGTTCAAGCAGCAAGTTTCCCATTGTGTTTGCTGAATATGAATATTTACATAACTTTGACACGAAATAAATTGTCTTTGTCCGCTTTAGCAACACAGGGCAGCGATCGGTTGCATTGCCTCACCATATTATGTTGTTCTCCTCCATTCCAACTGCTCAAAAAGCAAAATAATATAGTGTCAACATTTTCCGTGCGGAATAAAGCTTGTCCCAGATAATTATTCACAAAGAATTTTAGAGTAGCGTCATCACTAGAACTAGGATTTATCTTAAGAAAATATTGCGAGAACGCGAAACTAAGAATAACAAAATTTTTAAATTAGGAAGTGAAAATAATGAAAAGAAAATGATTTGTCTATTTCAGAAGACTTTTACATTGATTACCTTTTACGAATGGTAGGTAGAGGAACTGCTGTGTTCCATACAAAAATTTGGTATCTATATTTCACAAATAATACACTTTTGTTCTCCCCTGAACGTAAAAATAAATAAATAAAGATAAAGGTCCGCCTGTGTATGAGTGGTTGTGGTTGTATTATATAACTAAAAAATCTGATGTGTTACACTCACAAGCCTTTCTCTTCTCTTGTACAAACTATTTTTACAAACGCTTATTCTCCATATGCTTCATGTTAATCGAGATATCGAGATGCTAATCTTATTGCTAATTTTCTTGTAGATGCAAGAGCAATTGGTAGGCTTTAAGCGATAGTCAAATATTTTAAGAGCTGGTTGCTATGTGCAGTATTCCATTCTCTTTGCATTACCAGGCAAAAAAAAATGAATGACGAATTCCCATTTGAGAAAAATTTAAGGGAATAACAATCAATATCTTGAAAATGGTTCACTCAACAAAAAAGGTATATGACATAAATTGTGTATTTTAACGGATCTACATTTTTTGTGTAATAAAATTTTGTTTATCTCTTATGGTTTACCACTTATGCAAACGTCGCTCACAATGAAGAACACTTTTGAGACATTCCCAGAAAATTAAAGATATACAATTTATTTGTCATGAAAGTATCTTAAATATATGATATTTTAATCAAAATCGTTAGAGCCATTTTTGAGAAAATTAACATTTTCGGAAAATGTTTCATGTAAAGGGTAATCTTCGTTTCTGAGTTATGCTGTTCAAAGACAGACAGACAGACACACACACACACGGACATGTTTCCAAGATTACTTTTTTTGGATTCAGGATGCCTCAAAACATATATTTCCGGTGAAATCTCGGTATCGAATTTTTGGGTGGAATGCAATACTTTCCCTGCTTACTATACGTAGTAGAGGAAGTAAAAATGAAAATTCGGATAAATGCCAAACTTGGTATTTAAGTTCACTATCTTACAAAGTTGCGACATAGGATTTTTCAGAAAAATCTCCCCACCCTAAATTATACTTTACTAAATTCTCGGTTATTTTTTATTTTCTCAAAAATGTTCTGTAACGGCTTTTATTAAAACACTAAATTTTTAAGGTGTTTGCAGGATTAGTAACATGTATCGCCTGAGGATATAATATATACGGCAGTCTCTATTATTGCAGCAATAATATGAAAACAATAATAGGAATTATTTTGTCAAGATATGCCTAAATGATAATGATGTGTTGTTTATAATTGTATAGTAGTTTTAGTTTTAGGTGAAAAAGAAATAATTGCCAATTCCTGCCCAATATTTATGTTATTCCAAAGAAATAAATAAAAGCATGGTGTACATTTTAATTAGATCTCGCATTATGAAATTTTATTCGCTATGGATTCTTGCTATTATTTTCTTAAGGACTACGTCCCGGGGTGTGAATTTAGTGAACAGTGCATGTTAATGGGTTAACCATGGTGCATTCACACAGGTCATACAAATGGAAAGAAATATAATTATATGTTGAACCTTTATGGCGCCTCTTCACCTGTTTTTTAAGATGTTTTAAATGCGTATAGGTGACACTGAAGCTCGCCGATAGTGTCATTTTAATGTTATTCACTTATGAATTCAAGTAGAATTTAATGGATTCGAAACATTATGCAAGACGACGACAATGATGATGATGATAAGGTATTACTTTAATTTCAGAGCGGGATGGCTCAGGCGGTAACGCCTGCGGTTTGCATTGGAGAGGTCTTGCGTTCGACTCCCGTAGCCGGCCTTCCTGACCCAAGAGTTTTTTCGGGGGTTTCTCCGGATTGTCAGGCGAATGCTGGGAAGCATCATTACATCCCCCGAATTTCCTGTCCCTCTATTTCATCTCCATTCTCATTTCGCTTCACCTTTAATCTGCTGGCTTCTTTCAGGGTTGCAAGTGTCGCCGGGAGGTCTCGGCGTGTGCATGGCAGGGAAAAAGGATGCTCTGAGTAAACCTTCGTCCCCCGGACTGCGAGCGGTCTCTGGGCCCTGGAACCCCAGGGGATGTGTAAGGCCACAGGTGAGAGAGGGCCGCTGCACCGCCGGCAATCGGGGAGTTCAAATCTTAAATGGTAGGGACCCTGCCCCCTGCCTGTCGTGCTCTTGGTCCGGCCACCTTCTGTCTCCTCTCACCTCATCCCTACCTCCCGGGGCGTTCCGTCAGGTGCCTAGGCACAAAAGATCTGCTAAGTCCCCCTCTGCTTCTAGTCGTATCCTATACGTGCGTGCATGTGAGAGAGAAAAGCATAGCTTAAAAAGGAAAAGTTGGATAAATACCAAAGTTGGTATTTAGGTTCAGTACCTTCCAAAGATTTGACACAAAGATTTTCAAGAAAATTCCCACCCCATAGTACCCTTTACATGGAAGATTTTTCAACATTTTTTATATTCTAAAAATTGGCCTCTAACATTTTGATTAAAATACTGTATATTAAAGATAATTACATAATAAATAAAATTTTCTGGGAATAGCCTGTGAATTCCTCTTCATTTGGGAGAAATTTTGCATAATCTTGTGCAACTGGTAAATGTTAAGAAATAGGCAAAAACATACTACACAAGAAATATACATTGGTTTAAAACACACAATTTATTTCAAATAACGGCTCAACTTTTCAACATGTGATGCAAGATTTTTTTCTATGTCCAACATCAGTGGCATATTTTTCGAAGTACAGCTTCACATTCTTTGCATCAGCCATTTCTGAGATATCCATTATTAATGGTTTGAATTGTTCAATACTTGGTCATTCTTTTAAAGTCTTGTCAACATTCAGTTGTTTCTCGTGATATCATGGAAAGAGTATGGAATTTTAAGGCCAGCGTATAGCGGCTAGTTTTTAAACATTTGATATCATTATTTCCTTTGTATATATAATGAAATGTGTAATGCAGTTATTTCTCCAAAGGTTTATTTGGATTGAAATGAGGTGGATGGGAAAAAGGCTTTCATAAGAATAATTTGTATACCCACTAGTAAGCTATAGAAGGTAGAGAAAGTCATGTGAAGGTAATACATAAGTTTTTCTTTATAATATTGTGTATGCATTGCAACCAATATTATATTTCATTTATAAAATTAACCAGAACCTTGTATTTTTGTAGAATTTTGAAGCAAGGAATTTAAAATCTTACCTTCACAATTCCTGCTCATATTGTAGATGCATAGGGAAAAGCTGGTGATGGAATCTCCTGTCATCAACTGCGTCTTTGATATTCGTTTGATATCATAGGATATTTATTGCCACCTATGAAAACAAAAGGATTAGAATTTCAAAGAACTTGAAGCTGTGCTAACACTTATGTTTTTATGATTCCATTAATTCTGTTATCTTTATGTATATTAGTATATGTGAGAAATTAGTAGATACAGAATGGTGAATAAATTCGCTACAGGCCAATTTATATTCAACACACCTGAGCTATTGAAGTGGTAATTTTGGTTCCACCAGCTGCTCCTAAAACAAGTCTTACATCTCCTGTACTCTTATCCACAGAAATACTAGGTGCCATTGAAGACAATGGACGTTTTCCAGCTTTATGAAATTATTGGGTAAAGGAGGAATGTCAACTGCATTAGTTATATCTGGAGCTGAAAAGTCATCCATTTCATTATACTATGCTGCTTATCAATTAATATTGATATATCGTTGTATTTTTATGTCCTGTTATGTCTGTAAATGGATGTCTGGTTGCCCTCCAGATGTTGGCGGGCTGTAGCTTCTGTTCCCTCCAAATCGTGCTCTGCGCAGCCGCAGATGAAAGGACTTGGTATAATGCAACAGGCTAAGAAGCTGCCAGCACAAGATTGCGAGCACGGCCCCGCAGCCAAAAATATAGCACTTCTATATCTAATACCGGTCCTAATTGCTTAAATATTACATTTAAGCAAGTTTAACAAAAAGGAATCTGCAATGCCTTATTCCGCATTCGCGTAGGTTTTTCACATGAGGAAGTATCGCCCAAAAAAAAATTTCTGATGTGTTACACTCACATGACTTTCTCTACTCTTGTACAAACTATTTATACAAACGCTTATTCTCCATCTACTACATGTTAATCGATATAAACATTTGCAGACTCTATCTTATTGCTAGTTTTCTTGTAGATGTAAGGGGAATATATATTTACAAGGACAGTATAGAAATACAGTAGCCTTTAAGCACATACATATCTCTTAATAGCTGGTTGCTAGGTGCACCCATTCTCTTTGCCTCAGATTAATACTCTTTGCATATCCAACACAAAAAAATGAATAACGAATTCCCATTTGAGAAAATAAGTATTGAAACTTTTAAGGGAATAACAAGTAATATCTCGAAAATGGTTCATTCAACCAAAAAAATGTAGATGACATAAATTGTGTATTTTAACGCGATCTACATTTATTGTGTAATAAAATTTTGTCTATCTCTTATGGTTTACCAGTTATGCAAAAGTCGTTCACAATGAAGAATACTTTTGGAGACATTCCCAGGAAATTCAAGATATACATTTTATTTGTCATAAAAATATCTTAAACATGATATTTTAATCAAAATCATTAGAGCCATTTTTGAGAAAATTAAAATTTTCGAAAAATCTTCCATGTAAAGGGTACTCTGGGGTGGGAGGATTTTCTTGAAAACCTTCGTGTCGCATCCCTGGAAGATACTGAACCTAAATACCAAGTTTGGTGTTTATCCGACTGTTCGTTTCTGAGTTATGCTGTTCACAGACAGACTCACAGACACACACACGGACATGTTTCCAAAAATGCTTTTTTTGGATTCAGGGGATCTCAAAACATGTATTTCCGGTGAAATCTCGGTATCGAATTTTTGGGTGGAATACAATACTTCCCCTACTTACTATACGTAGTAGAGAAAGTAATAATAAAAGTAAATAAAGTTATACATTGATGGCATTAGTGCAAGGCATTCAAGGCAATCCATGCATGTAAGTGGATTTAAATTAATTTGCTATAATAAACTTTCGATAAAAAATAAAAGCAGAATAGTTGTGTTAAATCCGATAAAATATCAGCAAATGTGCCCACATATTTTGGTACAGCTTCACCTTATTATTAAACCATAAAGATACATCTGCCCACCTCTCAATGCCTGTATATGATTACTGGAAGCATTAAGCAAAGACAAAGAGCTAGAGAAACGGAAAGACCTTGGTCATTTAGCAAGGCCACAGCTGTATTCCTCGATTTTCTTCGCTCAAAAAGTAACATCTGTAGTTGAATTTGCACCTCAATTTTGATGTATTACATAACCAAGAAAAGAGATGGAAAATCCCAATCGCTTTCACACAGCATTGTGTTTAATTATAATTATATATGTTGCAATCAAGCTGAAGGTCTAGTGAAGAAGCCATACAAAGAAAACCTGCGAAGGTAATTAACACCATCATCACTTTAGTTGTGGATAACTTTAAAACTGAAGTGGTGATAAGACCCCAATAAACTGTAGCAAACACGTAGGTATAATGCAGAACGCGTAGAAAGGGAAGTGGTGGCTGAAATAGAACACGAAATGCGCAAGAGCACAAAATCTTTCTAGAGATAATATACACATTTAAATGCCTTTCAAAAGGTATTTTCGTCAACAACAGAAAATCTCAAATTCCATAATTTTACATTCCTGGTTCACTTAAAGCAATGCATCTGAAAAATTAGTAAAATCTACACTTTTCGATTGATGATTTGTTTCGTCTATTAATTCTAATATTAATTAAGATGGTGTACATCCACTACATATATCTTACTCAAAACATAATTTTCATTCTAAAATTAAAAAAATGAAAATGCATGCATTTTTTTAAAACTGTTTTGAGAGAAAAAATACTAGTTTTCCATTTTTACTCTCTCTAGCACATGCCTAGTAAACAGAGGACGTATTGCATTTCACCAGAAAATTCGATACCGAGATTTCATCGGAAATACATGTTTTGAGGCCTCGAATAAGAAGACTTTTTAGAAAAAGGTCTCTGTATGTGCGTATGCGTGTGAGCGAGTGTGTGTGTGTGTGTGTGTGTGTGTGTGTGCACTATTACTAAAACGCGAAAAGTAAGTTAAATACCAAACTTGGTATTTAAGTTCAATACTTTCCCAGCATGGGACACGGGGACTTTCTCGAAACTCCCCGCTATCTCAAACTACCCATAACATATATCATTTTTGCTATAGTTCTATTTTCTCAAATATTGTTCTAACGACTTTGATTAAAATATCATATATTTAAGATATATTTACATGCCAAACAAAATATATATCTTGAATTTTCTGGGAATAGCCTGTGAAATTTTCTTTAATCGCAAGGCATTTTGTATAATTTTGTATAGTGCGTATACTATATGGGATAGAGAAAAACGTACTTTCAAAAAATATAGTCCTCTTTAAAACACACTATTTTGTGGCGTCATTCATTTCCGAGATATCCATTAGTATTAGTCTGAAATTCAGTTGTTTCTCGCGATGTCACGGAAGATGCATGGAATCTCAAGGTCAGCATATAGCGACACGCTTTTAAAACATTTGACTATCGCTATCTCCTTTGTGACTACAACAGAATGTATATTGAAACTATTTATGCAAACGTTTATCACAGTTAACTTGAAGTAGATACAAGAATAATGTTTTACAAGAATAGTTTGTAGAAACTATACACAACTGTAGTGGGTAGAGAAAGCCACGTGAATGTAACACATGAGAATTTTTATATTCCGTGTTTCAACTGTATAGATATGAATTACAAAGATATTTAATAAAAGCAAAAGACTGGCCGTTTTTAAGAATACTTGAAACTCGCCTGAACCTTTAAAGCAAATTGGTCCAAAAGTTAAAACACTCCTAGAAAAGGAGTACAATATCCAAGTGTGAATTTCAATACTGTACACAGAACAGTTAAATTCCAATATGAGACAAGCTGCACCCCTCAAAAAACTTTGCAGTGCAATATGAAGATGTGTGATATAAATATAAAGAAATTTTAAAAAATAAAGCTGTCAAATAATTACCATTGCATTGTCATAAGTCTAACTTAAGCCTGACGTATAATGTGAATCTGTTTTAAATGGTACAGTGCTAATTTACAGCTCTTAATTCCATCTACGAGGGCTGTCCAGAAAGTAACCTCCGTTTTTGCATAGCACGAGAAGTAGTGGGGGTAGCGCTGCCGTTTCGACATCTGCGTGCGCAGTGGCCCAGTACGCTTCTAGCTATGCAAGGTGGAGCATTGTACTGTCGCGTGTTTGTTAGTTATAACCCAACAAATGAGCGCCAAATAACAAATCCCGCTAAGTGTGAAGTGTTAAAAGACTAAGAAGAGCAATGCGAAGCAAGCGTCGTGGTATTCTGACATCTGGCGTCGTGTTTTTGCATGACAACGCTCGCCCTCACACAAATGAACTTTTGGCCAAGTTCAAATGGGACGTTTTTGACCATCCCCGTACAGCTCAGACTTGACCCCTAGCGACGTCCATCTGTTCCCTTACATAAAAGTGGCTTGCAGTTCAGCGCTTTGGCAATGACGAAGAGCTTCAAAACGCCGTGACAGGTTGGCTTAGTTCACAGGCGACAGACTTTTATGCAGAGGGTATTTCAAAGACTGTGAAGAGGTATGACAAGTGCTTGAATCTGTTTGGAGTCTATGCAGAAAAATAGAGAAAAGCTGTAGTTTTCAGGTGTATATAATAAAACCTTTGTATGTATACCGGTTTCATGTTTATTTCAAAACGGAGGTTATTTTATGGACAGTCCTCATAATTTTAGTGCTGCTCGAAAATAGATAAATGATACATAAATGTTAAAAGAAACAAAGAAAAATGAAACCCCTACAGGAAGCGTAGGTTGGTATCTTCAAATATATTGATGCTGGGTTTGGAGAAAACCTTTTTAAATCGGTTTTTGCCTATAGTTGTCCCATATTTAAAATTATTCCATTATTAAATCGCAGAATAATTGGAAGTGCAATATATGGAGACCCCGTAGTGGTTTTTATTTATTTAAACTGGAATAACTACAGACAGCTAACCACTTTATCCGTCTCCAACAGCTCGTGAAAAGCTATAAAACAACTGATATTAACATAATCATTTAGGAAATGTGCTTATAATAGAAGCCAATACATTTGCAGTAAGTTAAATTGACTATTTCATTCTTACTGCGCCATACTACAGGGTGATTTATGAAAAACTGACACATTTCTTTCTTTAATTATTCTGTTCTAAATTCGCTCAATGCCCCAATTTTAGCACCAAATTAAGCAGAATGTTCTGGAGTTTCGATTGCCTGTCACTAGATACGCAGATGTTCATGTTTTATTCGTAATTGTTAGTTTTATTGTCGGCAACTGTTTTTGAGATTTTCTTCTAGTCAACGTGAAAATGTAGTACACATTAAATGAACGACTCTTCCTTGTAAAGTAATGCTGGATTACGAATTCCATTACTGCTACTCTAAGGGCATACCAGAGAAAATTTGGTGTTCGGAATCCTCCCCAAAGAAACACAATACTGGGACTGGTAAACAAATTGGAAACAACTGGATCTCTGGTGAGTGAAAAAGGCAAAACTCGTACATCTAGGCTTCCCACGGTTGCTGAAATAAATGTGGCAGTTCTTCATAAATCACCTTGTACTTTCGACCAATAATACGGCACGGAACGACGTGTTTCAACCAATCATGGCTTGTTATCCCCACAATCTTTATCGTCTCCCTAATCATTTGTTGTGCATCACCTCCCTGGCTTTTATTTGTTTTTATCATCTTCCAAGCATTTGTTTCAAGCCTTCCTGGCTATAATCATCCGTAGACTTCAATGAACATTGTATAACTGGCGTAACTGGTAACAATATAACAGCTGACCATAATACACTACTGTCACCTAACGAATACTTGTAATGCTGAGATGGTACAATAATACGTTTTCAAGGCAGCTTAGTATTTTAGTTAAGTCGATTATTAATATGTTATTGAATTTCTGTCTCTCTCTTCTTATAATCCTAAAATACATAATTAAATCCCATCGACTTTTGATTTTCTCTAGATAAATCAAAACATCTAGTGAAATTACTGTTCATAAAAAGAGGTGTAAACATTTCTCTGAAAAAGAGAAGGGAATTTAGCTGAATTTAAATCCAGAGCATAGTTTAAAATAAAACTTCGGATGCAGTTACAGATAAACTAACTGTTTCTTAATCTTAAAGCACATCAAGATTCTGATAGCCAATTTATTTCATAAATGTAAATGCTTTAATAATGCGATTGTAAATATGTTGTAATGATGGTCAAAATCCTGTATACTTGACCTTTTAAGTTATGCCACAGTGGTTGCCTAGACACAATAGCATAATGAATCTACTGAAACGAATACATTCAACTAGACACCTTTCTAACTTAACCTTCAAAATGCTAAAACCTTCTGAAACAACGTCCGTTTGATTTCCTCTGATTTATGTGGGTAATGGAAACGATGACACTATGTCCCAAAATCCAGAGATTTATCTATACTAATATTATAAAGAAAGAAAATGTGTGTGTGTGTGTGTGTGTGTGTTGTGTGCAGGTATGTGAGTATGTAGAGTAATTTTAAAAACCACTCAACCGATTTCGATGATTATTTCATCTCTGAAAAGCCCTATTCCGGAGGCTATATAATATTTCAAAATTTTGAAAACTAAGGGTTTAGGGCTTTCTTTTTCATATCCATGCCAGCAAATTTAATCCTGTTTCGTTAAATATAAATATCTGAGGCTACGTTTGGCATTTTATTCAAAATATGGCAGATTTTTAATGTCTTCGAGCCCAGAGAGGTAAATGGGGCTTAAAATATTTTAAAGTTGAGTTATTTTTTAGGAGCGTTTAGGGGGAATTGTACATCGCTCATATCACTATACTTCCCTCATTTTTTTGTAATTTTGACAAATCTCGGTACACAACTGACAAAAATGATAAGCTACCCTTACACCGAATACCTATTTTCAATCCCTAACATACAAATCTACATTCTTTGGCCTATTTATATGAAACTTTGTACGCTTATCCTATAGGATCCAACCAAAATTATAAGGTACCTTAAAATTCTAAGAAACTAACCTACCATATTTTCAACCCCTGCACTATTTAAACCACATGGTCAAAATATTGTATAATTATACAATAGGAGTTTGCAAAAATCGTAGGTTACGTTACAATTTCTAAAAGCCACACAATCCTTATTTTGAATTACATAGTTCAAGGAATTTTTAAAGCTACCCTTACTTTATTTTCAACTCCTTATAGATAAAACTACACTGCTGGTCAACCAGGGCTCAAATTTGTGCACTTGTGCACTCAGATATTTCAAACCCTTATGTACAATTTGTCACTATTTGGCAAATCTAGAACACACTTACGCTTTAAGTGCAAGTACAAATTACAGACTACTTACGACATTCAAAAATCGACCCTGTCGTTATTTTTAACCCCTTACTTATAGAATACACCAATGTAATGTGAGGTAAGACAGCTATAATTGTATAAAGAGAGAAAATTGTGCCCAGCTGACATTAGAAATCAGTCAACCGATAAGGGAGGATTCACCATAAAAATCTTATATATCACCTTACAACAATTTCATAAATAGCGGGAGGGGGGGTAAACGAAATGAATTAGATTGTTATACGAGTTTAAAAAGCTACCGATGCAACATCGTGTAAACCAGCTAGTCTCACATAAGGAGACAATGGAACATTTCATTCAACCTAACATGCCAGCATTACAATTACTTTAACATGCATTATGGACATTCATTTAGGTTACTTACACTTTTATCTTAAGTAATCTTTTCGTCCTCTGCTGAATCAAATAAAACTAGTAAATACAGCCGCAACTTTGAGTATAAATACGGATTTAGAATGACTAGAAATCTTTGAACTTTCCCTTTCATACTAATGGTGACTATTAAACAAAACAAGCTTGTCATTGTCACTATGCAGCCATGACATCATTTTGCTAACGCAAAAATAAAATGAAATATAATTCTGTAATTTACTATGAATTCATAATACAACGACTGCATAAAGCGTTACATGCAATTCGCTATATACTTTTTATGCTGCTCGTAAAAATTAGCGTATTTGCTAACGCTTATATATCACTGTCATGATATAAAAAGTTTGATGTGATGCATTCACATGACTTTCTCTATCCTCTTTCGTTTATTCGTGGCTATACAAATTATTCTTACTCAAGCTTATTACTTTCTCTACTACGTATAGTAAGTAGGGGAAGTATTGTATTCCACCCAAAAATTCGATACCGAGATTTCACCGGAAATACATGTTTTGAGACCCCCTGAATCCAAAAAAATCATTTTTGGAAACATGTCCGTGTGTGTGTCTGTGAGTCTGTCTGTGAACAGCATAACTCAGAAACGAACAGTCGGATAAACACCAAACTTGGTATTTAGGTTCAGTATCTTCCAGGGATGCGACACGAAGGTTTTCAAGAAAATTCCCCACCCCAGAGTACCCTTTACATGGAAGATTTTTCGAAAATTTTAATTTTTTCAAAAATGGCTCTAACGATTTTGATTAAAATATCATATATTTAAGAAATTTTTTTATGACAAATAAAATGTATATCTTGAATTTTCTGGGAATGTCTCCAAAAGTATTCTTCATTATGAACGACTTTTGCATAACTGGTAAACCATAAGAGATAGACAAACTTTTACAACACAAAAAATGTAGATCACATTAAAATACACAATTTATGTCATATACATTTTTTTGTTGAGTGAACCATTTTCGAGATATTGCTTGTTATTCCCTTAACTTTTTCAATACTTTTCTCAAATAGGAATTCGTTATTCATTTTTTGTCTTGGATATGCAAAGAGTATTAATCTGTAGCAAAGGGAATGGTGCTGCACCTAGCAACCAGCTATTAAGAGATATGTATGTGCTTAAAGGCTACTGTATTTCTATATTGTCCTTGTAAATATATATTCCCCTTACATCTACAAGAAAATTAGCAATAAGATAAGAGTCTGCAAATGTTTATTTCGATTAACATGAAGTAGATGGAGAATAAGCGTTTGTAAAAATAGTTTGTACAAGAGTAGAGAAAGTCATGTGAGTGTAACACATCAGATTTTTTTCTATCTACTTCATTTTAATCCAAATAGACCTTTGCAGAAATAGCTACAGTACACATTTCGTTATAGATACAAAGAGAACAGCGATAATCAAATGTTTAAGAACTGGACGTACACGCTGGCCTTAAAATTCCATACTGTTTCCATGCAATCGCGAGAAACAACGGAATGGAAAGGACTTTAAGAGAATGGCCAAGAAGTGAACAATTCGAACCTTTAATAACGGACATTTCAGAAACGGTTTTTGCCACAATGCACTTATTTTAAATAGATTTAATGTTTTAAAGAGAACAGCATTTTTTATGTAGTACGTTTTCGTTTATCGCTTAACGTTTACCAGATTTTACAAAATTCCTTCTGAATGAAAAAGATTTCATAGGCTATTCCCCGAAAATTCAAGATATGCATTTTATTCGTCATGTAAATATGTTTCATATAATATGGTATTTTAATCAAAATCGTTATAGCCATCTTTTATAAAATAAAAAAATTCGAAAAATGTTCCATGTAAAGGGTAGTTTGGGGAGGGGGAATTTTGTTGAAAAACTTCGTGTCGCATCTTTGAAAGATATTGTTGGTATTTATCCGACGTTTCGTTTTTGAGTCATGCTGTTCACAGACTCACAGACAGACACGCAGACACACACACGGACATGCTGCAAAAAATATTTATTTGCATTCAGGAGGTCTTAAAACATATATCTCGGTGAAATCTCGAATTTTGGGGTGTAATGTAATAGTTCCCGTACTTACTATACGTAGTCCAGAAAGTAAAAATTTATTGCGTAAATAATAATTATTTTCTAAATTCAGGTTTCGGATATTAACTCCATGTAGTTGCGTTCATTTCGGTAAAATGGCTATGAAACGCGTTCAGGCATCCGTTCAGCAGCAAATCTTATGTCTGCTAGATGGATAATTCAATAACAAAAAGGGAGAAAAAATACCACATACTAAAAATATTAATATATCTTTGATAACTGTTCTTTCATACTATCCGTTTGTACGCATTAGTTTAAAAGCATAATCACTGAAAAATTCCAAGTCAGGCAGATATTCGACCCACAATCTTCGGCGAGGAGATCCACAGATCCGTAGTAAAAGGCCCGCATATCATTCACTTCTTCAAGTTTCATTCGATTTTCCAACAATATATCACAAAAATATCTTAATCGGAGAGGAGATAACCACAGTCGATAAGTGAGTGATCCTTCTTTCATTCTATCTGTGTGTAAGCAATCATTTGAAAAGTTGAATCAAACGTGAAAAATCTGATGTGTTACACTCACATGACTTTCTCTACTCTTGTACAAACTATTTTTACAAACGCTTATTCTCCATATGCTTCATGTTAATCGAGATATCAATCTTATTGCTAATTTTCTTGTAGATGCAAGGGGAATATGGTAGGTTTTAAGTGATAGTCAAATATTTTAAGCGCTGGTTGCTATGTGGAGTATTCTATTCTCTTTGCATGTCCAGGACATAACAAAAATGAATAAAGAATTTGAGAAAAATTGGAAAATTTAAGGGAATAACAAGCGATATCTTGAAAATGGTTCACTCAACAACAACAAAAATGTATATGAGATAAATTGTGTATTTTAACGCGATCTACATTTTTTGTGTAGTAAAATTTTGTCTATCTCTTATGGTTTACCAGTTATGCAAAAGTCGTTCACAATGAAGAATACTTTTGGAGACATTCCCAGAAAATTCGAGATATACATTTCATTTGTTATGGAAATATCTTAAACATATGATATTTTAATCAAAATCGTTAGAGCCATTTTTGAGAAAATTAACATTTTCGAAAAATGTTCCATGTAAAGGGTAATCTGGGGGATTTTCTTGAAAACCTTCGTGTCGCATCTCTGGAAGATACTGAACCTAAATACCAAGTTTGGTGTTTATCCGACTGTTCGTTTCTGAGTTATGCTGTTCACAGACACACAGACACACAGACACACACACACACGGACATGTTTCTAAAAATGCTTTTTTTTTGGATTCAGGGGGTCTCAAAACATGTATTTCCGGTGAAATCTCGGTATCGAATTTTTGGGTGGAATACAATACTTCCCCTACTTACTATACGTAGTAGAGGAAGTATAAGTTGAATGTCAGGCCGTAATTTGATCCACGGATCTTCGACAAGGAGAGTCAGAGATCCGTGTTTCAGGCTTGGCCTGACATGGCAGTTTTCAAGTCTGATACAAATTTCCAGGATGAATGTATCACAAAAACTTCTGAATAAATAAATAAAACAAGCAAACACAAGCGGTAACTGAACCGGCTTGCACTACGAGAACCACAGTTTATGTATATGCAGAATAAGTAGGTTACATTCTTTAATGCATAGGTGATGAGAATGCCTTCGTTCGCCGAATCACCAAATATGCAACGAACATGACACCACATAGCCAGCCAGAGAGGGAGACACAGGGAGTTCAAATGAATTGCGTGTCCCGTTTTCGTTACTCCTGCTTAAATTAAGGACATGGTTTCATGCACACCAGTACACCTGAATATAGATTAGTTGTGACATAACAGTGTAAAATACTGAAGACATATTTTGTTCTATCTTTTACTAGCAGTATCTAATGGTAATATAAACCTGTGATTAGAACGCTGTCTCTCGCCAAAGTCATGACCTTATCAATCTGCCCTCGTATACCTATCTGGGAGTGAATGCGAGTGTGTTTCAAATTAGAAATTATTAAAAAATACCCAATGTGAGTATAGAAATTAAAAGAGGCTGTAGGTACAAGTAAAACAGCGAAAACAAAACTCTATTCGATTCTATTACATGACCAACAGCGTTTAACGAATCAATAAATGTGTTCTTTGCAACACATCCTATGCTAAACAATAACTGCAGGATATTAACAACAAACGTATTCTTGGAAAGGTAGAATCAGACTGAAAAGTTCAACACCATAGCCAGAATTCAATTTTTACTTTCCCTGCCACGTACCTAGTAGATAGAGAAGGTATTGCATTCCACCCAAAAATTCGATACCGAGATTTAACGGGAAATACATGTTTTGAGGCACCATGAATTCAAAAACAGCCTTTTTAGAAAAAGGTCCATGTGTCTGTCTGTGTCTGTGAATAGCAAACTCAAAAATGAAAAGTCGTATCAACACCAAACTTGATGTTTAAGTTCAGTACCTGCCAAAGATGCAACACAAAGGTTTTCAAGAAAATCCCCCTACCCCAAACTACCCTTACATGGAATATTTTTCGAAATTTTTTATTTTATAAAAAATGGCGGTAGCGATTTTGATTAAAACACCATATAGTAAAGATATTTACATAAGAAATAAAATGTATATATTGAATTTTCTGGAATAGCCTTTGAAGTCCTCTTCATTCAGAAGGAATTTTGTACAATTTTGTATCCGGTAAAATTAAGCTATAGACGAAAACGTACTACACAAGTACTGTAGATCTCTTTAAAACACGCAACTTATTTCAAATAACTTTTTGTGGCATAAGCCATTTCCGAGATATCCGTTATTAATGGTTCGAATAGTTTAATACATAGCCCTTCTTTTAAAGTCCTGTCAACATTTGGTTGTTTCTCGCGATTCTATTAAAACTTTATGAAGTTTTAAGACCAGCGTACAACATCCAGTTCTTAAACATTTGACTGTCGTTCCCTTTGTATCTATAACGAAATATGTAATGTAGCTATTTCTGCAAAAATTTATATGGATTAAAATGAAGTGAATATAAAAATAAGCTTTGGTAAGACTAGTTTATACACCCACTAATAAACGATAGAGGGTAGAGAAAGTCATGTGAATGTATTACCGGATTTTTTCAGTCTGATTCTTCCTTTACAACTTTGCCCTACACACGACTTGTGTGAAAAAACAATTACCGAATGTATTCTTGCCTGTACATACTTTTACTTTTACCATTGTAGCGGGAGGTCTAGGCATCCTAGGGGTTAAAGCGAATTGAGCGGGGAACTGAATCTAAGGTCAAAGTTGTTTCTCCAAAATGTTGTCTGTTTTTATAAAGGGCATAAAAATGTTTTTCACATGAAATTACAGAAGCAGAAAGTACGTATTTAATCTAATCCTTCATCGTGTAAAAGCGCTAGGTATTTAATTTACAAACGTAAACGTTTTTTTATATAATTAACAGGCTTGTTTTACATCCAAATTGTAGCTTTCGTTTGAATTGCTTGTCGATATTGACATTAAAATGTTCATGTAGCCATAAACCTAATTGATGCTAGTGCACGCTGTTGCGCTCCAGCGCAAATGAAACAATACAGCTAATAATTATCCTAGCTCTTGTGTCGTGACAGTAGACGCAACTAACTACAAAAACAAATATACGATGGATGATTGTATATTTTTTGTATCCTTGGAAAACATTGTTTTTCCTCATGACATTTATTTTAATACTCTGTTTATAGCACAGAGAGCAGACGGTTATATGCTACATTTACAATAATTAGTTTTCAGCATCTTGGTCTTGTAGCACAGTCGCTAGAAACTCGGGTTCAATTCCCGGCTGCGCTCGGGAATGTTTTCTTTAAATAAGGTTTCTCGGTATGCCCAGAGTCTGGTACGTGTTTGTATACCTTGTTATCGGTTATTTAACAACCACTTCACTCACGATTTCAGCTAAAGGGACAAAAATCTGAGCACATGTCAATCACACACTTAACTATCATACAATTATGACAGTCAATCCACAATCAGTACAACTATAGAGCACCAAAGTAGGTAATTAAGGAGAGAGCGAGGCCACTTTTTTGGGCATGTATGGGAAAGGATAGGGAAAACGAGGCTAGATGGGGCGGTTCAAGGAGGAAAATGGGTTTATATGGGAGAGATAGGGAATACGACGACCAATACTATGCTAGACAGGGTTGAAGGAGGGAAATACGTTTATATGGAAGAGATAGTAGAGAGCTGTTAGGCTAGACAGAGGCTGAGGAGTAGAGTATGGTTTATATGAAAGATATAGGAAAAACGAGGAGAGGTATTACACTAGACAGAGTAGAAGGGTAGAGTATGTCTTTTATATGAGAGAGGTAGGGAACAGGAGGAGGGGTGTTAGGCTAGACAGAGGTTGAGGAGTAGAGTATGGTTTATATGAGAGAAATAGGAAAACGAGGAGAGGTGTTAGACCAGACAGAGTTGAAGGGTACAGTATGTCTTTTATATGAGAGAGGTAGGGAACAGGAGGAGAGATGTTAGGCTAGACAGAGTTGAAGGGTAGAGCTTGTCTTTATATATGAGACAGTTAAGGAACAGGGGGTAGGGATGATAGGCTAGACAGAGGTCAAGAAGTAGAGTATGGTTTATATGAGATATAGGAAAACCAGGAGAGGTATTAGGCTAAGGAGTTTGAGTATGCGTTTATAAGGAGAGACGAGAAAACGGAGAGATCCTATGCTAGGATAGACAGCTGTTAAAGGTAGAATGTGTTTTCTATAGGTTAGATAGGAACCCAAGGAGTGATACTCAGCAAGAGAAGGGCAGGAGGGAATGCGCTTTATGAGAGGTAGGGGATACGGGGAGCGCTGTTAGGCTAGACAGAGGTACAGGAGTAGAGTATGGTTTATATGAGAGGTATAGGGAAACGAGGAGAGTCGGTAGGCTAGACAGATAGTGAAGCAGTAGGAATATGGACTTATATACAGGAGAGATAGGGAATAGGAGGGGAGGGGCTAGACTTTGAAAGCGACTTTAGACGTGAACTTAGTGGCAAACTGTTTCATGTCAATGTTCTAGACATGCCCATCACGTAACACATTCAGGGAAGAGGTGGCTGCAAAGGGAAAAAGGTGACCAGTAAAGGGAAAAAGGTAACCAGCAAAGGGAAAAATGAGACCAGCAAAGGGAAAAACGTGACCAGCAAAGGGAAAAAGGTGACCAGCAAAGGGAAAAAGGTGACCAGCAAAGGGAAAAAGGTGACCAGCAAAGGGAAAAACGTGACCAGCAAAGGGAAAAAGGTGACCAGCCAAGGGAAAAATGTGACCAGCAAAGGGAAAAACGTGACCAGCAAAGGGAAAAAGGTGACCAGCAAAGGGAAAAAAGGTGACCAGTAAAGGGAAAAACGTGACCAGCAAAGGGAAAAAGGTGACCAGCAAAGGGAAAAAGGTGACCAGCAAAGGGGAAAATGTGACCAGCAAAGGGAAAAAGGTGACCAGTAAAGGAAAAATGTGACCAGTAAAGGGAAAAAAGGTGACCAGCAACGGGAAAAAGGTGACCAGCAAAGGGAAAAAGGTGACCAGCAAAGGGAAAAAGGTGACCAGTAAAGGGAAAAAGGTGACCAGCAAAGGGAAAAAGGTGACCAGCAAAGGGAAAAAGGTGACCAGCAAAGGGAAAAAAGGTGACCAGTAAAGGGAAAAAGGTGACCAGCAAAGGGAAAAATGTGACCAGCAAATGAAAAATGTGACCAGCAAAGGGAAAAAGGTGACCAGTAAAGGGAAAAATGTGACCAGTAAAGGGAAAAAAGGTGACCAGCAACGGGAAAAAGGTGACCAGCAAAGGGAAAAAGGCGAGCAGCAAAGGGAAAAAGGTGACCAGCAAAGGGAAAAAGGTGTCCAGTAAAGGGAAAAATGTGATCAGCAACGGGAAAAAAGGTGACCAGCAAAGGGAAAAACGTGACCAGCAATGGGAAAAAAGGTGACCAGCAAAGGGAAAAAAGGTGATCAGCAAAGGGAAAAATGTGACCAGCAACGGGAAAAAGGTGACCAGCAAAGGGAAAAGCTAACCCACTCACACTAGCAGGTAAGTAATTCAGTTAGTATCATAGGGTAGGACAGATCCTGGGAAGCGGATATAGCATAGTTCCGTATGATGTTACAGGTAATTCAGCGAGTATCGTAGGTATTTAGGATAATGCAAGTAACATAGGTGTTTAGAGTCACTCAGTTAGTATCACAAGAGGCTAGTTTCCAGGGGCAGAACGTATCATAGATGCATATTTTTCACAGGCAATTCAGCTAGTATCGGAGGGTATTTAAGCTAATTCAGCTGGTATTACAAGAGGCGGACTGCATCATAGCAGTGTATGATTTCACAGGTAATTCAGTTAGTATCGTAGGTATTTAGGCTAATTCATCTAGTATCACAGGAGGATAGATTCCAGGGGTTGGGTATAGCATAGTAACTCAGCTAGTATCGTAGGTATTTAGCATAATTCAAGTGTCATAGGTGTTTAGAGTAGTTAAGCTAGCATTACAGGAGGGTGGGTTCCAGGGTCGGTTATAACGTAGTTTCGTATTTTACAGATAGTTCAGGTAATATCGTAAGTATTTGGGTAATCAGCATAGTTTCACAGATACTCGTGATAATTTCGATCAGAGATTTGTATCACAGCTATTTAAGGTAAATGCAGGTGATTCAGGTTGTATCAATGGTATTTGAGTCATTTTAACAGGTAATTCATCTAGTATCATTGATATTTGGGGCAAACCAGATAGTATCACACGTGATCGTGCTAATTTAGAACAGGAATTGGTATCAGAGCTAGTTAAGGTAATTTCACATGATTCGGCTAGTATCACAGGTATTTAAGTCATTTTAGCAGGTAATTCAACTAGTATCACAGGTACTCATGGTAATATAGAGAGTAATTAGATCATAAACATTTCTCATCCAACGTTACAACAATTTATATACTTTTTTCTAAATCTTACAAACTTATTATATGTTAAACAGTTATAAACTGCAGAGATAAACTGCATATGGTTCACAAATTAAAAAGCTTTGCGTCAACATACCTTTATTTAAGTTCGTTGTAGGTGCCTCTCCCCTTTATCTAGGCTTCAGACTAACACTAGTATTTGCTCCTAATGGTAGGGGTACCGCCTCCCCCTTCCATCTTCCCCTTTCTTCACCATTTGTCTGCTATGTGCATACACAGCACATGAGTAAACTTTAATTATTTAAATTGTAGACTCGCTGAGAAAATCTTCATCTTCGGGTTACATTCTCTTAAGTACTGTTTGTAATACTGTAATGTCCATACGCATAGGTAGTTATTCCATCCTCAGCAATAATTCTTTTATCATCAAAGGGATTCAATGTAATTTTATTCACTTGCACTGTGGTAACAGAATGCTTTCGTGATAGGATTAGATTCATGGGCGTTCTGATGATTTCACAGGTTTTAAGACAGTCTGTATAGCTGTCAAACGAAATGTACTGCTTAATAGCGCTACGTTTTATACCTTTAATCTTTTTATCATTGATCCTTGAATATCTAAGGCATACATCTTAGGACGTAGTCCAACAAAGCGCAGGATGATTTTGCTATTAGCCTCATCTTTAAATTTTCCCAATACCTTCTTGTTCTGAGTAGAGTAACATATACGGTTGGCAGGGTAATCAGCTGTATCGAGATGCTCAAGAAAACGTAGCTTGTCCTGGTACACATCTTCAGTTGTTACACGATGAATGAATGAATCAGTGTCCATATACATAAGCTTCAGGTTTTCAGCTCCATAATAAGGCAACAACACGTCGTAATGATAGTGATACATTAATGTCTTGGAGATGTCCAACACACTCATACCAATGAATATAGACTTGTTGAATACATTCTGACGAGAGGCCATATGTACAGCAGCTACAATGATAGCAGCAATAGATCCTGCAGCTACAGAAACATCACCCGCAGCCTGGACAATAGCTGTAACAGAAGCAAATACAATAGCTACCGTAGCAGATACAGCAACTGTACGACAATAGATGTAACAGATCTTACAGCTGTAGCAACATCTGCTACAATAACAGCAGCGACAAACACCAGTTACATAACAGCTGTAGGAGCAGCAGCAGGAAAGATTTAGCACTCTTAGCAATAGCAAGCATCACAGCAAAGATATTCCAGCTGTAGCTTCACCCACCGCAGCAACAGCAGTCATCACTCCAGCTGTAAGATCAAATACGGAGCTGAAGTAGTAGATACAACATTGTAACATCAGCTACAGCAATAACAGTATCAGATCAGGTAGATGTAACAGCATTAGACATAGTCAGCACAATACCTATAGAGAAGCAAATACAGCAGCTATCGTAGCAGATACAGAGACTGTACAACAATACCTGTAACAGACCCCACAGCTGTAGCAGCATCTGCTATAACAATAGCATTAGCCGTCGGATTACATAACAACTGCAGCAGCTAGAGATTTAGCAGTGTTTAGCAATAGCAAGCATCACAGCAATGATATTCCAGCTGTAGATTCCCCTACCACAGCAACAGCAGTCATTACAACAACATCAACAGTAAATACGACAGATGTAGTAGCAGATACAGCATCTATAGCAACAGAAGCTACAACGATAGCAGCAATAGATCCTGCAGACACAATCAGCACAATAGCTGTAGCAAAAGCAAATACAATTACTATCGTAGCAGATACAGCAGCTGTACAACAATAGATGTAACAGATCCTACAGCTGTAGCAACATCTGATACAATAATAGCAGCGACAACAACCGGTTACATTACAGCTGTAGCAGCAGCAGCTAATCCATTTTTTGTTCAAATGTAGCAGCTTTATCAGTTAAATCAATGCTTCATTAAACAAGGATTGTAAGGGTAGACGTCTCTTCCCTTTATATAGGCCTGAGACTAACACTAGTATTTGCTCCTAATGACAATGGTTACCGCCTCCCCTTCCATCTTCTCCTTTCTTCACCATTTGTCTGCTATGTGAATACACAGCACATGAGTAAACTTTAATTTTTTAACATTGTAGACTCGCGGAGATCATCAAAGGGATTCAATGTAGTTTTATTCACTTGCACAGTAGTAGCAGCGTGCTTTCATGATAAGATTAGATTCATACGCGTTCTGATGATTTCACAGGTTTTAAGACAATCAGTATAATTCTCAAATGTAAAGTACCGCTTAATAGCACTACGTTTATACCCTTAATCTTTTTTATCATTGAACCGTGGATATCTAAGGCATACATCTTAGCTCGTAGTCCGACAAAGCGCTGGATGATTTTACCATTAGCCTCATCTTTAGATTTCCCAAGCACTTTGTTTAGAGCTGAATAGCATATATAGTTGACAGGGTAATCAGCTGTATCCAGATGCTCAAGTAAACGTAACTTGTCCTGGTACACATCTTCAGTCATCACACGGTGAATGAACGAATCAGTGTCCATATACATGAGCTTCAGGTTTTCAGATCCATAATATGGCAGCAACACATAATGATAGTGGTACATTAATGTCTTGGAGATATCCAATACACTCATACCGATGTATATAGGCTTGTTGAACACGATCTGACGAGAGGCCATATGCACAGCAGCTAGATTGACGGCATATATTGTTCGATCGATAAACGTAGGCTTGACGATCAGCTTCTCTAGAGTCTTCTAATTTATCACCAGTCGTATATCCATACGATCAGACAGAAGTGGGTGGGGGCTAATTAGTGGGGGTGGGGCTAATAAGCATATTAATTGCACATTCTTGCATATTAATTGATCTAGAAGGCCCATTTCTATACTACTGATTAATCGCTTATATCTCCTGAATGAAAAGAGATAGAACAATGGGATAAAAAGTAATCTATTCTTTGGAATGCGCCGCATCCTTGAGATATTAATCCAAGTTGGCCGGGATGCCTGGGTTCGAATCCTAGGAGGGATTACAAATTCATCTTCTAATAACTCAGAGACTAATTAAGATAAAGACGCCAAATAAATTTTATTACATTAATGTCATTAGGTAATTTCTTCTGAATGTACACTTGGGTACCTGGTGTCCTGAGTTCGATCTTTAATCTTTAAATCGCCATTATCTCGGAAACTAAGAAAGGCAGAGGGATGGACCAAAGCAGGTTTGATAGCTGTTATAATGCGTAATTAATACTGTATATAATTTTCAATCAGTTGTCCCTAGTTCGAATCCCGATCTTTCAGTGACTTCCTTAATTTTCTGCTATACTCTAGAATATAACACTTAGATTGATGCCGTAACTGTATACAGCTCTTTTTAACATACCAAACTAATATTGCAAATAATTTTGTTTCTGGTGTTCTGGGTTCGAATACCGATAAAATGTAATCTAATTATAAATTTAATAACTCCTAAACCAATTAAGATAAAGACGCCAAATAAATTTTGTTACGTTTATGTTGTTAGGTAGTATCTTGTGGATGTGTAATTAGATACCTGATGTCCTGGGTTCGATCCTTAATTTTTAAATCTTCATTATCTCGGATACTAGGAGAGGTAGAGGAGTGGACCAAAGCATGATTGATAGCTCTTATAATAGGTAATTAACGCTGTATATAATTGTCAAGCAGTTCTGCATGGTTCGATTCCCCATCTTTTAATGAGTTCCTTAATTTCCCTCTGTACACTAGAATTTATCACTTAGATCGATGATGTAACTGCATGCAGCTTTGTTTAACATGTCAAGCTAATATTATAAATTATTTTGTTCCTGGTGTTCTGGGTTCGAATACCGATTTAATGAAATTTACTTATAAATTTAATAACTCGTAATCTAACTTAAATAGACACGTCAAGTAAACCGTAAACAGAGTACCTAGTCCCTAAATATCGTCATCATTATAAAAAGTACTTTAAAGTACTTAGATCGAATCCCTAAGGGGTGATTTCATATATCTTCAAGCCTATGAATCCTATCAGGTTCGAGTAAAGATTAAATGCTTGATGCTGATGCGGGGGAGCTAAATTACTAAAATATATTTATTACAAGTATTAGCGGGTTCGATTCTAGAAGCTTAGAATCTCTGTAACTCTGGAAAAATTGCTTTTCTCGTGATTGTAGTGAAATGTAATGGTCTTTCTGAAAGAAGATGGAAAGGAAGAATTGAAAAGGGAATGAAAACATGAAATAATGTAGTATATACATACATTTAAGTAAATAAGGGGGAAAATCTTCTACGCTACCTTTTAAGGCTTTGAGATTGTGCTAGCTTTGGTGTAATGGGTGTTGGTAGGCTTTGAATGGAACATCTGACTGAATGAGCGTGTGGGAATACTTCTCTTGTTGGTGTGACAGCATATATAGCTAATTACGAGACGAGTTTAAACGTGTTTGATACTGCCAGACATCCTGTCTCTGGGTGTGACGTCATAGACATCGAGCATCCTATAGAACTTAACGATCTGCCTTTCCTGCCTGAGTGTACGAAACCATTGAAATCATATACAAAGAAACTGATACCTCGTCTTGGACCTCGAAAGAAGTATGTAGTACATTACATGGCTTTGAAGCAAGCTCTTAATCATGGGTTACGACTAAAAAAATCCATCGTGTGCTGCAATTCCAAGTCACAGTGGTTAAAACCTTATGTGGAAGTTAACAACAGGCTACTACAATAAGCTGCAAATGATTTCGAGAAGGACGTCTACAGCTCTTTAACAACGTCATGTTTGGAAAAACTATGGAGAATCTGACTGATCGTATGGATATACGACTGGTGATAAATTAGAAGACTCTAGAGAAGCTGATCGTCAAGCCTACGTTTATCGATCGAACAATATATGCCGTCAATCTAGCTGCTGTGCATATGGCCTCTCGTCAGATCGTGTTCAACAAGCCTATATACATCGGTATGAGTGTGTTGGATATCTCCAAGATATTAATGTACCACTATCATTATGTGTTGCTGCCATATTATGGATCTGAAAACCTGAAGCTCATGTATATGGACACTGATTCGTTCATTCATCGTGTGATGACTGAAGATGTGTACCAGGACAAGTTACGTTTACTTGAGCATCTGGATACAGCTGATTACCCTGTCAACTATATATGCTATTCAGCTCTAAACAAAGTGCTTGGGAAATCTAAAGATGAGGCTAATGGTAAAATCATCCAGCGCTTTGTCGGACTACGAGCTAAGATGTATGCCTTAGATATCCACGGTTCAATGATAAAAAAGATTAAGGGTATAAACGTAGTGCTATTAAGCAGTACTTTACATTTGAGAGTTATACTGATTGTCTTAAAACCTGTGAAATCATCAGAACGCCTATAAATCTAATCTTATCATGAAAGCACGCTGCTACTACTGTGCAAGTGAATAAAATTACATTGAATCCCTTTGATGATCTCCGCGAGTCTACAATGTTAAAAAATTAAAGTTTACTCATGTGCTGTGTATTCACATAGCAGACAAATGGTGAAGAAAGGAGAAGATGGAAGGGGAGGCGGTAACCATTGTCATTAGGAGCAAATACTAGTGTTAGTCTCAGGCCTATATAAAGGGAAGAGACGTCTACCCTTACAATCCTTGTTTAATGAAGCATTGATTTAACTGATAAAGCTGCTACATTTGAACAAAAAATGGATTAGCTGCTGCTGCTACAGCTGTAATGTAACCGGTTGTTGTCGCTGCTATTATTGTATCAGATGTTGCTACAGCTGTAGGATCTGTTACATCTATTGTTGTACAGCTGCTGTATCTGCTACGATAGTAATTGTATTTGCTTTTGCTACAGCTATTGTGCTGATTGTGGCTAATGCTGCTACAGCTGCAGGATCTATTGCTGCTATCGTTGTAGCTGCTGTTGCTATAGATGCTGTATCTGCTACTACATCTGTCGTATTTACTGTTGATGTTGTTGTAATGACTGCTGTTGCTGTGGTAGGGGAATCTACAGCTGGAATATCATTGCTGTGATGCTTGCTATTGCTAAACACTGCTAAATCTCTAGCTGCTGCTGCAGTTGTTATGTAATGCGACGGCTACTGCTATTGTTATAGCAGATGCGGCTACAGCTGTGGGGTCTGTTACAGGTATTGTTGTACAGTCTCTGTATCTGCTACGATAGCTGCTGTATTTGCTTCTCTATAGGTATTGTGCTGACTATGTCTAATGCTGTTACACCTACCTGATCTGATACTGTTATTGCTGTAGCTGATGTTACAGTGTTGTATCTACTACTTCAGCTCCGTATTTGATGTTACAGCTGGAGTGATGACTGCTGTTGCTATGGTGGGTGAAGCTACAGCTGGAATATCTTTGCTGTGATGCTTGCTATTGCTAAGAGTGCTAAATCTTTCCTGCTGCTGCTCCTACAGCTGTTATGTAACTGGTGTTTGTCGCTGCTGTTATTGTAGCAGATGTTGCTACAGCTGTAAGATCTGTTACATCTATTGTCGTACAGCTGCTGTATCTGCTACGGTAGCTATTGTATTTGCTTCTGTTACAGCTATTGTCCAGGCTGCGGGTGATGTTTCTGTAGCTGCAGGATCTATTGCTGCTATCATTGTAGCTGCTGTACATATGGCCTCTCGTCAGATTGTATTCAACAAGTCTATATTCATTGGTATGAGTGTGTTAAACATCTCCAAGACATTAATGTATCACTATTATTACGACGTGTTGTTGCCTTATTATGGAGCTGAAAACCTGAAGCTTATGTATATGGACACTGATTCATTCATTCGTCGTGTAACAACTGAAGATGTGTACCAGGACAAGCTACGTTTTCTTGAGCATCTCGATACAGCTGATTACCCTGCCAACCATATATGTTACTCTACTCAGAACAAGAAGGTATTGGGAAAATTTAAAGATGAGGCTAATAGCAAAATCATCCTGCGCTTTGTTGGACTACGTCCTAAGATGTATGCCTTAGATATTCAAGGATCAATGATAAAAAGGTTAAAGGTATAAAACGTAGCGCTATTAAGCAGTACATTTCGTTTGACAGCTATACAGACTGTCTTAAAACCTGTGAAATCATCAGAACGCCCATGAATCTAATCCTATCACGAAAGCATGCTGTTACCACAGTGCAAGTGAATAAAATTACATTGAATCCCTTTGATGATAAAAGAATTATTGCTGAGGATGGAATAACTACCTATGCGTATGGACATTACAGCATTACAAACAGTACTTAAGAGAATGTAACCCGAAGATGAAGATTTTCTCAGCGAGTCTACAATTTAAATAATTAAAGTTTACTCATGTGCTGTGTATGCACATAGCAGACAAATGGTGAAGAAAGGGGAAGATGGAAGGGGGAGGCGGTACCCCTACCATTAGGAGCAAATACTAGTGTTAGTCTGAAGCCTAGATAAAGGGGAGAGGCACCTACAACGAACTTAAATAAAGGTATGTTGACGCAAAGCTTTTTAATTTGTGAACCATATGCAGTTTATCTCTGCAGTTTATAACTGTTTAACATATAATAAGTTTGTAAAATTTAGAAAAAAGTATATAAATTGTTGTAACGTTGGATGAGAAATGTTTATGATTCTACTTACTCTCTATATTACCATGAGTACCTGTGATACTAGTGGAATTACCTGCTAAAATGACTTAAATACCTGTCATACTAGCCGAATCATGTGAAATTACCTTAACTAGCTCTGATACGAATTCCTGTTCTAAATTAGCACGATCACCTGTGAAACTATCTGGTTTGCCCCAAATATCAATGATACTAGATGAATTACCTGTTAAAATGACTCAAATACCATTGATAAAACCTGAATCACCTGCATTTACCTTAAATAGCTGTGATACAAATCTCTGATCGTAATTATCACGAGTATCTGTGAAACTATGCTGATTACCCAAATACTTACGATATTACCTGAACTATCTGTAAAATACGAAACTACGTTATAACCGACCCTGGAACCCACCCTCCTGTAATGCTAGCTTAACTACTCTAAACACCTATGACACTTGAATTATGCTAAATACCTACGATACTAGCTGAGTTACTATGCTACCCAACCCCTGGAATCTATCCTCCTGTGATACTAGATGAATTAGCATAAATACCTACGATACTAACTGAATTACCTGTGAAATCATACACTGCTATGATGCAGTCCGCCTCTTGTAATACCAGCTGAATTAGCTTAAATACCCTCCGATACTAGCTGAATTGCCTGTGAAAAATATGCATCTATGATACGTTCTGCCCCTGGAAACTAGCCTCTTGTGATACTAACTGAGTGACTCTAAACACCTGTGTTACTTGCATTATCCTAAATACCTACGATACTCTCTGAATTACCTGTAACATCATACGGAACTATGCTATATCCGCTTCCCAGGATCTGTCCTACCCTATGATACTAACTGAATTACTTACCTGCTAGTGTGAGTGGGTTAGCTTTTCCCTTTGCTGGTCACCTTTTTCCCGTTGCTGGTCACATTTTTCCCTTTGCTGATCACCTTATTTCCTTTGCTGGTCACCTTTTTTCCCATTGCTGGTCACGTTTTTCCCTTTGCTGGTCACCTTTTTTCCCGTTGCTGATCACATTTTTCCCTTTACTGGACACCTTTTTCCCTTTGCTGGTCACCTTTTTCCCTTTGCTGCTCGCCTTTTTCCCTTTGCTGGTCACCTTTTTCCCGTTGCTGGTCACCTTTTTTCCCTTTACTGGTCACATTTTTTCCCTTTACTGGTCACCTTTTTCCCTTTGCTGGTCAAATTTTTCATTTGCTGGTCACATTTTTCCCTTTGCTGGTCACCTTTTTCCCTTTGCTGGTCACCTTTTTCCCTTTACTGGTCACCTTTTTCCCTTTGCTGGTCACCTTTTTCCCTTTGCTGGTCACCTTTTTCCCGTTGCTGGTCACCTTTTTTCCCTTTACTGGTCACATTTTTCCTTTACTGGTCACCTTTTTCCCTTTGCTGGTCACATTTTCCCCTTTGCTGGTCACCTTTTTCCCTTTGCTGGTCACCTTTTTCCCTTTGCTGGTCACGTTTTTCCCTTTACTGGTCACCTTTTTTCCCTTTGCTGGTCACCTTTTTCCCTTTGCTGGTCACGTTTTTCCCTTTGCTGGTCACATTTTTCCCTTGGCTGGTCACCTTTTTCCCTTTGCTGGTCACGTTTTTCCCTTTGCTGGTCACCTTTTTCCCTTTGCTGGTCACCTTTTTCCCTTTGCTGGTCACCTTTTTCCCTTTGCTGGTCACGTTTTTCCCTTTGCTGGTCTCATTTTTCCCTTTGCTGGTTACCTTTTTCCCTTTACTGGTCACCTTTTTCCCTTTGCAGCCACCTCTTCCCTGAATGTGTTACGTGATGGGCATGTCTAGAACATTGACATGAAACAGTTTGCCACTAAGTTCACGTCTAAAGTCGCTTTCAAAGTCTAGCCCCTCCCCTCCTATTCCCTATCTCTCCTGTATATAAGTCCATATTCCTACTGCTTCACTATCTGTCTAGCCTACCGACTCTCCTCGTTTCCCTATACCTCTCATATAAACCATACTCTACTCCTGTACCTCTGTCTAGCCTAACAGCGCTCCCCGTATCCCCTACCTCTCATAAAGCGCATTCCCTCCTGCCCTTCTCTTGCTGAGTATCACTCCTTGGGTTCCTATCTAACCTATAGAAAACACATTCTACCTTTAACAGCTGTCTATCCTAGCATAGGATCTCTCCGTTTTCTCGTCTCTCCTTATAAACGCATACTCAAACTCCTTAGCCTAATACCTCTCCTGGTTTTCCTATATCTCATATAAACCATACTCTACTTCTTGACCTCTGTCTAGCCTATCATCCCTACCCCCTGTTCCTTAACTGTCTCATATATAAAGACAAGCTCTACCCTTCAACTCTGTCTAGCCTAACATCTCTCCTCCTGTTCCCTACCTCTCTCATATAAAAGACATACTGTACCCTTCAACTCTGTCTGGTCTAACACCTCTCCTCGTTTTCCTATTTCTCTCATATAAACCATACTCTACTCCTCAACCTCTGTCTAGCCTAACACCCCTCCTCCTGTTCCCTACCTCTCTCATATAAAAGACATACTCTACCCTTCAACTCTGTCTAGTGTAATACCTCTCCTCGTTTTTCCTATACCTTTCATATAAACCATACTCTACTCCTCAGCCTCTGTCTAGCCTAACAGCTCTCTACTATCTCTTCCATATAAACGTATTTCCCTCCTTCAACCCTGTCTAGCATAGTATTGGTCGTCGTATTCCCTATCTCTCCCATATAAACCCATTTTCCTCCTTGAACCGCCCCATCTAGCCTCGTTTTCCCTATCCTTTCCCATACATGCCCAAAAAAGTGGCCTCGCTCTCTCCTTAATAACCTACTCACCAACATGTGCCATAACGTTAAAACAAACATCAAATGCGAGGAATCCTATTTAAATATCCCAATGATTATTTATTCATACATAAGTTTATTACTTTCTTACCACCTGCTTACAGCAGGTAGAGAAAGCATTGCATTCCACTAAAACATTATATATATATATATATATATATATATATTCGGAAATATATGTTTTGAAGTTCCCTGAATAAATAAGTAAATTTAGAAAAAAAATCATGCACGCGCGCGTGTTTCCGAACAGCATAACTCAAAAACGAAATCGGATAAATACCAAGCTGGATGTTTAAGTTCAACATCTATCAAGGATGCATCACTTAGATTTTCAAGAAATTATCTATACCCCAAACTACGCTTTACATAGAAAAAATTCTTTATTTTTTATTTTCCTAAAACGTCTCTAACGATTTCGATTGAAATGCCATGTGTTTAAAATGTCTATATGACTATTAAAGTATATATCTTGAGTTTTTTCCCAAATAGACTGTGAAGTCCTTTACGTTATGTATACAGTTCATGTAATAACATTTTGTATTATTGATAAACCATTAGAGAAAGAAAAATTTAGTTCTCGTTAATTTATGCCAAACAATTATTTTTGTTGCGTTAACCATTTCCGAGATATTCGTTGTTATTAATTTGAATTTTTCATAGATATTTGAAGTGTTAATGGGATGCAAAGAGTGGAATTTCAAAGCCCTACACGCTTTTTAAAGATTTAACTTCAACCACCACCATCTCTCTTGTACCTACAATGAAACGTGTAATGAAAGAATTTCTGTAAACGCTTACCTCGATTAATATAAAGTAGATAGAAAAATAAGTTTTCGTAAGAATAATTTGTAAAAAGATATGTCTACCATAGTGGGTAGAGAAACTCATGTGAATGTGACCATAAATTTTAGATTTTTTGTTTGCACCCAATTCATGTTAATCACGCTATGACTAGGACAAGCTAACGGGGCACCACAGGAGGCTACAAACCGCAGGCAGTTCATAGAGACAAACAGAGGTACCTAACGATTCTAAGCTTGAAGACCTGATCATACAGCCGGGCCGCTCAAAGGAGGCGTCTCTCTGGCGGAGTCGGGGAGAACTCGACCCACCTTAAAGTGACGCAAAGAAGGCTGCCATCTGGTAGGACCGAGAATAACTTTCCAATGAGCAAGCATCTGCGCCATCTGTCCGACACCACTGACACTGCATAGCCTCAAGTCCACCTGAAACATGAAAGGGGAAACGAAATGAGAGGGAATCTGAGTAAAGGAAATTGCCTACTGACCCGGAGAAACTACAAAAAAAAATGGTCAAAGTGGCCAGTCGGGTGGGAATTGAACCCGGGGCCTCCCAAATGTGAGTTTGACATGTTATTGCGGAACCATCTCGCTCATTAGAACTCACATTTTGTTATACGTAGCACACAGTAGCATAAAAACCGCTTATAAAAAAACTCAACGTGTGTCTCTCTGTGTGTGGTGTGTGTGTGTGTGTGTGTGTGTGTGTGTGTGTGTGTGTGTGTGTGTGTGTAATATGACTCAAACTCGGAATTTAGACAAGAACAAAAGTCGGGCGATAAGCAGAATGTATCAAAACTCAACAGCAAAACTTCAGGAATGGATTCCTCATATAGAGAGAAGAATAAAAGGTTACAACAACCATCCTACCATCTCTGTGGTTAAGCCCTACCCAGGGCAGGTACACAGAAGCATTACTTAGGCTCATCACAAGCCTACCAGACTGTAGTGGAGTAGTGATTACAACAACATAGGTCTGGAAATGCATAGTTACACCTTTGTTCCACCTTTTATGTGCAGGGTTCACTATGATTCTGTAACGGCAGCTGGAACACTCATCTCGTGACAATGTACACCCACGAAGAGCTTGCGAGCATGCATTACACA
This sequence comes from Deroplatys truncata, assembly GCA_030765065.1. NCBI lineage: Eukaryota > Metazoa > Arthropoda > Insecta > Mantodea > Mantidae > Deroplatys > Deroplatys truncata. The sequence continues at coordinate 130,922,667 of CM060980.1, forward strand.
TTATTCGTATAGTTTCGTCGCCTCTGTGAACATGGGAGTTTGCACGTCCCCCAGACAACTGGTGACGGCCATGAAGGAGAGGAGGAAGCTGTACTCAACGCTGTGGATACAAGGCCTGGAATCAGCACTATGCAGTAGGCAGTCAGGTTTGCACAGGAATATGGCGCAAATGACGATCTGGAGACTGTTACGAGAAAATCTGCTGTTTCCTTATACTGCCGAACTTATGCTATAAAGCTACATTTTTCATACGCTCCTTTTCCCTGCATTCCAGTGTCATTTGTTCTAATTCTCTCAGTGCTTTACTTAGTCTACGGGATCTCTATACCCAACGCCCATTTGTTCAGAAAATCCATGATCAGTTGCACTCTTTCTATTTTTCTGGCTTTCGGGTAGCCTTTATCTGGGTTCCTGGACATATTGGCATTGTAGAAAAGAACAGGCAGATCAGGCAGCGAAGGCTGCGATTCTACACTCTGGTAAACGGGTTCTCCGCTGCCTATGTACAGATTTGAAGGCTTTTTTGTGCAGAAAGATACTCTCTCAATGGCATGAGGAGTGGTGTATGTTTCTACGGCCAAACTCCGAGAAGTCAAGGCTACAACGCTTCCCTGACGTTGTTCTCGTCTACCACGTCACGAGGAGACCGTGCTTGCTTGGTTTTGTATTGGCCACTGTTATTTGTCATAGCTACCTCCTTAGAGGTGATCCCCGTCTCGTATCGCCACTGCAAAGCTGCAAAGTGCCCCTAACGGTGAAGCATTTCTTCACCCAGTGTCGTTACTATTCCGCCCTTCGCGAACGACTTAGACTCTCTCCTAATTTAATTACGGTTTTAGGGGATGACTCTGCCTCTATCACCAAGCTTTTTCGCTATGTTAAATTCGGTGGTTTCCTTACAATTTATTCTGTAGTTTCTGGTGTATTAATGACTTTCAAACTGTGTCAGTACTGACTTAAATGCTTGTGTTTGCTGAGAATTAGTTCTGATATATATTGATTTGTGAGCTTTTTAGTGTATAATGTGTATTTTTTGTTTATTTTTCTACTTTTGTAATCTCAGTTGCTTAGCCCTGCAATAGTTTTGCATGTATTGCTTATGTATTTGGCATGAATAAATCTTTAGCCAGAGGGTGACGCCGATGACCAAAGTAGTTTTGCGCCACTCAAACAGCTATTTCTACTACTACCGTATCATCTGCAGCGTGTGCAAACATGGTCGCTGACGGATTATCCTGCCGCTGGTTCCTGAAACACTGCGGTATGACGCCTAACTACGCAGCTGTTGTATTGTTCACAAATGAGGCTTCACAAAGGACCGAATCCAGAATTTCCATAACCAACACGTGTGGGCGGACACAAATCCCCATGCAAGCATTTAATCTGTTTACCAACAAAGGTTCTCCATTTACATCTGGACAGGCGTTGGTGAGTGCTTGTTGGGACCCTAGGCTCTTCCGGGAAGGTTTATTGCACAGAGCTACACACAGTTCTTGCGCACCACATTACCTGATTACTTGGAAGACATTCCACTTGCATCCCATCCACAAATGCACTCGTACTTTATGCATGATGTTCCGTACATTTCAGTCTGTTTGTCTGGCCGCAGGTACCTGAATGCATATTTTCCTGAGCGCTGGATAGACAGAAGTGGACCGGTTACTTGGCCACCACGCCCTCCTGACTTGGCGGCCCATGTACTCGTAAAGTCTCTCGTGTAAGCGAACTCTCCATACCGAAACCAGGTCCACTAAGGAACAACACCGACAACAAGCTCTGCAGACCTCTAATCTACAGGTATTTCACAACACTCAGACTCCTGCCCCCACCATCCTATTCACTGAGCATCACATGTAGACGATCTTATTTCACTCATACCTAAATAACGTACCACCCCCCTTCTAACCAAACTACTAAACTAACCACGATCCTACTAACAACACCATCTATCTCCCTGGGTGCTGCACAGACTTAGGTATGTGCTGTCTCCCAGGACACAATTCACGCGCTCGCATGCACGGCATGCCAGCTAGGAACTAACATTTACTAACCGGGGTGCTAACGCGGAACCCAACCACTAACTGTATGAAATCCCTCTACTAACATAGCACCCTGTCTTCCTAGACACGCATGATTAGTTTACTAACAGCATGTGCATGGGGAGACGATGTAGCCTCTGAGGATGATCGTCACCGGGGGTGGCGGGGGTGGGGCCACCCCCACAAAAAAAACTCTCCATGCGCGCATTGTGACACCCTGTCAGACAGTACGCACTACACCGGGCGTGTTTGCTCATGTGCATAACTCAATGAGACGATGAGCGTAGGCCTATATTCAGGCAGGAGGTCATTTTGAACATTTCCTCTGAGACATCAGAGTATTCCAGCTGCTGTTACAGCGCACAGTGAACTCTGTAACATAAAAGGTGGAATAAATTTGTAATTATGCATTTTCGGGCCCACGTTTTTATAACATTTTTTCTTGTCTCTATATGAGAAATTCATTCCTGGAATTTTACGTTGAGTTTTTGTGCATTTTGTATACAAGAAATTTTATAAAATATTACCTGCTCCAAACAAACAGTTTAATGGAAAAATATATACGTTTTTAAATGGTCATGGAGAAGCAGCCATTAGGGGTTTAGGGTGGCGAAGAAGGGGAGAGTAAATGAAATGCTACCGCAGTTTAGCTCTCTTTTACTTGTGCAAATTACACTATCTTCTTCTACCCAGCAACTGAATAGTATAGCCGTCGTGTACATATATTCTGAGTTAGGTACCTAGCAGATGCTATGCTATGGCACCTTCACGTAAAATGAAAACGCAATGCTTTCTAGTGTGATATCCACTTAACACGGGTATGCAACCTACACGTTTCGATTTAAAAATAAAATTTGTTGTGTTACACTCACATGACTTTCTCTACTCTTGTACAAACTATATTTACAAACGCTTATTCCCCATCTATTTCATATTAATCGAGATAAACTTTTGCAGACCCTATCTTATTGCTAATTTTCTTGTAGATGTAGGGGAAAATATATTTACAAGGGCAATATAGAAAAACAGTAGCCTTTAAGCACATATATATCTCTTAATAGCTGGTTGCTAGGTGCAGCACCATTCTCTTTGCCACAGATTAATACTCTTTGCATATCCAAGACAAAAAAATGAATAACGAATTCCCATTTGAGAAAAGTATTGAAAAATTTAAGGGAATAACAAGCAATATCTCGAAAATGGTTCACTCAACAAAAAAATGTATATGGCATAAATTGTGTATTTTAACGCGATCTACATTTTTTGTGTAGTAAACTTTTGTCTATCTCTTATGGTTTATCAGTTATGCAAAAGTCGTTGACAATGAAGAATACTTTTGGAGACATTCCCAGAAAATTCTAGATATACATTTTATTTGTCATGAAAATACCTTAAACATATGATATTTTAATAAAAATCGTTAGAGCCATTTTTGAGAAAATTCAAATTTTCGAAAAATCTTCTATGTGAAGGGTAATCTGGGGTGGGGGGATTTTCTTGAAAACCCTCGTGTCGCATCTCTGGAAGATACTGAACCTAAATACCAAGTTTGGTGTTTATCCGACTGTTCGTTTCTGAGTTATGCTGTTCACAGACACACAGATGCACACACACACACACACACACACACACACACGGACATGTTTCCAAAAAAAATTTGATTCAGGGGGTCTCAAAACATGTATTTCCGGTGAAATCTCGGTATCGAATTTTTGGGTGGAATACAATACTTCCCCTACTTACTATACGTAGTAGAGAAAGTAATAAATACAGTACAAATTGATCACTATATATATATATATATATATATATATATATATATATATATATATATATTGTAGATGAAATCTGTTGGGAGCAGTGCTGAGCAAATACCTTCTTGAGTACAGAAACCGCTCCTGGACAAATTATAACAATCACTATGTTAATTTAAAGAACTAACAAGAGGATATTCCGTCCGATATGATCCTATCCGCTTAAAGGTCTTTAAACTTACAACACAAGAGAGAAAGAGAGAGGGAGGCTGTGTGTGCGGGCGCGCACACATAAGTGTACAATGCACATAAGGCGTAACAAACAAAACAACTAACAACAAATGGAAATAGAAAAAGAATGAGAGAGGAGAGGAAACTCGCAAGACTAAACAAATAACAAGCTGGAAATAACGTGTTATTCAGTGTGAAAGCTTTCATTCTAAACAAAGAAGGTTTATAATGCCTCAACTTCGATACTCCGGATTAGCAGGCAAATAGGCGACCTAATACATCTTTGTATTATTTCATTTGTCCAACATTTTGCATGGGTTGATAGACGATTTGTATTATTATTATTATTATTATTATTATTATTATTATTATTATTATTATTATTTATTATTATGTTACTGATGATAATTTGATGAAAACGCATCGGCCTTCTCTTGCATATAGCTAATACCTAAAAAAAAATTTAAAAGGTTTACAAGCTAGCATGCAAGCTTAACGCTCGATATTATTGAGTTGAAATGTTCAGCAACTTAAGCATAAGATTAACTTATTTCTTCAAAAAAAAGCATCGTTTTAACTAGACAAAAAGGGAGCTAGAAAATTGGTTTCTTGTTTATAGCAGCTTGGTAAGCCTATTAATTAATTAAGTGATTATCGTGGAGAAGTAAACGGGCGACGCCCTTCAGTGCTTGGTAAACGACGCAATTACACAAGACGAGGAAGCGTGCCCTAGCGTAAAGAAGGAACTGAGCACGACTAAGACATTTGGATGATGATGACTGTCTGAGATAATGCATGCGCCTGACCATCTGCCCTACATATTTACAGTTATATCATGAGATGAGCAGCTTCTCGTAACACGTTACATCTGGTACTTTGTACCTGTAAATGGCAATCGCCTACACTTTCGTATTTAGAGCAGGGCGATAAGTTATAGCTTTGTAACTCTTTTAAAATTGCACCATTACAGAGTCTAAGTTTTAATAGTAATATTAAGGTTGAGATGTTTTGTTTTTATATTGTATTATTATTAATTTTTACTCTCTCTACTATTACCTATAGTAAGTAGAGCAAGTATTGCATTCCACCCAAAAATTCGATGTCGAGATTTCATCGGAAATGCACACCTGAGTTTGCCTGAATAAACAATATGTAATAATAATAATAATAATAATAATAATAAACATTCTTATAAAAAGGCCCTGTGTGTGTCTGTATGTATGTGTGTGTGTGTTTGTCTGTATCTGTGAGCGGCATAACTCAAAAACGAAAAGTCGATCAATTATAGAACTTGGTATTTAAATTTAGCATATTCCAAGGTTGCGACACAAAGATTTTCAAGAGAATCGCCTTTACCGTTTACATAGAAAATGTTTCCTTATTTGTGATTTTCTCAAAAATGGTTCTAACGATTTTGGTTAAACTGCCGGATGCTTAAGATATTTTCACGATAAATAAAACGTATATCTTGGAATTTCTGCGAGTAGCCTGTAAGGTCCTCTTCATTACGAATTACTTTTATGTAATTGGTAAACGTAAGAGATAGACAAAATCTTACTGCACAAAAAAAACGTAGATCTCGTTAAAGCACACAATTTTGTCAAATAAACTTTTTGTTGCGTTAACCATTTCCGAGATATTCTTTGTTATTGGTTTGAATTTTCAAATACCTGTCTATATTCAAGTGATAAGTCGCAATTCGTTTTTTCTCGTGATCATCCAAAGAGTATGGAATTTCATAACGATTCAGTTACTAAAAATCTATTGCTTTAGCTTACTGTATTCTTCTGACACCGGCAACTACATGTGTAAATATGTAATGACAAGCGGTAGATAGAAGAATAAGTTTATGTAAGAATAGGTTGCATAAAAGTGAGTAGAGAAACTCATAAAGTCAGATGAATGTAACATATAAGATTTTTATTTGAAAGCATTACAATTAAAAAATTCTGTGTTACACTCACATGACTTTCTCTACTCTTGTACAAACTATTTTTATAAACGCTTATTCTCCATATGCTTCATGTTAATCGTGGTGTTAATCTTATTGCTAATTTTCTTGTAGGTGCAAGGGGAACATGGTAGGTTTTAAGTGATAGTCAAATATTTTAAGCGCTGGTTGCTATGTGGCGCATTCCATTCTCTTTTCATGTCCGGGACATAAAAAAAATGAATAACGAATTTGAGAAAAAGTATAACTATTGAAAAATTTAAGGGAATAACAAGCAATATCTCGAAAACGGTTCACTCAACAAAAAATATGTATACGACATAAACTGTGTATTTTAACGCGATGTACATTTTTTGTGCAGTAACATTTTGTCTATCTCTTATGGTTTACCAGTTATGCAAAAGTCGTTCAGAATGAAGAACACTTTTGGAGACATTCCCAGAAAATTCGAGATATACATTTCATTTGTCATAAATATACCTTAAACATATGATATTTTAATCAAAATCGTTAGAGCCATTTTTGAGAAAATTAAAATTTTCGAAAAATGTTCCATGTAAAGGGTAGTCTGGGGTGGGGGGAATTTTCTTGAAAACCTTCGTGTCGCATCTCTGGAAGATACTGAACCTAAATACCAAGTTTGGTGTTTATCCGACTGTTCGTTTCTGCGTTATGCTGTTCATAGACACACACACACACACACACACACACACACACACACACACACACAGACGCACACACGGACATGTTTCCAAAAATGCTTTTTTTGGATTCAGGGAGTCTCAAAACATGTATTTCCGGTGAAATCTCGGTATCGAATTTTTGGGTGGAATACAATACTTCCCCTACTTACTATACGTAGTAGAGAAAGTAAAAATTCTGTGTTACACTCACATGGCTTTCTCTACTCTTGTACAAACTATTTTTACAAACGCTTATTCTCCATCTACTTCAAGTTAATCGAGATAAACATTTGCAAACTCTTATCTTATTGCTAATTTTCTTGTAGGTGTAAGGGGAATTCAGAAACGAACAGTCGGATAAACATCAAACTTGGTATTTAGGTTCAGTAGCTACCAGAGATGCGACACGAAGATTTCCAAGAAAATCCCCCCACCCCAGATTAACTCTTATATGGAACATTTTTCGAAAATTTTTATTTTCTCAAAAACGGCTCTAACGATTTTGATTAAAGTATCATATGTTTAAGACATTTTTATGGCAAATAAAATGTATATCTTGAATTTTCTGGGAATGTCTCCAAAAGTATTCTTCATTGTGAACAACTTTTGCCTAACTGGTAAACCATAAGAGATAGACAACATTTTACTACACAAAACATGTAGATCGCGTTAAAATACACAACTTATGTCATATACATTTTTGTTGTTGAGTGAACCATTTTCGAGATATTGCTTGTTATTCCCTTAAATTTTCCAATACTTATAGTTTTTCTCAAATGGGAATCCGTTTTGAATTTTTTTGTCTTGGATATGCAAAGAGTATTAATCTGAGGCAAAGAGAATGGTGCTGCACATAGCAACCAGTCTATGCTTAAAGGCTACTGTATATCTATATTGTCCTTGTAAATACAAAACAAGGGGAACATAGTAGGCCTTAAGCGATAGTCAAATATTTTTAGAACTGGTCGCTATGTGTAAAATGTAATTCTCTTTGCATGTCAAAAGATCGTTTCTGCAAATGTTTATCTCGATTAATACGAAATACATGGAGCATAAGAGTTTGTAAAAATAGTTTGTGCAAAAGTAGAGAATGTCATGTGAGTGTAACACATCAGCTTTTTTTGGATTCAGGAGGCCTCAAAACATGTATTTCCTGTGAAATTTCGGTATCGAATTTTTTAGTGGAATATAATATTTCCCCTACTTACTATACGTAGTAGAGAAAGTAAAAACTCTATGGACAGCTTCGCCGATGATTTACGAGCTACTTAGGATTTCTGAAAAGTGTAGCGAAAATATTAAGGGTTCATTCTATTAATAAGAGACAAGCTAATGTTAGCACTTGGAGTTTTTTAAATAATGCAGTTAAAACAACATTCAACCATTTAACCTCCAATGTCGACATATCCGTCGGAGCACTGCACTCATATTGGGCTAACATGGGATAGCCGCATACACAAAAGTATGCAAAAAATCATGCCCAGGCCTGTTTGTGTTAAACAAATGGAGAATCTTGTGGATCAGGATACACCAATTAAAATTTATTATGGTTGAATATACCCATACTTAACTTATGGATTAGATTTTTGGGGACAAAATTCAGCAAAATATAGTAAAACAATAATTTTTAGCTGTAAAAAAGAGCAGTTAGAATAATCCTAGGATTAAAACCACAAGAATCCTGTATAGAATCCTATAAAATCTTAAAACATTAACATTATAGGTATTATATTATATATCAGGTTAATATATCTTAAGCTTTCCGAAAATAAAAACAAGCAGCATGTACATGAGCTTTATACTATAGTGCTTTTCCTTCACACTGTGTCCAATGCATGGCTTGATGTGCGCCGGCCGCCGCAGCTCGGACTCCCGCCGAAACAGTCATACATAATATCCCCGCCTCCGTCTCACGTTCTCATAGTTACAATTACAATTACAATGATAATAAGCACATATTTTACCATAAGAGAGCTGTAAATGGCCTTCTTTATCCACACATTTCTGGCATCCTCTCTGGAAATTTTCATTTACCTTCGAGGGCTCAATATCCGAAACTGAGTGAATTTCTCGCCTGATATTTTCTTTTAAGACTTTCATGTATGGGGTTTGTTGCGTAAAGCTTATTTTATATCATGAGAGGTGGGTAAATTTCTGTTTATTTGGATTTATTAATAGAGTAATTGACCAAAGTTTAATGTTCTTCTCTGAGAAAGCATAATTCCATTTATATGTCTATGTTTCGTCCCAAAATAACGGATATTTTACACATGAGTTTCCCTTGCATGACGCGAAAATTGGTGTGAAGTAAATGCATACAGAATAATAGGACCTATGACTTTCACTAATACGTATAATAATAGGGAAAATTCGAAACCGAGATTTCACCTGAAATACATGTTTTGACGCTTCAACGAATAAAAAAAAAAAGCATTTTTAGGAAAAGGTCCGTGTGTGGTCTGTGTGTCTGTGTATCTGTAAACAGCATAACTCAAAAACGAAAAGTCAGATAAACACCAAAGTTGGTATTTAAGTTCAATATCTTCCAAAGGTGCGACACAAAGATGTTCAAGAAAATCCCCATCCCAAAAGCCCTTTACATGGAAGATTTTTCGAATTTTTTTTATTTTCTAAAAGTATTCAGTTTGTATAATCTGATGTAACTACTAAACGTTAAGCTATACACGAAAAAGTACTACGCAAGAAATGTATATCTCTTTAAAACATCAATTTATTTAAAAAAAAAATTCGGCATAAGCCATTTCTGTGATATCCGTTACTAAAGGTCGAGTTGTTCATTTCTTGGTCATTCTCTTAAAGTCCAGTCAACATTCAGTTGTTTCCCGCGATTGCATGGAAACAGTGTAGAATTTTAAGACCAGCATATAGCATCCAGTTCTTAAACAGCTGACTATTGCTGTGCCCTTTGTACCTATAACGAAACATATAATGCAGCTATTTCTGCAAAGGATTATTTGAATTAAAATGTAATAAAAAAATAAGATTTAGTAAGTTATTTTGTATACCCAATAATAAATGATAGAAGGTAGAGAAAGTCATGTGAATGTATCACATCCGATTTTATTTTTTGAACAAACAATAAATACAAAGAGGCGGGTACAGGAATGACTTACAGTATTTTTTGAACAGTTGACCGGCGTTGAATGTCAGTCTGAATTTTTCCAACAAGACTTTGTTACCGCGCATACAGCTGATGAACCACTAAATTTAATTCAGGAAATTATTTTTGAAGATAGGCCCTCACAATCCCCTGAATTAACTGTATCTGTTCTTTATCTACGGAAGAATTTGAAAAATAAGGTGTATAATATACACACATTTATATATAACAAGCTTATTTTGGACTGGGGATATATTATAACATTATATTCTGTATAAGACTAATAACTAACAAACCTGTATAGGGCTGTCACATAAGTTAATGCTGCGAAAGGGTATGCTATGTGTGTCATTTAACAATCTATGTACATGTTTTTTGCTTGCTAATGTAGATGTAATCGAATGATGATACGGATTGCTTTTAATTCTAATAAATAAATTAAATTAAATATTGTCGTCATCTACGTTTTGGTTTGGTTTCTTCCCTCATAGTGACAACTGTATTCCCTGAGATGCGCTGTATTCCTTGTGAGCGATCTGCATTTATGATTTTGACCTTCATTTTAGTTGATACGAATTTGGATTTCAATATTTACATAACAAAATGTCCTTGTTTATATGCATTTTAAATGACCAAAATCCTCTTGACCATGTAACTTTCAGCAGACCTATCAGTTTATCAGCAAATGAAAACGTGACATGCAATAAAAGCCTGCGTTCTCAAGACGCGCGCTCCCAGAAAGCATTCAGCATAAAGCGAACAAGGTCGGCGGGGCAGGTCAGAACCACGCGGGTCACTGGTTGCGTGAAGCGAAGAGCGAAAAGGTTAATTAAACTCAGTGATTCGAATACACACCCATGTGCAAATAATACTTACTCCTTAGGTTAACACTATATTTATTTTCGTGCCTAATATTGTAAGTAATGTTTTCGCATATGATTAGGACGTCTGTGGACAGCATTGGGTCCAATGCCTGCTTGAATCAGCATTACTATTTCAACCTACACTATTTTAAAGTTGGCAGCGTATAATGTTATAAAGTCATCAAACCTTATAATTTTTGCTACATTGTATCAATAGCAATAAAACGTGAAGTTCTGGAAATATAATGCTGTGAGTTAAGTCCAATTCTCACTGTCACTTCACTAATGACTGTGATCTAGTTCAATTTACAATATCACTTCACTTAGGTCTCACTGTCACTTCACTTTTCTTCGCGACGTAGCGGCATAATGTAATATAAGCGCGAATTCGCCACTGCTTCCTTCCGCTTCACTCCCTGCGGAGTCGAACACAAGACTTTTTTAATCTCTCGCACTAGCAGCGCTCACTGTACGTCGCAGCTGACGTCACAACCTCACTCGCAGAACGCGCTTTATGTCGCAGCAAAAACGCACTCACTGGCTCACTCGTGAGAACACTCACTTAAGGCGGGTCTCTACTGGCTCAACAGTCAACAACACATGTCGATTCAACACGCTGAGCTCAACTTGTCGGCAGTAAACGAGTGTTTCCCCTGACCAGCAAGTCTTGCGTTAACATATTGATTCAATATGTCTTGGCAAAACGAAATTGTTCTCCACGGCGGCAGTGGAAAACATGAGTGCGATATGTATTCTGCTCACTTCGTGCGAACCCGACTAACTTCGGTCAGACATAGACTACTGGCTCATGTGTGTTATTATTCATCGCTTACTAGCGAGAAAAATGAAATGGACTAAAGACAAAAAACAACACGGTTTCATCATGTAACACCCGTCATCTAGGATATATATTCCTAAAAGACTCTGGAAATAAAATTAAGAAAACGGAATGTATACCTGAGCTTGACCGTATTTTTACTTTCTCTACTACGTATAGTAAGTAGGGGAAGTATTGTATTCCACCCAAAAATTCGATACCGAGATTTCACCGGAAATACATGTTTTGAGACCCCCTGAATCCAAAAAAAAGCATTTTTGGAAACATGTCCTGTGTGTGTGTCTGTCTGTGTGTCTGAAAAGCATAACTCAGAAACGAACAGTCGGATAAACACCAAACTTGGTATTTAGGTTCAGTATCTTCCAGAGATGCGACACGAAGGTTTTCAAGAAAATCCCCCCACCCCAGATTACCCTTTACATGGAACATTTTTCGAAAATTTTAATTTCCTTAAAATGGCTCTAACGATTTTGATTAAAATTTCAATTATTTAAGATAATTTTATGACAAATAAAATGTATATCTTGAATTTTCTGGGAATGTCTGCAAAAGTATTCTTCATTGTGAACGACTTTTGCTTAATTCGTAAACCATAAGAGATAGACAAAATTTTACTACACAAAAAATGTAGATCACTTTAAAATACACAATTTATTTCATATACATTTTTGTTGTTGAATGAACCATTTTAGAGACACACACACGGACATGTTTCCAAAAATGCTTTTTTTGGATTCAGGGGGTCTGAAAACATGTATTTCCGGTGAAATCTCGGTATCGAATTTTTGGGTGGAATACAATACTTACCCTACTTACTATACGTAGTAGAGAAAGTAAAAATAGCTTGTACAAGCTTGTAATGTGAGTGTAACACACCAGATTTTTTAATTTACATACGAGAACACGGAAAAAAAAGAAAAAAGAGAGGTTAAACCTGATCTCAATTCAGCTGATATGGCTGCTCTGAAATTCGTCTCCTAGTTAGCAATTGCTGCTGAAATTATAGTCTGTAATCTTGTTCCGACATTCCTAGAAAATTCTTGAAACCGAATCTACCATCAGTTCACACAATATGCTATTTACATTGCTTCTATTGCTTAGAAAAGGGGGCACTCATAACGTTCTTCTTTTACTCTTGCGCCTCTTACACCAGCACACATTGTGGCCACAAATCAGAATCCATGCGATTATTGATATTAACAAACGCAACGTGTTTATACTTTGCCTCACTTGTTAATGAAGTGGAGACGGAATGTTGATGGGAATTTCAGGTTCACATGTTTCTCATTACATGTTTTTGAAGTTGTTTATGTTTAGTGTTGAATGTTATGTGTTGATTGTTGAAGCACTGAAGACCCGCCGTTATATAGGCACTGAAATTTACCACAGAACATTCTAGAATGTTTAAGAGTCGGGGAGAAATGGAAACTTCCAGAAGATTCCAGTTATCTCTCGATAGCATTTATGGTGTTTACGCTGGGCGAGAGCGCTACTTATCTCTCCCTTTCACTTACTGGCTGGCCAGTCGACGTCAGCCAATTGATAGCTCGGCACGTATATAGCTGCGTCGCAATATTAAAACTATGACGTCATTGACTTTATGTTGTTAGTGAACTTTCCGATATTCGTAACAATGCCTTCGGTAGACGCGCTGGGAATTCCAGCTTTCAAAACAAAAATTATTCTAAAAAGAAAAGTGTGCTTTTCATATCACTCTGCTAAAAACTGCACTAAAATGCAAAATTGGAAAACAAAAACCGGAGACGTTTCTTAGTCAATGGCAAATTTGCTGAAACGCACATTCGGATATTGTTCCCTTCAGGTATTGCATAGAGTAAAATGTGCAAGCACACAGGATATTATCACCATATACAGGGAGAGCCAAAAAAGTACGAACCGCCTGCGCGGTGTTTTTTTTGTCCGCGTCTTCGGCGCTCGTTGCCGTCTGCCGCTATCATAGAAAGACGCGGATGAAGCCATACAACATTTTAAAACTAGTTTTAAAGGCTTTACTTACCAACTTTATGAAAGGAGATGCTGAAACTGGACACCGTCGTTGTCCATACATTTTTGGCAGCTCTTTAGAAAATATCTATCACTCGCCAATTTTTTTCGAGTCAACAGTTGAAGCCGGTACAGATGTGAATACAATTTTGCCGCTTTTTTTTTAGAGAATTAACAGACATGGAGCGTGATTTTACCTTTTTTCAACAAGACTCTGCTACAGCTTATACGGTCAATATTTCGAGGAGAACAATTGAAGGTGTGTTTGGGGACAGAATTATTAGTAGAGATTTGTGGCCGCCTTGGTCCCCCGACCTAACCCCTGCGATTTCTATCTCTGGGGTAACTCAAAACAAAGTGTACAAGACAAACTCAGACACCCTGGAAGAATTAAAACAAAATATCGCTAGGAAATTGCCAGCATTTCTCAACGTGAACTACGGTGAGTGATGGTTACTTTCCTAAAGAGGTGCCAAAAATGTATGGACAACAACACTGGCCAGTTTCAGCATCTCCTTTCATAAAGTTGGTAAGTAAAGCCTTTAAAAGTAGTTTTAAAAATGTTGTGTGGTTTCATCCGTGCCTTTCTATGATAGCGGCAGACGGCAGCGAGCGCCGAGGACGCGGACAGGGAAAACACCGCACAACCGGTTCCTAATTTTTTGGCTCACCCTGTATATGCTCAATTTTCGACCCATACTTAATTTACATCTGAATACTGTTACGTCTCTTACTGTTAGTAAGAATAATCATAATATTGGAAAGGACGAATCCCCATGGACACTAGAGGGCTACTTGGTCGAAGGTCGTTCATCGCCCTCTCTAGACAGTTCCAGCAGTGGTACGGGTCTTTGAGCCTGTTAGAGACTTCCGCGCATCTCTGTGGCCTGTCTACCTGCGGCCTGTAGCCTCCTTGATTCGCTCACTTCATCCCTCCTTCCGGGAGGTGGTAACCACAATCGATCTATGTAGGCTGCAATGTGCGAGGTGTCCCCCTCCATTGTATATGTAACCTATATACCTATACATAATATTGCTGATAAGACCAATAGTAATTGTTATTAGTGGTTATAATATTTTATACGATAACATTTTAAGGACTGTCCAAAGCTGGTTTATACACAGAATGCTAGGGACTGTTAAGTGCACCAAAGCATAAGCTTGGAAGCATAAAAATTACGCCACAAAAACCAAAAGTTCTTGGGAACAGTTGAAAGTTCTGTTTGTACTTTCTCTGCCGCGTACCTACTATGTAGAAGTACCTATTGCATTCCATCCAAAAATTAGATACTTAGATTTCATCAGAAATACATGTTATAAGGCCATTGGAATAAAAACAAATAAAAAAAACTCCGTGTGTGTGTGTGTGTGTGTGTGTGTGTGTGTGCGCGCGCGCGCACGCGCGATCATGCGCACCGGGAGGAAAGAATGAGGTGAGAGGAAACAAAGGGTGTTCGGACCAGGAGGCACGACAGGCAGAGGACATGGTCATTGCGATTTACTGATATAAACTCTCCAGATAGCAGCTGGTGCAGCCGATTCCTCTCCCCCCTGTGGGCCTGGGGGCCCGTTCCCCCATTCTGGGGAACGAAGGGTTACAAGGAGCATCCTTTTCCCCTGCCATGCATTGCCGAGACTCCCGCCGACCTTTCAACCCTGAAACAGACCAAGCAGATGAAAGGTGAAATGAGAATGGAGGTGAAATCGAGGGACAGGAAATTCGGGGGATGTAATGATCCTTCCCAGTATTCGCCTAGCGACTCGAGGAAACCCCGAAAAAACTCATGGGTGAGGAAGGTCGGTTGCCGGAATCGAACCCACGACTCCCAAATGCGGGCCACAGACGTTACCGCATGAGCCATCCCGCTCGGTGTAAACAACGTAACTAAAAAACAAATGTGGCGTGAATACCAAACCTTTTATTTAAGTTTAGTATCCTCCAAACATCTGACATTCTTTTTTCAAAAATCTCCCCATCCCAAACTACCCATTACATGTAAAATGTAATTTTTTTCTCAAAAATCACAATAGTGATTTTTATCTGAATACCACATATTTAAGGTATTTACATGACAAATAAAATGCATATTTTGAATTCTCCGGGAATAGCCTGTGAAGTCCTCTTCATTCGGAAGGAAATTTGTATAACAGGTACACCATAAGGGATAGATAAAAACTTGGTGCACCAAAAAAAAAAAAAAAAAAAAGAAATGTAGATGTCTTTAGAATACACAATTTATTTCAAATAACTTTTTTTTTCATCCGCAAATTTGGAGATATCCGTTGTTATTGTTTGAATGTTTCAAAACATCGTAGGGTTTTTGGGTACCGTCAGCACCTAGTTTCGTGGATAGAGCAAGGGATTTCAAGGCCGGCATGTAGCGAGACACTTTTTTGAACATTTTATTGTCGCTTCCATTTCATTAATTCGATTATCTTTATTGTGCTAACAGAAAACTATATCAAGTACACATTCTGATATTTATCCATGATTTATTATTCTGTGAAATAAAAAAGCAATCAAATCCATTGCTGACGTTCATTATACAACAAAAGGCTTGAAAATCCAGCGTTGTAAAATGAACTTTTGACAGTACGCCGAGAATTAAATTGTGTTATGTCACTGAAAATAACCATTTTCATTGCGATCTTTTGTTTTTACACAGTGATTGTTGCAGCTGGGTAACTAACATAAAAGTGCGTTGCCACCCAAGACCTTTCGCAATGGAAAGAGGAGAAGCGGTAAAAATACGCATCTATGTTTACTAAATATGTAAAAATATGTCCAAGATGCTGTGTAACAATCACATAACTTTCTTCATCTAACATGCTTAAAATATTGAAAAATTAACCAACGGCCAAATTTTGGACATGATTAATACAATTAAACAAAATGTATATTTTAATACGCTCTATATTTTTCCCGCAGAAAGAGTTTGTGTTTCTGTTACACTTTTCAAGTTATAGAGAACTCAATGAAAATGAAGAGAAGCTTCGGACATTAATCACAGAAGATTCAAGACGAAAGTTTTATTCTTAATACCAATATCTTAAACATAATATTTTGATCAAAATATTTAAGTGTGTTTTTATTAAAGATGTTGATAATTGTTCATGTAAAGGGTTGTTTGAGATGAAGAGAATTCCTTGAAAACCTTTGCTTTGCGTTCTTAAAAAGAGCCTGACTTAAGTGCGGAGTTTGGTATGTACCCGGTTTTCGTTTTCGATTGACATACGGAATGAACCAGAACTCCATCGACAAAGTTTCAGAAGTTGTTCAGGGATACCTTCTGAGTAATTTGGAACAAGGCACACCTGGTCTTCGGCGGCGCCTTACAGAGTAATAATGTAATTGTGATTTATTCGGTTTGTAACCCCAATCACTTGTTTCTGTAAAAATCCCTTCCCAGCAGTGAAGAAGCCTGTATAATGTGCAATAACCAATACATACAACACACAACACAGAGCAATGCAACTTCCCGCAGACGAAACACGCACACTTTTATTACAGTGTGTTCAACCTAATCTGTCAGTGTACAGTACAGTGCGTAACAAACGCAGAACTGTTCCTTTACAGGTATTATATAAAATGTCGACCACCATGATCACGGCAGAGTGTACAACGACGCACCAATGACTAGCTTGCTGAAGCATTCCAGGAGTTTGATGTACTACTTCCGCGGCTACGATAATCCATGCGAGTATCGACCGGATCTCGTAAACTAGGCTTTTCACATGCCCCAGAAGAATTCCATTGGTGCCATATCTGGTGACCAAGCTGGCCACGGAACAGAACCACCGTGATCAATCCATTGTCGTCCAAACTGTACATCAATGTGGTTCCTAATATCGAGTGCAAAGTGTGCCGACGCCTCGTCATAAGTTGACGAATTCTCAGCCGCACGTCTTCCAGGAACCGTGGAAGGACATGTTGAAGGAATGTTTTGTACACTCCGTTCAGTGCATTAGGGAGCACGTAAGATCCAATTTCAAAATCGTTGACAATGCCAGCCCATACATTTACAGTAAACTTCTGTTGATAGGATCGACACACCAGTGCGTATGGACTTTCGTAATCCTATACATGGCTATTCCTACTGTTGAACATGTCCTCTCTTGTAAGCTTCGCCTCGTCGGTAAACAACATCAAAGCCGGAAAATTGTGATTTTCTGCACATTGCTGTAGGAACCAATTGCAAACTCCACTCGAAATGGGAAGTCTGCTGGCTGCAATGACAGCACCTCTTGTAGATGATTCGGGTGCGATTGTTGTTCATGTACGACTCCCAAAACAGTTGATTGGCTTGTGTTCAGAGCTCGTGCAACGCGCCTACTACTAGCGGCAGGACTGTCACCAATCGCGCGTAATACATTCTTTTCAGATCGGGTGTTCTGGCATACCTCGCACAGTCAGTATCTTCCAATCTGACACGAAGGATCCAGTTTCTGGTAGATGCAAAAGTACTGTGATGTGGTTGCCGTCGGTGCAGGAACAAGTCAGCATAGCGTCGTTGTGCCGCTCTTCCGTTGCATTCAGTGAACCCATACACGAGGTGCATATTGGCCGACTCTTCATCAATAAATCTATCCATACTGCTGGTATTGACAGTCAACACAACTAACACTGCCGGAAAAACAAAACCCTAGACAAAATCAAGCAGTGCTGGAAGCAAAACTGAGGGCGAGTTAAACAGGGCATTACTGTTGTGAACAGCAGGCACTGTGACTGGATGGAAACAATTTGTTGACACAGCGCATACCGTCGATATCTTCAGCGTTGTGCAGTATTTTCAGTGCAATACAGATACAAAGCCAATTGGGACAAGAAACCAAACGAAATGCAATTACTCTGTAACGAGCCGCCGGAGACCGTAGGTCACTTATACCAAAATACTCGGAAGGTATCCCTGAACAACCTCTGAAATTTGTCGGTGTTCTGCTTCACCCTGTAGGATATACAGTGACTTTTTTTTCCAAAATGAATTTTTTTCTGAATAAGGAAACTCATAAAGCGTGCAATTCCAGTAAAATCGCGATACCAAACATTAGTAGCGAATGCTTTTTGAATAGTGCTTAGCGCCCGTTCTTACTCCACACGGCATCACATGCGGTGGACACAGATGGTACAGGAGATGAAACGATAATTGGGAAGGGAATTTGGGAAGGAAACGTTCCAGGCCTAAGTTTCCGGCATTTGTCATTCATAAAGTCTGAGGAAAATTTGGAGGAAAAAAGAACCGCGGACCTCTCGTTCACAAGTTCATGTTCTAAACGACCTCGGCTCTCCGTGTCTGCAGGGTTGAATACAATTCTACCCTGGGAAGCGGTACTACGTTAACAGGCATAAACATCGGAGTGTAAAAATAATTAGGCAAGCTTTCCTTTATGGTATGTATTGGAGGTACTAGAAACCTGGTTTCTCTACCCCTTTTTGACTGTTTTTAAAACAATATAGGTATTTTATTACTTTCTCTACTACGATAGTAAGTAGGGGAAGTATTGTATTCCACCCAAAAATACGATACCGAGATTTCACCGGAAATACATGTTTTGAGACCCCCTGAATCCAAAACAAAGCATTTTTGGAAACATGTCCGTGTGTGTCTGTGTGTCTGTGAACAGCATAACTCAGAAACGAACAGTCGGATAAACACCAAACTTGGTATTTAGGTTCAGTATCTTCCAGAGATGCGACACGAAGGTTTTCAAGAAAATCCGCTCACCCCAGATTACTCTTTACATGGAACATTTTTCGAAAATTTTAATTTTCTCAAAAATGGCTCTAAGATTTAGAATGAAATATCATATGTTTAAGATATTTTCATGACAAATGAAATGTATATCTCGAATTTTCTGGGAATGTCTCCAAAAGTATTCTTCATTGTGAACGACTTTTGCATATCTGGTAAACCATAAGAGATAGACAAAATTTTATTACAGAAAAAATGTAGATCGCGTTAAAATACACAATTTATGTCATATACGTTTTTTTTTTTTTGTTTTTTTTGAGTGAACTATTTTCGATATATTGCTTGTTATTCCCTTAAAATTTCCAATACTTATACTTTTTCTCAAATAGGAATTCGTTATTCAGTTTTTTTATGTTCTGGACATACAAAGAGAATGGAATGCACCACATAGCAACCAGCTCCTAAAATATTTGTCTGTCGCTTAAAGTCTACCTATTCCCCTTGCATCTACAAGAAAATTAGCAATAAGATTAACATCTCGATATCTCGATTAACATGAAGCATATGGAGAATAAGCATTTGTAAAAATAGTTTGTACAAGAGTAGAGAAAGTCATGTGAGTGTAACACATTAGATTTTTTTTATTTTACTTTGGCTTGTTTTAGATTGATTTCTATTGTATCTGTTTTGTTCGGTTACCGAAATAAAGACCAGTGACCTCATTGTGTTGACGTAAGCCTTATTTTTCTGAGTTTCTCAACATCTTATGTGTGACGCAGCATTATCCGGAGCTGGAAACAAAATAACACGTCTTCATGCGAATTAGTGAGGTCATTATTTAACTATCAGAGATCAACGTGCTGGGTAGCTGTACTTGCTATCACAAACAAAACAGAAAAAAGACAGAAAAAAACGAGAAACGTATCGATCACATACGGGAGAAAAACTTGACTCATGTCTGCACGAAACGGGTCGTGGTCTGAATCATCTAGACTAGATGGTAAGCCGATAATGCACGTCCCAATGTGTTTACTTCCATATCTGCTGCATACATCTCCTGCTATTGACGTCATAGCGCATGCATAACAACGCTTATTCTTGTCACCTTCCTGCCATTTCTGTTGAGAAATGACGTTCATAAGCTGGTCCTTTTGTCCTCCCCAGCGCGCAGCTTGAAGGTGGAACTTTTTGCAAAGTGCTGTTTATGTAATTGTTTTTTCTTTTCGTTTATATAACGCAGTTACGCACTATAGCACTTTCTGAATTCAACATATTAATCAAAGGCATATTTGTGTTACATAAATGTTAAATGAATATCCCTAATTCGATTTTGCGAAATATACAGGGTGGACCATTTAGGTTGAGACTTACAATATCTCCAAAACTAAGCGTTTAGAAAGAAATGTCTTTGATAAAAGTTGCTTGATATTATGGGGGAAAGTAAGTGTCATTAGTCGTGTTTTGTTTGTAGGACGTTATGATGGCCATTTTAAGGTTAATTTAACTTTTTTAAATGGGAACCTACAATTAGGATCAAATTAAATTGACCCTAAAATGACCACAGTGTCCTCCAAGTAAAACACAACTAATAGCATTTACTTTCCCCCATAATATCAAGCAACTTTTATTCAAGACATTTCTTTCTACATCCCTTAGTTTTGGAGATATTGTACAGTCTCAACTTAAATGGTCCACCCTGTATAACTAGTATTTTTATTTTCCCAACAACCGCTCTTTTGCTTGCCTCACAGATTATGAATGCACACCTAGATTTTACAAATTTTACACAAAATTGAGGGTTGTCAACTACGTAGCGATGCTGTAATATCTCGTTATTTGGTACATGTAGTAGGTAAAATCGCTGCCTTCTTTGTGTGCAAATTATCACAGCCTTCAGAATGATTACGCACACTCGAATCAATATAGTATCGATTTATGTAATAAGGTTTTTCGTATTCAGCTGTTCCTATAAAACCATGTTAGTTTAGTGTATAAGTATTTTATATTTCCAAAGAATAATTTAATTTTTGGGTTGCAAATAAAACAAATTAAAGAATTGAGATTTAATATGAAACATCAAGCCGTTTGCTACTATATTATATTCCCAAGAAAGGAAAAAGATGTGACAGAGAAATGAAATTCCAAATTTACGATATCTCATGTTATTTACAAAAATATTTAAAATATTTTATATTTTTTTCTTTCTTTAAATTTTTCTAGATTCTGTAAAACTTTTTTTCCGGCCGTGTGTGTTAATGTTCTGTTTCAGAATAAAGAAGCATAATGCTTTTCGAAATGGTACAAAAATGTGTTTTGACCCACATTAATTCTATAAAGTTTAAATATTAGGTAATACGTAGAGCTTTTCTATTCTCCTTACCGCCTAGCTATAGCGGACGTGTATTCGCTCAAAAGTTCCACACTGAGATTTCTTGGAAATACTTGTTTTGCGGTCCCCTGAAAGCAAATAGCAGTCTTTAGAAAAGATCGAATTGTGTGTGAGAGAGAGGGGGGAGAGAGAGCGCGCGTAATTATTCAAAATCTAAGAGCCAGATGAATACCATACTTCATATTTAAACCCAGCGTTTTTCTAGGATGCAAGGTTAAGTTTTTGCTAAATTGCCCCACCCCTAACAACCTTTTACATTGAAAATAAAACCTTATTGTTATGTATTCATTTTTATTCTCTCGAGAGCGGCTTAAACGGTTTTGATGAATAATTATGTCGGGTCATTGACATAAAAAACATAATGTGTGGCAATTCTCTGGCAATAGAAAATTTCTCTTCATTCCGACTGAATTTTGTATAATTTTATATAACTGAGAAACTATAACAAATACAGAAACTTTACTATAGAAAGTATGCATATGTTATTCAGATACACAGTTTATATTAAATGTTTTTGTAGTATTAACGATTTCCGAGATATTTTCTGTATTCTTAGAATTTACCATATTTAAGAGCTTCCTCTGGTGGAACACCTCTGAGAATTTGCATTCCTTTTGCCCCTTTCTTTTCTTTTCTTCGTATGATCTCGTTACTAGCAAAAATTGATTTTGTATATTTATTTATTTACTCCTTCAACAGGTCATTGGTCCCAATTACAGAAGCGTTAGACAAATAAAAAAAAAATACATATAGACAAGTAAAAACAGACAAACAAATAAACAAACCAAGCAATCACTAACCTCATATCTAATTAAGATAGAGTTCTTTTGACAATATCTTTAAATCAGGAGTACTCGAGAGAAAAATCAAGTACACTTTCCAGTGATATTTTGTTATACAGAGAGAGCCAAAAAACTACGAACCGGCTGCGCGGTGTTTTTCCTGTCCGCATCCTCGGTGCTCGTTGTCGTCTCCCGCTATCATAGAAAGGCGCAGATGAAACCATACAACATTTTTAAAACTACTTTTAAAGACATTACTTAGCAATTTTATGAAAGGAGGTGCTGAAACTGGCCACCGTCGTTGTCCATTCAGTTTTGGCACCTCTTTAGGAAACTATCCATCACTGGCCGTAGTACACGTTGAGAAATGCTGGCAATTTCCTGGCGGATATTTTGTTTTAATTCTTCCAGGGTGTGTGGGTTTGTGTTGTACACTTTATGTTTTAAGTTACCCCAGAAATAGAAATCGCAGGGGGTTAGGTCGGGGGACCGAGGGGCCACAAATTTCTATTAATAATTCTGTCCTCAAACACACTTTCAATTTTTCTCATCGAAATATTGGCCGTATAAGCTGTTGCAGAGTCTTGTTGAAACAAGGCAAAATCACGCTCCCTGGCTGTTAATTCCCTAATAAGAGGGGGGCAAAATTGTATTCACGTCTTTACGGGCGTCAACTGTTGACTTGAAAAAAATTGGCCCTATAACTCTTTCTCCGCTCATGGGGCACCATACACACTTTTTTTTGGTCATGAAGGGGTACTTCATGAACAATATTAGGTTTGTCAGAGCTCCAATAACGATTATTTTGTGTACACACTTATACATGAAGGTGGAACCATGCCTCGTCCGTGAAAAATATTAAATGTGGGTCTATTTCGCTATTGTGTACACTATTTAGACTCCACTCACCAAATGTGCGCCTAATTACAGGATCACCTGGTTGAAGAGCATGTACCACAGTTATTTTATATGCGTTTTAACTTCAGCAATTTGTTAGCTCTTCTTGCAGAGCAATAAGAAATGCCTGCCTGTCTAAGTGATTTTTGGGGGGAATTCTCCAAACGATGACGGATGTCGTCTAATGTTTCTTCGGTAAGAACCGTACGCCGTCTTTCAGATTTCTTAGCCTGAACACTTCCTGTGGCCTGAAGTTTACTGTAAAGTTCATGGATTGTTGTACGGCTTGGAACTTTTATACCTGGAAATCTTTCTGCAAATCGTACTTTCACTTGGCGAGCTGGCTGAGTTAATATATACGAATCATAAATAAATACACGCTGTGCAGTAGAAAACATATACTGAGCCATAATATATTTTGTGACTTAGTATAGGACAAAAACCACGTCAACAGCGTGACCTTGTTTATAGCAGCAGCGCGTTATCATGTTTCCACCCAACCATTTGAAAAACACCCCGCAGCCGGTTCGTAATTTCTTGGCTCTCCCGTTATATTAAACACATTCTCAAAAAAATACAATTCTTATATGATACAGACCTAGGAATCTGAAAGATAAAAGGTTCAAATGCCTTACATCAAGGTTTGATTGTTCTAAGAAGAATGATTATCTATAAAATGGTTACCAATTTATAAAGTAACATTTCTTCAGTAACTTGCTCTTCTAACACTCAGTTTGTCAATATTAAATTCACCTAGAAGATTCTGGTAGTGCATACCATCACTATATGCTGATCTGTTATATTTCTTCCAATATAGAAATCTAAGAAACTTTTCTGAATTATTTCAATTTTGAAGCCGGAATTATAAAGGCAATAATTATCATAATATTCTGAGAAGGATAGCGATATAAAATAAGTAATAATATATTTAAAATCACTGTATGTATAAAAAGGAGAAGCATTGGAAAATCGTTGACTGTTAAAAGCGACAGAAAGACCAGACAGGCACAGTTTAGCTAATTAGGGACCAGCCCCAGGTATAAAGGGTAAAATAGCTCAAGCCAGTTTCTCTTGGAATTCATGGGTGCAGTGCACTGGCCGAGATGTGAAGGTCATTAGAAGCTTCATGACGCTAAGTTTGAGGAGAATGTTTAAGGGGAGAGTAGGGGAAGTTAGGAGTGTTTCCTCTTTGTAGCGCGGTGGTGAAATTCACTCTGTCCTGAGCGATTGGGGAGAGCGGGACGACATTCTCGTCGAGTTGTGAACATTGGCGGCGAACATGCGAGAGGGTAGAACGTTCAGCTGTAGTTAATAATCTTCGGTTTTGGTAAAGACACAGTAGCATCGTATGCATTTAAAAGTGATCGGCAAACCTTAAGTTTTATTTTAAATGGTGAAAAGTAAAGTGTTCCAAGAAAGCGTTCGTGTTTCTCTGTACATACACTCACGCATACCCAGAGATTAAGATCTCATGCTCGAGCAGCCGTGGCAAAATAAAAGAAACCAACTAGGAGGAGAAAAGCAGCAACCGTGAGGCAAAGGTATTGCTTCATTGTTGGAAGACGTAGCGTGGCTGCGTCAATTTTATTTATAATAACCTGAAAATGTGGATTCCAAATTGGTAAAAGATATTCGATTTAGACTTAAGAAAAGTATTATACAATAAGATCAACAAAAACAACATTAAGATCTTTACAATCCCAAATTTTTATGTGTATCCTTAACCATTCTATCAATGTGGTTTAAATGTCCAGTTAAACCCAGACCTGTATGCGTTGATTCGACTTTCAAGCGCTTACCTTTCATGGGTATAGTGGTTTACATATTTTATTACCTCAAGCCATAGTTAATACACAGCATTTATCAATATTAAAAAGAAGACCATTTAAAATACTCCATTCAAATACATTATCAATATCTTCCTCAAGTCATCCAAATGGTCCTCAATTCTCATGTATAATTTTAAATCATCAGCAAATAAAATATATTCTGAGTAATTTATACATAAAAGAAAATGTATAGGATTGGAAACTATCATACATAGCATACTGCTCTCTGTTCATTAAATATGATGTAATTAAATTATATGTAGCAAGTTTTGATAGAAGAAGATCATGGTTGATGCTATCAAATGCAATGGAAAAATTGGTATAAATCGTATCAACACGCAACTGACAATTTAATGAATTATCAACAAATTGATAAAAATTCATCGAATTTCTCAACGTTGATCTTTTAGGTAGGAATTCATGTTACTTATCAGTTATATAACTTTTAATATGCGTGTAGATACCATTATACGATGGTGCCACAAATCACTACTAATAATTCTGTCCTCAAACACACTTTCAATTGTTCTCATCGAAATATTGGCCTATGAGCTGTTGCAGAGTCTTGTTGAAAAAAGGCAAAATCACGCTCCCTGTCTTAATTCTGTAAAAAGGGGGAGCAACATTGTATTCATGTATGAACGGGCTTCAACTATTGACTCGAGAAAAAAACTGGCCCTATAACACGGTTCCCCGATCTAACCCCCTGCGATTTCTTTCTCTGGAGTAACTTAAAACAAAGTGTACAAGACAAACCCACACACCCTGGAAGAATTCAAACAAAATATCCGCCATGAAATTGTCGGCATTTTCAACATGAACTACGGCGAATGAGGGATAGTTTCCTAAAGAGGTGCCAAAAATATATGGACAACGACGGTGGCCAGTTTCAACATCTCCTTTCATAAAGTTGGTAAGTAAAACATTTAAAAGTAGTTTTTAAAATGCTGTATGGTTTCATCCGCGCCTTTCAATGATAGCGACAGACGGCAACGAGCGCCGAGGACGTGAGCAGGAAAAATACCGCTCAGCCGGTTCGTAGATTTTTGACTCTCTCTATAGGAGCACATGCTTTCGTCATACTGAGAGGCAGGTTTAAACAGAAGGAATCTCTCATCTATTTGCGGATAAAATTTACACGCATTTTAGGTGCATTAACTTTGTTACGTAATATATTTAATTCATAGGTTATGAAAATGTAAATTTGACAATTATTATCTTCGAATGTATTAAGATCATGTTAAATAAGGAACTATTTTACTACCTATTCCACGATAGCAGCCATGAGAGGTGATTGGTGCACGTGAACCGTTAAGACATGCTGGGAAAAGTTATATGGAACAAACCTTAAGTAATGGTAGAAAGGAAACCACCTACATCGTGAGATTCGTTACATGTAGTGTGTATCCTCGCCGTGTCAATTCTAACCCGCTCTTAACCGTTACCTCCTGTTTTCTCTTACGTTGGTGTTTATTGTATTCCTTGTTAATATGTGTTGCGATTCATTGTACACCAAACAAAGCAACATAAAAGTCGAGAAGGGTCAAATTAATGTATACCGTTCTGCTCGTGGCATGAGTATCCCCTCTAAACATTCGCTACCCAGAAGTCTTTGTCGCGATAACGTTCGTGTTATCTTATTTGCTGAGCGCCTGTTATTGTATTACTAGTTTGAATTTTGGGTTCTTTGTCCTCCGGCTAGCTATTATTACAAGTCGAGCAAATCTCTTAAACAGGGTGTGTAAACGGAAAGGAGTTGTTACTAAAAGATAACACTGATAAAAGAATTTGTTTTTACACTTTTATTGCCGTCACAATTAATTAATTTCACATAATTACTCTTGATACACGCCCGACTGAAACTGTTATATTTTCGAATGTAACTATAATCACTTATTTGCCGCTCATTATTAATTATAGTATTTCACATTTTGTAACTAACTTTACGACGCGAGAGATTCTGTAGAACTGTGCGACGTGTAACGCGTGAATGATTCTGTCAAACTGGCAATACCTGTCTCTGGCTTCAGCATTTATACTCCCTCACCCCGATATGCCTAAAGATTATAATCGAGCTGCTATTGGTTAATAAAGCGCGCCAACATTAGCGTCTATTTTTATATCCAATCAAAATTACGAACACATGTGCTCTAGGGAAGATATTCCCTCCATTTCTAAAGAAAAGCGCGCTACTCTGACGTCATTTGCTTGTCTCTTCTAATTAATAAACAACTCATCCCCTCGCTACATTGTTATCCGCTCCTATTGTCAGTTTCAGTGAGGTCATGTAAACTTATTTCCTAACAATGCTTATAATTAACAAACATCTCAAATCATTCTCATACAATAATGCTAGTTTACACTACAATCACTCTGGCATTCACAGTGTTGTGATATAAAATACTGCGTCATCTTGCTTGGCAATTTCCGAACTTAAACACCTAGTTATTTATCCAATATTTTATTGTTCACTTATGCTGTTTACACACACGCACACACAGATACATACACCCGGATCTTCTTTCTAAAAATTCCTATTATTTTTACTCAGGGGACGTCAAAACATATTTCCGGTGAAATGTCGATATTGAGTTTTTGTGTGGAATGCAATACATATACTTACTATAGATAAGTGGTTGAGGCAGTGTTTTTAACACTAAAATGATTTCAGTCTAATTATATAATATATAAATTCAATAACAGCCCGCCTTAAAGCAATATGTGTATGTAACAGTGTATAAAAAATGTATTTAACAGTCATTGTATATGTTTGTATTATTGTATCCATGTGTAATAATGTTATGTGAATATAATACGTAATTTAATAATGTAGGAGCTGTGACAATAATAGGTTAAAAGTTGCTAACAATGAGATAACCTTGAGGCAATAATGAGTTTGTGAGTTTAATAATGTTGCTTGTGATTCTTGGAAGCAATAATGTAATTTTAGTGACAGTTTATAAAAATAGCCAATCAACAACCAGAAAAAGCTTTAGTTAAATGAAGGTATTCTGTTGGATTAGGAATAGCCAATCAGAGACTTGAAATACAGAAATTTACAGGTTTAGGCGGTTGAAATCAATTCAGTTGCCTGCAGACAGTGTTTGCAACCGGATGCGAGATGCGTCCTCGAGAGATTTTATACGTATCTATTCGTGTGAGACGAAAAATAGTTTACGTGTTAAAAAGTGCAAGTAATGTATAAAGGAATCTCACAGCTCTCTATCAGTGAAGTGTTATTTAAATCGTGTCAAGCATTAATGAAAAGAGTGAAGTAAAATTATAATCTGTGTAAGCCTACATTCTTAGTCGCACCACAACCCTGCCAAGACATCCATGTTTCTAAAAAATAAATACTGACGCAGCCGAGGCAAACATAAATATTACATATATAAAGAAACAGTCAAATTACAAAGTTAATATTTTTTTTAAACTTAGGGCGAAGGCTACCGGAAAGCGAGTACCATACGTGCGGTTGCAACTACTTCAAATTCGGCTCCCCAACAGTTGAAATATAATACAACTCCTTCAATGCAACCTACTTCAAATTGACGCCCAAAGCGTGGTGCAAATAACGTAAAAATACTATCTACTCGTACTTCAAATTGGCTTCCATACGTGGGGCAAATAACAACGTAAAAATAAAAAAATAGCAATACAACAAACATATCAACTTCATGATAGAGATAGAAAAACGTTCTGCACTAATTTTGCAAACACCACACATGTAAGAGTTGAAAAATCGGTGCAAATTAAAAAAAAAGTCTGATACGCTTTTTACATGACTTTCTCTACCCTCTATCGTTCATTGGTGGGTATACAAACTAGTTTTATAAAGCTTATTTTTGTATCTATTCATTTTAATCCAAACAAACTTTTGCATAAATAGATACAGTACACATTCCTTACAGATACAAAGTGAACAGTCAACTGTTTAAGAACTGGGCGCTATATGCTGACCTTAAAATTCCATACTGTTTCAATGGAATCGCGAGAAACAACTGAATTTTGACAGGAATTTAAAAGAATGACCAAGTATTGAACAATTCGAACCAGCAATAGGATATTTTGGAAATGGCTGATACTACAAAAAACGTATTTGAAATAAATTGTGTGTTTTAAAGGGATCTACATTTCTTATGCAGCACGGTTTCGTCTATAGCTTAACTTTTACCAATTATACAAGATTATACAAAATTCTTTCTGAATGAAGAGGACCTTAAAGGCTAGTCCCAGAAAATTCAAATTGTACATTTTATTTCTAATATAAATATATTTAATATATGGCATTTTAATAAAAATGATTAGAGCCATCTTTTAGAACATAAAAAAATTCGAAAATTATCCCATTTAAAGGGTATTTTGGGGTGGGAGATTTTCTTGAAAATCTTCATGTCGCGTTTTTGGAAGGTACTGAATCGGAATACCAAGTTTGGTGTTTATCTGACTTTTCTTTTGAGTTATACTGTTCAAAAAGAATAAATTGAGTTTTTATTTATGGACGCTCTTTAACTGCTGTCCTTAGCGTTCCATTTTATATTGGAAGTGAAAGGCCGGTAATTTTGCTCAGAGGCCTCTTTATCAGGCTTGAGGTTCTTTTATGTGCCGTAAATCTACGACACCGGACCACCGGCTTTTCTTCCCTTCCGAAGCAAGCCATGCTAAGGATTTTTATGCCCGAAAAAAATCCATTGCCCTCCGCCGGTTATGAACCCGCGTTCTTCGGGAACTAGAGCATGGTAACCACTACACCACGAAGTACGACATGCTGTTCAAAGACACTCAGACACACGCACACGGATATTTTTCTTAAAATGCCGTTTTTGGATTCAGAGAGCCTCAAAACCCGTATTCCTGGTGAAATCTATCGATATCGAATCTACGATATACGTGGTAGAGAAAGTAAAAATGTTAAAACTAATAAAATTAAAAATCTGGAAAAATATATCTTTATTCTTTGTGCACATTTAAAATAGAAATTTGTCTTCTTTAATTTTGCTGCTAGAATTTGTTTTAAATTGGAGACGAATATTTTCTGGAGTCATGTATGTATAGATATATTATTGTAATGAAACGATTTCCTTAGTTTTGTTTATATTTTCACCATTTACTTAGTTTTAGACGCTTATTGATACTATTCAGACCAGCTAGACATTGAACAAAATTCACGGCACTTAATGTTACGTGAAGATCCCGTGGTATGTAACCATTGCCAATGATTTAGATAGCAAGCAGACACGGCCGCAACCAGCATTCCAGTTCGTTATGTTTAGTCATGACATTCACCTTGCAACGTGCCGGCGATGAAAACAAACAACCCCATGTCCTTGAGTTAGTACTACCCCTTCCCCTCAAGCTGATAACAACCCAAACATTGGGATTATCCTACTCTCGCATTCTATAAACCATCTATAATCGGCGCAACAGTTCTAGACACGTGAAAATCTTAATGAGAGCTATGATGCGAGTTGCTTACCAGATCAGGTGGTGACCGGTCGACTGCATACTGCAGGAGTGCGTGGGACAGTCATCGTCAA
The DNA here is from genome assembly GCA_030765065.1 of Deroplatys truncata. Classification (NCBI taxonomy): domain Eukaryota; kingdom Metazoa; phylum Arthropoda; class Insecta; order Mantodea; family Mantidae; genus Deroplatys; species Deroplatys truncata. Next base: position 130,953,275 of record CM060980.1, read on the forward strand.
ATATCCACAACGGTTATGCACTGCTTTGCGCTGATAAACTTAGTTATATACAGTATATTAAAATCCACGCTGTAAAAAGTGCTTAATATAAAAAACGCTGTCAATCATTGCCTCCAATTCTTCGACATCTAACAACCCTTCCTCTTCTGCGGAATCACTCACATTATTGCCGTCATCACTGCTGTCACTACTTTCTGCACCATTATCCTGCATGAGAATTATTTCTATTTGATTTTCTGCAATTCCGTATTTTTCGGAATAATGATTCTTAATTTATTCAGCATGTCGCCATACATTTTCCCATTCTGGCCTTCCAATTTCAGCAAACTGCTGGCGTTATAACTGCTCCACATATTTTAATTTAAAAGTGATATTTCTGCATGCCACCCATTTTTTGATATCAGCCCAGATTAATTCGATTGGGTTTAGATCTGGGCGATACGATGACAGTCTAAGTACATTATGGCGATGTTGTATTACTATCTGGTCAAGTATGTATGACTTCTGAAGCTGTTTGTTGGCTTTAATTAAGTTATATAGCTTTGTTTTACTCATGCTTTCATCTAAAGCTTTATTATGTCTAAGTAACCAAGCTCTCATTTCTTCTTTCAAGGAAGTTGAGGTAGGTGGTTTGTGAATTTGAGTGTTGACGCATTGTGAAGCATTGTCGATGACCAGAACAGACCCAGCATGGCGTTGATTCACTTCATGTAATTTTCTGTATTCATTTCTTGATGAAAATCTCCTGTTGTTTGTTACGACTTGTAAAAGAAGGGCATTTGGAACGAAGCCGATCTTTCCAACAGCACGAACGATAATAAGTATTTGCCCTTTGGCAACAGGTGCCTGCAAACCTAATTCGCTATCGTCACTCCAACTTTTAGATGCTGTATGACTGCTGTGTATGTATGACTCATCTTCATACACTATAGTATTTTTCTGAAATTTGTAGCACCACCTTGAAAATTGATGCTGATATAAGTACACACTGATATAAGTACATATAAAATTATAGTCATTTGGAAAGGTAGAATCAGACTGAAAAATTCAATGCCATAGCCGGGATTTGAACCACGGATCTTAGGCTTTCCGTGCCGTTGCTCTAACCGACTAAGCTATCATGGCAACATTTACTTTTTATTTTTTTTTTATTTTATTATTATTTTTTTATTTTAGTTATTTATTTTGCTTTTCTGTTAGAACTCTTCTATTTGATTTCGGTTTCTTCCATTTGAACCCTAAATCTTTAATAATTTTTCTGAGATTTGTAGCACCACCTTGAAAGTTTCTGCTGTCTTTCAGCTGGATGAGCAATCTGCTTATTGTTAGCACAGTTTTTTCTTCCACATAGGAATTGTGAATCGTGCGCCGAATGACGCATTCGAAATCGTCTATTTCTGTAATACGTTTAGGGACCTTATGTTTCTTCCCAGGTGTGTCAAATGGTACTCTTTCAGCCATATGTTTTTTTTCTCTTATCTTTGAGAACTCTGGAAACGGAACTCGGTGAAACACCAGTTGCTCTTTCTTTCACTCTCTTATGGCTTTTGTGGAACTCGGATATAATTTCTTCCTTCATCTCTGCTTCTTGCTTCATGAAGTCGATGACATTTGCAATTATTTCCCTACTTTGACTATGTAACACCTTACCACTTAACTTTGAAAACATAGGAGCCATAGTTATAAATATAACAAATATAAAATAAGTACTATTTAGATACTGCAGCTCTCTTTAAAATTACAACCAGATGCAGACACTTTCTATGCAGACTGTATGTGTTACGCACTGTGAGTAAGCAAAGGTATTATATCGCTTTCGTTGATAAAGCTAAACATAAACCATTCCTAGCCTCGGCAGCTGGGATGGCAATCAAGGTCACGATTCCAGAAGTTTTGCGCGAGTAATACCTGATATTTGGGAGCAGCGATCTAAGGGGCAATCTTTGAAGACAACCACACTTAATTTCGGGTGCTGCAAATTAAAACAAACCCATAGAAGACCATAATAGCATTTTTAATTGCCAAACATTTAGGTCGTAGACTATGATTTATTGAATATTTACAACACTGAACAGTTTTACACAACATGAAATACATTGCACTATTTCAAATGTCCATTTGAGCTGTAGGCTGATTGAAAAATGGCTGGTGGCCAGTTAAGGCAATTCGAACAAGTTCAGTTAAATATTCATCACTTAAAATAGCTGAATTCTTAGAGTTAATGAATTTAAGAGTTGAATACAATGACTAGCACAAATAGTTTGTCCCAAAATGGAGATGAGTCTCTTAGCACATTCTTTCAATTTTGGTCTTTTGTTCAGCTATTTGTTTCCAAAACTGAATTCAACTGTTTTAGTCCATCATCTTTAATCTCCAGCAGCTCCGACTCTCGACCACAATTGGCCTTGTAACAGGTCAATCACTTTTCATGATGTCAACAACGGATTTTCCCCCCAAAAAACATACAAAGGTTTTACTACTTTGCGATTACTAAATCTGCCGTGCATGTCTTCAGCCATTTATTTAATTTACACAGCTACGTATATAATCTTCTATTGCTTTTTTAAAAAATGGAGTGAGCAAGTGTTTTAGCCTTAAGGTCTTTTTGATAGTCTTACTTTACTCTGGAAGCTGAATCCATCTGCGCTAGATCTGAAACAAGCTCATTTTGTCCTTGCACTAATAAAGGTTTAGTGATTACAAATGTTGAACAACGTCTGTGAAAACGCCGTAACTAACAATCACTGAGAGTCGTCAAGTTGAAAAGATTTCCCTCTTTCTTTAAGGAGCGCTTTGATGCGTTTTAGTAATTGAGAACATCTTACACAAATCCACTTTACTAAGAATTACCACGACATTCCATGTTTCCAGATTAGGCCACGCATCGTCGCCGATTCCTTTTATGAAAGGATGTGAATTGCCGATGTGTTTTGCAACTGAGCGGAGTAGTTAACAAATCTCAGAACTACTTCCACAACTTGTTCATATTTAACATTTTTGCCGTCTATGTTACCTGCCTGTAGTAGTTGCAGCAATATCAAAAAGCTTAATGAATTCACTATTTTAGAGTCAGGATTTTTGAGGAGCCGCACAAGAGTGGCGAAAGAGTCACGCCGTGTCCACCCCTGCTTTATTCCATACGCCAACAAGGCTCCGGAAGTAGGTGTATCTGTCGTTCGTAGTGAGGTTCAAACCCTATTTAGTGGACAGTTCAAAATAATCGCCATCCTATGTACGGTGGCCTTGGGTTACTCCATGTACAGCTGAAATGTGTAGCTCTGTTTCTCAGCAGGAGTTACAAACTGCAGGAGGCCGACGATAAGCTTACCTCGAAATGGTTGTGTTACTGGTGTAGTAAGCTTGACCTCCGACCCCCACCGGATCTGCGTAAACTTCCGCCGCACGATATTTATTTGATGACTTATGTACAAGAATGGTGTTATTTGGCCACTCACTATGCCCAAGGGACTGGTCCAACTTCCAAATCCTTGCGGCCGCCTGAGATGCACGTCTGTCAAATCGCACCACGCGGTATTTGTTGTCCCAAGTGTGGAGAAATATACATTCGTCTTCGCTCCCTGTAGTGGTGCGTTCCAATTGGTTTAATGTAGCTCATGATTTGTTACCTACGAAGGAACGCCTTCATCGTATACGTATGTCAGACCTAGAAGCTTGCATTTATTGTTTAGAGAAGGATACCGTGCTCCATCGTTTGTTTTCTTGCACTGTCATGGTTCCGATACGTGCCAAGTTATTGGCTATTCTTGCTGAGATTGACCCTCAAGTACGCACTTGGTTTCAACCACATCGTTTACTGTGGTGAGATTTTCGTGTTGCGTTGGCTGGTTAGCACTTTGCCATACTTTGGACTGTAGCTCATGCTGTTTATTACGCTGTTACGAGCTACGGCCATCTCCATTTACACACCTATGTTGAGTATCTCCGTTGTGAGAGAGACTGTTTTCTTGCCCATGGGAAACAAGGTGTGGGTTTCACACCATTCTTATCGTTTCGGCTGTAGACTGCACAGGTGTATATCTGATGTACACCACTAAACTCATATAGAAGTACGACCAAAGCAAGAAGGAACAAAGGGACACTAAACACCCTTCCTTACCTAACTAATATTAGTGGTACTACTAACTTATGTTAGTGCACACTTCTGTTTAAGAAACCATTTGTCTGTGTATATCCAGTGTTAAACTAAACCAGAAAATGTAAATCTTATAAATGAATAAATAATATTTAAAAAAAATCTGATGTGTTACACTCACATGACCTTCTCTAATCTTGTACAAACTATTTTTACAAACTCTTATTCTCCATCTACTTCATGTTAATCGAGATAAATATTTGCAGACTCTATCTTATTGCTAATTTTCTTGTAGATGTAAGGGGAATATATATTTACAAGGGCAATATATAAAAACAGTAGCCTTTAAGCATATACATACCTCTTAATAGCTGGTTGCTAGGTGCAGCACCATTCCCTTTCCCACAGATTATAACTCTTTGCATATCCAAGACAAAAAAATCTGATGTGTTACACTCACATGACTTTCTCTACTCTTGTAAAAACTATTTTTACAAACGCTTATTCACCATATGCTTCATGCTAATCGAGATATCGAGATGTCAATCTTATTGCTAATTTTCCTGTAGATGCAAGGGGAATATGGTAGGTTTTAAGTGATAGTCAAATATTTTAAGCGCTGGTTGCTATGTGGCGCATTCCATTCTCTTTGCATGTCCAGGACATAAAAAAAATGAATAACGAATTTGAGAAACAGTATAAGTATTGGAAAATTCAAGGGAATAACAAGCAATATCTCGAAAACGGTTCACTCAACAAAAAAATGTATATGACATAAATTGTGTATTTTAACGCGATCTACATTCTTTGTACAGTAAACTTTTGTCTATCTCTTATGGTTTACCAGTTATGCAAAAGTCGTTCACAATGAAGAACACTTTTGGAGACATTCCCAGAAAATTCGAGATGGGGGGGATTTTCTTGAAAACCTTCGCGTCGCATCTCTGGAAGATGCTGAACCTAAATACTAAGTTTGGTGTTTATCCGACTGTTCACACGGACATGTTTCCAAAAATGCTTTTTTTGGATTCAGGGTGTCTCAAAACATGTATTTCCGGTGAAATCTCGGTATCGAATTTTTGGGTGGAATACAATACTTCCCCTACTTACTGTACGTAGTAGAGAAAGTAAAAAATAAGGTGTTTTCGTGGTTTCCCTTAGTCGTTTCCTTTCCTTATGCAAATATCGGTTTGAATATAAAACCCTAAACCCACGCAAATATTAAAATATATAAAAACAGAATAGGTGGTACAGGACGGTGACTACGTAATTAAGATAATTTGCCATAAACCAGAAGCTATTTCTCGGGCATTCATTGACTCGTACATGTCATTGAACCTACAGAAATTGCAATTGAAGCGACTTGTACAAGAAAAGTGGGCGGGACTATCACTCTTTTAGAAAGGTTTCTCCAGTATTTTAAGGCACTGAAAACCTACAGTCACGGTCATAAAATAACCAAATTGTGGACCACGAAGCAACTCCAAATACGTACTCGGATATTCGTACCGCAGCTATAGCAGTATAAAATGCAAATTAAACTGGCTTTGCGCTTTCTTAATTATTATTGAAATAAGCCTGCTTATTAGTGACCAATGAAGAATATTTCCGCAAGTTAGTGTTAAATTAATTTGCAATATGATTGTACGCCATTGATTGGTGTACTAACAGGAATTTGGATATTAGAAGCAGACTAATTTGTTAATCCTACTGTACTCCTGGAGGAAAGCTCTGCGAAATCTATCAGTGCCGTGCAAACTGTTTTACGTATACCTTAGGTCCTAGATTCTCTGGCCTTTAAATGCATAAAATGGACTGGCATTTTCTATTAAAGCAAACCATATGCCGAAACTTTTTCCCCGAAAGGAAGCAAAAATAACACCCCTTGTTTTGTCCATTTCTTTGTCCTTCAGAGCATGTAGTGCCACTTTATGTACAGGTACAACTATTGGTATATCATGCGACTCGTGATTCCATGTGTAAATCAGTGCTGGTAATTGGGATAATAATATTTTTCAATATTTTATGCTTAAAATGTTCACTTAATGTAGTTTTTCATATATTTTGGATGAGAGTTTCAGTTTAAAGGGGTGTGTGAATAAAGCACTTTGAATAGCCGTTTTTGTACCTGAGTAATTCAATAAATACATCGTGTAAAACAAAATGTAAGAAAATATTTTGGCAAATTTTGCAGGAATAGGGAGGAAATTATAGTTTTAAAAACTCACACCATTTTAGCGAAAGGGCAGTTAACTTCTGAATACGCTGCTTTACTACAGAAAAAATATACAATATCAAATATTTTGACAGCTCTAATTCTTAACATAACAGCAGCACCAAGCACATGTAATTTAATGATTAATAATCATTTAGCAATTATACTAAAATACAATAAGCTAGAGTGTGGCTAAAATTTCAAAACAAGTGGTTAAAAGTCTTACCATACTAACGAGATTGTATGTCGCCATTGGGGCATGTTATCTCAAAATAAATTTGAGAAAACCTTGTTGTATACAACATGGGAGTCAATGTGGGAGTTTAATGTCGTGCCAACATGTTGCCATGGTAGTTCAGTTGCTTAGAGCAACGGCACGAAAAGCTGAAGATCCGTGGATCAAATCTCGCCTATGGCTATGAGATTTTCAGTCTGGTTCTACCATTTCAAATGGTTAGAAATGACGAAATTGGGATTTTTAACATAGGTTAGCCTTCAGAGAACCTGGGACTTAGTTTTACACAAAGTTGCGAATATTGTCGATATTGTTTCTGTAAAAATCAGTTGTTTATGGTGTGTGGATGACTTTTAAGAACAGGGAAGTTTTAATGGTGAATGTTGAAACTCAATCTCAAGCACAAGTCTACTTTAAATTTGCGTTTCTTTAAAAAATCTAATTTTAATAAAACCATAGCTTTTAGCAAGCCCCAGATTGCCGTGTAGAGAGCTTTTCTTTCTATTTACGCGAAAGTTGGTATAAATTATGTATGCACTAATAAAAATCTGATGTGCTACCTCATATGATTTCTCTACTCTTGTCCAAACTGTTTTTACAAACGCTTATTCTTCATATGCTTCATGTTAATCGAGATGTTAATCTTATTGCTAATATTCTTGTAGATGCAAGGGGAATTGGTAGGCTTTAAGCGATAGTCAAATAATTTAAGAGCTGGTTGCTATGTGGAGTATTCCATTCTCTTTGCATTACCAGGACAAAAAAAATCTGATGTGTTACACTCACATGACGTTCTCTACTCTTGTACAAACTATTTTTACAAACGCTCATCCTCCATATGCTTCATGTTAATCGAGATATCGAGATGTCAATCTTATTGCTAATTTTCTTGTAGATGCAAGGGGAATATGGTAGGCTTTAAGCTATAGTCAAATATTTTAAGAGGTGGTTGCTATGCGGAGTATTCCATTCTCTTTGCATTACCAGGACAAAAAAAATCTGATGTGTTACACTCACATGACGTTCTCTACTCTTGTACAAACTATTTTTACAAACTCTTATTCTCCATCTATTTCATATTAATCGAGATAAACATTTGCAGAAACGATCTTTTGACATGCAAAGAGAATTACATTTTACACATAGTGACCAGTTCTAAAATATTTGACTATGGCTTAAGGCCTACGAAGCTCTCCTTGTTTTGTGTTTGCAAGGGCAATATAGAAATACAGTAGCCTTTAAGCATCTACATATATCTTAATAGCTGGTTGCTAGGTCCAGCACCATTCTCTTTGCCACAGATTAATACTCTTTGCATATCCAAGACAAAGAAATGAATAACGAATCCCCATTTGAGAAAATAATTATTGAAAAATTCAAGGGAATAACAAGCAATATCTCGAAAACAGTTCACTCAACAAAAAAATGTATATGACATAAATGGTGTATTTTAACGCGATCTACATTTTTTGTGTAGTAAAATTTTGTCTATCTCTTATGGTTTACCAGTTATGCAAAAGTCGTTCACAATGAAGAGTACTTTTGGAGATATTCCCAGAAAATTCAAGATATACATTTTATTTGTAATAAAAGTATCTGAAACATATGATATTTTAATCAAAATCGTTAGAGCCATTTTTGAGAAACTTAAAATTTTCGAAAAATGTTCCATGTAAAGGGTAATCTGGGGTGGGGGGATTTTCTTGAAAACCTTGGTGTCGCATCTCTGGAAGATACTGAATCTAAATACCAAGTTTGGTGTTTATCCGACTGTTCGTTTCTGAGTTATGCTGTTCACAAACAAACAGACACACACACACACGGACATGTTTCCAAAAATGCTTTTTTTTGTATTCAGGGGGTCTCAAAACATGTATTTCCGGTGAAATCTCGGTATCGAATTTTTGGGTGGAATACAATACTTCCCCTACTTACTATACGTAGTAGAGAAAGTAATAATCTGTAGCATGCTTTTATGGATGTTATTTAAATCATAATCGCAGTGGATTTATTAATCCTAAACTGTGCAAATTTCGCTTTTGTATTTCCAGTAACAATTACAGTTTAATTTCACCTGAACCATAAAAATCTTCATAATAGTTCAGACAATCAAATGGTGGACTACCAGTCTCAAAATGTTTCAAATTCCCTGTGGAAAACATACGTATTCAAAATCTCAACACCTGCTTTATAAAGTTTGATGAGGTTTATACATTTACTCTTGCTAGCAATATGAGTTAGCTTGCAGAAGTTTGAAGAAAACTTATTAAAATTTGTGGAAATTGTTATCTAATTTATCCTAGGAAAGCTTAAAAATCTTAGCTTGGTACCCAACTGCTTATTAATGCAAACAATCTTAAGTATCGCTGCTACAAGATGTCATATTCTGAAACAGTTCTGCACGTAGATACAAATTTTGTTTTGGTTTCATCTTCCTGGGACTGGCAAGAAATGCTATTCCTGAATACTTGCATAACAAAGTTGTTATCTACAATCCTATTTATCATTTAAACTTGAAGTTCTGTGCCACACTACTACAAAAAGAAAACTAAAAACCTGAATGTTGTGTAATACAGTGCTCGCATTTCTGCACAAAGCTATTAGAAGAAATGTCAGATAGGAAAACTGCTAAGAAAACGTGAGTTCCTTGTACTGATTGTACTCAGTATCTGTACATAGTACGGTATTGCAGTTTAAAGTCTGTTTTTAATTTCAGTAGAGTGATGCCAATGTCAGGAGCAAAGTTCATCTCAGAAGGCCAAAGCAAGACGTAACTCTCTAAATGACCTAATGAATTATGATTTAAATGACATTAGCCAGAGTTGCTGTTGAAGTTATGGTAGAAACGCAGAAAATCTGTGGCGTTGTGAAGAGGCCAATTATTTTATTTGCTTGGGAGATAAAGTAGGTACAAACAGGTCTTATTACTTTCTCTACACTTATCCAGGTAGAGGAATTATTATATTTCACCCAGAAATTCTAAGCAGCTGGCCCATTAGCGCCGGCTGGAAAGCAAATATAGACCACCATTCAAACAAGAGAAAGCACGAAGCTTTTTCTGTGTTGACGGGGCAATATTAATGAGACTGCTCCTCTTCTAGAGAAAATCAATAAAGGAAACACTGCTCCAAATTCGGCAACTTTTTAGCCTGGACTGCACAACGAAAATATTCTTCAATAGATTCCAACGAAATGGCAACACTGTATATCAAGATTTCACTAAATACGTGTTTTTGGATCCACTGGATCCTTTAGAGAAAATTCTTCATTAGAAATAGTTTAGAAAACGTTTGTGTGTGCGTATGCGTGTGTGTATTTGTCTGTAAACAGGTAACCCAAGCGCGGAAAGTCGAATAAATTCAAATTTCATATTTGAGACATATTTTAAGGATAATACTAGGGAGCAAAAAAATTTTTTCGTGGTGCCTTGAATTTTCCATCTTAGGGTATTTTGATGCTGCTGATTCCAAAAATGTCTTCCATTTCATCCTAGCAGCTCTAGTTTATGAGATACTGATATCTTTATAAAGTGCTCTTATGCCCACTTTGTTTTACAGCACCATTTGTAACTTGATTATGTTATTTGCATTATACTAATTTATTTTATCCAAGGTCTATTCATGTTGTTTGCAGATGTACTTTAACTATTCTGTCATTTATGTCTCCTTTTCATAGGCACTGATATGGCTTCATCACGAAGAAAATGTGGAATAATCCTGATGTGTTTTTTTCATCTGTGGGGAATATACATTCATTCAGCAAAGAAAACCCATAACCGATTTTAAAAGAGCTTATTTGGCCTATTTCAAAGTAAAACTTGGAGACTTGGGGCCACCGGCTTTGCTTCCCTTCCGAAGGAAGCCATGCTAAGGATTTTTACGCCTGAAAAAATCCATCGCCCTCCGCCGTTTCAACCCGCGACCTCGGGAACTAGAGGCTAGCATGGTAACCACTACCTCACGGAGGAACACACTCTTTTTTGAAGGGTTAACCATTTCCGAAATATTCTTTGTTAGTAGTTTGAATCTTCAAATACTTATGCTTTTTTTCAAGTGCAAATCGCTTTTGGTTTTTGCTCGTGGCCACGCGAACACTGGAACTTTTAGGCCATCACATAGCAAGCCGCTTTTTAAAACTCTGAGCATCACTTCAGCCTACTGTATCCCTCTTGTATCCACAACGAAATGTGCAATGAAACCATTTCTGCAAACGTTTATCTCGATTAAGAAGTAGCTAGTAAGCTTTAGTAAGAGTAGTTTGAAGGAGTGTGGCTAGAGAAGGTCTTGTGAATGTAACACATAAGAATTTTTTTCTTTATGAGAAGATAACATATTCTGCTAATTTGGTTTCAGGATGTTGAAGATCAAGCATACTGATACGGAGAAAAAGATCAGGAATGGAAGCACAGACACTATATGCCACAAGAAAATGAAGTGAGTAAAAGCATAAATAAAAACGATAGCAATTTTTCTTAGAAACAACACGATGTAAAAAGAATGCATGTTAGAACTTTGAACAAATGTTCCGATCTAGTAGGAGTAGAAAATAATTACTTTTTACGAAGATGTACGTGGAAACGCTTTGTTCCCTTGTTATATCTAGTCTTTTCTTATTGTTCTGTTTACGTTAGAATTAGGTATAGTTTGAACTATAATAGCATAAAATATGGAAATATTTCTTAAGTCAAGCGTTTGAAACTCACTTGATGTCTGCATTTCGTTAGCGCTATACATGTATCAGTCAACTCACCATAGCACTGAACCCCGATTGGGCTGATGTGTCCCTGGAGATAGCAGCATTGTCTTGGTGTTAGTAATACTTATCGACAAGAACGATGCAGCCGGTCACACAGCTTTCTTATTTTACTGCATAAAACAGCAAATCATACAGCTTTGTTATGCATGTTATGCGAAAATGAAGCACATTTTATTGCCACTGCTAACAGTTTACCCATTCATTGCATTTGGCGTTTTTGTGAAGTTTCTTGGACAACTATACCTGGATTCGTCATAAATGCAGGAATATTCTAATAATTTCGTTTTCTAGCAGGACGTCATTCCTCCCACTTCCATGTCGTTGCAGTTACCTCAACACGGAGTTGCCTTAGCGCTGCATCGAACTCTCTGAACAGGATAATTTATCTGTGTGACAGATAACTGATCTGACTTCCTGTGATACCACTTTGGCCACAAAATTTACAGGAAATCGATCAAAAGCTTTGAGAAATGTCAGTAGTGTAGCCAGGATATATCCTATCTTTCTAAAAATTGGTGAGTGCCTCTTTAATTTCACATGCATATGAACGTCATGTAGTTCCAGAAAAACCTTAATAACTTCATCTCATTCCACTGTATGCTGCATGTGCTGATAACATTGTATGATCGATTTTCGTTCCGGGAAGGAAGGTCATTAAGGAAGGTACGCAGTATGTCATTTGTGGTTTTTTTCTGTTACAAGATAAGAAAGTGTTACCGGACGCAGTATAAGACGGCTATATAGTACAGCATCACTGGAATGAAAGATCACCGGGATTTGCTACATAACACCCCTGGAACAAAATACGTTGGCGGTGAAGAACCCAAGAATTACCATCTTTTACACCACTCTATCCTACTGTCCCATTTAACCAGATGTAAACAAGACGTCTACTTATAAGTTGAATCTTGTAGTGCAGGGTTGTTGTTACACGACAGTTATGATGCCATTCCATATCATAAATAAATAACATGTACGAGGATTTGTAGAAATAAGCTCTATTTGGGGAATGTTCATGTATTGAGCTTTTATCCTCTGAATGAGTAGAGTGGCCTCTATAATTTTGAAATGCTATGTTTTATTTGTGCATAAGAGTGATATTCTGAAATTTTATTAATTTTTATAGCAGTTTTTCCTGCATTATGAGACTTTAATTTTTGGGTGGGCTTAATTTTAAACTTAAATAAAATCCTTTGCTTTTAGATTAGATTGGATTGCATTCTATGAGTTCACCAGCAGCCATAAAGGCTTATGAACATGTCAAGGAAATGTACAAAAATTACATATAAACATAAATATTACACAGAATATAGAACATTTAAAATAAAATAAAGAGCGTTTTATGTTTGGAGTGGTGTGGAAATTTTCCCATATACCTAATTAGACAACTTGAAGTTGATAGAGAAGTCAGATACATAACTATATTTAAAAAAAATTCTCTAACTGGTATCGTTCATTTTATATTCTACAAATTGTGCATGCAATAGCTTATTTTTCTATGCAATTCCTGTCAGTCATGAAAAATATTCGCTGCAAGTTTGTTAGGTTACCAAAATATTTAAATGCCAGACGTGTGACGTGTGTTATACCTACCTATGCCACCCATGATATTAGGTATTCTTTACCACGTGCTTAACATTTGAAAGTGTACCTACTGCTTAGAAGTCCAAATAAACAACAACGAATGTTTCGAAAATACATAATATCGATTTATTATTATTATTATTATGTTGTTGTTGTTATTAAACCCCCTTTAAATGTCAGGTTATATCGCGACTGATGTACTTTCCTACATATGAGCCAGAGCATGGCGGACAGATGGCTTTAGCTGCGTGAAGTCTCCCTATATTTACTTGAATAACTTGCTGATAAATGGTCTCAGTTACGTGGTTGCCTTCCTGTAACATTTTAATCCTATTGGCTTAATCAGAATATAGACTTTAGGGTTCGTAGGCGTACATTTAGTTATTGTGATGCTGAAGAGAGGGCCTGAGTTACAGTCACCTTTCTGTAACATCGATTTCGTTTCTTTTTCTTTCATTTGGTGGGTGGCGCTTGAATCGTAACACCAGAATATGTATTCAATCCAATACCTACTTGGCAAATAAGGGAATTTGTAAAAACAACTCACATTGGTCGGTGCACAGGATTTGAACTCATAGCCTCCCGAATACAAGCTGCAGACCCTAACACGTGATCCATCACGTTCGGTACAAAAATGCTGGCATAAGCACATAATTTAATGACACATTTTTTAATGCAGTAAGTTTACACAATTTTAAAGTATTCAAAAACGATTAATAGAACTTCAACAGCTATTTACAGAACATTAAAGACATATATGTATACACATACATATATTATATACATAATTCATCACTTCAATATCCGAAACAGTGATGTTTTATTCAAATGAGAGCAAGTTTTGAGACAAATTATGTTCCCACATAAAGATTTGTTTCTGAAAACCTTCACCTTGCACCCTTGAAATGATGTGACTTAAACGGTTGTAAACATGTTGCGTTTTGGATTCAGTGGTCTCAAAATCGTGTTTTTTGGTTGAAATCTTGATATCAGTTTTTTAATCATGTGTAATATTTCCTCTTCCTTGGGTCAGCGATGGAGAAAGTAAAAATACATATTCGTGCAAGCTTTTTCAGAGCAGTTTACTCCTCTCGACGTATTATAAGTTACACGAAGGCAAATTAACAACTAAACTTGGAACATAGACTAAGAAGCAAAATAGCTCTCAGGGCATTTAATGTCTTTCACAGAAGCTTGAATGAAACAAATGCAGTAAAGAATGTGCAATAATGGGCAGATTTAATGTTCTGAAAGGTATTATATCATTTAATACATTTAGTATATGGTTTAAGGTAAGTTATTTTCCTTTCTTTCAGTTTCTTTCTTTCTTAATGACCACTTTATGTTATACTACGTACACTTAACTACACTACTGTCTGGAACTGACACATAGGGTGGCGTGCACCATGTTGGAGTAATTGCTTCGGAAGTAACGTTTACTAAAGAAGTCCCCACTACGGAAGTAGATTACTACGGGAGCAATTTACTTCGAAAGTAACATTGGAGAGCTCAATTACAATTTACTCTTTTAGTTACGATTATGGAAGTAAGAGCTCATTACTACCGTGTTCTGTGTTACTTCCGAAGATATTGTTTTGTTTGCGCGATTTACTTGATGCAATCATGAATAAGGTTATTTGCGATAAGAAAAGGGGAGAAACGTCAGCGAAAGAGATAAATGTTTGTTGGTAGAAATAATGAAGATCCATTTGAACAATATAAGTGCAAAAAAAAAAAGTGCGACAACCTGAATTACGTTGGTCTTCAAAGCCAATGAGGTACAGCCAACACTCGCTACGTGCATTCCTAATTACTTTTTATTTTAGGTTTATTAGATTTTTACGTTTCTGAGTTACGGGAGGTTTCTTTTCTTTCCTTTTAAATATAAGCCTCCTGATTCACGGGAGGTTACTTTTATTAACACTCTCATTGAAGACCCAAGTAATTCAAAAAAGCCAAAACGTGTTATAAAGATGCTGGAAGAGAAATGCTGGAAGGTGATTGACGAGTTCTAGCGACGGGAAACGTACTGAAGAGCAACTTAAAATTCTGGAAACAATGTTTCTTATCTTCATTTTGCATCGCAGATCACTTGCGTGTTTATAGAGAAATGCCCTTCTTTATTTCGGAAAAGTTCACCATATTCACGGATGGGTACAAAATAGTAACATGCGTGCAGTCAATTCCACACACAATGTGTGGGAAATCTATGAAAGTGAAGAAGAATTGCGTTTTATTTTCTTAGCACATGTGTATATTTATATGGAACCTTGCTCTTAACCTCAAAAGCGCTCTAACAACGCAGTGAAATACACGGCCAGCAGACGCGTGGTGAACGTTTATTTATAAGATCGCCTGTAATACCGGGATTACGATGAACTTTACTTAACTTGACATGAAAATGCTGGTAAACTAAAGGTATAATTGGCACGCACTTAACGTAATGGGAATGACTCTTGATTGCTAGTTCTTTTATTACTTCGAGCTAGTACCGATTGGTTCTATATAATTACCATGTGAAATCAACTTGACGTAACGGGAAGGAAAAGTTTGATGCCAAACTTTTGAGTTACATCGCGTTAAGTCAATTCTAAATATCTCCATTTAATACAGTATAAGAGGGTCACATTGCGTTAAATTTATCGTAATGCCGGCTCAAACTTCTGAAATATTCCGGCACGAAACACTCATAGGATGCATAGCAAAAATTGCAATTTGGATTATGGAGCTAAATTTGTGTCTGAGTTTTGTTGAAATGTTCTCCAAGCAGGCTCAAAAGGCGTGTATAAGATTCTTTCCTAATACCGAAATGTTCATTGAACTTTCTCTCTCTGTATAAGTATCATATGGTTCTGCATAGCACAATCGCATTTCCGTTGTTTCTTTTTCTCCGTCGAGGTCATCAATGCAACCTAAGTAATCCATGAACGTGTCAAAAATATCTTCCTCCAAATACGATACGGTATTCTAGTTCAATCGACAGGTTAGTTACTCCATCCAGGTCACTAGAGTAAATTATAACCTATATTTGTGCTCTGTTTCATTCCGTAGTAACATACTACATGATGGTGCTCTCCGACATTTACTTCTGTGATAATTTAATTTGGGAGTATCTGAAAGGAGTAAAATTCTTCGGAAGTAGTTTACTCTCGCATGGAAATCGCCGAGTGTTGACTTGAATAGTAGTTTACTACGAAAGTCGAGCTTACTCCAGGTTGGTGCACGCCACCCATAGAATAATGAAACAGGTGTCGTTTGCAATAAAGAAGACGGTGACGACACACAAACAAAAGAATGTCTACGTTAGCGTCCTTTTGCCGCATTTGTCATTGCTCAATATAGGTACATAGTTGCTGAACTTGCCGTTATTGTATTTGTTGTTGTCCATTTATGTAGGACATGACTCACTACACCGTGTGTCAAGGAGCACGCTAGTTCTGACAGCATGAGTTCCATGAAGAAGTGCTTGTAGGTCAGCACGTAGCTGTAATATGCAATTAGTTGCTGATATTAGTATTATTGCTAAAATTCTTGGGCAGAAGGCATCTTATAATTTTTAATAGCATAGCAAGCGTATGAATTAAAGAAATTAAATAAACACAGTACCTCAAATATATATATATATATATAATCTGTGTGTGTACTTAGCCATAAAAATACAGGCCCAGAACGATCACTATAAGTAGCCGAAATACATAATAAAAACGTAAACACAACACAAACGTTATATTGTATCGGATTGCAAGGCCGTTCTACAGGGTTAACTCCCTCCACCTGTCACTGTTAAGTTACTGTGATTACGTTTCTCTTAGCCTGAAGAAGGGCTTTATAGTCTGATACATAGCGTTTGTGTTATTTCTGCGTTTTTATTATGTATGTCGGCTATTTATAGTGGTCGTTCTGATACATATACTGCATATATGATGAACCACATCACTCGTAACAGTAATTTATTTCGGAAATTGTAACAAATTTTTTCGAGATAATACATTTACAACTAAAGCACGTGCGAACTTTGCTTGAGCTTGGTTTCATAAATTAATGTTAACCAGAAGTGGGGTCAGTGGCGTATGACTTTAAAATTTCTAATGGGAGTGGAGGTTAAATAGGGTAGACAACAAAACAAATAACCTTTACTGAAAACCATCTTATTGTTCATGCTCTTTCAAGGAGTTTTATTTTGTTTTACTTGTTTCAACATCATACCCCATTAGCACACTATGTAGCGTTACATGATTTATACAATATAACTCCTTTAATAAATATTATAAGCAATTTATAAGTTGTAATATGTAACTACACATATTAATATTAGTTTTCTAAAATCTAGCTGTGGTTTTATAGCTGATCAAACTTCCTCAAGGAGTAAAGCGGAAAGACAGTGCACCTGAACCCCAGATACGCATTTAGCAATGTTTAAAAAAAATAATAAAAATCTGATGTGTTACACTCACATGACTTTCTCTACTCTTGTACAAACTATGTTTACAAACTCTTATTCTCCATCTACTTCATACTAATCGAGATAAACATTTGCAGAAACGATCTTTTGACATGCAAAGAGAATTACATTTTACAATAGCGACCAGTTCTAAAAATATTTGACTATCGCTTAAGGCGTACTATGTTCCCCTTGTTTTGTATTTGCAAGGGCAATATAGAAATACAGTAGCCTTTAAGCACAGGCATATCTGAAATGTATATGACATAAATTTTGTATTTTAACGCGATGTACATTTTTTTGTGTAGTAAAATTTTGTGTATCTCTTATGGTTTACCAGTTATGCAAAAGTCGTTCACAACGAAGAATACTTTTGGAGACATTCCCAGAAAATTCGAGATATACATTTTATTTGTCATAAAATATCTTAAACATATGATATTTTAATCAAAATCGTTAGAGCCATTTTTGAGAAAATTAAAATTTTCGAAAAATGTTCCATGTAAAGGGTAATCTGGGGTGGGAGGATTTTCTTGAAAACCTTCGTGTCGCATCCTTGGAAGATACTGAACCTAAATACCAAGTTTGGTGTTTATCCGACTGTTCGTTTCTGAGTTATGCTGTTCACAGACAGACACACACACAGACACACATGGACATGTTTCCAAAAATGCTTTTTTTGGATTCAGGGGATCTCAAAACATGTATTTTCGGTGAAACCTCGGTATCGAATTTTTGGGTGGAATACAATACTTCCCCTACTTACTATACGTAGTAGAGAAAGTAAAAATTAGCTGTGATTGAAAATACCTTACTTGTACTACAAATAGTGATGGTTTTGATATGTTGATACTGGGCGAATGTACAAATTTCCAGGCTGTCCAGCGTATATTTGGTGAGATATTCCCCCCGACATGCTCGCTAGGAGTCTTGCTTGCTGCTCGTGTACATTACATGCAACTGGTCAACTGCAGCCTAGCCACAACAAAAATGTTTTTCTCTTTTTCTCCTTCCTCTACCATTCACGCTTTTACGAGTGACTATGCAAGGAATTATATTTTATTGATAATATTATGAGCACTGACTGCGCTAATTTTTAAAGTGTTGTGGGTAAAAGGTAAACTATGCCATGAATAACGTGTCACTTATTCAGTAAATTCACGCGTCATTTACGGACGCTCGCTTCGACCGAGAGGGAAAGTTTTTGTGAAATCATATTCCAGAGTGCATCGTTTCGGTGACGAAAGAGAAAGTATTATGTACGGGTTCATAATACACGATGTGGATGAAGAGTGGCGCCAGGAATGAAATATTGTGTACATGCGTTTGACAACAGTTCGCCCGTTTAGCCTGTGTGTATGACACAAAGAAGTAACAATAGTCTATGTAATAACCACAGGAGCGCACAATGGACCATATGAGGAGTAATAAGTTTTATCGTTGAAGAGATAAATGCGTGAGATATCGCTGCTCCATAACAATTTGTTAGAGCAGATTAACGGCGGATAACAAAATCGTGCTCGTTTGAACTAAATGGGGGAGTTGATAAGTCCTTGAAACGGTTATCACTTTTCAGGACCTGTAAAATGAAACAAATCAACATTAGATATGGCCCCCTCTTTTTCTGTACCTGGCTGCTTATCGCTCTGAATCAGTCGACTTACGAAAGATTTCAGAGGTTAGCTCAATCTGAAACTGCCCTAACGTATTATTAAAATACGCAAAAAAATTCTCAAAGATGAGAATTGGAGAAGGAAGCATACGTATACATTTTATTGTACTTGCCTGCAAGATTGCAAAACGTATGAAAGACAGTAACACGCTTGTGACGTTAGACAATAGAACAAATATCTAATTTGACATATTAATTTCAGAAAAAGACATGTAGTGAGTTTATTTAAAGTTAGAGTTTTAAATGCGTGCTATATACTAATGTGTTCATACCTGTATATTATACTTTCATCCATGGTCATCATTCGTATGGTACATTCTTGTGATGCAATCAATTCGTCTACTCCTTTTTGTATTGCAAAAGAGAGCAATCAGGGTTATTACTAATGCTAAGTCTACTGAATATTGTAAGCCATTTTTCAAAGCTTTTCGTATTGCATTATTTCCACTAAATTTGTCTTACAATGTTCGTTTTATATTCACACCTTTAAAATGCACTCTAGTAATCATGAATATAATACTTGATACGACAATGATCTAAGACTTAAATGTCGTCCTCCGTGGACTAGTGGTACCGTACTAGCCTCTAGTTCCCAAGGTCGCGGGTTCAAACCCGGCGGAGGGCGATGGATTTTTTCGGGCGTCGCATGGCTTCCTTCGGAAAGGAACTAAAGCCGGTGGTCCCGTGTCGTAGATTTACCGCACGTAAAAGAACTTCAAGCCTGATAAAGAGGCCTCTGAGAAAATTACCGATCTTATGGGACGCTAAGGATCATAGTAGTTAAAGAGCGTCCATAAATAAAACTCAATTTAATTTAATTTAAGACTTAAATCGTGTAAGTTTCAGCCGCTCAAAACATTTTCCATCTTATTTGTCAAAAATTGTACAATATACTATCATACTTAACTAGAAATCTGAATGTGGACCATTCAAGTAATTTGTAGAAAGAAAACGCCATGGGCACACTCTACATTGGAGTGAATACAATGACATTGCATACTTAATTACCTGTTCTTGACTTTGTTATACATAAACAATCCATTCACCCTAACTTTAATGTCTGATATTGTCATGACGAAGAAATTTACGTTACAATAAATACATAAATAAATATATAAGTATCAATACAGAGGGTACTAAAGCACAAATTATACGCTATAAAAGAGATCTGATGTGCTGCATTCACTTGACTTTCCCTACTATTCTCCAAACTATTATTAATTAAGGTAATTTATTTGATCTCTTCCAATTACAATGTCGTACATATGTATAATCTGTTCCCCCGGAGTTCCTTAAAATTTGGTAACATATACAATTAACATTCGGGCTGTTTGTGTATATGTACCTTACGTGTTACTTGTACGTTTCCCTCCAAGTCTAACTTTAATTAAATTCCCTCTTCTGTAAATTATCCACATCGTCATGATCATTTTTTAGATCCTCACTTTCTTTGGTGATTTTTCTCCACCATTTCTGTCTTACTTTCCCTATGTATTTGATTACTTGTTTGATAAATTCTTTCCTTTTGTTCCCAAAAAGCTTTATGTATAATATCTCTACATGTAACCTTTCCCACTTTTTGTTCTATGTTTCCTCTCCCCAGACTTTGGTTTCCGAACATTCCATTATACTGTGAAAGTTATTATCTGCAATGCCGCAAAGTGGGCATAACTCTTTATCAGCACTTAAACCTTTTAATAACATTGTTCCTGTTCTTACACACACCAGACCCTCTCTGATCCATTTTATCACAAACATCAATGTATTTTTCTCTCCCCCATTCTTTTTAACGCCCCTATATGATGTCAGAATGCTCTTATCCCTTAAGCTACGGAATAGTTCTTGTTTGTCTATATCATCCGCCCTAGGTTTTACTTTATTCCATAATTTTCGTCCCCCTATTGCTTGCTGTTTAATTAACTCACCCATTCCAATTTCTCTTACAATTTCATTTAATCGACATAGCCAACTTCTTTCCCATTTAGACATTTCTTGTGCCCTTAAACATTCTTTGACAATATTTCCTTACGCCAATGACTGAATTCTATTCCAATATTTCACTATATATTTTATCACTAATTCTTTTCTACCAACTCTTCCCAATTCAAGTAGAACTATTATTATAAAATCTTCTTCTTCGGCCTACTTCTTGTTAATCCATATAAGTTACATTGCACATTAACACATTCATAGTAGATGTAAGAAGGATAGAGTAGGCTAAAGCGATACTCAGATTTTTAAAAAGTATATAGCTATGTGACGGCTTTGGAATTCAATGTCCCATATATGACCACACAAGAAGAAAAAAATTCTGATGTGTTACACTCACATGACTTTCTCTGTTCTTGTACAAACTATTTTTAAAAACGCTTATTCTCCATATGCTTCATGTTAATCGAGATGTTAATCTTATTGCTAATTTTCTTGTAGGTGCAAGGGGAATATGGTAGGCTTTAAACGATAGTCAAATATTTTAAGAGCTGGTTGCTGTGGCGCATTCCATTCTCTTTGCATTACCAGGACAAAAAAAATGAATAACGAATTCCCATTTGAGAAAAAGTAAGTATTGGAAAATTTAAGGGAATAACAAGCAATATCTCGAAAATGGTTCACTCAATAAAAAAATGTATGTGACATAAATTGTATATTTTAACGCGATCTACATTTTTTGTGTAGTAAAATGTTGTCTATCTCTTATGGTTTACCAGTTATGCAAAAGTCGTTCACAATGAAGAATACTTTTGGAGACATTCCCAGAAAATTCAAGATATACATTTTATTTGTCATGAAAGTATCTTAAATATATGATATTTTAATCAAAATCGTTAGAGCCATTTCTGAGAAAATTTAAATTTTCTAAAACTTTTCCATGTAAAGAGTAATCTGGGGTTGGGGGATTTTCTTGAAAACCTTTGTGTCGCACCTCTGGAAGATACTGAACCTAAATACCAAGTTTTGTGTTCATCTGACTGTTCGTTTCTGAGTTATGCTGTTCACAGACAGACAGACACACACACGGACATGTTTCCAAAAATGCTTTTTTTGAATTTAGGGGGCCTCAAAAACAAATATTTCCGGCGAAATTTTGGTATCAAATTTTTGGGTGGAATGCAATACTTCTCCTACTTAATATATGTAGTAGAGAAAGTAAAAAAAAAGACCTGCCTACCACTTGAAAAAGTATAAGTATTTGGAAATTCAAACCATTAACAAGGAGTATCTCGGGAATGGTTAACACTACAAACAATTGCATTTGACATAAATTGTGTGCTTTAACAGATCGAAATTGTTATGTAGTAAGATTTTTTCTATTTGTTAGCGTTTAGCAATTATAAAAATGGTCATTCAGAATAAGAGAACTTCATAGTCTACTTCCATATTCAAGATAATATACATTTTATTTGTCATGAAAAACCTTAGTCGTATGATATTGTGACGCAGCGGATGGTCCAAGGCTATCGGGAGTTGGGCGACGAGCGGTCGGAGTAAACAAGATAACGCCCGCTTGCCAGCGTAAGCGCCGGACCCACTCTTGGGAGATAACTGGAGTTTTCCGGAAGGCTCTTCTCCCTCCTCCTCCATAAAGTGTGTCGAAATAGCTCTAGAACGCTCGAGAACCTTCTGTGGAAGATTCTAATGCCTATATAAGCGAGCTTTTCGCGCAGTCCATTCAGTGCGAGGTGAGGAGTTGAGTCACTGGCGATAATAGAGTCAGTCGCGTCAGTCAGTGCGAGGAGGAGTTGCGAGTAGAATTGCGTCGGTCAGTAAGTGAGCGAGTTGGCAGGTGATTTTCCCGTGCGACATCCAGAGTGATTCCCCGAGTGAGTTGGTGGCGACTTCTGTGACATGAAGCGAGTGTTACCACGTAGCGCCGGTTGTGGAGGTATTGTGTTCGACTCCCGAGTGAAGTGAACCGTCCAGCGTGAAGAGGCTGCATCACGAAGTATTGTCCTCCGTGGTGTGGTGGTTGCCTGCTAGTCTACTAGTTCCGGAGGTCGCGGGTTCAAACCGGCGGCGGACAATGGATTTTTTTGGGCGTAAAATTCCTTAGTATGGCTTCCTTCGGGAGGGAAGTAAAGCCGTTGGACCCGTGTCGTAGATTTACGGCACGTAAAAGAACCTCAAGCCTGATAAACAGGCCTCTGAGCAAAATTGTCGGTCTTTCACGCCCAATATAGAAGGACCACAGCAGTTAAGGAGCGTCCATAAATTTAAAAAAAAATACGTAGGAAGTGAAGTGACGAAGAAATGAACTAGTTCACGTTAGTGAAGTGACATTAGTAAAGTGAACTCCCAGTGAAGGTGAACTACATAAAAACGAAACAGTGACAGATAAAACGAAATAACAGTGAGAACTGAGAAGAGGGACAGTTGAGAAATTGAGAAAGCCACAATATTTTAATAAAAATTGTTAGTCATTTCTGAGGAAATAAGAAATAACGAACAATTTTCCAAAGAGTAGTTTCTGATGTGGGGATTTTCTTTATAAAATTCGTGTCGCATTCTTGGAAGATACTGAACTTGAATAGCAAGGTTTTAAGACTTTGCAACGTCATACCATACCGTAATTATCGATGAGAAGATATAAATAATTACATAAAGAAATGATAGTGGGGTAAAGAAATAATTGCAATAAATAATTTCCGTATATTAATGTAATAAGCCTGAGTTGAACGATTTGTCCGGAGAAAAAGGTCATTAGTAACAGCTGAATAACGGATGCGTTAGCATGAAGTTTCCTGCAGTGCCACTAGGTTTGGTTCAGTGCGTTTGCAAAATCACGTAGCCAGGAATTCTGTAAATTAGAAAGGGAATGAAATTCTGAGATTCGAGGAGGTGCCGCATACTAACAGCTTCAGATACGCATATGTAGAGTTTTAAGATATTGATACGCATATGAAGGAATGTAGATAGGAGTAGCATAGATAGACGGAGCTTAAGTTAAGATAAGGGCGTGTATTCTAAATCAGAGTGACTTACTTAATTGTGTGACTTTACTCGTGTGACGGCGTTTGTGAGTACTCCCGTTTTATTTTAAGTTGTGTCGCGCTCACTGACGCGCTTGGGTTTGAAAGATTTAGCGGCAATTGCGAGGGATCATTCCGAGTAACATTTCTGCGACTTAAGATAACTGACGCTTCATATCTTAGTATTCTAGAAATAATTCAACTCTTTAATTCAATAGTCGGCTACTCTTTTCAAACAGAATATTTGATCAACATTAAAATATATGAGCTAACTAAACTGGTGTTCACATTACACTCATGCATACCTTGAGATAAAGAAACCACAGCTACATCACAACAGCAGCTAGCGCACGAGATAACGCAGAACGAGCTACGAGATGACTCGTAAAACATAAAACTGGTCAACATAGAAGTAGCATTAAATGTTATAAACATTTGAAGCAGGGAGCGGCATCAAAGTTGTCGCACCGAGAACGGCTTCAAACGGGTTATTTAACCAAGTATTTAACGGCTTCTCGTTTTTGAGTAATGTTGTTCACTGATACACACAAGACACACGCATACCTTTTTCTAAAAATGCCGTTTTATCCAGGAGGCCTGAAAACGTGTAATTCCGGTGAAGTCGCGGCATCAAATTTTGAGTGGAATGCAATACTTCCTCTACTTATTAACCTATAGGTATGTAAAACAAGTATGAAAAAATCATGTGTCTGCATCAGGAGCTAAATATGGCATTTATGGTACCCTTGAAAGTCACGATGAGGAATGTGGTATTCACACCTTTTGTAATTCGCCGCTCGCTTGTTAATTAAAAAAATTTGATGTGTTGCACTCAAATAACTTTATCTACTCTTGTACAAACTGTTTATATAAGCCTTATTTTCCATCTATTTCATGTCAATCGTGATAAACATTTGCAAAAACTTATTGCTTATTGGTAATTTCCTTGTAGGTGCAAGAGGAATATGGTAGGCTTTAAGCGATAGTCAAATCCTTTAACAGCTGGTTGCTATGGTGAGCATTCCATTCTCTTTGCATGTGCAGGAATTTAAAAAAAATCTGATGTGTTACACTCATATGACTTTCTCTACTCTTGTACAAACTATTTTTACAAATGCTTATTCTCCATATGCTTCATGTTAATCGAGATATCGAGAAGTTAATCTTATTGCTAATTTTCTTGTAGATGCAAGGGGAATTGGTAGGCTTTATGCATAGTCAAATATTTTAAGAGCTGGTTGCTATGTGGAGTATTCCATTCTCTTTGCACTACCAGGACAAAAAAAATGAATAACGAATTCCCATTTGAGAAAAAGTCTTTCAACAAGTGTGTCCTATATTTAACATGTGATAGCCGCCGTTGTTATTGAGTTACAGCAGTCATTTTTTTTCATGTGGTTGCAGTTGTTATTGACAAATAGCCATGGAAAGTTACAGAATTCAGCAACGCATAGAAATTGTGAAAATTTATTATAAAAATGGATCATCTGTTCGTCAAACCTTCCGTGTATTGCGTGAAGTTTACGGTGTGCATAATTGTCCCTGCGAGAGAATGATTCGGCGTTTGATGGATACATTTGAAAGAAGTGGTTCTGTCAGCGATCAAAGAACGCCTGTACGTAATCGACGTAAGCGCTCCAACGAAAACATAGGCGCCGTTCGTGAGTGTACGCGAGAACGGAAACAAATCATTTGCTCGTCGAGCGCAAGAATTGGGGCTTTCGCCGACCACAACTTGGCGAATTCTGCATCTACACTTGAAGTTTTACGCTAACAAAATGGTGTTAACTCAAGAACTAAAGCCCAACGACCAAAGGTTGCGCCGTGTATTCGCTGATTGGGCTATGGAGCAATTGGAAGCTGACCCGGAATTTTGTCGAAAACTCATCATCAGCGACGAAGCCCACTTTTGGATGGATGGTTGTGTTAACAAACAAAATTGCCGCTATTGGAGCAATCACAATCCAATGCAGATTCAAGAACGACCACTTCATCCCCAAAAGGTCACTGTGTGGTGTGGATTTTGGTATGGTGGAATCATTGGTCCATATTTTTTCCAAGGTGAAGATGGAAAGCTCTGTCAATGGAGAAAGATACCGGGGTCTTATAAGGGACTATTTTTGGCCTCAATTGGATGGTATGGATCTCAGAAACATCTGGTTCCAGCAAGATGGTGCCACATGTCATACTTCTCTCAAACAATCGATCTTTTGAAAGAGAAGTTCAGAGGCTTCATCATTTCCCGTGGTTATGATACTAACTGGCCCCCGAGGTCATGTGATTTAACGCCGTTGGATTACTTCTTGTGGGGTTATGTTAAATAACGCGATCTACATTTTTTGTGTAGTAAACTTTTGTCTATCTCTTATGGTTTACCAGTTATGCAAAAGTCGTTCACAATGAAGAATACTTTTGGAGATATTCACAGAAAATTCAAATATACATTTTATTTTCTATCAAAGTATCTTAAATATATGATATTTTAATCAAAATCGTTAGAGCCATTTTTGAAAAAATTAAAGAGTAATCTGGGGTGGGGGTTATCTTGAAATCTACATTTTTCTTTATTATAAGTTTGTCTATCTCTTACGGTTTACCAGTTATGCGGAAGTCATTCAGAATGAAGAGGACTTTTGGGTACATTCCCATAAAATTCAAGATATACATTTTATTTTCCATGAAAACGTCTTAATCATGTGATACCTTAATCAAAATCACTAGAGCCATTTTTGAGAAAATCACGATTTTCGAAAAATGTTCCACGTAAAGGGTAGTCTGGGGTGGGGGATTTTCTTGAAAATCTTCGTGTCGTATCCTTGGAAGATACTAAACTCAAATACCAAGCTTGGAGTTTATCGGAGTTTTCATTTTTGAGTTTCTCTGTTAACAGACAGACAGACACACACACAGACATGTTTCCAAAAATGCTTTATTTGGATTCAGGACACCCCAAAACATGTACTTCCGGTGAAATCTCGTATCGAAATTTTCGGATGCAATGCAGTACTCCCCCTAAGTAAAAAATGACGTTATAATGTGTAAGGAGGCCGTGATTTCCACGCCATCTCAGAGTTGTTCAACTCTGCTTTAATATATGTGTACTAATGTTGAACATTGTTGAACTTTTTGTGTACTGGACATTGAGAATATCATCCAGAAGAAAAATCAAACTCTGGAGGTAAGTTTCTCGTGCTGGTATACTGTCTTAAGATCATCGTAGAAATCAAGGTTTCAGAAAATAACTACAAGGTTTTACTTTCTCTACTACGTATAGTAAGTAGGGGAAGTATTATATTCCACCCAAAAATTCGATACCAAGATTTCACCGGAAATATATGTTTTGGGACCCCCTGAATCCAAAAAAAGCATTTTTGGAAACATGTCTGTGTGTGTGTCTGTCTTTGTGTCAGTGTGTGTCTGTGTCTGTGAACAGCATAACTCAGAAACGAACAGTCGGATAAACACCAAACTTGGTATTTAGGTTCAGTATCTTCCAGAGATGCGATACAAAGGTTTTCAAGAAAATCCCCCCACCCCAGATTACCGTTCACATGGAACATTTTTCTAAAATTTTAATTTTCTCAAACATGGCTCTAACGATTTTGATTAAAATATCATATGTTTAAGATATTTTTATGACAAATAAAATGTATATCTTGAATTTTCTGGGAATGTCTCCAAAAGTATTCTTCATTGTGAACGACTTTTGCATAACTGGTAAACCATAAGAGATAGACAAACTTTTACTACACAAAAATGTAGATCGCGTTAAAATACACAATTTATGTCATATACATTCTTTTTTGTTGAGTGAACCATTTTCGAGATATTGCTTGTTATTCCCTTAAATTTTTCAATACCTATTTTCTCAAATAGGAATTCGTTATTCATTTTTACTTTCTCTACTACGTATAGTAAGTAGGGGAAGTATTGTATTCCACCCAAAAATTCGATACCGAGATTTCACCGGAAATACATGTTTTGAGACTCCCTGAATACAAAAAAATCATTTTTGGAAACATGTCCGTGTGTGTGTCTGTGTGTGTGTGTGTGTGTGTGTCTGTGTGTGTGTGTGTGTGTGTGTGTGTGTCTGTGTGTCTGTGAACAGCATAACTCAGAAACGAACAGTCGGATAAACACCAAACTTGGTATTTAGGTTCTGTATCTTCCAGAGATGCGACACGAAGGTTTTCAAGAAAATCCCCCCACCCCAGACTACCCTTTACATGGAACATTTTTCGAAAATTTTAATTTTCTCAAAAATGGCTCTAACGATTTTGATTAAAATATCATATGTTTAAGGTATTTTCATGACAAATGAAATGTATATCTCGAATTTTCTGGGAATGTCCCTAAAAGTGTTCTTCATTCTGAACGACTTTTGCATAACTGGTAAACCATAAGAGATAGACAAAATTTTACTACACAAAAAATGTAGAACGCGTTACAATACACAATTTATATCATATACATTTTTTTTGTTGAGTGAACCGTTTTCGAGATATTGCTTGTTATTCCCTTAAATTTTTCAATACTTATACTTTTTCTCAAATTCGTTACTCATTTTTACTTTCTCTACTACGTATAGTAAGTAGGGGAAGTATTGCATTCCACCCAAAAATTCGATACCGAGATTTCACCGGAAATATATGTTTTGAGACCTCCTGAATCCAAAAAAAGCATTTTTGGAAACATGTCCGTGTGTGTGTCTGTGTGTGTGTCTGTGTGTGTGTCTGTGTGTGTGTCTGTGTGTGTGTGTGTGTCTGTGAACAGCATAACTCAAAAACGAACAGTCGGATAAACACCAAACTTGGTATTTAGGTTCAGTATCTTCCAGAGATGCGATACAAAGGTTTTCAAGAAAATCCCCCCACCCCAGATTACCGTTCACATGGAACATTTTTCTAAAATTTTAATTTTCTCAAACATGGCTCTAACGATTTTGATTAAAATATCATATGTTTAAGATATTTTTATGACAAATAAAATGTATATCTTGAATTTTCTGGGAATGTCTCCAAAAGTATTCTTCATTGTGAACGACTTTTGCATAACTGGTAAACCATAAGAGATAGACAAACTTTTACTACACAAAAATGTAGATCGCGTTAAAATACACAATTTATGTCATATACATTCTTTTTTGTTGAGTGAACCATTTTCGAGATATTGCTTGTTATTCCCTTAAATTTTTCAATACCTATTTTCTCAAATAGGAATTCGTTATTCATTTTTACTTTCTCTACTACGTATAGTAAGTAGGGGAAGTATTGTATTCCACCCAAAAATTCGATACCGAGATTTCACCGGAAATACATGTTTTGAGACTCCCTGAATACAAAAAAATCATTTTTGGAAACATGTCCGTGTGTGTGTCTGTGTGTGTGTGTGTGTGTGTGTCTGTGTGTGTGTGTGTGTGTGTGTGTGTGTCTGTGTGTCTGTGAACAGCATAACTCAGAAACGAACAGTCGGATAAACACCAAACTTGGTATTTAGGTTCTGTATCTTCCAGAGATGCGACACGAAGGTTTTCAAGAAAATCCCCCCACCCCAGACTACCCTTTACATGGAACATTTTTCGAAAATTTTAATTTTCTCAAAAATGGCTCTAACGATTTTGATTAAAATATCATATGTTTAAGGTATTTTCATGACAAATGAAATGTATATCTCGAATTTTCTGGGAATGTCCCTAAAAGTGTTCTTCATTCTGAACGACTTTTGCATAACTGGTAAACCATAAGAGATAGACAAAATTTTACTACACAAAAAATGTAGAACGCGTTACAATACACAATTTATATCATATACATTTTTTTTGTTGAGTGAACCGTTTTCGAGATATTGCTTGTTATTCCCTTAAATTTTTCAATACTTATACTTTTTCTCAAATTCGTTACTCATTTTTACTTTCTCTACTACGTATAGTAAGTAGGGGAAGTATTGCATTCCACCCAAAAATTCGATACCGAGATTTCACCGGAAATATATGTTTTGAGACCTCCTGAATCCAAAAAAAGCATTTTTGGAAACATGTCCGTGTGTGTGTCTGTGTGTGTGTCTGTGTGTGTGTCTGTGTGTGTGTCTGTGTGTGTGTGTGTGTCTGTGAACAGCATAACTCAAAAACGAACAGTCGGATAAACACCAAACTTGGTATTTAGGTTCAGTATCTTCCAGAGATGCGACACGAAGGTTTTCAGGAAAATCCCCCCACCCCAGACTACCCTTTACATGGAACATTTTTCGAAAATTTTAATTTTCTCAAAAATGGCTGTAACGATTTTGATTAAAATATCATATGTTTAAGATAATGTCATGAGAAATGAAATGTATATCTCGAATTTTCTGGGAATGTCTCCAAAAGTATTCTTCATTGTGAACGGCTTTTGCATAACTGGTAAACCATAAGAGATAGACAAAATTTTACTACACAAAAAATGTAGATCTCGTTAAAATACACAACTTATGTCATATACATTTCTTTTGTTGAGTGAACCGTTTTCGAGATATTGCTTGTTATTCCCTTAAATTTTCCAATACTTATAATTTTTCTCAAATTCGTTATTCATTTTTTTATGTCCTTGACTTGCAAAGAGAATGGAATGCGCCGCATAGCAACCAGCGTTAAAATATTTGACCATCGCTTAAAAGCTACCATATTCCCCTTGCATCTACAAGAAAATTAGCAATAAGATTGACATCTCGATATCTCGATTAACATAAAGCATATGGAGAATAGGCGTTTGTAAAAATAGATTGTACAAGAGTAGAGAAAGTCATGTGAGTGTAACACATCAGATTTTTACTTTCTCTACTACGTATAGTAAGTAGGGGAAGTATTGCATTCCACCCAAAAATTCGATACCGAGATTTCACCGGAAATACATGTTTTGAGACCTCCTGAATCCAAAAAAAGCATTTTTGGAAACATGTCCGTGTGTGTGTCTGTGTGTGTGTCTGTGTGTCTGTGTGTGTGTGTGTGTCTGTGTGTGTGTGTGTCTGTGAACAGCATAACTCAAAAACTAACAGTCGGATAAACACCAAACTTGGTATTTACGTTCAGTATCTTCCAGAGATGCGACACGAAGATTTTCAAGAAAATCCCCCCACCCCAGACTACCCTTTACATGGAACATTTTTCGAAAATTTTAATTTTCTCAAAAATGGCTCTAACGATTTTGATGAAAATATCATATGTAAAAGATAATGTCATGAGAAATGAAATGTATATCTCGAAATTTCTGGGAATGTCTCCAAAAGTATTCTTCATTGTGAACGACTTTTGCATAACTGGTAAACCATAAGAGATAGACAAATTTTTACTACACAAAAAATGTAGATCGCGGTAAAATACACAACTTATATCATATACATTTTTTTTGTTGAGTGAACCGTTTTCGAGATATTGCTTGTTATTTCCTTAAATTTTCCAATACTTATACTTTTTCTCAAATTCGTTATTCATTTTTTTATGTCCTGGACATGCAAAGAGAATGGAATGCGCCACATAGCAACCAGCGATAAAATATTTGACTATCGCTTAAAAGCTACCATATTCCCCTTGCATCTACAAGAAAATTACAAATAAGATTGACATCTCGATATCTCGATTAATATGAAGCATATGGAGAATAGGCGTTTGTAAAAATAGATTGTACAAGAGTAGAGAAAGTCATGTGAGTGTAACACAGATTTTTTTATGTCCTGAACATGCAAAGAGAATGGAATTCGCCACATAGCAACCAGCGTTAAAATATTTGACTATCGCTTAAAAGCTACCATATTCCCCTTGCATCTACAAGAAAATTACCAATAAGATTGACATCTCGATATCTCGATTAACATGAAGCATATGGAGAATAGGCGTTTGTAAAATTAGATTGTACAAGAGTAGAGAAAGTTATGTGAGTGTAACACATCAGATTTTTTTATGTCCTTGACATGCAAAGAGAATGGAATGCGCCACATAGCAACCAGCGCTTAAATATTTGACTATCGCTTAAAACCTACCATATTCCCCTTGCATCTACAAGAAAATTAGCAATAAGTTTGGCATCTCGATATCTCGATTAACATGAAGCATATGGAGAATAAGCGTTTGTAATAATAGTTTGTACAAGAGTAGAGAAAGTCATGTGAGTGTAACACATCAGTTTTTTTTGTCTTGGATATGCAAAGAGTATTAATGTGTGGCAGAGGGAATGGTGCTGCACCTAGCAACCAGCTATTAAGAGATAATGTGCCTAAAGGCTACTGTATTTCTATATTGCCCTTGTAAATATATATTCCCCTACATCTACAAGAAAATTAGCAATAAGATAGAGTCTGCAAATGTTTATCTCGATTAACATGAAGTAGATGGAGAATAAGCGTTTGTAAAAATAGTTTGTACAAGAGTAGAGAAAGTCATGTGAGTGTAACATCAGATTTTTTTATTACCAACCACAAAGACAATAGAAATATTAGAAGAAGTCTTCACAATTGCATTTCTCGAGAAGGAAGAGGTTATGAGTCCGAATCCATGATGGTCGTCCATTAAAGTAGATAATGCTAGGTAATGATTAACGCTGTTGAATATACTATCTTTCGTTTTTAAAAGAATTTAGAAATCCTCATAACTTCGTAGCGGTAATTAGTAGCACTTAGCTTAAGTTTTGTAAAACGAGATAGAATATGATGGTGCGAAAATAATTAAAATTTAAAAGTGGAGTACATTTAGAATCCATGTTACAAGAGTAAAATCACTCAATAACGCAAATTTAATTAGACTTCATCAGTACTGTAGCACAATCGCAGGTGTATGGGTACTAAATCTGGCATCATTATAACAGTAAAAAGTTATTGAATCTTCATTAGACTTTTTGCGCTTTTCCTCTTCAGCTATTGACTAAAGTTTTGGAAGTGCATATGAAAAGAGACTCCCTTATCATTATTGTTAGACGTCTACAGGAAGCAACTCGCTGACCGGGGTACAGGTGGAGTTTTGATGGGTGTGACGAGGACTGCACACACGCGAGTGAAAGTGTGGCCCAGGGCAAGGTTGCCATGTACAACAAGTACATGTTTAACTATCTGAGTTAACACTTTCTTCTACTTTTCCTTTTCTTCCTTTTTATTTTATTTTTCTTCTACTGCCTTCATCGTCGATAGAACAAGAATGTAAGTACAAATTTATGTAAATGAATATTTCACCCAAGGATAGTAAACTTAATCCTAATAAAAGTAGAATATCAGCACTCATAAAATGCTGGCTTATACAGAAAAGACCCATATCCAAACAGGTCCTTCTGCTAGGAAAGAAAAAGAAAAAAGTGAAATCAAGAAAAAATCTATAACGACGTTCTTCTTCTAAACCTCTAGTTCAGTGTATTTCCTCAAATGTTGCTGTACATGGCAAAATGAAACACATAACAATGTGAGAGCCGAAAACTCTAAGGTTAGCCTCCTCGAATTAAGCTGTGTAATTTTCGTAATGCATTCCTCCTGCACATTAGACCACTGTTACAAATCAGTGCATTTAGACAAACTGTAGCAGCCTTTGACTGCCTCTACAACCTAACGATAGAAGTTAACAATAAGTAGGTATTAAATTCCACTAAAAAAACTTGATATCAAGATTTCCCCGGAAATACACGTTTCGGGATCTCTGAACTCGTAAAAAACACCATGCTCCTGTGTGAGTGTGTTTGTCCGTTCTTGCTCTGTCTGTGAACAGCATAATTCAAAAACTCTGATGTGTTATACTCACATGACTTTCTCTACTCTTGTACAAACTATGTTTACAAACGCTTATTCCCCATATGCTTCATGTTAATCGAGATGTTAATCTTATTGCTAATATTCCTGTAGATGCAAGGGGAATTGGTAGGCTTTAAGCGATAGTCAAATCTTTTAAGAAAAAAATGAATAATGAATTCCCATTTGAGAAAATAAGTATTGAAAAATTTAAGGGAATAACAAGCAATATCTCGAAAATGGTTCACTCAACAACAAAAAATATATATGACATAAATTGTGTATTTTAACGCGATCTACATCTTTGTGTAGTAAAATCTCTTATGGTTTACCAGTTATGCAAAAGTCGTTCACAATGAAGAATACTTTTGGAGACATTCCCAGAAAATTCGAGATATACATTTCATTTGTCATGCAAATATCTTAAGTATATGATATTTTAATCAAAATCGTTAGAGCCATTTTTGAAAAAAATTAAAATTTTCGAAACATTTTCCATGTAAAGGGTAATATGGGGTGGGGGGATTTTCTTGAAAACCTTCGTGTCGCATCTCTGGAAGATACTGAACCTAAATATCAAGTTTGGTGTTTATTCTACTATTCTTTTCTGAGTTATGCTGCTCACAGACACACACACGGACATGTTTCCAAAAATGCTTGTTTTGGATTCAGGGGGTCTCAAAACATATATTTCCGTTGAAATCTTGGTATCGAATTTTTGGGTGGAATACAATACTTCCCCTACTTACTATAGTAGTAGAGAAAGTAAAAAGAAAAGCCGGTTAAATACCAAACTTGGTATTTAAGTTCAGATCTCCAAGGATACAATACGTGAAACCTTCCCTCCCCATCCTTTAAATGGAAAAAGAATGTTATTTTTAATTTTTCTCAAAGATAACATTAAAAAGCTGTATATTTAATATATTGACATGAGATAAAGAAATATTATCTTACATTTTATGAGAATATCCTATGAGCTTCCCTTTAAGTGATAAACTTTGTATAAGAAGAAAATTTAAACCATAGCCAAAAACTTACTAAAATTAAAATATACAGTATGTGTCAAATGACTGTTTTC
Source organism: Deroplatys truncata (assembly GCA_030765065.1). Taxonomy (NCBI): domain Eukaryota; kingdom Metazoa; phylum Arthropoda; class Insecta; order Mantodea; family Mantidae; genus Deroplatys; species Deroplatys truncata. The sequence goes on from CM060980.1 coordinate 130,988,050, forward strand.
GTTTCGAAATATACCTTTTCTAAGCGCCATCTAACGGACTTGTTTAAAAGTTTCTTCTAATTCTTACTCCTCCCCCCACCGCATTTTTTTTTTCAAGGCAAGAGCTTGTTACCACAAATAAACATTTGAACCTGTTGAAAACTTCTTGCTTAATTTGAAACAATTTCTAGGTAAAAAAATCTGATCGATACATTCACATGAGTTCCTCTACCCTCAATCTTTATTAGTGGGTATACGACTATTCTTACTAAAGCTTATTTTTCTATTTACTACAATTTAATTCAAATAAACCGTTGCAAAAATAGCTACGTTACACATTTGGTATACAGTTATAGATACAAAGCGAACAGCGATAGCCAAATGTTTAAGAACTGGACGCTATATGCTGCGCTTATAATTCCATACAATCACGAGAAACAACTGAAAATCGATGAGACTAAAAGAATAAGTCTTGTACAAATCAACCTTTAATAATGGATATCTCAGAAACGGCTTATGCCACAGAAAAACGTATTTTAAGTAAATTGTGTGTTTTAAAGCGGTCTACATTTTTTGTATGGTACGTTTTCGTCTATCGCTTAACGCTTACCAGTTATACAAGATTATACAAAATTCTTCCGAATGAAGAGGACTTTACAGGTTATTTGCATAAAATTCAAGATATACATTTTATTTTTCATGTAAATATCTTCAATATATGATATTTTAATCAAAATCGTTAGAGCCATTTTTTAAAAAATCAAAATTTTTGAAAAATGTTTCATGTAAAGGGTAGTTGGCGGTAGTTTTTTTTTAATCTTCGTGTCGCAACTTAGCCTCAAAACATGTATTTCCGATGAAATCTCGGTATTGAATTTTTGGGTGGAATGCATTTCCTTCTCTACCTACTAAGTACATGGTAGATAAAGTATAAATACATTTTGGGGGGGATTCAGGAATCTTAAAACTTGTATACCCGGTGAAATGTCGACATCGAATTTTTTGGGTAGAAAACAATACTTCCTCTTACCTACTATATATAGGTGGCAGAGAAAGGAATATACAAAATCATGCTTCTTATATTGGTACAAAATATGCGTGTATGTATGTATATCCAATGTCTGAATGACAGAACGCGTAAAAAGTTGTGAATATTCCTAATCCATAGACACGAAACGTTTCATAAAGCTGACAGAAACTATAAAAAGGGTCGTCAACCACACTTCAACCCCTGAACCGGTGGCTCAGGACCCCGGGATCGTCAATTCCCATACTTAAAGTTGGATCTTGCGGGAGGGGTGCAGATATAATATGAATAGCCCATCTCTGTGATTTTTGCCTCAGATTCAAGCGTTCCCGAGTTAGAATCTCGGTTAGAAAGAATTACCTGGATAAGGGTTTTTCCGGGGTTTTCCACTATCCTGAAATGCCGAATATCAGGTAACTCTAAGCTCTAGAGACCCCGCCCATTTGAGCATCATTTCGACCATTTCGTTCATTAACCGTCCGATATGATCTACCCGGTTAAAGACGTTAATTGATCGTCATTACGTAACCTGAATAGGATTCCAGAGTTAATGTGATAGGAAATGCTAGGATAGAACTAGAAGCGGAGGGGCACTTAGCACTTCGACCTATGCAAATCTTTTGCACCAAGGCCCCTGCCGGGGCGCCCCCGGGAGGGAGGGATGAGGTGAGAGAAGACAGAGGTCGCCCGAAACAGGAGGCACTACAGGCAGAGGGCAGGTCCCTACCGTTTACAGATTTAAACTTCCTGGATAGCAACTGGCTCCCCCCCCTGTGAGCTTACACATCCCCTGCGGGGACCGGGACAAGGAGACTGCCCCCATACCAGGGACGAAGGTTTACTCAGTCCCTGCCATGCACTGCCGAGACCTCCTGCCGACACTTGCAGCCCTGAAAGAAACCAAGCAGATGAAAGGTGAGGTGAAATGAGAATGGAGATGAAATGGAGGGACAGATAATTCGGGGGATGTAATCATCCTTCCCAGCATTCTCCTAGCGACGCGGGGAAAGCCCCCAAAAAAACCCGCAGGACTGGAACTCACGACCTCCCGAATGCAGGCCACAGACGTTACCGCCTGAGCTATTCCGCTTGGTTTAATGTAGTAACCAGCACCTGAAGTAGCCGAATATACACAGGCTGCGTAAGTGTTTGACACAACTGCGAGTGTCAGTAATCATGTCATGATCAGTGCTGTAATGACTGAAATCTACAGATGTGCAAATATACGAGAGAACTGAATATTCTGAAAACAAAAAAGATTCTGTGCAAGTAAAGAAGTACTATTACAATACACAATATTAATTTGTGTTTCATAATACGAGTAAGTGAAATCTCTTCGTGTTAAATGTTTATGAATTATGCAAAGGAACACATGTTCGCCATTTGCATATTATTGAAAGAAAGCGCTTCTGGAAACATGGCAACGTCGACTTGAGTGATCTCACATATATGAAGTATTGTCTGCTAGAGCTGTTAATCTTCAGATACCGTTGTCATGTTCCATAACGCAGAAGGTTTGCCTACGTAATGGGCATGGAATTTATAGGCCACAGGTTTGCAACACATGGTGTCGCAAAAGCTTAATCCTCAGGACCTGGTACCTGAACAAATGTATATTTTTCACTATTCATTTTGAACAAGGTTATTACGGTATATAGCCGCTTTCTTCTGCCTTACTTTTAAATTTACCTAACAGTTGCTTAGGCTGAAGTTCACCATGCGGCTGAAGATGTAATCCTGCAGTCAACCGTTAGAGAAAGCTTTACAATAAAATCTGATTTAGAAAGAAGCAATATGCTTGGAGGACGACGTTACGATAGATGTTTTATAAGTGCAACGATACACTGATTAATAGTTCCAAAATATAATGCTCGTTAACAACAGATATGCAATCAATTGTTCTTCCACACAAACAGTGTGTTGGACAAGGTCGGAAAGGTAGAATCAAACGACTGAAAAATTTAATGCCATAGTCGGGATTTGAACCACGGATCTCGCGGTCTCCATCAGGTTACTCTAACCACTGAGGTACCATGGCAACATGCCGGCACGACATTAAATTCTCCATCAGCTTCGCATTTTCCCCGGTAAACCACAAGGAGATCTGAGATTCTATTGAGATGACATACCCCAATGGCGACTTACAATGTTGCACTTTAAGTCCCTGGCTTCATAGTTTCAACCGCTATTAAGTCAATTAATGCAAAATTGTTCTTCACACAAGCGGTGTGTTGTACAAGGTCAGAAAAGTACAGTCAGAAGACTGAAAAATTCAATGCTATAGCCGAGGTTTGTACCACAGATCTTCCGTGGTTGCGAATCAGTTGCGAAAAATGCGAATCAGTTGGAGAATTTAATGTCGTGCCGGCATGTTGCCATGGTAGCTCAACCGAGCGGAGACCGGGAGACCGTGGTTCAAATCCCGGCTATGGTATTAAACAGATATGGGGTTGTTATGCAAAATCTGTCCGGCCAGTGTGTTCTTCGGAATGCATATGCACAAATGGTAAAGGCTAATCAAATTATTTTCCTCGGATTAACATTAACTTCCTTTAACCGGGCGGTGATGGGCGAATTGAATGCTCAAGTGAGTCCGAGTCCCTAAAAGCTTACTTACCTGACATTTGTATCCTAAGGATAAAGGGAATCCCGAAAAAAGCTAAACCACGCAACTTGCCTTCAGATTAAATGTATTTTTGTGGCTAATTTGGAAAATAATCCTAAAAATCGTAACTTTTAGGAACTGCGTCATAAAGTCTACACTTCATTTGCATAATTTATAACAAAATTGTAAATTCATTAACAATCTTTTTGAAAACCTTATGGATACAATTTCAGCTCCATAAAGTCGCCGGCCCATGGATCGTAAAATTATAATGCGCTTTTCACCTAATCTATCCTCAGATCTGTATCAGTTTCAACGACACCGACGAGATCACCCCGAAAATATCACCCTGAGGAACTGAAGTGATCCAAGGTGCTACAGCCTACAGTAAACAGCAGAAGAGTCTACGGCGCTTGACCTACTGTCCCTACAGCGTTTGCGTTACATCGCAGAAAAACTATGAAAGAATTTTTCAAAAGGTAATCTTCTGTTTATCTTTTATTTAAATTGTATAAAGTATTCAATGTACATTTTAAGGAGTTATTTTGTAATAGACAACAATAAGCGCTTTTACGTCATTACGACCTCCGTATTATCCGAGTTTTTCTGTATCTGAGGTAGTCTCGGTTCCAATTAGCTCGGATAATCGCGAGTCTACTATGCCTAAATGATACAAATAATAATGCCTGCATAAAATGCATACCAACACGGCCACTTTATTGGGTAAATATAAATATCCAAAATCATATCTGTAACCAGAATAAGAGCCCCTTGCTAAAAAAAAATGCCTGATGTGTTGCACTCACATTACTTTCTCTATTCACTCTTCTACAATTCATTCTTACAAAACCTTATTCATCTATCTACTTCATGTTAAGACATAAACATTTGTATAAATGGCTTTATTACTTACTTTCTTGTAGGCGCAATGGGAATAGGAAAATATAGTACGCTTAAGCGATAGTCAAACCTTTTAAGGGCGGGGCGCTATGTGTTGGCTTTGAAATTCTTCTCTTTGCATGACAAGGGGGGACGAGAATAATGACTTCCCATTTGAGAAAAGTATAAGTGTTAGTTGAAAATTCAAACAGTAACAAGTAATATTTCAGACATGGATAACTTCACAGAGAATGTATTCTGACAAAGTGTGTGCTTTAACGAGATATACCTACCCCCTCCCTTTTAGTAAGATTTTATGTATCTCTTACCGTTTACCAGTTATGCAAAAGTAATTCATAGTGAAGAGACTTCAGAGGCTGTTCCCAGAAAATTTAATATATACATTTCATTTGTGATGAAAATATCGTAAACATACCTATAGTATTTTAATCAAAATCGTTAAAACCATTTTTGAGAAAATCAATTTTTTTTTCAAAAATCTTCATGTAAAGGGTAGTTTGGGTTGAAATAAAATTGAGTATTATTTATGGACGCTCTTTAACTACTATGGTCCTTAGCGTTCCATTCTATATTGGGCGTGAAAGGCGGTAATTTTGCTCACAGGCCTGTTTATCAGGCTTGAGGTTCTTTTACGTGCCGTAAATCTACTACACGGGACCACCGGCTTTACTTGCCTTCCGAAGGAAGCCATGCTAAGGATTTTTACGCCCGAAAAAATCCATCGCCCGCGACCTTGGGAACTAGAGGCTAGCACGGTACCACTAGTCCACGGAGGACGACAGTTTGGGTTGAGAATTTTCTTGAAAATCTTGTGTCGCATCTTTGGAACATACTGAACTTAAATACCAAGCTTAGTATTTAACCGACTTTTCGTTTTTGAGTTATGCTGTTCATAGGCACGCCTATACGGACCTTTTTCTAAACACCGTTTGGGAGGGTTCACATAAAATATATTTCCGGTGAAATCTCGACATCGAAATTATGAATGGAATACAATATTCTACTTACTATACATAGTAGGGGTAAATCATAAATACAGCTCATACATTGGACAAAGAGTACATTCCGCAGCACACAGATTCGTCACGAGAGAAGAAACCAAACCGAATTGCAGATGACGACTGCGAAAGAAGGCAGGGTTCCCACAGAGTTAGCAGGGTTAAGAGGCTTCCTATATCTTCACTGTTCCTAACCGGTTTGTAACTAAATGCCAATTTTGGGGGGTCTGTACAAGGTGGCAGTGAAACAGTTATACACTGGGTATTCTTGTCAACGACCAAGGACGCACCAGTGATTGCATCATCATTATCATCATTGTCATCTGTCACACCTGAAGAAGCACCGCTAGGAAGTATTTTCCACATCCCAGCTTTCTTTAATCAGGGTCTATGCTCTTTATCCAATGTCCTCTTGCCCCGTACAACTCTCGGCAGTAACAGGTGTAAAGGAGTCGTCTACAGTTACCTTGTAATTTAAGCATGAGGGAAAATTCTGAAAAAGGTCTTACAGGTGATCTAATCCGACCGCACAAGACGACAGACGAACTACGTTCTTCACATGTATTGGTATGGGAAACTGGCGCTATACATCACGCGACTTTCCGACCCGTGTCTTACAAAACAGCTCCATATTTGAGTTTCTCGTCCCTTTTTACTTTCTCCAGTACGTATAGTAAGTAGAGGAAGTATTGTAAGCCACCTAAAAATTCGATATAGAGATTTCACAGGAAATACATGTTTTGAGGCACCCTGAATCCAAAAAGGCATTTTTGGAAAAAGGTTCGCGCGTGTGTGTGTGTGTTTGTGAACAGCATAACTCAAAAACGAAAAGCCGGATAAATACAGCATTTAGTTTCAGCACCTTCCAAAGATGCAACTTGAATAAAATCCTCCCAGACTACCCTTTACGTGGAAGATTTTTCCAAATTTTTTATTTTCTAAAAATTGGCTTAAGGATTTTGATTAAAATACCATATATTAAGGGTCATTACGTTACAAATAAAATGTATATCTTGAATTTTCTGGGATTAGCTGCTTCTTCAAAGTTTATCACGATTAAAATGAAGAAGGTAGAAAAATAAGCTTTCGTAAGATTAGTTTGTATACCTAGACATTGATAAACGATAGAGGATAGAGAAAGTCATATAAATGTAACACATAAGATTATTTTTATCATGTTATTATGTCATTTTTATTTTAGCGCATTGTTTTCGATTTTACGCCATTATTTTGTAATTTTCTTACCCTTTGCGTCTTTATTTAGTGTTTGTCTACATTTTCATTGAGTATACAAAGGTATTTATATTATTGACAAGGATAACATTCTAAACGTGGAAATTTCAATATTGCTACTATTACTACCACTACTATTCTTACACTACTACTATTACCACTACACTACTATTACTACTAATACTACTACGACACTACTACTATTACCACTACACTACTATTACTACTAATACTACTACGACACTACTACTATTACTACCACTACTATTATTACACTACTACTATTACCACTACACTACTATTACTACTAATACTACTACGACACTACTACTATTACTACCACTACTATTATTACACTACTACTATTACCACTACACTACTATTACTACTAATACTACTACGACACTACTACTATTACTACCACTACTATTATTACACTACTACTATTACCACTACACTACTATTACTACTAATACTACTACGACACTACTACTATTACTACCACTACTATTATTACACTACTACTATTACCACTACACTACTACTATTACCATTACACTACTATTACTACTAATACTACTACGACACTACTACTATTACTACCACTACTATTATTACACTACTTCTATAACTAGTACCATTACCACCGCACTACTACTTTTACTACCGTTATTACTACTGTTACTACTACTATTACTATTACTATATTACTACCACCTCTACTACTATTACTACTACTATTATTACTACCACTGTTGCCTTTACTACACTACTACTATTACTACTACTACTTATACAACTATCACTAGTACTATTACTGCTACAACTACTATTAATACTACTACTTACACTACTATTACCACTACACTACTACTATTATTACGCTACTATTACTACTACTACCACTACATTACTACTTTTACTACTACTATTATCATTACATTACTACTACTGCTGTTACTACTACTACTATTAATATATTACCACTACTATTACCACCACCATCACCACTACTACTACATTATACTATTCGTACCACCACTATTACTATTACTACACTACTACTACTTTTACTACTATTGCTATTACTAGTACTATTACTAGTACTGGTGTTACTACTACTACCACTACACTACTACCATTGGTTCTACTGATACTATTACTACTAATACTACTACCACTGTTACTACACTACTACTACTACTATTACTACTGCTGCCTTTACTACTATTGTTATTACTACAATTACTGTTATCACTACACTGCTACTATTAGTATCACTAATATTATTACTACACTAATATTACTATTACCACCACTATTACTACTACTACCACCACTATTACTACACTACTACTACTATTACTATTACCACTATTACTACACTACTACCACCACTATTATTATATTCCGAACCCACTTGAGGAGTGTTGGACCCCCTCGTGCGGGGTGGGGCACCCAGTCTGTCTGTCCGTCTGCCAGGGTGGAAGCTTAGGGACCCTACCATTCCTGTGCCGTCACTCCCGGCTCCGACCACCCGGTGTCTCCTCTCGCCTCATCCTTCCTCCCAGGGACGCTCCCTTGTGGGGCGTAGGTACAATATCCCCTACGTGGATCAGTGCTGAGTCCCCTTCGTAGCCTATCCAATCCAATCCAACTACACTGCTGCTTGTACTACTACTGCACTACTACTATTACTACACTACTACTATTACAACACTACTACAACTACTATTACTGCACTACTACTAACATCACTATTACAATTTCCACCATCACTACTACTACTATTATTATTATTATTATTATTATTATTATTATTATTATTATTATTATTATTACTACACTACTACTGTTCCTACTACTAATAATAACAATAATTAATTAATAATAATAATTATTATTATTATTGTTATTGTTATTATTATTATTATTATTATTATTATTATTATTATTATTATTATTATAGGTAATACGTGAAGGAGCTTATAGTAGCCTTGAGGAGAATAGTAGTGTTCAGTATATATTTCTTTTCATGGGAAGCGGTCACCTTAGCTATGCAGGATGAATAAAGTGTAATGTCAGAGAGTGTGTTATAATTATTTACGCCATTGTGGCTGAAGTGGAATTTAGTTTACGAGAGGAAAGATCATCATGAGCGTAGCGAATACATACAAAAATAACCCACTAGTGTAAGAACATCCCGCGTTCCACAAGTTGCGTACGTCTAACCATTGTAACTCAGTGACAGTATCGCTATGGAAAGCCGAAGATTCATAGTTCGTATCCTTCCGTCCCATTGGATTCTTCAAGTCTGGTTAAACTTTCCAAATACTGGATATTACGTTATGAATGAAAGAATAAGGGATTTTAGAAATGAAGATTTGCAACACGTACATCAAATGCCAATAGGAATATATCCAAGTAGCAGTTTACATTTTACGTGCTACTGCAGAACGCCTATTACCTTCTCTTTGTCTGTCCGTCCTTAGAAAAAACAATTTATAGTCCGCTGGATGTTCTTCTTTAACTACCCTTTTTGCCACCTAATGCAGAGGAAGGGGGATTGCCTCGTATTCATCTTTTGTAACCTTCTCTGTCTCTGGCCATGCTACGAACCCTGAGACTTTGCTTTCACAAATTGGCGTAACTTCTGTTGCTCCTGTATTCTAATAATGTGTCCATACCAGGCAAGTTGTTGGTCGGTCCTCTATTCTCCTGCTTACTGGCTTCTGTTTTAGTTCCTGTCTAATTCTACCGTTCCTGACTGCCCCTTCTCGTTTTCCCACATATTCTCCTCAGAGACTTCATTTGCATGTATTTACCTGATATATCATTCTTCACTGTTGTCCAAACTCTCACTATTATATTGGCTCCAAAATCGGATTATAAACACGTCCCTTGATCTGTTTATTAGCTTTTTTACTTTCTCTTCTACGTATAGTAAGTAGGGGAAGTATTGTACTCCACCCAAAAATTCGATACCGAGATTTCACCGTAAATACATGTTTTGGGACCCCCTGAATCCAAAAAAAAAGCATTTTTAGAAACATATCCGTGTGTGTGTCTGTGAACAGCATAACTCAGAAACGAACAGTCGGATAAACACCAAACATGGTATTTAGGTTCAGTATCTTCCAGAGATGCGACACGAAGGTTTTCAAGAAAATCCCCCCACTCCAGATTACCCTTTACATGGAACATTTTTCGAAAATTTTAATTTTCTCAAAAATGGCTCTAACGACTTTGATTAAAATATCATATGTTTAAGACATTTTCATGACAAATGAAATATATATCTTGAATTTTCTGGGAATGTCTCCGAAAGTATTCTTCATTGTGAACGACTTTTGCATAACTGGTAAACCATAAGAGATAAACAAAATTTTACTACACAAAAAAATGTAGATCGCGTTAAAATACACAATTTATGTCATATACATTTTTGTTGTTGAGTGAACCTTTTTGAGATATTGCTTGTTATTCCCTTAAATTTTCCAATACTTATACTTTTTCTCAAATTCGTTATTCATTTTTTTTATGTCCTGGACATGCAAAGAGAATGGAATGCGCCACATAGCAACCAGCACTTAAAATATTTGACTATCGCTTAAAACCTACCATATTCCCCTTGCATCTACAAGAAAATTAGCAATAAGATTGACATCTCGATATCTCGATTAACATGAAGCATATGGAGAATAAGCGTTTGTAAAAATAGTTTGTACAAGAGTAGAGAAAGTCATGTGAATGTAACGCATCAGATTTTTTCCAAATATACTACTGCTGAGAGCGTAATATACATTTTTTGTTTTTTGTATTCTCCGACGAATTTCTCCTTGCAGCTTGCCTGTAGATGGACCTCCACTCTTAGATGTTCGTATTGTTCTACTTGTGTAAGCGCTGTCCTTCGTACTCAATCTTTATTTGCTCTAACTGGTCTTCTGTTCTTGTTACCATCATTACTTTACTCTTTTTGCTATAATTAACACCCCCTTTCTTTAAGTTTCTGTCCATTAAATCAAAGCTTGGAGCTTCTTGTCAGAGTCTGCAATAAGTACCTCATCATCGGTGTAGGCTACGCTCGGCAATACGCAGGCCTGAGCTTTTCCATCCCTACCACTGTTCTTGCTTGAGGGCCGTAATTATCTCGTCTATAAACATTACAACTAATACTGGACTTAAACGATCTCCCTGTTGGACCACTTTTTGAGTGGAAAATGATCTTGATGTCTGATCATAAAGACCTACTACTCCTTCTGTATTCTGAAACATACACTTTATTGCTCTCAAAAGCATTCGTGATGTGTTGTTTTCTAACGCTCTCCAAATTTCGTCGCTTGGCACTGTATCGAATGCTGCCTGTAGGTCCAGAAAGACATGATATACTGCCCTTCCACGACTACCATTCATCTTTAGTAACCCTAGATGATGTTATGTGATCTTGTATTTGTCTTCCGGGTCTAAAGCGTGCTTGTCCATCCTCCAGGTCTGACTCAACATAGCAATCGTCTCTGAAGAATTGTAGCGTAGATCTTTCTCATCACACTAATAAGACAAATTGCACTACAATTTTCACACTTAGATGAATCTCCTTTTTATGGAGAGACATAATAATATTGCAATTCCATTCCGCTGCCTGTACGGAGTCCAAATTTTAGATATGTATATGAGTGAATAAACCATGTTGTGACTTTTCAAATGTAGTTATAATTAGTACAAAATTTAGAGTGGGTCATACAGTAAGCCTCTTATTTCAACCGCTGCACCATGCCCCTTACCCAGAAAAATATTTCGGGGAAGGTTTTCCACAAGTAGATCTAAACTTAACAGTACCCCACACAGTTATCATGCACCTACTCCGTAGTATGTAGACGTTACATGGATAAGAAAATTGCTTGGCGACTTTATATAGACAAGAAAAACTCACCAGAATGAGGATATTCCAGCTTACAGCACAAAACATGGAGACTGCTTCAAAAACCGGAATGTATGGTCACCTTACCTATGTAAGGCGACAATATTAAGTTTCCCTTTTTCCTGTAAATGTGCTACTAGCAATAGACTTACTGTTTCTAACGACATTTTCCCATATTGATTTGCTATGAATTTAAATAAATAAAACTGTCAGAAGTTTCGGGGGGTTGAACCCTAGAAACCCTCCTCTAAATACGGCCCTGCGCTGCACCTAGTTATAAATTTGAAATATTATATATCTATCTATGCAAGCTAGAAGTGTTTATCGATTCATCTTGAGTTTGACTGAAATTCGAACAAAATTAGATATACTATTGGAGAGGCTCCTTATGGCGACCCGCTGCAGCTACGGATTTGAAAGTTAATACATGACAGCTTGAGGAATATTTCTTGTTTGGTTTAAGTCGATACAAAATTATGGGTAGCTTATATGGAGAGTATACTACGAACTAAAAGTATATGTCTTTGGAATTCATTTCTAAAATGTGCAGAACAATAAATATTAAAGTGCAACCGCATTATTTACGCCACGGAAAAAGAAAAAGAAATAATGCATCTGAAATTTAACTCTATATATACATTTACGATCGTGTTTAAAACTGGCTACTTATGCATATTCTCAAATATTTACAATAAGGGCGCTAAGAAAAGATCTCTTCCACTCCATCAGTGACACGAAAACCAGTATTACCACAATTACCAACGTATATATTATATACAGGATTATTCAAAAAGAAGGAACATACTTTAAATATTTATTTCTAATGAACGGCAATAGATGGCGACACATGCGATACATCACTGAATAGAGAAAAGTTCAAAATTTTATTTTATGTGTTCAAAATGAGCACCATTTGTTATGCGAGGACGACCAGTGCTTTTCCGTTTGCATATGCAACCATCTTCTACGAATTGATTGTATCAATTGTAAATTTTTTATGATGAGGCGACTCGTTGAAGTTACAACGAAATGCACGCTGCAATGAAACAATGGATTCACTCTTTGCACAATGCAGCACAGAAAACGACTTTTCCTGTGGTGTCACCGTTTTCTCGTAAACAAACACAGCGCCACTGTAGGCACTGAATGGAACTAAGAGATGGGGCTTAAAACTTTGAGCTTTCCTCTATTCAATGTGTCGCTATCCATCCATCTGCCTGTCTGTCTAACTGCCTTTCTGTCTGACTGTCTGTCTGTCTATCTAAACACACAAACACTGACATAGGAAACCAAGTCATTAAAGCACGAACCCATGAACGGGAGGTCTGCGGTTCCAATTTTGTCAGGACCGTCCTCCCTAACTAAGACTTTTTTCAAGGCTTTTCTCAGTCCTCATAGCTGGCAAATATCTGGGAGGTACCCTGAATATAGGCCTGGAGCGTTTCCTTCTCAAATAGGTCTTCATTACATGTCCACCCCTGCGATGCAGTATGTAATAAGAACGGGCGTTAAACACACATACACACGCACAAAACAATTTAACTTCTCTTCAAATAATCTTAAATTACAGACCAGGAGAGAACTGTAGGAACGCCAAACAAAACACGGATTGAACAATCTGGAGCCTGAACGTGCTGATAAGTTCATTGCTGTCTGAGGAAGAAAAGACATTTACTAGATTTACCCTCACAAAAAATCTGCTACTTTGGAGATTTTATACAGACTGTTCTCGTGCGGGTTCAAGCATGTAAAAATGGGTGAAGTTTTTATCTAAACAGCTATATTCTGTTGTCAGAACATTGCTGCCCCATTTGCCAACATTGGGCATGTTGGGATGAGCGGTTTCACGTCGCCTTCAGTAAACCTATTTGTTTATGTATATCCACTACTCACATTCGTTAGAGCAAATGTTTGGTAATCGTGACGAAGAACCAAGAGAATCTGTAAACATGACTTCAGAGAATTTTAGCATTTAGTTATGTAAAATGTACAGTTCCTTCAGTTTCAAGATTTCCGTATGTTAGTATAGTTTGTTTTTGTGTCTTCTTAGTTGCTAGCATTACTTGACTTCATGAAACAAAAATATAAACTAGTGTGTGTTAAGACAGTGATTATTGTACTTCTTTTCCACATATCTTCCGCGTTTTTGCTGCGTAGATAAGATAACCTAAGTTTCGACACAGCCAGAGAGGTCAAAATACAACCATTGCCTTTTAACTAAGCTGTTTAAAGCACCCAGCTAAGTAGTTTCTCTCATTATATTTAAAATAAAACACACACAGAGCAAAAACCTTGAAGCAGTATTTTTAACACTTAAATGATTTTAGTCAAATTATATACAATATAATACCTAAGCCCCGGATTCTTAGGTTCTGACCTATTTTATTCCTGACCTCCTACACTCCAAACTTCGGTTTATTTTAATGTTTTAGTTACCAACGAGTAATATACTTCAATTTTATAGAGCCTAAATTGACCTAATTTTACTTTAGGACCTAATAAAACCTATTTTTCGTGATGTAACCTAAAAGTGGCTAATTCGGTTATTTAAGCAAATAAGAGTAGATTTATGATTATAAAAGTGTTTTTAAAACAAAGGGAGACCGTTCGAATAAGGAAACTATTAAATAATTAGATTATGAAATCTTGCGCAATACCTTACAATAATAAACTTTAATTAAACCGTCCGCCACAATAATAAAGTAATGAAAACGTTCGCCGCCTTCAGTTATCATTTTCTAGCTATAGTCGGAAGAGGTGGTCAGTGGCACGCGGCATTTCTGAAACGTGTGATGTTTACATACCGCAACAATAGGTGAAAACTAGAGGCAAACATTTTAATAGCGCTGTTGAGTAGTATGCATTATTGCTTCTTCCGTTATAGGGAGTTTCTAACACGGCATTTTTGAATTTGGTACTTTCAAATACATACTAAAGTTACAGTTAATTTAACTTTTAACAATTTAAAGTTAGTGTTTTAAACAAAGTGCCCAGTGATTTGCATATATATATATATATATATATATATATATATATATATGTATATGCCAAAGATCCTATAAATTCCTAAATTCAACATATAAGATCCTATCAAATCCTAATACACTGATACATCGAACGTAATTTTAACTTTTTAAAACCTATAAATCCGGGGCTTAATAATAACAGTCCGCCTTAAAGCAATATGTGTATGTAACAATATATAAAAAGTGTATATTACAGTCATTGTATATGTTTATACTATTGTATACATGTAATAATGTTATCTGAAAGTACTACGTAATTTAATAATGTAGGAGCTGTGAGAATAATAGGTTAAAAGTTGCTAACAATGAGGTAACCTTGAGGCAATAATGAGTAAGAAAGTGTAATAATGCTACTAGTCATTCTTGGAGCAACAATAATGTAATTTTTGTGACAGTTTATAAGGTAGCCAATCAACAACCAGAAAGGGCTTTAGTTAAATGAAGGTATTCTATTGGAGTAGGATTAGCCAATCATAAATTGAAATATAGCAAAATTTACAAATTTAAGCGGTAGAAATCAAGTCAGTTGCTTGTAGACAGCGCTCATAACTGGACGAGTTGGTCGTAGACAGTGTTCCTAACCGGACGCGAGATGTGTCCTCGAGAAATTTAATACGTATTCAGTGTGAGACAAAAATAGTTTACGTGTTAAAAAGTGCAAGTAATTAATAAAAGAATCTCACAGCTCTCTATATCAGTGAAGTGTTATTTAAATTGTGTAAGAATTAATAAATGTAGTGAAGTAAAAATTATAATCTGTGTAAGTCTACATTCTTAGCCGCACTACTCCCTGCAAAGAAATCCATGTCTCTAACAATAATACTGACGCAGCCGAGGCAAACATAAATATATAATATTTAAAGAAACAGTCAAATTACAAAGTTAATATTTTTAAATTTGGGACGAAGGCTACCGGGTACCATACGTGCGGTTGCAACTACTTCAAGTTCGGCTTTCCATACGTAAAGCAACAACCTACTTCAAATTGGCTCCCAAAGCGTGGGGCAAATAACAACGTAAAAATAACATTACAACAAAATAACTATTTCAAGCTGCTACGATTTTGTTTGCCCCACGAAATTATGCAATATGAGATAAACGACGTGATTAAGTGACCTTTATCTGTTTTCCCTTCTAGGATTCTGACGTTATTGGGACCCAGGCGTCCTCTTAGAATGAGACGTAAATGACTGGCGGGAGTTGTTAGCTGCAGCATACTAAAGACTGATGATGATGATGATAATAATAATAATAATAATAATAATAATAATAATAATAATAATAATAATAATAATAATAATAATTTATGCTACGTTTGAAAATGCGGTGAATGACAACTTCGTTTCCGTCTTATATAGAATGTTATAAAAATAGAGGGCATAAATTTAGTTATGCATTCCCCATATATAGACAATAAAAAAGTCCATTATAACATGTCTCCAGAAATGCTTGACTTCTGAGTTATGGCCCTCAAAACAGTGTTATTACCGGAACGTTTTTCTTCCCGCAGACAATTGCCGTGACACTTCATATTAACAGGACACTCTGACGGTTCATTCCGACGAAAGGTGCATTGAGTGAACTGTTTGATGTTCGACTGAGCGACATGCACTCAAATCAGGAGATGGCAGAAATGCACTTCGTGTACAGTAAGGCGGACGGCAATGCTGCGCTGGCTCGTCGTGTGCACCCTCAGCGAAGATGTCAAGATCGGAAGACATTTCAACGTCTTCATTGCCGTCTGTCCGCTCATAGGAAGTTTACATCACCTGGTTTGGAGAGGGGACGACCAAGATCTACAACTCTAGCTGTAGAGGAGGAAATTCTGGATTCTGCACACACAACTCCTTCTATCACTACGCGTAGTGTTGCAATGTTCCTCATACGACTATCTGGAAACTGTTACGAGTGCAACAGTTGTATCCTTATAATTTGATGTAGGCCGGTATCATTGGTGATCGGTTAGTTCGACCCATATGTTTGTAAACAGACTTACGTGGCAGGCCAACTAACAAACTTCCTGGAAAACGCCATGCCTCATGTGTCTGAAGACACTCCACTGAGTATTCGTCAACAAGCTCGCTTCTTGCATGACGGACATCCTGCACACTTTAGTCGTAACGCTCACCGATACTTGTATCGAAGGTTTCCTGATCATGGATAGGTAGAGGTGGCCGATTGCTTGGCCACAACGCTCACGGATTTGAACCCTGTAGATTTCTACTTGTGGGGCCATTTAAAAGCGTTGACGTATTCGTCTCCGATACCTGGTATGGAATCCCTTCAGAATCCAGTTGTGGCAGGTTGTGAGGAAATACGCAATACTGGAATTTGGGGTCGGGTTCGCAAGGCCAAGAGACGTCGATGTGAGACCTAATTCAAGCAGGAGGTGGGCGCTTTGAACATCTTCTGTAAAGAAAACTACCTGCGGTAAGAAATTCCGATGAAGGCCATAACTCAGAAACCAAGCATTTTCGGACGCATATTGGCATGAACCTTTTTTATTGCATACATATGGGGAATGCATACCTGAAATTATACCCTCTATTTTTTAAACATTCTGTATAATAAACAATAACTGCTATTACTGACAAAGCCTTCCAGAAAATCTCTAGGGATTCCATCATATTAGGAATTTCAATTAAAGTAAAGGAAAATATATGGTGGCAGTCTGTTCTTCAAATGAAACAAAAGTTCTCTGAGAAATTTGTTTGAGAGAGACAAATATTTATCAACCCATATACAATATAAATCAAGATAAGGAACGATAATTTTAAGTTTCTCCTAAATTTAGTTATTGGAGGGCTGTTATTACATTGCCATTGCAGTCAACACTAAGCAGTTTACCTGCGATTTATGTGTTTGCCACTCGCCCCCATTTTGTGATCCGTTGTATTTTTGGTTTTCTTCAAAGAATCGCGAAACACTGTAACATCATACCGGCCTATCCAGCGGAACAAGGATGTAATACATCTGAATTTTCTATGAAAAGTATATCACCTACCATTGGCTATGACTATGACCAGGAACGGAGGGCACACCTCGCACCTCAAAGTGGATCTTTTGTGCTTATCACCGCAGGAGGAACGGATGAGGTGAAGGAACCGCATGAGGCTACAGGCCGCAGACAGGCCGACCGAAAGAGACGCACAGAGGTCCCTAACATTCCAAGCGTGAGAATCCGGTCACACCGCCAGGGCGCTCAGAGAAGACTTCCCTCCTACGGTACCGGGGAGAATTCGACCCACCTGAGGCGACTCAGAGAAGCCTCAGGGCCAAGAAGAAATTTACAGCAAGCAAGCATCTGCGCCATCTTTCCGACACCGCACATCCTCTTAAGTCCACGTAAAACATGAAAGGGGAAGCGAAATGATAGGAAATTAAGGGAAAGAAATTCGTGATAAAAGAGAAATCATCCCAGCATTCACCTTGCCAAGCAGGTAAAAGCACGAAAAACCCATGGTCAGAGTGGCCGGCCTCGGGACTCAAACCCAGGACCTCCCGAATGCGAACATCGCACGCTATCGCAGTCATCTCGCTCAGTAGTCACCTACCATTAATGATTTCTCGTTTTATGCAAAAGAGCTTTCAAATTTCGTTCAAGTTTCACATTATTTGAACATAATTTAAACTGGTGTTCACATACTATTATGTTTTGCTCTCATATACGAGGTGTGATAAAAAAGTTTCCGGAATGGCTTCACAACAATGCTGACGCTGAAATTTTTTTAATTCTTATCCAGACTGTACATGCAGCGTTCCTTCCCGATAAAAATGAGAGGTCACGTGACTTCCTGTGACCATGCAGTGGACGCTCTGAAGTGAACACGTGTTTTGCATGTGCTGCGATTTTTCCGCGTAGCTAAAATGCCTGATTGCGAAGAACAAAGAACGAACATCAAATTTTGCTTTAAACTCGGTAAAACTGCAACAGAAGCCTATGAAGTGTTAAGAACAGCTTATAGGGAGGAAGTTATGGACAAAACTCAAGCATTTGAGTGGTTTTCGAAATTTAAAAATGGTGTGACATCAGTTAAAGATGCAGATCGTTCGAGGCGACTCCGTTCCAGCAAAACTGATGAAAATATCAATCAGGTGAGGGAAATGGTCTTAAATTATAGGCGCATTACAACAAGAGAACTTTCTGACTCATTAGGACTCTCCTTTGGAAGTGTTCAAAGCATTTTGAAAGACAATTTGGACATGAGAAGAATTGCCGCCAAGTTCGTGCCCCGCCTGCTTTCAAATAACCAAAAGGAAAACCGTGTGATTGCCTGCACAGATCTTAAAGAACAGCTACAAAATGACCCACAGTTTATGGAGAAAATTATTACTGGTGATGAAATATGGATTTATGGGTACGATCCAGAAACGAAGCAACAATCTTCACAATGGAAGAGTCCTTCATCTCCACGCCCGAAAAAGGCCAGACAAGTTCGATCCAAAGTGAAGTCAATGATGATTGTGTTTTTTGACATTAAAGGCATTGTACATAAGGAATTTTTGTCACAGGGTCAAGCAGTGAATCGAGTGTTCTACAAACAAGTGCTGCAAAGATTAAGGGAGAATGTGCGCCGCAAACGGCCAGAGAAATAGGAGGAGTGGTGACTGGTTCCTGCATCATGACAATGGGCCCGCGCACAAAGCCCTTTCTGTTCGCCAATTTTTGGATAAAAATAGAATGAATACTGTTCCCCATCCCACCTATTCTCCAGATTTGGCACCAGCGGACTTTTTTCTTTTCCCGCGGCTTAAAATGCGGCTCCGAGGACAGCGTTTTGAGAACATTGATGTCATCCATCGCGAATCGCAGAAGGCGTTGAAAGAAGAGGACTTCCAGAGGTGCTTCCAGCAGTGGCAGAAGCGCTGGGAAAAGTGTAACAACTCCCAAGAAGACTACTTCGAGGGTGACAGTGCAGATTAGAGAAAACAAACTGTTGTGTCGTATTTATGACGTCATTCCCGAAACTTTTTGATCACGCCTCGTATTTTATCCATTCCGTAATATTTTGCTTAGACCGATGCAGTGAACTCTGCGCCTTTTTATTATTATTATTATTATTATTATTATTATTATTATTATTATTATTATTATTATTATTATTATTTGCTGTTAGGTACTCGGATTGGGTGCGTTAGACGCCATTGTAAGTCTAAGGCGGCCTCCAGACGATCAACTATCCGCAACACCACGCAACGACACAGCACACAACTGCCTACAACTAGTCATTTCACAATATGCAACTTACGAAAAACTATGCTACAACCAGAATTATCGCAGTGCGCAATTTCCAACATGTTGCAGCCAGAGGAAGCTTGAGGTTTTTGAGGTCTGTTGGAAGCAAAAGAGAAACGGAAATTTGCGGTGGTGTTCGTATGTGTATAATAATGAAGTTTATATGTAATGAACTTCGATTTGTTTTATTAATTATGATTTTATTTAATTTATGCCTCGGCTACGTCAGTTTTATCTGGTAGAGCAAGTATCTCCTAACAAGGGTGGTACGCCTGCAGAATAGTTTCACACACTTTACACAAATTATAGTTTTAAATTATTACTTCTTTATTGCTTCTTCAAAGGAGTTGAATAATACATCAAATAACAATTTACTGAAGTATTTACGTATGGAGCTGAAGATATTACGTTCTATATGTGTGCTAACGAAGTGTAGTTTACAGAGAATTTCGTAAGTTCTTTATTCGCAGTAAAGAAATTATAAATCATACAAATTTATATCTCTGCGAATATTAAATGAACTGTATTTTACGGCTGTAGTAATTATCTGTACCTTACTACATTGTTTTAAACATCAAAACTTATCTTCTCCGCACTGCACTAATATTTCACATCTGCACACTCTGATCTTCATCTATTGAACTGACTCGGCTTGAGTACGCTACCTCTTCGCGTCCACAGCTTAAAATTTTAAATTTAATCTTTCTATTTGCTCATCGGCTAAGCCTACTCTAGTAGAACACTGTTGATTTGACTTTGATTGGCTTTTTGCACCCACGTGACTAATTACAAGCTTTTTGGACGTTGCATCAGTATTTTTCCATCGACTGTTGGTAGCCTTCCTTGGCTTTCTAACTTATTGTTGTGCCTAACTCATTGTTAGCCACCCTCTGCGTTTCACTTTATGACATTGTTTGCTACAAAAAAAAAACAGCTTGCTTCTACCCTCACAGCTCCTATGTTTCTAAACTAAGAAATACATTCATATAACATTTTACACACATATATAATAAATAAACATAATACAATGGCTGTAATATACACTTTATAGCAATTACTGGTTGCTTATAGGCTGGCTATTATTTTTTATATTGCATAATTAAGGGATAAAAAATACTGCCTCAAAATGGAAGCGTTTCAATGTTTATCCTATGTTATGTTCCAGTTTAAGTGATGATGCCTTTGCTATTTTGTTTCATGAACTTATTGAGTTTAAAGAGAACATTTTCAGTTATTTTAGAACGTCTATGAAGTTCTTTACTGGAGCTCTTGGCAAACTAGAAATTCATATCCCTCCCCCCCCCCAAAAAAAAACAATGGTGGGGAGGCTATCTCGTGGAGGATACAATGACCATTCAGAGTTTAGAAGATTTATCAGGAAGGATGGATATAGCAGGAACAGATAATAATATATGTAATAACTTTGTTGAATAATTCTCAACTGTTGGCCAAGTACCATGACAGCACACAAGAATTTAAAAAATGTAACCCGAAAGCATAATTTCAAGTCTAACAATATTATATAATTCCGTACCAGCAATAAAGTAGTGAAGTATGTCACATACAGAGAGAATCAAAAGACTACGAACCACCTGCGCGGTGTTTTTCCGGTTCGCGTCCTCGGCGCTCGGTGCCGTCTGCCGCTTTTCATAGAAAAGTGCATATGAAACCATACAACATTTTTAAAACTACTTTTAAAGGCTTCACTTAACAACTTTATGAAAGGAGATGCTGAAACTGCCCACCGTCGTTGTCCATATATTTTGGCACCTCTTTAGAAAACCATCCATCACTCGCCGTAGTTCACGTTGAGAAATGCTGGCAATTTCCTGACGGATATTTTGTTTTAATTCTTCCAGGGTGTGTGGGTTTGTCTTGTACACTTTGTTTTAATTTACCCCAGAGGACCGAGGGGGCCGCAAATCTCTACTAATAGTTCTGTCCTTCAACACACTTTCATAAAGTTGTTAAGTAAAGTCCTTAAAAGTAGTTTTAAAAATGCCGTATGGTTTCATCCGCGTCTTTCTATGATAGCAGCAGACGGCAACGAGCGCCGAGGATGCGGACAGGAAAAACACCGCGCAGCCGGTTCGTAGTCTTTTGGCTACATATTATGATTTAGTTTGCTACAAGATAGTGTACGGTAGGTACAAAAATACAAATATATGTCATGGGAGTAATGAATGAATAAAATTGTTTGTCAATAACTCCTTATGAAATATTTACATACTAAAGCGACAATGAAAAAATAAATGTATTATTGAAAACAAAAAGATTTATAAATAAACACTAATAAATATAATAAGAATTTTAGGTTTACTTTTACATGTTTTATTGTTTTACTGCATATTCTACTCGTACGAAAAACAAGTTAATATTTCTCTTGAATATAGATAACATATGCAAAACCTAGCCCTTGCAATTTCATAAGGCCTATACCATTGTCAGTACCTACTGTATTTTAAATAATAATAATAATAATAATAATAATAATAATAATAATAATAATAATAATAATAATAATAATAATAATAATAATAATAATAATGCAGATAGCTTAAGAATTTCTCTCTCTGCCTTTCTCCTGGCAACTTTCTGAAATCCGCCACCAGTTCAGAGCACACTTCTCTCCGAGCTTCCTGTTTTTTTAACCCTATTTGCATATTTTGCCACTCGATAATCTCATAATGCCAGTTTAATGTCAATCAAAATAAATGGGTCGATATTCAAGTCATGCTGCACTGCTGTTGATGATGTCATGTTGACCGTGTGAATGCCTCTACTCATCAGATAAGTTCTTCAATTCCTTGCAAGTGGTGTATCGCAATCAGTTGTACGGTTTCTGCTGTTGCGCTCAGTATCGCAACAGTCGTTATTGGGAAGTCGTTCTCAACTCAACTCTGTGCTTGTATGGTTACGGCCGGTGTTGTGTCGCGTGCAGTTGCGAGTGGTTGATCATCGAAGGCTGCCTAAAAGAGAATACAACTCTGCGTAACATAAAGCATGTGATTCCTAGAGAAGTACTTAGACATGTTCGAGAAAACGAACATTCAATTTTTTTTTAAAGTATTTATTTAAGGCCGCTGAGCTCAATGGTTTTGTTTTGCAACCACCGTATTACAGCAATAAAATACATTATATCTATATACAAATCAATAATGGAGCAACAAAGACTATTCCTAGAGCATATACGAGGGCAGATTGATAAGTCAGTGACTTTTTAAACAAAATAAGAAATGTTTTTCCCAACAAAATCAATTTTATTTCTCAACTTAGTCTCCTTTCATTCAATACACGTTGTCCAACGTATCTCCAGTTTTTTTAACTCTTCCAAAAAAATATGATTTTACGAAGTCTGCAAAATATGAGGTTGTTTCTGCCATGATGTGTTCACTGGACGTGAATTTCTTTCCAGCGATCCAATTTTTCAGGTTTGCGAAGAGGAAGAAGTCGCTCGGATCCAAATCTGGAGAATATGGTGGGTGCGGTAGGAATTCGTAGCCCGATTCCACAAATTTTGCGATGGCAATGGCTGACTTGTGTGCGGGTGCATTATCCTGGTGAAAGAGAACCTTTTTCTTCACCAAATGGGGTCGTTTCTTTAACAATTACTTGTGAAACTGATTCAGCATTGCGGCATAATATGAATCTGTGATCGTTTTACCCTTTTCCAGGTAGTGGATGTCTATCGTCCCTTGTGAATTCCAAAAGACGGAATGGTTTTCGCTTTCTTTGGAGCAAGTTTGCCGAAGGAAATCCACTGCTTTGATTGTTGTTTGGTTTCAGGTTGATAGTAATGGATCCAAGTTTCATCAACCGTGATATAACGCTGCAAAAACTCAAACTATTGCGCTGGAACATGTTCAAACATCCCTGTGAAATGGTCACACGATTCCGCTTGTTCTCAACTGTGAGCAATCGCGACACCCAGCTTTCTCATACGCAAAAATTCGTGCAGAATGTTATACACCTGTTCACTCGAGATGTTTACGGTCTTGGCTATCACGGATTTTCACTCGGCGGTCTTCCAATGCAATAACATGAACTTTGTTCTCCATTTCTTTTGTTGTGACCTCAGCCGGCCGGGCGGCATCTCTTATGCTCGAACGACCACGTCGAAATTCTGTGAACCATGGTGTGATGGAGTAGAGTCATCGTAATACTTGTTCAGCTTTTCTTTCGTTTCCTTCACCGCCTTACCACGCAAAGGTAGTGCTTTATCAGAACACGAAATTCACTCTTCTCCATTTTCTACGAAGCAACACATACCTGCTTGTTTTAGACGCGCTCAACAATGTTCTAAGAAACAAATGACGACGAATTTCTGCGATTATACACAGAGTAGATGTAAGACGGATGCAAACAAGAAACGTGTGATTAGAACGCTATCTCTCGTCAAAGTCATGGGCTTATCAATTCGCCCTCGTATAAAATATTACATAAATAATTAACAGTAACATGACAAATCATTAAGGAATACAAAGTAAAATGTTACAATTTAAATTGATTTATACATAGAAATATCTTTAAAATAACAGATAGTATTATGAAAGAATTTTGTGTTATTCAGAGCTGTAGTAATTTCTGATATTCTGCGTTTCTTCCTAGAAGCTGTATGTGGTACATTCTGTAAGGATGTGATTTACTGATTAGAGTACTCTACAGGAGCTGCATACTGGCGGCCTTTCTTTGAATATCAGATAGAAGTGAATTAGTTTGGTGTGTCCAGTTCTTAATCTTGTCAATAAAACTTGGTCTCTTCTTTTTAGCTTATACATGGATGGCATGTATTCATATAAAAGTCCATTACCGCTTCCATTGAAGTATGTGGTCCAAAGCTTCGTAATCTTCTTATTCGTGAATGGCAGTAAATCTCTGTGAGGAGTGTGGATATTTTGGATGGAGAAGTTTTGTATTTTTTTCTTTGCTGCAAGGTCTGCCAGTTCATTACCCGTTATGTCACGATGCGAAGGTATCCATGAAATGATCATTTCTTTTCCCTTTATTTTCAATGAATGGATCAAGCTCCAAATGTCCTGTATTAGTGCACCTGTTGTCCATGGGTTACAATTGCTTGTATGGTACTGATGGAGTCAGAAAAAGTAATGAAATATTGGTCTTACATATTTTTAATGTTCAGCATTGCCTGTTTGATTGCGTACAGTTCGCAGGTAAAACTGAAAAATAAATTAGGTAGTTTAAATGACAGAGCTTTGTCCTGGACATTACTGCACACCCACTTCCTTCACTAGTTTTGGGTGTATCTGTGTATATTGGTACGTAATTAATGGATTCCTCTTAATTTCATTGTACATGCATTTAAGTACCACTTTATTAGTTTATCCTTTGGTGTACTGCAGTAGATCTAAGTTTATTATAGGTTTTAATAGTGACCAAGGTGGTAATCTATTAATACCCCTTGTTTTCTCTGAGGGGATGGTAAAACTAAGCTCTTTACGGTATTTGATTACTGTTAAGTGTGGTGGGATCTGCTTGGTTCTGCTTTCAGGATATTTATCATAATATCTACTGGAAAATAGGCATGTAAATGAAGTTGGACTTCTGTTTGCTGCTGCTTTAAGTACATAATTGTTTCCTTCTGAGTTTAGGGATATTTCGTGTGTTTTAAATTGCAATTTCTTGTATTATCATTTAGGGATAAAGGTTCAACATATGCCCTATTCTCCTATAATCACGACCGTCAGCTTTCATCGATTAGTATAATAGACCAATGACAGATCTGTTCCAGCTCCAACAAACTGCTGTGTAACTTTTAACAGGTTGTACTATAGGTTTGTAATCTAATATTCTGCGAGCTACTCAGTCATGACTCATTCTGAAAATATGTTCATGCCAGTTTCTTTGATGCGCTTCTATTTTACTAGTTATTTTAAAAATCCTTAAATCTTTACAGATATCTTAATTTCTCCTTTTGTTCAACAGTGTATTCAGCCACAAATATCAAGAATTTCATCTGTGCTGCATCTAATCTTCTTAATGATTCCATATATAAACTCCAACACTTGCATTCAAATAACAACACTGATAGCATTAGAATAATGTTTGTTCCCTAATTTTCCTCGCTAGACATCTAATGCCACAAATATGTATGTTGAAATATCAAGTTTGCAGGTTTAAATATTTAGTTCTGTCATTGTGCATGCTGTACTAATTAATTCTTCTGTAGTGATTTTAATTGTTCAAATAATACGGCAACGTAAAGTGCACATACAGAGCCTTCGTTTGGACGCGTGTGCCGGCCTAACGGAGATTTTCTTGACACTGGAAGCACGCTCATACCTCCTAAATTCAAGCGCATAGATTTCTCATGTAAATTATAAGTATAATAACCATACACCTTCGTCAAAGAAAATGTAGAAAATGATTGTGTCGCGGTATATGTCTCGTACCTTTTAAGAAAATTTACATTAACACTTACTACTAATTTCTTTATCACCATAATTTCATGCTTTGTCCTTAAACAGAATTAAGCTCATGTAAATAGAGCAACTATTAACTTTATCCAAAACCCAATTGCAGAAATTAACTCTACTCTCATGCATGTTTGTTTTATGGAGTTTTAATTTTAAAAGTTTAGTGACATTCCAAACCGAGGTTTGCGAAATTCCTGATTCCTGTGCAATTTCTCAGGTATCAAAGTTTTCCTCTGTAAGAACACGGCGATTTACTTTCGATTTTTTTATCAAGAATAGATCGCCTTTCCCTAAAACTATATACAAGATTACGAACCGTTTCTCTGTGAGGCGCACTTGCAACAGGGAATCTGTCATAAATTGCGGTGTTATTTCTCTACAAGAGTTTGTTGGCACATAGGGATCATACATGAAGATTCTGTATGGTAAAGTATGTGACATTTTTGGCATTATAACAGCACTAATACACCGAACTGAAACTGTGGTGTCACAACGTATCAACCTCTGTATAAAGACTTCGCGTCAACTGATTAACCGGCACACGGGGAGGACAAAAATTGGAGCAGCAAAAGAACCGGTTAGAAACAGCGCAATGCAGGACAAACTACTCCCCGTAATAAAAAAAAACGAAGGCTCTGAAAATGCTTCTAGGTATGTGCCTAATGAGCAACGCAGCAAACTTTCCACCTACGCTGAGACGCACAAGAACCACCGTCATTGCCACTGGCACTACCACCACAATCAAAACAATAAAGCTGCATTATTATTATTATTATTATTATTATTATTATTATTATTATTATTATTATTATTATTATTATTATTATTGTTAATAGACCAACTGAACCCTCCCCGAAAATATTTCAGTTACGCCGCTGCTTAGTCACATCAGCTGAGAGATTTATGGTTTTCACCATAGGCATTACTTTGGATCTAACATTTTGAGTTACTTTAAGTAAAATTGTAAATTTGTATTTTATGTTTAAATTAATAATTTGTTGTTGTTGTGAACATGTCTGTTCATTATGAACTCTTTTTATCACAATTACCCTATGACAAAACGATTAGACGTCCTGATCTTTGGGGTTAGTATTACAGGATTGGGCAGATAAAACCAGCCCCACCTCATTTTATATGATTTGGAAAGAAATTATGTTGGCTATCCTTTCTTCAGCGTGTTTAGTTTTATTGTTGTTGTTGCTTCTTGCAAATGATTGACATTGATTTATAAACTGTTGTGTTTGCTGCTGTAAAGAATTGTCTTGTAAATAAACAAGCATGACTTATTCAATAGCAGAGCGAATATTCATTGTAGAGGCGTACATACAGACCAGCTCTATCAAGGAATAACGACAATGATTCAAAGGCAAATATCCGCTTCACCCAGCAGCATTCAAGATTGGTGCAAAAATGGTGAACGACCATTACAAATGCAACAAGGAACAGGATAACTTCTGTCCGGACACATCAGTTTACGGCGCGAATTAATGAAATGGTAACTAGGAGTCCTCGAAACAGTCCCACGTGATTTGGCTCAACACGTTCATGCGAGTAGGAGAACTTGCGGACGTGTGTTAAAGTCTTTGAAATTAAAACCTTGCCGAGAGACAGCTGTACAACTGGAGCCCGATAGGGATAAACGTGTAAATTTCTGCCATTGGTTGTTGAACATCGTTACAGATGGTCATATGGACCCGCTGATGTTTATCGCGAGTGATGAGACTTGGTTTCATATATCGGGATATGTAAACTACCAGAACAGTAGGTATTGGGCGACACAAAATCCTAACCTATTGTTCGAGCAACCACTACACGACCAAAAAGATCAGTATGTGGTGTGCTATGGCTGCGAAACCCATTATGGGTCCAATATTCTTCGATGCCACAGTCAACACAGATGTCTACTTGACCTTTTCGGATGAAATTTATCCCCAACTAACACAAGAGGAACGTAATTACTGCTTATTTCAACAAGATGGGACAACATGTCACACATTTGAGAGGTCACCCGTATTCATCAGATGTTCACTAAAGAGAACTTGAGCAAAGGCTTGCGGTCACCAGATTTGTCGACATATGACTTGTATTTATGGGAATACTTGAAGGGAAATGTGTACGAGCAGAATCCCCATTTTATTGATGAACTGAAGGATAACATCAGGAATTGCATCCGCACCAATCACTCATGAGGAGCTGACACGTATTTTATGAACCTGTTAAGACTTGCACAAATGCAGGTGGAGGGCACTCCCAACATTTATTATGAAGGTAAATACAGGACGCATTCATTTATTCATTTTATTCCATTTGAAGCTTGTTTCAAATCAAGTGATAACACGGGCCAGTTTTATCTGCCCAACCATGTAGTATGTATTTGTATTTCCCTAACACTAAACTGGTATTTGGGGGGGATGTGGTAATGTATTTTAATCCGCTTATTTCCTTTTGTAACATCATGACTAATATAATTAATTCGACTTCCTTTTTATCAGTGCCAGGTCACAAACCACGGTATTAACTATTTGAAACCATTTATATGAATATTTATGATGATTAACAGGTAGTAAACCTAAAGCTTCGTATGACAAATTTGTAGACCAGGTATGAAAATAAATCAAAAGAAAATCTTGCGACTGTTACGCATGACATTTTTTATTAAGAGTGGTAACCGATAGAAATGAAATAAATCAGTTTGATGATCGAACTAAATGTGTTTAACGTGTGTTTTAACACTTTTTAATTTCCCTTAAAAGTGAATGAAAACTACCTTTCCATTTCCTTTCAGTTTCTTTGTTACCAATCTATATCCTCGATTCGGAAAATTTCAGCTACAACTAATTCGGAAGTGTTCAGCTATGTAACAAATTAACAGATTGGTTTAAAGGTCCTTTGTGTAAACTACCCTAAAATTTGTACCGATTTCAATGAAGTTTGAATTGTGTCGACAAATATTGTTCAAGCTCTTGTGTATAAAATCCAGTTTGCAACATTTGTCGAATTGTTTCATGCGTACGGATGGACGCTAATAGGAGCTCCCCACTAGTGAACACATGTAAAATGGTTCCAGAAACCACTGCTTTCCATATTAGTATGATATATACAAACAGCAAACATCTTCTTCAGGGTATAGGCCTATTGCTCTGTTTCGCCTCCGTCAAATTAATCTTGTCATATTTTTGTGATATTTCAATTAACATTTTGACCCATCCTTGTAATTGGCACACTATTTATGTGATCCTTCTAGTTAGTATATTGATATTCTTTTATACTGATAGAACATTTTCTACTTTCAGTTCGTTTCCAATATATTCACTGGTTTCTTTGTTTGTTTTTTTTATCCAATAGAGTATGTCCAGCTAAGAATTTAAGAAACTTCATTTCTCCTATTTTTCATCCATGATTCCCAGCCGTACAACAAAATCGACAGTAACACCACTTTATAAAATAGCATGGCTTCCGTTCTCACCCTTTATCCTAACATTCATCGTATTATTCCATGAAAATAATTAAATTTGTTCAATTTTTCACCAATTTCACTTTTTGTTTTGTATATTCAAGTTTTCTATTCGATTTAAATGTTCAGTTTGTTCTATTTTATTATCCCTCAATAGCTTAACTCTATTGAGTTGGTGGCCAATGAATGCCATTAATTTGATCTTATTTGCAGATATGTTCATGTTAAAGTTGTCTGACTTATTTAAAAGAAGCTTGTTGTAAGGCATTTTCACTTTCACTTATGATCATTGGTCGTAACAAATGAAACAGTCGTACAATTTATGTATTTTATTTTGAAATCTATTGACATTTGGTTTAGTTATATTCTTATGACTTTATGACAAATAGCAAACATAATACCGGAAAATCAAATTTACTAAAGTGCGAAAGGATGTTTCCATGACTGCAAGAGTTCTATAGTTCTATCCATTTTATCAATCATCTAATCATCGTTTGGTTAATTAAAAACGTAAAAATATGTATACCTATCTAATCATTACTAACTGTGAAAACTTGAGAAAACGTAACAAACATTTTTGAAATTCCATAGTTACAAAATTATTTGTAAAAAATTGAGTTTTATATATGGACGCTCTTTAACTTAGCGTCCTTAGCGTCCCAGTGTATATTGGGCGTGAAAGACCGGTAATTTTGTTCAGAGGCCTTTTATCAGGCTTGAGGTTCTTTTACGTGCCGTAAATCTACGACAAGGGACCACCGGCTTTACTTCCCTTCCGAAGGAAGCCATGCTAAGGATTTTTACGCCCGAAAAAATTCATCGCCCTCCGCCGGGTTTGAACTTGCGACCTCGGAACTAATGTTTATAGTCTATATTAAAATATTACCACTGCTTATAAATCATTTCGAGATCTTTACATAGACTTTCTTATTCACTGTTATTTTGTCACTAAGCATTATACTCATAGGTAGCACAAATATTTCCGAGTATTAATAAAAACGCTGTATCTGTGCCGCGGTATTATTCATCATCTCTGCCCTGTGTGGATTTCAAACTCAGACCGCTTGGGTTGTGTTTCCTAACTAGAAAATGGTTGCCACTGTTATCAAAATATGTTATGTTTTATTTAAAAGATTAAGTTATGGAAGATCATAATTAAAGATACAAATTAGTGCCCTGAAAACGTGATGAACGTTATCGCATTGGAAAGTCAAGGCTAGAGAATGTAAACGAAGAGTTTATATGTACACACTTTACGTCATCATATCGCAAGGACAAGGCTACCAACATTACGCACTTCTTGGCGAGGTAAGAGAAGGGCCTATTCCAGCACGGTGTTGTTAAGATCATTAAGCATACCTGAACAACTCGAAATAAAACAATAATTCTGCCAGTCAACGCTTCGGCAAGATTTAACAGCATTTGATGTCTTTGCTGATACTCCTGATTTTTGTAACCGACATTTTATATATTTTCTTAGTTTGTTCCAACAAATTAACATAAAAATACAATAATTGTTTTTAAGGTGTAAAAAAGTCTGCATTAAGCTGCAAACAACTACAGAAATGAAAGTTCGCGAACGTTATAAAGATTTTTGAAAATTTTAAGAGGATAGCTGCATTATTTTTCACGGATGACAGACGCTGATGACCCTTTATGTTTTGCGCCCTTAAAGCCCCCTCCACGGATGACAGAAACACAACCAGAGGGATCAATTCACTAATTTACAATTTTATAAAATTATGTATATATGGTTATAGTTATCAGGAAGCGGAGGAGGAATTTGGCACTTAAGTGCACGTGAAGGCCTATTGGCTTCTGGAAACCTCCAGGAAGAAGGCGTGTAGCGAAACACACAAAGGGCGACCAGACCCGGGGTTGATGGCTCGGACTAGGAAGGGTCCCTAACGTTTCCAGATATTACATTGTGACACCGACGAGTCTCCATACAGGTCTGCCCACGGAGAAGCCTCTCTGAGGGCCCATCACACACCGTCAGGTTAAAGCACGCCATACTCCTCGCCCGCAGTCCACTCGCCTGATCCTTCGATCCTTAAACATAACGAAATGAACTGAAAGGAGAAAGTCGTAGCATTATGTAATCCACTCCAACATTCGCTTATCAACCAGGGAAAACAGCGAAACAACCCAAGGTTAGAGTGGCCAGCACAATGGGGAGTCGAACCCTGGACCTCCATATTAAATTAAATTGAGTTTTATTTATGGGCGCTCTTTAACTACTGTGGTCCTTAGCGTCCCATTCTATATTGGGCGTGAAAGATCGGTAATTTTGCTCAGGGGCCTCTTTATCAGGCTTGAGGTTCTTTTACCTGCCGTAAATCTGCAACACGGGACCACCGGCTTTACTGCCCTTTCGAAGGAAGCCATGCTAAGGATTTTTACGCCCGAAAAAATCCATCGCTCTCCGCCGGGTTTGAACCCGCGACCTCGGGAACTAGAGGCGACGGACGACTATTTTTAGGTCAACTGCATAAAATACTTTATAGTATACAGAGTTATTCAAAAAGAAGGAACATAGTTTTAAATATTTATTTCTAATGAACGACAATAGATAGCAACACATACGGCACATCATTGAATAGAGGAAAGTTCAAAGTTTTAAGCCCCCACCTATTAGTTTCATTCAGTGCCTATAGCGGCGCTGGGTTTGTTTACGAGAAAATGGCAGCGCCACAGGAAAAGTCGTTTTGTGTGCTGCAGTATGCAAAGAGTGAGGCCTGTTTCATTGCAGCGTGCATTTCGTTGTGAGTTCAACCAAGGGCCACCTAGTCATAAAAAATTTACAATTGAAATAATCAATTCGTAGAATATGGTTGCGTATGCAAACGGAAAAGCACTGGTCGTCCTCGCATAACAAAATGGGCTCATTTTGAGCACATAAAATAAAATTTTGAACTTTCCTCTATTCGGTGATGTATCGCATCTGTCGCCATCTATTGTCCTTCATTAGAAATAAATATTTTAAAGTCTGTTCCTCCTTTTTGAATAACCCTGTATATTGGCATGATTTATGATAAAATTAACAAAAACAAATAAACGGGAAATGCGGAAGCTCTGTAAGTTTTAATTTCTCTCAAATTTAGAAGAAGAACAACAACAAAACGGAGGACAGAGGGGGATGAGGTAGAAATAGTCACTATCTTTTTGCTAAAACTATTTTTTATCTGATAAAAAGAGGGACACTCAAGAAAGCAAGTCCAGCCCTATTGTGTGACATCTGTCTGCACAAGATCCTAAAGCTTGCCAAAAAGGAATGATAGCTGATACATCCACATAAATTAATGGAGTCATCCCAAATAATCCCACAACTCTAGGATGCTCAAACAGGTTGTAAAATCTTCCGGCACACTCCATACGCTGGCTATTTCTTGAGCTCCGAGCAGTACCTCAAGCTTGCCATTCTATTACACTCTGTGTCATTCTTCTCTTTCTCTCTTCAACT
Source organism: Deroplatys truncata (assembly GCA_030765065.1). Classification (NCBI taxonomy): domain Eukaryota; kingdom Metazoa; phylum Arthropoda; class Insecta; order Mantodea; family Mantidae; genus Deroplatys; species Deroplatys truncata. The sequence continues at coordinate 131,021,323 of CM060980.1, forward strand.
TCGTGTCTTGAGAGAATGCAACGAAGCTATGCTATTAGATTTGAAATTTATTGTACGCTAGGCAAACAGAAGAGAAGCGAGGGATGAGTAAACCGCTGTTTCACCTCTGCGGAGCTCCAGTGGCAACCTGCCCTGCTTGTAAACATGTTTCAAACACCAACACTTTTGGTTATTCAAATCCCCTTCCACGTTTTCTTGATTCACGAAGTACGCCTGTAGAGCTAAAACAGGTTTTTATACCTTAGAACGAGAAGCGTTTGGGGAAATCACGTTCACGCCAATGCATCAAGGCGCTTTAAATTCGATTGTTCAATTCTGCCCCTAATTTTCTCACATTTCCTTGTGTGTAACAGCAGTCGTTAGGGATATGAAAAGATAAGATGTTTGAAAAGCTTCGGGTGTTCAGAGAACACAACAAAGGGTGAAACCAAAAAATAGATTCAGCATACACTGATAACTTTAGGTTTGCTTACCCGTGGGATAAGCTATTTCGGTCATTTATATCTATGCATATAATAGACTATAACCGGCATTTTCTCATAATGCTCGACTTTAGATAAATAATAACCAATGTTAACGTGTTTAATAGACTTGCTACGAAGCCATAAATTGCACCCTTTTTTCAAATTTTTTGTTTGTAAGTTGATTTTATTTCAAGACAGATATTTATGTTCTTAGTATATAGCACACCTTGGATCACACTTACAGCTTATGCTATATGACATCTTAATTAATTTCCACAAAAGAGGGGAACACGAAGTAAAAAAATGAAATATATTTAATTGAGTTGTTTAAAAATATTAAATAACAAACATTTATACGAACAATGTTTATGGCAAGTCTTGTCATTTAAATAATTTCGATAGAATGAATAACATAAGTTGCTCAAATTGTTCATTACTATTACTCATGTACGTTAAAAGCAGTTAGTTATGGGTTTACCGCGTTGAAAAGTAGGCTGAAGGCAAGGCCTACCGTAATTATGTGCCGAAGCTTCCTTCTCCAAGGTCCTAACTCATCCTCTGTCCGCATCTAGTAGGCTCGTGGTGAGTGTAGGTACGTTTGCTGTTGTACCTGTCCATGGTATGGCTTAACCACTGAACTGGAAGGAACTACTGTGTTGCAGAATTGGCGTATTAAAGTTTTCGGGTGTGGGTGGTAAGGAGGTAACGCTATTGTTATAGGTCCCTCAGTGCTTGGCTTTTCAGCGGCAGGATTTGACCACTCCCATGGGGGCAGAGAGTACTTGCGTTCAGCTTACATGCTCTTGGCTGATTTAGCGTCTTCGTTCCCGGGGATGTCCGCAAGCCATGCGGGGAACCCGGTAGTTTCCAGAAGCGGCAGTTTGTGGGCAAGTAGTCCTCCGGATCTGACAAAGGTGTTCTCATAAAATTCCAATCTATCGTAGAAACTTTGAACGGACGCCTAATCATATCCTCCTCCTATGAAAGGGCCGAGGTTTCTATGAGAAGCGACAGCAGACAGAATAGATGGCCCGGCGCCCCCTGTTCTGTATCCGCTACAACTAGAGAAACAGGCATAGAGCACCAGAGGGATGATAAAGCCTGAAAAGGCTTAAATTTAAGGTAGACCAGCTTGGTAGAACCTAGAACCGAGTATACCGCAGCTACCATCATCTTAGCGCTGTTCACTGTCCGTGCAAGAGATCACGAAAAGTTAGGCCCTTGTCAACAATGACTCATAATGGAAGGAAGTACTCCACTCTATCCTTTGCCACAGATAGGTGAAAGTGGGTGCGTCTGCGGGGATTCGTCGTCTGGTAAATAGGAATGACTTTTGCCTGAATTCACGGTCATCCGGCACTGTCTGCACCAATCCTGAACGAGGCGGGGTGTATTTAAATGAAGGCTCTGAGTGGATGTCTTTCTGTTTTGTATAGTAAGATGTCACCAGCAAACTGGGCCATTTTTATCCCTGCACCGCTGGAAAGTCTACCATAAAGAGGCTAAACAGCGTGGGAGTTTAAACAGACCTTTGGGAATTCCGGCTCGTATGGGTTTTAGTGTTGATGTTTTTCCTGCAAACACTGCTGTAAAGGACCGATCGTGTAGGAAGATGTGTATTCTATCATCTGTCTGTTTATGCCAAGCTGGATTAGTTTATAGTGATACCGCTGGCTTGAAAGCCCTGTCCTGGACCCCCAGGGCAGGAACTTCCGCCACCCCAGCAGCTGCTGGGTGGTCGAGTGTCCAGGATGAAAACCAAATTGATGGGTTGGGATGGCTTGAATTTCTGCCAGGAGTGGCGATAACGTCTCTCGGAGGTGGGTAAGGGACTAATGAAACGGTAGCTGGAGGGTAGGGCTGGCTTCAAGTTACACAGCATCTGAGCCACCACACTCGCGGAAAATGCTCCAGGGTAATGCACTTATTGAACACCTATGTAAGGAAGAGCAAAGTTCTAAAATGAAGATATCACAACGCGTGCACAGACCAATAATTGTCTTATGGTATTAGACCAATGTCTCTCCTATATCGGCACGCATGCGCAGACTTACAGAGTGGCATACCTTTACTACAGGAAACAGTATAAGCATAAGGAAGAGGCATGAGTTAGTGCACTATTAAACCTTTTTCTTATGTTTTAGTATTTAAAAGGTCCAGAAAAATCGTTTCTTTTACCGATTTTCAAAACATTATATGACATGTACGTTGTACGGAGAGAGGGGCGGAGAGCATGATGAAGGGTGCAAAATGAGAGAGAAGAAAGGAGAGGGAAAGAAACAGAAAGGTCTAGGAGTAAGAGAATGTAAGAAACAGAAGTAGGAGAGAGGTTGCGGATTCTATTATGAGGCAGTATTTTATATGACAACACTGTAAATGCCAGAGTGATTGTAGTGTAAATTAGCATTATTGTATGACAATGATTTGAGATGTTTGTTAATTATAAGCATTGTTAGGAAATAAGTTTACACGGCATCACTGAAACTGACAATAGGACCGGATAACAATGAGCGAGGGGGTGAGTTGTTTATTAATTGGAAGAGACAAGCAAATGACGTCAGAGTAGCGCGCTTTTCTTTAGAAATGGGGGGAATATCTTCCCTAGAGCATATGTGTTCGTAATTTTGATTGGATATAAAAATAGAAGCTAATGTTGGCGCGATTTATTAACCAATAGCAGCTCTGTTATAATGTTTAGGCATATCGGGGTGAGGGAGTATAAATTCTAAAGCCTGAGACAAGTATCGCCCAGTTCAACAGAATCATTCACGGGTTACACATCGCACAGTTCAAGAGAATCATTCACGGGTTACATGTCGCACAGTTCTACAGAATCTCTCGCTTCGTAAAGTTAGTTATAAAATGTGAAATGCGCGGCAAATAACTGATTAAAGTTACATTCGAAAATATAACAGTTTCAGTCGGGCGTGTATCAAGAGTAAATATGTGAAATTAATGAAGTGTGACGGCAATAAAAGTGTAAAAACAAATTCTTTTATCAGTGTTATCTTTTAGTAACAACTCCTTTCCGTTTACACGCCCTGTTCAAGATATTTGCTCGACTGAGTAATAATAGCTAGCCGGAGGACAAAGAACCCAAAATTCAAAATAGTAAAACAATAACACGCGCTCAGCAAATAAGATAACACGAACGATACCGCGACAATTAGCGACAACAAATAAATCGTTTTATGCATTAACTTCATTCCTAACAAAGGAAGTCCTTCAGTTCTGAACCAGAAAGCGGATGAAAACTGGCTCACAGCACTAATTTGATAGCGCTGATCCTCATGTGATGATTTTTCGCGTTGAACCATTAGCCTGCACCATCTAAAGCTTAAAAATTCAACGACGCTTTTGATTTATTTGAATGGCTTTACAGTGCTGCTTCCAGTCCCAAATGACGTTTCTCTTTAGATCATGTTGAGAGCATAAAGATGTTTTCAGCGCCGAGTTGTTGACCATTAGCTGTTCATTATGTTCAACTTCTGGACCTGAATTATGATGCTATGTGTATGCTAAGCAGGTAGCAATGGAACTGGAAAAGCTGCGTTTCATTGCGGAACGCTTGAATGCCAATGGAAATACACAGATGATAGTGAACATGCTAACCTTGCAATGGTAACTTGTTTCCATTGGTGATTGTGCATTTTTTTATTCCACAGACACAATTATTAGGAACTTACAGTATGAGGTTATTTAATATTCAATGATTTTTGTGTCCTTTACGGACAAAATCATTGAGTATTTTAAATTTTTAAACGACGCTGCGGGGTAAATGATTGACATGACACGGTAAGGACTATTACCACATGATTCAGCGTCCTCCGATTGGTGAAATGAGCCAGGATTTGTCTGTTTTCGAGTGTTTATACCCGGAAGTTTCCCTTACAAGCTCTATTCATGCAATGATTTCCAATTAATTAGATCGCAAGCTCATTGAATTTTCTGTATCAAACTAGTGTGAATCCAAAAGAAAATGTTTACAAATATACAAGGTCATAACAATGTACTGCTTTCAGATATTGTTTTAAAATCTCAATAAAAATTCCTTTAACTAGATTATATAGCTGAAGGGAATACCTCAGGCACTGCGACCTACATGGACCTATTGCGGCTACCAAAACCCCGGGGGGAGGGGATGAAGTAAAGAAACCACAGCAGGCTACAGGCCAAAGAGACGCACGGAAGTCCCTAATAGTTCCAGACTCGAAGATCCGTCCCATTGCTGCAGCTGTCTAGAGAGGGCAACGAACGACCCATCGACCAAGCAACCCTGTAGTGTCCACGGGAAGTAGTCTTTACTTTGAACAAACATCCTCGCCATCTCTCCGGCTCCGCAATACACCACGAAAACTAGCACACCTGAAAAATGAGAAGGAAAAAGAATGAAAGGGAAGTAATAGAAGGGGAAAATGGAAAATCACCCCAGCATTCGCCTACCGACCAGGGAAAACCACGAAAAATCCAAAGTTAGAATGCGCGCTCGACCGGAATTGAACCCGGGATCTCCCGAATGGAGCCTCACATGTTACCGTAGAGCCATTGGCTCGGTTTCCTGTAACTAACACGATACAACCAATTTCATGCTGGCTGCCATCTTAGTTTCTTCAAAAACAGACGATATTAAGATAGCTTTAAGAGATAAGCAATTAATTTTAAAATGCCAAAATTATAATCTGTAAGTATATTCATACTCCATGTATTCCTAATTTCCTCCTAAAATACCCAAGTGTTTAGCGACAACGCCCTTCTAATTCTACTTCATATTGGCTACAAATCTACAAACATCCTAGTATCTTGTTAAGATAGGTAAAACATCCTGTGTTAGGCGGTGGGACCTCTGTACAGCGCATGCTTATCTTATTTTTATTACAATTTTGAGTTCTGCAAATTCTAACTATATGTGTAATTGTAAGTGTTAAGAAACGGCGTTCTAAGCAAATTATTGGCGTTCACAGCTCCATTTATTCATCGACATTTCGAAGCGTTTAGACGCTACAAAGAATGAAATCATGAAGCCAGCTAAGGCGTGCTGTATATACCTGCCCCATTTTTGCTTTCTGTACCACGTAACTAGTAGGCAAAGAAAATAATGTATTCCACTCATAAATTAGATATCGAGATTTCAGCAAAAATACATGTTTTGAGGCTTCCTGAATAAAAATATTATAAAAACGTCCATGTCTGTGTGTATTTTTTGCATGCGTCTGTGAACAGCATAATTCAAAAACAAAATTTTAAATATCAAACCTGTCAGTATCTTCCAAATATACCACACTAAGATTTTTAATTAAAAACTCCCACCCAAATTTTTAGTATCTTTTATTTTGTCAAAAATGGTTCTAATGATTTCTATTAAAATATTACATATTTATGATATTTACATGACAGATATAATACATCTATCTTGAATTTTCTGGGAATAGTCTGTAAACTTTCCTTCATCCGGAAGGAATTTTGTAAAACGAGTAAACCATAAGAGAGAGACAAAAATGTACTACACAAAAAGTGTAGAAATCTTTAAAACTCACAGTTTATTTCAAATAACTTTTTTGTAACATTAGCCATTTCCGAGATATCAGTTTTTATAGGTTTGAATTTTTCAATACTTTGTCATTTTTTAAAGTGTTCTTTCTATTCGGTTGGTTTCCGCAGTCATGGAAAGAGCACTGAGTGACTAGTTTTTAAATATGTATGATCCGCTTTCCCCTTTGTCCCTTGTACCGACAGAGGAATGGTGTATTTGGCTACTCTCTTCCAAAACTTCATAAGAAGCAAAACATCTGTCACACGGGTCTAATGCCAAAACCAGCCAAAAATAAATTGGAGGCTCTATACAACTAGAAAAAACGATAGGCTACCAAGAAGGAAACTCCTATACCCAATATGATTGTTGTACAATCACGTCACACAAATTTAATTAATATTTTAGTTTTGGTGGGAATTTTATTATCGTTCGCACATAATAGGTTCTCATATTTGATTAATAACATTAAGACTTGTAATAGGTCTTAAGAAACCACTAAAAGACTATGAAATACGAGAAATTCTAGTATTCTGAACATTCATTCATTGTTAGAAAGTGACAGCTGGATTTCAGATCTTGTGTATAAGTGAAGTTTAACATTTTTTCCCCTTTCTTAATTTTTTTGAACCTGGTATCAGATATTCCTGCACAAAATACTGCATAAAAGTTACAAATTATACAGACTAAGATTTTAAGCTCACTCAGAAAGAATTCTGTGGAGCACGCGATGAAGAATTATCATTTTTAAATTATCATTTATCACATTAAATAGATTACTTAGCTCATGGTCCCGATAATCAACGGTTTTCTGATAATTTGCGGCTTCCTGCTGATAAAGCTTTAAGGCTAAGGCTGATAAGCCACTCTAAGACTTCCAGTCAATGTTGCCAACTCAAATTCAGTTGCCGGTTTCAATGTTAAAATTCGCAATGAAACATATCTCCGCAAATAATTTATTTGACCAAAATATCGATACAATAACAATCGTACGATTAGTGTGCGCTAGAAATTAAAGTAAGGATGGCGGCAACTATGAAACGATTTGGTGGATCATCACACGAAGAAGTAGATGAAATAATAGACAATTCGAAGTCAGAAAACCTAAGAGAAGCAGGGTGGAAGCAATTTAACGGATTCTGTAAAGTACTAGGATATAAAGTACTACCAGACACGGTTGTTTATTGCCATGTAACTGTCAAAAGTAGGGTTTCATTTTGAATTGTTCCAAAGATATTTAACAGTAAAGATATGCTATCCAACAAACTTCAGAAGGCCTTGCATGCAAAAATACAACTAAGGTTCCGTAAGTAGTTAGTTTTTAGACTTATGTTTAGCCTCTGCTCTTGTATTATTCGCTATAATAGTAAAACCAAATCTAACGGGAGGTTGTGTTATTTCTTAGATAAAAATCATTCGCGACCAGTGTTTCCAACTTATCTAACGACTTTCAGTCCTAAGTTAGCGACAGATTTACTCTATCAGCAGTTAACGGCAAATATAACGACATTTTGAGTTAAATGCGACGAAAAATTTTTACTCCTTTATCACTAAATGCTCTAATGTATTTGTGACCATATATTTCTATTTACACAAAAGTTAATGGATTGCACCCTTTTACTTAGTACATATTACACAAGTTACAGGTGGAATTAAAATCCCAACCCACTTCAGTTATGACTTAGTAAAGCAATGGTGTTTACTAACAAAAATGCTTAATTAATCAGTCATAGCTAGGAAATAGTACTATCACTGAAGAAAATAGGTATCTCAGATACTTACTCGTCTAAGTCAACCAATGGGTCCTGCCCGGCGACGCCTTCCACTTCAGGATTGAAAGGAAATCTAGGGAAAGAAACAGCAGCTGAATAGCTTTATAATGATTATGGGGATGATGGTTCTATTATTCTCTCCGAATATATTTATAAGAAATGTAATGTCTTTAACCTCTTCCCTTTTCTACGGGCTTTTTCGCTTCTTTTTACTATTGTTTAGCGACTTTGTAGCATCAAGATGGTGACAAGTGTTAACTTGTTGGCAACACTACTAGCGACTTGCAGTCGCCCGCGAGTTTTTCGGAACAACATAATCTCTTGTTGCATTATTTTTGATAAAAATTATCCTACATCGCCGGATAGCACACAACATTGATAATTACGTGGCCATGTATTTGGGCTAAAGTCAAAATGATCAAGCACGGAGAAAACACACACACACACACACACACACACACACACACACACACACACACACACACACACACACACACACACAACTTTCTCTGCCCATTATAAACCGCATTACATACCTTTTATATTGTTATAGTATTCATTTTGCCAGCAATGATTTTCAATTAATTAATATGTTTCAGTTACATTATATTACATACAACATATGCAAACGACATTAAAACATTTAATCAAAAGCACGAAAGAATAAATACAAAAGTGGTATCAACGAGCCTTTGTAAATTGGGGAAAAAATCTACTAACAGTTCTAAAAAAATATTATTTATCTATCTACTTCGTGTTAACCAAGATAAGTCTTTGTAGACATGGTTTCATTAAATATTTTGTTGTAGGTTTCAGTGGGATACAGAGGTTGAAGGTATAGTTGAAACTTTAAAAAGCGGTCGCCATATGTTGATTTTGAAATTCTGTACTTTTTACATCACATCACGAGATACAAAGCATTGCTGCTTTGACACTTCAAAAATTATAAAATATTGGAATATTCAAACCAATAGCAACGGATATTTTAATGTCACAGAAAATTTGAATGTTTTAGCATTTCCAGTTATTGTATGATAGCTTCTTTTCTATCTCTTATGGTTTAAGGGTAATGCAGAATTATACAAAATTAATTCAGAATGAAAATAACTTCATGGACTATTGACAGAAAATTCGAGATACACATTTTATTGAAAATACCTTAAACATGTGATGTTTTAGTCAAAATCATTAGAGGCATTCTGAGAAAACAGAGAATAAATAATATCCTGTGCACAAAGAGTAGTATGGGTGAGGCGATTTTCTTGAAAATATCCATGTCACATCCTTAGAAGATAGCTGAACTTAAATACCAAGTTTGTACTTTCCCGGTCTTTTTCTAAATTGCTTTTAGAATTATGGGATATCAAAATGTGTATTTCCAGTAAAATAACGATTTAGAATTTTGGGGTGAAATAAAATGCTTCCTCTATCTAATAAAGACGGAGAAAGCAAAAATTATTTGACATAAATGTTATATTTTGTACAAGTTTAGGATTTTCCCTAAAAGTCCACTGAATACCAGAACACCAGGCACAAAATGTTGCAGTATCAAATGCATACTTTTACGATTTGTTACAAATGAGATTCCAACCATCCAAGCTTTTAGGGACATTATTGCATTCAACCCAAAAATTTGATATCGAGATTTCAATGGAAATACATGTTTTGAAACTCCCTGAATGCAAAAAACTCCGCGTGTGAGTATTTATTTATTTATGGACGCTCTTTATCTGCTATAGTTCTTAGCGTTCCATTCCATATTGGGCGTGTGAGTGTGTATGTGTGTGTCTGTGTGTGTGAACAACATAAAATAAAGCGAAAAGCCTTACTAAACGTAGTATTTAAGTTCAGCATCTCCCAAGGATGCAAGGCGAAGACTTTCAGAAAATCCTCCACCCCAATCTACCCTTTACGTAGAACACTTTTCATTATTATTTATTTTCTTCAAAACATCTCTAACGGTTTTTTAAAATACAATATGTTTGAGGTGTTTGCAAGTTAAATAAAATGTATATTTTGAATTTTCAAGGATAGCCTGTCAAGTCTTCTTCATTCTGAATGGCCTTTGTGTAACTGTTAAACCGTAAGATATAGACGAAATCTTACTATACAAAATATAGATCTCGTTAAAGGAGACGGTTTATGTGAAATAAAAATTTTTGTGGCGTTGCCTATATCCGAGACATTCTTTGTTATTGGTTTGAATTTTAAAATATTTACACTTTTTTCAAGTGATAAGTCGTTATTCGTTTTTTTTCCAAAGCCATTACATAATAAGTAGACAGAAGCATAAGCTTTTGTAAGAATAATTTGTAGAAGAGTGGGAAGAGAAAGTCATACGAATGCAACACGTCATATTTTTATTCTTGAAAATGTACTGCATTCCAAATTAGCTTAGTGGGGGTATTGGTTACGAACAAGTGGCAATGCAGTACAGCGAGATATAACCAAAGTTTACCTCGAACTGTGATCCTATGACTAAGATGTATTTGTTTACTCGCATCATAATGAGCAGTGGAACAAGGTTTCACGTGGGAGTTTCATTTGGGACACATTACGTGTGACGTCGAGGACCAGTGTCGGTAGGTTTAAGGCAATTGGCCTTCAGGCGAACCAACTGTTAAATTATTCATCGATATATCAGCTTCGGCACATGTACAAAATACATTCAGTGCTGTGTGAATTGCCCAAGTAGAATAACAATGTTATATTCATCACATGGTTCCCCTTCCTCGTCCTCTAGACTGGAAATTCCTGGGCCCGGACCGTTAGAATTTCGATTATTTTACTGGCACGTCTGGCTTGTTGCGTGATAATTCTGATGAAAATCTATACACAAACATATGGAACAGCGGATCATGGAACGATAATATCACAGCTCTTTCTCTAATAAATTTCATACAAAACGAAACAAACATAACGACACGGATAGCAGAGGCCGTTAAGGTACAGACTCGTGAACGGGAGGTCCGTGGTTCAAACCTGGGTCATCCTCCCTGATCGAGGTTTTTCCAGGCTTTCCTCAGTCATGCGAATGCTGGGTAGGTACCCTAAACTTAGGCCTTTCCTTCCCAATCATCATTTCATTTCACGTATCATGAGTGTCCACCGCCTGTGATGCCGTATGTGATAAGAATGGCACTAAGCACTACCAAAGAAAGAAAATAAACAAATATACACAACACGACTTTATCTAACCAGAATCATTTATTTCCGTTACTATTCTACAAACTAATTATGCACATTCATTATTTTGTCTACTGCTCACACTGATAGGCAGTGGAAGTAATGTATTCGTTATTGATACTACACCGGATATACACATTTTGAGGTCCTTTAGTCGTCCTCCGTGGTGTAATGGCTACCATGCTAGCCTCTAGTTCCCGAGGTCGCGGGTTCAAACCCGGCGGAGAGTGATGGATTTTTTCGGTTGTAAAAATCTTTAGCATGGCTTCTTTCGGAAGGAAGTAAAACCGATGGTCCTGTGTCGTAGATTTACGGCACGTATAGAACCTCAAGCCTGATAAAGAGGCCTCTGAGCAAAATTTCCGGTCTTTCACGCTCAATATAGAATGGGACGCTAAGGACGATAGCAGTTAAAGAGTGTCCATACATAAAACTCAATTTAATTTGAGGTCGTTTGAACAAAAAAGCATAATGTCCGCGCGTACACGTGTGTCTGTTTGTGTATGTGTGTAAAAGCATAACTCAATGACAAAAACCAAAAGTTGCCTACAATATCAACCTTAATTTTATTTAATTCAGAATCTCTCTAGAATGCAAGATGAAGAATGATGTAAAATGCTTCAAACTCCGTTTATTTATTTATTTTCTGAAAAATTCCACAAATGATTTTTATCAAAACATCATATATTTGAGATATTAGCATGACAAATCAATTGAATCACTTTGGATTTTCTGTAAATAGCCTGTGAAGTCCTCTTCATTCTGATTGAATTCTCCATAACTGGAAAAACAATAGAAGGTAGAAAAAGCCATCATCATATTGCCATCGTTATCCTCCCCTAGTCATTATTATTGCCTGTAGCAGTTTACATTTTCTTCTCCCTCAGGTTTGTAACAAATAACAATTTTATATGGCTGTCTAATGGTGCCATTCTTTATACGTAGGATATCCATTTACTTCTGTACTCATTATTTTATCACTTAAATTAATATGTTTAATTCGATCCATATATCTCTACCCTTCTGTGTTCTGGTATTGGTCTTAAAATCTCATTTCACTTATTTGGATTCTTATTTTTGAATCATTAAAACTATGAACTTAAAAGTTTAGAATTACTTAAAATATGCAGCTTCGGTCAAATAACCTTTTTATAGCATTAGCAGTCTTCGAGATATTCGTTGTTGTATTCTTGCATTCAACTTGTAGGACATTTTTTCTTTCTTTTTCTGTCTCTTTAACTCCTTATTAAAAAAATCGATTTGTGATATAAACATCTCAACGTTGTTTCAGTATGTTACAGGTAAATGAGACATATTGTTTAACTAAAAAAGCATTCTAAGGAAGACGTTTATCATGATTACTACTTAGACAATTGGATCGAAGCATCACCTATTTTATGAAATGTAGATATATACAGGGATATCTATGAATTTACAATGGGTAGAGAAGGCGACACACATTTGTTGTAGACGGGAAACACTCGTATGCAAAATGTGGAGATAATCTTTGCTAACCGCGATAGCCGTGGAAGAGCTCGAAAATGACGAAAGAGGAACTTAACATATCAAATCGTACTGCTTAAAACGTGAGTAAATTTAAATGAACAACGACGATTAGCTTGCCTTTGCAATAGAGGAGTCAGCGCTCTGGTTTCTCAACCTAGAGATTCTGAGATCGATTTCGTGGAGAAAATAATATTTAAATTAGAACAGTTCTTTAGTCTAAGGTTAAAACCTAACGTAAGCGAGTTAACACAAGCGCAGATATTAAATACGGTTATATAAATGAAACAATCACAATAAAGCGAGAATTTCGGTAAGGGTCAATACCAAGAATGCAGTTTCACCTGTAATAAGTTTTTGTGTATGGCCTATGGTTACCCAGTTAAATAACATTCAATGAGAATGAAAAAATATTATCACCTCGAAAAAATAAAGTTAAGCAGTTCGTTTTTGTTACATGTGCATGTCTGGTACAATTTGAAATCCCCGCCCCACAGTAACGCAGCACGCCGCTAGAGGAGCCAAAACAAAATGGCGCACCCCATTGGTAAAATGGAGTATCGTGCAGTAATTCGTTTTCTCCATTTGAAGGGGAACAATGCTGCAACAATCCATGCTGAGTTGGTGGAAGTTATAGCAACAGTGCGCTATTATTTGGGTGGTTAGGTGGCGTAGACGCTTTCAGTGCGGTCAGACAAGTCTAAATGACGAAGAACGAAGTGACTGACCATTTTTCTATGAAGAACTAGGAATCTGAAGAGAAGTGGAAGCCCTGGTGCTCCAAGACCGGCGTATCACAACCGAGGCGAAGTGGAAAAAGTGAAAATCGGTTATGGATGAGTTTTCAAAATCTTGTACGGCATTTTAAACATAACAAAGCTCGCAGGAACTGACCAAGGGGATCTTAATGCTCCACGACAACATCCCAGCTCATTCTGCACAGAACACAGTCATACATGCTGCTTCTTTTGAGCTATCAAATTTCGCTTCACCCTCTGTATTCTTATGACATGACACCCAGTGACTTCTTCCTCTTTCCTTTGATGCAGAAACCATTACGTGGCGGGCATTTCCAGAATGACGACGAGGTGATTTTCGAGGTGGAACTTTTCCTGAACAGTTAAAATGCAGACTTCTGCAATCAAGGTCTCCGCCAACTCATCCACCGTTAGGTAAAACATGTGTCGCATTGAAGGGTGAGTATGTAGAGAAGGTCTAATACCATCACCAAGCTCTATGGTCGCAGCTTGATTTTTTTTGAGGTGATAATTGAAACTTTATGATCACCCCTTGTACAGAAAGTTGAAAATATACATTTGATCATGCCAAAGTCTTAATACAATTATTGGAGTTATAACTTATACAAACAATTGTTTGCAATGGGCGGTAGTTAAAACTTTCGCCTTGCATCCTTAAAAATATGTCGCATTTAAACATCAAATTTGTTAACACACTTTCTTATAAAATGCTGTTCTTTTTCTTTTCTTTCTTTACTCATAGTGCCTCAAAACGTATTATTTTCTGTGAAGATTTTGGCGAATTCACTGGGCACTTCCTTTATCTTAGATAATCGGCAAAGAACGTTTTAAAAACCTCAGAGTTAATAGCGCATTGGCATGATTTCAGCAAATCAAAGCCTAGCAGATATTTGAAGCTTAAAAATACTCAGATGATCCCAGCGTACTTGGTAAGCGATGGCGCCTGTGTAATTTCTCTAGTTGTATGTGTAAAAGTGAAGGTACTGACGAACGGAAGGGGCCCCCCAATCCAGGGCTGAGCATCGCAGCAGGCTATGCTGCCCATTGTGCTTCTGGCCCCTGGGAGGAAGGATGAGAGGAGAGACACGAAAGGCGACCAGATCCGGATGACGATGGGCGCAAGCACGAACGAGTTCCATAATGTTTCCAGATTGAACGCCTCCAACGTCGCACGAGCACATCCATTGGGCCCCGAGCCTCTGAGGGGGTTCCTTAAGGAGCGCCTGCCCGAAAGCACCAGAGGCGGATATCCAACCTAGGTGTTCCTAGACAGGGCGCATAGTCACCATCCAGTAGCAACTCGTCCAATATCGTCACCTGATTCTTCAGCCCTAAAACAGAAGACAAGGAAGATGATGGGTACAGGAAATGAGGAACAGGAGAGTCGTGGTAGCATATGAACCACCCCAGTATTCGCCTGCCGATCCGGGGAAATCACGAAAAACCCATGGATCAGAGTGAGCGGTCACCGCGGATCGAACCTGGGTCCTCCGGAATGTGAGTCGCAAACGTTACCGCGGTGCCACCTCACTTGATCATTAGGTGCATTAAGAAGCCCAAAGGTTGTTTTAATCTGACTAAAAAGTTGCCAGTGTAACTAACGTCGAAAAACACAAACTAGATAGGTATACTAGGTAATGTTTACACAAACAACAAGCAACTACTACGACGAAACGAATGCCGGAAAAGCAGACGAAACATTCCCAACCGCATTCTCCTTTACGCCACAAGAAGTATACCGAAATCTGGTTGGACAGGGTCTGGTTCCTAAGATACTATCAATTGCCAGACGTCCTTCCATCTTGCTGAGATGACCGCCAACTTTTTATAAAGAGGCTTAATGAGCAGCTTTTCGCGACAGCAGCCTTAAGCTATCGCATCACGTGAGAGACGTTAGGATCGTCTGATTATCTCGATTGGCTAGCGGAAGGAAATACTTCCTTTCCAAATATTTCTGCAGTTTCTCTCTTAGGAAAAGGAGTTAACTAAAAAACTCTTGCCCAACAAAGACCACAGAAAAGGACTTGATGATGTCATCTGACACATGCAAAGGAGTAGACAAATTAATTGCGAATAATGTTGGTTTCATGAGTAGAAAAACCTGCCCTAGCCTTACCTAACTAGACCAATCACACAGTGACAGAAACCTTTAGCATGGAGGAAAATATTACAATAGGATGTATCAGTTAGGCATCAACATATCCTACAAAGACATTGTATTGTGACTCGCTGACTATAGCCCAAGGTTATTGGAAGCTCGGCGCCGGGCGGCCGGAATAAACAACGATACCGGCCGTTTGCCAGCGCAAACACTGGGCGCGCTATCGGCATAACTAAGAGCTTGTGAAAGCTTCTTCCGCCGAACCGAACGTTCGAACCCCTCCTGATAGGGAGTTGTTCGTATTAGGTTGGACTTGGCGGGGCAGTGGTTCCCGATACACATGGGAGATTGGGTACGCTTGGCTGGTTTTCAGCCCAGGCATGGTTGTGATACGCCGGCACCAACCATGAGTGAGAGCTGGTAGACAGTAACTAGATATACTGTCGGCCCCACCGAGGTTATTCGGTAGTCTTCCCTGATAGGGTTTACCCTATTGGGCTGGCGCGCGTAAGTGGCGTATCCACTACCGTCTCTGCGTGGCAGGAGACGAGGGGAGCATGGTGTCCTAACCCAGTCTCGGCCACGCAGGGAGGGGGCAGAATATAAAATAGGTGCTGCCCTAATGGAAAAGCCCTACGAGCATGACTCCTGGGGTCCGAGGGTCGGTCTGAGTAGTCAGTCCAGAGCCCGTTGGTCTTTATCCCCCTTCTTCAGAAAGTGTGTCGATATAGTTCTAGAGCATTCGAGAACCTTGTGGAAAGATTCCACTGCCTATATAAGCGAGCGTTCTCGCGAGTCGACTGTGAGTTGAGGTGCGTCGGTCAGTCAGTGAACGAGCGAGTTAGCGGGTGAGCTTTCCGTGCGACATCAAGTGCGATTCTTCGAGCGAGTTGATTGTTGTGACGTGCAGCGAGTGCTGCTGCGGAGCGACGGGTTGTGGAGGTCTTGTGTTCCACTCTTGAATGAAGTGAACGTCCGGCGTGAAGAGGCTACGTCATGAAGGAACTGAAGTGACGGGAAAGTTGAACTAGTTCACCTTAGTGAAGTTCACATTAATGAATTCCTAGTGAAGTGATCGTAAAAACAACTAAACAGTGACATTGAAAATGGAGAGAAGTGACAGCTGAACAATTAAAAAAACGAAAATGTCACAGTAGTTAGTTGTTTGAACGGTGCGTAGCTGTACGATGACTACCTTGTATATTAATGGAGTATTGAATAGCCAAACTATAAGCAATTTAATCAATAGAGACGAGTCATTTAATTGGTTAAAGCCAGGTTAGCCTAAAAGGAGTATAATTTAAAGAAGCATCGAGAGACGTCACATCATACACACATCTTCATATTTTGCAATTATTCTGATTAGTTTATAATAATTACACTCCTCATTACTTTTCGTATTTTGTAGTCAGTGCCTATTATTTCATCAGTTTACTACCAGTAATGTGTAGCCATGCAAGATAGCCAAGTATAAGACGATGATGATAGTAATTAGCAGATACATTAACATCGATACCTCAAATGTTATTTCTCTGCACTTCTAAATATTGTCTGTCGCGTGATTGGAAGGACCTTTGAAATACCGTAATTTTTGGGATATAATCAAGAGAATCAAGAGATTGGTGTCTTCAGCACTTCAAAAAAGTTATAAAGTACTGTAAGAATCAAGTCCATAACAAAAAATACCTCGGAAATGGCATAAAATTGTTTGACATAAATTGTGTGTCTTAATGAGATCTCTTACGGTTTATACAACATTTAATCCAAATAAAGGGGACTTCACAAGCTATTCACAGAAAAGTTAAGTTGTCATGAAAATATCTTAAATAAATAGTATTTTAATAAAAATCTCTAGAGCCATTTTTGAAAGAATAAAAAATAACGACATTTTTCCATGTAAAGAGTACTTTGGCGTGAGGATTTTTTTATAAGAAAACCTTCTCGCATCCTTGGAACGCGGTGAACTTAATGCCAAATTTTGTAATTAACCAACGTTTAGTTTTTGAGTTGCTGTTCACAGATACAAACAGATTTTTTTGTAAAACTGCTATTTTTAATCCACGGGACCTCAAAACATGTTCTCGGTGAACTACTGATATAAAATTTTAATAGAATTCAATACAATAGTCCTCTTCCTAAGGCAGGTGGTAACAAAAATGGGCTCCGACTCCACCTGGAGCTGGTGTGTAACTGTGAAATGCATAGGCAAGTGGCGATTGGTTAAGAAATGAAGAAAGCTAAATACCCCAGTTCCAAACGATAGCTGACTACCAAAATAAAGCCTTGCCGAATGGACATCTAATTGAGTACGACGATGATAACTACAGCTTGGCGCAATAGGCGCTAAAAACTTAAACTAGGCAGGCAAATAGACACTGCAACAAGTTTAAAATAGGTACTAATGAACGCACTATCAGTAATGATAAGCATTAAAGTAGGCACAACTATTTATTTATTACTCATTTTGACATGGCAGAACAGTACTAGGAGCATCAAATAGCCATACACCATATATTAAATTTACTAAATTCCACTAATGTCGTAATGAAGTGTAAACTGAAATAGTATTTCTTTAAATTTGCACTCTTCAGTTGCGAGGCGTATTCCAAAACTAAGGTCCGTTTGGTCATAATAACAGAATCGCTCATGAGACAAGGTTTTTATTGACAGTAATATGTGCCTACACATATACTTAACCTTTCCACATAATCGCCATTCACATCTATACTCTTGCTGTAACGCTGCACCAGCTTCTTTAACACCTCGGCATAGAAGTCTGCCGCCTGTGACTTGAATCAGTTGATAACGCTCTCTTGAGTACATCGTCGATTTGAAATCGTTGTCCACCCAGCCACCGTTTCAAATGCAAGAATGGGAAATAGTCACTTGGTGCCAGGTCGGGACTGTACGGAGAGTGGTCAAAGAGTTCCCAACGAAACTCTTGAATCACCTCTTTGGTTTTGGTAGCGGGATGCGGGCGTGCGTTGTCACACAGGAGGAGGATGCCAGCGACATTTCCCGCGGCGTCGATTTTTGATCGCACACCTCAGTTTGGTAAGCGTTGAACAGTACACGTCAGCTGTAACTGTTGACCCACCGTCCATGAAATCAATCAAAAGGACGTCCTTTTCGTCCCAAAACACGATAGCCATAATTTTGCGATTCGTGTACGGCGATTGCTTACACTTTTTTTGGTTTGGATGCACTGCCACTGCATTGACTGCTGTTTCGATTCTGCGTTGGTGTACGCTATCCATGTCTCATCGCCCGTAACAATGTGGGAAAACAAACCATCTCCATCTTGTCTATAGCGCTCCAAACACTATCGTGCACTACGCATTCGTTGCTCTTTGTGCTGACCGGTGAGCAGTTTTGGCACTCAACTCGCACAAAGTTTCCAATATCCAAGCTGTTCAGTGACAATCCTGTAAAGTGAGGTTCGAGCAACATTTGGAGATTCATCAGCCAGACCACTAATCGTCAAACGCCGATCACTTCGAAGTTTTTGGTTCACTTGCTCAACGATGTCGTCGGTTCGAATACTGGGCCTACCACCCCGCTGTTCATCATGCACATTTGTGCGGCTATTTCGAAATCCTCGACACCACTGTCGAACCTGTTTGTCATTCATTATGTCCGGTCCATACACGAGGTATAACTCACGACGGATGTCCGCAGCTGACTATCCTTTTGCCAGCAAAAATCTAATCACACCGCGAACTTCACAACTGGCGGGATCTACGATTGTCGCGGCTATTGCGATCTGCTCTCACCGACTGGAAAACGCGTACTGTGTCACACTAACACTGCGGTAGGTTTCTCAGGAGTTGGTAGACAGCGCTGTAGGCGTGAAACGTCTTTCAGCCTACCATTCGTTTAATGTTGTTCACCGGACCTTAGTTTTGGAGTACGCCTGGTACTATTGTTTTTTTACTTTCGCTACTACGTATAGTAAGTAGGGGAAGTATTGTATTCCACCCAAAATTTCCATACCGAGATTTCACCGGAAATACATGTTTTGAGACTCCCTGAATCCAAAAAAAGCATTTTTGGAAACATGTCCGTGTGTGTGTCTGTGTGTCTGTCTGTGTGTCTGTCTGTGAACAGCATAACTCAGAAACGAACAGTCGGATAAACACCAAACTTGGTATTTGGGTTCAGTATCTTCCAAGGATGCGGCACGAAGGATTTCAAGAAAATCCCCCCACCCCAGAGTACCCTTTACATGGAAGATTTTTCGAAAATTTTAATTTTCTCAAAAATCGCTCTAACGATTTTGATTAAAATATCATATGTTTAAGATATTTTTATACAAATAAAATGTATATCTTGAATTTCCTGGGAATGTCTCCAAAAGTATTCTTCATTGTGAACGACTTTTGCATAACTGGTAAACCATAAGAGATAGACAAACTTTTACTACACAAAAAATGTAGATCGCGTTAAAATACACAATTTATGTCATATACATTTTTTTTGTTGAGTGAACCATTTTCGAGATATTGCTTGTTATTCCCTTAATTTTTTCAATAATTTTCTCAAATGGGAATTCGTTATTCATTTTTTTGTCTTGGATATTTGCAAAGAGTATTAATATGTGCCAAAGGGAATGGTGCTGCACCTAGCAACCAGCTATTAAGAGATATGTATGTGCTTAAAGGCTACTGTATTTCTATATTGCCCTTGTAAATATATGTTCCCCTTACATCTACAAGAAAATTAGCAATAAGATAGAGTTTGCAAATGTTTATCTCGATTAACATGAACTAGATGGAGAATAAGCGTTTGTAAAAATACTTTGTACAAGAGTAGAGAAAGTCATGTGAGTGTAACACATCAGATTTTTTTTATGGCAAACCCTATTAACTATTTCAAGTAATTTCTCTCTTGAATACTTTTACATTCCCACGCTGATTTGTAATTGTTATTGAGTCTGTTACGTATTATTATTGTTCAGCAGCTATTGTTGCGCTTGCAATGAAATATGTATAGTCTTTCAGGTCAATACTGTGTTTTCGCCCAAGTTGGAAATCGAAAACAATAAAGCCATCATATTAATGAACAATGCGAAGAGTTAATGCTAAAATGATCGCTTTCCCAGTTGTAAACCAATAGTTTTTGTAGTTGACCATTTTACCGTACGCTTTATTGGGTTAAGTAGCCATTATTTTACTATTACACGAAACAGTGCAACTGCTGACGTTAGGAAAGGAATACCGGTATTATAGACTTCCTCAGACATGTCAAAATGGGTCATTGGTTCAGAGTGCAAAATATTAATTGCAATACTAACCAATAAATAACCGCCAATAACAAAAATAATGAAATTACGATAGGCCACAACCTTGGTAAAAGTTCTCGTTACAAAAGAGGACATAATAGACTCTTAATCTACGAAAAGGATCATACTATTAAAATTGGCAATTTTAGATAGTGTAACATTAAAACATTTTACTCCAATAAACATGAAAAATACATGTTACATGTTACATGTTGGAGTGAAGGCCGAAACGATTACCAGAAAATTATTAATTTAGGTCACCCCAACACGCACATTGGGGGGCACAACTCGCTGGCAGCAAAAAGTCCGGGACCTTGGTGTATAAATTTAAAGGGGAAGGAGTGGGTTTTTATATTACATTGAAAGATTACATAACACACATTGCCTGGGATTTATTCACAAAAACGTTTGGGTTCTCTACATAGTTAACAAAGGAAATAGGATGAAGGTAGATGCCACAGACCATAGACCGACCACACACGTTTGGTTCCAACGACCACTTATTTCGAGTGACGCTACCTTGCCCCCACCAACCGCGTCTAGCCAAAACCAGACAGGGTTGACGTCATACCAGACAATTTCAAACCGATCCCTCCCTTTGGCGTGATCCGCACCAAAAGGAGAGACCGTTAAGCCGAAATACAACTAAGGAGACCCAATAATGCTAGTCTGGTAGCAACAATACAGTACAACAGTGCGTCTGGTAATGAAAAAATGAATAATACACACACGCGCGCGCACACACACACACAAAGCCTACAATTCTAAACAAAGCAACAAAATAGATAGGAGCTCTAATAATACACCATGGGGTTGGCATAGTGAGGACGATGAGGAAGACAATGATGGTGGTAGTCGTGGTGTTGATGGTGTTAGTGATGATCATGATGATGGTATGAAATACACAGCACTGTCATCAACATTATCATTGTCACTGTTTCACCGTCTTATTTCTCTTGTCAATCATTTTTTTAAAATTCGTCGGTCTATGGGTAGCAAAGATCAAATACAGTGGAGTACAGAATAGTTAAGCGACTCGATTATATTTACTTTCTCTACCACGTACATGGTAGGTAGGGAAGATATTGCATTCCACCCAAAAATCCGATACCGAGATTTCACCGAAAATACCTGTTTTGAGGACCCCTGAATCCAAGAAAGGCATTTTTAGAAAACGTTCGCGTGCGTGTGTACAGCATAACTCAAAAAGCCGGATAAATACTTAACTTGGTATTAGGTTCAGTACCTGCCAAAGATGCGAGATGAAGATTTTAAAGAAAACCTCCCATCCCAAACCACATGGAACATTTTTCGAAATTTTTGATTTTCTGAAAAATGGCTCTAACGATTTTGATTAAAATACCATATATTCAAGATATTTACATGACAAATAAAACGTATATCTTGAATCTTCTGCGAACACCTATCAAGTCCTCTTTATTCGGAAGGAATTTTGTGTAATCTTGTATAACTGGTAAACGTTAAGCAATAGACAAAAACGTACTTCACAAAAAGTGTAGATCTCTTTAAAACACACAATTTATTTCAAATAAGTTTTTTTTTGTGGGATAAGCCATTTCTGAGATATCCGTTATTAAATGTTCGAATTGTTCATAATTAGGTCATTCTTTTAAAGTTCCGTCAACATTCAGTTGTTTCTCGCGATTACATCGAAACAGTATGGAATTTTAAGGCCAGGATATAGCGTCCAGTTCTTAACATTTGACAGTCGCTGTTCCCTTTGTATCTATAACGAAATGTGTAATGTAGCTGTTTCTGCAAAGGTTTATTTGTAGAAAAGTCGTATGAATGTACATCAGAATTTTTTTAATTTAAAGAATTCTTCACTATGCATGCCCCGAGCCCAACCCCTTGGCTCACAAACTGGATCCCTTCAACTGTTGACCCCCACGTACATATTAACAAACGCGCAACATCAAAACAAGCAGGTTGTCGATCCCCTGGGCGCCAGGAAGACGCTAACAAGGAGCGCTACGCTTTCACGTTTGCCGACGCTTACAAAGTTATCGAGGATATAAGCTTATCAATTTATCATACACGTGCAGTGTTATTATAACCTGCTGCACGAAGATAGTGCTTACTGTGTAACCTTGGCTATTACAAAAACGCGCTCATCGCTTGTTTTGTTAAACAAAATGAAAGATAAGTTGCTCCACATCTACACGAAGTAAAAGTTCGGTGTTTTGTAACTGTCTATGTTGTCTTTGTGGCAGCATTCTTCACGTTCGGCATTTCTTCAGACTAAATAACCGCTTATTGAAATCATATTTAGTTTGAACGTTCGTTATGGAGAGGGAGCTTAAGAAACAGTATTGATTGAAATCTGATTTTACACCCTGACTTCGAGGCATCTCCATTAGCTTTGTTACTCTGTCCATTTCTCCATCCGTTGACATGAAACAATTCAGGAATCGCTGCACAAAAAGAGGCAAAATTTTGTACACAAGAACTTTAACAAAATGTACAGATACGTTTCAGAATGTGCTTGAAATGGCATAAAAACAAGGGTAGCCTAGCTAGAGCTGAAATTGTATATATAACATCTTGAAGAAAATTGTTCGACATTCAGATTTGGTCGAAATCAGTAACAAGGTAAATGCAGTTTATGGGGCAGGCTCTTAAATTGATGCCGTCAACTCATTAATAATAATAATAATAATAATAATAATAATAATAATAATAATAATAATAATAATAATAATAATAATAATAATAGCAATGTTTTACCAGTGTTTGCTATTATTTTACATTGCTTTAATTGCGTGAACATACGCGAAGGTTCTGTTAGGAGCTACAGTGTGTATCGGTGTATGGTGAACAGTTAACCTTCTAGATCTCACCCCTGTACCACGGCATCTTACTTATTCACATGTCCACAGAGGCATGTGTACAACAGTCACTAATACCTCTTGCTTTGTGATGGACAGATGCCAGGGTGCCGCGCGGTCTACCTGCTTTCATTATCTCTGGATAGATGGCAGAGCATTCGTTCTACCATGTATTTTTCATATTTTACTATTGTTTTAGACTTGAACCGTCCCGCTCGGTAAAATTACGTGTATTACTACATTATTTCCTCTAATAAAACGAACGATTCCAAAATTTAGCGTAGTATACACATTTACAAGCTTGAAACAGGAACTTAAATCTATTAAAATGAGGCAGTATTTTATATCACAACACTGTGAATGCCAGAGTGATTGTAGTGTAAATTAGCATTATTGTATGACAATGATTTGAGATGTTTGTTAATTATAAGCATTGTTAGGAAATAAGTTTACACGGCCTCACTGAAACTGACAATAGGAGCGGATAACAATGTAACGAGGGGGTGAGTTGTTTATCAATTAGAAGAGACAAACAAATGACGTCAGAGTAGCGCGCTTTTCTTTAGAAATGGAGGGAATATCTTCCCTAGAGCATATGTGTTCGTAATTTTGATTGGATATAAAAATAGACGCTAATGTTGGCGCGTTTTATTAACCAATAGCAGCTCAATTATAATCTTTAGGCATATCGGGGTGAGGGAGTATAAATTCCGAGCCAGAGACGGAAAAAAAAAAAAAAAAAAAGGTAACGCGCATTACCACACGCACCCCAAGTTAAGCAGCATTGAGACGGGCCACGGCTGGTTGGGTGACCACTCAGCCGCACCACTCAACTGCTTCCCTTGGTACCCTCACACCAAAATACCCATTCCCATCGGCCCCCGCTAGATGGCGCTGCTTAACTGACGGTCCAGCAAGCGGCCGCCAAGTTAAGCAGCATCGAGCTCGGTCACCGTCTGGTCGCTTGTCCGCCCAGGCGGTATCACCGACCCGAGCCAATAGCAACACAAGGGGCCAGCAACCGCCATCATCATGTAGACATGGACAAAACGCTTGCTATTAGACCAATCTATATCACCGCACGGGTAAATCCGTAACTAAACGGATAGGTACCGTGGCGATTAACCTTCCGCCCGAGTAAACTCGGGCGACCTGTGCTTGCTCCTGGCTCCTGGCTCCTCCTGGCTCCTGGTAACGCGCAGTTTTACAGAATCATTCACAAGGCAAACGTCGCGCAGTTTTACAGAATCATTCACAGGGTAAACGTCGCGCAGTTCAACAGAATCATCCACGGGTTACACGTCGCGCAGTTCTACAGAATCTCTCGCGTCGTAAAGTTAGTTAAAAGATGTGAAATACGCGAATTAATAATGTGCGGCAAATAAGTGATTATAGTTACATTCTAAAATATAACAGTTTCAGTCTGGTGTGTATCAAGAGTAATTATGTGAAATGAATAAAGTGTGACGGCAATAAAAGTGTAAAAACAAATTCTTTTATCAGTGTTATCTTTTAGTAACAACTCCTTTCCGTTTACACACCCTGTTTAAGAGATTTGCTCGACTGGGTAATAATAGCTAGCCGGAGGACAAAGAACTCAAAATTCAAGATAGTAAAACAATAACAGGCGCTCAGTAAATAAGATAACACGAAGTTACCGCGACAAAGATAAATTAATTTGCTCTCACGTATTATAAGTTCTATATTCTTCTATAGTATTTCTGATTATAATGCAGAGAACATTTATTGCAGTAGTTGTATGTGAGTTTAAATTATTTCAAGTGCATTATACTTCTTACATAAGAGCGCAGAAATCACTTGTTTATTTGCTACACTTCAGAAACTTCAAAAGTTGTAAAACAGGTCAACCCTAAGAATGTGAGCATATTAGAAAACACTCCAAAAAGTTCCAGAGAAACTATACTGTATTATTGTTTACCAATAATAGAGCACATTTCGATTTAAATAGTTTTATTTATAAGCACAGAAAACTGAGCAAAATAGTGTTTTCATCCTACGATCAACTGAACTATTCTTTATTCCAATACAAATGATTCCAGTTGCTAGACAACAGCAAAGGAATGTTATAATAAATGATGGATTGTGGCAACTGTTGACATCTGAGTAAATAAATTAGACACGCTGAAATTTTAAAATGAGTGTAAACTGTGAAATCTAAAATAGAATTAATGATGTTTCTAAACTCCCTTTAGGAGCCTGAATTGATATGTTTCTGTACAAATTAGTCTCATTTAGAAATAAGTAATTTATTTGAATCCTTAATTATGTCCATGCTATTAAACGTATTGCTGTATTGTAGACTTCTCGTCACAATCTTGTTCTTTCTTTCTAGCTTGTTTACCTTCTATTTCTTTTCTTTCTTTCCTTCCTTCTTTCCGGGAAGATTCTGTCTTACGAGTTCAAGACTTCTGTGGCAATGCCATACATTGTTTTATTTCTGCCAACTACTCCAATTCGGCACAATTAATAGGAACGATTTACGAGGACAGTCCCAGAAGTAACCGACCTGACGTATATATATATATATATATATATATATATATATATATATATATATATATATATAGCGGTTGTTGTTTCAAACAAATGACTATGGTAGAAAGTACCACCCTTATAAAGCTTAACTTTGAAGTTTGACGATGCTACGTTGTTTAATAATTGTTTGGCAACCATTAATAGTGAACTCTATCAACGAATTTGTAAACATGGATAAAACTGGCTATCGTTATGTGATGCAATACTTTCATTTAAAAGGTCTTAATCCAACTAATATTAAAGCTGAGCTAGAGTCTACTCTGGGGGAGTCTGCTCCTTCGTTTACAACAGTAAAATATTGGGTGGCAGAGTTTAAGCGAGGCGTACGAGCTGCCAAGACGAACATCGCAGTGGTGGACCAAATGAGGTGACCATGCTAGAAATTGTGAAGAAAATCCACAAAATGGTATTGGATGACCGTCGACTGAAAGTGCGCGAGCTAGCAGACATCGTAGGCATTTCAAAAGGCGCTGTACATCACACGCTAACTGAAAACTTAGACATGAGAAAGCTGTGCGCAAGATGGGTGCCGCGTTTACTCACAATGGAACAAAAGCAGCGTCGTGAGAATGTTTCAGTCGAGTGTTTGGCGATGTTTCGCTGCAATAAAGCCGAGTTTTTGCGTCGATTCATAACCATGGATGAAACATGGGTCCATCACTTCACACTTGAGATGAAGGAACAGTCAAAACAGTGGATTGAAAGGGGAGAATCGGCTCCAAAGAAGACGAAGACAGTTCCATCTGCAGACAAGGTCATGGCGTCAGAGTTTTGGGATGCGTGTGGGATAATTTTTCATTATCTTTAAAAAGGAAAAGCTATCAATGGCGAGTATTATGCAAACTTATTGCAGAGTTTGAATGATGAAATCAAGTAAAAACGCCCCTATTTAGCGAAAAAGAAGGTACTATTTCATCAGGACAATGCACCAGTTTACACACCCTTATCGCTATGGCCAAAATCAATGAATTAAAGTTCCAATTGCTTCCTCATGCACCCTATTCGCCAGACTTAGACCCTCTGATTATTTTCTGTTTCCCAAGTTGAAGAAATGGCTTGGTGGTAAAAGATTTGCCAACAATGAAGAGGTGGAGTTTGCAGTTGATGGCTATTTTGCAGAACTCGAAGGTTCTCACTATAAACAGGGTATCGAAGCTATTGAACATCGCTGGAAAAAGTGTATCGAGCTGAAAGGAAACTATGTAGAGAAATAAATATGTTTTTTTCCCAAAATGTTTGTGTTTTCTTTGTTAGGTCGGGTATTTTTGGGACAGCTTTCAATTTACTGCGGTTCCATACAATTTATATTTTAAGGTAAGGAAGATACTGCTTTATTCTGAGTTATACACGGTTCCCTACAGGTTTACATATATAAACTGAAGTGAATAAAATGTATGCACCGGCAAGCAGTGCAGGACATTTGATGAAATGGTTTAATCTTAAATGTTCGCGAAACTAGCCCCATTAAGTGCATAAGGCCTAAAAGGAGTGCTGCCGTAAATCTGAAAGCAAAGGAGACCGCCTGTCGCCAAGACAAACGCGTCAGCAATATACAAACATTCCTTGAAAGTAAGCAGACTTCGCAAAGTAGGGCGCGCGCACGATAGTTTTTCCACTCTTGTGGTTAAACAAGTGTATAGAAGAATCAACAAAAGCTGATTGAAGTAAACACGAATATATTATCTAGGCAACGCTACATTACCGATACGGTTGGTCGAGCTCGTTAAAGCGTGCACTCGTGAGCGGGAGTTCCGCGGTTCAAATCACGCCAGGACTGAGGTTTCTTTCGCGTTTCCCTCAGTCCTCATAACTGACAAATGCCGGGGAGGTACCGTAAACTTAGGCGTGGAACTCTTCCTTTCCAAATTTCCGTTTTTAATTACCATTTCTTTTCATGTATCATCTATGTCCACTGTCTATGGTACGTATGTAGTAAGACTTAAAAAAGAACTGCTGATTTGTTTCTGCGGGTATCCGGTTTCTGGCTCGTATACAACGTGGTCTTTATGGAAAATGTGTGCCTTTGCCACGTGACATAAAACAATGAGCCATTAATCTCGTGTTTAAGACATATTGGAATCTGTTTCTCAGTTGGTTCACGCACGTGTGCTTCTAAGAGGATTGATATTTCATACTTCTATTTTCGCCTTGTTTTTTGCCAGTTATATACATAGGCTACGTTTAAGGAACAAAATAATGATAAACTGAATAGGATTAATTAATTGTTTTTCCACACAAGCCGTGTGTTGGACAAGGTTGGAAAGGTAGAATAAGACGACTGAAAAATTTGGTCTGATAAACTGAATAGTTTAATTTCATTTTTACTTTCTCTACTACGTATAGTAAGTAGGGGAAGTACTGTATTCCACCCAAAAATTCGATACCAATATTTCACCGAAAATATATGCTTTGAGGCCCCCTGAATCCAAAAAAAAAAACATTTTTGGAAACATGTCCGTGTGTGTGTCTGTCTGTGAACAGCATAACTCAGAAATGAACAGTCGGATAAACACCAAACTTGGTATTTAGGTTCAGTATCTTCCAGAGATGCGACACCACGGTTTTCAATAAAATCCCCCTACCCCAGATTACCCTTTACATGGAACATTTTTCGAAAATGTTAATTTTTTCAAAAACGGCTCTAACGATTTTGATTAAAATATCATATGTTTAAGTCATTTTCATGACAAATGAAATGTATATCTTGAATTTTCTGGGAATGTCTCCAAAAGTATTCTTCATTGTGAACGACTTTTGCATAACTGGTAAACCATAAGAGATGGACAAACTTTTACTACACAAAAAATGTAGATCGCGTTAAAATACACAATTTATGTCATTTTTTTGAGTCAACCATTTGAGATATTGCTTGTTATTCCCTTAAGTTTTCTAATACTGATACTTTTTCTCAAATGGAAATTCGTTATTCATTTTTTTTGTCCTGGTAATGCAAAGAGAATGCAATACTCCACATAGCAACCAGCTCTTAAAATATTTGACTATCTCTTAAAGCCTACCATATTCCCCTTGCATCTACAATAAAATTACCAATAAGATTAACATCTCGATTAACATGAAGCATATGGAGAATGAGCGTTTGTAAAAATAGTTTGTACAAGAGTAGAGAAAGTCATGTGAGTGTAGCACATCAGAGTTTTTATATATTTTCTTCATCCCTTAGTTTTAGCTTCTGTAAACTGAGTTTATTCAGAGCAGAGCAGTTTTAGTTAACAAGTATGTATATTAAGGCTTGCATGATGTGTTTTACGACAGTTTCTGTTTATATAATTTATTAATACTTCATTCGTCAAATGGTTTTATTTAGTGCCACTCGTGATTGTGAACATTAATAGCTCCTGTGTCATTTAATTATATTATTGTAATCTGAAATTTACAAAGCCAGCTCATAAAATTATTGTAAAACCCTGTAGTGATACATTTTTCTGTTTGGTTAAACCCTGTTTCTGTTATGCACGTGCAACGCTGACCACGAATTTTAATCAACTGCGAAGTATAATATAAAGATATAGATGTACTACTGAAGTGTGATTGTGCTATATAAATTAAGACCGTCTGATTTTAACTACAGTATTGACATTGCACGTGTGCTGTATGTTGAAATGAACGAGCAATAAACTCCTCGTATACCTTTATAGAGGAGCCAGTTCAACTTTACTAACTTCAAGATGGATTTTCTCGCCATGATTACTATTTTTACGTATTGCAGGTAACTGTAAGTTTTGTATATAGTTTGTCGATTATCATACAGTGCTTTTCGTTCACACTGTGGCCATCGCGCGACTGCTCGCGCGCCGGCCGCCGCAGCTCGGACTCCCTCCGAAACAGATATAACGTATAAACCATCTCACGTTCTTATACTTACAAAAACAATGATAATAAGCATGTACCTTATAGTAAGAGATGTTGAAAATGTTGTCCTCTATCTGCATATTTCTGGCACCTTCTTAGGAAATTTTCATTCACATTCGAGAGTTCAGCATGTGATATTGAGTGAATTTCTCACCTGATGTTATGTTTTGGTTCTTTCAATGTATGGGGTTTGTTGCACACATTTAATTTTCAAGTCTTCCATAGATAAAAGTCACATACACTTAAATCAGGGGATCGTTAGGGCCATAATTATTTACTAATTAGGCAATCTTAAAAATGTCCTGAGTTAAAGTTTAATGGCTCACCAACTGTATGCGCGGTAGCAAAGTCTTGTTCGAAAAATTCGGACTGACATCCAACGTCGATCAGTTCTTCAAAAAATGGTATGAGTAAGTCATTCCTGTACCTCTTTGCATTTATTGTTTGCTCAAACAATATAGGTCCCACTATTCTGTATGCATTTACTGCTCAGCAAGTTAAGCGTGACGCAAGGGAATTTCGTGTGTGAAATCGGGTTTCGCTGTACTCAATATCTGTTATTTTACGACTAAACATAGCCGTATAAATGAAACATACTTCGTAAGAGAAGAATATTAAGCGTAGTATCATTTCGCAAAATCCAGTTATACAAATATTTTCCTCTCTGATGATCACATGGAAAATAACAAACTTTCATATATTGTAAGAACTAAAAGAAAACAACAGGCGAAAAACTCACTTAATTTCTATATTGGACTCTGGAGTGTGAGATTTTCTGAGTGTGAAAATTTCTGAGAAGAAGTCAGAAATATGCAGATAGAGAAGGAAGACATTTCAAACATCTCTTATGATAAAGGTATATGCTTGTTATCATTGCAACTGTAATTGTAGCTATGAGAACGTGAGGCGGTTGCGAGGATATTATAACTGTTTCAGCAGGAATCCGAGCTGCGGTGGCCGACGCGTGAGTAGCCATTCAGTGGTCACAATGTGAAGAAAAAGCACTGTACATATCGAGTTACCTAAAACATGTAAAGTCAGCTACTTGATATTTATAACAACTGGCGAGGTGGCAGTTAAAAGCCGACAAGTCCATTTAATAGTTGAATTTAATAGTTTTTTCCCCATATGATTTCCTGAATTCTGGAGAAATAAGTAACTGTTTTGAGGCAGTATTTTTAACATTTAAATGATTTAAGTCTAATTACATAGTATATAAATTCAATAACAGTCCGCCTTAAACCAATATCTGTATGTAACAATATATAAAAAATGTATATTACAGTCATTGTATATGTTTATATTATCGTATCCATGTGTAATAATGTTATGTGAATATTGTCGTATGCCTCACTTAATATTATTATTTAACTTCAGAGGAGAGCTACTCGCTTGCGAGAGGGATCGTTAACCAAACAAAGAAAACTTTAATTTACGAGGCAACGACGAAGGGCGCAGCTAAGTTAAATCAAAGGATAATTTCTATTCCAACACAATGCCTGGCTCAAGGGAGAGGAAAGGATACTATGCTACCATAATTGAAACTTGCAGATATGGATGGAACACCGTTTATTAAATTAAATCACATACTCACATATCTTTGCCCATTGCCTGCCGACGAGGACATTGCTTAGCAGTTTCCCGTCTAACTCACCCGAAGCCTATTCACTGAAT
Organism: Deroplatys truncata; assembly: GCA_030765065.1. NCBI lineage: Eukaryota > Metazoa > Arthropoda > Insecta > Mantodea > Mantidae > Deroplatys > Deroplatys truncata. Next base: position 131,052,864 of record CM060980.1, read on the forward strand.
GATACAGAAGCCACGCTAACATTGGCGTCAGTAACGCTATCCCCTCCTAGACAGTTTCCCCTGATTCGCCCCTACTCACGGATAAACTGCCGAGCTTCGGAGTCCAGAGAGCGTCTTAATAATATTATCTGTGCACATGCCACATCTCCCCCTGGCCACCGAAGTCGACGCCCTCGTCGACATAAGGAAAATAAATATAACAAGAAACATGAAAAGAACAAAAAAATGACATACAAAAATGACATACACATGTGTGATGAGCCAAAATAGAACAATAATATACATGTGTGATAAGCACCCAGATGACGACACAATGTTACTGGGCGGAGTAGAGTTTCGAGAACCTTAAGTGCTGTCGACTAATATTGTTAATGCACTTATACTTGAGCACCCCGCACACGCACACACCACGCTGCCTCAGTTCACAGGCACACTACACTGCGCAAAATATCGATGGTCTGCCGCAACTGTTTGTGGGTGATTTTATACAGTGCCCACAACGACGATTTGTCCTGGTGTAGAATTATCACTGCAGGTCTCTCTTTGCCCATTGCCTGCCGACGAGGACATTGCTTAGCAGTTTCCCGTCTAACTCACCCGAAGCCTATTCACTGAATGATACAGAAGCCACGCTAACATTGGCGTCAGTAACGCTATCCCCTCCTAGACAGTTTCCCCTGATTCGCCCCTACTCACGGATAAACTGCCGAGCTTCGGAGTCCAGAGAGCGTCTTAATAATATTATCTGTGCACATGCCACATCATATTACATAACTTAATAATGTAGGAGTTGTAAGAATAATAACTTAAAAGTTGCTAACAATGAGGTAACCTTGAGTCAATAATGAGCAAGAAAGTTTAACATTACTACTTCTGATTCTTGGAAGCAATAATGTAATTTTAGTGACAGTTTATAAAATAGTCAATCAACAAACAAGAAAAAGCTTTAGTTAAATGAAGGTATTCTATTGGAGTAGGATTATCCAATCAGAAACTGAAATATAGCAAAATTTACAAATGTTGTCAGTTGCCTGCAAACAGTGTTCCTAACCGGACGCGAGAGATTTAATACGTATTCGTGTGAACGAAAATAGTTTTACGTGTTAAAAAGTGTAATTAATGAATAAAAAGAATCTCACAGCTCTCTATATCAGTGAAGTGTTATTTAAATGGTATAGAGGATTAATAAATGTAGTGAAGTAAAATTATAATCTGTGTAAGCCTACATTCTTGTCGCATCACAACCCTGCTAAGAGAAACGTGTCCCTAACAAAAATATTGACGCAGCCGAGGCAATCATAAATATATAATATTTAAAGAAGCAGTCAAAATACAAAGTAATTTTTTTTTTAAACTTGGGGCAAAGGCCACCTGAAAGTATATTTGGGGCGAAGGCTACCGGAAACTGTTTACTATACGTGCGGTTGCAACTACTACAAGTTCGGCTCCCCAACAGTTGAAATATAATACAACTCCTTCAATACGACCTACTTCAAATTGACGCCCAAAGCGTGTTGCAAATAAGAATACAGCAAAACACATTACTTTTTCAAATTGGCGTCCATACGTGGGGCAAACAACCTAGAGACAAGAAAACAACTTTTTCAGTTTTCAATACATATGAACCCCTTTTCTTTAAAAGCGTACTTCCATTGCGATTTGGTGTAAGATACTCAGAAATAAGGGGATAAAAAACTGAACAAGTTCCGTTGTACTAATAGCACTGTTATTCTTCGAACAAAACCAGATGAGTCCATTAAATGCACCTACAGTTTTGTTTGTTGGTAGTAATGTATCCAGCGGAGAGAACCGCGGGAAAACGACACTTTATGCAATGCTAACCTAATTCTTGCCCAGTAAACGTTTACCAGCAGGTGCATTGACAGAACATTCTTCATGATATACTCAGTGGAGAAAACAACTTCTTTTCCACTGTATCAGTGCTCGGTCTCTTGGAGATTTAAACCACAGACAATGCCGCTTGAGGCGTCCCCCGATGACATGCGGGCACCCCCAATAGTACAGGACCAATTCCACCAACAGTAAAGCTGGCTATACAATCCTCCAAGAGACGCTTGGGTAATCACAATGTTCAATGACAACCCCAAAACAAACAATACTTTGGAAAACCTCATACATCAGTGGTGCAGAAGGGCCGCCCCTACCTCAGATACACCCGTCATCCTATTACCTCATCCTGTCTATAAGTGTTTAAGCCTTAACTATTAGGGAGGCACACTTCAAACACTCACTCGGGTTGCTCTCAGTCTGCCAACGCGTCGTCATCTGGAAAATAATGATTATCTAGAAGAAATTCTTACTTATTGTGAAAGATTGCTGGGAGGTTCTGGAGTGCTAGTACGAATATGCTAACTATTCTAAATGAAAATATGAAATATTTGAAATATAATAATTACTATTGTTAGTATCTGAATTAGGTTGTTTTATTGCACCTCATTTTCAATTTTTTGTTTTTGAGACACAAGCCTATGTGATTTGCAATCAAAACCACATTATTCCAAATGATGTCAATCAAAACTAAACAGGCTCCGCGGTAACGTGCAAGGCTCCCATTCGATTCCTAAGGTCGTCCACTCTGACCATGGGTTTTTCGTGGTTTTCCCTGGTTGGCAAGGCGAATGCTGGGATGGTTTCTCTTTTACCATATTCCAGGTAGACTTAGAGGCTGTGCACTGACAGATGGCGCAGATGCTTGCTTGTTGGAAATTTCTTCTCGGCCCTGTCAGATGGCGACCTTCTCTGAGTCGCCTTAGGTGGGTCGAGTTCTCCCTGGCTCTGCAAGCGGCAAGCCTACTCTGAGCAGCCACCGGTGTGACGGGGTCATCAAGCTTGGAATCGTTAGAGACCTCTGTGCGTCTCTGCCGGCCGGCCTGGCTGCGGCCTATAGCCTTCTGCGTTACTTTCATCTCATCCGTTCCTTCTGGGGGCTGTAAGCACAACAGATCCGCATTGGCTCGACTTGTGAGGTGCCCCTTCCGTTCCCTGGTCATAGTTATAGTTAAAAGTGAACAAGCACATGAAGTATTGTTAAATTATTTGGCAATATTTCATGACAAAAAAGTATTACACAGATTGTAAACCCAACTCTGTAAGTACCCACAAAAATCTCCAACCAAAGCATAAGACTAAGTAAGATGTTTTCGCCTTTCTGAAAAAAGTAACTGCTTGGACTTCCTCAAAAGATAAAAAAGTAAAGCAGTTTCACTTTAAATGCTGGTTCACAAACAATGAGAACGGTAACCAGAACGAGGACGAGAAAGTTGAAATACATGTATCCAAATGGAAGCGTTCACAATCGACGGGAAGCCTTCCTGGGCTCCGGGAACGGAAAAGAAGAGTTGCCCAACTTTTAACTTTCTCGTTCTCGTTCCCGGGCTCGGCATATTAGATCCATATTGTGCATATTATACTCCACTTTAGAGATTATTCTAAGCGGCCGTGACATTATCAGCCGCTAGTGCTCTGTACAGTCGTAAGCTGGAAACATAAAACTGGAAGAAATTAGTAGTAAATGTGCACCCTAACATCATGCCGACACCCGCAAATTCAGTGAGAGTTGGTTCCTCTGGTGAAAGGGTCATTTGTGGTCTGTTTATATGCAACTCAAAACTGGCTATTACCTAAGAAACAATGGCAAAAGCTACAAAGAACAGCTAAAACCGGTAGACATTAAACAAGAACAATAAACAACTCTAATGTATGCCATTAAATAAAGGGATGAAAGCTTGGCACAACTAGAGGGATCGGAAATGTAATGGATATGCATTTAGATAATGGTTGCTCTATCGAATTTTGACGTTGGGTTGGCTAAATTGGAAGTAAGTGAAAAAAATATCATTGTTCAGTTAAAAACAAATGAAATCCCAATGCGCAAAATTGACTTTCACTTTGTGATCTATATGCATTCCCGTTCTCGTTACCGGACTGTTGTGAACCAATACCTTGTAGGTGTATTGCTTCCCGTTCTCGTTTCCGTTCTGGTTACCGTTTTCGGGCGGTTGCGAACCAGCCTTAAGTTTGGAGTTGTAAACAAAACTATGTGACAAGGGAGCGCCTCATTGGCTGTTGGGAAAACTATAACTTTTCCCGCTTAGCCTGTCGTCTCTTCCTCTACACAAAACAGTCCGGTTCAGATCGTAACATTTTCGGTTATTCTTGTGCAGATACATTTAAAACACCCATATTGTAACAGTTCAACTTATGAAACAAAATGTGTTCCATCAGATTCACGTATAACTAACTGAACCAATATATTAAAGAGTTTATGAGGCTATGCGCAGGCGCTGTAGTTTCCGATATAATCCGTCAGTGTGCTCCTTGCATGTGTTGAGAAAATAATACTTCCAAGAGTGTCGTGACTCAGAATGCTCTACCATTGTGGAGAAACATAAACGCAGAAATTGGGGAGAAGACAATTGTGTTACATATTTTTAACAAATTCTGTAGAAAGTACCCATCTTTAATTGACAATCAACGTGGTTAGCTGCCGTTTAGCGATAACTGCACTTTGTTGTTAGTGATGCAGAATTGTTGATTGGATTGTTTGCGTCGTGTTTTTACTTTCTCTACTACGTATAGTAAGTAGGGGAAGTATTGTATTCCACCTAAAAATTCGATACCGAGATTTTACCGCAAATACATGTTTTAAGACCCCCTGAATAAAAAAAAATCTGATGTGTTACACTCACATGACTTTCTCTACTCTTGTACAATCTAATTTTGCAAACGCCTATTCTCCATATGCTTCATGTTAATCGAGATATCGAGATGTCAATCTTATTGGTAATTTTCTTGTAGATGCAAGGGAAATATAGTAGCTTTTAAGCGATAGTCAAATATTTTAACGCTGGTTGCTATGTGGCGCATTCCATTCTCTTTGCATGTCCAGGACATAAAAAAAAATCTGATGTGTTACACTCACATCACTTTCTCTACTCTTGTACAAACTATTTTTACAAACGCTTATTCTCCATATGCTTCATGTTAATGGAGATATCGAGATGTCAATCTTATTGCTAATTTTCTTGTAGATGCAAGAGGAATATGGTAGGTTTTAAGCGATAGTCAAATATTTTAACGCTGGTTGCTATGTGGCGCATTCCATTCTCTTTGCATGTCCAGAACATAAAAAAAATCTGATGTGTTACACTCACATGACTTTCTCTACTCTTGTACAATCTAATTTTACAAACGCCTATTCTCCATATGCTTCATGTTAATCGAGATATCGAGATGTCAATCTTATTGGTAATTTTTTTGTAGATGCAAGGGAAATATGGTAGCTTTTAAGCGATAGTCAAATATTTTAACGCTGGTTGCTATGTGGCGCATTCCATTCTCTTTGCATGTCCAGGACATAAAAAAAATGAATAACGAATTTGGGAAAAAGTATAAGTATTGGAAAATTTAAGGAAATAACAAGCAATATCTCGAAAACGGTTCACTCAACAAAAGAAATGTATATGACATAAGTTTTGTATTTTAACGCGATCTACATTTTTTGTGTAGTAAAATTTTGTCTATCTCTTATGGTTTACCAGTTATGCAAAAGTCGTTCACAATGAAGAATACTTTTGGAGACATTCCCAGAAAATTCGAGATATACATTTCATTTCTCATAACATTATCTTAAACATATGATATTTTAATCAAAATCGTTAGAGCCGTTTTTGAGAAAATTAAAATTTTCGAAAAATGTTCCATGTAAAGGGAGAGTCTGGGGTGGGGGGATTTTCTTGAAAACCTTCGTGTCGCATCTCTGAAAGATACTGAACCTAAATACCAAGTTTGGTGTTTATCCGACTCTTCGTTTTTGAGTTATGCTGTTCACAGGCACACAGACACACAGAGAGACACACAGACAGACACACACACGGACATGTTTCCAAAAATGCTTTTTTTGGATTCAGTGAGTCTCAAAACATGTATTTCCGGTGAAATCTCGGTATCGAAATTTTGGGTGGAATACAATACTTCCCCTACTTACTATACGTAGTAGAGAAAGTAAAAAGAAGCATTTTTGGAAACATGTCCGCGCGTGTGTGTCTGTGAACAGCATAACTCAGAAACGAACAGTCGGATAAACTCCAAACTTGGTATTTAGGTTCAGTATCTTCCAGAAATGCGACACGAAGGTTTTCAAGAAAATCCCCCTACCCCAGACTACCCTTTACAAGGAACATTTTTCCAAAATTTTAATTTTCTCAAAAACGGCTCTAACGATTTTGATTAAAATATCATATATTTAAGATACTCTCATGACAAATAAAGTGTATATCTTGAATTTTCTGGGAATGTCTCCAAAAGTATTCTTCATTGTGAACGACTTTTGCATAACTGGTAAACCATAAGAGATAGACAAACTTTTACTACACAAAAAATGTAGATCGCGTTAAAATACACAATTTATGTCATATATATATATATATATATATATATATTGAAGTTGAGTGAACCATTTGCGAAATATTGCTTGTTATTCCCTTAAATTTTCCCATACTTATACTTTTTCTCAAATGGAAATTCGTTATTCATTTTTTTTGTCCTGGTAATGCAAAGAGAATGCAATACTCCACATAGCAACCAGCTCTTAAATATTTGACTATAGCTTAAAGCCTACCAATTCCCTTTGCATCTACAAGAACATTAGCAATCAGATGAACATCTCGATATCTCGATTAACATGAAGCATATGGAGAATAAGCGTTTGTAAAAATAGTTTGTACAAGGGTAGAGAAAGTCATGTGAGTGTAACACATCAGATTTTTCTGTTGTTTCTAACCTGTAGTGCTCGTCATTTTCTTAACTCGTTCACCCATTAAAGTTTAAAGCAAGGTGGTATACTGATATTAGTCATTAAACAAATGATTTCTAAAAGTTAAGTTAAGTTAAGAACAATTTAATCTAAGTAGTATCTTTAATTACAGAGGGAATAGTATATAGGTGAAGCTATCCAACTATTCAGTTACCGCTTTCATTTATCTGATTTTAGTATTATGTATTAGAAGTCTAGGATGTAAGACATACACGCGGATACTTATAAATAGTTCGCATTATATGGCCGTGTGGTGCTGCCATGTGCTCGGCGGAGTGATACATAAGGTTTCTTTACTTTTACTTTGAACTTAGAGTGAAACAGGCATAGCTGTTTATTAAAGGTCGACGATCGTGTGTAGGGAAGTGACACCGGATAAAAGTTTCTATTTGGATGTTTTATCGGGGTTAACCCTACTACACGAAGCTCAATGAACTACGCACAGCTCGGAGTAAAGAACGCTGTTGTTTTGTTTTCTGTTGTGTCCGTTTTACCGTTCTAATTACGTGCTTCCTCTCTGCTTTTACCTTTCTTTGTGCTTCATCGTGGTCGTTAACTGTGTATCCAAACAACGGAACTTGATTCTAACTTATCAGAAAGGGTTATCATTCAAGCTGTCATAACTCATAATACACTGCAAGGAAATAGGAAGTGCCGTCTCCTGAAACTATCTTCACCACTGCTGCTAATTTGCTCAATTCATTATCTTTTCCTAAAAACCAACTTAGCTTCACACCAGAGTTTGTAATACACGATTTTATTATCTATATTAAAAAATCTGATGTGTTACACTCACATGACTTTCTCTACTCTTGTACAAACTACTTTTACAAACTCTTATTCTTCATATGCTTCATGTTAATCGAGATAAACATTTGCAGAAACGATCCTTTGACATGCAAAAAGAATTACATTTTACACATAGCGACCAGTTCTAAAAATATTTGACTATCGCTTAAGGCCATGTTCCCCTTGTTTTGCATTTGCAAGGGCAATATAAGCATATACATATCTCTTAATAGCTGGTTGCTATGTGCAGCACCATTCGCTTTGCCACAGATTAATACTCTTTGCATATCCAAGACAAAAAAATGAATAACGAATTCCCATTTGAGAAAATAAGTATTGAAAAATTTAAGGAATAACAAGCAATATCTCGAAAATGGTTCACTCAACAACAAAAAATGTATATAACATAAATTGTGTATTTTAACGCGATCTACATTTTTTGTGTAGTAAAATTTTGTCTATCTCTTATGGTTTACCAGTTATGCAAAAGTCGTTCACAATGAAGAATACTTTTGGAGACATTCCCAGAAAATTCGAGATATACATTTTATTTGTCATGAAAATATCTTAAACATATGATATTTTAATCAAAATCGCTAGAGCCGTTTTTGAGAAAATTAAAATTTTCGAAAAATGTTCCATGTAAAGGGTAATCTGGGGTGGGGGATTTTCTTGAAAACCTTTGTGTCGCATCTCTGGAAGATACTGAACCTAAATACCAAGTTTGGTGTTTATCCGACTGTTCGTTTCTGAGTTATACTGTTCACAGACAGACACACACACAGACACACATACACAGACACACACGCGGACATGTTTCCAAAAAAGTTTTTTTTTTGGATTCAGGAGGTCTCAAAACATGTATTTCCGGTGAAATCTCGGTATCGAATTTTTGGGTGGAATACAATACTTCCCCTACTTACTATACGTAGTAGAGAAAGTAAAAACATATGATGTATAGCATTCACACACACTCACACACTCTCTCACTCATACCTCCAGATTCTAAGAAGGATAGGGAATAATCCTGTTCTAAGAAAAATTCCCATCCTCCAGCCGGGAATCAAACCCCGGTTTTCTGGATTTTTATGTTTTATGTTGTTTCTAAAGGCAAGTTAAGTTTTTCATTTTTGTAGCCTAGAAGACTATTGAATATGTCCTTGAACAATTATTAAATTTCTTACATGTATTAGAGAAATAGCATAACGAGGTAAATAATCGCACATAAAAATAAAAACATGTGTGTTGAAATAATAGATACTTCTATATCATATCATATCATATCACTTCAAGTTTTGATTCTACAACGAACTTAGCTAACTCTAAAATAGTTAAAATAACTCATTTTCTGCATTTCTGAAAGTGCCGCTTCGCGTTTACAAACTCTACATCAGTTTGTCAGAGATGATAATTTTTTACTTTCTATATTACGTATAGTAAGGGAAGCATTGTATTCCACCCAAAAATTCGATACCGAGATTTCACTGGAAATATATGTTTTGAGACCCCTGAATTCAAAAAAAGCATTTTTGGAAACATATCCGTGTGTGTGTGTCAGTGTGTGTCTGTGAGCAGCATAACTCAGAAACGAACAGTCGGATAAACACCAAACTTTGTGTTTAGGTTCAGTATCTTCCAGAGATGCGACAAGAAGGTTTTCAAGAAAATCCCCACACCCCAGATTACCCTTTACATGGAACATTTTTCGAAAATTTTAATTTTCTCAAAAATGGCTCTAACTATTTTGATTAAAATATCATATGTTTAAGATATTTTCATGACAAATGAAATGTATATCTCGAATTATCTGGGAATGTCTCCAAATGTATTCTTCATTGTGAACGACTTTTGCATAACTGGTAAACCATAAGAGATAGACAAAATTTTACTGCACAAAAAATGTAGATCGCGTTAAAATATACAATTTATGTCATATACATTTTTTTGTTGTTGAGTGAACCATTTTCGAGATATTGCTTGTTATTCCCTTAAATTTTCCAATACTTTTTCTCAAATGGGAATTCGTTATTCATTTTTTTTACGTACTGGACATGCAAAGAGAATGGAATGCCCCACATAGCAACCAGCTCTTAAAATATTTGACTATCGCTTAAAGCCTACCAATTTCCCTTGCATCTACAAGAAAATTAGCAATAAGATTAACATCTCGATTAACATGAAGCATATGGAGAATAAGCGTTTGCAAAAATAGTTTGTACAAGAGTAGAGAAAGTCATGTGAGTGTAACACATTATATTTTTTCCGCATAATTTACATTAATGTGCCAGCTTAAGAAAACGCATTACATATAATAAAATTTATCTCTAACATATTTACAAAATGGTGACTTAGAATATTTAAGTTTAGTAGCATTTAAAAGTTGAATTTATTCAATGAGAAAAATGATTACAATTATTTTTAATTCTATGAAATTCTACTCGTACAGAAGTTATGATAAGGTATCATTTGAATGCTAAACTAAATTTATTTATATTTTGTTTTATAGATAATGGAAGTGAATTAAATAATACAATACTTGGTATGTATAGGTCCCCCTTTGTACGTATCATAACCACTTCATTTACCTATTTAATATTTTGATGGCTGGCCCCAGTAGCTGAGTCGTTAGAGCACCTGCCTGCTGTGCGAGGATCCTGGGTTCGATTCCTGGCTGGGGAGTGGGAGTATTTCTCTAGCCAAGATTATTCCCTATCCTCCCCAGAGTCTAGAAGTAAGAATGCGTGTATAATTTAGTGGTTAAAAACCCCAAAGTGCAAGAAACCCAACGACAAGCGCATACGAATTAATTATCATTGCCTTAGGCAATACGTTCTAAAGCAAAAGTCGCCGATAAGACCAATGTAGTTAAATGAGGTATATGGGGTATAGATGGAACTAAAAGAAAGGTGAAATATGTAAACGCACACTATCGCTGAAGCCTCCAAGGATCACCTTACCGTTTTAATGCACCTATGTTTTAGCTGAAAGCTATGCTATTAATTTAAATATACAATTTATGCCTTTGCTTAAATTAATCCAAAATACAATTTTAAGTTGAAAATATGAGTGGGGCACAATTTAATGTAATTGAAGTGTTCATTAGATTTAAAGCTTGTGCTGCCTACTGGTAACAATAAATCCAGCTTTACGTGTCGTAACTTCTTTATATATACAATATGACATTGTCATTACTGCTTGCAGGTGCATGAGATCAATACTTCTGCTGCAAATGACACCATAAAGCATATAATATATATTGAATATAAATACGCACTACTTTACATCCAATAATTTGCAAAGTATATGCTAACATACGTCAAATAAAATCCCGTCGATAATAATGCAACAGAAATTGTATATGTTAGAAATAGCAATATTCTCACGGTGACAAGTGAACTGTCGACTCTGTATATAAAGCGAGAGGCCGAGCTGCGTTACTTGTGTTGTATGAAAGGAGAGACGGTTAGCACTCCCCTAGACAAGGATGGAACACAAATACCTGGTTGAGGCACCGCTGCTTGTCAGCACTTGACCACATTTTTTTATTTTCGTGCACCCGCTTCGTCTTATAACTGCCATTAAACGTAATTAAACAAGATATTCATTAGCTGAGTCTGAAATGCGATGCAAATGCCGTCGGCATTTTAAAATCTATTTATCATAGGTTGAATTCTCACCCACGTTTCACCCCTTTTTTTATTGATGTCATAATTTGTTACCTTCACTGTAGTCTCCAAGTGAGAATGCGTGTTTAGAAACAGATAAAACCTAATTATTTGATCAAACACCGGCTGCCAAATGGCCCATCTTACCGTAGAAATCAATGCAACACAAACAATTTGAAAACTGATTTATTTGGTATGTGGGAAATATTGTCTCTTAAGAACACATAGTAAGTAATTATAGTAAGGATCGAAGGGTATTCGAAGCTGGTACAGTTCAGCTCTGTTCCCCATAACAGCACACCACATACGCAAATAAACAAAACCTCTGTTTGCATCAATATGCAGTTACGAAGAAGCGGAACTTAACAAATTAATTCCTCCTTCTGTTTGTCTTTTCCTCCTTTTCCTTTCTTCCTGGGAGGAAAGCCTAAAAGCCAGGGCTTAACCGCAAACCATTTCTTCTTTTGCTCACATGATTTTGTCCTTCCTTTCAAACTGTGAGACGCGACCCACAAGCGAGTTACGTAATGTTGTAAAGTAGGAGCTAGGTTTTTTTTCTGCAAAGAGAATGAGAAAAATGCCATAAATAATAACACTTATGAGTGAAGGAGATAATTTATTCATACTAATCTATTCGTTTCACCTGGTGTAAAAAGTTTATCTTTTATAACCAAACAAATAAAAAAGAAATGAATAACATCTTTAGCTTCCAGCACATAACAAATTATTTTCCCTTCCTATTTTTCTCTTCCTCAAAATTTCTTTGTGTTTATTTATTTGTTTATTTATTTTAACGACCTTTCATCGGGCAAGTCATCTTGAACGGTGAATAAATGAAAGTTAAACTATGCTCACGCGAGCCCTAGGGTCCAATGAACTTTTATCCGAGATTCGTCTTCTGAGAATGAGTATACCCGAAAAACTTCCTAACTCATCCTAAACGAGATTCAATCTCTGAGCCACTTAAATGTGAGGTAGGTACACGCGCAGCCCCCACATCACAGAGGTAGGTCCCTGATATTAATGCTCTTGAAAGTTGAAGAAATACCATAAAGGCTAGGGCTGAATATCAATTCATTTCTTCTTCTTATACTTTCGATCCCGTTGTTTCTCTCTCTCTCTCTCTATCTCTCTCTCTCTCTCTTCTTTTTTGTACTTGGGCACTCCTTACAACAATCGTTCCCAAACTGTGGGACGCGACCCACGGCGAGTTACGTAATGTTGGAAAGCGGGAGGCAGGCATTTTTCTACAAATAAAATTTGGCTCTACCTAAATCAGTGAGAAAATGACATAAATAAAAACACTTTATGAGTATAGGCTCTAAATTATTTATAAATTATTCGCATTTATTTGTAAAAAGGCGTATATTTTATAAATAAATAATCCTTTCTTTGATACTCTTTGCAAGGTTGTTAGAACAAATTATGACTTGACAAGAAGTTATTTTCCGTTCGAGTTTTTCTTTTACTTCATTTAGTTGGTACTCGTGAAAGTAGAAGGAACACCTAAGAAGGCAAGGCTTCCCGTCAGGACCTTGCTTTCTGACAGGTTTCTTCCAGGTTTCCCGTCTTTGTAACTGGCAAATGCAGGGGAGGACGGGCGTTAAACACTAAAAAGCAAGGCTTAATAAAAACATTTCTTCTTCCTCCATTCCCGTTTCTTCTGCTCTCCTTGTTGCTCCTCTACCGCTCGTTTCCCCTCTTATTTGAGTTCTTTGTACTTCAGTATTCCTTATAGTTGTTCGCAAACTGTGGGTTGGGAGCCATAGGTGAATTGCAGAATGTTGGAAAGCGGGAAGTAGGAAATTTTCAAACAGGGCGCGAAATCATATTGAATTTGATGAAAAGTGTTACATATATTGTACATAACAGAAAAAGGTTTATAGGTTTGATGAGGTGTGTTATAGTACACGTGCTTTTGATAGGATCAAAATGTCTTAACATTATTCGTGTATGTAAACAGTTACCTATCATGGGAGAAAGTATGTTTCCGATGTTTTAATTTTTATTAAGATCCTAGAAACAGTTTTATTACCATTTTTAAAATGTCTGAAGTGGTGAAGAGAGAGGATGGGAGAGGGGGAGAGAGCGTAGAGAGAGGAGAGGAAACCAGAAAGAATAGCATAGTAAAGGAGAGGGGAAGTGATGTTGTGAAAGTGGGAGAGAGAGGAGAAAAGAGAGTGAAAGGGGGAAAGCGATAGAGTAGAGGGCGATTAAGGGAGAGAGGAATAAATATACCAGAATCTCAATAGTTAATGCAGCAACGCAAGCGGAGCTGCGGGTTCTGCTAGTGCAAGTGTGTGTGTGTGTGTGTGTGTGTGTGTGTGTGTGTGTGTATATATATATAAAAACAGAGGTAAATAGGGCTGCCTCTTCGGCCGAGTGGTCAGATTCTGGCTGGATCGGGGAATTTCTATTTAAACAGAACCATTCCCTATCTCCTATTCTCTCCAGAATCTGGAGTATGAGTATGGGAATGAATTGTGGGTTTGTTTATGAGCGAAAACGCAATAAACCAAGGTTAAGAAACCCATAGTTCAGCGAGTAAAAACACCATCTGTTGTTTTTAAGCCAAAGCCCCGACTAGACATAACACAGAGGTTAAAGTGGGCTATACAAACGGAGAAAAAAGTAAACAAAATTAAACGCCCCTCATACTTTTACTGTTTGTTACAGAGCTAAAGCAATTTTTACTGTCTCCACCGTGTACCTAGTAGGTGAGGGAAGTGCTGAATTCACTGGAAGTACGTTTTGAAGCACCCTGAATCCAAAGGAACATTTTTAGAAAAACGTCCACATATGTGTGGGTGTGTCTGTAAGCAACATAGCTAAAAAACGAATTGTTCGATAAATACCAAACTTGGCAGTTAAGTTCAGTATCTTCCAAAGATGTAACAGACAGATTTTCAAGATTAAGATAATTAAGATTTTTAAGAAAATGCCCCACCTCAAACTATACATTGCATGGAAAATTATTCCAAATGCTTGGTTTTCTCAAAATAGCTCTAACGATTTTCATTAAATACCATATGTTTAAGATATTTAATAATGAATTTATATCTTGATGATAATAAAGTGTAGCTATATCTGAAATTTTCTGGGAATAGTCTGCGAGGTCCTCTTCATTTCCGCAGCATAATCAACTATAGACTTTTTCACTGGTGTAATGCTTATTATTGATAAAGTAATGTTCAGAGAAATGAATTAAAGTTTTGACCAATTTTTCGCATAAAGATAATTATCAACCACACTTTTTCAGGCTTGAAATAATGACAGTCATTTCTTTTAATATTTTTCATTGTTTAATGTAGCTATGTCAAATATAATCAACGGTAGCGTCAAAGGTGGGCTTGAGCACCCCCGGGTGATAACTAATGTTAAGTGGATAATTATAATGTTTTTAACAATGTATAAGTCTGATACAGTCACCAAGCGAGATGGCTCCGCAATAACGCTCGAGAGATCCGGGAGATCCGGTTTCGATTGCCGTCAACCGCACACTTTGACATTGGGTTTTTCGTGGCTTTCCCTGGTCGGTAGGTGAATGCTGGGATGCTTTCTCATCTACCACGATTTGCTTTCCATCATTTCCTTCTCATGTAGGTTTCGTGGCGCATGGCGGTGTCGGACAGATGGCGCCTGATGCTTGCTTAAAGGAAAAAGTACTCCCTAGTTACACTAGAGGGCAGCTTGGTCCACAGGTTTTTCATCTCCTTCCTTAGGTAGCTCCAGCAAGCTATGGGACGGTCGTCGAGCCTGTAACTGTTAGGTACTTCCGCGCGTCTCTACGGCATGTAGCCTCCTGTGGTTCCTTCACTTCATTCCTTCCTCTATGTGCGTGTTAGCCACAATAAATCTATGTAGGTCGCAGTGCGCAGATGTCCCCCTCCGTTGTATAACCTATACCTACAAAAACTATGATACACCATTCAAAATAATGCATAATAACAATATCCAATGCATTTTTCAAAAGGATGTCTCTACTAAGCATTTAATCCTATAGAAAAATGATTATTTATTACTGTGTAGCTTGCCTTATTAGAAAACAGGAACAGACGTGAGAATGAGGTGTTCGGTAAAACGTATATTGTGCTTTGCTATGAGTTTCGTTTGGCATTTCACGAATTATTCAAAACGGCAGCAATAGTTGGAAGAATCCCCGCACTAAATGCCAGATGCGAAAGAACATTCCAAGTTGTTATAAGCTGGGTAAATTTTCGTGATAAATGCTATGGATAACAAATTGTCACAACGATCCTACTACGCGCCTCCTCCGGCGGAGAGGTAAGCAACTAAAATCAGAGATGCTGAGACTAAGATAAGAGACTTCGACTCTTTGATTAGATTTAATTGACGTAACTTTTTTATTAGAGAAGACTAAACTTTGGTAGGTGCAAGTTGGTTTAACTTTGTATAGTATTTAATAAATTGCATCGTTTTAGTGCAGTTCGACCAAGTGTAACTAGGTAGGTGGTAGTATTTTAGTATACATTTACAACAAGAAAGTGTTCCTAAACATCTGCATCGTTGTTGTATACCGAGGAACGTATAAGTGTACCAGCAAGTTAATTTGATCCATAATCATACACAAACAGTAGGTAATTACGGCTCTGCGAAAACTAATATTGCAGGTGAAGTTCTCTCTCCTCCATTTACATCGTTCCCCTTGTTTCTCCCTTGCCATCCAAGATCCCAAATGCTGCCACCGAAGATAATCTAAATAAGTATGCTCAAATAAGGAATATTCACACATATAGAATTAGGAATAGAAACCTTTTTTCATTTTCAAGGAAAGTTACTAATGAAATGCATCCTCGCATTTTTCTTTTTCTGTTGTTGACTGGTGAATATGACCTTTTATAACACTGATTATGTTTTTAAAATGTATTGTTCCTTCTTTTAATTAACGTAGGTATAATCGGCGCAACAGTTCTAGACATGTGAAAATCTTAATGAGAGCTCTGAAGCGAGTTGCTTACCGGATCAGGAGGTGACCGGTCGTCTGCATGCTGCAGGAGTGCGTGGGACAGTCATTGTCAAATGTCCGCACACCGGTTATGCGCTGCGCTGATAAACTTATATACAGTATATTAAAATCCACGCTGTAAAAAGCGCTTAATATAAAAAACAATGTCAATCATTGCCTCCAATTCTTCCACACCTAATAACCCTTCCTCTTCTGCGGAATCACTCACATTATTGCCGTCATCGCTGCTGTTACTACTTTCTGCACCATTATCTTGGATGAGAAATCTTTATATTTGATTTTCTGCAATTCCGTATTTTTCGAAATAATGATTCTTAATTTATTCAGCATGTCGCCATACATTTTCCCATTCTGGCCTTCCAATTTCAGCAAATTGCTGGCGTTATAACTGCTCCACATATTTTAATTTAAAAGTGATATTTCTGCATGCCACCCATTTTTTGATACCAGCCAGATTAATTCGATTGGGTTTAGATCTGGGCGATGCGTTGGCAGTCTTAAGTACATTATGGCGATGTTGTATTACTATCTGGTCACGTATGTATGACGTCTGAAGCTGTTTGTTGGCTTTAATTAAGTTATATAGCTTTGTTTTACTCATGCTTTCATCTAAAGCTATATTATGTCTAAGTAATCAAGCTCTCATTTCTCCTTTCAAGGAATTTGAGGTAGGTGGTTTGTCAATTGAGTGTTGACGCATTGTGAAGCATTGTCGATGACCAGAACAGACCCAGCAGACATATTAGGTATCAACATGGCGTTGATTCAGTTCATGTACTTTTCTGTATTCATTTCTTGATGAAAATCTCCTGTTGTTTTTGCAACTTGTAAAAGAAGGGCATTTGGAACGAAGCCGATCTTTCCAACAGCATGAACGATAATAAGTATTTGCCCTTTAGCAACAGGAACCTGTAACCTAATTCGCTATCGTCACTCCAACTTTTAGATGTTGTACGACTGCTGTGTATGTATGACTCATCTTCATACACCATAGTATTTTTCTGAAATTTGTAGCACCACCTTTAAAATTGATGCTGATATAAGTACATATAAAATTATACTCATTTGGAAAGGTAGAATCAGACTGAAAAATTCAATGCCATAGCCGGGATTTGAACCACGGATCTTAGGCTTTCCGTGCCGTTGCTCTAACCGACTAAGCTATCATGGCAACATTTACTTTTTATTTTTATTTGTTTTTATTTTATTATTTTTTTATTTTATTTATTTATTTGTTTTGCTTTTCTGTTAGAACTCTTCTATTTGATTTCGGTTTCTTCCACTTGAACCCTAAATCTTTAATAATTTTTCTGAGATTTGTAGCACCACCTTGAAAGTTTCTGCTGTCTTTCAGCTTGATGAGCAATCTGCTTATTGTTAGCACAGTTTTTTCTTCCACATAGGAATTGTGCATCGTGCGCCGAATGACGCATTCGAAATCATCTATTTCTGTAATACGTTTAGGGACCTTATGTTTCTTCCCAGGTGTGTCAAATGGTACTCTTTCATCCATATGTTTTTTTTTCTTATCTTTGAGAACTCTGGAATCGGAACTCGGTGAAACACCAGTTGCTTTGACTACTCTTTCTTTCACTCTCTTAAGGCTTTTGTGGAACTCGGATGAACATATATTTTCTTCCTTCATCTCTGCTTCTTGGTTCATGAAGTCGAGGACATTTGCAATTATTTCCCTACTTTGACTACGTAACACCTTACCACTTAACTTTGAAAACATAGGAGCCATGGTTATAAATATAACAAATATAAAGTAAATACTATTTAGATACTGCTCTCTTTAAAATTACAACCAGATGCAGACACTTTCTATGCAGACTGTATGTGTTACGCACTGTGAGTAAGCAAAGGTATTATATCGCTTTCGTTGATTAAGCTAAACATAAACCATTCCTAGACTCGGCAGCTGGGGTAGCAATCAAGGTCACGATTCCAGAAGTTTTGCGCGAGTAATATATACTTTATGATGTGTTATACACCTGTTCTTGGACTGTACGCCGAAATATTAAAATGAATATAAACATAATCTAAAGAACAGGAAACTGCATTCCGCTGAAATATTCGGTATCATGGTTTCATGAAAAAATGCATGTTTTGAAACCAAATAAATAAAAAAGAAAGAAAACAAAAAGTAACACACACGCAGTATAGCTAAGCTTAGAAGCGAAAAGTCTTGTGAATACCAAAATTATATTTAGGTTAGATATTTTCTGAGAATATAACACAAAGGTTATAAGGAAATTTCACCTACCCCAACTTAAGGCTTCACTTACAAAAATCCTCTTTTCCCCATCTCCAAAATCATTCTAATGTTTTTATTAAAATATGAGTTAAAAATAACAGTATGTTATTGTGTGTGTCGTGAATTTTCCTTAAAGTCTTTTTCATTCTTATGGAACTTCAAATAACTCCGAAGCCATAAAGGACAAATAAAACCGTTTTGTACTAAAAAGTGTGATCTCATTAAAATATTCGCTGTTATACGTTTAACTTTTCTCTTATTGAAGAGTGGAGTGTTCATTCTTTTGTTTCTCAATGCTAACATAATTATCGGACTTGTTTTATAAAGAACTTGTTTTTTCTTTTTCTTTATTCTTCTGCGTACAGCATATAATTATTGCATAACCATTTATATGCAGATGTTTGTCTAAGAGTAATCGAGTGGAGAGACAAAAGTAAAGTTGTGTACAACCGCATTAGAATGGCAAATTAAATAGGAACGTATGAAAAAAGTTATTCGTTTCGTTTTCATAACTTTTCACCTGTTTTTTATTTTGTTTGGAAACAAAGACAGAAGAGAAAGCAAAAGAAGTAGGAGCGGTTTCTGCGAAATACAATGCCCTAGGACACCTGCTTAGTAAGCTGTTTTACTATCAAACATGAAACCTTCCAAGTCAAGAAAGTTTTCCATGTATTTTGCGTCAGCTAAAACCAACCATATCTGTATCTGGCCGGAATGGCGTATTTTATTGACTTTCGTTGCCATAGCAACCTAATACGGCATTAAACAAGCACGGTACAGACACATTAACTGGGGCTTCGCCTTTTGAAGGCTTCGCATATTAATCCTTGGTTTACGTAAACGAGTTTCACTGTGAATTTTCTCCCCACTTATTATTAAATCAAGCGCCTGGGGCTTTATACGTTTATCGTTCTAGTTTTACTTCCTCTTCCCTATACTTGGGGTAGAAGAAATATTACATTTTAGCCAAAATTTCGATGTGACGATTTCAGCAGAGATATGTCTTGAGGTTCCATGAATCCAGATATGTAAACGCACACATAGGATGAAGTTTCGGGTTCGTTGGTTTTGTAACAGAAATTATATGGCAGGTGTGGTAAAAGATGCTATTGGAATGTTTTGAGAAATAATCCCGAAATGCATTAAATTTTAGGCAGCTCTCGACATAAATTGCCCTTAATTTTGTACCGTTATCAAACTAAACATGAAATATGGTAACAATTTTGTCTCCTAGTGCAGCTGTTCGTGGAAGGTTTCAAAAGTTAATAAACCAGCTTTAAAGAACATCCTTAGATAACGGTGTGCGTGTGTTTGTCCCGGTGTATACATATGTAGGTATGTCTCACCAAGTCTGTCCAGCATTCCTTTTATCAGCCTATCTGTCTACAAGCAGCATGCCGAAAAACGAAAACTCGAATAAATGGCAAATCTGATATTTAAATCAGGCATATCCTGAAGTTTTAAGGCATTTTCGGCAAATTTTCGAACGATATGGATAAATAAAGTGCATGCTGTATTTTATGATTTAAGTTGCAGTTATTTCTTTGAATTTGTTTCATATTCTAAGCACTACATTTTAAAACGCTAAGTGATGGTTGATTTGTTTCTCTTGAGGTCATGCTGAGAGTACTAATGTAATGGCTAACGCACCATTGCCTGCGTTTTGGTCTTGTCTCAACCTATAATTTTGCCTATGTGAACGCATTTCTGGAAAATGTGTGTCTGATTAATAGGGAGCACTGGAAAACAAGCTTTCGTGTGGATAATTTCCGGAATAGCTATGAAAATAAATAACATGGGTAGAGAAATTCATATGAATGTAATAATATTTTTATAAATAGATCAGAAGGAATGTTTAACTTCCTTAGCACATTTTAATTAATATAGAGTTATGATCACAAATGTCAAGCTTTATTTGAAAATATTGTAGACATAGAAATAGCATTTTATTTTTAGCATGCATTTTTACTTTCTCTACTACGTATAGTAAGTAGGGGAAGTATTGCATTCCACCCAAAAATTCGATACCGAGATTTCACCGGAAATACATGTTTTGAGACCTCCTGAATCCAAAAAAAGCATTTTTGGAAACATGTCCGTGTGTGTGTCTGTGTGTGTGTGTGTCTGTGTGTGTGTGTGTCTGTGTGTGTGTGTGTGTGTGTGTGTGTGTCT
This sequence comes from Deroplatys truncata, assembly GCA_030765065.1. Taxonomy (NCBI): domain Eukaryota; kingdom Metazoa; phylum Arthropoda; class Insecta; order Mantodea; family Mantidae; genus Deroplatys; species Deroplatys truncata. The sequence continues at coordinate 131,073,569 of CM060980.1, forward strand.
GTGAACAGCATAACTCAGAAACGAACAATCGGATAAGTACCAAACTTGGTATTTAGGTTTAGTATCTTCCAGAGATGCGACACGAAGGTTTTCAAAAAAATCCCCCCACCCCAGACTACCCTTTACATGGAAGATTTTTCGAAAATTTTAATTTTCTCAAAAATGGCTCTAACGATTTTGATGAAAATATCATATGTTTAGGGTAATGTCATGAGAAATGAAATGTATATCTCGAATTTTCTGGGAATGTCTCCAAAAGTATTCTTCATTGTGAACGACTTTTGCATAACTGGTAAACCATAAGAGATAGACAAAATTTTACTACACAAACAATGTAGATCGCGTTAAAATACACAACTTATGTCATATACATTTCTTTTGTTGAGTGAACCGTTTTCGAGATATTGCTTGTTATTTCCTTAAATTTTCCAATACTTATACTTTTTCTCAAATGCGTTATTCATTTTTACTTTCTCTACTACGTATAGTAAGTAGGGGAAGTATTGCATTCCACCCAAAAATTCGATACCGAGATTTCACCGGAAATACATGTTTTGAGACCTCCTGAATCCAAAAAAAGCATTTTTGGAAACATGTCCGTGTGTGTGTCTGTGTGTGTGTGTGTGTGTCTGTGTGTGTGTGTGTGTGTCTGTGTGTGTGTCTGTGTGTCTGTGAACAGCATAACTCAAAAACTAACAGTCGGATAAACACCAAACTTGGTATTTACGTTCAGTATCTTCCAGAGATGCGACACGAAGATTTTCAAGAAAATCCCCCCACCCCAGACTACCCTTTACATGGAACATTTTTCGAAAATTTTAATTTTCTCAAAAATGGCTCTAACGATTTTGATGAAAATATCATATGTTTAAGATAATGTCATGAGAAATGAAATGTATATCTCGAAATTTCTGGGAATGTCTCCAAAAGTATTCTTCATTGTGAACGACTTTTGCATAACTGGTAAACCATAAGAGATAGACAAAATTTTACTGCACAAAAAATGTAGATCGCGTTGAAATACACAACTTATATCATATACATTTTTTTTGTTGAGTGAACCGTTTTCGAGATATTGCTTGTTATTTCCTTAAATTTTCCAATACTTATACTTTTTCTCAAATTCGTTATTCATTTTTACTTTCTCTTCTACGTATAGTAAGTAGGGGAAGTATTGCATTCCACCCAAAAATTCGATACCGAGATTTCACCGGAAATACATGTTTTGAGACCTCCTGAATCCAAAAAAAGCATTTTTGGAAACATGTCCGTGTGTGTGTCTGTGTGTGTGTGTGTCTGTGTGTGTGTCTGTGTGTCTGTGAACAGCATAACTCAAAAACGAACAGTCGGATAAACACCAAACTTGGTATTTACGTTCAGTATCTTCCAGAGATGCGACACGAAGATTTTCAAGAAAATCCCCCCACCCCAGACTACCCTTTACATGGAACATTTTTCGAAAATTTTAATTTTCTCAAAAATGGCTCTAACGATTTTGATGAAAATATCATATGTTTAAGATAATGTCATGAGAAATGAAATGTATATCTCGAAATTTCTGGGAATGGCTCAAAAACTATTCTTCATTTGGAACGACTTTTGCATAACTGGTAAACCATAAGAGATAGACAAAATTTTACTACACGAAAAATGTAGATCGCGTTAAAATACACAACTTATATCATATACATTTTTTTTGTTGAGTGAACCGTTTTCGAGATATTGCTTGTTATTTCCTTAAATTTTCCAATACTTATACTTTTTCTCAAATTCGTTATTCATTTTTACTTTCTCTACTACGTATAGTAAGTAGGGGAAGTATTGCATTCCACCCGAAAATTCGATACCGAGATTTCACCGGAAATACATGTTTTGAGACCTCCTGAATCCAAAAAAAGCATTTTTGGAAACATGTCCGTGTGTGTGTCTGTGTGTGTGTCTGTGTGTCTGTGTGTGTGTGTGTGTCTGTGTGTGTGTGTGTCTGTGAACAGCATAACTCAAAAACGAACAGTCGGATAAGCACCAAACTTGGTATTTAGGTTCAGTATCTTCCACAGATGCGACACGAAGGTTTTCAAGAAAATCCCCCCACCCCAGACTACCCTTTACATGGAAGATTTTTCGAAAATTTTAATTTTCTCAAAAATGGCTCTAACGATTTTGATGAAAATATCATATGTTTAAGATAATGTCATGAGAAATGAAATGTATATCTCGAATTTTCTGGGAATGTCTCCAAAAGTATTCTTCATTGTGAACGACTTTTGCATAACTGGTAAACCATAAGAGATAGACAAAATTTTACTACACAAAAAATGTAGATCGCGTTAAAATACACAACTTATGTCATATACATTTCTTTTGTTGAGTGAACCGTTTTCGAGATATTGCTTGTTATTCCCTTAAATTTTCCAATACTTATACTTTTTCTCACATTCGTTATTCATTTTTTTTATGTCCTGGACATGCAAAGAGAATGGAATGCGCCACATAGCAACCAGCGTTAAAATATTTGACTATCGCTTAAAAGCTACCATATTCCCCTTGCATCTACAAGAAAATTACCAATAAGATTGACATCTCGATATCTCGATTAACATGAACCATATGGAGAATAAGCGTTTGTAAAATTAGATTGTACAAGAGTAGAGAAAGTCATGTGAGTGTAACACATCAGATTTTTTTATGTCCTGGACATGCAAAGAGAATGGAATGCGCCACATAGCAACCAGCGATAAAATATTTGACTATCGCTTAAAAGCTACCATATTCCCCTTGCATCTACAAGAAAATTACAAATAAGATTGACATCTCGATATCTCGATTAATATGAAGCATATGGAGAATAGGCGTTTGTAAAAATAGATTGTACAAGAGTAGAGAAAGTCATGTGAGTGTAACACATCAGATTTTTACTTTCTCTACTACGTATAGTAAGTAGGGGAAGTATTGCATTCCACCCAAAAATTCGATACCGAGATTTCACCCGAAATACATGTTTTGAGACCTCCTGAATCCAAAAAGAGCATTTTTGGAAACATGTCCGTGTGTGTGTCTGTGTGTGTGTGTGTCTGTGTGTGTGTCTGTGTGTGTGTGTCTGTGTGTGTGTCTGTGAACAGCATAACTCAAAAACGAACAGTCGGATAAGCACCAAACTTGGTATTTAGGTTCAGTATCTTCCAGAGATGCGACACGAAGGTTTTCAAGAAAATCCCCTTACCCCAGACTACCCTTTACATGGAAGATTTTTCGAAAATTTTAATTTTCTCAAAAATGGCTCTAACGATTTTGATGCAAATATCATATGTTTAAGATAATGTCATGAGAAATGAAATGTATATCTCGAATTTTCTGGGAATGTCTCCAAAAGTATTCTTCATTGTGAACGACTTTTGCATAACTGGTAAACCATAAGAGATAGACAAAATTTTACTACACAAAAAATGTAGATCGCGTTAAAATACACAACTTATGTCATATACATTTCTTTTGCTGAGTGAACCGTTTTCGAGATATTGCTTGTTATTTCCTTAAATTTTACAATACTTATACTTTTTCTCACATTCGTTATTCATTTTTTTTATGTCCTGGACATGCAAAGAGAATGGAATGCGCCACATAGCAACTAGCGTTAAAATATTTGACTATCGCTTAAAAGCTACCATATTTCCCTTGCATCTACAAGAAAATTACCAATAAGATTGACATCTCGATATCTCGATTAACACGAACCATATGGAGAATAAGCGTTTGTAAAATTAGATTGTACAAGATTAGAGAAAGTCATGTGAGTGTAACACATCAGATTTTTAAAAAAAAACACTGAAAGCCTCAAAAATGTATGCAAAATTTATCCGTATACGGACTGTTGATAACAGTCCAATCTGTTTGCCAAAGATAAAAAGTGGAAACTTCTGTTTCACACATGCAAGTACACGAAATAAACCACAGGCGTTTTATAGTTGGATTAGGAAATTTGTTATACGTTGTTCAAATATATGTACTAATTTTAGAACCGCATTTGCATATAATACAAGTCTTTATGCACTTGGATATCGACTATAGGTGCATTACTGATGTTTTTGTACTTAACTGCTGTTTTTATCACTGGGAATAGTGTTCATGGCGACTGACTTTCTTAAAACTGTCGGATCTTCCCAATGTTGAGATATCCCTAAATAGTCTTATACTAAAATTATGTTTCTAGGTAACAAGGAACGATATCGACTCTCCAAATAGGTCATTGTCGTTGCTTTCCACTCGCCAGACGCAACTCTGGGACCCATTTTTTGCAGATGAAAAATAATGGATAATAATAATAATAATAATAATAATAATAATAATAATAATAATAATAGGACATTACCTCCTAGTCTAGCTCAATTTTGAGCATTTCCTCATCGGAAGTCCCGAGGAAAAGTAGGTAGCACTTAGCTATGGCTACACTAGGATTAAAACGCTCTGTGAGTGGTTACCTGCTTTTATTTTAGCAAAGATATAACCTTGAGACTCCATGAATCCAAACATAATCGTAAATGTGTACATACATTAAATTTGGGATTCGTTCGTTTTATAATACTTTTTAAGAAAATATTGAGAAATAATTCAGAAATTCATTAAATTTTAGGTGGCTCTCGACATAGATTACCCTTAATTTTGTACCCATATCAGCTAAACATGAAATGTGTCAACAAACTTTCTTCAAGCCCCTAATGTACAAATTTCAACTCCTATTTGCAACTGTTCATTAGATGTTTCAAATGCTAATAAACAGAATTGAAAAGGACATATTTAGAAAACGGTGTGCAAGTGTGTGTCGCGATGTGTGCGCATATATGCCTTTCTGCCTGTCCATCGTTCCATTTACTTTATCAGGAGTTTGTGATTTTTACTCTGAGGCAATTAAAGGGATAGTTGCACTGTCAAAAATAGATAATAAAAGTAAGAAAGACGTAGCAATACTTATCCTTGTTGCATTGTGATTAGAAACAACACATGCCAGGGACGCGTGACCTTTAGTGATTGGCTTTTAACAAGAACGCCGATAGCTTTCCTGGAATATCTGTTTTCCCAACTGAGCTCAACAGTTTTTACGACCTTCTCCAAATACTTCATACAGTAGCTGTATTGCGATTTTATTAGATTCCCTTAAGAAACACATCCACACATTAGCATTTAATTCCTGTTGATAGATTATAATCCGCAACTCCGCTGTTTTTACTCGCTCTATCACAAACGTAGACGAAGTATCTATTTTATTCCCCCAAAATTTGATATAGGTATTTTTACTTTCTCTACTACGTATAATAAGTAGGGGAAGTATTGCATTCTACCCAAAAATTCGATACCGAGATTTCACCGGAAATATATGTTTTGAGGCCTTCTGAATAAAAAAAAAAACATTTTTGGAAACATGTCCCTGAGTGTGTCTGTGTATCTCTCTATCTGTGTGTCTGTCTGCGAACAGCATAACTCAGAAACGAACAGTCGGATAAACACCAAACTTAGTATTTAGGTTCAGTATCTTCCAGAGATGCAACACGAAGGTTTTCAAGAAAATCCCCCCACCCCAGATTACCTTTTACATGGAACATTTTTCGAAAATTTTAATTTTTTCAAAAATGGCTCTAACGATTTTGATTAAAATATCATATATTTAAGATGCTTTCATGACAAATAAAATGTATATCTTGAATTTTCTTGGAATGTCTTCATTGTGAACGACTTTTGCATAACTGGTAAACCATAAAAGATAGGCAAAATTTTACTACACAAACAATGTAGATCAGGTTAAAATACCCAATTTATGTCAGATACATTTTTTGTTGTTTAGTGAACCATTTTCAGCTCTTAAAATATTTGACTATCGCTTAAAACCTACCAATTCCCCTTGCATCTACAAGAAAATTAGCAATAAGGTTAACATCTCGATTAACATGAAGCATATGGACAATAAGCGTTTGTAAAAATAGTTTGTACTAGAGTGGAGAAAGTCATGTGAGTGTAACACATCAGATTTTTTCGTAATATATCTACATGTTTGAGGTCACTTGAAAAAAACAAACGCATATTTAATAAAGTATCCCGCGCGCGTGCGCGTGTGTGCTATTTTTCTATATACTTACTCATTTCCCCCCCTTTATGTTCTAAACGCATTCTCCACTGTAGAATGAACGAGTGCATATTTTAACGACTACTTTGTGTTTATTTTTTGCTTGAAACAGTTTTATTTACTAAACAAAATATACCCGAATAATAATTGGTTTAATAGTCTTTTGTATGAAATAGATACTTTTATTTCGGGATTTTACAAACTAACTGCGCCATTGTCTCCAGAAAACTGAGGAAGGAAGTTGTCAGTCTATCTCCGGCATTTATTGGTCCTCTCTGGCAAGAACCCAAGATGAATGGCTTCTGGAAGCTTGCCGATTATTATTGGTTTCAGCTGCCGCGTGCCTTTGGATCCGTAGAAACACGCAGGCTAGCGTTTTGCTCAAGGCTTCGTTTTATGATCGCAGTTTGGCTGCCATGTTATTCCCGCTTTACTACACTTGAGTCACGTACGAGACGTGTATAAGTGTTACACCTAGTCCGTGTAATCTGCAGCTGTAAAGTAAGTTTCCGTATTTTATGTGTTGTGCTTTTAATGACGTCCTTCGGTACCAACAAGCACTCTCTTCAAACGGAGCTGGATACTGTACTTATAGTACTTCAACCTTTTATCATTCACAACACTGGAGACGTAAAGCTGACAAAGTAGTAGGTCCTTTGACAAGTTATGCTGTGCTTAAACATGAAAATTCAATAAATAAATGACGACGTAGCATTAACCTTTTGAACGCTAACTTTGGAGCACTGTTTTCTTTTGTGGTCATCTTCTGCGGTTCTGCTTGGTTTCCTCTTCCTCGTGGCGAAATCTGATATATTTCTGTCTTCCGGATAACCCGTGTTTATTATGACTTGAGTATACTTTTACTTCTTCTACTACGTACTTAAAGTAAATAGAGTAGGTATTGTGTTCCATCCAAACATTCGATGTCGAGATTTCAACGGGAATACATACTCCGAGGCCTCCTGAAAAAAAAAATCATTTTTAAAAAGCAGTCTGTGTGCCTATGTGTCTGTGAATAGCATAACCAAAAACGAAATGTTCGATAAATACCAAGCTTGTATTTAAATTCAGTATCTTCCAAAGATGCGACGAGTTTCAAGAACCTTCCCACACCAAACTACCTTAGTTTCATGGACAATTTTTTAATTTCTTTTATTTTCTCAAATTTAATTAAAAAGCCATATAATTACGATATTTACATGACAAATAAACGTATATCTTGAATTTTCCGCGAATAACCTTGAAGTCTTCTTCTTCATTCGGAATTAATTCTGTAGAATTGTGTATAATGGATAAACCATAAGAAAAAGACAAAACCTTACTTCACAAAATACTATGACTGTTGATTTTCCACTGTCACTTCACTCAGTTATTACTGCCCCTTTACTAATGTGATCTAGTTCAATTTTCACTGCAAACTCACTTAGTTCTCACTTCACTGTCTTTGCGACGTAATGAAATTCCCGCGACGCAACCTCGTTCGGATGGTTCATCCGCTGGAGAGTCGAACACGTCTCTTAATCCCTCATAGTAGCAACATTCACTGTATGTCACAACTATCGTCGCAACCTCACTCGGAGAACGCACTGAATAGTCGATACTTTATATCGCAACAGAAACACACCCACTCACTTATTAACTCCTTAGCGTCCCACTCTATATTGGGCGTGAAAGTCTGGAAATTTTGTTCAGAGGCCTCTTTATCAGGCTTGAAGTTCTTTTATGTGTCATAAATCTACAACATGGGACCACCGGCTTTAGTTCCCTTCCGAAGGAAGCCATGCTAAGGATTTTTTACGCCCGAGAAAATCCATCGTCCTCCGCCGGGTTTGAACCCGCGACCTTGGGAACTAGAAACTAGCTCATATACCAGCTGGAATCTTCTACAGAGTTCCAGAATGTTCGAGAAGCGGGTAGAAGCGTAACTTCCAGAAGATTCTGTTATCTCTCGTTAGCGTCCCTGGTGTTTATGCTGGGCGAGATCACTTACCAGTCCGACCGTCGGTGGTCGGCACCTTCCACCGATAACCGAGGCCCATAGCGTGTCACAATATGTAGAGGTTTTTAAAACACAGTTTATTTAAAATAATTTTTGTTTGTGGTCTCAAGCGTTTCTGAGATATCCATTGTAATTGGTTTGATTTTTCAGTACTTTTTTAAAGTCCTGTCGTTACTCACTTGTTTCTTGCGATGTCATGATTAGAGCATGAAATTTTAAGGTCAGCATATAGCGACCTGCTTATAAACACCTGCCTATCGGTTCCGTGTCCTCTATTCCCCTTGCATCTACAACGAAATGTGTAACGAAACTATTTCTGCAAAGGACTATCTGGATTAACATGGAGTAGATAACGAATACGTTTTCGAAAGAATAGTTTGTATAAGCTATATAAAATAAACGGTAGTGGGCAGAGAAAGCCATGTGAATGTAACATATAAAATTGTTTTGCTTTTATTTTGGATTTCGCTCTTTACACAAAAAATTGTCCCAGTTTATATGTGTAGTATTTATGCTGTTACTTGTGCCCTGCATTGAGTATTTATATAGATTTTATTCATTAAATATTTGTAATAAATGTTACGTACTTGTGAACTTAAGCCTCAATCTCAGAAACTCTTATTACATTACCTGTGAGAAAATTTTCCCTAATTAACTGATGCGAAAGAGAAAGAGGGTTCTCACAGGCTCGGAAGCTGTAGAGAGACCATCTGTTCCATGAAATTCTATACCTTGGCGATAACGCTGCTCAGAAAACTCTAGCTGTATTTATTCTCAGCTTCAAAGCACCAACTTAAGAGTTTCTCTCGTGGTACGGAAGTTGACTGTAACATGTTTTACGTTTTCTGTCGCTTGCTTAAGATAGATAACGTTCGAATAAGAAGTTCAACACTGAAACGTCGCTGGAAATACGCTTTGAGGTTGCCTGAATCCGCAAAAATGAATTTGCAGAAAAAAGTTAGTGAGGGTCTGTGAGTGTGTGTGTGTGTGTGTGTGTGTGAGAGAGAGAGAGAGAGAGAGAGAGAGAGAGAGAGAGAGACAGACAGACAGAGAATGAATCTATCTGTAAACAGCAAGTCTCAAAGACAAAACGTCGGATAAACACTAAATTCCATACTTAATTCGGACAGGAGCGAAGAAGCTCAAGGAATTTCCCCACCACAAAACTTGTTCACACCTTTTATTGTTTATTTTCTCAATAATGATACAAACGAGTCATAGTTTTGAGCTATTTCCATGTATATTTTGATGTTCTGTAAATAGTCCATAAAGTTCTCTACTTTCTTAATGGAATTTTTGGACAGCAACTTTGGTTTCAAGTCCAATTACATAGTAATTAACCTTTGTATTTGTATATGTTTAATATTTCGACTTGGTTTGATTAGGTTTTACTTTTCATTGTCATTTTACATGATTAATTTCTCATGGCACTCGTATTATCTATTCACAATACAAATCGTCATACTTCAATTTATCACAATTCGTTTTAGAGAAAGGTGTACGTTATATTGGCAGCTTTCTTTGATCTAAAACGTTACTCTTTTATCTAACCTACATAAGATGAAATGGCGGGAAATTATGAATTCAGAAGAGGCTGAAATGGAAGTGAAATTACAGAAGCAGCAGAAAGAATTACACTAGAAGTACGTTACCCAAAAAAATCCAGAAAGCAATATGATATAGCATTTAATCGCTTCAGTGGCTAGTGCAAGGCAAAACATGGTGGAAATAGTTTCACTGAAAATGACTGCTAGGGAATCGACAAAACATCAAAATAACTTACATCTTGCTTTTTTAACGTCATTTCTCTTGTTTCAAGAACGTGTTCTAAACATAATCTCTTGTTAGTTTCAGGAATCAATATAATATTATTGATATTTTACAAATTCGAGCGTTGTGTAAAAAATAGTATACGCCACACGTGTTAAAAGTGGTTTTAAACCCTACTTTTACCCCTTGTATCATAATCTACTATTATATAAATGGGAGATTGCGATATATAAAGAAACCTTACTAAAGGAAAATATATTGTTAAAATATACACCTTATATCAAATAAAAAAAACATAAACCATTAACGAAATGTTAGCTGAAGTTCCTTTAATGTTATCTTCATTTAAAACAGTGCACTTTGAAATCTAAAGTAGTCGTTCTTTTATTTCCTATACGTGTTGTTTCAGCTTACGCGGTTAATATTACGATAGTTTTACCTAAACCGTTTTTGGTGAATATACTCGTGTGTACATCACGAGTAACGCGAAGTAGAAAAATAATATTTTATACGAATTTACTCCAACGTATGGTATCGAAAATTTTGTGTATGCTGCAGACTATACTCCTGTTTATACATGTCCATGCGATCTTACATGCAAACAGTTATATTTTGTTTTTTATGTAGATTTTTGTGTTAAGAGCACCAGGAAGTATGACTTGTCTACATAAGGCTACGTTTTTCAACGTAATAATATTAGCTAACACGTTTTACTATTACTATATGCAGCTATCTCACTAGGAAGTTCCATGCATACAGGATGAATCACCTGAACCTATTTACTACTGGGAATATTACTGGCACTACTAATGCAATGTTTTCACAGAATTGAATTCTAGGCAAGGGCGACTACAGATCTGGGTCATAGAATGATTCCAGCAATACTTACAATTTTTCAAATGGAATAATGGCTATTGATTTCACGAATCTAAAATAGATAAAATTATAAGGATAATATTTTTATTCCCTGTGCCATCTACCTATAGCAGATAGAGGATGTATTGTATTCCTTTCAAAAATTCTATACCAAAATTTCACAATGTTTTGAGACCCCTAAATCCAAAAAATACATTTTAGAAAAGTCCGTCCGTGCGCGCGCGCGCAGAATGTAATGTTGGATAAATACCAAAACCTGATGCATAAGTTTAGCATTTTCCAAGTATGGGACAGAAAAATTTTCAAGAATCAATCCATAGTACTTTACATGGACAATTTTTACTATAGTAAGTAGGGGAAGTATTGTATTCCACCCAAAAATTCGATACCCAGATTTCACCGGAAATACATGTTTTGAGACCCCCTGAATCCAAAAAAGTATTTTTGGAAACATGTCCGTGTGTGTATGTCTATGTATGTGTGTGTGTCTGTGTGTCTGTGTGTCTGTCTGTGAACAGCATAACTCAGAAACGAACAGTTGGATAAACACCAAACTTGGTATTTAAGTTCAGTATCTTCCAGAGATGTGACATGAAGGTTTTCAAGAAAATCCCCCCACCCCAGATTACCCTTTACATGGAAGATTTTTCGAAAATTTTAATTTTCTCAAAAATGGCTCTAACGATTTTGATTAAAATATCATATGTTTAAGATATTTTCATGATAAATGAAATGTATATCTTGAATTTTCTGGGAATGTCTCCAAAAGTATTCTTCATTGTGAACGACTTTTGCATAACTGGTAAACCATAAGAGATAGACAAAATTTTACTGCACAAAAAATGTAGATCGCGTTGTCATATACATTTTTACTTTCTCTACTACGTATAGTAAGTAGGGGAAGTATTGCATTCCACCCAAAAATTCGATACCGAGATTTCACCGGAAATACATGTTTTGAGAATCACTGAATCCAAAAAAAGCATTTTTGGAAACATGTCCGTGTGTGTGTCTGTCTGTGTGTCTGTGTGTCTGTGTGTCTGTCTGTCTGTGTGTCTGTGTGTCTGTGTGTCTGTGAACAGCATAACTCAAAAACGAACAGTCGGATAAACACCAAACTTGGTATTTAGGTTCAGTATCTTCCAGAGATGCGACACGAAGGTTTTCAAGAAAATCCCCCCACCCCAGACTACCCTTTACATGGAACATTTTTCGAAAATTTCAATTTTCTCAAAAACGGCTCTAACGATTTTTATTAAAATATCATATGTTTAAGATATTGTCATGACAAATAAAATGTATATCTCGAATTTTCTGGGAATGTCTCCAAAAATATTCTTCATTGTGAACGACTTTTGCATAACTGGTAAACCATAAGAGATAGACAAACTTTTACTACACAAAAAATGTAGATCGCGTTAAAATACACAACTTATGTCATATACATTTCTTTTGTTGAGTGAACCGTTTTCGAGATATTGCTTGTTATTTCCTTAAATTTTCCAATACTTATACTTTTTCTCAAATTCGTTATTCATTTTTACTTTCTCTACTACGTATAGTAAGTAGGGGAAGTATTGCATTCCACCCAAAAATTCGATACCGAGATTTCACCGGAAATACATGTTTTGAGACCTCCTGAATCCAAAAAAAGCATTTTTGGAAACATGTCCGTGTGTGTGTCTGTGTGTCTGTGTGTGTGTGTGTCTGTGTGTGTGTGTCTGTGTGTGTGTGAACAGCATAACTCAAAAACGAACAGTCGGATAAACACCAAACTTGGTATTTAGGTTCAGTATCTTCCAGAGATGCGACACGAAGGTTTTCAAGAAAATCCCCCCACCCCAGACTACCCTTTACATGGAACATTTTTCGAAAATTTTAATTTTCTCAAAAATGGCTCTAACGATTTTGTTTAAAATATCATATGTTTAAGATAATGCCATGAGAAATGAAATGTATATCTCGAATTTTCTGGGAATGTCTCCAAAAGTATTCTTCATTGTGAACGACTTTTGCATAACTGGTAAACCATAAGAGATAGACAAAATTTTACTACACAAAAAATGTTGATCTCGTTAAAATACACAACTTATGTTATATACATTTCTTTTGTTGAGTGAACCGTTTTCGAGATATTGCTTGTTATTCCCTTAAATTTTCCAATACTTATACTTTTTCTCAAATTCGTTATTCATTTTTACTTTCTCTACTACGTATAGTAAGTAGGGGAAGTATTGCATTCCGCCCAAAAATTCGATACCGAGATTTCACCGGAAATACATGTTTTGAGACCTCCTGAATCCAAAAAAAGCATTTTTGGAAACATGTCCGTGTGTGTGTCTGTGTGTCTGTGTGTGTGTGTGTCTGTGTGTGTGTGTGTCTGTGTGTGTGTGAACAGCATAACTCAAAAACGAACAGTCGGATAAACACCAAACTTGGTATTTAGGTTCAGTATCTTCCAGAGATGCGACACGAAGGTTTTCAGGAAAATCCCCCCACCCCAGACTACCCTTTACATGGAACATTTTTCGAAAATTTTAATTTTCTCAAAAATGGCTCTAACGATTTTGTTTAAAATATCATATGTTTAAGATAATGCCATGAGAAATGAAATGTATATCTCGAATTTTCTGGGAATGTCTCCAAAAGTATTCTTCATTGTGAACGACTTTTGCATAACTGGTAAACCATAAGAGATAGACAAAATTTTACTACACAAAAAATGTTGATCTCGTTAAAATACACAACTTATGTTATATACATTTCTTTTGTTGAGTGAACCGTTTTCGAGATATTGCTTGTTATTCCCTTAAATTTTCCAATACTTATACTTTTTCTCAAATTCGTTATTCATTTTTTTATGTCCTGGACTTGCAAAGAGAATGGAATTCGACACATAGCAACCAGCGTTAAAATATTTGACCATCGCTTAAAAGCTACCATATTCCCCTTGCATCTACAAGAAAATTAGCAATAAGATTGACATCTCGATATCTCGATTAACATAAAGCATATGGAGAATAGGCGTTTGTAAAAATAGATTGTACAAGAGTAGAGAAAGTCATGTGAGTGTAACACATCAGATTTTTTTATGTCCTGGACTTGCAAAGAGAATGGAATTCGACACATAGCAACCAGCGTTAAAATATTTGACCATCGCTTAAAAGCTACCATATTCCCCTTGCATCTACAAGAAAATTAGCAATAAGATTGACATCCCGATATCTCGATTAACATAAAGCATATGGAGAATAGGCGTTTGTAAAAATAGATTGTACAAGAGTAGAGAAAGTCATGTGAGTGTAACACATCAGATTTTTTTATGTCCTGAAAATGCAAAGAGAATGGAATTCGCCACATAGCAACCAGCGTTAAAATATTTGACTATCGCTTAAAAGCTACCATATTCCCCTTGCATCTACAAGAAAATTACCAATAAGATTGACATCTCGATATCTCGATAACATGAAGCATATGGAGAATAAGCGTTTGTAAAATTAGATTGTACAAGAGTAGAGAAAGTCATGTGAGTGTAACACATCAGATTTTTTTATGTCCTGGACATGCAAAGAGAATGGAATGCGCCACATAGCAACCAGCGTTAAAATATTTGACTATCGCTTAAAATTTAGCATATTCCCCTTGCATCTACAAGAAAATTACCAATAAGATTGACATCTCGATATCTCGATTAACATGAAGCATATGGAGAATAAGCGTTTGTAAAAATAGTTTGTACAAGAGTAGAGAAAGTCATGTGAGTGTAACACATCAGATTTTTTTTTTTGAGTGAACCATTTTCGAGATATTGCTTGTTATTCCCTTAAATTTTTCAATACTTATTTTCTCAAATGGGAATTCGTTATTCATTTTTTTGTCTTGGATATGCAAAGAGTATTAACATGTGGCAAAGGGAATGATCCTGCACCTAGCAACCAGCTATTAAGAGATATGTCTATGCTTAAAGGCTACTGTATTTCTATATTGCCCTTGTAAATATATATTCCCCTTACATCTACAAGAAGATTAGCAATAAGATAGAGTTTGCAAATGTTTATCTCGATTAACATGAACTAGATGGAGAATAAGCGTTTGTAAAAATACTTTGTACAAGAGTAGAGAAAGTCATGTGAGTGTAACACATCAGATTTTTCGTTATTCTTCATTTTCTCAAAAGTGACTAATGATTTTGATTAAGACACCATTTAAATATATATTTTATTTTTACACACACATATATATAATGTGTGTATGTAATAAAAGGTATATTCTAAATTTTCTGTGAATAGTTTGTAAAGTCCTCTCTGCTTTCTGAATGGATTTTCTATAATTTTGTATAACTGGTAGTTATAAGAGATGGATAAAACTTACTTCGCAATAAATAAAGATCTTGCTAATACACTCAGTTTATTTCAAATAAATGTTTTGATGGCTTTAATCGCTCCTATTAGTTTGAGCTTTCCTATACCGGATCATTAATTGTTTGAAGTGCCAAATCGCCATTCTTTTGTATCTTGTGGTGTAACGCAAATAGTATGAAATTTCAAAGCCAGGATATAGCGGCCCACGTTTTAAAATGTTGATTACTTTTCAATCTGCTGTATCCCTCTTATACCTACAATGAAATATGTAATGAAGTTATTTCTGTAAAGGTTTTTTTTTTTCTCACCTAATATACCCAAACGACTTATTTAAAATTTAGGCAGCTTAGAAATACAGAGCAGTTTGTTCCATTTACGGTATGAATTGTCTCATAAAACCACAACATTAAATTTCGTTCCATTGTGTAGAATTCTGGCAACTATTTCTTAAAACAGTTGTCCAATTATGTAACTACTATAAGGTAAGTTGTCTCACAGCGGCCGCAGGAGTTTAACTTTCTCCACAGTGCTAAATGCTGTTTCAAATATTTAAAATACAGAGTGAGCCAAAAGACTCCGAACAGCCTGCGCGGTGTTTTTCCTGTTCGCGTCCTCGGCGCTCGTTGTCGTCTGCTGCTTATCATAGACAGGGGCGGATGAAACCATACATTTTAAAACTACTTTTAAAGGCCTTACTTACCAACTTTATGAAAGGAAATGCTGAAACTGGCCACCGTCGTTGTCCATACATTTTTGGCATCTCTTTAGCAGACTATCCATCATGGAATTTTGGGGGGAAATTTTCCAAACGATGACCGATGTCGTCTAATGTTTCTTCGGTAAGAACCTAACGGTGTCTTTTAGATTTCTTAGCCTGAACACTTCCTGTGGCCTGAAATTTACTGTAAAGTTCATGGATTGTTGTACGGCCTGGAACTTTTCCACCTGGAAATCTTTCTGTAAATCGTACTTTCACTTGGCGAACTGACCGAGTTAACACATACGAATCATAAATAAATACACGCTGTGCAGTAGAAAACATATACTGAGCCGTAATATACTTTGTGACTAAGTACAGGACAAAATAATAAATAACTGGTAATATCTGAACTACATCACATCACCTCAAAACTGCACTTCACACTGCACAGAAAGCTACAACAGCGTGACTTTGTAGCAGCAGTGCGTTATCATGTTTTTATAATATTTCCACACGCCCAGGGGAAAAACACCGTGCAGCCGGTAATATTGTTCATAAAATACCTCTCCGGGGTAACTTAAAACATAAAGTGTACAAGACAAACCCACACACCCTGGAAGAATTAAAACAAAATATCCGCCAGAAAATTTCTCAACGTGAACTACGGCGAGTGATGAATAGTTTGCTAAAGAGGTGTCAAATGTATGGACAACGACGGTGGACAAGTTTCAGCATCTCCTTTCGTAAAGTTGGTAAGTAAAGCCTTTAAAAGTAGTTTTAAAAATGTTCTATGGTTTCATCCGCGCCTTTCTATGATACGGCAGACGACAACGAGCGCCGAGGATGCGGACAGGAAAAACACCGCTCAGGCAGTTCGGAGTTTTTGGCTCACTCTGTAATATCCGATGCTTTACACTCGCATAACTTTCTCTACCCATGACAACTTTCCATATAATATTCGTATAAAAATGGTTCTTCTATTCACATTATGTTACATTTTGACTGGAAACAATCTAAAATTAAGTTAAACGGACTTTAATACATGCACAACACATGTATATGTGGTGTGGGGGTAGCGTGTCTGCCTCACACTCCAAGTTCTCGAGTTCGAATCTCGGCTAGAGTGAGTTACCCGGATTTCCGGGGTTTTCCCTTATCCTGAAAAGATGAATGTCGCGTAACTCTTAAGCTCTAAAGACACTGGCTCATTCGAGTTATCGTTTCAACCATTTCATTCGTCCGATATGATCCACCCGGTTAAAGGATGTTAAAAGAAAGAAGGAAAGGAAAAAATGTCATATATCAAAAGTTGGTTAATAATTAACAACCCGTACGGGAGAAAATGATCGCGTCAGATGCTTTGTGGATGGTAAAAGTCACAAGTCTAACTAAAAATATTCGAAAACGGCTAAAGCTCTAATAAAAGAGAAAGTTATTTGACAAAAATTGTATATTTCACTGAGCTTTACATTTTTTGTCTATCTCTCGTGGTTTAGGTATTAGTCATACAAAATTATACAAAAGTTATTAGCATGAAGAGAAGTTCACGGCTATTCACAAGAAACTCAAGATATATATTTACTAAATTTCTTCAATATGTGGCGTTTTAGTCGAAAACTTCTCTACAATCTTTTAAAATGAAAAATAACGACAAATTTTTTATGTAATGGGTAGTTTGTGTCTGGAGAATATTTTTAAAATTATTTGTATGCTTAAACAGTCCGGCTCAAATAATAAATTTGATATTCATACAACTTTTCATTTTTGAGTTACGCTGTTCACAGATTCACGTACACACCGACCTTATATAAAATGCTTTTTACTTTCTCTACTACGTAGCGTAAGTAGGGGAAGTATTGTATTCCATCCAAAAATTCGGTACCGATATTTCACCGAAAATACATGTTTTGAAGCCCCCTGAATCCAAAAAAAAAAGCATTTTTCGAAACATGTCCGTGGGTGTGTCTGTGAACAGCATAACTCAGAAACGAACAGTCGGATAAACACCAAACTTGGTATTTAGGTTCAGTATCTTCCAGAGATGCGACACAAAGGTTTTCAAGAAAATCCCCCCACCCCAGATTACCCCTTACATGGAACATTTTTCGAAAATGTTAATTTTTTCAAAAACGGCTCTAACGATTTTGATTAAAATATCATATGTTTAAGACATTTTCATTACAAATGAAATGTATATCTTGAATTTTCTGGGAATGTCTCCAAAAGTATTCTTCATTGTGAACGACTTTTGCATAACTGGTAAACCATAAGAGATAGACAAAATTTTACTACACAAAAAATGTAGATCGCCTTAAAATACACAATTTGTCATATACTTTTTTTTGTTGAGTGAACCATTTTCGAGATATTGCTTGTTATTCCCTTAAATTTTCCAATACTTATACTTTTTCTCAAATTCGTTATTCTTTTTTTTTGTCCTGGCAATGTAAAGAGAATGGAATACTCCACATAGCAACCAGCTCTTAAAATATTTGGCTATAGCTTAAAGCCTAACAATTCCCCTTGCACCTACAAGAAAATTAGCAATAAGATTAACATCTCGATTAACATGAAGCATATGGAGAATAAGCGTTTGTAAAAATAGTTTGCACAAGAGTAGAGAAAGTCATGTGAGTGTAGCACATCAGATTTTTTTGTTCAGTGCACCTCAAAATGCGTATTTCTGGTGCAATCTCGATATCGAATTGTATGCTGGAATACAATACTTCCTCTACTTAGTATAGGTAAGTGGTAAAGAACGTAAAAAGGGATTTATAGAAGGTATGCGAAAATCAGTCTAAACAAGTCGATAGGTTAAACAAATAAAAATCATTATTAATAACAAACAAATAAATAAAGGAATTAATAAGCGCGGTTATATAACTAGTCTGGTGTATATATATTCACGCTCTTGATACTCAAAACCTTGGACCTCATCTTGGACCTTATTTCTTCAAGTTAATGCTTCAATCTTTTACAAGGCCGACAAGATACCACTCATTCGTAGTCTTGATTTGTAATAATTGTATGCCAACCCCGGTAACTTGTCTTTATTCACTCTCTGTGCGTGTTTTGTCAATGTGTTACATGCAAGACTGTCTACTAAATTATCGCAAATATATGAAAACTATATCATGTACAAGGCTGTTCTATCAAAGCCGATCTAACAAAGAAAACACAAAAAATTTGGGGAAAAAAACATATTTATTTCTCTACATAGCCTCCTTTCAGCTCGATACACTTTTCCCAGCGATGTTAAATAGCTTCGATATCCTGTTTGTACTGAGAACAGTCGAGTTCTGCAAAATAGCCAACTGCAAACTCCACCTCTTCAATGTTGGCAAATCGTTTACCACCAAGCCATTTCTTCAACTTGGAAATAGAAAAAAACCAGAGGGGGCTAAATCAGGCGAATGAGGTGCATGAGGAACCAATTTGAACTTTAACTCATTGATTTTGGCCATGGCGATAATGGATCTGTGAACTGGTGCATTGTCTTGATGAAACAAAAGTTTCTCTTCCACTAAATGCGGCCGTTTTTGCTTGATTTCATCATTCAAATGCTGCAATAAGTTTGCATAATACTCGCCATTGATTACTTTTCCTTTATGAAGATAATCAATGAAAATTATTCCACACACATTCCAAAAACTGACGCCATGACCTTGCCTGCAAATGGAACTGTCTCACCTTCTTTGGAGCTTATTCTCCCCTTTCAATCCACTGTTTTGACTGTTCCTTCGTCTCAGGTGTGAAGTGATGGACCCATGTTTCATCCATGGTTATGAATCGACACAAAAACTTGGCTTTATTGCAGCAAACACTCGACTGAAGCATCTTCACGATGCTGCTTTTGTTCCACTGTGAGCAAACGCGGCACCCATCTTGCGCATAGCTTTCTCATGTCCAAATTTTCAGTTAGTATGCGTTGTACAACACTTTTTGAAATGCCTACAATGTCTGCTAGCTCGCGCATCTCAAGTCGACGGTCATACAAAACCATTTTGTGGAATTTTCTAGCGTGGTCCCCTCATTTGGTCGACCACTGCTATGTTCATCTTGGCAGCTCGTACGACCTCGCTTAAACTCTGCCACCCAATATTTTACTGTTGTAAACGAAGGAGCAGACTTCCCCAAAGTAGAATCTAGCTCAGCTTTAATATTAGTATGACTAAGACCTTTCAAATGAAACTATTGTGTCACATAACGATGACCAGTTTTATCCATTTTACAAATTCTCTGAGAGAGGTCAGTATTAATGGCTGTCAAACAATTACTAAACAACGTAGCATCGTCAAACTTCATACTTAAGCTTTATAAGGGTGGTATTTTCTACCACAGTCATTTGTTTGAAACAACAACCACTATCTATGCATCAGATCGGGCACTTCTGGGACTGCCCTCGTACATTAGAATTTCAAAATGTTTGGGTACACATAAACGAAATAAACGTAACACCACTTTCTTACAAAACATTTTGGGACTAATAAGTAATAAATAGTTTATTTAAACTCAGGAATATAAAATGATTAGTGAATATTTAGAGATATTAGTTTTCTGAACGGAAGAACATTTCAAAATGCTAGAACACTCTTAAAACTGGTCTTTCTCATTCGTAGTATCGGTCATACCATTGCAATTAAATTGAGTCCGACTCCGCCGGGATGACAGAAGTGTCTTTAGTCTTACAACCTCATAATTCGGCCACAAGTCAGTCAGTCTTGCTGGGGAAGAACAACATTCTGGATTTCAAAATAACGTGGGCGGAGCTTGAAAAATCTGAAGTGTAACAGTCACAGGAATTTCTCCAACCATTACTATTACTATTTATTTGATTTTGCTGAAGGAGGATCAGAATTAGTTTCAGGTTTTAATGTTGAATATGGAAGAGGAGGTTTTGCTTTAATTTTTTGGGTGTATATTCTAGAATTTTATTTATTTTTAAAAATAATGATAAATAAATAAAATAAGAAGTTAAAAAATTATTCAATTTAATATTCACAGATTCATACCTATTGTAATTGAAAGCACCTTAACTAATAATTCCTCAAAATTAATAATAAAAAATTTAGAGAATATAATTTATTTAATATTTAGATATATGAATATTTTATTTTTTTAACTTTAAAGGGGGAAACCTTTTTGAAGTATTTTATAATAAATTATTGTTGAAGGGTTATATAAATTTAGAATTTGTTATTAATTTAAGGATGTTACAATTTAACTCTTATTTTAATGAGGAGTTTTTATTATTGTTTAAATTGTATATTAAAATGTTAAATTAATTGAAAAGTTTAAGAAAATATGATTTAATTAATAGATTAGGTTCTCCACCACTAACCTATTATAGTAAGCAGGGGAAGTTTTGAATTCTAACCAAAAATTTGATATCGATATTTTTCCGAAAAGACACAGTTGTCTCTTTGTGTTTATGTGACCCCTGGGAGGAATGGGTGTAGCGAGATGCGAAGGACGATAGTTCACGCTGGCAAGAATGGGTCCCTAACGTTTTCAGAGTGACACCAATTCTGACGCCTGCGCAAACCTGTCTGAGCCATCTTCAACTTGGGGATTACCGGTAAAACGAGCAGCCTCTCCACAGGTAGGGACCTAGCCGACCATTCAAGCGCCAGGAAGAAATCGTTTACACAGCGCAACTCCATCTCTCCGCACCAATTGCCGTGCCCTGGTCCTGCAAGCCTGACAGAAAATTACGGACAGGAAATTCATGGTAGAAGGGGAACCTCCCCTGATTCTCCTGAGAAAAGCACGAAAAAAGCTCAAGGTCAGAGTGCTCGGTCCGACAGGATGCAAACTTGGAATCTCCCGAATGTGAGCCTCACACGTTACCTCGAAACCATCTCGCTCGTGGTCGTTGCGATATTCTATTACTCTTTCCTTTCATTTCGAGAAGAGCGCGAACTGTAGCACTTGTTTAATTCAATAACTCTGGAATTAACCCAGTATTTTATTTTATACAAAAGAGCATTAACATATTAACTAAATGTTAACTGAAGTAACAAGTTCAAAACCATTGAAGATAATAACTCATCAAAGAATACATTGGAAGAATGTGTAATAATCTATCCAAAGGGCATTCAGTTATGGTATTAGCTTACTGGGGAATGTTTGTATTGGATGCCCAAATACCTACTTCACAGCATAAATCCTCGGAAACAGAATGCTGTAGTCAGTGGCCTTAGCTTAGGTTCTCTGTCAGACATTCCAGTTTGAGCCAGCTGTCCAACTCGACATCATGAGGTTTCTTTCGAGCGGATGTAGCCTTCAAATCACAGATTGGCATGCCTCATCTATCATGGCATCTCCCAGAATTCTCAGATGCTGTTGATTTGGATGTGGATTGCCTTCCATGGACCGCCCTAACTTTTATGTCTAGACTTGGATCCATCGCCACACTATGCCTATGTTGGCCAATTCTTTGGGATACATTTGATTTCCCACATGATCATTATACACCCATAATTCATTGCGATTAAATGAGTAGAGTCCAGTGGCGTAGCTTGATACTGTGTTCTGGGTATACTAGATTTTAAAAATTGAATTTATAATTTTTTAAATTATGCACAAATTCCCATACATTAGTGTTTCATAAAATAGTGTGAATTCTCCATATTAATTCTATTATTATTATTATTATTATTATTATTATTAGTAGTAGTAGTAGTAGTAGTAGTAGTAGTAGTAGTAGTAGTAGTAGTAGTAGTAGTAGTTGTTGTTGTTGTTGTTGTTGTTTTAGTAGTTATTAGCATCACTACTAATTGCTGGAATTGACTGAACATACATTTTAAACTAAACTAGATTATAAAAATATAGCGTTAGGTTTAACTTTACAAAATGCTGATAAACCATTGTATGATTGTACGAGGGGTGTTCAAATGAAAAGGTACGAAACGTCTTAACAACCAAACCGGTTGAAATTTGAATATGCCGCTTTGGGATAACGTAGTGCGACATCTAGGGACGCGAATGTAGTGTCCGGCCTGGTTATGCCCATGACGCAGGAGAGAAGCAGACAGTTGTGTGTTCCGTCCAATTGACGCGGCAGTGCGTGAGAGGACATCATGGTGTTCAGCTTGCAAAATTCGACGATTGAGGAACAGCGAGGTGTTATCCGATTTCTGACTGCGGAAGGTGTTACACTGGCCGATATTCATCGCCGGATGATGGCCGTATACGGGGGAGACTGTGTGTCCGACAAGTCAGTGAGAAAGTGGAGTGCCTGTTTTCGTGAAGGCCGGGAGTGTTTGAGTGATGACCCGAGACCAGGCCAGGCAAGCACGAGCAGCTTGAGCATTCGCCTACAGCCGGACATGTCGCCCTGTGACTTCCATCTGTTTGGTCCGCTAAAAAAACATCTCAAAGGGAAGCACTTCAACTCGGACGACGAACTGAAGGACACAGTAAGAAACTAGCTCTTGTCACAGCCACGGGAATTCTGGGAACAGGGAATCCTTCGGCTCGTTAAACAGTGGGATAGTTGTGCTCAGGCCTCTGGTGATTACTTTGAATAAAGACTTCAATTATACCCACAGTGTCGTTTCGTACCTTTTCATTTGAACACCCCTCGTAAATCATGAAAACAATGTAGGTACTCACTTAGATTTTCTTGTGTATAAGTTCCAGTCGGCGATTTTTACTCAAGCTTTCCTTTCAATGTTTTTAATATTTGATATTCCTTCAACACTCCATTCCTTTTGCCCGCCAAAAAGCAAACATACGAAGCAATACACATTGTTATGAATGTAATTGCCGGTTAACCAATTAAATTTACTGTACCAGGATGTTTGAAATGTCCCTTTTTGGGTTCTTTTCCTAGAAGACAATGCCAAGCTTAGAAATTGGCCTTTTGCCTTTATGTTCACACTTTTTATCATAAGAGAGTCGAAAACTGAGTTTTATACAAGTAACTCATTAAATCGATGGATTGTCCATATTTCTAAATTCAAAATATAACACGCACAATGAAAAGAATACACAGGTTTACGTAAAATTAACACTTTATGCTGCACGGCTGCCCGCACATAATGCTGGTTCACCAATATCTGAGTAATGAAGTGTTTATGTTACACTGCCTTGCCCTACCCTTGTCTCCAAACCCTGTTGTCCTGTTGCCGGACTTCCGAGAGAGCAGGTACACAGAGACTAAACACCTCACTAAACGTGGTAGTCTCTGCTGCTGCCTTTGTGCCCTTAATGCACAACAAAATATAGGCATGTCTTCCTACAACGAGACGTCAAAATTTAGTGAGAAAAGCTATATAAGTCCACTCTTGATGAGACTTGCACTCGCTCAGCCATCCCAGGCGCTACTCGACCTTGCTGCCGCATCATGAGATTTCGAAGCTACCTAAGTACGCAGCACTACAATATGACACGAAGTAGCAATAGGGGTTGGGGCATTGGGGTAAGCAGCGGTGAAGGTGATTGTATTAATTAGTTTTTCATCACTTGTTTGAAGCTGTCTTTGTTTATATGTTTAAAAATTTACTTAGTTTCTTGGGAATTTATTTAGGTAGACTCAGTCTCGGAGTCTACCCTTATGCTACGCCACTGGTAGAGCCATTTGGGTTGCACTTTAAATGAAAATCAATAAGTACATCGCTAGTGTGCTTATTTCACTGTAAGATCTGCACAAGAACACACCTTTGCTTATGTTTGCATGATAGACATGGCAAGACAAAAACCTTAGGCTGCGGGTGTCGCATCGTGCTACGCTCACTAGTAATCTTGAAATATATTTATTAAATTCACCAGATTTAGTGAATACCGTAATTAATAAGCGACTGCTATTCACAATAACCGAATTATACGTAATAACATGCGTCACGCTTTTCTCTTCCACCCACAATAACGGTGCAAAGACGCTTTCTCTTGCCGTCACCCATAACAGATTAATTTGACAATCTAATCTAGCGTGTTTGAAACTTAAATTACCCCTACATTTTAACTGCACTTCAAGTATGCAGTAGGAAGTGGATGGTGAAGATGTCTAGCGGTTTGCTTTGACTGGGCGTTTAAGCACTGATTATTTACTTTTATCCTTCTAAAGGTTATATAGAAAATATCAGTTTGGCACACAGCAATTAATATTCGTGTTTTCTACTGCCTGAACTTTAGGCATCTTCCCCATAGTTGAAATAATAAGCCAAATACAATTATTATTACGAGGACGGATTGATAAGTCCATGACTTTGACGAGAGACAGCGTTCTAATTACAGGTTTCTTGTTTGCACCCAAGTCTTACATCTATTCTGGGTATAATCGCAGAAATTCGTCACTTGTTTCTTAGAACATTGTTGAGCGCGTCTAAAACAAGCAGATGTGTGTTGCTTCGTGGAAAATGGAGAAAAGTGAATTTCGTGTTCTGATAAAGCGCTACTTTTTGCGTGGTAAGATGGTGAAGGAAACGGAAGAAAAGTTGAGCAAGTATTATAGGGACTCTGCTCCATCACATGGCATGGTTCACAGAATTTCGATGTGGCCGTAGGAGCACAAGAGATGCCGTGCGCGCAGGAAGGCCGGTTGAGGTCACAACAGAAGAAATGATGAACAAAGTTCACGATATTGTGTTGGAAGACCGCTGAGTGAAAACCCGTGAGATAGCCAAGACCGTAAACATCTCGAGTGAACGGGAGTATAACATTCTGCACGAATTTTTTGCTATGAGAAAGCTTCAGTAAGATGGGTGCCGCGACTGCTCACAGTTGAGAACAAGCGGAATCGTGTAACCATTTCACAGGGATGTTTGAACATGTTCCAACGCAACCCAAATGAGTTTTTGCGGCGTTATATCACGGTTGATGAAACTTGGATCCACTACTATCAACCTGAAACCAAACAACAATCAAAGCAGTGGATTTCTTTCGGCGAACCTGCTCCAAAGTAAGCGAAAATCATGGCAGCAGTCTTTTGGGATTTACAAGGGGTGATAGACATCCACTAACTGGAAAAGAGCAAAACGATCACAGGTTCATATTATGCGGCAATGCTGGATCAGTTTCACAAAGAATTGTTAAAGAAACGACCCCATTTGGTGAAGGAAAAGGCTCTTTTTCACCAGGATAATGCACCCGCACACAAATCAGGCATTGCCATCGCAAAATTTATGGAATTTGGCTACGAACTGTTACCTCACCCACCATATTCTCCAGATTTGGCTCCGAGCGACTTCTTCCTTTCGCAAACCCGAAAAAGTGGTTCGTTGGGAAGAAATTCACGTCCAGTGAACACATCATGTCAGAAACAACCTCATATTTTGCAGACTTCAAAAATCATATTTTTGGAAGGGTTAAAAAAATGGAGAAACGTTGGACAACATGTATTGAATTGAAAGGAGACTGCTGGGAAATAAAATTGATTTTTTGGAAAAAAATTGTTATTTTCTTTAAAAAGTAACTGAGTTATCATACCGCACTCGTATTATTATTATTGTTGTTGTTGTTATTATTATTATTATTATTATTATTATTATTATTATTATTATTATTATTGAATGCCCTATTGATATTGTCGCTATATTTAAGTTTGCTTTGATGCTCTTAGGTAGGAAATCGTTGCAGCCAATGTCATCCTGTAGGAAGTACAATGCTCCATTGATGCTTTGATACAGTTCATGCTCCACAGCAATTTTAAGGTCTACTTTGTTCCACTGGCTACCTCTATGCACTTTCTAGAGATTGCCTGCAATAATAGCTATCTATGAAAGTAATACGCTAAGGATTTTTGAGTATGTGTTATATGTAGGTACATTTTTTTAAAATCTCCCTAAATTAATATACCTAATAGTCATTTAGGCGGCGCCGTGGCCGAGTGTTAGATCGCTGGCCTCTAACCAAGGCGGCACGGGTTCACTCCACTCGCATGTGGGATTTGTGTTGGACAAAGCGGCGTCTGGGCGGGTTTTCTCCGGGTTTTCCGATTTCACCTGCCATGTTTCATTCCACCGGTGCTCCATCATCACCTTTCCTATCATTCATCTCCCATCTGCATTTATCATCCACTACCTCTCTCTCATCCCGGGCGTGTGGCCGATCACCCACCCTGGTCTCTCATTCTCTGATCCACAGGCCCTCTGATCCCCGTCAGGAGTCTACCCCGGGCGCTGCCACACGTCCTGGGGAGTGAGTCCTCGATTCGGGTGGGCGTTAAGGAAGGAAGGCTCTCTCCCGGTTGGACTGTTTCCGTCTTGTAGTAGTAGTAATAGTAGTAGTAGTAGTTATTTAAATATTTCTTACACTTAGCGAGATGGCGCCGCCGTAACGTGAGTGACTCGCATTCGGGAGGTCCCGGTTTCGAACCATGGGTTTTTCGTGATTTCCCTGCGAATGCTGAGGTGTTTTCTTCTCTACCACGATTTTCTTTCTATCATTTCCCTTTCATTCCTTTTTCTTCTCATTTTTCAGGTGTGCTTCCAGGTTTCGTGGTGTATGTTGGTGCCACAAAGATGGCGTGAATGCATGCCCCGTCGTCACCAGAAGGCTGCTTGGTTGGTGGGTGGTGCATCGCCCTCTCTCAGCGGCTCCAGCAATGGGACGGGTCTGTCAGTTTGGAAATGTTAAGAAGTTCCGTGCGTCTCTGTGGCCTGTCTACCTACGGCCTGTGGTCTTGTGGTTCATTCACCTCATCCCTTCCTCTTGAGGGGTAGTAGTCGCAATAGATCTGTGCAGGCCGCAGCGCGCAAAGTGTCCTCTGTTGGGTCACCTAATACCTAAACTCTTGTTTCTTATAACCTTGCCTCGCAATATTCTTACGCGCTGCATTTCCTTTCCTTGTACGCTAGTTGGCTAAGGTAAATACACCTTCGAATGGGACAAACAAGGCCTGTGCAGTGCAAGGATAGACGATAAAAGTGATATAACATGTTATCGCAATAGGTGCGTGTACTTTTGTCATACTGAGAGGCAGGTTTAAACCTCCCATCTATTTGTTGATAAGAATTTACATGCAGTTTAGATGCATTGACTTTGTTACCTACGTAATGTATTTAATTCATAGGTTATGAAAGTGTAAATTTGCTAATTATCTTCGAATACATTAAGGTAAATGGTCATGTTAAATAAGGTACTGTTTTGTATCCATAACCGCAGCCAATGAGAAGTGACTGGTGCACGTGAACGTTTAGAGATACGGAGCAAAGTTATTTGGATCAGACCTTAGTAAATGTTTCTTTCGACAGTATCATGCCCTAGAAAAACCAAGTTCGCCTTCATTTGCTATATGGTTTCATGTGACAAAGTTGGCAAGAATCGTTCGTTGTCTGGGAATTCGTTTTTCAAAATCGTTATTATATTTTCACAAAATTAGAGTAAGCAAAAGCATTACTTCACGAGAACCAGGGAAAAGTAGAGTTGCTGCCATCAAACTCTCACTGCAGATTTGAAAACAAATATAATAGAGTAGTTTGTACTACTAAACAGCATGAACACAGTTTTAAGTTTGCAAAGAATTGCGAATTTCATTCTCATGTATCCAAACGATCTGTCTTATTCAAAACTGAGTTAAAGTAAAAATGAAATTGTGTTTCTTGGTTTAGAAAGGCATTTTTCTCCTATAGCCAGCTCTCCCCGATATCCACTCTAAAAGTAAATAGGCAATTATAACAACAGTTGTTTTAGCCTCTTTCTTCGTAACTGCCATAATATTGCAGAGATTTTGATTTCAACATGTAATGTTTAATGTTCCGCTACATCATGTTAGTTAGTGAAGTTATTTACTAGATTCAGTGGCGCAGCTAAGATTTGTTTTGGCAT
Organism: Deroplatys truncata; assembly: GCA_030765065.1. Taxonomy (NCBI): domain Eukaryota; kingdom Metazoa; phylum Arthropoda; class Insecta; order Mantodea; family Mantidae; genus Deroplatys; species Deroplatys truncata. The sequence continues at coordinate 131,102,158 of CM060980.1, forward strand.
TTTTTACTTCATTCGCTATTGCAAAGCGAACTGCCGTATTGTCAATACAATTCACATTTGGTTAAAACTGGTACAAAATTAAGTGTAGTTTATATGGTGAACCTCGAAACAATTGAGTTTTAGGCGAATCGCTGCATCTAAAGATTCGAAATTTTATGTATTTGTTGAAAACGAAACAAAATTAAGGCTAATTTATGGAAATTATTCAAAAAATCTGATGTGTTACACTCACATGACTTTCTCTACGCTTGTACAAACTATTTTTACAAACGCTTATTCTCCATATGTTTCATGTTAATCGAGATATCGAAATGTCAATCGTATTGGTAATTTTCTTGTAGATGCAAGGGGAATATGATAGATTTTAAGCGATAGTCAAATATTTTAACGCTGGCTGCTATATGGCGCTTTCCATTCTCTTTGCATGTCCAGGACATAAAAAAATGAATAACGAATTTGAGAAAAAGTATAAGTATTGCAAAAATTTAAGGGAATAACATGCAATATCTCGAAAACGGTACTCAACAAAAGAAATGTATATGACATAAATTGTGTATTTTAACGCGATCTACATTTTTCGTGTAGTAAAATGTTGCCTATCTCTTATGGTTTACCAGTTATGCAAAAGTCGTTCACAATGAATACTTTTGGCGATATTCCCAGAAAATTCGAGATATACATTTCATTTCTCATAACAATATCTTAAACATATGATATTTTAATCAAAATCGTTAGAGCCATTTTTGAGAAAATTAAAATTTTCGAAAAATGTTCCATGTAAAGGGTAGTCTGGGGTGGGGGGATTTTCTTGAAAACATTCGTGTCGCATCTCTGGAAGATACTGAACCTAAATACCAAGTTTGGTGTTTATCCGACTGTTCGTTTCTGAGTTATGCTGTTCACAGACAGACACACACACACACACACACACACACACACACACACACACACACACACGGACATGTTTCCAAAAATGCTTTTTTTGGATTCAGGGGGTCTCAAAACATGTACTTCATGTGAAATCTCGATATCGAATTTTTGGGTGGAATATAATACTACCCCTACTTACTATACGTAGTAGAGAAAGTAAACATTTACAGTTTTTTTACTTTCTCTACTACGTATAGTAAGTAGGGGAAGTATTGTATTCCACCCAAAAATTCGATACCGAGATTTCACCGGAAATACATGTTTTGAGACTCACTGAATCCAAAAAAAGCATTTTTGGAAACATGTCCGTGTGTGTGTCTGTCTGTGTGTCTGTGTGTCTGTGTGTCTGTCTGTGTGTCTGTGAACAGCATAACTCAAAAACGAAGAGTCGGATAAACACCAAACTTGGCATTTAGGTTTAGTATCTTTCAGAGATGCGACACGAAGGTTTTCAAGAAAATCCCCCCACCCCAGACTACCCTTTACATGGAACATTTTTCGAAAATTTCAATTTTCTCAAAAACGGCTCTAACGATTTTTATTAAAATATCATATGTTTAAGATATTGTCATGACAAATAAAATGTATATCTCGAATTTTCTGGGAATGTCTCCAAAAGTATTCTTCATTGTGAAGACTTTTTCATAACTGGTAAACCATAAGAGATAGACAAAATTTTACTACACGAAAAATGTAGATTGCGTTAAAATACACAATTTATGTCATATACGTTTCTTTTGTTGAGTGAACCGTTTGCGAGATATTGCTTGTTATTCCCTTAAATTTTCCAATACTTATACTTTTTCTCAAATTCGTTATTCATTTTTACTTTCTCTACTACGTATAGTAAGTAGGGGAAGTATTGCATTCCACCCAAAAATTCGATACCGAGATTTCACCGGAAATACATGTTTTGAGACCTCTGAATCCAAAAAAAGCATTTTTGGAAACATGTCCGTGTGTGTGTCTGTGTGTGTGTGTGTGTCTGTGTGTGTGTCTGTGAACAGCATAACTCATAAACGAACAGTCGGATAAGCACCAAACTTGGTATTTAGGTTCAGTATCTTCCAGAGATGCGACACGAAGGTTTTCAAGAAAATCCCCCCACCCCAGACTACCCTTTACATGGAAGATTTTTCGAAAATTTTAATTTTCTCAAAAATGGCTCTAACGATTTTGATGAAGATACCATATGTTTAAGATAATGTCATGAGAAATGAAATGTATATCTCGAATTTTCTGGGAATGTCTCCAAAAGTATTCTTCATTGTGAACGACTTTTGCATAACTGGTAAACCATAAGAGATAGACAAAATTTTACTACACAAAAAATGTAGATCGCGTTAAAATACACAACTTATGTCATACACATTTCTTTTGTTGAGTGAACCGTTTTCGAGATATTGCTTGTTATTTCCTTAAATTTTCCAATACTTATACTTCTTCTCAAATGCGTTATTCATTTTTACTTTCTCTACTACGTATAGTAAGTAGGGGAAGTATTGGATTCCACCCAAAAATTCGATACCGAGATTTCACCGGAAATACATGTTTTGAGACCTCCTGAATCCAAAAAAAGCATTTTTGGAAACATGTCCGTGTGTGTGTCTGTGTGTGTGTGTGTGTCTGTGTGTGTGTCTGTGTGTCTGTGAACAGCATAACTCAAAAACGAACAGTCGGATAAACACCAAATTTGCTATTTAGGTTCAGTATCTTCCAGAGATGCGACACGAAGGTTTTCATGAAAATCCCTCCACCCCAGACTACCCTTTACATGGAACATTTCTCGAAAATTTTAATTTTCTCAAAAATGGCTCTAACGATTTTGATGAAAATATCATATGTTTAAGATAATGTCATGGGAAATGAAATGTATATCTCGAATTTTCTGGGAATGTCTCCAAAAGTATTCTTCATTGTGAACGACTTTTGCATAACTGGTAAACCATAAGAGATAGACAAAATTTTACTACACAAAAAATGAAGATCGCGTTAAAATACACAATTTATGTCATATACATTTCTTTTGTTGAGTGAACCGTTTTCGAGATATTGCTTGTTATTCCCTTAAATTTTCCAATACTTATACTATTTCTCAAATTCGTTATTCATTTTTTTATGTCCTGGACATGCAAAGAGAATGGAATGCGCCACATAGCAGCCAGCGTTAAAATATTTGACTATCGCTTAAAACCTACCATATTTCCCTTGCATCTACAAGAAAATTAGCAATAAGATTGGCAGCTCGATATCTCGATTAACATGAGGCATATGGAGAATAAGCGTTTGTAAAAATAGATTGTACAAGAGTAGAGAAAGTCATGTGAGTGTAACACATCAGATTTTTTTTTGTGTCCTGGACATGCAAAGAGAATGGAATGCGCCACATAGCAACCAGCGATAAAATATTTGACTATCGCTTAAAAGCTACCATATTCCCCTTGCATCTACAAGAAAATTACCAATAAGATTGACATCTCGATTAACATGAAGCATATGGAGAATAGGCGTTTGCAAAAATATATTGTACAATAGTAGAGAAAGTCATGTGAATGTAACACATCAGATTTTTTTATGTCCTGGACATTCAAAGAGAATGGAATGCGCCACATAACAACCAGCGTTAAAATATTTGACTATCGCTTAAAACCTACCATATTCCCCTTGCATCTACAAGAAAATTATCAATAAGATTGACATCTCGATATCTCCATTAACATGAAGCATATGGAGAATCAGCGTTTGTAAAAATAGTTTGTACAAGAGTAGAGAAAGTCATGTGAGTGTACCACATCAGATTTTTTTATTTATGAACGCACTTTAACTACTATGGTTCTTAGCGTCCCATTCTATATTGGACGCGAAAGACCGGAAATTTTGCTCAGAGGCCTCTTTATCAGACTTGAGGTTCTTTTAGGTGCCGTAAATCTACGACGGGACCACCGGCTTTACTTCCGAAGGAAGCGGAGGACGATATTACGGCTGTTAGACGAGTCGCTACAGGTACAAAATTGAAATTTTGAGTACTATAAGTTTGAAATGGCTACAAAATTAAGAGTGAGGGCTTTTTATGATTATTAAAAACATCCATATGAATAAATGTTTCATAGTATCATTTCCGCCACAAAATGGATGCTTTACGTACTTGTATATGCACATAATCAGTTATTTATAATAGTGGGGCAAGGCCAGAAGGCCTCTTCTATGTAACTGTATGAAAAGTACAGCATAATTATCACAATGATCAATGTCTCCGAGATTGGCGCTCTTGTAGTAGCAGCCCAAAGTCTAAATACTCCATGGCTGTATTGTACACTGGTCTTCTGATGTGATGGGGCCTACTTGCACAGAAAATGTTGGGGGAGGCTGCTAATGCTTTTCCTGCACGTACCACTTTGGGCAGAGCACCTAACATTACAAAATAGTGAAATCAGTAGCTATCAGATTACGTGTATTATGCGCTGGTTCTTTGCTGCAATGTGAATAAGGGTTTGGTTGTGTGTTGCATCAAGTTTGCACATATTTCGTCATTAGTTTCTTTATCAGGTGCTCTGGGGAGGGTTAACCCCTAAAATCTTTCTTTCGTAGCATTCCAGCTAATGTGATACTTGTATTTACAATCGACGCAATTCCTTTATGTCACTTGATGACTTTTTTCCTCATTTGTAAGTTTTTCCTTATAAATGCACAGATCCTGTATGATGCAATTTTTCTGTGGCTTAGCTTTTCCTGGTGCCAAATTATCTGTAAAAATGGGAACAAGATATTAGAAGATATAATAACAAACATTGCTGGGTAATGTTTGTCCACTGAAGTCAAGTGTTTCTGTTAGAGGACGTTTTCGAAGTTGTTGGTGCGGACTGTTTCTTTATAACAGAAGATGCCACCAACAGTTACGCAACGCAGTATAATCCATGGTTAATGTACACACGCACAACCCTGGCGCGCGCGCGCACACACAACCACACACACACACACACACACACACACACACACACACACACACACACATCCCACAATTTCAGTTAACTTTGCGGTACGTGTAGTGTTATTTTGTGCTTTTACGGTGATAATGACCGTGAGACATATATTCAGGCATCTGCACAGCGAAAGTCCTGATGTAGGTTAAATTGTTATTAAACAACCGGAATACATACACATTCAGATGCCAAACTCTGGACATAACGAGGAACCTTCTTTATCAAAGAAAAATTTCTCTAGTCCAAAAGCACGTTTGAGCTAATTTTTTTCATTTTCCCTTTTCTTTCTTTTTCGTTTAGTTTTTTTTTCTTTGTTTCTTTCCTTTTTTTTCCCCTAAGGATTATTTTACCTTCATGGTCTAATAATATAGCTTAATACTTTCCTTTGTGGCATATAGAGCAATTGCTGCATCGAGATATCATTGGAAATACACATTTTGTATTCCTCTTAACCCCTCAAAATGTAGTTTTGCGACGAAGCTGCAAAAGAAAAGTGGAATAAATATCAAACTCCAGGTTTAAATTCAACGCATTTCAAAGATGAATGTGACAATTTTCAGATTCTCCGCACCCCAAATAACGAAGGATAATCGTTTTTATCTTCTCCAATATTACTCTAACGGTTTTAATTAAAATATGTTTGAGGCATTAGCATAACAAACAAAATGCAAGCTTTAATTTTACGTAAATAATCTGTAAAGTCCTCTCCATTCTATTTTAATTTCATGTAATTAGGAAACTATAAGAATCATACGTGCATAAGTAGAACTCATTAATATATGCAGTTTGTGTTAATTAACATTCTTACAGCACTATCTATTTTAGAGATATTTTCTGTTGTTCGTTTGAATTTTGCAATAATTTAATAATTTTTTTGCTCATCAACCCATTTAAAGAGTATGTTATACGAAGGCTTGCATATACCGCTGGCTTTTTAACAGCAGAATATCCCCTCGACTTCTTCAACGTGTATCTATACGTAGATGCAACGATTCAAACAATTTCTGCCACATATTTATCACCATTAAGCGCTCGAGCAGAGAAAAATAAACTTTTCAATGAATAATTTTATTTCTAGAAGAATTGTGAAACTAAATGATAATTGGTAGAGAAAGTAATGATTACCTACTACAGATTGAATTTTCCCCTCTATTATTGCCACCATCGTAAATCCCTTATGCCCGTGCGGGCGTAAAAAGTCCAAAGAGTAGGTGTTGGATTACAGCAAAAAATGTGATACTAATATTTCGCCGGAAATACACCTTTTGAGGACCCCTGATTTCAGAAAATGCATTCTGTAAAATTCCGATGTGCGTGTGTGTGTGTGTGTTCCAGAGTACCTACGTGGACATTTTTTTGTTTTTTATATTTTTTAAAAAAATGGCTGTACTACGATTTTGATTAAAACACCATATGCGTAAGATATTTGCATGATTAATAAAATGTACATCTTTAATGTTTACATTTCGAATGACCTTTGAAGTTCTCTTCATTCTGATTAAATGTTGTATAGTTAGGTATAACTGCTAAACCATAGGAGATAGATAAATCTTGCTACACATGAGTAGGGGTGTCATTAATACGTATTCCAACAACATTTTTCTATAGCATTAGCCGTTTTCGCAATATTCGTTGAAACATATTTAGTGCTCCCAAGTTGAACTGTCACGCGGCAACTTGTATTAAAAGTATTTTACGCGGTTCTTTTTTGTTTTCCCCTACATGGGTTTATTAGCAACAAAAGCTAACTTAAAAAACAATTGTGTTTTGTTCTCCGTGTTTTTGATGCAACCAAGTCCATATTGCTTAATTTGAGATTATAGATATCCAGTAAAAATGTATTGTGAGTAACGTACGTGAATGAAAATGCCTTTTTATATGAATACCATAGCTGGATGTATGGGATAGGTATAAGTTATACAGCGGAAGGGGAACACCTCGCGTACTGCGACATACAGAGATGAAGCCTACAGGCCAGAGATACGCGGAAGTCCCTAACGGTTCCAGGCTCGAAGTCTTGTCCCACTGCTGGAGCTGCCTAGAGAGGGCGATGCACACCCGTTGACCAAACAGCCCTCTAGTATCCACGCGGAGTACTCTTTCCTTTGAACAGGCATCCGCGCCATCTGTCCGGCACCGACATACGCCACGAAACCTAGAAGTAAACCTGAAACATGAGAAGGAAATGAACGGAAAGGAAATTGTGATAGATGAGTAACCACATATTCGCCTACCGATCAGGGAAAACCCAAGGTCAGAAAGAGCAGTCGACGGGAATCCAACCCGGGACCTCCTGAATACGAGCCTCACACGTTGCAATCTCGCTCGATACATATAAGGGATAATGTGCATTATAATTTGTGGAGAATTCCTGTTAGTACCTACCTGTATCCAGCCTTTGCATGTAATGTACTGTTTTCTACATTTGTTTGGTAATATTTTAGTCGTCAGTGCTTCCGTTGCTTGTAAAACGTCTTTTTGCTGTGCCAGATATAACACAAGGAACAGTTTAAACCAAGGAGTGCTTTGCAACCAACAAAAATTAAATAACCCTTCTGCACACTAATTTCAAGATGTGATGAACTTAACGTAAACATTAAAATCTTAATAAGCTATATTTTTTTTTTTTTTTTTTTGTAATTTGCATCCACTTAAGTAGATTTAATAAACGTATCGTTCTGAAGAAAATTGGTGACATTGGAATGTTATAATTTTATAGCACTGGGCTTTACAAATTTCAGGCTTTAATGTCAGTGTTTTGCGTTAAGCTTACACAAATGATTTATGTTGTTAGAAATAAACTTTATCTGTTTAGTACTAGTAACTACTAATTTGTTTTTATTTAATTATTAAGTATGCTAGCAAAATATGAAGTTAACGGATCCTTAAGATTTCAGAAACCACCTCTTGGTGTGTGCCTTAATCAAGAAGGACTGAGCACCAATCTCGATTGCAATCAAATGGGTGGATAAGGTTTCCTTCAGAGTTTTCGTTAACTCACAACGTAAGTCGACACTTTCAGCTTTAAGGACCATGGACTCATTTGAACACCCATTAATCATCACTTACTTCATCATAGTTTCTGCAGACCTAAGATATTATGAGAGGCCTTAACCTCTCTCAAAGAAAAGAAAATAAATCTTATGTGTTATATTCAAATGACCTTTTCTAACCATTATCTACCGTGTATTTTATATCCCTTCTGCAAACCATGCTTACAGAATTTTATTTTCTACCCACTTCATGTTAATCGAGATAGCAGAAATAGTATTATTGCACATTTGGTTGTAAGTACAAGAGGAATACAGGAGGCTGAAGCGATAGTCAAATGTTTAAAAAGCGGGTCGCTATGTCCTGGTCTTGAAATTCTTCACTCTTCTCACGGCATCGCGTTGTAACGCATGATCACAGCACTTCAATAAAATGTATAATAAGGTACTGGACAATTTAAAGCAATAGCATTAAATATCTAGAGAGCGGTTAGTGCCATAAATATTTTTGTGTGACATAAACTGTGTTTCAACAAGATCTGCGTTTTTGGTGCAGTAACGTTTTGCTTAACTCTTACGGTTTCCCAGTTATACAAGGTTATGCAGAATTAAATCAAAATGGAGAGAATTTCACAGGCTAGTCGCAGTAATTTAAGCTTAAACTTCATATCAAAGCGATATTTTTGTCAAAATTGTTAGTTCCGTTTTTAAGAAAATAAAAAATAACCAACACTTTTGCATGTAGAGCGTAGTTTAGGGTGGGAAAAATTTTGTGAAAATTGTCGCATCCTTGAAAAATACTGGACTTAAATACGAAATTTGGTATTCATCCACTTATCCTGTTTGAGTTATGATGCTCACAGTAAACACACACACACACACACACACACACACACACACACACACACACACACACACACACAAAGACCTTTCTCTAAAAATCCCATCTGATGCATTCGCATGATCTTCTCTACCTTCTATTTTATTAGTGGATATACAAACTATACTTACTAAAGCTTATTTTTCTATCTACTTCATTTTAATACGAACAAACGTTTGCACAAATAGCTACATTAAAAATTTCTTTATACATACAAAGGGAACGCGATAATCAAATGTTTAAGAACTGGACGCTATATCCTGGCCTTAAAATTCCATATTGTTTCAATGCAATCGCGGGAAACAACTGAATGTTGACGGAACTTTAAAAGAATGACCAAGTGATTTAAAATTCGAACATTTAATAATGGATATACCAGAAATGGCTTATGCCACAAACAAAATTATTTGAAATAAATTATGTGTTTTAAAGGGATCAACGTTTTTTTGTGAAGTACGTTTTTGTCTATCGCTTAACGTTTTCCAGTTATACAACATTCTACAAAATTCCTTCCGAATGAAGAGGACTTTATAGGTTGTATCCAGAAAATTCAAGATATACATTTTTATTTGTCATGTAAATATCTTTAATATATGATATTTTAATCAAAATCGGTAGAGCCATTTTTTAGGAAATCAGAAATTTCAAAAAATGTTCCATGTAAAGAGTGTTTTGGGGTGAGGGGATTTTGTTGAAAATCTTCGCAACGCATCTTTAGAAGGTACTGAACCTAAATACCTAAGCTTAGTATTTATCCGACGTTTCGTTTTTGAGTTATGCTGTTCATAGATACAAAGACAGAAACGCGCGCGCGCGGACAGTTTTCTAAATAGGCTTTGTTGGATTCAGGGGACCTCAAAACATTCATTTCCGTTGAAATCTCGATATCGAATTTTTAGATGCTCTACCTATCTTTTGTTCACAGCCCCTTGTCCAGTATAAATGCCTTAAGTCTTTAAATAAATGTCCTATATACCGTTTCCTGTATCAAGCCAGCGTTTCTTCGTCGTACCGGAAGGTGACATAAGCTTATTTCATCTTGTGATGTGATTTTCCGCCTGAAGGGGTATGCAATTTGTTATCATATTTTATAAACTCGCGTAGACTTAAAATTCAATTTTAAGCAGCAAACATTTGCTCGTGAACTAACATGTATGCAACAACGTGAGAACAAAGCAACGTAAGTATGAATGAGTATGAATGACTTTTATTATTGAGTCTGCACTGCAAAGACACGACCCGGGAGGCAGCGATGCTGATGCCAGGTGTGACGAGAAAAACACCGGAAGACAGCTGGCTAACGTGCTGGCGGCTGCGGTATTGTTCTCTTTCCTTTTCTGGAGTAAGAGGATGTCTGATGGAAAACTGTAATGTTACTGCGTCTATTTCACAAGAAGTGCGGCAAACATTACGTGGAATCCGATGCCGGGTTTGTTATCCATGGGTCTGAGAAACACAGGTGGAAGAGGATGAAACCTTAGAAAATTCTGAGAACGCTTTTCTTCGGGGAAAGTGAACCTATTCGTTCTCTTTCGTCTATTGTTTTGACAGCTTCAGTGCTAGAGTACACGCCTCAGAAATGCTGCGGGGAAGCCCAGGCAAACAAAGAGAAAATACAAAATGGAACGAGAACAGAAGCTGAAGATAAAAGTCTGGCGTGTAACTGGCGTACCACTCTATCCATTACAAAAGGATTTTCAAAGATTGTCTTACATCCAGTTAATGGAAGCACAAGGCCTCGGATTCTGTTGATATTTCATCCTTTTTAATTGTTACATCGCGTGCATTGCTAACGTGTACATAAATCCCTATCTGGGTTCCAGATTTTAAGAATACATATTTACTAGGTCATTTATTGGTCATTTTATATGATTTTCTATTTATAGGGGACTTTTATTTTTCTTGATTTTACGTCATTATTTTGGCATTTTCTTGCACTTACATTGACATTACTGGAAAAAAAATCATTCATATTAGTCTGGAAAGGGTTGCTTGGGCTGGAAGGATGGTTATTGTCAGGGAAATAGGTATCATTATAGTTAATGAGTTCATGTCCCAAACTTGGAATGAGACAGGTCAGTTTTCCCTTTTTTGCTTTAATGAGTGCGTACAGTCAAGTTGCTATTGTCCTTGTATCGTGTCATAGACCGTGGCGTCTTCTTCATTCGCTATGAATTTTGTATAATCTGAGAAGTCTAAATAGTTAATGTCGCAGCTTCGTAAGACCTGCATCAAAAACAATTTTCTTAATTTTCTTTTCAGTTTCTTAAAACAAGAAAATTTAAAAAATTATATTGTAATTAATTTTCTAAATTATTGCATTATTCTTATACCTACCTTTTACTTGTATAGCAATTATATCTATGTGTAAATTAATTTATAACGTTCAGTACACTAATTTTAACAAATTAAATAAATCTCATATAGGCTTTTTCGTAATTATTATGTCATTTTTAAAAGTTTTATAGTCATTTTATAGGTCATTTATCAAAAAAAAAAGTTAGGTCATCAATATCCGGGCCCTCGACTAATCACCAGTAATGGTTTCAATTAGCATCATCGTTTGTTTTCCGCAAAATACGAAGACTAAATCAATTGTATTAAATAAATGTGCACTATGGGAGACCAGAGAGTAGGGAAATTTCTTATTCTCCATGCTGCACACAAGTGCTTGGAGACATGAAACATACTAATATCCATTTAATATTTCCGTGTACCTGAACGAGAAAATCACAAAACCTGTATACACTTCTATTATGATTATTACGTTTCTCTTTCTTTCATGAAACTAATATGCTCGTTTTAGTCATTATGAGTAAACCTCTAAAATAATTTTGAGAGAACTATTCATTTGAGAAAATGAAGACTGATCAACACTTTTAAAGCTCAGTAAACAAATTATAGTATACCTCACCTCGCTTTGATTAGGTATACTTTTTTCGCTTCTCAATAGTTCATTTATCACCAGTATTTTTCCAAACAAAAGGGAATGCTATTCTATTAAAGGTTTTGGTTTGTAGAATCACGTTGGATAGAGTTTACTGTTTAAATTTAGCAGTGGCGTAAATAATTTTTTTTTCTCAGAGGTTCTGGTCTGATCTAATGAACTACTACTTCCCCAAAGTGCTTCAACTACCTACCCCTTACCCACCCAACTACCTACCTCTTACCTACATACCCACCTACCCAACCACCTACCTACCTATCTACACCCTATCCACTCACCCACTCACCCACTCACCAACCTACCTACTTACCTACCTTCACTTACCTACCCCATACCCAACTGCTACGTACATACCTACTTAGTACCTACCTACCCAACTGTCTACCTACTTACCTACCTACCTACATACCTATCTATCCCCTACCCACCTACCTAACCAATATCTACCTACATATCTACTTACCTACCTACCCAATATCCACCTACATTACTACTTACCTAACTACCTACCCACCTACATAACTACCTACCCCTATCCACCTACTCACCTAACTACCTACCTACCCACCTACCCAGCCACTTACCCACCTACCTACCCTACTATCTTACCACCCATCTACCCGACCACCCACCCATCCACCCATCCGCCCGCCCGTCCGTCCGTCCGTCCATCCATCCATCCATCCAGTAATCAATGGTGTTATCTCCGATTGTCTTATTACCTTATTGATTATTTAGTTAAGTACCATTCATTAAAATTACTGGTGATTTAAGTGCACATTTCTGTCAGCACGCGCACTGCAAGCAACTTTATATGCTCAGCTATACATCCACACCCACTACTGTTGGTGCCTTTAGCAAAAAATTGTTACATCGGCATGTTGCCATTGTTCACCTGGTGTGTTTATATTTCTCTTATCCTGAAGGGGGACTTTGCATATAGTCCGGTAGACTTTATATACAGTTCGTCTAGACCCCGCCTTATCTGCGCCATTGAAATCTAATATATAAAATGATATAATTTGGGAATTTTCATATCGCTGTAATTTTTTCATATTCCGTTATTACTTCAAGAGACAGAAATCAGTACCCGAAACTTAATTTTACAATATCTGAGAAACATGTAAAAGGAAACTCTGCGGCGTAAATGAGTCCGTTTTCCAACTTTCACGTTAATGAATGCGTACAGTCAGTTGCTATTGTCCTCTTTGTGTCATATCTTTGGCCGTGAAGTCCGCTTCATTCACTATGAGTTTGTATAATGCGAGAACTAAAAGGAGTTAATGCTAGCTTTGTAAGACCCTCTTCAAAAACAATGTTCATAGTTTTCTTTTCAGATGCTTCAAACAAGTGCATAGAACATATATAACTTAATTTTCTAAATTATCTTTTCATAATTCGTATACCTATTTTTTTCTACTTCAGTTCTGTCCATGTGTGAATTAATTTATAACTTTCTGTTCATTAATTTTAATAACTTAAATAAATCTCAGTTTTAGGTATTTTTTTGCAATTAATATGTCATTTTAGAGTTATTTTATAGAATTTTCCCAACATTTTAGGTCTTAAAAATCCGGGCCCTAACGATTAGACACTCGAAGAAAAAGAAGAGGAAGTAGAAAAAGGTGCCAACGTAAGCGTCCAATGCTCGTAAACACCTTACTATACGCCAGTATCTGAATCCTTGAGCAAAGTCATATTGTGGGTAGGCAACCTTGGGGTTATGTCGTGTTTTCGGAGCAGAGTGTACCCTCGCAATTTCCGGCGGAAAGCAGAAGCTGAAACGAGATTTGACAGCCGGTATATATGTATTCGCCACTCATCGGCCTTGGTGGGCTCGCCTGTTGTCACGCGTCCTAGGGCGGGATGATGCAATGCAATAAGAAGAAACCGATTGCTTTCGCTGGAGTCAGGAAGTCTTATCAATTGGGGTTCTTTCTGGCCATGCGTCCCGTCACGTTCCTCGCAGCTTCTCCATTTGTTCGTCTGCTCATTATTTGTAGTTGCTGTTCCTTTTAAACTCATAATCACCTTACGTAGATTGCCATGTTTCCTTGGTACGTAATCTGCATTTATTTCCTGTTGAACTAGACAAAAGAACGAAGCAACAATAACAACAGCAACAAAACAACAATAATAATAATAATAATAATAATAATAATAATAATAATTTTATTGCCCACTAGTTCTTTGAAACATTAGTTTTCATAGTTTACTTCTCTCTTATTCTCTCCATTATCGTTGTCACCAGGGGCGTCGACTGCATAGATGGTTATAGGAACTCTTGTTCTTGCGTCCATTCGTGCACAGGGAGAAAAGAGCTCATTTTGATCTGAGGATGAGTAGGTATACTGCGCCATGGACATATGCAAATTCCATCATTGAAGTATTCTTCTCTTAATTTTTAAGGATATTCAGAGGGAAAATTTGATCACAATTTTCGAGAAAAAAAAGTATAAAAATTGTCTTTTTACGTTTAAAAAATATTTTGAAGTTTTTGTTTCAATTGCCCGTTACGGTTTCTATCTTCAGAGCCTTTTAATAGCCGTAACGTGACATTTCTCAAATCCCACGAAGACAGTTCCCCCTGAGTGAGGTTTCTTCGAGCTTTTCCTCAATCCTCATTAGTAACAGTACCCTAAACTTAGGTCTGAAAGGTTTCCATCTCAAATTTCCTTTCCCAGTTACCCATGTGAAGTAAGAAAGCGAATAAACACTATAAAAAAGGGAAAAGTGGCCATTTAAATGTTCACTAATGCACTTTAGGTTGTTAAAACGTATTTTTCTCAGTTTTGAGTTTCGTACAGTTTTGCACATTAAAGTGTTCAAAATTATGCATTTATTAAGCTCTCTTGTTTACATTTTCAGTGGAGAAACTTAGAGCGAGCGTATAAAGAATATCGGCATGCGATTTTTGCTACATTTTCAATTTATCCAAGATACGACATAAATAATTTTATGACGAGGATAAGTTGTGGATAAAACGAAGCAGCAAAAATGTCGTATGCAGAATTAATTAGATGTGCCTATCAGTATTTTTTCAAAATTATGGTTTTTTTTATTATATGGAGCTTTTTATTAACATAATAAAAGAGATTAAAGTACACTTTTTCTCAAAAGCTATTGAAGATATTTGCATGAAACGTAAAACATACTTATAATTATGGTAGAGCAATGTATGACAAAGTTTAAACAAAGTACTTAAAACTGCAAGACTTAGAAATGTTACCTGTGAGTACCCCTAAGATTATTGCACAGGTTTTCATTTTGTAATTGTGATCATACGTATCTTTTGGTTTTTTAAAGTCAGTGTTGTGGTCTGAATCGCCATTCTGTAAGTATGCTTTTAATTTATTTTTGCACGGCAATTATAAGAGAACCATTCCTACTCTTACGCCCCACTCACAATTTTCATCCATCAAGGATAAACAATTTCCTACTTTTACTCGGTTATCAGAAGCCAGCACTTCCAAAGCTAACGTCTAGTTTTAAGTTAATATTGGCAAATGAGTACATTCTTATCTCTTTTTGTTAATTTTTTTGGGTTATAAGCTTAAAACTCTGATGTGTCACACTCACATGACCTTTTCTACTTTTGTATAAACTATTTTTACAAACGTTTATTCTCCGTCTACTTCATGTTAATCGAGATGAACACTTGCTAATTTTCTTGTAGTTGCAAGGGGGGTGTGGTAGGCTTTAAGGGATCGTCAAATGTTTTAAGAGCTGGTTGCTATGTGGAGCATTCCATTCTCTTTGCATGCCCAGGACAAAAAAGCGAATAACGAATTTCCCATTTGAGAACAACTGTAAGTATTGGAATATTCAAACAAATAACAAAGAATATCTCAGAAATCGTTCACTCCACAAAAAATGTATATGGCATAACTTATGTGTTTCAACGAGATCTACATTTTTTGTGTAGTAAACTCTCTTACGGTTTACCAGTTATGCAAAAGTTATTCAGAATGAAGAGGACCTTTGGGGACATTCCCAGAATATTCAAGATACACGTTTAATTTGTCATGAAAATATCTTTAATATAAGATATTTTAATCAAAATCGTTAGTGCCAATTTGAGAAATTCAAAATTTTCGAAAAATGTTCTATGTAAAGGGTAGTCTGGGGTGGGGGGATTTTCTTGAAAATCTTCGTGTCGCATCTCTGAAAGATGCTGAACCTACATACCGAGTTTGGTATTTATCCGACTTTTCGTTTTTGAGTTATGCTGTTCACAGATACATTAACGGATCTTCTTCTAAAAATGCTTTTTTTGGATTCAGGGGGCCTCAAAACATGTATTTCCGGCGAAATCTCGGTATGGAATTTTTGGGTGGATTGCGATACTTCCCCTACTTACTATACGTAGTAGAGAAAGTAAAAATAAACCAGAGCGGAAATAGACGTATCAGTTTGGAAACAAAGTAGAAGAAAAATAAACAATACTCTATCCTGGCGGAGCAGTTTACAAAACTCCGTGGCGCAATCTACAAATTTCTATTTCCACAGATAACGTAATAAGGACGCGGTTTACGTATACCCATGTCGTAACTAAAGCTTCTGCCCCGAGAATTGCTAATCCTAAGTCTAGACCGGTTTTTCTTGTGTAAACTCCTTGTCCCTTTGCGTAGTTTTATGGGCCCTGAGCTAAGGGCTACAGTTTCTCATTTCTGTATCATACATGCCAACAGCAAACACGTAACAATGCTCGCTTGCGTCCCCGCTAGAAATTGCTCAGTCAGCAAAAAGAGGCTTGATTTCCATGCGCTAATATTGGCAGAAATACGCGTCCATTTATATTCTTAAATTTTGAAATGTACAGAATAGAAGGGATCTTTCTTTAAACCAAATATAAATCACATGGTAAAAATAAAGAAAAAAAAGTTCTTTCATAGATTTGTAGAAACAAGACTTTAAAATACAGAAGCGTTTGGCAAAAGCGCGTTTGCCTTGCAGGTGAGTGGGAAAATCAGATTTGAGTGGTAAAATTAGGTCCACCACAGAGTAGAATGTACGCTCTTTTTCCGATGCCGCTGACAAGTCGTTCCTCCATTACGGGAGCGATGTTAACTTTGCTGGTGATGTTAAGTTCTTTTGTGTATTTTCAGCCAGATGTACAATGAAAGCAACAGAACCGAAACATACATGAGTACATTTGAGCGAAACAATAATAGGAAATATATGTTCAAGCATTCACTGAAAACAACTAAATTAATTATTTATTTAACAATTTAAGGAAATAATATAAAACAAAGTAAATGAATTTATTTAAATAGTCAATTAAAACAAAGTAAATGAATTTATTTAAATAGTCAATAAAATAATAAAAATCCCTTCAGTTTTGGTAATGATGTTTATACCGAAGATATAAACACCTAGTACAAAGCGAGAGGTACCATAGCTGTGTGAGGCGTGTGTGTGAGTGGGTGGTCAGTTATTCAGCCGCTGTGGCGACGCCGTATCTTCAGCGTAGATTATGAATAAAAATGGTAAGTTGTAGCGAAACGAAGCACTTAAAGAAGAAACTGAAGATAGTACAAATGTGTCTTTTTCTGCTGAAATAAGCGTTTACAGACTAGAATGGTATTATACTTGTACATTCGTCTTTGTGCATACAATCACCCCTTCAGCCGGGATATGCAACAAAACGTAATTAAATCCAAAATTGAGATAATTTATATGCACTATCAATTAGGTTAGTTTCAAATTCTGGACTTCCAGCACTATACCGAGCGGGATGGCTCAGGCGGTTTCGTCTATGGTCCACATTCGGGAGGTCGTGGGTTCGATTCCCGTGGCCGACGTTCCTGACCCATGGGTTTTTCGGGGGGTTTCCCTGGTCGCCAGACGAATGCTGGGAGGGATTCTCACATCCCCGGAATTTCCTGTCTCTCATTTTCATCTCCATTATTATTTCACTTCATCATTCATCCGTTGATCTCTTTCAGGGTTGGAGGTGTCGGCGATGTGTTTCGGTGCAGTGTGGCAAAGGATGCTCTTTGTGACTTTCTCCGTCCCTCGGCTTTCGGCTGCCTGCGGGGGTTGGGCCCCCTGTGCGGGGTGGAGTGACCAGTCTGCCTGTGCTTCTGCCGGAAAGTCTGTATCTAGAAATTTAAGAACTCTGCCATTCCTGTGCCGTCCCTCCTGGTTCCGGTCGCCCGGTGTCTCCTCTCACCTCATCCTTCCTCCCGGAGGCGCACCTTGTGAGGCGGAGGTGCAATTCCCCTATGTGATTCATTGCGGAGCTAATCCAATTCAGTCCCACGCTACACACTATACACTGCACACGGTTGATAGTAAGCTTTGTGTCGAAAAGCTTTTCTCCTATCTAAGGGGACTCACTCAAACACAGGCTGTTACTCCACCCAAGTGTGAATTACATGTACACAATATGTCTATGTATATATTTCAACTTTAACTGAGGGATTTTCTTGGTGCTTTAGTTTTACTGCATTCGTATGCCCTAATTTTTATATTATTTCTAACATTAGCCCTATAAAAGGAAGCAAATATGCACTATAATCCAACAGATTAAAAAATATAATGCATTCCAAAATGCTAGTAGAATGTAAGTTTTCGTGCATAATAAACATATTTTTAGAACAGGGTGAATGCTATGCATTGCAAAGAAATATCAGCATCTAGTGATCACAGCATGAATTATGAATTGCGTGACTACTCCAATCAAAAGCCGTGTATTTGATACTGCTCAGTAACGTGTAGCAATACCTGGAATATCGACCAATCATGGTCGCTTATCCTATATGCTTGCGAGGGCACTGTTTTATCGGATAAAATGCCGCTTAGTAATTGAATCGTAACAGTATCAATATGCAGTGTTTTCATTTTAGCTTATTTTGATATTAAATATTTTGTCATACTCACTGTTGGTAGCATTGTTTAGTAGTTAAAAGGTAAAGGAAAGATGTATATATGGAGGGGCCCCGCACCAGGGCAGAACACCGCACGTAAGCCAATATGCTCTTAGTGCTTCTACCATGACTTCTTGGGAGGGAGGGATGACGGGAGAGACCCGAAGACCGACTAGATTAGGGTGACGACGTGCACAAGCATGAACGGGGTCACTAACGTTTCCAGTTAGAACACATCCGTCGCCGCTCAAGCCCACCCACAAGCCCTGACCCCCATCATACCGTATCATACCTAACACCGTCGCCTGTTCCTTCAACCCTGAAACAGATGATGCGTACAGGAAATGAGGAACAGGAAAGTCGTGGTAGAAGAGGAACCACCCCAGAATTCACCCACCGATCCGGGGAAACCACGAAAACTATGGTTAGAATGGGCGGTCACAGGGAATCGAACCCGGGACCTCCTGATTGCGAGCCTTACAAGTTACTGCGGGGCCATCTCGCTCGGTATTGGTTAGTACTCCGGAACACATTCAATTGTTCATTTATTTAGTAGATAAGCCGTGATCTTACAGCTAACACAATGATGATTTAATTATAAACAATAAAAATAAGAAGGTAATTATTATTATATTATCTACACATTTTATTAATGGAATAGTCAACTCGTAATAAATCTCATTCAAGGTTACGAGCTTCATCAGATAAATTCGCTCGTGCATCAATACCGCTCGTGGGATTTATCTGTGATAATACAGTTACTATCTATACGGATAATAGCCAAAGAATAAATAGGGAAAGGGGCTAAAATTAATGTTTTGCAATGTGGAAGGGTTAAGAAATAAGATAGGTAGCGGGGAAATGAAATATGTGTTCTATGGATTTTGTAGGAGTAGCAGAGACATGGTTGGGAAAGGATGAGGTAGTAGAGATAGCAGGTTTCAAGTTTCTAGAGAAAAAGGCAAGGAAAGGATGCGGTAGGGGAAGAGCATCAGGAGGAGTAGGGTAGTGCGGGGCAAAAGTACGCGGCGGGTAAGAGTACGCACAAGGGATATTTATATGAAGACGGCCGTGCAATTGGCAGCACTGTATGCTGTTGAAAGAATTACATGGCCGATAGCCTCTCTACATAGTTTCGTTGTGCTGGCGTGTTTCGTCTTTAAACTATGAGGTAAGATTAAAAATCATTCATCTTGATGTTATTTTTCGTGGTTTTGGAAACGTGATTGAGCTATTAGAAATGTGAGACAGGTATTTTAGCATTATGTCATTTCTCAGACAAATTTCTGTAATAACGTGTGGTGGCTTGGCCATTGTGTGATACTGGCCACAGATGGCAGTACGGTCTGGGAAATGTTAAAGACGACAACGGGGCAAGAGTACGAACTGTGGAATGGGGCAAAAGTACGCACGCCCCACTGTTTCATTTGTACAATAAATTTAATTTAAACGCTGTACAAGTATTTATAATGTTGCTAGTGAATATTTCGTTGATAATTCTTATCTTAAGTTGTATTTCAGGGTATATAAAAGAAAAACTGACCGATAACCATATGACAAAGCAGAAGCTAGGACAAGGCTTTTCGAAACGAAATGTTGCACAGCATCTTGGTATATCCGAAGGAGCACTAAGAAAACGACTTAAACTGGTATACGGTCTCTTTTACTTTATTGTATATAATCTATACTACAGACAAATATTTTAAAATTTTCTAATATAGTAGATAAAATATTAAAATCCAAAGCAAAGCAATTGTAGTTCATTTTCCAAGTTAAAAATGAAATGAAAATATGTTTCTTATACCTCTGTGTATTTCTATTCTTGCATGGTTTCGGTGTGTTAAAGTTGGGACGTATTGCTGCAGTGTTTACTGAACAGCATGCGAAGGAATTAGCAGAGCTTTGCAGACTCCTTGACTCTCACTTTTATTGTTTAACATTGAAGGATTTGCGTAGAACTGGCATTTCAGTTTGCCAAGGTAATCCAACCATTTAACAAGGACAGCAAATTAGCTGGCAGAGACTGGGCACTAAAATTTATGAAACTGCACAAACTATCACTCCGTGTTTCCACCAAAACAAGTCTTGCTCGAGTTATGGGCTTTAATAAAGCTCAAGTTTCTTTGTTTTTTGATAATCTTGAACAAATGATGGATCAATACAAGTTCTGGCTATCAAGAATGTATAATATGGATGATTTAGAATAAGCACTGTCCCTAGTAAGACTCCTAAGTTTGTATCACCTACTGGTAAGAAAGCAGCTGGAACAGTTGTTTCTACAGAAAGAGGAAATTTAACAACTGTTGTTTGGCAGTCAGCGCAGTGGAAGTTATGTTCCCCCGCCATAATATTTGCAAGAAAAGGAGCTAAACAAGAACTCATGCACGGAACTCCACCAGGTTCAATCATGATGTGCTCATACAGTGAATACATCAACAGTGAGCTATTTTCTGAGTGGCTGAAGCATTTTCAGAAGCATGTAAGAGGAAGCATGGTGAATCCAATACTTCTGGTGCTAGATAACCACATATCCCATATAAACTTGGAAGCAGTTGTCTACTGCAGACACAATGGTATTCATCTAATATCGATTCCTCCCGATACTTCACATAGGTTGCAGCCCCTTGACAGATCATTTTTCAAGCCGTTAAAAGATCTATATTCTGCAATGTGTGACAAATTGTTATTAAATAACCCAGGACGTGTAGTAACACAATTTCAATTGCAGAGGAAAGACGAACAACAAAGAAGTAAGAGAAGTCAAAAATCGGAAGTACTGACTAGCTCACACTTTAAAAGAAGATTGGAAATGAATCAAGCCTTAAATCGTCCAGTGCTTCAAAACACGTCAAGCGTGATGTATCAAAATATGCACAAAACGATGAGGCCCACAAATGACCAAATGCCATTCAGTCCTACCCAAAGCATCAACTTCAAATGAGAAAATCCACTATCCAGGATGCGATGGGGAGTATGTTGAACTACCGGAAGAGGACTGGATTCAGAAGTGCAGAATGATGGCATGTAGCTTGTTCCAACCATGAGGGAGGCAGCAAATTTATCTGCGACTATTGTTAAAAATGACAGACAATGAGAATATTTCAATCTTTTCTTTATTCAATTATTTTTATATTTAGGTTATCATCTTATTCTTAGATAAATGATGTTCAATATTAGTCAGACTAAGGTCCTTGATGTATTCTTATAATGTAATTAAAGTTACAGCACCAAGCATTAAAATTTAACATTTGTGTTTTCTGCGTACTTTTACCCCACCTTATGCGTACTCTTACCCCCATCTATGGGGCAAAAGTTCGCATGGGTCACATTTTAATTAAACATTTATAAAACTATTTTTCACATGTAAAAACAGGTTTTAACCATTGTTTGTGATAAACGATAGAATAAAGATTGCATAATAAAATTTTCACATACACTGGTTAAATAGATAGCGTTGCAGAGGCCTTGAAAGTTTAAGTGCGTACACTTGCCCCACGCTACTCTAGGTCTGTTTATAAAGAATGATACGGAAAAAATTATTGATATAGAAAAAATGGAGAATAGAGGCACCAATGTGCTATGGTCAATAATTAAGCAAAATAGCGGAGTAAGATTAGGAATAGGGGTGGCATATAACCCACCAGAAACATCATTTTATATTAAAATTTTGGTTTAGGTGTCTGAGAAAAGATAAAGAGGAAATTTTAAAGATATGCATGGAACAACAAAAGAGTATGAAAAATAAAAATAACTGGTGGACAGGGGTAGAAAAAGTTATGGAGAAGATAGGAATGGGAGATATTTGGAGAGCAGGAGAAAGAAATAGCAATGGTTTCTGTACAGTAAGAAACAGAGTGGAGGACATAGAAAGACAAGAGATTTGGGGAAGCTTAGAAAATAAAAAGTCACTAGGGTTCTATAGATTAGTAAAAAGGAAATGGGGAAGAGAACGGTACGTGGATTATTGTAATAGAGCAGGAAAAGAAGCGTTTGCATGGCTGAGAACAGGAGCAATGTACTTGAGAGGGTTAAGAGGTAAAAAAAATGGAATTTGTGAATTATGCGACGACAGCGAAAGCACAGAGGAATATATATGACAGAATGCAAAGAATTAGCAGAATGGAGACAAGAAGTATGGGAAGAAAAATGGGAAAAATGGATAGGAAAATAGTAGCAATTAAAATGCTAACGAGAAAAGAAGAAAAGCAAATTAAGAATATGGGGGAGTTCTTAAAGAAAGTAAAAGAGAAATGGATTAGAAAAGTAAGAGAGATAAGAAAGGCAAACGGAGGAAGCAGAAGATGGGCAAATAGGGATAAAAGGTAGTAAGGAATGCTTAGAGGAGCCAGAAGGCCAGGGTGCCAGGCAAAAAGAGCAGCATAGCTGGCAAGGAAATTTGTACATATGTTAAATTAGTTTATAAGCGGAACATTATAAAAAGAATTATGTAGAAAAATGTACAAATAAAGTATCTAAGTATCTATACGGATACCTAGTTATTTCTTTTTCTAAAGCGTTCCCGCTCCCGAAAGCTTTGTAGTTATTACGAAGTTTCGAACCTTTTTGCTTCTCCGACAGTCAACTTTGGTGGCAAATGTAGCGCCACAACGACGCAAGTGTAAAATACTCGTATTTTGAGTATCAGCAAGTATTCTATTGTTTCTTGTATACTAACAAAACATCAATGGAACTAATGTGCTGTGAATAGTACAAGAACCTGCATCGGAGGATGGCAAATATCAAAATATTTTCGATCATTTCCCTCCCACCCAGCTTTAACACTTGCAGTGACTATGGTGCTTCTGTTTTGTGCAGTTTGAACATTCTCATGCTCTGCTGATGATTCAGCCGCTTCCTTTTGGCTGCTACAGAGAGGTACCGCGTGGCCGCGGCGAGTGTTGCGCGTCTTCCGCGCGATTTGTAACGGTCCGTTAATCTTGTTTGTACTGTTTTAAGTTTGCCGAAAAGTCTGTTAGCTCCACTGTATGTTCACACAACTCCTATAGACTTTCTGTGATTGTTCCGCCAGGCGGAATGTTAATCATTACCGCTAATTAACATTCAGTGGAACTAGCGACTTTTCGGAAAACTTAAAAGGAAAAGCTGGTGCGTTACATTGACACGACTTTCTCTAACCACTATCATTTATTTCAGTATAGCTTCAACAAAATATTCTTACAAAAGCTTATTTTCTTTCTACTTCATGTTAACCAAGATAAATGTTTGTAGAAATATTTTCGTTATACATTTTCGTTGTAGGTACAAGGGAGATACCTACAAGAGATCGAAGCGATAATAAAATGTTTAAAAGTGGGGCACTATATCCTGGCGTTGAAATTCCGTGCGCTTTACACGATAATGTGAGAAACAACTGAATGTTGACAGCACTTCAACAAATGACAAATTATTGAAAAATAACAATAACAACGGATATTTCAGAAATGGCTGTGTCACAAAAAAGTTATTTGAATTACATTGTGTTTCTAAACATAAATCTACTTTTTTTTTTGTAAACTACGCTTTTGTTGTCTCCCATGGTGTCTACCTGCTATGCAAAATTAAATTCATTCTGAATGAAGAGGACTTTACAGATTATTCCCATAAAATTCAAAATTTACATTTTATTTGTCGTGTAACTATTTTAAACGTATGGTATTTTAATCAAAATTGTTACAGTTATTTTAGGGAAAATAAAAAATAACGAAAAATGTTCTGTGTAAAGGGTCATTTGGAATGGGAGGATTTTCTTGAAAATCTTCGTGTCGCATCTTTGGAATATTCATTCATTCGCTGTTTACCTTCATCTTATGTAGGACTTACACCCCCCCCCAGGGTGATCAGCCCGATGCCTGGTATGGGATGAAGGAAGTAGATGAAACGCAATGACGGCGAAGTGGAGGATAGGAAAGGTGACGATGGAGCAGTTGGTGGAATGAATGGCGGGGGAAACCGGGGAACCCGTAGAAAACCCGCCCAGACGCCGCTTTGTCCAACACAAATCCCACATGCGGGTCCCTGGGATTGAACCCGGGCCGCCCACGGCGCCGCTCTCTTTGGAATATACGGAACTTAAATATCGAGTGTGATATTTATTCGGATTTTCGTTTTTGAGTTATGGTGTTCACGCTTACACCATATTAAAGTTTCACAGCAACTATTTTCTAATGACAG
Organism: Deroplatys truncata; assembly: GCA_030765065.1. Taxonomy (NCBI): domain Eukaryota; kingdom Metazoa; phylum Arthropoda; class Insecta; order Mantodea; family Mantidae; genus Deroplatys; species Deroplatys truncata. The sequence goes on from CM060980.1 coordinate 131,126,928, forward strand.
GCACCTCTCTCCCGTTCAACGTGATATGTGCGAGAGAAATGACTACTGTTGCCCAAATGACAATATCATTTATTGAGCTCCCTACAGTATTTTCTTTGGTGGCCTTCCATCACACCAGGGGATCAATTGTAAAGTATAGACTTTCAACTGCAACGATGGTAATTAAGGTTAACATGACTGTACTATTGATATTAAGATAGAGCACAAGAAAGAGCCTTCTGGTCTTGGCTCGTGTTATTATCTACATATAATCTTAAAACTACGGTGCTTCAGCCCGCGAAGGGCCTGGAATTGCCGACCAGACCTCCAGCCCACTTATGTACGACATAGTGGGCGATCATTCAACCCTTATGGAGTCGTGATGTGGCCAGCATCACGCATCCCCCAGCCGGAAAGTTAGCTCACGAGGCCAGACCGCTGCCTATCGCAGCTCCTGGGCGCAAACCGAACCCGGGAACCAGAGCTCCACGCTCTAGCGCACAGCGTCACACCGCACGTATAAGTTTTAAAAGATCGTAAATGCATACAAAGCGTTACATTTCGGGTGTGTCCATTTTTGCCGGGAACGATGCTTTGTAATATTTAAAATTATTAAGGTTTTGGAATTAATTGTTTTTCGACACAAGCCGTGTGTTGGACAAAATTGGAAAAGTAAATCGAATAACTGCAAAAATTCAACGCCATTGCTGGGATTTGAATCACAATTTGAAAACAACTAACAAGTGTTCAAGTTCATAAGTATAAAATTTCAACTCCGTAAGTGCAACGGATCGTCTAGAAGCTGTGCATTTTTAGAAGATTCTCCATAAATTACTCTGAATATTGTTCCGATTTAAACCAACATAAACGCAGCGGTTCGCCAAAATGTCGTAAATGTTTTGGAGCCTAACCATATGAACTACACCTTAGCAAGGCAGTGACACATTTTATTACAACTCCAACCATTCGACTCTCTGCTTCTACCTGCAGATTTGTTATTTCCTTCATGCTCACGAACGACAGACAACCACACTAATAGCTATTCTGCATTAACGAATGCACTTAAAGTTATTAAACGCTTCCCAGAACCAAATCTTGGCTGCGCCATTGTACGCTGTGAGGATGTAGGATGTAATTATTGGAAGGGGACATCTAGCCACTGCGACCAGATCTATTGTGGCTAAACCCTCCCCCGGGAGGCAGGGATGAAGTGAAGGAGCTGCAGGAGGTCGCAAGTGCGTAGGCAGACAGGATCCCAGAGACGCACGGAAGTACGTCATTTCCAGTAAGAAACACCCGCACTCGGCCAGTAGACGCGAGAAGGCGACGAAGCAGCCCTTGCTGGCAGGCCAACGCACCCTGTCATTGGCGGGGAGAAATCTTTCCAAAGCGCAGCAACCATGTCATCTGGCCATCACTAGAGCACTACGGAACCCGGAGGCACTGCCTGAAAGATGAAAGGGAGAAATATGAAATGACAGGAAATGAGAAATGATGGTAGAATACACCACCCAGCATCCGCCTAGGTGACCAGAGGAAAATCACGAAAAACCCCATGGACAGAGTGGGTGGTCACGGGCAATCGAACCCGGGACCTCCCGAATACGGGCCACAGAGGTTACCGTCTGAACCATCCCGCTCGGTGTATTTAACATAGATAATGATTGCTTCGAGTGAGAGGCTCAAACGTTTTGCGGTTGCGATTATGGACTGAGCACTTTGAAGCCAAAACGGTCGTCTGGGCCACAAAATAGTGGATCTATTTTTCTAAAATTGCGCCCGGATCATTTTAAGACCCGAAAAAGAGGACATCTGGTAAAAACCACGTGTAAGAGAAGCAGCAAAATAACTGCCAGTAAAGGGAAGTAATTCGACAGAATTTTCTTATCACTCATCTTTCTCTGCATCCAAGATTTTGCCAATCATGTTCAAGAACAAATATTTGGGTTTTCAGCCAATAGTTTAATGTAATTATTACTGTTTGTCCTTGGATGAGAGTGTATGTCACGCAGTACAAACACAATTTTTATCTCCGTGTTAAGGAAGAAGTGTTAAAACTTGTACCACTGAAGGACACTTTCATGCGTGTTGATTACGACATAGAAAATGCAACACCTGAATGAAACAGCAAATAGAAAAGAGGAATAACTGGTCTGTTCGCATTGCTAGGTAACAAATCAACGTCGGCCATGATGGTGCTTAGGCGCAAAAGGCACAGACATAGGCGCCGAATTGTTATACATTCTTTTTGGGGGGGGCGGATTCTGAAATAGTCGGGTCTACTAAAATATTTAGTGCAACTATTAAGATAAAAGGTACTTAACCATAGTATAGTACAGATGCTTTCAATTGCCTGAAAATTAAATAAATTGAATATTTACTTAAAGTTTGAGGAAAACTAATGCTATGTCTGTTGAATCTTACTTTACCGTTTTCCAGGGAAAGTGGTGTGTCTCAGTTCATTCGTACCCACACGGGTGGCCGAGGTCGTTAAGACATGGATCTGTGAACAGGCCTGCGTATCAAATACCGCCAGGACCGTCCTCTTTGACTGAGTTTTTTCCCCTGGTTTTCCTCTCTTCATAACTGGCAAATGCCGGGGAGATACCCTAAACTTAGGCCTGGAAGGTTTCCTTTCCTAAAAGGATCTATAAAATATCCTTAAATTTCGGTAAAGATGATATTAAAACGTTTTAAAATTACCTTAAATGTTTGAAGTGTATCATTAAAATATTTCCAAATTACTCGTGTGTTTTATAAGAATAAATAATAGCGTTGGATAAATTTACTTCAAGGCACATTTAAGTATCAGGTAACATTAACATTTCTAGACATATATCTTATTCAGCTCTGCAACGAAGACCATGGCCATCCACAAGTTCTCGGGTTTGAAAGATCTTTGTATGTCTTGGGGAACATTCTTATACTTTGCAAACTCCTCTTTACTTCAACTGACATCATGGCGCATACTTGAAATTACCAAGATCCCCTGCTGAAAAGTCTTCTTCAAAAACACTGAAGTCAAAAGTTTCACCTGCAAAACCTTCTCGATTTTACACTTTGTTTGGCAAACAATGTTCGTTTTCAATACAGTTTTCATTTTGTCATTAACTTCTTGATCAATGTTTTCTACACATTGTTGCAAATGTTCTTCGACTCCTTTTAATCTTTTTGACTAGTGAATGAATGAATTTATGTTCGCATCTTTTTACTATCTCTACTACGTATAGTAAGTAGGGGAAGTATTGTATTCCACCCAAAAATTCGATACCGAGATTTCACCGGAAATACATGTTTTGAGACCCCCTGAATCCAAAAAAAGCATTTTTGGAAACATGTCCGTGTGTGTGTCTGTCTTTGAACAGCATAGCTCAGAAACGAACAGTCGGATAAACACCAAACTTGGTATTTAGGTTCAGTATCTTCCAGGGATGCGACACGAAGGTTTTCAAAAAAATCCCCCCACCGCAGAGTACCCTTTACATGGAAGATTTTGCGAAAATTTTTATTTTCTCAAAAATGGCTCTAACGATTTTGATTAAAATATCATATGTTTAAGATATTTTTATGACAAATAAAATGTATATCTTGAATTTCCTGGGAATGTCTCCAAAAGTATTCTTCATTGTGAACGATTTTTGGTAAACTGGTAAACCATAAGAGATAGACAAAATTTTACTACACAAAAGATGTAGATCGCGTTAAAATACACAATTTATGTCATATACATTTTTGTTGTTGAGTGAACCATTTTCGAGATATTGCTTGTTATTCCCTTAATTTTTTCAATACTTATTTTCTAAAATGGGAATTCGTTATTCATTTTTACTTTCTCTACTACCTATAGTAAGTAGGGGAAGTATTGCATTCCACCCAAAAATTCGATACCGAGATTTCACCGGAAATACATGTTTTGAGACCTCCTGAATCCAAAAAAATCATTTTTGGAAACATGTCCGTGTGTGTGTGTGAACAGCATAACTCCAAAACGAACAGTCAGATAAACACCAAACTTGGTATTTTGGTTCAGTATCTTCCAGAGATGCGACACGAAGGTTTTCAAGAAAATCCCCCCACCCCAGACTACCCTTTACATGGAACGTTTTTCGAAAATTTTAATTTTCTCAAAAATGGCTCTAACGATTTTGATGAAAATATCATATGTTTAAGATAATGTCATGAGAAATGAAATGTATATTTCGAATTGTCTGGGAATGTCTCCAAAAGTATTCTTCATTGTGAACGACTTTTGCATAACTGGTAAACCATGAGATAGACAAAATTTTACTGCACAAAAAATGTAGATCGCGTTAAAATACACAACTTATGTCATATACATTTCTTTTGTTGAGTGAACCGTTTTCGAGATATTGCTTGTTATTTCCTTAAATTTTCCAATACTTATACTTTTCTCAAATTCGTTATTCATTTTTTTTATGTCCTGGACATGCAAAGAGAATGGAATGCGCCACATAGCAACCAGCGTTAAAATATTTGACTATCGCTTGGAACCTACCATATTCCCCTTGCATCTACAAGAAAATTACCAATAAGATTGACATCTCGATATCTCGATTAACATGAAGCATATGGAGAATAGGCGTTTGTAAAAATAGTTTGTACAAGAGTAGAGAAAGTCATGTGAGTGTAACACATCAGATTTTTTGTCTTGGATATGCAAAGAGTATTAATCTGTGGCAAAGGGAATGGTGCTGCACCTAGCAACCAGCTGTTAAGAGATATGTATGTGCTTAAAGGCTACTGTATTTGTATATTGCCCTTGTAAATATATATTCCCCTTACATCTACAAGAAAATTAGCAATAAGATAGAGTCTGCAAATGTTTATCAAGATTAACATGAAGTAGATGGAGAATAAGCGTTTGTAAAAATAGTTTGTACAAGAGTAGAGAAAGTCGTGTGATACACTCAGATTTTTTCTCTAGTCTTGTTATTGTTTGTGCCAAAATTGAAAAGTTACTACTACATAGGTATGACAAGCTTCTCTTAATTTGAGAATCAGCCAGTAAGTCTGGAGAAACTGCTACGAGAGAAGCAGCATTGTTTTTACCAAAATTATAAACTACTGATTTCACTATGTCAAAATATTTGCAATAATAACTATTGTACTATGCACTGATCCATGCGCCCCAATGTGTTACTGTTGGTTCAGGAGGCAAGGGTAGATTAGGAGCAATTTCACGGAATTTTCTCCTTGAAGGAGATTGCAGAAAAAACTCTTTTTGTATTTGATACGAGTTTGCTAACCCGCAGAAACTTTTCACACACTAGTTCACATACTTTATGAAGGGAAAGGGAAGTGTTCAATGAACCATTTATAATTTCTCTACCACGTATATAGTGGGTAGAGATGGTATTGTACTCCACCCAAAAATTCAATACCGAGATTTCACGGGATGCACACGTTTTGAGCACAGTAGTAATAAATTAACAATTCTAATTCAATTTTGATTACATAATGAGCTATGACGTCACGCCGCGTCCACGCGATTCATCACAAGTGCCTAGACGTAACGACACCCCTCCCGGAAGTCCTCGGTGTAATCTAATTTCTTACTTTTGGTTTTCCAACCTCCTAAAAGCTTTCAGATGGGGAGATAAGGAACTACGCGCGAGGCCTCTTTCGCGACGGCCAGGTCCATACACATGACAGGGAAAAAAATCGAGGGTCCTACACACTTCGCGTAGTTAGATTACCACCCCCTCCGCGAATCGCTGTTATCGAAAAGGTTAATCAACCGTTAAAATCAAATCGGTAAAAATTTACGCTACAGTGGCGTGCCCGGTATCAAATATAACTGATTTTTCCCGGCGAATCCATTGATGCCGTCGGATTGGTGCTATGTCTACCACCTCCTCATCTGGTAGTTCACGAGGACGTATCGTTGATCGATTAATACGAATAAGTGTTAATAAATTAATTTCAAAGTTTTGATTGTGAGGAATCCACTGCCTCCCGTCCATGAATCCTGTTGGTATCGATCCAATTTGGCAACTTTGCTGGTTATCAACATTGAAAGTTGCATACTATTGAATCGATTAACCTAATAAGCGTTCCATAAATTATTGTAGCTATATAATCAAGATCAAGAGCAACAATACCTCAATTCCCTTTAAGGCTGTTTCACAGTCAAGGGGAGAAAATGCCGACACTCTAAACAGACAACTTGTGTATATTTAACGAGTCCTTCATTTGATAATGGGATGACTTCAACCCTTTCCCATCTGGCAATTCACGTACACGTCTCGTAAACGAATACTATGCATAAGTGATGAATAAGCTAATTCAATACTTTTTGCGTCACAAGCTGGGCAGTATTGACCGGAACTGTATAACATTCATATTTTATGTAAAGATGTTGTGTATTCACATATTTTGAAGCTTTGCGATTGTTGAAGAGACCGACTCATGATTGGGATACTTTAATACAATGTCCTACACTTTATGTAATTTCGTTTGAATAACTGAACTTGCTATCATACAATGTACACTGCTTAACATATATATTCCATGTAAAGCTGTTACATATTTACATAATATGAAGCTTAGAGTTTGTTGAAGAGATCGAATCATGATGATGTAATTTATGAAAATGCACACGCTGTAAAACTATAGTTAATTCTACAAGAGATGTTAAGGGGCGTATAATTGTAATTTAATCAGCATTGTTTAAATAGATCTAAGGAACCGTGCCTTTAATGACCTATTCGTCTCCAAGATCTTCAATACTGCGTTTTAAGCAATAACCTACACACACATACGTACATACATGCTTGCATACATACATACATACATTAATACATACATAAGCTCTGTGATGTGCGGTAGCATGACTCTCTTCCCCATTGCATTCAACATGCCCCGAGTCCGAATCTCGGCTGAGAGGTAGGATCGTAAGAGAAACGATGATAAAGTTATACGGAACAAACTGTAGTTATTTCGATCCAATTTCAAACAAGTTGGCAGATTTTTGAATGTGTTACTGGGTGATAACTAAAGAATGCCATGAAAGAGTACGAGTATTATTTCTCCCACCTTCAATTGCTAAACTAACAACATTTGCGCTGAGTATTGCATTACTATGCCTATCCTTTAATTTGAAGTATGCTTAACCTATAATATGCAAAATGTTGCAGTAGAAAATATAACTTTCTGTTAAACGTCATTATTTAGTTTCCAAATAATGTTTGCAAGCTATCCCAAAACATATATAGGGTTTTAAAGAAACAGTTTATTAATGCGACGATCAGGTATACTGTTAGTAATAACATTAACCCAAAAGCGACATCAAAGTGTCTCAACAAGCTAAAACGCCAAGTTATTTCATAAAAAACTTGACCTGGAGATATCACAGTAAATACATGTTTTGAGGTCCCTGAGCCCCACAAAATGCAATCTTAGAGAAAGGTTCCTTTGTGTGCGTACATGTGTGTGCGTGTGAACAGCATAACTGCAAGTTACGAGTATGTAGTTCGGATAAATATTTAAAATTGCATTTAGGTTCAGCGTCTTCAGCTAAGAATGTGATACGAAGAATTTCAAGAAAAATACCATTACCCAGACAGCCCTTACATGAAACACTGGCGCTATAAATGTATTTAAATATCGAACGTTTAAGAAAATCGTATGACAAATAAGAACTACATCTTGATTTTCTGGAAATAGCTTGTGAAGGCATCTTCATTCGGAATGACCGTTGTATAATGTACGAGGGGCACTACTTATATTTTGAGCCATGGCAACCCTGAATGTTGTAGGTACCATCTGACGTTTCCAATGGAAAGTTTGATCATTTTTGACCATAATCTAATTCAAACATTTTGTCAATAGAGAGTCATTTGTTTTGTTTACACTAACTTGAAAATTGTGTGTCAACAAAAACATGGAATTAACTCGTAAAATGTTCGTGCAATGATTTAATACAACCTTCGACGTGGATTATCAAGACAAGAGTGCATCGATCAACTAACTTCCACATTTGGCGACGAAGCTCCATCTTTTGCCACTGTGAAACGCTGGTATATCGAATTTAATCATGGCCGCCGTTCGCTCAATGATGAACTTCGTGAAGGTCGTCCAAAATCAGTTGTTGTGCCAGAAAACATTGATGCTGTGCAAAAACTAATAATGAAAGATTGTCGTGTGACATATTGTGAGATTGAGGCAACCCTAAGAATTAGTTCCACCAGCATATATAAAATATTGCATGATTATTTAGCCGTGAAAAAGGTTTGCTCTCGTTGGATCCCACATAATTTGACGCAACTCAAAAAGATGCTCTTGTCGATTAGTGTACAAAAATGCTCAAGAAATACAATGGCGGTGCCTCAAAAGATGTATATAAGATTGTAACAGGTGACGAATCTCATCTATGCGTATGAGCCGGAACGTAAACAGCAGTTGACTGTATGGTTGTTTCAAGATGAAGCAAACCCTACAAAGGTTGTTCGCACTCGAAGCACTTCGAAGCAAATGGTCGCCTGCTTTTTCAGCAAAACTGGCCATGCAGCAACAGTGCCTTTAGAGGAACGTAAAACGCTCAGTGCCGAATGGTACACAACCATTTGTTTGCCTAAAGTCTTCGGTGAAGTAAGGAAAACCAACAAGAACCGTAGGATCGTTCTTCAAGAAAATGCGAGCGCACACACATCTCGTCTAACAACAAGAGTATTTGAAGGCTCAAAAAATAGAATTGATGGGTCATCCACCATACAGTCCTGATTTGACACCCAATGACTTCTTTTTGTTCCCGAACATCAGGAATAAATTGCGTGGACAAGAATTTTCGTTGGCAGAAAAAGCCGTTGATGCCTTCAAAAACCATGTTTTGGAGGTGTCTCATGAAGACTGGAATAAATGCTTTGACAAATAGTTAAAACGGATGCAAAAGTGTATTGATCATAAAGGAGAATATTTTGAAAAACAATAAAGCAGTTTTCAATCAAAAAATTACTTTGTTTTAATTATTAGGCTCAAAATATAAATAGTGTCCCTCGTATAACAGGTACACCATAAGATATAGATGAGAGCTTACGACAAATAAACGCAAGATTCGTTAAAATGCAATGCAAATCAAAGTGTATTTCGATATCTACGATTTTTAAGCTATTCGTTATTATTAGTGTGAAATTACAAATACGTTGTGTTAATTACGTGCTTGCTTTTATCAAATTCTAAGCATATAAACATAAATAAACGGTAATGGATAGAGAAAGTCGTGTAGATGTAACAATAAGAATATTTGCTACCCGTATTTAAACATTTCTCCTTCGCTTCAGCCTCTTCTATTTCCCGTTGAACCTATCTGCAAGGAAATCTGTCTACATTTTGTTGACTTATACATTGCAGGGGAAGATGAGAAAGAGATAGTGATACTATATAGTCATATCATAATCCAATATGTAGGTTGTGCTAAATCCACTCATTTCGAACGATGTTGACGTAACGTCTATGATATATAACGTAAATATCTCTACACATCGAAAAAATCATTTCATAGGGGTTGAAAACTGGATTCCCGAATTTTCCTATCATACAGTTCATCATTACTTTCATTTTCTTCTTCTTCTTCACCAGCATGCCAGGTACTGGGCTTACCAATCATTATGGTTCTGATAGGATCCGAGGTTTACCTACTCCTCGACAGGATACAGATCCAAGATATTAGCTTGCAAGTCCTTGAAGGTAATCCGAGAAAACACTCCTACTAGAATCGAAATGAAAGCTTAATAATGCGCATGATTCTTTTAAACTGGAGGAATTCGGTAGCAGACTTACAAATGAACTGCAACCGAATACCAATGCCTTTTAAATCAAATTTAAAGTAGACACAATACTGATTGGTCAATGCTTATTTTCTCTAGTAATTGTAAGTGCTTTTAACATTCACTCTAACTGCACACAGTGCCTTAGTCGCTGGACACTAGTTATAAATGAAATGAATGATAATTAGGAAAGGAAATCTGGGGAAGGAAACGTTCTAGGGTACTCCCTGCCCTGTGGGCGCGCCTCGGCTAATCAACTTCCCCTATCCTACATGGTCACGTTGTAAAGTGCTCGCTGGGAATCAAACCCTGAACCTCCAGAATGTGAATCACAAGCGTTACCACGATGCCACCTCGCTTCCTTTGGCAATCTCCTAACCTAACCTAGCCTAACTTAACCTAGGCACGCCTGACCACCTAGAGGTGTAGTAAAACGTAATCAATGTAACCAAAACCGTGACCAACGTAACTAACGTAACCAGGCGTGTTCAAAATGTAGCGCAGTGACACATTAGCAACGCATGTAACCCACCTTCGGAAGGCCTCTGACATGGCTTCGAGATATATAAACACTGGAATGTTATTCATTTAATTCATTAGCTTTTAATTTGTTCGCCCATTAGCATCTGCATTGTAATTTCTTTGAGAGTTTTTAAGTATTAGTCATTGTGCTGGAGAAACTTTACACCCGGCCTATGAGAAACGTAATTTTTCATAGATTACACTCAAGAATGCGGGTGGTTAAGTGCTGTAAATGTGGTCGGATTTTTAAAGAATCGTTCTTTGTCAAGACTTAACATGCACAGAGAAAGATGCTGTAATGTGGTGGTCCGCACTTGAAACTCCCCTTGCGGCGGACCAGGAAGATTGGAAGCTGATATGTCAATCGATCCAGCTATAAATAAACACTATACCGAATGCAGTGAAAATCGAGTGTTAAGTAATTTGCCGTCACCATATGTTGACTATAGTGATGATAATTCAGTGATATCTACGCTTACAAATCCGAATAGACTGTTGAATATTGTAGCACCCGGGTGATTAGTTCCAGCGGATGCTTACAACGAGGAAGACGGTAACGTCAAAACCTACGGAGGATGGTCCGGGACATGGCGGGATTAGCGCGGTATTTGGGGAGGAGGCATCGAATAATACCCGGGGTGGTATAAAAGCTAACTGCTATATTTCCATTCAATATAGGGTAGTTAGGCAGACGGACTGATTTCCTTCCACAGATTTCCTTTCCTAATTATCATTCATTTCATTTATCATCACCGTCCACCGACTGAGGCACCATCTGCAGTAAGAGTGAACGTTAAACAGCGCTTAGAATTACTAGAGAAAATAAGCATTGACACATCACTGTTGTATGTACTTTAAACTTTATTTAAAAGGCGTTGGTGTTCTGTTTTATTTCATTTGAAAGTCTACTACTGTATTTCTTCAGTTTAAAAGAATCATGGGAATTATTAAATTTCTATTTCGTTTCTAGGAGCCTACTTTTCGGATTACCTTCGAGGAGTTGCAAGCCAATGTCTTGAATCAGTATCCTGTTGAGGAGTAGGCAAACCTCGGATCACATCGGAACCATGATGGTTGGTAAGCCGAGTGTCGGGTATGCTGGGGAAGAAGAAGAAAATGAAATGTATTGATGAATTGGCTGATAGGAAAATTCGCGGATCCAGTTTCCAACCTTCATGAATTGATTTTCTCGAAGCGGAGAATTATTTACGTTATCTATCGGTTATTTTTTAAACCAGATACGCCACTGTAGCGTTATTTTTGCCAAATTGATTAATGGCTGGTTAAAACTTTCGATGAAAATGGTTCGTGGGGGAGGAGTAATGTGCTAGAATTGCGCGATCTGTGTAGGGCTCTCGATTTTTTCCCTGTCATGGAGTACGGACCTGGCCGTCGCGAAAGAGGCTTCACGTGTAGCTCCTTATCTCCCCGTCTAAAAGCTTTTAGGAGGTTGGAAGGCCGTAAACCAGAAGTTAGATCACATCCGAGGGCTTCCGGGGGGTGTGTCGTTACGTCATAGGCACTCGTGGTTGTATCGCGTGGGCGTGGCGTGACGTCATAGCTTATTATGTATTCAGTGAGTCAGAATTGCCAGTTTATTACTACTAGGCACCTATATCCGAAAAAAAAAGCATTTTAGAAAAAACCCGTGTGTGTCTGTGAACACTATAACTCAAAAACGAAACGTCGGGTAAATACCAAACTTGGTATTTAGATTCAGTACTTTCAAAAATTCAACACGAAGATTTTCAAGAAAATTCTTCCACCCCAAACTATCATTTACATGGAACATTTTCCAAAAATTTTTATTTTCAAAACTAGCTCTGACGATTTTGATTAAAATATGCCATATATTAAAGATATTTGATGACAAATAAGATTTATATTTTGGATTTTCTGGAAATAGCCTGTGAAGTCCTCTTTATTCGGAAGGAATTTTGTATAATCTTGTACAACTGGTAAATGTTAAGCGATAGACGAAAACGTTCCACACAAAAAATGTAGATCTCTTTAAAACACGCAATTTATTTCATATAACGTTTTTGTAGCATCAGCCATTTCCAAGATATTAATTATTAATGAGTATGTTCAATACTTTGTCATTATTTTAAGTCCCATCGATTTTCACTGTTTTTCCTGTGATTGCATGGAAACAGTGTGGAATTTTAAGGCCAGCATATACCGTCCAGTTCTTAAACATTTGGCTATCGCTGTTCTCTTTGTATCTATAACCAAAGGTTGAATGTAGCTATTTATGCGATGGTTTAGCTGGATTAAAATGAAGTAGATAGAAAAATAAACCTTCGTAAGAATAATTTGTGTATCCACTAATAAACGATAACATTAGATTTTTGTGTAACATGGTTTAATTCCTCTGCCACCATATATTTGACTGCTGTGTTACGAAAAGTATCACATTTTCATACTTTATGCCGCAGGCCACAAAACAAACATGCTTTGCTCAAATACAACTTGATAAAAAGGTTAATTTCTGCTTATAAACTCATCTGCCACTGAATGAATATCTAGGTTCATGGCTTCTTCACGATGACGATTGATGACAGCAATAGCGTTTAGGCGAATATAAAAAATTTCGATCCATGGTGACACAAACTAAAAGCGTGCTACTACATAGGTGTGAGATAGTCAAGAACCCAAAAAATGGATGCAACGCGATTCCTGTAAGTGGATTTCTCAAAACATACAAAATAATTGCACTTTGCATCACACCTTACTTCGAAAACGGATCACAGATATTAAAGCTGCAAAATATTTTTCTGTGATAGGGATGAAACTACGGATGTGTCAACACAAGAACAATTCAATATTCCTGTGCTCCATTTCTGATCTGATGTCGACTGAAACCTATGTTGCGTTTCCATTGCGTTTGCTTAACAGTTGAACTCTGCATGTCAAATAATCTCTGCATCTCCGATCAGTCTATTTATACATTTTTACTTAATGAGATATTTTGAAAACAAAGCCCCTTCAGTAAAATTGTTGAAGGGCGATCCCCTTGGCTTTGTAAGTTACTGGGGCAAAAGTGCCTTGCCCGTCGCCCTAGGATGTAGGATGTCTTTATCTAGGGAGACACTTCGCCACTCTATTGTGACTACACCCCCCCGGGAGGCAGGGATGAGGTGAAAGAGCCTAAGGAGGTCTCAAGCCCCCAGGCACACAGGCCCACAGAGACGCGCAAAAGTCACTAATATTTCCAGTTTGAACACCCGTGCACCAGTAGAGGCGAAGAATCTAGAGAGCGGCGAAACGGCCCTAACGGGCGAGATAATGCACCTTGGCGTTCATGGGGAGAAATATTTCCAATGCGCAGGCAACTACGCCATCTGCCCGACACCGCCAGCACCGCAGGACTCGAAGACACGCCTGAAAGGCGAAGGAGATGAAATGAGAGGAAATGGACAAAAGGAGAAATCGTGGAGAAATATACCACCACGGCATTTGCCTAGGGGAAAAACATGAATAACCCCGCTCAGTCCCGAACCCCTAATTCGGCGTCTATGGGTGCAGGCAAAATGGAACGACAGGAAGAAAATATTAATTTGGGAGCTAGCAAGACTCAGATCCCTGATTTCTTTAGTGTCGTTGTTTAGAATAATAAACAGAACAAGGAGAGCTACATATTGCTACTTTCCCAAAAGATTTTGTTCTTTTTAAAAAGGATAAAGACAGAGCAAAACTCAGCTACAAGGAGAGCTACATCTTGCTACTTTCCTAAAAGAATTTGGCCTTTTTAAAAGGATAGACAGAGCAAAACGCAACGTTCTAGTTAGTCGTGTAAATCTCCTGAAGTATTCCAAATGACAAAATTATACTTTACCCAATGATTTGCTGAAATCTGCAACATTTTTGACAGTAGAGTGGTTTTCTTATATATTTTATGGAAATGCTCCGTCGCACGAAATACATTTTTCAGAGAAATTTCTCTAAGCCGCAAATTGAAGGTTTTCTGTTTATTGTGATGGTGTCCCATTAGTGTTTCCCATGAAGGAGTAGAGCACTGTAGTACATTTTTAATTCGTGCACCTTACTTGGGCGGACTACATTACCTGAATGACAAAGTGATGAGGCAGTATTTTTAACACTTAAATGATTTCAGTAAAATTATATAATATAAAATATAATAACAGCCCGCCTTAAAGCAAAATGTGTATAATATAATATATAAAATGCATGAAACAGTCATTGTATTAATGTTTATATTACTATGTACATGTTCAGTATTGTTATGTGATGTATTACGTAATTTAATAATGTAGGAGCTGTTAGAATAATAGATTAAAGGCGCTAACAATGAGGTAACAATGAGGTAACCTTGAGGCAATAATGAATTAGAAAGTTTAAATGCTACTGGTAATTCTTGGAGCAACAATAATGTAATTTTTGAGACAGTTTATAAAGTAGCCAATCAACAACCAGAAAAAGCTTTAGTTAAACGAAGGTATTCTATTGGACTAGGATTAGCCAATCATAAACTAAAATGGAGCAAAATTTACAAATTCAGAAGTCAGTTGCTAACGGACAGCGTTACTAAACAGACGCGAGATGTGTCCTCGAGAAATTTAATACATATTTTGTGTGAGACAAAAATAGTTTACGTGTTAAAAAGTGCAAGTAATTAATAAAAAAATCTCACAGCTCTCTCTATATCAGTGAACTGTTATTTAAATCGAGTCAAGCATTAATAAAAGGAGTGAAGTAAAATTATAATCTGTGTAAGCCTACCTTCTTCAGTCGCACCACACCCTGCTAAGACATTCATGTCTCTAAAAAATATAAATACTGACGCAGCCGAGGAAAACATAAATATATAATATTTAAAGAAACAGTCAAATTACAAAGATAATATTTTTAAACTTGGGGCAAAGGCCACCGGAAAGTACATTTGGGGCGAAGGCTACCGGAAACCTTTTACCATACGTGCGGTTGCAACTACCTCAAGTTCGGCTCCCCAACAGTCGAAATATAATACATCTTCAAACTGGCTTTCCATACTTAGCAGCAACAAACCTGCTTCAAATTGGCTCCCAAAGCGTGGTGCAAACAACGTAATAAATATCAACAAGTTCTTCAAATTGGCTTCCATACGTGGGGCACAAACTACCTCTTCAGTGATGATTGTGATGATGGAGCAATGGGTGGAATGAACGACAGGAGAAGCTGGAGTATTCGGAAGAAACCTGTCCAAGTGCCGTTTCGTCTACCACGTGTCTCACATGCGGCCGCTAAAATCAAAAATGGGTCGCCTGGGTGAGAGCGAGCTGCGCCCCAGCCTAATGAAAATCTCACTATCCTACTGAGAATGGATCCCGGGACCTCTGGATTTGGCGGCTATCGTGCTAATCATAAGACCATAGAGGTAGTATGGCCTGCGAACTAGCTTTTCTTGCGAAGACAGATGTAGCCCTACAAATTATGCTGCAAGCATTGTTGAAGACCAGCACAAACACCACAACCAAATGCCATTGTTTAATGTCAGCCTTAGTTTAAATCGCCTCCCTTTTGATAAGCTCCACTACATACAAATAGGTGTATGACAAGGAGAAAACTTCCAAATGCAAATGGGACAACCACTTCAGTGGGTCTTGTCGTAGTGGACGTGCTTATAGATGTTTCTCTTGTGAAGCAACAAGTGTCTTCTTGTCATGTCGTGCCGTTCCTTGCCTTTAATGGACGTGCACTTTCACGTGACAACAGCCACTTATTATTCATCTCACAAGTGAAATGCTTCATTTGTTTATAGCAGTTCATAATTTAATTAAACTGCAAACCGAGCGGGATGGCCCAAGCGGTAACGTGTGGCTTGCATTCGGGAAATCATGAGTTCGATTCCCGCAGCCGACCTTCCTGACCCATTTTTTTCGGGGGTTTCCCCGGGTCGCCAGGCGAATGCTGGGAAGTTTCATTACATTCCCCGAATTTCCTGCCCCTCCATTTCACTTCCATTCTCATTTCACTTCATCTTTTATCTGTTTGATCTGTTTCAGGGCTGCAAGTATAGGCGGGAGTCTCAGCGTTGCATGGCAAGGGAAAAGGATGTTTTATGTAATCTGCGTCTCCGAGTCTCGGGGCTTCCAATGGGATGTGCAAGCCTGCAGTGGGGAGGGGAGCAGGTTGCACCAGCTGCTATCCGGGGAGCTTCAGTCTGTCAAAGATAGGCACTCTGCCCTCTGTCCCATCATGTCCCATGGTCCGGCCGCCCTCTGCTTCCTCTCACCTCACCCCTCCCTCCCGGGGGCAGCTCGATAGGGGCCCCTCGTGCCCAGTCCTGCTCCTACTTTGACTGCAGAGCGGCAGTGACAAAGAACGTCTTCATTTTCTAGGTTTGTGGGATTACTATTACAAAAATATTAAAAAATTCAACGTAATCAGAATTAATTTTGAAGAAATAGGAGAGCACTTACAAGTTATATATTGTTGTTAGTAAGTAACAAAGGGATCTCTTGCATATTTAGCTAATATATTAGTTTCAAAATGAATATACATATTTATAGGCACCGTCAGCCATGATGGCTCGATGTAAACAAAGAAAGCTATGTCTCCATTTTCGCTTCCTCGTTCAGTGGTACACAAGTTAGATTCAGTTCCTAAAAGCCTTAAGAAAATGCTGGACAGGAACGGCGCCTGAACTGATGACTGAAATAGGAAAATGTATAGTTTCCTATTATATGTTTTAGTTTCCTATATAGTAATTTAAATACATTTTCTTTCTATCTGATTGAATAATTTAGGGGAATTTAACACACTAAAAGCAACATTCAAAAAGTAATTTTTCATGCTTGAAACAATTCAAATGTATATTACGTGCCTATATAAATAATAATAACCAAAAATATGTTCAACTTTTTAAATACTCTCCTATCGAGATGTTGTGAATAACATAACTCGTCAGAATAAACATGCTTTTAAACTTTCCTTATGTAACATTTTTCATAAAAGTCAATAAAAAGCGAGATATCTCCATTTTCTGATTTCGCCCCCTATAAAACCATTCCCCCTATGGAGAATGTAATTAAGTTAGCCTATTATCTAAGTGGGACTTAAAGGCATGTTAGGGGTTAGAAGTTAGGGGTAGTCAGACGGAGGGGTTCTCCAATAACTGGAGCACAGCACCTTAAGTAGGCCATAATGGGTCCTTTTGCTACCAAAGCGACCCCTGGGAAATGAAGGGGAGACCTGAAGGGCGACCAGATCCCGACGACGATGTGCGCTAGCAAGGACGGGGTTCGGAACGATTCCAACATGACACTAAACCTGATGCCGGCTAGCCCCAGCCCTACCCCTACCTTAGACACCCGCGATCTGCGGTTACCCGGAATAGTCGACACAGCTCCCAGAATGGAAGGGGCCGCAGCAGTCCCGCCAGGCACCAGGGAGAAATCCTTCCAGAGCGCAAATTCCACCGTCCTGCTGCAACAAACCAACTGCCGTCGCCTGAAACAGATAACGTAAAACAGACGAAAGGAAATGATGGGGACAGGAAATTCGTGGTAGAATGGGAACCCTTCCCCAGCATTAGCCTACCGACCCCGGAGAAACCACGAGAAAACTCATGGACAAACTGGCCGGCCCGACTGGAATTGAACCCGGCACCTTGGGAATGCGAGTCTCACACTTTATAGTGGAAACATCTCTCTTGGTTTGGACATGTTAAATACCAATTTACACAACAGTCAGTGCGGCCGTTCTTACGTGAAAAGGTATTAAAAAAACACATTCACACACATACTCATACAGACACATACTCATACACGTACATGTACATACACATATACATACATAACTTGGATGCTTTGTAAGTATACTAATTCAATTAATGTTAAGACTACAACAATAGGATAAAATACATGCGCTGATATGTATAATCACCAGTTGGCAAGGGAAAACAACCTGCAAAGACAAAGACTCATAGGAAACTCAGAAAGTGTATACCTGGCATACATTAGGAAGCAAACATCTTAGCCATTTAAAATTGAAATTGTAAACTAACCATGTATTGCAATCCAAGATAAAATTACGTACTGAAATGCATGTAGTATTACCATGTAATGGGGTATGCTGTTGGTACTAATAAAGGAAAAAGTATATACATACACATACATATACATTCACATACATACACATATACACACCTACACAAACATATACAGGCACATACACATACACTTACAGACACACACACACACACCATATACATACACACTACACATATACACATACTTACAGATACCATACATGCAAATACAAATACAGACACATAACACACTACACATACATACATACATACATACATACATACATACATACATACATACATACATGCATACTCACACTCACATACACTTACATGCACATGCAGAACACATACACACTACACATACCATATAGACAATTACACACTACACATATGCATGCACCTACACATACCATGCATACATATACGTACACATTACACGTTCATACATGCATACATACACTACGTGATCAAAAGTATCCGGACATCTGGCTGAAAATGAGTACACGTTCGTGGTGCCCTCCATCGGTAATGCTGGAAGTCAATATGGTGTTGGCCCACCCTTAACCTTGATGACAGCGTTCACTCTCGCAGGCATACTTTCAATCAGGTGCTGGAAGGTCTCTTGTGGAATAGCAGCCCATTCTTCACGGAGTGCGGAACTGAGGAGCGGTATCGATGTAGGTCGGTGAGGCCTGTCACGAAGTCGGCGTTCCAAAACATCCCAAACGTGTTCTACAGGATTCAAGTCAGGACTCTATGCCGGCCAGTCCATTACAGGGATGTTATTGTCGTGTAACCACTCCGCCACAGCCCGTGCAGTATGAACAGGTGCTCGATCGTGCTGAAAGATGCAATCGCCATCCCCGAATTGCTCTCCAACAGTGGGAAGGGAGAAGGTGCTTAAAATATCAATGTAGGTCTGCGCTGTGATCGTGCCACGCAAAACAACAAGGGGTGCAAGCCCCCTCCAAGAAAAACACGACCACACCATAACACCACCACCTCCGAATATCACTGTTGGCACTACACACGCTGGCAGATGACGTTCACCGGGCATTCGCCATACCCTCACCCTGTCATCGGATCGCCACATTGTGTACCGTGATTCGTCACTCCACACAACGTTTTGCCACTGTTCAATCGTGTAATGTTGACGCTCCTTACACCAAGCGAGACATCGTTTGGCATTTTCCTGCGTGATGTGTGGCTTAAGCCCTGTCCACACTAATTAACATTTAACAAAACTTGTCAAGTGCAACATGCTAACAGTTTGCATGTTGGCCAAATTTCGATTGCAGAATTGACTTAACATGTTAACCAAAAGAGTTGTGCTTGACATTTTTAACATGTTGGATGTTTTCCACTTTTAATGGAAAACTTGTTAAGTCAATTTGCTCTCTGTGTATGTGATTGGATGAACTTCCAGACTGTAAACATGGCAGCTATTTTGTTCGGTAGCTCCATGTTGACTCGTTCTGTGTTTATATCTTTGATTTGGTTTGCTTCATGTGAAGTTATGGAATGGACGAAAGAAAACACACTTTCATTAATAAAATCTTTGCTGAGGCTATCATTATGGAACATTGTAATATATGTAATAAAAAGGATGGACAATTATACCAAACTATATGCAATTTATTGTTGTTCCAGAGGCAATATCAGAAAAAGAAAAATAATAACATCACTTTGCTAAAGAATTGCAAAAAGGGCTCAAGTCTGGCAGCTGAAATAGCTGCTCTCAAATGTGTGTCTTTTTTGTGAATTATAGGTTAGAAACCTTACTCTAAACAAAGTTGAAGTCACTTTGAATTGTTCTCAAGAAATTGAAGTCAGACCTGCTCCGAATTTTAAACTCATTCAAAATACTTTCACTCCTGTGCCGATTAACAAGATAGAACCTCATGACCTTCCACTTTTCTTTTTATTACATATCAAACACAGATACAAACAGCAATAGTCAAATCCTAATCACTGGAGTCCATTTTGCTTTTAGTTACATTTTGTTGTCCCAACAAGTCAACTGATGTGGATAGAATGTTAAACGTTCACAGTTACAACATGTTGAAGGCATTTAACATGTTGAATGAGACATTTTGTTAATTGTTGAATGTTAACTATTGATATGTTGAACAGTGTGGACTCACCTTTATGAGCAGCCGCTCGACCATGAAATCCAAGGTTTCTCACCTCACGCCTAACTGTCATAGTACTTGGAGTGGATCGTGATGCAGTTTGGAATTCCTGTGTGATGGTCTGGATAGATGTCTGCCTATTACTCTTTACGACCCTCTTCAAATGTCGGCGGTCTCTGTCAGTCAACAGACGAGGTCGGCCTGTACGCTTTTGTGCTGTACATGTCCCTTCACGTTTCCACTTCACTATCACATCAGAAACAGTGGACCTAGGGATGTTTAGGAGTGTGGAAATCTCGCGTACAGACTTCTGACACAAGTGACACCCAATCACCTCACTACGTTCGAAGTCCGTGAGCTCCACGGAGCGTCCCATTCTGCTGTTTCACGATGTCTAATGACTACTGAGGTCGCGGATAATCAGTACCAGGCAGTAGGTGGCAGCACAATGCACCTAAGATGAAAAATGTATGTTTGTAGGGATGTCCGGATACTTTTGATCACAAAGTCGTCCTCCGTGGTTTACGGGCACCGCCTTTGATTTCCGAGGTCGCGGGTTCAAACCCGGCGGAGAGCGATACACTTTTTCGGGCGTAAAAATTCCTAGCTTGACTTCTTCAGAAAGGAAGTAAAGCCGGTGGTCTCGTGTTGCTAGATTTGCGACACGTAAAACAACCTCAAGCCTGATAAAGAGACCTCTGAGCAAAATTTGCGGTCTTTCAAGCCCGATATAGAATGGGAAGCAAAGAACCACAGTAGTTAAAGTGTGTCCATAAATAAAGCTCAATTTAATTTATGCTCACAAATGTTAAAAATTGGATTTTTTATTTCAGGGTAACATATTATACAAGTTACATCAGTCCAGTGTTTAAACATTATGAATAATCATTCATGTGCGATTTTTTTTTTATCAAGATTGTGTAACTTATTCTCACGGATTGTTTAGGATGTAGGGAGTGTTTATCGGAGCGGGACACCTCGCGCACTGCGACCACTATTGTGGTTGCACCCCCGAGAGGCAGGTATAAGGTGAAGGAGCCATAGGAGGTTCCAGGTTCGTAGACAGACAGCCCCACAGAGAAGCGCAGAGGTCCTTAATATTTACAGTTTGAACACCCCGCACCAGTAGAGGCGAAGAATCCCAGGAGGGCAACGAAGTGACCCTAACGGGCGGGATAACGCACCCTGGCGTTCACGGGGAGAAATCTTTCCAATGCGCAAGTATCCATGCCATCCACCCAACACCACCAGCACCACAGGTCCTGAAAACACATCTAAAACGTGAAATGGAGAGGCGAAATGAGAGTAAAATATGAGAAAGGAGATATCGTGGTAGAATACACCGCCCAGGTCACGCATTGTTTAACTTTAGTGTTTTGATTTTCTCCAGCTATGATAGGTGTTCATCGATCTCTGCAGTTTATACGCAAAGGAGAATGCACTTGATTGACCTCAGCACCCTGGAGGTAACCCGAGACAACATCCGTCTATAGGATAAATAATCTTAACGGGATGCATAAATATTTATGTTGCACAGTAAACAGCGCCCGATTCTCATTATATCTACTTTATGACATTCATAAAGTTACAGCAGCTGAGGAAGACGTTACCATCAAACCAATAAAAACTAAAACATGCTTTTTCCGATTACCGCCGCGTTGCTTTGAGTGCCACAGAGTCTGTGGCAGATTTAAGATCTGGACCCTGTAATCAGTGCATCTTGGGAAAACCTTGGCGACTAAACTTGAAGTTTTCGTTATGCAACCAGATTTATGGCTTTAAAATATTAGCACCAAACTCTCAAAGATATAAATGGTGCTTTTAAGTATTCACAGAACATTTTAATGGTTTGTAATGAATCTAAGTACACAAAAAATAAAAAAAAAGTTTACTGTTAGCCAAATAAATCGCAACTCAGTATTCAGCCGTATTTTTCCTCACTCTCACTCTCTCTTTTAATTACTCGGTAATCTAGAATCGCCGTTCATTTCTTCATTTTTACTTTCTGTACCGCTTAACTTTAATAGGGGATGTACGTATTGCATTCGATCCCAAAATATCTGTATCGAGATTTCATTGGTAATGCACACAATATTTTTACTTTCTCTTTTATGTAAGTAGAAGTATTGTATTCCACTCAAAAGTTCGATATTGAGATTTTACCTGAAGCACATGTTCTGAAGTTCCCTGAACCACCACCCCCCAAACAAAACTCAAAAACGAAAATTTTTATAAATACCAAACTTGGCATTTTAGTTCGGTATCTTCCAAAGATGCGACATGAAGATTTTCAACAAAACCCCTCACTCCAAACTCCTTTTACATGGAACAAGTTTATAAATGTTTTATTTTCTCAAAAATGGCTGTAACAATTATGATTAAAATACCATATGTTTAAGATATTTACATAACAAATAAGATTTATATCTAGAGTTTACTGGGAATAGTCTGTGAAGTCCTCTATTCTGAATAACTTTCGTATACTTGATGAACCGTAAGAAATAGACAAAATCTTACTGTACATAAAATGTAGATCTCGTTAAAGCACACACATTATACCAAACACATTTTTTTGTGGCGTTAACTATTTCCGAGATATTCTTTGTTATAGGTTTGGATTTTCAAATACTTATACTTTTCTCAGGAGAAAATAGTTTTTTAGTATTTGGTTTTAATTTTATTTGTTTATTTTTTATTTCTTGTGGTCATACAAAGAGAAAGGAATTTCAAAGCTATCACACAGTGACCCGCTCTTAAAAGATTTGACTACTATCGTTTTGGCCTCTGTGTAACCCTAATCACCTTGCACTTGCAGTGAAATATGCAATAAAACCATTTCTACAAATGTTTGTTTCCGTTAACATGAAGTACCTAGGCAGAAGAATAAGTTTTTGTAAGAATAGCTTGTTGAAGAATGGATAGGGAAAGCAATGTGAATGCAACTCATCAGATTTTTTTAGGAAAAGTTTCGCGTGCACGTGTGTGTTGAGCGTTAGTTAATCTGTCCGTACCCGTGCGTTTGTGAACAGCGTAGCCCAAAGCGAAAATGGGGTAAATACCTATTTTATATTTAAGTAGATTCCTCTTAAAGATCCAAGGTCAGAATTTCCAAGGAATTCTCACCACCTCAAAAAGCTTCTTATATGGAAAGTTTTCGTTATTTTTATTATCATTTTAATTAAAAAGTGTTATTATGAGACATTGGCGTGGCGAATAAAATGCTTATCTTGAATTTTCTGCAAATAGCCTGCGAAGCTTTCTTCATGTTTACTGCATTTATAACTGAATTTATATTTTATTATAACTGAAGAATAATAAAAGCTACAGAAACATCAACTATACACAAATAGAGCTATTAAAATAAGAACAATGCCTCACCCTTTTTTCGTAGCCTTAGCCTTTTCCGAAATATTCCCTGTTGTTCTCTTGAATTTGTTAATACTTTAAACGATACAGCATTGAAACGCTGAGTGGTCGTTCCTCTTTCTCGTGGGATCACACAAAGAATTGTTAGCCTTTATCAATATTTGTTGATTATCGTCTCAGCAGCCTCCTGCATGCTCCTTTCTGATTACAACAAAGTGAATATTGCAACCATTTCTACAGAATAAAGTATTTATCATGATTAACAAAAAAAAGACAGAATAATAAGCTTTGTGTGAATAATCTGTAGAGGATATATGGAAATAAATGAAAATAGATGGAAAAAGTAGTGTGATAGGTTTTTTCTATTCGTTCTATTTATACGCCACTTTTAGCATCAAAAGTCATATGGATGGTTACGACTTTTGGAAAACTTTGCTCATTAGCGGTTATGTTTTACGTTTGGTTCTACCGCTTGCATCCTGTTACTTTTTACTGTCTCTGTCACGTACATCGTAGGCAGAGAAGGTATTGCATTCCACCCAAAAATTCGATACAGAGTTTTCAACGGAAATACGTGTTTTGAGGCTCCCTGAATAAAAAAAGAAGCATTTTTTGAAAAAAAAAAAAAAAGGTCCTGTGTGCCTAAAGAGCATAATTAAAAAACGAAGAGTTGGATAAATACCAAACTTGGCATTTAGGTTCAGTACCTTCCAAAGATGCGACACGAAGATTTTAAAAAAAATTTCCCACCCCAAACTACCTTTTACATGGAATATTTTTCAATTTTTTTTATTTTCTAAAGAATGCCTCTAACGATTTCATTAAAATACCCTATATTAAAGATATTTACATGACAAGTATAATGTATATCTTGAATTTTCTTGTAATAGCCTGTGAAGTCCTCTTCTTTCGGAGGGACTTTTGTATAATTTTACGTAACTGGTAAATTAAGCGATAGACGAGAACGTACTACTCAAAACATGTAGATCCGTTTAAAACACACAATTTATTTCCAATAAGTTTTTAATGGCATAAGCCATTTCTGAGATATCCGTTATTAAAGCTTCGAATTGTTCATTTTAAGTCCTGTTCAACATTTAATTGTTTCTCGCGATTGCATGGAAACAGTATGGAATTTTAAGGCCAGCATATAGCGTCCAGTTCTTAAACATTTGAATATCGCTGTAGTCTTTGCAATGTAACGAAATGGGTAATGTAGCTATTTCTGCAAAGGTTTAGTTGGATTAAGATGTAAAACATAGGAAAATAAGCTTGTGTAAGAATAGTTTGTATACCCACTAATAAATGACAGAGAGTAGAGAAATTCATCTGAATGTATCACACCAGATTTTTAATATTTGAATCACGCACATAGATACACACTTACAACACCATGGAGGATGGGGAATAACCCTAATTAACGAAAAATTGCCTCTCCAGCTGAGTTTACAGTATTATCTACACCAATCAATTGCAGCAAGTATTCAACGGAAAGGTACCGTTAAAAACCTTATACCAGCAGCTTTTCCACGTGCTAACTGCATATACTGATAAAATGGACGGAATTTGGGACACTCGGTGTTTTGTGTGTGTTTAACGCCCGTTCTTACTGCATACGGCTTCATGCATTGATGGTACATGATTTTTTTTAAAGGTTTCCTTGTTTTATCCAGTTTATGGCACTGTGTTTTACTGTTTTTCGTTATCGCTTATTACCGCCACACACACATGCCCATGGCGGGACTCGAACCTACGACGCTCAGCTTGGCAGAGCGCCGGAGCTATACGCTTCAGCAACCACAGCTACGAGGGCCGGCAAGAAATGAAATGATTATTAGAAAAAAACTTCCAGGCCTTCGTTTGAGGTACCTCCCCGACATTTGCTAGTTATAAGAACTAAGGAAAACCTGAAAAAAATATATATATTCAGGGAGGATGGTCCTGGCTAGACCACGGACCTCCCGCTCAAGAGTCCGTGCTTTAACGAGTTTGGAAATCCGTGTTGGTGGTTTATCCGGTGTAAACGATATGTGAGCCGACATATAAAGCTATACTTTTGGAAGAGACTTCCGAATAAAATTTCGTTTAATTTTCTTATTATGTGAACTTTCTCCAAAAAGTATAATCCAATCGACACATGTTTATGAGATTCACCAACAGTAAAATTCCCTGCACGTTAGATCACCGACTATACTTGAGTAGGTCTAGGATTTACCAGGCTCGCCCACGTTCTCTCATTCATTGGAGAGGATCTTAGTTAATCGCTTCGCTAAACATTGATATGTTGCCCTTTAATATGTGAATGTGTTAGGAAGCAAAATGTATATGAATTTTTATATGGTTTTGTTTTCCTCTATTACACGTGCATTTCCGGCTTGTGTACCTTTTACCTCCCGTATGCATTTTCGAGAAGGCTTTTGTATCCTCTCGGCGAGATTTTAACATTGCCTTATCCGGTTTATATTAACTGTAAGGCTAATTCTAAATAAAAGTTCTCCCAGTTTTGCAGATTTGGGATCCTCCGCATGTATTATGGACGTATGCAGCTGGGGTTGAAGCTTTTATTGAGGATATGAAAACCTGTTCTCTTTAAATGTAATATAAAATAAGTCTACATGTACAACACTTTCCTTGCCTAATTATGTTCTAGGCAATTATTTACGATAGCACCCGAAGATCGATTTGTTTAAAATCTCTGAAATAATACGCTAATGAGGTTTTGAGTTTTCTTTCTTGGGACAGAAGCATAGTTTGGCCACAATAAATGTTTAAAAACAGTAATATTGCAACCGTATGCTTCGTATTGAAGCAGTATTTTATGCTATATTAATGCCAATGTAATTCGTGTAATCACAGTGTTTAAATATGCTCTTTATGTTTAACTACATGTATGTTATTTTACTATTTTGTTAGATATATTTTCTCATCTACGACGCAATGATTTCTGATGAAACATTTTCGACTCAGGATAGCTGTTAACAAAGACGAGGGGAAACTGTCCCCGATAACAAAAGCCTTTTATGAACTATAAATGCTAGAAAACGTAAGTGACTAAGGAAAATTTATCTTGAAGCCGGGGACTCCTGCATTGTCTAGCCATGTGACTTTTAGAAGACGAATAGGAAAAGCCTAAACGCCCTCCAGATTTGTTTCAACTTCGGAATCGCGCTTATAAACAACCAATCAGAAAATTCAAGAGAAAATTCGATACCCCAGACACTCCATGTATATAAGCAACAAAATTCAGTCTGCTTGCGAACTCACTTGTGGAACAAACCTGCGACACTCCGTTATAAAATTCCGCGCCAATAATTAACAATGGATTAATACAAATATAGTACTGCGTGTGCGATGAAGATAACTTTTACGTGAACAGTCTTCGTGTGAACTCAGTCGCGAGCTTACAAATGTTACTTAAACAGTGTAACGTTATTATTGAATTCCGTGCCGTAAAAAACAGTGGACTAAAACAAACAAATTATCGTGTGTACGAGAGAGCAGAATAAATATTCATGTGACAAGTATTTGTAGAGCCAGTGAGAAATACCTTATGCGTCAATCTAAATTCAACAAAGTGGAAATGCGTGCGACTAAGCAACACCAAATATTGTAAAGTGTTTATCATTTTACTTTATTTGGAAACCATTAAAATTAAATACTACAATTTAATATTAATCAGTGTCTTCAAACATTAATTTTCTTACACTCCATACCCTAAGATCTCCAACCCAGTCTCATGCTTAATTAATAATAAAACAGCCGACTGTAGCCGAGGACAAGAACAGAAGAGAAAGAGGACATCGATGAGCTACAAAATACAAGGCACGAACTCGTATTTTGCAGGCTTAATAATTAATTCACTAAATATTAATTAGAGTCGAGCAACCATTACGTCGTGTCCTTAGGATAAATAAAGCTGCATAATTACAATAATAATTAATAACGACGGGACTGTGTGTAAATATCGATTCCGACATGAGTGAATAGAAAAACAAAAGCCGTTCACAAGGTTATGTATTTGAGCTTATCTAAGGTTGATTTCTCTGAAATCCAAATATATAATAATTTAGCCATCAGTGCCAGCTTTTCTTGCAAGTTTGTTTTAAGCTGACTCTGTTTTTCTCTTCTTTGCTAAGGTTTTCCTGCAACAGATGAAATTATTACGAAAGCCTCTTGTGCACAGTTTCATAGGTAGTGGATTGTTTCAAGAATGTTATACTTTGTTCAGGCTTATTCATAAGTCCCACTGGAGTTTGAGGTATTAATGGTGCAAAATAACTCATAGTCATATCACTAAATGAAAAATCTCTCCAAGTTTGCGTCCGAAGGTGTCATGCGTGCTTGAGGATTTAGTCACTAGAGGGTAATCCTGCAAGTGGTCACCCTCCTCTTTCATGGCCTCAACGTTCAACCCATGCGATTTTTTTCTCGTATGGGGTTACATCAAATAGTCCATTACTCTCCCTAGACAGCCTCAGCAGTGGGACGGGTATTCGAGCCTGGAACTGTTAGGGACTCTGCGCGTCTCTGCGGGCTGTCTGCCTGCAGCTGTAGCCTCCTGTTGCATTAAATTGAGTTTTTATTTATAGACGCTCTTTAACTGCTGTGGTCCTTAGCGTCCCATTCTATAGTGGGCGCGACAGACTGATGATTTTGCTCAGAGGCCTCTTTATTAGGCTTGAGGTTCTTTTATGTGCCGTAAATCTACGACACCGGCTTTACTTCCCTTCCGAAGGAAGCCATGCTAAGAATTTTTACGTCCGAAAAATCCATCGCCCTCGATCTCGGGAACTAGAGGCTAGCATGGTGTAGCCTCCTGTAGTTCCTTCACTTCATCCCTTCCTTCTGGGGAGTGGTACCCACAATAGATCTATAAGGTTGCAGTGCGCGAGGTGTCCTTCGTTGTATAACCTATACCCCTACCTCATCAAAGATCATATGTACGTCATTTGTGTCCTCCATACCTCTGATTTAGCAGAATTGCGAAAGGTTATGGATAAATTACATGGTAATTGAGTATCTATAAGGTAAACACTAAACTTAGAGAGACCGTATTTACTTATATGAGTTGTTTTGCTTTATCTGCTATAGTTATTGCGCTAGCAATGCTTCAACCTCGGAAGGAGTTGAGGATAACCATTTGCATTAAAAACACATTAAAAGATTACATTCATTACATGAAATGCTGTCAAAAATTACCTACTTCACACTAATCATAGATTTTTTACTTGAAATGTGTAGCATGAAATCAATAAAAATGCTATCGACATTCTTTCGTTTTTGCAATTGCACGTCATCTTTGGTTCGTCTTATAAACTATTATGGGTTCAAAACTAACATTTTACTAACGGAATATGCATGTAAAATAATAAATGAAACTATGTACGTTGCACCAAAAGGTTACTTTAATGAACGGATTTGAACCGCAAAAGTAAATATTAAAGCTCAATTCGATAACAGTAAGTGGAAGGAAAAGAGGACGGAAGTGTATGAAGTGCATGGAACAAGTAGTTGGTGTGCCTCCAATAAAGGTATACCAAACCGTATTTATGGTATTCTACAGCACGTATTAAACGTTTAAAACAAATCGATCAGCAGCTGCTAAAGTAAATAATTACTATGTTCTATATTCTGTAATGGCCAACTCAAAAGCTTTCCTTTTTCCGCGCCTCTAGCACCGTCATTAGCATGGACAAAATATACAACCTATCGATGACGTCAAGCGCATCGCTTGGTTTTTCCGCTGCATCGCTTCCATCAGGTTTCGGAAGCAACTTTACCTCCGAGAGGATATTTATTAGTAGGCATAGGAATTCTTAGCAGTTGTGTTACAATTAACTGCCTCAAAACATTATCAGTACAAAGAACGGGGGGGGGGAGCGGCCAAGGGTGACTGACGGCAGGTAAAACACGATTTCTTGAGTGGTCTGCACACGCAACAGACTGTACGAGGGTTGGGTTGGCGTCAGTGCGTAAAGTCCAGTAACTTAATTTCCTTTCGTCCTGGCTTTAATGCTTGGAAATTCCTATGCCCGCTTATTCGTTTTGTTGTATGGGATTTTTACGCCCATCCAATTCACCGCTTCTTTCAGCCATTAATGATACAGAATAGGTCTTCAGTAGGAAGGCGTTTTGAGGAAGTTCTCGAAAACAAGCCTTTATCAGACCAGGTGCCAACCTTATCTCTTTTTGCAGGATTAAAGCGCCATTATCAGCAGTGTAAAGGACAAACCGTCACACACACACTTTTTGGAGTTCACATGTCTTCTATCAATGTCAATCAATTCACATTGATAACAAATCTTCGGGCAAATTATGTAACCTTGAAACTATCTTCACATCTGTTCGTTTTCAAGTGAAAAGATAATGTTTCGCGTTTCAGAAATTGCCCTAACTGACATCCGCTTTTAGAAGGAGAGCGCGTAAGGTTTCGGTTTCATAAGGTCCTAAATGCGTTATACCTGACGCCAATCAAGGTGATTGGCATTTCGCGGAGCGAGAGAGGCGATGTTGCCGCTCATCGCGACCACGTGGAGAGCGTGTCGAAGGAGACTGAGTTACGCCGGCATTGTAGAGCGGATATTATTTATATTCGTATACGAAGACAATCGTAAAATAATGAATCTACGTGCAGAGGATAGATCATGCAAGAATATATCAGTGTAAAGATCTGCGTTACAGAAGAAACATACCTGTGAAATATTGATGCTTATTCTAATGGAAAAATGCCACTGATTTCCGAATCCCTTGCATCGCTGTTGTTGCTGCTGCTGCTCGCTTGATAGACTTATTCGGTTCCCGAGTGCGCCCAGTTTTTCGTTTGGCTACGCTATCTTTGTCACTATTTTTGGACATTGTTAAATATCCATTAAACACAATTATAAATGCTCACACAACACACACACGCACAAATACACGTAATACAAGGCAAATGCCATACAAATAGGACGACGCAAAAGAACTTTTCAGTACGCAGGCGATCTCTAAACTGATACAAACACACAAGCAAGCTGAGGCTAAAAGGAGGACTTGTTTATAACTGCAGCGAACAGCAGAAGATAAGACTTCAGTTCATGTTACTGCAACGGTCGCTCGCCCGGCACGTCATGCCAATCATGTTATGATATCGCAACAACGCATTTGCGTCTATCGTTGCTATAGAAACGTCTTAGTTCTAATTGGTCCTTCTAATGGTTACTATGACGACCGCTGTGACGTATTCATCCCCTCCCATTCATTTAAAGCTTTCCGCCGCGTGGTTAGTAACTGTCAATCGCCGAGTATAGTGCAGTCGACGGCAGTGTTGCCAACTTAGCCATTTTATGGCTAAATGTAGCATTTTCACAGTAGCGTTTAGCCATATAAAATCGTAAAATGCTTATAGCCTGAAACCTACCCTATTTAAAAAAAAAAAAAAAAAAAAAACCTTAGCCAAACTAGCCTAAATAGGAAAATTTTATCTGCGCTTTAGCTATGCAAAGGAAAAATGGTTAAGGTGAATCCCCGCCACCTTGTAGGTGTATTATATTCCTATCATGAATCATGGCATGCCATCAAAATATTTACTATTCATAAGTTAAATATGTATTAGCATCTAGATAATATGCCGTTTGTAACATGAACTTGACTTGCGTTTATTCACCGTGGTTATTCCCCCAAATAATTTAAAGCTGAACTGTGTTGCACTAATTCATGGTTCTAATGCATGTTTATATTTTCATTTGCTCTGCGAGAAAAGGAGAGGGGAAAAGATGTAAACTTGTAGATATGTGTATCGGGCCGAACCAGTCTTGCCAACTTAGCTATTTTATAGCTAAGTCTAGCATTTTCACAGTAGCGTTTCGCCACATAAAATCGTAAAATGCTTATATCGTAGCCTGAAATTGAGGCAGTATTTTATATCACAGCACTGTGAATGCCAGAGTGATTGTAGTGTAAATTAACATTATTGTATGACAATGATTTTGTATGTTTGTTAGCTATAAGCATTGTTAGGAAATACGTTTACATGGCCTCACTGAAACTGACAATAGGAGTGGGTAACAATGAAGCGAAGGGGTGAGTTGTTTATCACTTAGAAGAGACAAACAAATGACGTCAGGGTAGCGTGCCTTTCTTTAGAAATGGAGGGAATATCTTTCCTAGAGCATATGTGTTTGTAATTGTGATTGGATGACAAAATAGACGCTAATGTTGGCGCGATTTAGTAA
Organism: Deroplatys truncata; assembly: GCA_030765065.1. Classification (NCBI taxonomy): domain Eukaryota; kingdom Metazoa; phylum Arthropoda; class Insecta; order Mantodea; family Mantidae; genus Deroplatys; species Deroplatys truncata. The sequence continues at coordinate 131,158,957 of CM060980.1, forward strand.
CCAATAGCAGCTCTATTATAATGTTTAGGCATATCGGGGTGAGGGAGTATAAATTTTTGAGCCAAAAGCAAGTATCGCGCAGTTCTAAGGAAGCATTCACGAGGTACACATCACGCAATTCTAAGCAATCTCTCGCGAAGTACACATTACGCAGTTCTATAGAATCTCTCGCGTCGTAAAGTTAGTTACAAAATGTGAAGACGCGACAACTATTACGACAGTAATTATATTCGGAAATATAACAGTTTCAGTCGGGCGTGTATAAAGATTACAGATGTGAACTATTAATTAAGTGTGACGGCAATAAAAGTGTGAAAACAAATTCTTTTATCAGTGTTCTCTTTTAGTAGCAACTCCTTTCCGTTTACACGCCCTGATCAGAGATATTTGCTCGACTGAGTAATAATAGCTAGCCGGAGGACAAAGAACCCAAAACTCAAAATAGTAAAACAATAACAGTTGTTCAGCAAAAAAGATAACACGAACAGATTACTGCGACAAAATCTAGCCTATTTAACAACACCTTTAGCCAAAATCTAGCCTAAAAGCATAATTTCATCTGCGCTTTAGCTATGCAAAAGGAATAAATGGTTAGGGTGAATCCCCACTACCTGTTATGTTCCTCTCATGAGTCATGACATGTCATCAAAATGTGTACTAATCATAAGGTCGACTTTCTGGAGTATGCGCCCAAAATGTATGATTTTTGACACATAGAATTGGTCAGTTTTTACATATTTTACCTAAAGAATTTCAGTAAACTTCATATTTCAATATCAGTTATATTTAACGTACGGTGTTGGTGCTTAGCAAAAATATACCTTAGTCCATTTCAATTTTATATTAAATAAATTATTCTTTTACAATATTTAAATATTATGGAATTATCTAATCAGTTATAATATTTAGAATGTCTTTATGGGGTTTAACTTCTACAAACAAAATAAGGATAATTTTAGACGCCAATTATATCTAGCCATTTTTTGTTAAATAATGCCTTTTTAAAGATACCATCTAGCCATTATTTCCGAGGATGTGTTGGCAACACTGGTCGACGGGCTAGTACAGACTAGCCATGTCATCCATAGGGGCCATTCATGTGCTCTACAATCAGAGCCATGATTCATTGAAAAATTATCACAGTTTAAGGATCGCTTTCTCAGAAGCGATAATCTTTATGATAGTACCACCTTCCTTTCTTTAACTCAAATCAGGTTGGAGAAGCACTTTTGAAGATACTTTTAGTTTGTCGCTGCACAATGTGAGGACAAACTGTGTGCCTTGTTAAACTTATGTAATTTATTATTATTATTATTATTATTACTTTTATTATTATTATTGTAAGAGTTTTTAGCACCTCTTACTTTCCAGATTAGCCATGTTCTCATTTTCCTTGGCATTACCTCTTTGCTATACGATATATTTATGCTTATTTTTAAGCAACAGGATTTCTGTATGAAGTTTTAAACCACAGATAAGCGCGCGCGCGCACGCACACACACACACACACACACACATGATACCTTTTTCCAACAGAATCTTACGTTATATTCTCATGACTTTCTCTACCACACTTCTACAAAATCTTATTTTCCTATCTTCATGCTAATCGAGATAAACGTTTGCAGAAATGGATTCATTACGCATTTCTGTAATAGGAATAAGGGGATATCAAAGGCTGAAGCGATAATCAAATCTTTAAAAAAAAAAAAAAAAAAAATCGGGTCCTCGTATGCTGCCTTTGATATTCCTCTCTTTTCATGACCTCAGCAAACAACTGAATGGCTACTTAGCATAAGTATAAAATATTGGAGAATTCAAACCTATAACAACAAATATCTAGGAAATGGTTAATGCATCAAAAAGTGCAATGAACATAAGGTGCATGTTTTAAGGATACCTACATTTTTGTCCATTTCGCATGCTTTATCAGTTGCACAAAATTATACAAAATCCATTATGAATTAAAAGAGTTTCGCTAGCAATTCCTAGGAAATTTAAATTATAAATTTTTGTTTGTGTCATGAAAATATCTTAAACATTTGGTATTTTAATAAAATCGTTAGAGCTATTTTTGGGGAAATAAAATAATAACAAACATGTTTCCTGTAAAGGTAGTTTGGGAAGGTAAAATTTTGTTGAAAATCTTCGTGTCGCATCCTTGGAAAATGCTGAATTTAAATACATACCAGCTTATATCCTTAATATCCTTAAATACCAATAATTCATCCGACATTTAGTTTTTAAGCTATGCTGTTCACACACACACACGGATCTTTTTTCTAAAAATGTTTCTTTTGGTTTGGGGAGATTTCAAAACGTGCATTTCCGGCAAAATCTCGATATTGAACTTCACAGTGGATCAAAATGATTCCCCTAATTACTGTAGGTGGGTAGGAGAGAAGGTATAAATGCATTCTTTGGGGAAGTCTATCGGGGTCGCAACAAGTATTTCAGGTGATTTTTGGATCTAACGCAACACATCTTCTACCATAGTTAAGGGTGTAGGAAGAAAAGTTGTAATTTTTTCCCTTTAGAACGGTTTTAGCTTTTATTTTGTTTGAAGAAGAATGAAAAAAAGCTTAAGTTGGCGTTAAAATTTATAAACATTAAGCAAAATATGATTTTCGAAAGCATAGCAGTAAATTAGATAAAGTTTTTCATTGGTATATTAGTTAAAACAACAGTCAATAAAGAGAATTTTTGAGCCAAAAGAATAGTATAATAACACTGAATCAACAAAACATGATTAATTTTATTTTATGAGAAATGGTTTGGTAGATATGCAGACATGTGGATTTCGAGAAACAAATTTTTGACTAGCTGCTAACCTCCAAATCCAGAGATCCCGGGTTCAATTCCTGGCTAAAGGATGAGAATTTTTTTGGCCAGGATTATTCCCCGTCTTCCGTAGAGTCTGGAAGTATGAATATGAATGTGAATGTGTGTGAATTTAATGTAATAACTAAAAGTAATATCAACCCAAAGATTAACACCACTGTAAGCGAGTGAACATAATTGCCGATGAGCAATTGTTCCAAACACAAAGCCGCCGATGTGACCTTAAATGTTAAACGCGGCGTATAAATGGAACATTAAAAAACAAATTGAGAAGAATTCTTTACATAGTATAAAAATGTGCTTTCTATGATAAATGTAGCTCATTAAAATAGTTTTCAGTAGTATAAGTGAAATATTTAGTACAATTAAACGAAATATTAAGGAATAGTTCAGATATTAGCATAAATATGGAAACCAGTTCTTGAGAGATTATGTTCAAACTGAGTAAAACCTAGCACTATAATTGCTCACGGGAAACCTCTCGTATACTTACCCGATAGGCATCAGACGATGGATCATAGTGAATTAATTTTAAAGACAGGTACTTTCTTTTATTTGTTTTGTTATCTGTAAATTAATTCAAAATGTTATATTTTCTTACATTATTAAAACAATGTTTCAGTACTTCGAAAATCTCGTGTCATCCAATAAGAAGAAAAATAAAAAGAGGAAGGATCTTTTTTATCTTACTTTTTAATTCTTTCCTAGGTGGTGAACAGAAGAGGCAAATGAGTCGGTGGGTTTTTCGATACCTTGACCCCCTTGTAGTCAAAAGATCGCGGGAGAAGGTGGAAAGTCTTAGCGAGACGATTTGTTCCGATCGTTGATCGAACTCTGGTACTCTGAAGGACCGACTGACACGCTGTTACTTTCTCCGGATGTGGATCAGTGGTGTTAAGAGTGCGCTAATTATAAAGGTAAATAATAATAATAATAATAATAATAATAATAATAATAATAATAATAATAATAACAAAAACAATAATAATAAACCCAGCATATTGTGGAATAACTGATTATTTGTACATGCATGTTATTCTATTGCCAGTTTTGCTGAAAATTTAAAAGAAAATTTGTGATCATGAATAAAAAGAAGAACGAAGGTAGACACTTGGGGAGCCTAAAAGCCACGCCACAGTTGTAATTAAGGCCGGAAGTTCAGGAAAAATCCTTTTCTTTTCGAGTGTCCGAAGACAAAGCCCAGCATAATATAATTACGTTCATTTTCGGGTCACTGTGGGCCAGAAAGTGGATAGTTTTATTTGCCCTTTTTTGCCTTTTTTGGCGTTTGTTTTCATATTGGTCCCTTTTAGCCCTTTTTTAGGACATAACAGATTTTTGGGGAGGTAACTTTACCTTCTTTCAATTACATTTTTACTGCCCTTTCTCAATCCGAACGGACAACAATGATTTACACAGATTAATATAACAATCTAATAAATATAAGTGGCAGAAGAAGCATTTTACTCATATAGATTTTCGCACGCGTGTGTTTTATATCACCAGAATTTTTTCTTAAGCTAAAATGTTTAACTCTATTTCAAAGAACTATATTTGGGTATTGCATGATAATTTAAGTGCATCAGTCTCTCGCTGCAATATCTATGTATAAATGTATGTTTATCCTTCGGTTTTTCTATCTTTTAGGGTAAGAAACGTTCTTTTATTCCTTTTTCCCCCTGGATGGCAAACTGTACCTACGTTGGTCATACTGGACTACAACTCCACTATTTTTCCAAACGTTTTATGATTCTTTAACGATCAATATTGTATATTAAACATTCCAAGAGGACTCCTTCTACTCCACTTGAGCCCTCTGGTGTTCATATGTGTAACGGCTGCTTTTCAATTGTTCCAAATGCAAAACTATAACTTACTTTCGATTTTTCCTGAACAAGAGCCTGTTTACTGCCATTTTTATTGTAAAGGACACGAATTAGTAATTTTAAATTCCTTTATGTCTGAAAATTATTATGTCCAATGTCTGTGGTTTGATATTTACGACTTAATAATCTCTACTGATTTCCATAGCTATAAATATGCATCTATTTCGACAGAAAGGAACTGATCTTAAGAAAGAAGAAATTTAAATCACAACTTTTGACTGCACAGTTGTAAAGAAGTAGAACTGTTTTATGCTTTGGTTTATGTAGAATACTCTTCATTTATTACTTTTACATATATGAGAGGTCTTAATTTCCATAAATTATATACAAGGTCTGCTTTAGATACAAAGAGAATAATGCAATAAAATTTAAGAGATAAACCAAGAAGGAGGACCAGAAGCACTGACTTGACAATCTTATGGCTCTGTGGGTTAATTTGTGTAATTTATGTTTGATAATTGCTCCATTTACTATTCCAGTATTTAATGATATATAATTTTTTTAGGATTCATGAGCTGACTTTGAAATGTGAACATATACACCTACCGAGGAGGATAGCTTAGGCTCGCATTCCGGAGTTTCCAGGTTCAAACCGAGGTAACCGTCTATACTGACCGGCGGTTCTTCGTTATTTGCAAGGGAATCCTGGACTGAATTCTTACGTACCTAAATGTCCTGGTCCCTCATTTCAAGCTTCACTGCCTTCTCATATTTCTGCATCGCAGGGCTTGGGGCACTGTATGGCATAAGATGTGTTTTTAGGAAATATAGGTTTCTATCCTAGGTATACAAACCTTCTTCCCGAACTTGACCGTGCGCTAAAGAGCGTTGGAGAACCCGCTGCCTGCCGCTAGCTCTCGTCGGCCTTTATTGTATCTCACCTCAACCTCTTCTCCCAGAGATCAGTAACAATAAACCAACTACTGGCTGCAGTGCTGAAATCTTCCTCCGTTCCTGAAACTGCATTACTTTATTTTGTATTTTATAATAGATATAACAATGTTTTACATATAAACACAATACAGAATGTATCTTTATTGGTGTCATATATATGGGGGACGTGTTCCTGACATCAAAACGGTTAAAAAGGTTCATATGCACATGGGTCTGAAAATCAAGGGAAAGAGTTAGTCCTACGACTATCTGGAGAATTCTGCATGAAAATCTTCTGTACCCGTATCACCTTCAACGTGTGCAAGGATTAAATGAGGCGGACTTAGAGCCAAGAAGACGTTTCTGTCAACGCATGTTACAGCAGTGCGCTGTGTTCATAAATTTCCTAGCCTGTATCTTATTCACGGATGAGGCTGGTTTTACTCGCGACGGCATCTTCAATTTTCATAACACTCATAACTGGGCATTTGAAAATCCTAATGAAGTACGGCAGGACAACCATCAACAGAGGTTCTCTCTCAACGTTTGGGGTGGAATCATTCATGATCACCTTATTGGCCCCTACGTTTTCGCTCCGCGTCTGAATGGACAAACCTATTTCCAGTTTCTCAGAAATGAGTTGCATCACTTAACTGATAATGTGCCTCTGGACATCATCCAACGAATGTGGTTTTTACAGGATGGTGCTCCAGCTCATTTCAGTATGATAATTCGTAAGTTTTTGAATTATCGATTTCCGCAAAGCTGGATTGGTTGAGGGGGACCCATTGCATGGCCTGCTCGATCGCCTGATTTGAATCCAATGGATTTCTTCGTCTGGGGACATTTGAATTCCTTGGTTTATGCGACTCCTTTACCTGATGTTGACATTTTGAGAGGAGGTATCCAAACTGGATTTGACCAAATACGAAAAATACTAGGAATTTTCAACAGAGTACGCCAGAGCATTGAACGTAGGCTTACTGCACGCATCGAAGCAAGAGGAAGCCACTTCAGCAATTTTTGTAACTTTCGATTTTGTGTTGTAACTCTCAAATAAATGATTTTCAGATCCATGTTCATATGAACTTTTTTTACTGTTTTGATGTCAAGAACACATCCCGCAAATATATGACACCAATAAAGATACACTCTGTATAGCTGGTCTTGTACAAATGTTCGCAGAGTCAAAACTTATTATCGAGCGGGATGGCTCAAGTGGTCACGTCTGTGGCCCAATTCGGGAGGTTTCGGGTTCAAATCCCTGGGCCGACCAATCTGACTGGGTTTTTCGTGGTTTCCCTCAGTCGCCAAGGTAAATACCGGATTGGATATTTAATACCACGACCCAAAGTTCCACCTTAAGTCTAAAACAAAAGTAAAAGTGAAAACTCTGCCATTTATCCTCAGATAATGAAAGCAGGTAGACTGGAAGGCACCCTAATGTCATCTGCCCGGCACGTGAGAAGCAGATATACAGTTGCCTACCACTAAGGTCTCTATGGACAAGTGTCGAAGCTGCCAATTGCCCGTCATGTATAGAAGCAGAGGTACAGTTGCCTAACAGTGAGGCCTCCTGGGTGACAAAGCAAGATGGTATGGTATGGCCCAGGGATGGGACCTAGAAGACTAACTGTCCGCCACACACCGTACCACAAGGCATCTCCTAACAGATCCTTCGCGATATGATCACGTAGTTAAACCGACGTAAAAATAGAATAAAAAACTTATACATCCGGTATTAAGTGTTGGGATTTTATGAAGAATAACTTTACATAATTCAAATGTGATCTTTTGCTGTGAAGTGTGCCATAAGACGAAGGTTTCTCAAAAATACTCTAGAAAATATTAGTATTTTACGAATGCAGGTTCTTACAATAAGTTTATGATTGTTCAAAACCGCAGGAGTATGTTTTACGTGCCGTCTTATGACGTAAAACTTGACACGATTTGTTTTGTCTAGCTGGTGGTAAACAATCTTTATGTATTCCTATAGTATGTATGTGGCTCTCAAGGTTGGGCTTCTACTACCAGGAAACATTACAAACAATGGCAAATTATTCGGTGTATTAGTTTCGAAGAACAAATTTACGAAAACAAACCAACGCCAAGCTTTCAATACGAACAAATAACACGTTCGTCTAAGCATTTAATATTTATTTACCCTGGTAGAGTTGTAACAGTAATGATTAGCCTATTGTTAAAAAAATTCTGATGTGTTACAATCTCATGACTTTCTCCACCCACGATAATTATTTGAATAGGTATTCTGCAAATTGTTCATAAGAAAATTCTCTTTCTCTGTCTCTTCCTATTAAAAATGGTTTGATTTTGTAGTCATACAGGCGTACAGGAGGTTAACGACGTTGGTCAAATGTGTAAAACGCAGTCGTTTATGCTCTTTGCATGACCTCACGAGAAACAAAAGCACAAACATATAAATTTCAGACGTTGCTTAAAACATTGATAAGTTCAAACGAAAAATAAAAAATCCCTGTTAAACGGTTAAAGCTACTAAAAAAAGAAAAAAAAGAGAAAGAAAGAAAGAATGAAAGAAAGAAAGAAAGAGTCTTTGAAATAAATTTCTGGATTTCTGCATTTTTCTCGATATATTTCTATCTCTAATAGTTTCTTAGTTAAAATTCTCTGACATTCAATAAGAGTGCACAGAACTTCATGGACAATTATCATAACATTCAAGTTATAAATTCATGTCAACGTTTCCACCACATGACAGTTTAATCAAAACCATTAGATCCTTTTTGAGAGCACAAACGATAACGAAAATGTTTCCACGTTGAGAGTAGTAGCGTTTGGAGGATTTTCTTAAAAACCCTTCGTGTTCATTCTTGAAAGATTCTGGGCTTAAGTAGATACGAAGTTTGGTACCGATCCGATTTTTAGTTTGCTGTTCTGATACACAGGCACACACATGCACATTCTCTAAAACCATTCTGCAGGGGTTTCGCGAACCTCAAATGTGCATATCCTATGACATTTCGATGTCCAATTTTGTGGTTTTATATATTAGTTCCCCATTCTATCATGGGTTCATCGTAGAGGAAGCAATAAAGAGGCGATCTTAAAGGTTAACGATACACCGGAAGGAGGGGGTATAAACATCATCCTATGATTAGGGAGGAATGAAAAATTATAATGCTGTTTTATGCCGTGAACTTCATTTAATAGAAAAAAGTTTTACATAATATTTGGAGCATTATAATTAATATACGGAACGATATTAAGCTATGCGATAGAACAGCAAAATACATTTTTTTTTTCAATTTCTTCCTTAAGCGTCTCGTTTTTCCACAATTTAACATGTTTTGTGTAAATGGTTTTAAGTCTGAGTTACGACGTCGTAACAGCGATCTAAAAACTGACTTCGCACACCCCTCAAACTGCTGTGGCATCCTCGCTCGATTGGTATCACGTGTTCGTATCCTCGGTATAAAGACCATCACCAACATTGTAATTCCTTTTATTGTGTTGAATGTTTAACTAACATTAAGAGTTTATCCATTAATCTCGTTTATAAATGTTTACATAAAATCCTGGTTTTGTGTTTTTGCATTTCCTTGAATTGTTAATTTTTTCCCTTAAATTCTTCGAGAGCCATGCAAAAATTTGTGTATTTGATCATTTAAACCACTCTGCCTTCGATTTAAGTGCATAACAAATGAAGGTTTAAGTCAAACATTTATTTTCTTTTATTGCTTCATTTAACGCAGATCTGTTTATTTAGAGCTTACATTAAACATGCTATTAAACTGAAAGCACTGTCGTGGGAATTAAGCATTGATACCTAATTAAACATTGTTCCGAAACGTAGTACCTACTCGTAGCTACATCCAAAATACTACTCCGCGGCGGGCTTGATCTCACCCTTCAAGTTTTATTTTTTCACCCATCTACAAGGGAAGCTTGCTGTTGCCAAACACTTGTGCACTTCAAAGCATTTTTTTCCACAAATCTATAAACGACGGAGAAAAAGCGTTTATAAACTTTTTAGCGGCATCTTTCTCTGGTTTAAAGGACGACATCCCTTCTACCCGATGTTCTACTCGACTTTCCTTGAAACAGTGTGATATGCCGACCGGAAACCAAAGCTTCTCTAAACGTATCACTCACTTTAGTTGAATGTTGCGTGATGCTGATGTAATCTCATCCGCTTCTAGATAAAATTAAAATACTTAGAAGTGTTGTGTATAGGTATGTATGTACTGAAAAGCAAAAAGAGAGAAAAATGAAGTATTTGACAATGAAGACGAACTGCGCATTAAACGTCCTTAAGTTCAAAAGGATGATGTAATTCACCATTGAGTAGCGGTGAATCTGTAAGTACTCAAAAAGGTTTTTTTACTGTTTCTACTACATATAGCAAGTAGGGCAAGCACTGTATTCCATCCAAAACATTTTCACCGGAAATTAATGTTTTGAGGTCCTCTGAATTAAATAAAAAACAAATTTTTAGAAAAAGGTCCGTGTATGTCTGTGAAATGCATAAATCAAAAACCAAAACTCGGATGAAGACCAAACTTGGTATTTAAGTTCAATATTTCCAAAGATGCGACACAAAGAGTTTCAAGAAAATTCATCCTGAACTACCCTTTATATGGAAGATTTTTCGAAGTTTTTTATTTTCTAAAAAATGGCTCTAACGATTTTAATTTAAAATGCTATATATTAAAGATATTGACATGAAAAACAGTATATATATATTGAATTTTCTGGGAATAGCCTTTAAATTCCTCTTCATTATCTGTATAATCTTATAGGTATAACTGGCAAACATTAAGCGATAGACGAAAACGTACTAAATAAAAAATGTAGATCTTCTTAAAACACACAATTTATTTTATATCACTTTTCTTGTGGCGTCAGCCAGTTCCTAGATATCCATTATTAATGGTTCCAATTATTCAAAACAGTCAATCTTTTAAAGCCCTGTCGCTTTTCAAAGCTGCCGTGGTGCGGACGCTGCGGACCCTGAGCACTCGTGGTACTTCTGACGTTACTAGAAGTACCTGAGCCGAACATTCGAGCCCCTCCCGATAGGTAGTTGTTCGGATTGAGTTGGACTCGGCGGGGCAGTGGTTGCCGATACCCACGGGAGATTGGGTACGCCTGGCGGGTTGTCCACCCAGGCGAGGTTGTGAGACGCTCCGAAGTTCTCCGCCACCAATCATGAGTGAGAGTTGGTAGACGACGTGCTAGATTGCTGTCGGCCCTACCAAAGTTTTTAGTAGTCGCCCTTTTCGGGATGACGCGCGTAAGTGGCGTATCCACTTCCATCCTCGCGTAAGCGGAGGGGCTTTTTAAGATATGAGGTATTGGCCTGATGGGAAACACCCACGGTTGCAGGGCCACTCGGATGGCGCCAGCCCTGGGCTTAGGAGGGGGGAGGCTTGGGTTTCGGCTCTAGCCCCAGTAGACCTTCGCTCACACAAAAAAATCTGATGTGTTACACTCACATGACTTTCTCTACTCTTGTACAAACTATTTTTACAAACGCTTATTCTCTATCTACTTCATGTTAATCGAGATAAACATTTGCAGACTCTATCTTACTGCTAATTTTCTTGTAGATGTAAGGGGAATATATATTTACAAGGGCAATATAGAAATACAGTAGCCTTTAAGCACATACATATCTCTTAATAGCTGGTTGCTAGGTGCAGCACCATTCCCTTTGCCACAGATTAATACTCTTTGCATATACAAGACAAAAAAATGAATAACGAATTCCCTTTGAGAAAATAAGTATTGAAAAATTTAAGGGAATAACAAGCAATATCTCGAAAATAGTTCACTCAACAACAAAAATGTATAGGATATAAATTGTGTATTTTAACGCGATCTACATTTTTGTGTAGTAACATTTTGTCTATCTCTTATGGTTTACCAGTTATGCAAAAGTCGTTCACAATGAAAAATACTTTTGGAGACATTCCCAGAAAATTCAAGATATACATTTTATTTGTCATGAAAATATCTTAAATATATGATATTTTAATCAAAATCGTTAGAACCATTTTTGAGTTAATTAAAATTTTCGAAAAATGTTCCATGTAAAGGGTAATCTGGGATGGGGGATTTTCTTGAAAACCTTCGTGTCGCATCTCTGGAAGATACTGAACCTAAATACCAAGTTTGGTGTTTATCCGACTGTTCGTTTCTGAGTTATGCTGTTCACAGACAGACACACAGACACACAGACACACACACGGACATGTTTCCAAAAATGCTGTTTTGGATTCAGAGGGTCTCAAAACATGTATTTCCGGTGAAATCTCGGTATCGAATTTTTGGGTGGAATACAATACTTCCCCTACTTACTACACGTAGTAGAGAAAGTAATAAATTCTTTATATAGATATACTTCGCATATTTGCAAAGCAGCGCATTTAAGGTTTAAATTTTACCTAAAATGCATGATGTAGAAAGTGATTAAAATATGCACCAATCTTTCAAAGATTACTTCTAAAGATTTTTTTTTAATGTGAGAAATGCCGCGCCCTTGGTAAGGAATATTTAAGTAATCACGTAAATCACTTAAATTTACTCTAATAACAAAAGCTTATAAATAAAACGTATGCAAAGAATCGGACTTAATAGTAAGTTAAAGCGCCATATATTGAAATTTTACTCAATTTTCTCCAATCGGTTCCCTTAAGTTCACCTCTTCAAATGCAGGACAACGAACGACATAGCTCAGTGGCAATGATAAGGCTAGCATACGGGAGCATTTAATATTAAAATTGTTATTCTTACCAAGTTGACTAGGGTTTCTTCTCGTGAGTTTCCCTACCGTTATAAATGAATGCCGGTTTGGATCACTTTCTACGACCTCTAAAGCACACATGAAAGAAATGGCAATTAACCAATAATTCTAAAATTAGTCGCCATCAACAGATGGTCATTTCTCTAACATAGTTGACTACTTTCCTCAAATAGGCTCGAAAAGGAAAAAGGCCAAGATGTTTCATTAGAAATTAAAGCGACAATAAATAAACGCAAAACTTAGTCAATTCTTAACTTGGAAACATCATTGTTGCGAAATATGCTTTTCTATCAGTCTTTTCTTTATAAAATGTACGAATCTTATAGGTATTTAAAAATGGTTAAAATAGCTAATATCTTAAAAATGAATAAATATAATATTTCAAGCAGGACATCGGGTGGGGGAGAACGTTTGTTGGTTTTAATTCAAGATTGATTATGCTGCAATTCAACTTATCTTTTTTTTTCTTCTTCTTTTCTAATATATTTGCTTTGTTTATGAACTGGAAAAGAAAGTAGGCGTATAACAACGGTTAATGTGTATCATTTAGCCCTGTCCACACTGATTAACATTTAACAAAACTTGTCAAGTGCAACATGTTAACAGTTTGCATGTTGGCCAAATTTTGATGGCAGAATTGACTTAACATGTTAACCGAAAGAGTTGTGCTTAACACTTTTAACATGTTGGATGTTTTCCGCTTTTAATGGAAAACTTGTTAAGTCAATTCGCTCTCTGTGTATGTGATTGGGTGAACTTCGGAAGTTTTCAGACTGTAAACATGGCAGCTATTGTGATTCCTTCATGCTATTGTGTTCGGTAGTTCCATGTTGACTCGTTCTGTGCTTATATCTTTGATTTGGCTTGCTTCATGTGAAGTTATGGAATGGACAAAAGAAAAGACACTTTCATTAATAAAATCTTTGCTAAGGCTATCATTATGGAACATTGTAATATATGTAATAAAAAGGATGACAAATATACCAAACTATGTGCAATTTATTGTTGTTCCAGAGGAAATATCAGAAAAAAAAATAATAACCTCACTTTGCTAAAGAATTGCAAAAAGGCTCAAGTCTGGCAGCTGGAATGGCTGCTCTCAAATGTGTGTCATTTTTGTGAATTATAGGTTAGAAACCTTGTTCAAAACAAAGTTGAAATCACTTTGACTTGTTCTCAAGAAATTGAAGTCAAACCTGCTCCGAATTTTAAACTCATTCAAAATATTTTCACTTCTGTGCCGATTAACAAGATAGAGCCTCATCACCTTCCACTTTTCTTTTTATTACATGCCAGATACAAATAGCAATTGTCAAATCCTAATCACTGGAGTCCATTTTGCTTTTAGTTAAGAGATTTTGTTGTCCCAACAAGTCAACTGCTGTGGATAGAATGTTAAACGTTCACAGTTACAACATGTTGAAGGCATTTAACATGTTGAATGTGACATTTTGTTAATTGTTGAATGTTAACTGTTGATATGTTGAACAGTGTGGACTCACCTAAAGAAGTACAACTTCGATTCCAGGAGAGGGAAGCTTTCCTCTTTACAGATTGCCATTTTTCTTTTAGAGGAAACAGGAAATCTTTCAAACTATGATTTAGAAAAGGGCATTAGTACATAAAAATTAACGTGAATGTCAGTTTTCTAATGCTAGTCTGAAAGCAATATATTTGATTATGACGCTTGTGACGTTCATAGGCTCACTTATATACACAGTCACCGAGCGGGATAGCTCAGGTGGTTACGTCGGTTCCCTCTTCGGGAGGTCGTGGATTCGGTTACTGTGGCCGACCTTCCTGATCCATGGGTTTCTTCGAGGGTTTTCCCGGGTTGCCAGGAGAATGCTGGGAAGGATTCTTACATCCTCCGAATTTCCTGTCCTTATATTTTACCTCCATTCTCATTTCACTTCATCTTTCATCTGTTGGTCACTTTCAGGGTTCGAAGTGTCGGCGATGGTGTTTCGGTGCAGCGGGAAAAGGATGCTCTTTGTGACTCCGTCCCTCGGCCTTGGCTGGCTGCCGGGGGTATCCGAATCACCTTGGGAGGCGTTGGACCCTCTCTGTGCGGGGTGGGGTTTCCGGTCTGCCTGTCCATGTGCCGGGGAGTCTCTATCTGGAAACTTAGGGACCCTGCCAATCCTGCGCCGTCACTCGTGGTTCAGGCCGCCCGGTGTCCCCTGTCACGTTCTTCCTCCCGTGGGCGCCTCTTGTGGGGCGTAGGTACAATATCCCCTGTGTGGATCAGTGGCGAGTCCTCTCCGTAGCCCCTCTAATCCAACACACAGTCTCTGATAGTCTCTGTTCAGATTATGTGTACATGGATCCGTGTTTGCCCAAAGTGCATGCGTTAGTTTGACTCGTTTGCTGGTCAAACTGATGTTACCAACGTGTTGATTCTGATGTACCTATTTTGAGGGATCACAAGTGTGTTGGAACGCCTGAATGCAGTATACCGACGTGGTTGGAAGCACTGCTAGTTCTATGTCTTCAATGCGCATGCTCAAACTATTATAGATTGTGGTCGGAATAAACTTAATGCACCTTTGGAAATCGCTTACTTCCTTTGCCGTTGTTACTGATTATGTTTTCTTTAATAAATAGTTTCGTTAAGATTTACATAATACACAGATGATATTATCTTCTTATGCACTGCGCGAACAAAGTTTTAAAACTGATTTTGTAGTAAGTAGTAACAGTTAAGCGAAGGTCTACCAGAGCAAGAGCCGAAGCCCAAACCCACCTCCTAAACCCAGGGTGGCGCTAACCAAGTGGCTCTCCGGTCCGTGGGCATTTCCCATGAGGCCAATACCTAGAGTATAAAAATCACCCCCCCCCGCTTACGCGTGTCATCCCAGGGTATGACTACGGAAAACCTCGGTAGGGCCGACAGCAATCTAGCATGCCGTTTACCAGCTATCGAGGTTGGTACCGGAGGACATTGAGGTGTCTCACAACCCCGCCTGTACGGAAACCCGCACAGACGTACCCAATCTTCCACGGGTCTTTGGAACCATTGCCCAGCCGAGTCCAACCCAATTCAAACGACACCCCTTCGGGTGGGGCTCGGACGTTTGGCCCGGCGTACTTCTAGTAACGTCAGAAGTACCACGAGTGCAGGATCCGCAGCGCCCGCACCACGGCAGCTGAAGGGGTCGGAACCCCCCTTTATGGGAAGTCAGTAGTAACAGTTGTTTATTTACTGTCCTGATGTTAGTGCACCACATTTTATTAGTAATGTTATTAATAACTGTTAAATTTTATTATTGCTGGAAATTTGTGCAACAGAAATTCAATGAGTTTACTAACATGAAACTGTCACGTTTAAGCACACTTAAACATCATCGTACTGGGCTGGGATGAACCTGCTACAGCTTCAGGCATAGAAAGCCAATCCTCAACCAACTGCGCCACCCAATTCCAAGTACGACTTCGTGATCTTTTCTGTAATGCAGCAATGTAATGCCGTAAGTTTCTATGATCATGTTATCTCTCACAAAATTTTAATTAAAATATACCATTTTTAGGGCCTTTTTTGGGCTTTATTGAGCTAATGACGCAAAATAGTCATCTCACAGATATGTTATTTTAATGCGAATTTTTATTAGATTAATAAAGGTAAAAACGAAAATATTAAGAAGGGTTATTAATACACCCATCTATTTACAAAGTCTCAAACTGTGCTTATTAAAATCCTAAATTGCTGGGTCCTGGTGACATACATTACGCAATATATGATAACGTTAGCATCACCACTCACCCGATATAGTTTGAATAAAAAGCTGATGTGTTACACTCACATGATTTTCTCTACTCTTTTACAAACTATTTTCACAAACGCTTATTCTCCGTCTACTTCATGTTAATCGATATAAACATTTGCAGAAACTATCTTATTGCTAATTTTCTTGTAGGTGCAAGGGGAATGTGATAGGCTTTAAGCGATAGTCACATCTTTTAAGAGCTGGTTGCTATGTGGAGCATTCCATTCTCTTTGTATGTTCAGGACACTAAAAAACAAAAAACAAAAATACAAAAAAGATAACGAATTTGAGAAAGAGTATAAGTATTGGGAAATTGAAACATACAAGTAATATCTCGAAAATGGCCCACTCGGCAAAAAAAAAATGTGTTTTAACGACATCTACATTTTTAGTATAGTAAACTTTTGTCTATCTCTTACGGTTTACCAGTTATGCAAAATTAATTCAGAATGAAGACGACTTTTGGGGACATTCCCCGAAAATTCAAGATATATATTTCATTTGTCATAAAAGCATCTTAAACATATGGTATTTTAATCAAAATCGTTGGAGCTATTTGTTAAAAAATAAAAAATTTCGAAAAATGTTCCATATAAAGGGTAGTTTGGGGTAGGGGGATTTTCTTGAAAATCTTCGTGTCGCACCTTTGAAAGATACTGAACCTAAATACCAAGTTTGGCATGTATCCGACTTTTCATTTTTGAGTTATGCTGTTCAGTCACACAGACACACATACGGACCTTTTTCTAAAAATTCTTATTTTTTATTCAGGGTACCTCAAAACATGTATTTCCGGTGAAATCTCGATTTCAAATTTTTGGTTGGAATGCAATACTTCCCCTATTTACTATACTTAGTAGAGAAAGTAATAAAAAGTTGTACGAAATGAGATAAGAGTAAAGTTTGCAAAACGTTTCTTACAGGCACGTTACAATAAACTGAGTGCGACTGCCTGTATGTCATGGTGGTTAGGCATGCTAGATTCCAAATCCAGAGATCTCGAGTTCAGTTCTTTCCTTTAGTCAGGATCATTCCCCATCCTCCCTAAAGTCTGGAAGTATGAGTTAGATTGTAAATGTGTGTGTGTGAAATTAATGTTTAAATAGCAAACCCAAAGTAAACTAATCCAAAGATTAGCACCAGATTAAAACTAGTGAACATCATTACCGATGAGCAATTGTTCCAACGCCGCCGACATGACCTTAGAGGTTAAAGGCGGCATATAAGTGGAACAGCTATGTACTAGGTGCGGAAAAACAACATGCAAAGATTTGTAGAGTAGAAAGACAGTACCAAAGTAAGCATTTTGAGGTTAGGAACAAGGGGTCGCAGATGCTGTTTTAAACATTTTAATTACATAATGCACAAACAGGCATTTTGAATACATGTTGTACAGTAACCATGCGCATGTAATGGCTAGTTTCTCATTATACAGGAGTACATGCGTAATTCTTCTTGTATAGATTGTACGAGCGGGGTCAATGTCAGCCCTTATCACTAACCCTTACCTTCCTATTCTATACGCTTTTCACCATTAGCTACTCCGACATCGCAGCCCTACTGCCAAGGATTCGTCCACAATAATTAAAGCAGTAAATTACTTTACGCACGGGAGGTAGTAAAACACGTGCTCATGGTTGCTCTCACGCGTTTGTTTCAGAACGCCTACTAAGCAGTCTTACTGAGCTGCATACTGAACACTTTACCAATTTTGCTACTGCCTGCAGACGGTCACCTCAGATCTAATCGTTTTGCCTGTTAACAATTGCGGCCTTCTCCTTCTCGTTGTTTACTAATGATTGCACGTCCTAGACGAAAGATAAAACCTCACATGTTCTTTGTTGCTCGACTCTGTTTATGTTCAGTGGGATAAGTAGGGTCAGGCAGATTCTTAGTGCATGCCTTCTTCCTCTAGCTTAGCTTCATCTGTAGTAGTTGAGATGTTGTGGTTACTCGGCTGTACCAGAGTTCTAAAATTTTAGGTTCGTACATTTAATGAGAGCAAGAGCTTTATCGGAGATCTCAGGACGTGTGACATGAGAAGATAGCTAGAAGGAAGAAGCTTAGTTTGGCACTGTGTTTCTACTCTATAATTTTCTGCACATTGTTTTTCCGTATCCTGCATATCTATACCACAAAGAGAGAAAACGTAGTGTGTGTGTGGGGAGGTGGTAATTCTTTACCATTTAAAAGCATTGTTCTTCCGGATGAACATAGGCTAAAGAATATTTCCAAAAATTTTTAAACTTTGAGATTTAGGGGAGGGGGTTTGCATTCATATCACTCAATTTCAATCCCGATTCGTTGAATATGAATATCAGAGGATATTTTTAGTATTACTTTATTGCGAACATGGCAGATTTTTAAAGACTTCCAGCCCAAAGAGTTATTTGGAGAGGCTTTAAATATGTTAAAATTTATTTATTGGAGGTAGGAGGAGTTTCTATCGTGTTCGTATCCCCAATTCTCCCTCTGATTTCGCTGGTTTGTTTGTTATAAAGTAATATTTTTGTTATAATTCTGACAAAACTTGGGTTCTAGAATCTGGAAAAAGTGATAAGCTATTATAAAAGTCTCAAAAACTTCCACTGCATTTATTTTCAACTCCTGCATTCAAATCAACACTCCATAGCCTACCTAGACAAACCTTTGTAAACTTATAGGCATTATAGGACCCAATGAAAATTAGGCTACTTTATAACTCCGCGCTGTTTAACCGTTTAATCTGTCTGATCAAACTATTGCCAGGACCT
This sequence comes from Deroplatys truncata, assembly GCA_030765065.1. NCBI lineage: Eukaryota > Metazoa > Arthropoda > Insecta > Mantodea > Mantidae > Deroplatys > Deroplatys truncata. Next base: position 131,177,861 of record CM060980.1, read on the forward strand.
GGTAAAATTCATAGGTTACTTCACAGCTTCCAAAAGCTACCCAACCTAAATCACATAGTACCTTCAAATTTTTAAAAACTACCCTTATCTTTATTTTTAGTCCCTTATATACAAAACTATGATGTTTGGCCAATCAAGGAAATGGCAAAAATTATAGGATACATCACAACCACAGAAACAGTCCTATCCATATTTCCAATCCTTTATGTACAACTTTGTATCATTTGACCAATCTGGACAAAATATGGGCACTTATGCTTTAGGTGCGAGTGAAAACTGTATACTACTCACAACTTTCAAAAGCCACTCCTTATCGTATTTTCAACCGCTTACTTACATGCATCTATATATTAACGCTGAGAACAACTAATATAAATTAAAAAGCAACATAATAACTATTTATGTATCAAGTCCACAAAAGCATTTGCGTACGTGGTACATGCAACAGTTTTTAGTAAAAGCTCTCTAAATTATTTTAAATAAATTAAATAAATGTAACACAAGTACTGCATGAATATAACAGGCATAGTCAGTCATTTGTTGACATATTCTCATAACCGCCTGAATCCTGCGCTATACACTGTACCAACACCTTCTAGGAAGAGTTGACCGTAACAATAGGAGATGCGGATGTAGATGGCAGGCCTCATTCTGAGCACTCGTTTCTAAACAACAAGCTGAAAAGGACTGAAAATATGAGTGAAAATCCCGAGGAAATTTCAATCCGACCCAGAAACAGAGTCGGAATATTGCGCTTAAAGACTGGTGCAAGGTAAGCAGTGTTTCTTTGTGAACGAAGATGTGATCACTGCCATCTGGATTTTGTATATTACGCCGCTAAAAGTATCCATGAATATTTTAGCGGCCTACGTCGTTAAAGTACTATTTTTCGGGTGTTAACAGTCCGAGAAGTAGTTGTTTTAGAGAGCAAGTGTTACGCATATAGGGCAACATTAACGCTGAATGTTCCAGGAAATCTTGGACAGATAGTGACAACGTGCTAGAAAAGCAAATAAAATGCTTATTGTGTTAATTGATGCTTGCGCGACGAAACGTTAGGATGCGTCAGTGATGTGACGAGTGCTGTGAACAGCTGACAGCAAGGAAGCGGTTCAGAAAGGTGATGACAAACGAGGAATAGTGGACGCAACGTGACGTTATCAGAGTATCGTGAGTCACTCCTTCCTGCACAGCCGCCGCCGCGGCTTTACCAGGTTTGAAAAGTTCAAGAAACAGGATTTTTCGATAAGAATAACTGTGTCTTGACGTGACAGCGGTAGGAAGAAAGGAGAACACGCTGCTGGGGTCTCCGTCCGTACCGTTATTCCGGTGCAACGTCCTGGTGAGTTGAAAATCCCTTTAATGGAGGTTAACAATGCAGACATGCTGCGACCTCTTGTGCTATCAACTTTCTTTAGTCACTGCAATTCTCGTTGTGGCTTTTTCTTTTTTTCATTTCTTCTATAGTGAAATTCAGGTTTTTGGATGGTTAGTGAAGGAGCTTTCTGCACAGAGAAGTTAAAACTTTGTACGAGTATGTACAACATTCCTTAAGCAGAAATTGTGAACACATTATTTTAACTTTAGTTTTTGATTTTCTTTGTACAGTATCTAACCTAACTTTCTATTTCTTTACATAAGGAATACTGACTTACACAGTCGTAAACCCTTTGAATTATTCTAAACATCTTGTGAACGCGGACAGAATCCTATTAAATTTAAACTTTCGTGTCAAAACACATGTCGATACAGGTATCCTTTTAGACTACGTCATTATTTGAAACGTTGCCTTTTTCTATAAAATCCTAAACTTTTACCCTTGTAGTGATACCCTAGGTCATTTGAAGCATATCGTCTCATAAAGGTCACTCATCTGCTCTTATCAAAGTTAAATGGAAATAATAGGTGGAAATAATGAATCACGTGTTATTTCTAAAACCGTGAAGGTGTTAAAATATCAGTGTCAGATGTAATTATTTTATTCAACATCAACAGAACACGCAGCTCTGCTCACGTCATGCAGAGTATTTTCTGTCTCTCTGTTCCTCTCTCATTTTCTCAACGTCTCTCCCTTGTTCTTTCCTTCTCCCACTATCTGACTTCTCCTTCCATCTCCGTCATTCTTTCCCTCTGTTTCCCTCCTCTACCTTTCCATTCTTACCCCTTCCATGACCCTTCACTCTACCTCTCTCTGTACAGCGTGTATGTCATGTGATGTTTTGAAAACTTACTTTTCTGAACTATGAATAAAAATTAAAACGTAAATAAAGAGTTCAGCGGTACACAAACTTATGCCTCTTACTTAATTTTGCAAAGTAATCGGACCTATACTGCTTCTCGTGGTAACCAGTTTACGTACACGAATAATAGTAGGAAATGAAAATTTTGTTTAACTTCTTATAGGTATGTATTCCTAAAATCGAATTTTTTAAGTAACAAAACTTGTCAAAAATATTAAATTGTGATTATGTAATAAGAGAGATATTTAGATTGTTTATTTTTGCGTTCCTCTGGAACCCCCACTCCTTGAATAAAGCGATCAAAGTGTCCATAGCCAAGTTTTTCTCTAAGTGGGACCTCAGGTATGTTATTACCAAGATTCATCATTATTCTGGTGTGAAAAGGTAAAAAATAAACACACACACACACACACGAGGTTTAATTGATAATGAAAATTAAGGTAACAGACTACAGTAAATATACCATGTGTTTTATTTATAGCCGGGCCATAGATCGTGTATTTGCTACCTCGCTTGCACTGCAGTGACTCGACATGTCTCAGGTGTAAAGACTAGAGTACATATGTATAATCTAACAATTCCCACGCCAGGAACTTAAGGACAATATAAGAACAGAAATTATGAAAAATACATAAGAACTTATGTTTGTGAATGGAAATTTCATAAGATACCATGAATGTCTCGACGCAGATGGACAGCACTTTCAACACAACTTATAATCAGGTATGTAATGAATAAGTCCCAGATTTTTAGGTTTTAAAAACTTAAAATTAAGTTCTATGTATCAGTGTATTAGGATTTTATAGGATCTTATATGTTGAATTTAGGAACTTATAGGATCCTTGCCATATATATATATATATATATATATATATATATATATATATTCATGCAAATCACTGGGCACTTTGTTTAAAACACTAACTTTAAATTGTTAAAAGTTAAATTAACTGTAACTTTAGTATGTATTTGAAAGTACCAAATTAAAAAATGTCGTGTTAGAAACTCTCTATAACGGAAGAAGCAATAATGCATACTACTCAACAGCGCTATTAAAATGTTTGCCTCTTGTTTTCACCTATTGTTGCGGTATGTAAACACCACACGTTTCAGAAATGCCGCGTGCCACTGCCACCTCTTCCGACTATAGCTAGAAAATGATAACTGAAGGCGGCGAACGTTTTCATTACTTTATTATTGTGGCGGACGGTTTAATTAAAGTTTATTATTGTAAGGTATTGCGCAAGATTTCATAATCTAATTATTTAATAATTTCCTTATTCGAACGGTCTCCCTTCGTTTTAAAAATACTTTTATATTCATAAATCTACTCTTATTTGCTTAAATAACCGAATTAGGCACTTTTAGGTTCTATCACAAAAAATAGGTTTTATTAGGTTAATTTAGGCTCTATAAAATTGAAGTATATTACTCGTTGGTAACTAAAACATTAAAATAAACCGAAGTTTGCAGTGTAGGAGGTCAGGAATAAAATAGGTCAGAACCTAAGAATCCGGGGTTTATAATGAACATGTTTAGAATGGAAAACCTTCCATTGGAAGACATGCGCGGAGCACGTGTACACGCGATCATTGGCGCGGCAATATACATAAGGAACGCACTGTACAACTTTAGTTGTCATTTCCTAGTAGTAAGGATGTATTACAAAACGTGTTTGTTATAAAAATGTAAAAAAAAAAAAAAAAAAAAAAGGAAACATGCAATATTACATTGTAATAAAGTATGTTGTTGATAATTAAAAAGAACACGCACAAATAAAACAAACAGCATTTTTACTTTCACTACTACGGGGAAGTATTGTATTCCACCCAAAAAGTCGATGTTGAGATTTCATCGGAAATGTATATTTTGAGGCCCCGTGAACCCCCAAAAGCATTTTTAGAAAAAACTCCCGTGTGTGTGTTGAACAGCATAACTCAAAAACGAAAAGTCGGATAAATACCACACTTGTTCACTACCTTACAAAGATGTGACACGAAGATTTTCAAGAATATCTCACTACCCCAAACTAACTTATCATAGAACATTTTTAATTTTTTCTCTAAAAATGGCTCTAACAATTTTGATTAAAATATCATATCTTAAAGATATTTACATGACAAATACAATTTATATCTTGAATTTTCTGGGAATTGCCTGTAAAGTCCTCTTCATTCGGAAGGAATTTTGTATAATCTTGTATAACTGGTAAACTTAAGCGATAGACGAAAATATATTATACAGAAAATTGTAGATCTCTTTAAAACACACAATTTATTTCAAATAATTTTTCTGTGGCATCAGCCATTTCCGAGATATTCGTTATTAATGTTTCGATTTGTTCAATACTTAGGCATTCTTTTAAACTCCGTCGATTTTCAGCTGTTTCTCGCGATGTCATGGAAAGAGTATGGAATTTTAAGACCAGCGTATAGCATCCAGTTCTAAAACATTTGACTATCGCTATTCCCTTTTTATGTATAACGAAATGTGTAATGCAGCTATTTCCGGAAAGATTTGTCTCAATTAAAATGAAGTCGATACAGAAATAAACTTTCGTATGTATACCCACTAGTAAGCGATAGAGTAGAGAAAGTCAGTGAATGTAACGCACCAGATTAAAAAACAAATTTTTTGTTGCTGCAAAATACGTGTCAATACCAATTATTTATCCAAAACTTAAAATTACAAATTTTGGCTACAGTTTTATCATAAACGTAGATTAAACATTATACTTCTTGACTTTTCTTGATATTAAGCAACATTTAATATAAACGAAGAAGATAATGTTTATTAAAACACCACAGTTGTTTCAAGGATATTCATAGTTTCATTTAAAATTTAAGTTTAGATTACCTTTTAACTAGTAGAGAGCTGCAAATAAATGTTAATTCTATTTTTATGATTACCTATATAAAATATCCCATAACGAAAATATTTTCAAACTTAAATTTTTGAATTATTGCTTTTGTACAGAAAGTGAAAAACACAGAAATAGCTTAATATGTGCCTGTAAGCTTTAACGTCTTTAGTTGTCAAGAAAAGTCACATTGTGTGTGTTCAACTTTCATTCAAAAAGAAAAGTATTGGCCTAAAAGAACTTAAAATATAAATTGAAGTATGAAAGCGAAGCAAGGGAAGAGAATGGTCTGTAGTGAATTGTCTGCCCCCCTTCCCCAAAAGTGCATAATTGAGATTTTAAACAAAAAAAGAAAAATTAGCATTTTGAACACAAATACTATTATTTCACAATACACTGCCTGACCGTAAAGGAAAATATAGAGCCAAAAAAACATAAAACTTAAAGAATCATGTCATTAGGTTATAAATACCAATGTAACGCAATGTTTCAGTTTTCCAAAGCAATCGAGAATTTGACAGAATTGATTGCATAACAATTTAATATCTTATACCTATCTGTAATTTCTTTACAGATGGTGAGATGTTAAGCAGGTACTATTGTTGTGGTTTTACGAATAAACATTGTTATTTTAATTATGTATGTAGTTACTAGGGAAAGAAAGAACGTCCCTTTTTTCATGATTTATCTGCAGCTGACTCTCCCCAGAAAAGTTTGCCACACTAATATAAAATACGAGTATATTATTTGATAAAAGGATTTCAGATATCGTGTGAATTAAATTTTGTTGCGATTACCCAAAATGCTTTAATGGCTCCGAGCTACTATAACAAGAAAGAAAAAACTCACTTTATGAAGCGAAATAGCATTAAGGTTGTGTTTGTGATTTCATTTTCACCCTGATAGTGATAGTGCTAGAGCGTTTTGCTCTTATAAGACTAACCTTTTTAAAGCGGGCTTTCTGGCAGATATGATTTTCGAAGTATTTCTGGATATTGTAGCTCGGCAAGTCTAAAATTCTAAATGAAGTATTTAATTCCGTATATTCCCACTGCTCGATCATGTTTCGAAGTCTTGATCCCAAAGAGAAGCGCAATTTAAATAAACCCACCGTTTAAATATCGTACAGTATTTTAGTAGACCAGCGAGAGAGAGAGGGAGAGAGAGAGAGAATCTTATCGATGAACGGATAAGATACGGTGAAATCCCGTTGGTTAATGTTGAAGTTTTGCCCTACATCAGCTGATTTCATATTTTGGAGCCAGAGCAAGTTTCCTACGGATGCGATTTAGACGTTCGATTTTACCTGTTCGAAGTTACAAATCCAAATTCAGATTAATAAACAGATCAAGGTGACGAAATAGTGTTGGATCGATCCTGTCCTCAGAAAACCAGACCTGTCGAAAAGAGGTAATCCACGGCGGTAGGAAGAAGTAATGAACTTGCAGAGCAGTCACCAAAGATGATCCAAAGGGTGGTGAAGGATGAACGCAAGTATTGGATTATGAATATAATGTGTAAAAGGAGGATTGACATAAACTGTTTCTATGATTATTAAGCTCATGAATCAGTGACCAATACGATATAAGATCAGCAGCTTCAACCAGTTACGCCACATTTGTATAGTTTTGATTACGTATTTGTCGATAACATCTGGAGTTCTCGGTACTTTACTACGTATAAATAACAGGGAATCACTAAGTTTATTCATTTTCAAATGCTTTTTCGTGATTATACTTATATTCACCAAAGCTACTACAATATTAAAACTATGCTCTTGGATCTTATGTTCTTTTCTTTCTGTCATTCACTATCCCTCCGAGAAAGGTAGGGATAATGATGATGTTGATGATAATAATAATAGTAACAACAACAACAACAAAAGACATAAAGCCGCGGTCATCCACCTTTGCCAAGGACACCGATAAATCGTTCATACTTTCGATAACAGCAAAGCTCACTCACTACTTTACTATGACACTGCCTATCTGTTCAGTCGCCTGTCTTCACTGTTTTATGAATCTAGTGGAAGTCAGCTATGTCCTCATAATTGAATATATTTATGTCTCTTTGTTTCTCCTTGAAAGGTCGGCGAGTTCCACTTCGTGGTATATAAGGCAGTTGAGACTCAGTTCATGAGAGTTTAAATTCCAGTGTTTTGGGTCGACGCAACAAGTTTTGCGACTTCTTTGTGCTGAAACAACACTCGTCATTCTTGGACGTTGCCTGTGCTGATGCAAGAATAAGAATGTGTTAAAGGTACGATCTTGAGTAGCGGACCTGAGTCATCGTTTTCCTAATATGTCGAGAGGCTTACGAGCTGTGCCGTCATTAATGTTATATCCTTTGCCTAGAACGGGATACGTTTATTACCTTCTCAACTATACTTAGTGTTGTACTCACAATTTGATATCGAAATTTCATCGGGAATACATGTTTTAAGGTCCCCTGGACCAAAAAAGAAGCGTTTCTAAAAGTAGGTGTGTTTTTATGTCAGCATAACTCAAAAAACGAAATGTCGTGTAAATACCAACCAACTTTGTATTTAAGTTCAGCAGCTTTCAAGACTGCAACACGATTTTCAATAAAATCCACCTTTTACGTGGAAAATGTTTCGTTAGTTTTTATTTATTAAACAAATGGTGGGGCGCCGTGGCCGAGTGGATAGACCGCTCGCCTCCCACCAAGGCGGCTGGTGTTCGATCCCAAAGGCCCACATATAGGATTCATGGTGGATGAAGCGGCGTCTGGGCGGGTTTTTTTCCCGAGTACTCCAGTTTCCCCCGCCATTCATTCTACCAACTGCTCCATATCACCTTTCCTTTCATCCATTTCGCCTTCATTTCCTATCATCCTCTTCCTTACTCTCATACCAGGCTACGGGCCTATTCCCCGTTCCGGGTTCTTCATTTTCTGATTCATGTCCGTCAGCTCCTCGACAGGTCTTTCTAATCCTAGGCGCGGTTGTAAGTCCTACATAGGAGGGTAAGCCAACAGAGTAAGTAAAAAATTGGCTCTAACTTTGTTGTTAAAATATCATAGGTTTACATTTGCCTGACTAATAAAATGTATATCTTGAAATTTCTGCGAAATAGTCTGCGAATCCTTCTTCATTTTGAATTACTTTTAAATAATTTTGTATAACCGGTAAACCATAGGAGGTAGGAAAAACTTTTTCTTGCGTGTGTGTGGTATTGTTTCCGAGATTGTTTGCTATTGCTTTGTATTTTCCAGTACCTTTCACGTTTTTGAAGTGTTAAAGTCATTGTTCTTTTGTTTCTTGTGATTCCATGCAAAGAGTGGAGTTTCAAAGCCAACATGCATTTAGCGATCTACTGTTTAAAGATTTGACTATCGTTTCAACTTCCTGTATGCCTCGTGTAACTAGAACGAAATGTTGACTATTTTTAGACAGAAGAATAAAATTTTGTGAGAATAATTTGTATAACAGCTATAAAAATAAACAATAGGGAGTTAAAATTAAAGTCAAATGAATGTAACACTTTAGATTTGTTTTGTTGATGAAGTTTTCAAAATGAATGCCTCTTTAGTTTTCATTTTCCATAAAATACAGAACTTTATAGTTTTAAAGAATATACCGCAGCGATATAAATGAGTGGCTTGTCATCTCTTCCCTAGCCATCTTATAGAGCAGGGGAGGCCAACTGCCTTACATTTGACGCAGCAGTCTCAACTTTGGAGAGAGCCACATTAATTAAAAATAAGGGGTGTTGCAAATTAAAATAAACCCCATAATATTTTTAATTCTTAAACACTTAGGTCGTAGACCATGATTCATTGAATAGATACATCACTAAACATTTTTATACAACACAAATTACATTGCACTTTTTGAGGCGTCCATTGGAGCTGTCAGCTGCTTGAAATCTGGTTGGTGACCAGTTAAGGCAGTTCGTACAAGTTCATCCCTTAAAACAACTTATATGTAATGAATAGAACACTCGCCAGAACAGGCTGTCCCAAAATGGAGATAAGTCGCTTAACACATTATTTTAATTTTAGACTTTTGTTCAGCTTGTCTCCAAAATTGAATGGTGGATGAATATAGTTTCAACGTTTTAGTCCATCTTTAATCTCCAGTAGCTCCAGCCCCACAGCTGCAGAATCAACACAACTGGCCTTGAAACAGGCCATTTTTCATTATGTTAACAAGAAAGGGATTAAAAAAAAAGCCAACGAAGGTTTAACTACTTCAAAATCGCTAAATCTGTCGTTCATTTCTTCTGCCAGACCATTTAATTTACATACGTAATCTTCTGTTGCTACTTCAGTTTCAGAAATATTTTCCAATATTTTTTTAAGAGAAGTGAAGTGAGCAAATGTTTTAGTCTCAAGGTATTTCTGAAAGAGTTTTACCTTACTCTGGAAGATTAACTCAGTTTACGCTAGAACTGAAATAAGCTTATTTTGACTTGCAATAAAAGTTAAATGATTCCATGAAGACAACTCCGTGAAAAATGCCATCTAATAACCACTGAGAACCGCCAGGTTGAGGGAAAGGTTTACCTTTCTTTAAGAAAATTTTGATAGGTTTTAGTAATGGAAAACAACTTATTGAGAACGTTACTTGCAGATAGCCAGCCACCTTGCTAAGCAATCCCACGATACATCATCAGGGCACTCATCGTTGCCGATTTTTTTATGAAAGGTTTGAACTGAGTGTTTTGGCACCTGAGCGGATGTAGTTAACAAATCTCAGAACGTGTTTATATTTATAGAATTTTTGCCAGACATGTTACATGGAATGCCGTGAAGTGACCATGTCTAGCACACAGCAACTTTAAAATCCGGAATCTTAACTTGGTGAGGTTATGTCGTCGACTAAGTGCTCACATTACTAGGTATCATAATCATAGTCATCAATCATTAAGCACCACACATGTGTATTACAAAAGTAAGGAGTCTGCTAAGCTCTGTTTTCCTGTATGAATGTGCTATTTCGAGAATCTAGGATGATGCCTCTACTGTTTTCGTACTTCCATAAGAGGAAAACCTTTGAGGCCAAGGAAACCGCATAGCAAAAATAAATGTGATACTGTATTATACAGGGAAAATGTGCAGGCTAGTATTTGAATCCTTTACGCTTGCGGTACAGTGCGTGACGCCAGAACTTCCCACCTGGGTGGGCACAGGGACATAAAGGAGTAGAACTTTACCCATAATACTATTTTCTGTAAACAAAACATAATACCTTCAGCTATTTTGAGCAGCACAACCAAGCTACCAGAATTAGCTTGCACCGGAATTAGCGATTGAAGTGGTCTTAGATGTCCAATATATGTCCCTGGGTGTCCTACAGATGGCACTGTATCTCATTCTCTGACTTTAACGCAATGCTGGCAACATGTGAATAATGCCACCGAAGCCGGTAAGATACTCAGCCTCAAAGCGTAGCCGAGAGATTGAGGGTCCTCAGCCTCAAAGCGTAGCCGAGGGATGTTTTTTAGAAGGAGAGGAGTGTAGCAAGTTGCGGCCTGCCGCAACTGCGAAGCGACGACAGGGCGTAGCCGAGGGATCTGCGCGTCTAAAACTCGAATGATTCACGTTCGCAGAAACAACAGCACATCACATATTTGATGCATTTCACTTCTTATTTAGGTTGGCAGTACCCACTTTGCATGTGACTTATCGGAAAAATGGCTACGTTCGTTGTGTTTCTGATGCGATTATATATACATTTGTGAGTGTGTGTGTGTGTGTGTAAATATATATTTGTGAGCGTATATATATATACATATTGTATCTCAAAAATATACATAATTTAGTATATTTTATAACACAAATTAATACTGTATATAGCATATTTTAAAGTATTTATCATAATTATTTACACCTCTATTCATTGTAACCAAAATTCTGTTTACACCCGGGAACACAACGGTGTTGTAATGTTTTTAGGTTAAGTATATTTACGACTATAACGTCCCCAACTGTAACAGTTTCTTCTTTATTTCACCACAGAAGCCGTGACACAAACTATATTCTCAAATAGATACATTAAAAAATGTATAATATATACTTTACATTTAATGTAACCCTAATGTAGTCTACATGGAATATGTTAGTTAACATAAGTAACGCGTGTGAAAACACATGACTGGGATTATTCTCGTTTCTTAAATCGCACACATAAAGATTTTCAAACACTATTGCTTCGCTAATGTGATTAAAAACTGTCGTAGTTGCTAAAATACTTAAAATCATAGACATCGAAAACACAACACAGTAGTTAGCGTGTGTAAACACCTCAGGGATCACCAACTACCGCCGCCATTTTTTACAATCTTTCAAGGGCACTCACTAGGGTAGTGGCAGCGCTGCCTCTGTATGACAGTTCTCAAGAATCTTAAAATAAACGATTTTCGATGTAAGGAACCCAAATGGCACCTACATTCTAAAATAAACTCTTTAAGTTGAAAAAAAAAAATAGAAACTGGAAACTACGCAAATAACTTAGAGGATTCTCTGAACTTTTGAAAGAAATTTGGCAAGCTAATGAAATTTGTCTTCAAGCTGCTATCCACTGCAGAAGCATTTAAGGACACGTCAATAATAGCTATATTGTTGAGCATTGTACTTCAACACCATAATAAACACGATGCCTATTTTTATGCTGAATAATAGTATAAAATGTGCATTTAGATCAAACCACATTTTAATGATTATACAAACGAAGGTTATTCAATGTTAATCATGTAAGAGTGTTATCCTGAAACATTTGTTTCTTTTCTTCTTTCAAATGAGTACATTTTAATACTCATCTGCTTATAAAAAAATATCTGACGTGATATATTCACTCGACTTTCTTCACCTTCTACCGTTTATTAGTGGGTATGCAAACTATTCTTAGTAAAGCTTATTTTTCTATCTACTACACTTTAATCCGAATAAACATTTCCAAAAATAGCTACATTACACATTTCGTTATACAAAGGGAACAGCGATAGTCAAATGTTTAAGAATTGGACGCTATACGCTGGCCTTAAAATTCCATACGGTTTCCATTCAATCGCGAAAAACAACTGAATGTTGACAGGACTTTAAAAGAATGACCAAGAAATGAACAATTCGAACCTTTAGTAGCTAATATCTCAGAAATGGCTTATGGCATAAAAAAGCTTATTTGAAATAAATTGTGTGTTTTAAAGGGATCTACATTTCTTGTGTAGTATTTTTCATATATCGCTTTACGTTTACCAGTTATGCAAGATTATATAAAATGCCTTCCTAATGAAGAGGACTTCATATGCTTATTCCCAGAAAATTGGAGATATACATTTTATTTGTCATGTAAATATCTTTTGTATGTGGTATTTTAATCAAAATCGTTGGAGCCATTTTTTTAGAAAATAAAAAATTCCGAAAAATGTTCCATGTAAAGGGTAGTTTGGGGTGGCAGATTTTCTAGAAAATCTTCGTGTCGCGTTTTTAAAACATACTGAACCTAAATACCTAGTTTGGTATTTATCGGACTTTTCATTTTTGAGTTATGCTGTTCACAGACACACACAAACACACACGCGCATTTTTCTAAATGTGCTTTATTTGGATTCAAGGGCTTTAAAACATGTATTATCTTCCTCCGTGGCCTAGGGGTACAATTCTAGCCTCCAGTTCCCGAAGTGGCGGGTTCAAACTCGACGGAGGGCGATGAATTTTTTTCCGGGGTAAAAGTCCTTAGCATGGCTTCCTTCGGGAGGGAAGTAAAGCCAGTGGCCTAGTGTCTTATATTTACAGCACGTAAAAGAACCTCAAGCCTGATAAAGAGGCCTCTGAGCAAAATTTCCGGTTTTTCACGCCCGATATAGAATGGGACGATAAGAACCACAGTAGTTTAAGAGCGTCCATAAATTAAACTCAATATTTTTAAAAAAGAGTATTTCCGGCGAAACCTCGGTACCGAATTTTTGAGTGGAATGACTCCTCTACCTATTAGGTACATGGTAAAGAAAGTAGATAATAGGTTGCTCCTCCCTCAACATTTTCTGCGAGCGTCTTTTGAGCGAGAAAAACTAGACGAGTGGAGAGACGACGTGAGTAGTGTGTCAGCTAAATCAGCTTCATTCAGTTCTGATAACACGGCAGTTGTATCAGTTTCCCTCCCTTTCACTGTTGTTTTGCATGCTTTCATTTATATAAAAGAACCGATGGAGTTTTGCTTTGACTCACCTGCAGACTCTGCAGTCCAGAACAAGGAAATAATGTATCCAGCTGTACCTAAAGGAAATGCAGTGATTAATGGAGGAATTGAAAAGTTGCAGGTGACAAGCCAGTCAATAAATTGGCACTGCTTGTATACGGTTTTCCTACATGCAGGAGTGTACTAACTATAGATGGACAAAGTGGAGGTAATAGTGCTCTACGTTGTGACAAAAGTATTAATTGCCAATTAGATGAGGATTCTTTTAAGGAGAAGATTTTCAAGGAAACTCCCCTACCCCGTACATCCCTTTGCATGGAACAATTTTTGTTATTTTCTCAAGAATAGCTCAAAATATTTTAGTTAAAGTATCACATGCTTGAGTCGTCCTAACAAATAAATGGCATTATTTTTTATTTTCTGTAAATAGCATGTGAAGGTGTGTTAATCCTTATTGAATTTTATATAATGCGGAATCTATAAGACAATCAAAACTACTGCAGGATAAAGTATAGAAGTGATTTAAATATACCGTTCATGTCAAATAAATTTTTCGTAGAATAATAATAATAATAATAATAATAATAATAATAATAATAATAATAATAATAATAATAATGAGCTCCTTGCTAGCAAAAATCGACCTTTGATTAAAGCAAGTGAGGTTGCTTCCGCATATTGTACGTAATCAACTCCATAGTGACTAATTAGAAATGATATCTAGTTAAATTTTAAAATTATTAATGCAAATGGAGTAAAAGGTTCACCTTTTTTTTTTAAAAAAAAAAACATAATTACAAGCCATAGCTATGGATTGATAATGAGTTGAAAAAATAATGTGACTGACTTTTTTTTTAAGTTTCTTTGCAGCAGACTGAGCAATTTTGATTGCAAGAAGTTAAGCTGAGGTCTATATCATACAGACCAAACTCTTGATTCAGTATTTTTGTTCATCTAACATACTACATTTTAATACTGTTTTCAAATTCAGATTTACATTTTGCTGCCTTGTATATTGTTGTATATAACTGCGTTACATTAACCTATGCAACAATTAATTTCTTTAAACTCCTCCAAACCATGCAAGTCATAGTTTTGAAGTCTAAGAACAGAGAAACAACTTATCAATGAAACGATGGCTGTGAGAATTCCTCGCGCTTCACTTTTCATTAGAGAAATATGAAATACATATTTTGAGGCAGTATTTTTAAACACTTAAATGATCTTAGTCAAATTATATAATGCAATTTCAATAACAGTCCGCCTTAAAGCAATATGTGTATGTAACAATATATAAAAAGTATATTACAGTCATTGTATATGTTTATATTATTATATACATGTTTAATAATGTTATCTGAATATATTACGTAATTTAATAATGTAGGAGCTGTGAGAATAATAGGTCAAGAGTTGCTAACAATGAGGTAACCTTGAGGCAATAACGAATTACAAAGTTTAATAATGCTACTGATAATTCTTGGAAACAATAATGTAATTTTTGAGACAGTTTATAAAATAGCCAATCAACAACCAGAAAAAAGCTTAAGTTAAATAAAAGTATTCTATTGGAGTAGGATTAGCCAATCAGAAACTGAAATGGAGCAACATTTACAAATTCGGAAGTCAGTTGCTTGTAGACAGCGCTCCTAACCGGTCGCGAGACGCGTCCTCGAGAAGTTTAGTACGTATTCAGTGTGAGATGAAAATAATTTACGTGTTTAAAAAGTGCAATCAATTAATAAATAATCTCACAGCTCTTTATATAAGTGAAGTGTTATTTAATCGTTTAAATAATTAATAAAAGGAGTGAAGTAAAAAAAGTTATAATCTGTGTAAGCCTACATTCTTCAGCCGCACCATGCCTTGTTAAGAAATCCATGTCTCTATAAATTAATACTGACGCAGCCGAGGCAAACATAAATATAATATTTAAAGAAACAGTCAAATTACAAAGTTAATATTTTTACTTTCTCTACTACGTATAGTAAGTAGGGGAAGTATTGCATTCCACCCAAAAATTCGATACCGAGATTTCGCCGGAAATACATGTTTTGAGACCTCCTGAATCCAAAAAAAGCATTTTTGGAAACATGTCCGTGTGTGTGTCTGTGTGTCTGTGTGTGTGTGTGTCTGTGTGTGTGTCTGTGTGTGTGTCTGTGTGTGTGAACAGCATAACTCAAAAACGAACAGTCGGATAAGCACCAAACTTGGTATTTAGGTTCAGTATCTTCCAGAGATGCGACACGAAGGTTTTCAAGAAAATCCCCCCACCCCAGACTACCCTTTACATGGAAGATTTTTCGAAAATTTTAATTTTCTCAAAAATGGCTCTAACGATTTTGATTAAAATATCATATGTTTAAGGTATTTTTATGACAAATAAAATGTATATCTTGAATTTCCTGGGAATGTCTCCAAAAGTATTCTTTATTGTGAACGACTTTCGCATAACTGGTAAACCATAAGAGATAGACAAAATTTTACTACACAAAAAATGTAGATCGCATTAAAATACACAATTTATGTCATATACATTTTTTTAGTTGAGTGAACCATTTTCGAGATATTGCTTGTTATTTCCTTAAATTTTCCAATACTTATACTTTTTCTCAAATGCGTTATTCATTTTTTTTATGTCCTGGACATGCAAAGAGAATGGAATGCGCCACATAGCAACCAGCGTTAAAATATTTGACTATCGCTTAAAAGCTACCATATTTCCCTTGCATCTACAAGAAAATTACCAATAAGATTGACATCTCGATATCTCGATTAACATGAAGCATATGGAGAATAGGCGTTTGTAAAATTAGATTGCACAAGAGTAGAGAAAGTCATGTGAGTGTAACACATCAGATTTTTTTATGTCCTGGACATGCAAAGAGAATGGAATGCGCCACATAGCAACCAGCGTTAAAATATTTGACTATCGCTTAAAAGCTACCATATTTCCCTTACATCTACAAGAAAATTACCAATAAGATTGACATCTCGATATCTCGATTAACATGAAGCATATGGAGAATAGGCGTTTGTAAAATTAGATTGTACAAGAGTAGAGAAAGTCATGTGAGTGTAACACATCAGATTTTTTTATGTCCTGACATGCAAAGAGAATGGAATGCGCCACATAGCAACCAGCGTTAAAATATTTGACTATCGCTTAAAAGCTACCATATTCCCCTTGCATCTACAAGAAAATTACCAATAAGATTGACATCTTGATATCTCGATTAACATGAAGCATATGGAGAATAAGCGTTTGTAAAATTAGATTGTACAAGAGTAGAGAAAGTCATGTGAGTGTAACACATCAGATTTTTTTGTCTTGGATATGCAAAGAGAATGGAATGCGCCACATAGCAACCAGCGTTAAAATATTTGACTATCGCTTAAAAGCTACCATATTTCCCTTACATCTACAAGAAAATTACCAATAAGATTGACATCTCGATATCTCGATTAACATGAAGCATATGGAGAATAGGCGTTTGTAAAATTAGATTGTACAAGAGTAGAGAAAGTCATGTGAGTGTAACACATCAGATTTTTTTATGTCCTGACATGCAAAGAGAATGGAATGCGCCACATAGCAACCAGCGTTAAAATATTTGACTATCGCTTAAAAGCTACCATATTCCCCTTGCATCTACAAGAAAATTACCAATAAGATTGACATCTTGATATCTCGATTAACATGAAGCATATGGAGAATAAGCGTTTGTAAAATTAGATTGTACAAGAGTAGAGAAAGTCATGTGAGTGTAACACATCAGATTTTTTTATGTCCTGGACATGCAAAGAGAATGGAATGCGCCACATAGCAACCAGCGTTAAAATATTTGACTATCGCTTAAAAGCTACCATATTTCCCTTACATCTACAAGAAAATTACCAATAAGATTGACATCTCGATATCTCGATTAACATGAAGCATATGGAGAATAGGCGTTTGTAAAATTAGATTGTACAAGAGTAGAGAAAGTCATGTGAGTGTAACACATCAGATTTTTTTATGTCCTGACATGCAAAGAGAATGGAATGCGCCACATAGCAACCAGCGTTAAAATATTTGACTATCGCTTAAAAGCTACCATATTCCCCTTGCATCTACAAGAAAATTACCAATAAGATTGACATCTTGATATCTCGATTAACATGAAGCATATGGAGAATAAGCGTTTGTAAAATTAGATTGTACAAGAGTAGAGAAAGTCATGTGAGTGTAACACATCAGATTTTTTTGTCTTGGATATGCATAGAGTATTAATCTGTGGGAAAGGGAATGGTGTTGCTTCTAGCAACCAGCTATTAAGAGATATGTATGTGCTTAAAGGCTACTGTATTTCGATACTGCCCTTGTAAATATACATTTCCGTTACATCTACAAGAAAATTAGCAATAAGATAGAGTCTGCAAATGTTTATCTCGATTAACATGAAGTAGATGGAGAGTAAGCGTTTGTAAAAATAGTTTGTACAAGAGTAGAGAAAGTCATGTGAGTGTAACACATCAGATTTTTAAACTTGGGGCAAAGGCCACCGGAAACCTTTTACCATACGTGCGGTTGCAACTACTTCAAGTTCGGCTACCCAACACCACCATAAAATAAACAACTTCAATTTTAAAAAAAGATGCGTTGTTGACTTTATACTTTGAAGATATGTTTTTCATCCAACAGTACTGTTCGTAAAGATGAAACAAGGATTATTTATGCTCAGAGCTGACTGTATAAAACTTAATTAAATAAAAAAGAACCCTAGCTTCTTCGTCTCTTGGATGATATTTGCTATCCGAAATAGTGTTGGGTACAATACCATATTTTCCTGAGGAATTTAATATGTACCTACTCAACAGACAGATATAGGTACATAATGTGATTCTAAGATAGCTTATACGGTCTGTAACACACATCTTCATTAGGTAAATTAAAATATTAATCCACTTTCAGATAGTCGAATGATGTTGTATTTTGCAATACTCTAAGTGACTATTAAGTCTAATTTTAAGCCAATATTTGGTTTCTGCTGACAAACACGTTATCGCCCAAGTTACTTGTACTACATTAGCTGTTTTTATTATAATGTGAATGCGTTCAAGAAAGACAATTAGTAGGTAATTTGACATTAAATGTATTTAAACTGTTTAGTTTCAAATTTGTGGTATACAGGCACAACAAATGATACAGTTACCACAGTTATAAATAAATACAAATGTAAATGGTATTTTAAATTAAGCCAATAAAGTGCAGTGTTATTTTGCTTTATATGCGTTATTAAGTGTTCAACAAAAAGGTAAATTTAATTTTCTACACTTTTTGAACCCTTCCATCTTTTTATTCAGTATTATCTATCTACTTTAAGAATAGAATTGCCTATTCACATCATTCGCTTATATAACACGCACATTAATTTTAGCTACGTAACAAAAGATGTCACTGCATCCGAGGAGTCGACCATAATTATTAGCTCTACAAAAATGCAATCACCAGGTCACCAGTGATGGATTAAATGTACAGAAAAAATATACGCAGATTATAGTACTCGCATAGTAGCTACCCCAGCGCTCTAAGGCTGTTTGTATCTGTACCTAATTGACTCTCATAAACAAAGTTCTGAGGCACTTTAAAGGCGCTTCTTGGAATATTTGAGGGACTGGTGTGTTATATCGCATTGATTTCATTCTAAATACACAGAAAAGGCGCTTAATACTAGGATAGCCACTTTGAAGTCATACTGGAATTCCAGTGCAGTTTTTGGTGAAGCAAAGATTACCAAACGTGACGTCATCACATGACGCGGTGTTTCGGGAAATCAAAGACAGTCATCGAATGGCGCGGAAACTGCGGGAAACTCCTTTCCTCAGTCTCCAATGGTTTAGCTTTGAGATGAACAGCAAGTATGTAGAATAGACCATAGAAGTGATGTCTGTGGTGGGATAAATACGCAAAGTATGGAGGGGATAAAGGGGAAGTGACGGAAACGAGGTCGTCAAAAACTCGCGAACCTCGAAGTACGTCACATGAGAGTTAGCACCCAGAGCGAACGGTTGTAAGAAAGCGCGGGAGTGGAGCCTCTGCCTTCCAGATGTGGGGACGTGCCAGTTCAGCGGCCGACACAACGATGGCAACGTGGAAGCACCGGTCCGTAGCGGAACAATCGACTAATACAGCTAGTCAGCCGACCTCGATTGTTCCCGCCATTCTCTCCATTGCAGAACAGCAGAAGTGCAGTTGGTGGTGGTAATAGTGGTGAAGTGAAGTGTGCTAGTTTGAGGAAGGAAAAAGAACGGAATAAACTATGGTTGACACCGGCTCCGGTTTCCTCTATGATTATTTGGTGATTCTGATTTCAGTGATAATCGGAGCTACTGTGTTGCTTCTGGTTTACATAACCAGTTTGTCTTCTAAGGGAGAAGAAGCGAAAAGTAAGAAAATTATCACGTTGCGGGTGCTCTGCAGCATTAGCATCGATCATGTCACTTCTACTCGTGGCTTTTCCATTAATGTTAAATACTTCACGCAAGGGTAAACAAGCAGCATAGAGGGTTTAATAAGTAATGTACACATTTATTTGTTACTGCTGCAAGAATATTTGCTTCATCAAACGGAAAATAGTTGAAAAGCACGTGCTTCCAAACCATGCAGTAGATATTATTTCGGCATGTCCTCCATTTAAATGCTCTTAGCGTTGGGATTTAAAAAGTCCTCAATAATCGTGATTTAAATATCAGTTGGTATTTAAATGTAAATGATGCAACATGCATAGGCGTTATAACGTGGTGGTTGTGTAATTATCCAAAAATTATGAGCGTGATGCCAAATTAAGGGGTAGTGGATGTGCGTTGCAGCTAAGTGTCAGTTTATTCAGATATTAACCTTGGCAACATTTTCTGGAACTGTTCCCAAAATGAATAACTCTTGTTAACCACTAAAAACTCATACATTTTCAAGCAAAACAGTGGAATTTACGTAATTCATTTCTTGCGTAATCACAGTTCACGTGGGCAGTGGATTGATTTGATAAATCATATACGAAGTACCTGTTACATGGATGTTGGAGGGGGTGTTCTGATCTAAACATGATTCATGACCATTGCTTATTCAAGGACAGGTATCTCTTAACTAGGAATTGTTTAATTTTGTAAACTGCATAGAAAACAGTTGTTCTTGCCTCGTTATCGTTTGTGCTGCTTTTATCTCATACCTGCTATGAGCAAGAATGGTCAACATGCAGGAGACAGCAAAAGTTTACCAGATTAAAGTTTTGACAAACGTTTTATTAATTGGGTGTGCCATTGATTACAGTTTTATGAAATATTAAATTCTGCTCTTAAGACAATTCCAAGATGTATTTCTGCCAAATTGTAAAATATGTGTTTCAGAACTTTTGTTGATGTACAAACACAAAACCATTGCAGCCGATTTTGGTTAGAAATTCAGAGATTCTAGATCCTTGGAATAGAAAGTATAGCATTGAAGTACTATTGCATTTTATTTTTGTGTTGTAGGTATGTTGGGGTTGTGCTTTAGAATGAATTCTTGTTCTCATAGGAATGTGCACAAGACACGAAAAGCAAACTATAATAACTAAGGACTTTATGTGCAAAATAAAAAAAATCTTTTGACTTCATTTAATTAAAATTGATACAAAATGTTATATCTACAGGCATCCAGTTAGACTTTTATAGCAGATAACTTTGGAAGACTTAAGCTTGGCTTTACTTCCCGTGCCTCTCCTAAGATATTCAGTATTATAATTACTTTTGAACTAGGTCTCTTCCAAATGCTCTTGTCTTAGATTCTTTTCAGAGCAATCAGTGGCAAGTTCTGATAAGTAGGAAAAATCATTTCTGTAGCATATTCAAGAGTGTCAGAAATCTGGCATTGCAGGCAGTGTTGCTTTTCTCAGGCCGTGAAAATGTTCTGTTAAACTTCATATGGAGTTTCCAATATCCCTTATTTATCAGCAAGGAGATTACAATGTTCACATTTTCTTTTAATATTTGGTATGTTTCCCATTGATGTCGTTACCTCTTTGCACATACTGAAATATATCTGGACATTCATTTATAGAAATGAAAAAATGCCAAGAAACACTATTGTAACTTGCATACACAAGCTAGCATTTTCTACTGTGCGTTCTGTTATTTTCGTATTTGTAACTCTGTCTTCATTAGTCAAGTTATTTATTATAGAATTAGATGCCATTTATGATTTATTAATATTAAGTGTAAATAAAAAAAGGATTCTCCCTCATACACATGCACAATTCAGTGTTTACCGTTGTGCAGTTTGAGTACGTGTAATACTTGACTCCTCTCTATTTCTCGATAAAACTGCTAACTGCTGAATGTTACTTATTCCTATTGGTTTCTATGAATGCAAGGCAGGAGAAACAGGCCCTGAATCCCTCAACACCTGCATTAGGCCGAGGTAACAGACTTAACTTGACAATTGTAAATGAGAAAGTAGTAAGAGTGTACAGGAGGTTTGGGTATATAATCTATAGCAGGATTAGATGTAGAAAGAGCTAATAATTGCAAGTAGCCTACTATGGGGGTCGTGATGACATGTGGTTGAACAATCCAACAAGAGCATTGTGCTAAAGAACGTGGTACCACAGCTAATGTTTCTTGCCTTCAGCAGCATGTTAGTTTGTTTCCTTTATGTGATGACAGCATTGCTGTAACCTTATGACCAGATAGCTTCTGCTGCTGGATTTTGTCATGACAGCATCAGATGCCGCCTCAGCTCTGAACTGTCATTCCCTCTCTAGTTTTAATCCTCCCAGATAGGCTTGGTTCCATTAAGCTGGTTCTATGTAGTACTATTCCCAAAACTTTATTTTCCCAAATAAGTTGAGGTATATTTGTGGATTATTACTCGAGTGCAATCATTTGTCAAGTGTAATTGGAAATTGAGTAGCACATGTGGTTGTTGCAGGTGGTGCAGAAGCAGAAGTTGTGAAGGAGAAGAAGCAGCACAAAGAAGGATCAAGTGCTGGGGTTTCAAAATCAAGTAAAAAGAAGCAGCATGGAACAGAGCGTTGGGCTAGGGATTCCAAACAGAGTTTCTCACATCCTTGGCTCCTGACGTCTCTTAAAGGACATAGTGGACAGGTGCTAGACATGGATTTCAGCAGTAATGGAAAATATCTGGCCACATGTGCTGAAGGTAAGCCGTTTATTTATTTTACCTAATGTGAAAGTAGTAGGATCTGGAGAAAAAGTTTTTCAAATGTTATGCAATTAGTTATCTGCTAAGTTTTTGGGATTAAATCCATAAGATTAACAGAGATTATAATGATAGCTCATTTTGTTTTATAATGTTAGTGTTGAATCTTTACATATTTCTACTATTACAGAATGCTTTCGTCATTGTTGCAGTTTTGTAATTTGCTTCGGTTCTCCACATTTCATTGGTAACCTCTTCTGTTAATTTTTTATCAGTTCAATTGTATAGTTAATGGCTTGGCTTTGAAACAAAAGATGGTCATATGACCTGATTTCAGCAAAACTATTTAAACTATGCAAACAATGTGCCTATAAAATCTGCATTTACAAATGAACTAGAAAAGAGCAATACAGTTGCAGCTGAGTGAGTGAAGTAGCCTACATACACCAAGCTACAGACCACCTGATGTCCAAGTGCATTGGTAAATGAATTTTCTTGGTTTGTGATTTACTCATATTTGCTGCAGGAGGGTGTTGCATATTGTTCTCTGCAGTGCTAATTCATCTAAGATTATTCTTTAGATATGCTTATCTCAAATCCTTTTCAGCTGATTAAGAGTTAATTGGCAGCAATAAATGCTCCACACTATTCCTAAAATGTATTCTTTTTTTCCCCCAAAAGTTATAGAGAGTTGACAAAAACACATGGTATCTCCTGTTACAAAATTACATGAAGGTCTTTCAGAGAGAATTAATGATCAATGTTTGGTTTAAAAATCACAAATTATACATTTTAATTGTTTCACATTATCCCAAGGTCTTGCTGTAAATGTTCTTGCATTAGACACTGCTGGCATCATCTAATAATTTACATAACTCCAATGAAAATTGTGACTTTTAGATGTAGCAACGGCTGTTGGAAATATCTGTATTTTCTTGTTACCACTCTCTGAGGCAAGAGCAGGATTTGTCCTTTGTTGAAATACATGTTGAGTGTTCAGATACATTTTTTCACGATTGTCTTTTCGCAAACCTTACACAATAAAACTGTCCCATCAGTTGAAAACACATGGACAACAAATTCACTATCATAACTGAAATTTGGCTTTCAGTGTTGACTGAAGTTGGACATTGTAGCTAAATAATGTCAATCTGCTTTCATGTGACAGTAATGGAACATCACTATTTGTAAAAGTGTGTCCCTACAATACTTCTTGGTATGGAACCTACTTTCAAAGAGAAATACTAACCCTTAGCAGATAGCAAACAATACAATACAAAAGATGGTCACATTCCAAAGCAAAGGATTCCAAGGTAGAATTTCCTAAATCTAATAGGAAAATTGAAAAACTTTTAAATTGATTTTAAAATAGGCAGCTAGACCTTGAAAAGGCATAAAAACTGGTTTTATCCCTTCCAAATACCTCTACATGTATGTCTACATAACTCTTGATGTATTAACATCCAGTAAAAAGGCATTTTGTTTAACATCTGGCTTCTAGTTATGCATGTGTGCATTCTTAACAATAAAGGTCTTCTTTCACATGCTTGGTTCTAATGAATGTGTGTTTTAACAAACTTTTTGTGGCATTTGATGTGGTTTCATGGCTAAATGTGATATGCTACTGCTGATGGCATATTGTGTTGGAAAAATCAAGGAAACCTGGTGACAAACTTCCATATCTTATGGTGCTGGTTAGTTTGCACTTGCATCAGTAGGGGGAAGTTTGTGCATATTCAGAGGTGAAGAGCTGCCAACATTTGAGTGAAAAACGTGCAGCAAAATGACAGGGTTGTGGTTTTGAAATTTGGCCCCAGGCTATGATGCCTAGGTTAGTGTGGATTCAAATAACCAATTGTAGCAGATTACACTTGGGTTGGCGATTTCTTCTACGCATGCACATTGGTAACAAAATAGTCCTTTATTGACATTCTATGATGATTTTGGTTTAAAAGAAACTGTCTAAGAAGGGTGGCTGAGTGGGTTCCCAGGCTTTGTTCACATCGTCTCCTAAACCTCTAATTTAGGTATTTTTATTGCATTCGTCTCCATTTCTTACAACTTATTTTTGGCCCTAGGATACAGAAATTTAGCCATATCTGGAAATTAAAACAAGGTTTGTCCCAGGAGACTTGAAATGTTAACAGATGTATAACTGGTTAGATAATAAGGTATCACTGAAAGAGGGCGACATTATAGAGTAAAGAAAACAATCCACCTGCATTAACACCAGAAGTTCATATAATTTTACAACTGAAGTTAATGTGTGCGACATCCCTGTACAAAAATTTCGGCGGGGGGGGGGGGGTTCCACAAGTAGATCTAAACTTAACAGTACACCACACAGTTACCATGTACCTACTCCATACATGGATAAGAAAATTGCTTGGATGCATTATATAGCCAGGAAAAACTCACCAGAATGAGGATGTTCCACCTTACAGCACAAGACATGGAGACTACTTTGAAAACTGGAATGTATGATCACCTTACCTATGTAAGGCGACAATATTAAGTTACCCTTTTTCTTGTAAATGTGCTACTAGCAATAGAGCTACCGTTATATAACGACATTTTTCCATATTGGTTTGCTATGAATTTAAATAAATAAAATTGTCAGAAGTTTTATCCCTCCCCCCCCCCTCCCTCTAAATACGGCTGTATATAATTTTGATGATAATGTAGTTGCTTACATATTCCTGTTATGATGAACACTGCAATGTTAGGTACGGTAAACTTGTAGCAGCAAATTGCTAAAATTATTGCACTTGGAGTATGAAAGATACAAAGGTAATGCATAACTGGTGTAAATATTTTGCATATCTGGTATACTACAGATTTCTGTGCTGTTTATTTAACCAATTATAGAATTGTATTTCCTAGACACAGTAGTAGATTTTAAAGCTGCTGATATTACCTAAAGGCTGGTTCACAACCGCACGAGAACGGTAACCTGAACGGAAGCGAGAATGGGAAGCAATGCACCATGCAAGATATTGGTTCACAACAGCCCAGTAACGAGAACAGGAATGCATATCGCTCACAAAGTGAAAGTCAATTTTGCGCATGCGATTTCATTTGTTTTTAACTGACCAATGACATTTTTTCACGTACTTCCAATTTAGCCAAGCCAACGCCAAAATTCGATAGAGTAAACAATATCTAAATGTATATCCATTACATTTCTGATCCCTCTAGTTATGCCAAGTTTTCATTCCTTTATTTAATGGCATACATTAAAATTGTTTATTGTTCTTTTTTCATTTCCACCAGTTTTAGCTTTTCTTTGTAGCTTTTGCCATTGTTTTTTAGGTAATAGCCAGTTTTGAGTTGCATATAAACAAACTAATTCACCAGAGGAAGCAATGCTGATTAGATTTGCGGATGTCGGGATGACATTAGGAAGCACATTTACTACTAATTCCTTCCAGTTTCACGTTTCCAGCTTGCAACTATAGAGAGCACTAGTGGCTGTTTCATGTCAGGCTGCCTAAAACAACCTCTAGAGTGACGAGTCTAATATGCCGTGCCCGAGAACAAGAAAGTTAAAAGTTGGGCAACTCTTCCTTCCTGTTCCCGGGGCCCGGGAAGGCTTCCCATCGGTTGTGAACATTCCCATTTGAATACATGTATTTCAACTTTTTTTGTTCTCGTTCTGGTTACCGTTCTCGTTGGTTGTGAACCAGCCTTAAATCATTTGTGTTGTTTAAGCAACTATTTTTACTTAATTCAGCATACGTTATGATATAATTTTGAGAAAATTTGTTAAAACATAATCGCGATTCAAAATATTTATGAACAAGTGTATTGCTCAATTTAAAGAAATTCCGTAATAAGTCCCTAATACATGTATATTGCAAATGTAATAGAAAAAGTCAGCCATAATTGGGTGAAAATTGTGGGAAACCAATCTGAATTGCTTTACTTTTTAATGATGGTTATGTTTCTGCCAAGCCATAGTTTTTAGTTATACTTTTGTTATGTGCACTGAAAGCACTCTATATGTAGCTGATACTTATTAATGCGGAGTGTTACGTATCTATGTAGGGCAAATACATTGGAAATATTGCATTTTTAAACCCTATGTTCAAAATTAGCTGTGTTTTAGCTTTAAAACCATTGCCCAAGTTTTAATAGTACCAGTAGATATTTTAGCTATGCAAGGAACAATATAAAAAATAACCGTATTTGGTTATAAAACGCCAAAATCGTGTAACGTCAGTTAAGATCACATTACTACTAAGCTACTTCCAGTGCACTTCATGAGTGCACCCAAACTCTTTCCAGGTGTTAAATTTGTACCCAACATTGCAGTTTAATCTTACTGTCATGGCGGAAAATGTAAACGGCAACATTACTATTTTATGATCATGCTTCATTTTTGGGTACTTTTCTTATGATAGCATCTGTAGGATGTATTATTTCTGTTTTCTTTGTTGGTTTCGTTTTTGTTGTTAATGAAATGCTAGTTTGCATTACACCACTTTTTAGTTTTATATATTTTTCTTCTACTGAGCACTTTGCTTTCAGAATATTTCTCTGGTCTTGACATTACACGGCTTTGTGAATGGGTAATAAAAATAAAGCTTGCCTTGCTTCCATCTTCTACAGTTATTCCTTATAAGCAGGATCCATAGCATGTTGTTCTCCACCTGTTAGGGATTCTTATCAGTGTTTGTATAGTGGTTATGTTGAAGGCTTCTTAGATTTCTGATAGGTTTTCAAGGAAATTAAAACTGAATAGATTTCCTATCCATTCAAGGTATATCTTAAATCTTCTCTGTTTACATTTAAGTATCATTTATATCTTCAGATCACTTTCTTTTTGAAGTAATAACACTAATAAATTATATTTAAGAAAGAAAAGTGCTATTAAAAACTGCTAAGCATTTCTTTTTGTGTATTTATGTATGATTTTGTGAAAGAAAAGCAACTTTGTGAGCTTAAGAATGCTCTAGTTTTCCTTATGCTGTTTACTTATTATATGTGTAAATGTGAACTTAACTCTAACTTTGGTGCATTATAATCTTCATAACTCTTCCACATACCTCTTTTGTACTGTGATGAAGCATTTTTGGATGTTTCATATAATTTTTTTTATTGATCCTTTCCATCTTATACAAGATAATAGACATGTCATTGGATAAAAAAATTACAACAGATTAAAAATTGCAGAGAAGTAGAAGAGTGTATTGTATGTGTTGTCAACTGTCTAACAATCTTAATATGAGATTAATTAGCTTACAATTTTGGAGTATAAAACTTCTGGAAATGACAAACTTTCAAATGAATGGACTTCTAAGGCTTCCAAATGCTGCCACATCAAATGTTAAAGTATCACAAGTTAAAATGCAAATTGGCTGTGTTTTGTGCAGAACTATTCTGTTTTCTCAAAGCCAACTGGAAAGAAGAGTGTGTACCATGGTGTATGGCCCAAGAAGGGTGTCGTGCACTCCATTGCCTCTGAACACCACATAAAATTGATGAGATCATGCTACTGCATGAAGTTTTCATACAGTAGCAATAGGTAAGCAATATAAATGTATAAAAAACTTGTATTTCAACATTTGATGTGACAGAATCTGAAAGCCTTTAGTAACATTCCCTAATGAACTAGTTCATTTTACGAATGTTTTTAAGTATCACGTCTTAAGGCTGGTTCACAACCACCTGGTAACGGTAACCAGAATGGAAACTAGAACGGGAAGCAAGAAATTTTGATTCACAACAGCCCGGTAACGAGAACGGGAATGCATATCGATCACAAAGTGAAAGTCGATGTTGCGCATTGGGATTTCATTTGTTTTTAACTGACCAATGACATTTTTTCACCTACTTCCAATTTAGCCAAGCCAACGTCAAAATTCGATAGAGTAAACATTATCTAAATGCATATTCATTACATTTCCGATCCCTCTACTTATGCCAAACTTTCATTCCTTTATTTAATGGCATACATTAAAATTGTTTATTGTTCTTTTTTCATTTCCACCGGTTTTAGCTGTTCTTTGTAGCTTTTGCCATTGCTTTTTAGGTAATAGCCAGTTTTGAGTTACATATAAATAAACTACAAATGATCCCTTCACCAGAGGAACCAACGCTGATTAGATTTGCGGGTGTCTGGATGAGGTTAGGAAGCACATTTACTACTAATCCCTTCCAGTTTCATGTTTCCAGCTTGCAACTATAGAGAGCACTAGTGGCTGTTGCATGTCACAGCCGCTTAGAATAACCTCTAGAGTGAAGAGTCTAATATGCACAATAGGGATCTAATATGCCGTGCCCAGGAACGAGAACGAGAAAGTTAAAAGTTGGGCAACTCTTCTTTCCCGGGGCCCGGGAAGGCTTCCTGTCAGTTGTGAACATTCCCATTTGAATACATGTATTTTATCTTTCTCGTTCTGGTTATAGTACTCGGTTGTGGACCAGCCTTTAGAATTATACATTTAGAGTTCAGTTAGGAAGTGTCAAGTGGGATTAATTTATTCTTGATTAGTGTCAGAAGCCACATGGATAGTATTACCGTGGTATCAGTTCATTCATAACCACATCAATTGATAAACGTCAGACTTTCCATCAAATAAGCAGGTATTAAAATTGCTTTGATATGTTCGTTATACTATTCATAGATAAGACTGAAAGCAAACTTATTAATTGTACAGTCAATGGGGCTTCTTTGACTGGTTTAAGTACCTCTGCACAATATGTGTGAAACAGGCTTAAAATATGTTTTGATACATCATATCATGGGACCTATTATCAAATGTAATAGGCTCTTAAAGGTTTATTTCTAATTTTCAAGGTATTCCCATTTCATAATAAGACGTGTTTATTAAAATTCTTTATGCAGTTACCATACAAGAATGTTGAAAGACTTGAGAACTTGACAGATACAGTGATTCTGCCAGTTACAAGAAATGCAATGATTTAAAGTCTGGTATCTCATTTGGCAAAAATTCTACCAAGCACTAAATTAACATCTATGATCTAAGATAAAAGAGCAAATTAAAAGAATGGTTAGACTTCAGGAAGGGAAACAGCACAAGAATAATTTGTGATTGGACTCCTATGAACAGTCAATGAACATTGCTGAGAGTAACTTAAGTGTAGGTAGTGTTTGTGCTGGAAAAGGTATAGGAGAGAATAAATTGGAAACTGAATAAGATTCTGTGGAGTGGGGGTGACATTGGTGTAAATTGGAAATGGAGAAAACCCCTAAGAAATTCCTGTAGGAAGTAATTACATGTGTGAACAGGGGAAAACATGAGAGAGAAGCAGAATAGGGTGAGAGCTGCAACAGGAATGCCCATTATAATCCACTTTCTTCAACATTACATGGGGAATTTGTCAAAGAATATTTTCCAGAATAAGGGACGAGTGGTAATAGATGAAAGAATATAATCCTCAAAACTTGCTGTAGTTGTCCTGACAGAAGAGGAAACAATGCTAAGGAGTATGCTAATGGAGTTAACAATCAGGATGTGTATAGTATGAAGATAGCAAGGAAGCTAAAAGGCAGATTCAAGAAGAGATGCTGAAGCAGGTGGATTGCTGTAGGTACTTAAAATAATTGTACTGTGTTCATCTCATGAGAATGTCTATAAGGAATGTGTTATCATTCTAGTGCTATCCGAGAAAGATTGCAGCTCTACTTTCAACATATCAACGACTTAAGACCTCGTTAAGACATACTCTTCTTCTGCTATACCCCGCCGCTGTATCTTTGCACTTGACAGTTCGTGTGGTTCGCATAAGGTTGGCTACATTGTGGTTGCGACGTTGCCAGAATGGGTAGTAAACAACAACAGCTGATTGTTCTCCTTTCTATCGTGTCTAAGCCACATACAAAAAGTGTACGTAACGAACGTCAATTAAAAATAACTATTTCGTATTATTATTGTTAATTGAAAATAAGCGATATAAGCAGCTTTGGTATGATTCATGATAATAGGCATGAATGTGTCAATGTATGGCGTCTAATTGGAAAGCATCAAGATTTGTGACTGGACGAGGCTGCTTTCTTTTCTTCCCTGGAGTTGATAGAAATACCTGTTGCGTTCCAGATGGTTCAGGAATTTTGTCCTCTTTCTCTTGGAGTTTCACTCCCTTGTGAATAACAGTTCTCGTGATTAGACCAAGAGCTGCTGCAGTTCGTTGTACGGTTTTATCATCAGAAATAGAGGGATTGCTATGAAGCTTCACGTACTCCTTTTCCTGTTCAAAGAATTCCCGGGTTCTCCTTAATAATTACAATGCCTGACTATTAAGTGGCACACCTTGGCACAAAGGATTTTCACTTCGTGAATCATCACTCGGCGATCGGCGTTGTTTTTCAGACATTGTCGCACTAAAGTTTGGTTTAAATAAATAATATGAATGGAATATATATAAAATAGATAAATATAAATAAATATATATAAACAAACAATAACAAAACTATCAAACAATAACCACAAATATAAATAACAATGAACAATATGTAGCTTGCAAAGAACAACTCGACACTCATGCTAGAGATTCACAAACTGAAGCACATAGTTGGGAATAGTTACATCCGGCAACAGAGCCGATTCTAGTTCCGGTTCCGCTTTGTCATCGACCATCCGGAATGCTGCCTTGTGATTGGCTTAGGAAGTCAAACGGTTGAAGCTTTTCATCTGTTTTTTCGCGAGTGTACCAACTTAAACGCTAGCTGTCAAGTGCAACGTTACAGCGGCGGGGGTATAGTAATGCTGAATGGCCAAATTGCGTTCGTTAGCTGTGCAGGGTTCTTCCTTTTTTATTGGGCATTGTAAATAACTTTATAAATCACTAGAAAACATACACTGCTCCAAGTGAAACATGCGGGGATACTAACATTGTGCAATGTTTTTAATGTAGATAGTAGATCTACGAGGGCTGATCAATAAAGACTGAGACTGATTTTTTTTTTTCACAGTATTTATTACTCCATTTCAATGTTGACATGATCTTTTTCAAAGTAGTCCCCTCCTACTTGAATGCACTTTTTATACCGTCTCTGCCAGTCCTTGAACACATGGTGCAGGCCATTCATTGTCAGGTCTTTTAGAATCGCCTCACTTTTCCTCAGCATGCTTCACTGCTCTCAAATCGAATGCCCCGGAGCTTTGCCTTTAGTGATGGGAATAAAAAAGAAATCACAGGGGGCAAGATTGGGGTTATAAGGCGGATGCAGTACGCAGGTGATGTTGAATTCCTGGACTTGATTTGCGACATAAGGCCATGCGTTGTTGTGATGAAGTCGCCACCCATTCTGATGAAGTTCTGGATGTTTCCTTGCAATGTGCTCCCTCAGTGTAGCTAATACTGGCATGTAGTATGCTGCTGTAGCAGTAGTGTGAGGAAGAACAACAATCACAGCAGCTGTGTTGATGTTGACTTCAGTCATAGCAGAAGCCGAAGCACCAGACCCACTTTGCTTACCACAGAGGACTCTCCCTTCTTTGAAGTCCTTGAACCACCTAAACACTGTTGCACGAGATAGTGCATCTTCACTGTATGCTTGCTTCAGCTTTTCCAGTTTCAGAGGCTGTATGATTTAAACGAAAACAAAATTTTATTGCTCTCTTGTGTCGAGTGGTATGCAAAATTCAAGTAGGGTCAACAATATACAGCATTACTACCAACCTACCGATACAAGAGTGCTGCCGTATATGGACATTATACATGAAACCCCGCTATTTTCAAATATTCATGATAGAGACAGGAAACTCTCAAGAAAGCTACAGGAAAAAATCAGTCTCAGTCTTTATTGATCAGCCCTTGTATTTATGATATTGTGAGTTGGTGTGGTGCTAATCCCTCCCTCTTCTGGAGAGCAGAACACCCCACAGACGTTTTCTCATCAGAGGCCTACAGTAAGTAGTAGCATGGCATGACATCAAGAAATTAGAGGATAGCTGGGCAAGGGAAGGTTTTAATTGAAAGGAACATGAATTCTTAAAGAAGGAACTTAATGAAGTGCTTTTTGTTTTTGTAGAGCCTGCAATGTATAACATAAAGCTTGGATATTATGATAAGTGCAGCAAAATGATTGATTGGAAGCATTTAAAATGAGCAATGAAGAATGGAACATGTAAAAAAGGACAAAGTAATGAAGCTGTTTTAGAAAGAATGAATGAAGGAAAAACGAAATTGCCTTTGGCATTGTATTGGAAGAAAGTGATGCATAGGAATGAATGGTGAATGTAAAGGATGTCAGATAATAGACAGTATTAAAATAAATTATTCACATGCAAAGTTCAAGATGAAAGTGGAAAAGAGAAGAATGCAGAAGGCTGGGTTAAAATAAATGAGTTTTATTTATGGATGCTCTTTAACTGCAACGGTTCTTAGCATCATTTTCTATATTTGGCATCAAAATACTTGCAGCAAATGTCTTACTGCATTTAACCACAGGATCTCTCTTCTGCATGCATGTAGTCCAATTTGATGCATGCAGCTGACCATAATTCTGCAGTTTTTCCAGTTGATGGGAAGAAAATAATCCAGTCATCTAACTGTAAACCTTTGGCTATAATGTGCTTGTGCTTGGCTGCCATTACATATTAACTAATTCATTGTTTCCCTATTGTGGACGTTCCATGATTACACGAGTGAAGAACTAATCACAGTAATGGAGTACAAGTCACATAGTTGCCAAGCTTCAGGTGTGTCCACTAGAAGCTACATGTTGTAGCTGCGCGGTAATGCCCATTTCCAAGGACATAAGGCCCCTTCACCTAACCTACTGCTCAGTATCTAATGAAATTAAATTGGATATTATTTATTGATGCTTTTTAATTATTGTGGTCCTAAAGGTACCATCTATGCCTACTGGGTGTGAAAGACAAAATTTTGCTTAGGCCCCTTTATCAGTTTTGAGGTTCTTTTTGTGCCATAAACCTATGATACGGAACCACCGGCTTTACTTTTCTTCCAAAGGAAGTCGTGCTAAGGATTTTTACAACGGAAAAAATCCATTGCCCTTCACTGGGTTTGAACCTGCGACTTTGGGAACTAGAAGCTAGCATCGTACCCCTAGACCATGGAGGATGACCTTGTTCTATCAGTACGTGATATTGGTTTACCATTACATCAACTGGAATTCAGATTTCCAGTAAATTGTGTCTTGTTTCCCACTCACCATTTACATGATGCGCTAACAGCTACATGTTGAAATAAATTCTTACTGATGGTAATAATGCATGGAGTTTATATATGAATGAGAAAAACCAAAGCAGCAGTAGT
The DNA here is from genome assembly GCA_030765065.1 of Deroplatys truncata. NCBI lineage: Eukaryota > Metazoa > Arthropoda > Insecta > Mantodea > Mantidae > Deroplatys > Deroplatys truncata. Next base: position 131,211,550 of record CM060980.1, read on the forward strand.
ATGTTAGTGTAAAATGGTACAGTTTGTAATCTGGTACTAACAAAGAGGATTGCCGCATTGATTTCTCAGTTTCACTTGATTTTATTTTTCATTGATAGATTGAAATCATGTCTCGGCTTTTGTTCATCTTGGACATAATTTGGCTGCAAATCAGGTAGTGCACAGCATTGCATGGTGGTATTAGGATGTAACAATCTGGAGAAGGTGAGGAGAAATTATGCATGCTGTGACAGCTCTTTTCTGTAGCATTTCATGCCAACCTAGACACACTGAAACTCAGGAACACCTGTCAATCAAGTGTGCCACATCAAGGGAGCCTGTGTGGTAATAATTGCAGAATTGGAATGAGTTCATTGGTACAAATCCAATGACCATTGTCAGTTGCACTTCGATTTGCACTGCATCCTTGGTCACACAAGTTGAGAGTTGTACCAGGCTCATTATGAGCATCAACAGACTTAATGTCGCACAGTAGTGATGTTGACTTGTTGCTCCCCATAAACAGTATTCGATCTCCAATGAATGTATCAGGGGCACATTTTCTGTTAAACTCTTTTATCATAACATGCTGTTTCAGACTGTTGCAAAACTCTCCTTGTAGAGGTACAAAACTTGGCATTAGTTAAGCAGAAATGTTAAGTGAATATGATGTTCAATAAGTAATATTCTGAAGTATATTCACAGCAACACAAAAATTAGGGAGCACTAGTTTTCAGCACACCCACATATTTTTGCTTACAAATTTCCAAACAAGACACATTTTTTACAAGTCAAGTAGATCACAGATTGTTTATACCCCAACTTCCAAACAAATGTTCTTGAACTCAATTTTTAGAAATGTCGGTACGTTTACTTGCACATCACCCTGGCATTTCTTCAAAGTTAAGCTCATAAGAATTCCACCCTTATTAAATTGTTGGGGTACTTCTGCTATCCAATTTCAAAACCACTGTTTTCTTTACGAACATGAAAGACTATTCAAAAGAAAGAAGCTTGGGAAATTTCTTTCACTACTTAATTTGTCAACTGAAGCAAATAATTGCAGTCTTATCTACTATACTATTTTCATCCTGGTGATAAGTGAATCTCTTATAAATGATTCTGAAGTAGCATTAAAGAATTAACATAAATTCAGTTATAATGGAAAAGAAACTGAAAACAAATCTTCCCCCAAACATAAGCTAACAAAAGTAACCAATACCTTAAAAGAATGTTCTCATGAACATTTTTGGTCATTGGGAATTTAATTTTTCCTTGAGTTGGGCAGGAAACAACCATAACCATTTCTGACATTCAGGTATACAAGTTTACAGAATTTATTCAGACTTCAGAAACGTGGAATTGAATGGTATACTTAAGAATTCTATCACCGTAATTACAAGCCATTTCTGAGGAATTGATCTAAAGAATAAGAGATAGCTTACTTAATGCATTTTATCTTTTGGTATGGGCAATGTAGAGTTCATTGTGCAGCTGTAGGTATACATTTTCATAGAAGTATGGATATTTCATTGGAAGACTTGTTAAAGTTTTCAATTTCCTATAATTTTCTCATATTAGCTTCTGGATTAAGGACTACTTTTACAAATGCTGAATGAATTTGTTGTAGTTATGAATCATGCACTAAGTTACACTTTCCTCAAATACTGTTGCAGTTTCTTCTATATCACTTCTTTCAGAAAAAAGTACACCAACTATCACGGCTGCAATTTCTTAATGTTAGTTAATGCGAATGTTCAAATAAAATATAACTTAAGCCCTAGCATACAAGTGCTGTCATTAGAAACACTCTTCCTGGGATTTGCTCCCTCTGGCTTGGTGTGAATAAGCTTCAAATCGTGTCTTGCTCTTCGATAAAGAGACTGCTAGAGATTGTATAAGATAAAATGAATTTGAGACATTGGTGGGTCTAGTTAAGATAAACCTAAATAATTCACAGCTGGAAACACCAGAATAACATTCTTGACCGCAGTATCCATGCTCATTTCATACTATGTAATATTGTTGAAGTGGGCATAACGTAGACTTATTATAAGCTCCAGAATTCTGAAATACTGAGGTTGTCTGTTCCATCGAGATTAAACTAAGAGGAAATATAGATCAGTAATGCATCACAGACAAGTTGTTCTGTAAATAATTCAGCAAATGTAACATGTTTGTTTGGTCATATGCTTCAGTTAAAAGATCTTGTCATATTTACTATTATGTTTTGCTAGCAGACACTACCATCTTAAATGGCAATTCTTACTGAAATGAATAGTGGATGATTCCGACTTCTCTGGAAGCCGGACATTTGATGTACTAAAGAAACAAAAGTCTATATTCAGGGTTGTCCTTGGGCACATAACAGTTTGAAAGAAAAAATAGTTTGGGTTTAACATTACTTAAGCTTCTTGCAACAAATACATTTTCAATTAGACATGGATTAAATTCAATTATTGTTATATCCTGTACTGAAAAATATGGATTTACAAATTGCTGGACTTGAATGAAAATGTATACAGGGAAAAGCAAAAGAAAATGATAGTCAATGGCAAACAACATATGAAATTAAAACAGATTGGTGGCAATTTGGTTCAGAATAATTTATTTTTTGTATTTGTGTAACGTGATCATTATAAACAATTTTAAATACCAATAATGGGCAAATGTATTAAAAAGTTTATTAAATTTTCAAGATACCAGCCCATGACCAACTTCAGAAAAGTGCAATATCTACATTTGTAACAGTTGCTGTTTAAGAATGTGTCACCAGAGCATTTAAATACATAAAACTGAAGCAATGTTGTATCAAATTTAAGTTTTTTCTATTAAGCTGCAGCAGAATTTTACATAAAATTCTTTAAAGAATGTTCAAAGTGAACTTTGTTAGAAAAGTAATACTCGAGTATTCATAATCAGTGTATGAATAAAAGCTTATAAACAAGTATCTTCTTAAACTATATGGTGTACCATTTCAGAAGGCATATGAGATGGGCCAATGCATGCGTGCCTCACAGCTTCCAAGTGATGTATCAGTGTGGAAGGTGGGGAGAGAGAAAGAGAAAAGTAATATTCGAGTGTCACAGATTGTCAGAATGTAAAGTTATGTCATAAAGGATGCTTCTATATAGCATTATAACCTGTAACATTCAATATTAATGTGTTTATTTACTGAAAATAACATACCTGAATTTCTGAAAGCTACTTATTGTAGAGGAGTTGGTAGCTTGTCATCCTCCTTGTCTTCTTCATCCTCACTTAATTCGGAATCAGTTTCCTGCAGATTTATAATTATTTTTTGTATTTTGTTACCTCGAGCCTCTTCTTTATGGAAATCTTCTTCCTGCAGTTTTTCACAGTGTGCAACACAACTAGTCCAGTTTTGTTTTGTCACTCTGTCAAGTGCAGCATGGATAAGCCTTTCAACATCTGCAAAATGAAATGTAGTGTTTTCTTTAGCAACTTCCCTTTTTACCCAAGCCCAAATTAATTCTATGGAGTTATACTGGCAATGATAAGGAGGTAAACAAATAATTTGGTGCCCTTTTTTAGCTCTTTTTTCTTGCATATTGTATTGATTTACTTTTTACTTTCTCTACTACGTATAGTAAGTAGGGGAAGTATTGCATTCCACCCAAAAATTCGATACCGAGATTTCACCGGAAATACATGTTTTGAGACCTCCTGAATCCAAAAAAAGCATTTTTGGAAACATGTCCGTGTGTGTGTCTGTGTGTGTGTGTGTGTGTGTCTGTGAACAGCATAACTCAAAAACTAACAGTCGGATAAACACCAAACTTGGTATTTGCGTTCAGTATCTTCCAGAGATGCGACACGAAGATTTTCAAGAAAATCCCTCCACCCCAGACTACCCTTTACATGGAACATTTTTCGAAAATTTTAATTTTCTCAAAAATGGCTCTAACGATTTTGATGAAAATATCATATGTTTAAGTTAATGTCATGAGAAATGAAATGTATATCTCGAAATTTATGGGAATGTCTCCAAAAGTATTCTTCATTATGAACGACTTTTGCATAACTGGTAAACCATAAGAGATAGACAAAATTTTACTACACAAAAAATGTAGATCGCGTTAAAATACACAACTTATATCATATACATTTTTTTTGTTGAGTGAACCGTTTTCGAGATATTGCTTGTTATTTCCTTAAATTTTCCAATACTTATACTTTTTCTCAAATTCGTTATTCATTTTTTTATGTCCTGGACATGCAAAGAGAATGGAATGCGCCACATAGCAACCAGCGATAAAATATTTGACTATCGCTTAAAAGCTACCATATTCCCCTTGCATCTACAAGAAAATTAGCAATAAGATTGACATCTCGATATCTCGATTAACATGGAGCATATGGAGAATAGGCGTTTGTAAAATTAGGTTGTACAAGAGTAGAGAAAGTTATGTGAGTGTAACACATCAGATTTTTTGTAACAATTCTGCTCTAGTTTTAGGAGGGTGGAATGCTATGCTTTTATATGCCAGCCAGTACTGAATATCTTGTTTTTTGGAATTAGTAGAGGGAGGTTTATCTAGGGTTTTAGAATGGTAGCTTGCTTTATCAATGATGATTGACCTTTCTTCTCAACAATTTTAAATTTGTGTATGAACCAATGTATAAGAATCTGTGTTCATTTAAGAATGATAAGAATCCTGTTTGTTCAGAACCTGCTTGACAAATTATAAACCTGTTTTCTTTTCCTACGAGTATTTTGAGTCCACGTCTGATCAAGATAAAAAAAAAAATAGGGCGTGAATCTCCAGATTTTCTAGGCATGTGCATAGTTCTTAAAATTTGTATTTTTGCAACAACTCTATCACTCTGTATAGCTAGAATTTATGTTCATAATTAGTTTTTGTTTTTGCATCTGAAGCTCAAATTTTTCAGTATTAATCCCATCAGAAGTAGAGGAATCTGTGTAGTCTTTTTTTTTTTTTTTTTCCTCATATGATATGAACCAGTATTTTAATAGTGGGATATTTGCAGTGTCATTTATTTCTTACATTGTGCAGTGACATACATCTTTTTCATAATCATCAAAATTGGAAATGCTTTTATGCTTTCTGGCATGCTTCCCTGGAGGTTTAAATAAAGGGTCACCAATTACTATGCCTGAAGTTTCACAACGAGCAACATGGTATGCACACTCACCTTGTACTTTTTTGCCTGAGTTCCTGGCTTTTGAAAAATTTATCTGATCATGCTTTTCCTGGATGACAATTCCTTAAACTGTATGCTTTAAAAATATTGCTTTTGGGCCTGGTAGCAGAGTACTTTACCCTTAGTGCCTGTGCCACTGGTACTGTGTTTAGAAAGAGACATTATTAACAGTACACAAAACACTTTAAACTCAGTTTATCTTACACACTGGTTTTGAACCGAACTTCGACAAACATGTGTTGAACTGCAGTGAGCCATGTTCACTTAATTTATAAAAGAAATATGTGCAGTTGAAAATGACACTTTGTGAATGTTTTGCTGACTACTGCTTAATGAAAAGAAATAACACATGTGCAAGGTTGTAAGTTGGAACATACCGTAAACATAAAGATGAGAGTAAGCAAGGTTATTTCTAAAAGATAATTTGAAGTATATGACTGAAACCTGGTATTTGGACAGCTTTTTTGAAAAAAAAATTATGTATATTCTTAGGCACATTACAGTGTAGAATTTTCAGTACTAATTTTGGGAGTATGAAAAAAGGGGAAAGACTGTTCCTCATGTTTGTGCCATGGGTATCCGAACTATGGCAACATTCAAGCCTATGATAGGCCAGTCGCTCTAGGTGAACCCCTCTTAGTACCACCTCATGTGCCTTCTAATACCGTACACCATATAATTGCAAAGAATAATCTGAAATGGGGGAGAAGAGCTTTCAGTAGCTTTTCGGTTATTAAAGTATCAAGTTGGTAGAAGTAGCCTCTTTCAATTATTACTTCTGGAAGACTTCCTCCATTTGCCTTGTAGATAGGAATGTAACTTACTTTTTATAGTGTGTGCATGACTAGAAATATAGTTTTATTCCTAATATGACGAGAAATGTAATTCTATATTTAAGTGTAAAACTTCTCCAGAGCTACTGCAGTAGTGTTTTAAAGCCAGTAAGCAAGTAGCATTGAGATATGTCTGTGTGTGTGTGGATGTGTGTTTGGTGGTGGTCAAGGGAACACAGTGGTTATTGTTGGTTCCTTTTGTCCCTTCCTCGTGGTCCAACAGAGGGGCCAGACCCTGGAGGAGGCCATCAAGGTGGTGATGGAAGCAGTGGAAGCAGCAGTGGCAGCGAGGGTAACAAAGAAAACAGAGCAACTTCTGTTGGCGGGGGCCATCACCAAGGTTCCAAGCGGACTGGAGGAGGCCTGCTGAGTCGACGTCAGAAGAAGAACAACCGTGTGCGTCGTGATGACAGCTCTCCATCCTCATCCCGGAGTAGCAGTGGTGGAGGGAAGAAAGGAGGTGGCAGTAATAGAACAAAAAGGACAGACACCCCACTGCGCCAGCACACAAAGCTGAACCTCAATGACAGTGACCTCTCAGTATTCCTGCGCCACTACATCCTCAGTCCAGACCAGCTTCTGGGCCTTGGCTATCCTGTAGAAAGTGCTTTGTATCCTGGCCGAGCCATCATCTACAAGAATCCTTCCCATTCCCTTGCACCCCTTCCTACTTCCTCTCATTTGTTTGATGTTAATGCTCGTGAGTTCGTGCCTAAGCAACAGCAGCAGCAACAAGTGCCTCCCCCTAGTTCCATGTACATCTCTGACCTTGTGGAAAAGGGTATGGGCTATGGAGAGTGGGGTAATGACAAGAAAAATTCTGAAGACAGTAATACTCCTGAAATGTCTCAGAGTGATAAAGAAAGTAGTGCACATTCCTCTCCTGATTTGCGATCAGCAAAGAAATGCACAGGACAAAAGACTGCTCTTAATGTGATTCATAAAAGCATTGAAGAAAGCTTTGAAGTTTCTGACTCTCGTAGTAGAAGCAGCAGTTCTACTACTGAAGAGGACTTTAAGGACACTGATTCAAACACTTTGATAGACAGCTCAAACAAGGAAGAAAAGTGGAGTGGTAGTGATGAACGCAAGTGTGTGAGATGTGGTCGTGGCTTTTTTGTGACAAGAGACGGTGAATATCTAACCCAGGAGAGATGCCTCTATCACTGGGGCAAACTGCAGAGGAGTATGACTAGTGGTACTCGAACTGAATATAACTGTTGTAAAGGACGTCCTTCTGCAAGAGGCTGCACTACAGGACGTCTCCATGTGTGGAATGGTGTTGCACCTGGTATTAATGGTCCCTTGGATGGGTACGTGCGAACACGAATGAGAAAGAATCCTCCACCAGATGGCAACTTTGGTGTTTATGCGCTTGACTGTGAAATGTGTTTTACAACACGTGGCCTTGAGCTTACGAAGGTCACAGTTGTTGCACCAGATGGACGTCTAGTTTATGACTGCCTAGTGCGCCCTGAAAATTTCATTATAGACTATAATACACGTTTCTCTGGCATCACTGCACGTGATTTGAATGCTGCAGGAAGTGGAGGGAAACGTGGAGGCAGCTCAAATCCTCCAGCTAAATCTCTACGTGATGTGCAGAATGATCTCATGGGCTTTATCAATGCGGATACGATCCTTATTGGCCATGGTTTGGAAAATGACCTAAGAGCTCTAAGGATTATTCATGGTACTGTGATTGACACTTCAGTAATATTTCCGCATTATTATGGTTTGCCATATCGTCGCTCACTCAAATCTCTGGTTGGTTGCTTTTTGCGCAGAAAGATCCAGCAGGATGCCTCAGGGCATGACAGTCTTGAGGATGCCCGCGCTTGTGTAGAGTTGATGCTTTGGAGGATACGGAAAGACTTCCGAGCAATACTAGAAAATCGCTCTGCACACATTCTTTCAAACTAACTGCAAAAAGTTCTAAAAACGGCTGTTTCAAATACTTAACATCATTTTCTCATTTCAGCACCTGTCAGTGGACAATTTTAGTGTAGGTTTTAAGCTGAATCTTGAACTAAAGCATTTTAAACTCCATTTTGCAGCATGATTGTCTTAATAGTGAACAAATCCTGTATTCATTTTACAATTTTAAATATAAGCTCAAAATCTTTGAAAGTTGATGATAAAGCCATGGTGGAATCATAAATCTAAAGAGATGTCTACCAGCAGAACTTTCTAAACAATTATCAACTTGATAACTTGTGCTTGTCATAGGTTAATATAAAGTACTTAGCTCTGATGACCTTATAAAAATTATTTATCTGTAGCCATTTTGGTTACTCAACTTATTTCAGGTTTTTAAAATAATTCAATAGATAATCCTGCCTGTATTTTGTAGGCTTGCATATTTGGACATGAAGTTTTTGATAAAATACAGTTTTAAACTCACGAAATCTGATAATGAATGTGTAATCCATGGTCATATTTGTGCCTTGACCACAGTTCATTTATTGGATAACATACTGGAAAAAAAATACTCATTCATAGCTCAATTTTTAAATAGATCTGAACAAGGCAATACAAAAGCATCTATTTCATCTTAATGCAGTCTAAAAATTGTTTGTAACTACTTAAGTTATTTAGAGCACGTACAAGTATACATTAAAAAAAAAAGCTAGTCACTTTGTTGACAAGTTCCTTGTATTGATTGAAATGTGTAAATGATTGTGATTGCAATGAGATTGGTACTGTTTTAAAATGGCTGCAATAATGTGGAGTTAATACATAACAGAAGTTAAGAAGTATTGTTGACTGAAGAGAGCAACTCATTATTTTGTGTATTGTGAAGAAGATAAAAGCGCTTGTGCCTTTGCACATGCTAGTGATATAAACCGTATGGTGTATTTATTTTTACTTTCATAAAAACTATCAGTTGCAAAGCATATTTGTGATAATGTGTGCTAGTGTAATATTTTTCTTTCCATTTCTGAAACTTGAGAGGCTTGTAGTGAAAGAAGACAGGGAAAGCAGACCATGTTAAGTTTTTCAGCAATGCATTTATTTCTAATATTTAATTTCTTCAGTCATTAAATTGACAGATCTTTTGTATTTTCTCCCCTGAATTGTTTCTCTGGAATTGTTTTAAATGTTTTACGAGGATGTGTGCTTGTAAAACACTTGATGGGGTATGTATAAACACGTCATTAGGATTTTCTACACACTTGTGTTCATTCCACAGTTTTGATGGATATTATTTGCAGACTTAAAAACTGTATTCACCTATGGAATACCAAAACAAACAGCTAGGGGCAGTGAGAGTTCTTGTAGCAAAACCTGTTTTACAGTTACCAGGATGCAGAATGTTACAGTTTGCAACAGAAGTATATTTGCAGATTGATATTTGTTTCAAAACATGCAAAATTATATTTTTGTATTATAAGCAAAATTCACAAGGAGTGTAGGTTTTACATATTTTTATTTACAAGAGTAAACCAGGCTTTGCAGAAAATGACTGAAGTTGGAAGGAGAGTACAAATAATTCTGATGAAAGGGTATTCCATTTTCATAGTCATTTTGGTTGAGTTGTATTAGACTTAGCTAAATGGTTGGCTTTAAACTTCCCTTCTTTACAGCAAAAGCAAATATTTTTTGCCTCTTTATTTTTTTATTTTGTGTCGGTATAGTTCGGTGTAATAATTTTGTACTGGTTCTCTGTGATTTCACTCTAGCACTGTATAGTTTTATACTTTATGTTGTCAAATTATGTATGATTTGTATGAAAAAGAAAATGGAAGTAGTATTTATTTTTGTTATTAAAGTGAGCAAGCATTGCTGCCATTTCCTTTTCTCATCCTTTCCTTTTGCATTATAACCCACTATTTAGCTAAAAAAAATGAGTTATGTAGTACATTTGATTAGCATTGTAAAAGTGCAAGCTCAATTATGAAAAGAAAGTTTGCACACACAACACTTCTGTCATCCTTTGGTTAAATAACAGCCACCACCAAGCAAAATACAGTAAAACCTGAATGACAAAACAAGAGCTCCATAGAAAATATTCCATTTGGTTAGTATATTTGAATAAGCTAGTAATAGTGATGTGAATTTAAATTTATGGAAAAATTGAGCTGGAGTTGAAGAGATCTAGAAGTGGTGTGATGAATTTCCATAGTGGACTTGGGGGCAGTTGGAAATTCATTAAACAGTGTTTGTATTTTATGATTAAAATATTTTCTCAAGTATCCAAATCTGCTACTTACTTTGTAGGTTTTAGGAGTGCTATGTTGTGATTGATTGTCCAAAACTGGTGTGCAGCTGCAGGTTTATCAGTCTGTTTGTATTTGATGTATCTCATATTCTTTAAGTGAGGTAAAACTAAGAGAAATTTAGAAACCAAAACATCTGAGAACATCAAATACAAACAGACTAATAAATCTGTAGTTTCACGCCATTTTTGGGCAATCACAACATAACACTCCTAAACCTACAAAATACACAACAGATTTGGATACTTTGGAAAAGATTTTAATCATAAAATACATGCTGTTTAATGAATTTTGGATTGCCACCACTGAATTCACTATGGAAGTTCATCTTTCCACCTCTAGATGATGCCACACACCGGACAAAACCACATGAGCCAGTTGGACACTTACGATGGGAGTAAGTACCTCTTCAAACTGGTTGAGGCACAAAAATGTAAGAGTTTCAATTCTGACTCAAATTTTCTACAAATATTCTCTTAGGATTGCTCAAAATTTTGCACCTTAAAGAATGTGCAGGGATGCTTAAGAATTTTGTGGAACAGCCGATAAGAATTCATGGTGTGTGCAGTTTTCTCCAGGCAAGATTCTACCCTAAATGCAAATTACAGCTTTATTTTTAAGAGTCTGCTACACTTTCTTCACTCTTAAGAACTAATGTCTTCAAAATGCTATGGTCGCTTGAACTAGGCCACCTTGCAGGGTGAAGTAACTTAGTTTCTTTATGAGCTGTAGTATGCTGTATTGCATTAAGACGTACTCAGGAGCTAGTGAGGATTAAAAATAGTTCTTTTTTCCATTTTGTTAGTACTGCTGTTCTCTTTTTTCAGGAGATTATAATCTCCTTGAAACACACTTATCCTGCATGGGTAGCAATGATGATTCTTAATTGCACTTAGGCAAATTGCTGCATTTCTTCATAATGCACACTGTATGGTTAAGGGGGTGCTACATGACAAGGCAATGAAACATATTTCCTTAAAATACCTGTGGCTACATTATGGGCGCTATTAAAACTGACATTTTCATATTTGTCAAATGTAACACTGTCTTTCAAATCTACCCTCAAAATGAAATTTAAAAAAAAAAAGTTTTCCACGTGTCATATGTATTCATTTATGACAAATTTGCACTAATGCCAATCATATATAGATACCCTTTATGGTCATTAATTTGTTTACATGTATATCAGAAGCATCAAAGCAATATTTAAATCACTTGCATTTTGCATGAAACAGATTTAAAAAAAAAAGGAAACTATTTTCCGAAAATTTTTATAATGATAGGACAAATATGAAAATTGTAATAGGTTTGGATTGTTTCTAACAGACCAAAAAAGTAGAATAAATAATCATGGCATTTACCAATAAACCAAGAGAAAAGTATACATTGTATTAGCCAATTTGCAATTATTAAGGATTGCAAAGAACAAACTCTGCAATTATAAGGTGTAAATATATATGCACTTCGTAAACACAAAAGTATTTTTCTAGCACGTTCACACCATTTGGTCATACTACAGGGCAATCCAAAAACCTACGAACCGACTGTGCTGTGTTTTTCCTGTCCGCGCCCTCGGCATTCGTTGCCGTCTGCCGCTATCATAGAAAGCCGCAGATGAAACCATACAACATTTTTAAAATTACTTTTAAAGGCTTTACTTACCAACTTTATGAAAGGAAATGCTGAAACTGGGCACTGTCCATACATTTTTGGCACCTCTTATACTATCACTTGCCGTAGTTCACGTTGAGAAATGCTGGCAATTTCCTGGCAGATATTTTGTTTTAATTCTTCCAGGGTGTGTGGGTTTGTCTTGTATACTTTAAGTTATCCCAGAGATAGAAATCGCAGGGGACCTAGGGGTCACAAATCTGAACGAATAATTCTGTCCTCAAACACTTTCAATTTTTCTCATCGAAATTTTGGCCGTATAAGCTGTTGCAGAGTCTTGTTGAAAAAGGCAAAATCATGCTCCCTGGCTGTTACTTCTCTAAAAAAAGGGGGGGCAAAATTGTATACACATATGTACGGGCTTCAACTGTTGACTCGAAAAAAATTGGCGAGTGATGGATAGTTTCCTAAAGAGGTGCCAAAAATGTATGACAACGACGGTGGCCAGTTTCAACATCTTCTTTCATAAAGTTGGTAAGTAAAGCCTTTAAAAGTAGTTTTAAAAATGTTGTATGGTTTCATCCGCACCTTTCTATGATAGCGGCAAACGGCAACAAGCGCCCGAGGAAGCAGACAGAAAAAACACCACACCGCAGTTAATAGGTTTTTGGCTCTCCCTGTAGCTCTGAACATTATGCAGATAAAAAGTCTCACAAAATGGTGAATGACAACTGAATTTAGCTGAAATGGGTGTTTGACAGTGCTCATGTCCCATTGTAGTTTTTATATGGTTCGTCATTTAAGTGCCCAAAACAAGGTTAAAGCTTATTTTTTGCGGTGAAAAATCACAGGAAGTTCCTTTTGTACGTTATGAACATTATAATAATCCCATGACTGCTGGCCTCATTCCCACATATGTATGGCATCTGACTGATGCAGGGAAGGAAGTGTTATCGCTAACATCATGTATCCTGCAGCTGTAATGTTGGCTTTGTTGGGATTGCTGCCTGTTGCAGCTCCTTAATTTCTTCTTCATGCTGAGCGGATCTTATACCTGGACCTAAAATCTGCACCCCCATGGGTGTAATTGAACAAGTCTTATTCACTTCAAAACTGTTCATTCTGAAAATTTCTTCCCTTAACGTGATTCCTTCTGATAAAGCCTCCATCATAGACAAATTTGACTGTATTTTGATGATTGCCTGATATAGCCTTCAGATATAGCTTTGTTACACACAAGAGTCATTCCACGTCAAGTCGCAGAAATTTTCACAAAATCTGGCCATCATGTCTCTGATTCACTTCAAATTTTGTCCATGGCTTACATAAACAAAGTGAGTTATGTTTTAAATTCTTATTTTTTTTTTTTAAATTTTAGTATTTTTTAAAATATTGCACAATCCAGCTTGTGAAAAGCAACACACCTCTCTTCCTTTCAATTAGAAATATTTTGCAGGCGATAAGTGATAAACTTATGCTATAAAGTGCAATGCAAAGCTTAATATGTAATCTTTCACTTAGTATTTATTATAATTGATATAATTAACTATTTACATCAATTTTTAAAATCCAAACCTTTAAAAACAATATATCCCTGTTAACATCCAAGTTTAAATTTCTATAAAAATTATAAATAAATTCCTTGTAGGTTTTTGTATATATTTACATAAAAAAAAATGGGATCGTGTATGGTTAATTTTAAATAAAATAACTTTGAAAGTGGTTCGTAGTGGGATTCCAGCGCGGCCGGAGTGTTCACAGCACTTTAGTTGCACTAGTTTGTTCACATGTAACTTAAACTTGGTATACAGTTTAACATTCGAACTTTCAATCTTATCCTATGGGAGGCAACTTGACTACAATTTAAATGTGCACTTTTCCCCCCCATTCAGACTCAAGTGAATACCATCAGGTTGTTATTGGTTGATGGAATAAATGAATTTAGCTCTAAAGTATCAGGGATCCCTTTCATATTGCTGTATCTTGCCTTAAAATGGGCACTATGTTTAAAACCACTTCTGGATTATTCACAGCATTGGTACTCTTTTTTTGGGGGGGGGGGTGGACACACATCGCTTAGTTTTAGGTCTGGTGACAAAGTTAAGTTCTCCATTTTGCAGTTTTTAAGCATGTTGCAGGTAACTAAGCTTAAGGATTTATGTATTGTGTTAAGCTTGGAAACATTAAATGGATTGAAGCAATAGTACTAGCTACTTTTCTTCAGTTCACTCATTGTGCACTTTCAGAAATCACAGAACTAAGAATGAAGTTCTAACGCAAAAAGCTAAACACAAGTAACATTTAAAATGAAACAGCAGAGAGAGGCTTTATAGAATATCAGACTCCAGTTGCTAAGTTACACTGGAAGTGATAGGCTATCACGTTCATACTGCGCAACACATCAACCGGCGCAGCATCCTACTGCAGTGTAAAGCTCTGTCAGAAGGGCATGCTCTAAAACCCTGTATGCTAACACACACTGTTTAAAAGTGCACTTCTAAGGAACATCCCATTTTGATATTAACGGATTTAAAATAAAATATATCACAGATTCCTCCTGAATTTTTTCCAGATTTTAATATTAGGGCGTTAAGTATGATATTGCTGTTTAAAATATTCATACTTAAAATAAAGTGATTGTTTTCTATTCCGAAAAAATAGTGTTTTATATAAGGAAAACCAGAATGTTTTTATCTGCAAAACAATGTATTATTCTTATTCCCAACCATTGTGTATTCTGAGAATAAATTACTTTTATGTAACATGTGCATGCAAGAAAAATATTAAGTATGCTGTAAATCCTAAAATAATTTTGATTTTCCGCAAAATATAAAATACGTGTCCATTTATTTTATGTGTAGAACATGTAAACTAAAATTCAGAGAAAGTGATGTTTTCTGTGTGTACAGTTTGATATGGAATGACTCATATTGAGGTAAATAACCCAAGAAGTCTGTTTTAATCAGCTTTAAAATATCAAGGGAATAAAGTAATGCAATACTTTAAACCTTTTAGTTCAATATTAAAAAAATCTGCTTTCTTTATATTTTTATCTGTAGAAATTTTGTTGCTACATCTCTGGTAACAGCCCATAAATTTAACAAAGCTTTCTTAATAAGAACATAATGGTAATTTCTGCATCTGTCAGGAAAATTGAACCACAATCTTAACGAGCAACACAATTGCCCACTATCAAAGGATGGAATCAGTGTGTTTGTCAAGTTAAGTACACATACAAGTATGCAAGCCTCTTCAGTAGTTATTTGCTGTGAGCAAGAGCACTTGTTGAAACATGTGCTAATCTCCATGACCAAAGGTGAGGTGGGTGCAGGAGGAAGTGAAATGATACACTATTGCAATGCTGCTAGAATCGGACCCTCTAATATGATGAATAAAATGATCACAATGTTTAAATGCATCATACAATAGCTTGCTCTCTTTATTTTTTTTAACACACCCCAAACTATTGAAGATAATTTTAGTTAAAGGCATGTTTGCAATAATGTGTGGGTTGTTGCAACAAGTCACATTTTGTAAAACTGCCTGGCTGTTGCAGGAATCTTTCCATGTTTATGAGCAAGCTAATTCTATGCAAATGTGTTAACTGAAGGAGTCTGCAGCATTGCTAATGTCAAGGTCAGTGGCATAAATATTCTGTGCCAGTTTTCATAGCACAAGATTGATTCAGGGACATAAGAGAAAATTGAAAATTTTTCAACGAAGTACACTTTCTAAGCTAGAATTTAGCTCAATGGTATCCCATGGATGAGCTACACATGGGCTCTTAAGGTATAAATCCTACCTCCCAAAAGTAGTTAATAAACACCTCAATGTTGCAGTTCTAGTTAGATTGTTTGGTGAACCGTGATTGCTTTCCTACAGCATGTAGAGAAAGTATTGTGTTCCACTCTAAAAATTCAATATTGGATTTCATTGGAAATGCAAGTTACGAGATCCCGGAAACTAGGGTGTGGGTTCAGCATCGTTCAAGGATGCAACACGGTTTTCATATTTTTACCCACCCCTAACTACTTTTTTAAAAAAAAATTTCTTTCTTCCAAAAATGCTATCAACCATTTATAAAAAAAATGAAAATAAAATCCATTGGGAAACTGCAATGATGCTGAAAAAACTTGTATATTCCATGTATATTCAATACTTGACTTACATGTTAGTACCTATGTAACATATGAACACTGATGGAGCCCATGGGCTTAGTCTATTACATATGGTAGCAAAGCTTTAAGGGGAAAAATAATTCATAATTTTGACAACTGATGCACTTACACTTGCATATTATGGTGATAGGAGAAAAAAGTGTGTGTGCGTGCCACATCAGCTTTTCAAGTGGGAGAAAAAGAGAAACATTTAATCAGTGTAGTTGCCTATGAAGTTGGATAATTTTGTGCACTGCATAGAAGTAAACTGTTTTATCTATGTTTCTGTAAGAAGCCAAAAGATGGGTTATGTGTGTTAAGTAGAGAACTGCAGATCTCAGTCTACAACTTTTGTGCAAATAACCGGCGAGTTAAACAGATTGTAGGCTTGTGCTAGGCTCTTATATGCAATACAGTTGGAGGAACTACTGAAATAATGGTTGTGCTGAGAGTATTCCATGTGCACATTTTATGATACATAGATAAGCATTTATTCAGGCAACTATAAAGCATGCAGGACACACAATATAGAATTATCTAAGAGTTGAATTGAATCTGGTAAATTGCACAACAAAAACGGCATTTTAAGATCATTTACACACCTAAAACATTCAAACAGATTAAATATGAACTACAGGAAATTAACAGTTTTAAGCTCAAAATATATCATAGTTATTGATTATTTAAAAAAAAATTGGAAATCACTTTTAGCAATAATACCATGGAAAAGCAAATAAAACGGCAGCAAAACTTGGTACTCGAGCAGGTTTATGGATTTTCTTGCTGTGAATAAAGCTGTCGGCAGTGGAGAGGATATAGCAAGTAAACAACTCATCCCTCTGTTTTATCCATGTGTGCATGAAATGAGCTATTGTACTCATTCACTGCTACACAGATGTAAACAACTGTTGCATCGCTGTCTTACAACATTAGTACAACCCACATCTCATTGTGCAATGCTCAAAAATTGGTCCATCACTTCTCAATGAAAATAATTATTGCATATGTTTTACAATTAACTAAAATCTAGTTTTTTTCTGCATACCATTTTGAGTTCCATTTCATTTTATCTCCCATTATATGTTCTATTTGTTTTATTACATATACATTCAGTAATGTTAAGCAGGAAAGGATAATGAACTTTCAACTTTTTAAAAGAAAAGAAACCATTACTGCATAAAATTTTACTATTAGTGATAGTTTTTCTCTACAGGTACAGCTTTATTTTTGTTATCTTTTAGTCAATCATCAGTTTCTGGAAGTGAGTACATTACTGGTGCACATGGAGCAAGGCTTGCTTCCATTTTGTTATGTATTACCAAGCAAAGAATATGCTTTGCAGTGGACGAGTGTTTCAAAACTTTTTGAATGAATGTTGGTATGATGAAGGAATCTGTCATTTGAAAACTGTACTGTAATCTACTCGGAAGTGAATGCTGGGAGAAAGAATTGGAAGGAAGAATAATTGACTTACAGCACGTGTTTGTCTCAAATCGATACTGGCATTCTTTTAATCAAACTACAGCAGATGTAAATAAACATTCTAGTAATTTAAGAACGATGCTTTCAAGGGATTGACTTTTAATTATTGTTTCATGGACAGCTGCCAGAGTAATTTCTTCATAGAATGTAATAGTACAGTGAGTCATAATTTTTTTACCATGCTCCTTATATTTTATTTGAGTTAGTCTGCAGCTAAGGATGTGAGAGTGTGCTGCCGAAACTAGTTGTGGCAAATATGTATAAAGTAGTGAAGATTGTAATATCCAACACTTCTACTAGTGTAATGCATCAATCAAACATTATGCTTAAGATTAATTATAGGTTTATTTCAACCAGTATCGAGAAGACTGGCATGTTATGGTTGCACAAGTTAAAACATTGATTAATGATGTTAAAATATGTCCAATAAATAAAGTTATGCGGTTTATTAAAAAAGAAGGAACAAATTTCAACTTTTTATACCAAAGAAACTCTGAAGGCTGAAACACCTTCTGGATAGAGAAAACTTTAAAAAGTTAGATGTCCTTATGCTTATATGCATTTGTCACATCAAATCAATTGGTTCCTAGCTTTCAAACTTAAATGTTGTATATACATTTGGTATTAACTAGACAGCTGTGTGTTTAGTCTACTGAAGAGGCAACTGTTACATTTGAACAATGGATTCGCAGTACACAGAATTATTTTTCTATAAGCCACCAACACTGCTATTGAAAGGAAGTTCTTAGTGTGACTACAGTCTAGTAACACACGAAACTGCCACATCAAATCAATTGTTCCTAGCTTTCAAACTTTAATGTTGCATATACATTTGGTAATAACTAGACAGCTGTGTGTTAAGTCTACTGAAGAGGCAACTGTTACATTTGAACAATGGATTCGCAGTACACAGAATTATTTTTCTATAAGCCACCAACACTGCTATTGAAAGGAAGTTCTTAGTGTGACCACAGTCTAGTAACACACGAAACTGCCACATCAAATCAATTGTTCCTAACTTTCAAACTTTAATGTTGCATATACATTTGGTAATAACTAGACAGCTGTGTGTTAAGTCTACTGAAGAGGCAACTGTTACATTTGAACAATGGATTCGCAGTACACAGAATTATTTTTCTATAAGCCACCAACACTGCTATTGAAAGGAAGTTCTTAGTGTGACCACAGTCTAGTAACACACGAAACTGCCACATCAAATCAATTATTCCTAGCTTTCAAACTTAATGTTGCATATACATTTGGTAATAACTAGACAGCTGTGTGTTAAGTCTACTGAAGAGGCAACTGTTACATTTGAACAATGGATTCGCAGTACACAGAATTATTTTTCTATAAGCCACCAACACTGCTATTGAAAGGAAGTTCTTAGTGTGACCACAGTCTAGTAACACACGAAACTGCCACATCAAATCAATTATTCCTAGCTTTCAAACTTAATGTTGCATATACATTTGGTAATAACTAGACAGCTGTGTGTTAAGTCTACTGAAGAGGCAACTGTTACATTTGAACAATGGATTCGCAGTACACAGAATTATTTTTCTATAAGCCACCAACACTGCTATTGAAAGGAAGTTCTTAGTGTGACCACAGTCTAGTAACACACGAAACTGCCACATCAAATCAATTGTTCCTAACTTTCAAACTTTAATGTTGCATATACATTTGGTAATAACTAGACAGCTGTGTGTTAAGTCTACTGAAGAGGCAACTGTTACATTTGAACAATGGATTCGCAGTACACAGAATTATTTTTCTATAAGCCACCAACACTGCTATTGAAAGGAAGTTCTTAGTGTGACCACAGTCTAGTAACACACGAAACTGCCACATCAAATCAATTGTTCCTAACTTTCAAACTTTAATGTTGCATATACATTTGGTGGTAATGACTAGGTGGCTGTGTGTTAAGTCTACTGCAGAGGTAACTGTTACATTTGAACAATGGATTCACAGTACATGAATCCTGTGTTCGCCATTTTAACTTTATCTACTACGTTAGTACGTAGGGGAAGTATTGCATTCCACCTAAAAATTCAATATCGAGATTTTACTGGAAATACACGTTTTGAAGCCCCTGAATAAAAAAAAGCATTTTTAGAAAAAGGTCTGTGTGTCTCTGTGAACAGCATAACTAAGAAATGAAAGTCAGGTAAATAAAAAACTTGGTATTTAGGTTTAATATCTTTCAAAGATACAACACGAAGATTTTCAAGAAAATCCCCCCCCCCCATACCCCAGACTACAATTTACATGGTAGGTTTTTCGAAAATTTTGATTTTCTCAAAAATAGACCTAACGATTTTAATTAAAATATCATATATTTAAGATATTTTCATAACAAAATGTATATCTTGAATTTTCTGAGAATGTCCCCAAAAGTCCTCTTCATTCTGAATGGCTTTTGCATAAATGGTAAACCGTAAGAGATAGACAAAAGTTTTCTACACGGAAAATGTAGATCTCGTTAAAACATACTATTTATGTCATATACACCTTTTTTGGTGACTGAACTATTTCCGAGATATTCCTTGTTATTTGTTTGAATTTTCCAATGCTTAATACTTTTTCTCAAATAGGAATTGGTTTTTGTTAATTTGTCCTGGACATGCAAAGAGAATGGAATGCTCCACATAGCGACCAGCTCTTAAAAGATTTGACTACTGCTTAAAGCCTACCATATTTCCCTTGCACCTTTAAGAAAATTAGCAATAGGTTTCTGCATATGTTTGATCTCAAACAGTGTGGAGTAGATGGAGAATAAGCGTTTGTAAAAATAGTATGTACAAGAGTAGCGAAAGTCATGTGAATGCAATACATCAGATTTTTCTCCAATCCACCAGCACTGCTATTGAAAGGAAGTTCTTAGTGTAACCACAGTGTAGTAACACAAAACTTGAGGTGTTTTCTTGCAGCTGTGATAATTTGTTGTTTGAGAGAAAAAGACATTATGTGAAATGTTCATTAAGAATAATAATGGGATAAGGAGGCATTTGTAGTGATGTAAATTTTGCACTAACAGAAAACTAGGCCAGATTGTTCTTTCTTCTGATTTCCAAAAGATCCAGTACAGTTCACAAGGATACTACCTACATTAATATGTAAAAATATAAGTATTAATGACCCAGTTGTAGATGACGCAGTATGAATGTAAATATTATGTTCCTACACACTTGAAAATAATAGTTATTGCCATTATTTCTCATGTCGTGATTATGGTGGAATTTATACTTAATTAAAATGTTTAAATAATGGTAGGAAGGTGTGTGTGTGTTTTTTTTTTTATTATTATTTATTTTGTTTTCTTTGTTTGTTTTGCTTTGAAAGATCACAATGGCAAAAGTATTTTGTCTGCTAAGATGATTCTACAGAGGTGTGAAAATTATTGGACTCGAGTACATTTTTATGTTAAGTTAAATTCTGAGTTTGAAAATAATTTACAAATGTTCAAAATCAGATCAAAACCTTATGTCAAACCCATCAGCTATTTGTTACTGTGAATATTTATTTATATTCCTCCAATAACAACTTTGTAATGGTAATTTTTCTTGGTGAAAGGTAAATTTTCCAATCCATAACCTCAAAACCTACACAGGAAAAAAGAAAGAAAAGAAAAGATAAATATCATGGAACAAATATCTACTATTCAATTTCCAAATATAGTCTTGAATTTTCACATACAATAATGGCTGAAAACAGTGATCCAAAATCCATTTTTGGTAAACTTATTTCATTGAAGAAAAAATATTTCCTTCCGTCCAATTTTACATATAAAAAGTTGAATCTATGGTTTTGTTCAGCTTTTTCATTTATACAGACAGTGTAATTGTGATTGGTGGAAAATTATATAAGCATATATAACTGAAGCTTGAATATTGAGACCCTATCTTGAGCAGCAGTAAATATCCGAACTTTGCTTTGAGTCTAATAATTTTCACATCTCACCATGACCACTAGTATCAAACTAATGCACTTTACATATGGAGCTTTGTGACTGTATTTAGCAGACTGGTGTAACTACACACCTCCACAGTATGCAAAGAACAACCAATCTAAATTTAAGCTTGCACTCTAATACCAGCCTTTCCCATACCTCAATCTTCAGGTTCTACTTATGCAATGTTTCCAAAATAGACTAACATTATTACAGTTGCTCTCTTGCTCCTTATTACTTCATATCCATTAATAGACTGTTACATGAATCAATAGCAGAGGCACGGCAATCAGACTTCTCCTTTAAGCCCAACACAGCAGATGATTTTTGATGCCAACATATGAGCTGTTGAGAAGTGAAGTTATACACATATAAAATAAATAAATTTTGATCTATTCTAATATCTCAGTATGTACACTTCGGTGCAAACAAGTAGTCCACCCCCCCCACTTTCATTCTTTCTTCCTTCCAAAAGTTACCACAGTTATGTAACATAAGATTACACCCAGTCCCAGGGTGCTAGTAACCATAGATATTATGCAACCTAAAACTGTATCCTACCACTCAGCTCCCTTCTCTCTATGACTGGTTGAAACAAAATATGAACCAGTGAGCAACATTACATTTGATGTGAAAACAAAGGAGGAGTTGAAAATAGCCTCTCTAAATGAAAATTGTGATCTTATTGGTGTAAACAGGTAAAGCTGGGCTAGCCCAATGTGACATGGTTAGTGACTCAGTGTTGTGGAGGGAGGCGTGTTTAAAACATCGGTTTTCCATGGTGTTAAAGTGCACAAAACACAAGTTTTGTCAAACATGAGGTAAATATGGACATCTAAAATTATTGCTGCCCTTGAATATGAATGTAATGCTGCAGTGCTGCTGAATTGTGTAATACACCTCGAAAAACTTGAAATCCCATGGGTGGAAAAATTATGGAGAAATGCGTTTTGTTTTATTTATTTAGTGAATTTCAATAACCACTTGGCTTATAAGCATTTAAATATGGGATTCACAGATTAATAATAAAATATTGATTTGGAAGTAGCATATCTACCTCACATTTAAGAAGTCCTGAGTTCAAATCTCAGTTGAGATGAGTTACCTAAATAAGATTTTTTCCATGGTTTTCCTTTATTCTCAGTAGATGAATGTTGGATAATTCTAAGCCCAAAGGGCTTATTTGAGCAATATTTCACCAATTTCATTTAATCACTCTATATGGCCTACACAGTTAAAGGAGATCAAACTAAAATATGTTGTATATAAAATATATAAATAATAATTATTATTGTATGACCCTGGTAATAAAAAAGTATTTTTCAATAAATAGAGGACTATAATTGTCAGCCCTATTAATATTTTCATCACCATCTTTGATACTTGACAAGCAAGAATATGGATAACTCGTTGACAGTGTTATAGGTACACATGTTTTGGATGATTTAAGCAGCTTATCAAACAAGAGAGAAGGTAGAAAGGTGAAGCTTGGAGAGGGCAGAGTTCCATAATTCAATACCATTTTAAATCGCCTAATTCCTATATAGCTTACATTTTGTATGCATGTGTACTTCTAGGTAAAGTGGTATACATTCACAGGCAAAGTAGAATACATTGAATTTCTAAGATGGCCATATGGCAGCAGCACTTGTTGAAGAGTAAAATCAGAATCATGGGTTATCTTAGATGCAGTGGTATAAGTAATACAATACTGTATTAACTCGAGTGGCTGGCTTTCATTTGTAATATTTTCTTTGAATGAAACCATTCTTTTGTGAGGTTCTCAGTATGAAACTGTTAATAGCATAAATGCAAAACTTCCTGTATAACTATCAGTAAGTGACATGTACTACTACAGGGAGGGAGGGAGGGATGAAGTAAAAGGAGACACTGTGCAGCCGGAACCAGGAGTGACGGTACTGCAATGACAGGGTCCCTGCAGTTTCCAGCTATAGACTCCCCAGCAGTTGAACAAGCAAACCAGGAGGACCTCGCCCCGGGGGTGGTCCTTGTACCCTGGCAGCTAGGCAAAGGACAGAAAGTTCACGGAGAGCGTGCTTTTCCTCTGCCACGCTGCACCAAAACACCATCGCCAACATTTCTAACTTAGAAATAGACCAAATGGGATGGAAGATAAATGGAATGAAGTGGAGGGACAGGAAATTTGGGGGATGTAAGAAACCTGGTGACCCAGGAAAATCATTGGAAAAAACCCATGGGTTAGAATGGGTGGTTGCCAGTACTGAACCTGGGACTTCCCGAATGCGGGATGACTTAACTCCTGAGCAATCCCGCTTGGTTAATTCAATAAATCTTTCAGGACCTGTTTCTACGAGGAGAATATAGGGGATCTTTAAAGCTCTTAAATCATGTATCGTGGTAAAATGTTTATAATCTATACTAAATTAAGCATTACTTTTAATAACCTACCCTATAGGGCTTATAAATAGAACATTTCAATGGTACAGAGCATTCACTTTAGAAAAGACTACAGGTCTTGCAGCTAAGTGTTGCCAGAGAACTGCACACTTACTTGGTTATGACACTGTGATGATGTACATGACAGCAACTCAAGAACATTAAATATTACAGTGGAACCATCCAAACAGAAATGTACAAATAAATGGCTTGTTTAGTTGCATGTGAGGCATACAGTACCTTTCATATTCCCTTTTCTTGTGATATAAACAGGCTATTCTACAGGATAAGAAACTAAAACATTGTTATGGAACTTTATTATAATTAGCATTCTATTTGTTGCATTATGGGTGGTGTCAATATAAGTAAAGCTGCATAAGACTTGTTCCTGGATGCTCTATAACTGGTTGGACTTAGGGACCAAAACCAGTTATGATGGATTAATGCAAGGCTCATTTGCATTTTCAGGTTAAGTTTTAGAATAAACAAAAAAAATAATTAACTACAAAATTAAATATCAGTATGCCTTAATCATTAAGTAACAGGATCTGAGATATTTGTATAAACACCAAAGTCTATGCTTTAATGCACCTTTGTTATAGAATGTAAGTGAGAACATGCAACATGGAAATCAAGTCAGTATAGTGTCAGTAAATGACGCACATTGTCACGAGTATAACTTGAAGTTATGTTTAAATGTTTTGAATAGGTAAGCAGTCATTTGAATTAGAACTGAATTCTAATGATAAGATAGCTGATGCATGCTCAAAATTGAAGCTCTATGCAGTAAATAATATTGAGGGACTTACTCATGAAAACTGTGTTACTGCTGGTAAAGAGTGGGATTTTGAAAGAATTTTTTTTCTATCTAAACAAGAAATCAAGCAACTCACCTTTCATTCCTGGATTACCTTCAAACACAAATATCACGGAGCTGCAGATTTAGGATTTTATCCACTTCTATCCAAGGAGTATTTTTGTCCTATGTAAGATGAAACATGGTTGAGACACTCAAATATTTTACAAAAATATTGCTAGGTGGAGTAAATTATGCTGACCAGCAGCTGAGAATGGGGACAATAGGTCCTCGAAACATGTCCTGCCAGTAATTTGTTAAGTGGAGCAATGTGAATGCTTAACTTCGATTTATTTTCCATAATTTAATTACTTGCTTCACTTTGTGCAAGTTCCAAGGGTTTTAAAACTAAACTTGAGTATTTCTGAAGACTGCTAACTTTGACAAAGAAATAATAGAAAATGTAAATGCCAGCATAAATTGTGGTGTTATAGAACTATTGTATTTTATTAGAATCCTAAAGACAAGCGAATACAAGTTAACACATTGCCTATAGGCAATAATATGTTCCAAAGGAAAGGCCACTGACAAGATCATTTCATTGTAGCTAAAAGTTAAATGGAGCTTAAAAATTTCAATTCATAATTTTTCTGGTGGGGGGCCAAGGAAATACATGTTGTATATAATGTTGCTCTGACCCAGATGAATATACTCATGTATTCTTACATTGTGATGTCATATTCATCGTCTCCTATTCACAGTATGTAATGGAAGTACACATGTACCAACTCAGCTGAGTGGCAGTGGTGTAAATACAAACCCTACTGGCTGGGAGGGTTCTGTAACATTAGCAGTTGGTGACTTCTTCTTGTTTTAATAAGATTCATGTTCTAACAGGGTTATCAGGGTACATGGAGGATCAATTGCCGCCCTCCCCTGGAGTATAACTAGGCTACTAGTTATTATTGCTCTACCAAAAGAAAAATTATGAAAACTGTAGTTTTAATATAGATATTTCACATTTAAGAAATGAAACATAATTTTCTCTTAGGCTAAATGTGTCATTAAAATATACATGAAAATTCAGACAACTGCTTCAGGCAGTCATGCCCCCCCCTCCCCGAAGCAAAAACTGAAATGATGGTCTAGGCTTCTAATTTAATTAAAATGTCACAAATAGGAATTTTCTTGTTTTAACAGCACCGGGGTAGATGTTTAATGCATGATGCCACTGCCATTTTTTTTTTAAATTCCTTTTTGATATTCTGACTAGAACTGTTTGTTGTGATACATTTTTAAATGGGTATTTACAAGCTTAATTGAATAATGGATTAGTAACTTAAACTATCATTTGAAAAGATGAACTTGCTAATAAATAGGCCACAATATTATGTTTCTGTTAGTATTATTGCTCCTTAGTGCAAAAAAATTTTTTTGGCAGTATTTCATACAATATTTAATAACTTTTCTGCAAGAGTATGCCAACAACCAGAGGTTTGGAGATGAGCAGGAAAACATAACACTAACATGTGCAGTCTGTTTGTAAACTTTTCAGTAACTGTAATAAATATTACAAAACCGGCATCTTTTATAACAACATTACCTGCTTATAGTCAAGAATAGATTGATGCAAAAGTGATTGTACAAGTTATAATTAAAGGAACCCACTTACTAATTACATACATGAAAAGCATATTTGCTTCCATAGATTTTCGTTAATGCTTATTAGACACTATGCTTAGAATGGCTATGGGTTGACTAATGTTCTTAAAAAGAGTAAGTGATATAAACTACTTAGTTGAAAATGTGATTGAAATGTGTACATTTGCATATTCAGACGAAAAGAGGCAATGACCTCAAGAGGTTTCACAAGGTAAGAAACAGAAAAATATCAAGAAAAGACATATTTATGAGTAAAATATTTGAAACTACCTGGTGGCAACCATTGATAAAAGATCCCTATCTATGCATATTTGATTAGATTAGAATCGATTTTAAAGTCAAATAGATGTTTATCATCTGATAAAAATCAAATTTAAAATGCTTTAAGAAAACTTATTCAAATAGAGATACAGAATAGCATGGTTAGATTTGTATATTTTATTCTGTATACTGTACAATACTGTTGGAACAAGTCAGTTTGTAAAATTACAAACATCTACAAATTATTACACCACCGCCATAATCAGTTATTATAGTTATAAAAAGTTAAACCATCTCATTGTATGAGATACTTCTTGTTGATTTTATACTCAGGCTTGACTACTCTGCCATACAGTCCCTCAATGATTGTGCTGAATTTACTGGCCGTAAGTAGCCAGCTTGCCAGGTCTGGTGTGTGTGTGTGTGTGTGTGTGTGTGTATGAATGTGCAGTGGTATTGGTACCTTCTGATTGCTGAGCTTAAAACAAGAAGATAATTTCTTACAGACTTTAAATTGATCTGTAGAACATAGTCTTGGACAGTTAAAGTGTGATTTTTGGACCAATTGTACAAGCGCATATGTCCATTGCTATGATGTACTTACTGCTAGCTTGCCTATTGTTTAGTGCACTGATGGAGTTCATGAAGAACTTGGGTGGATAATGGCATAGCTCTCTTTTTCCATACATCTCTAATTCAGTCTAACTTGGTGGGAGTTGATGTTGGGAAGAGAATAAAAAGTGGCATGCAATGGTATTTTAAAGGCTAGCAGACAAGAACACCCATTGTACTTTCTCTTTCTTGCTCTAAAAATAAGCAAGATTCCCATGTAATGCTTGAGAAACAAAAAGAAATTCTTATTGCAAATCTAGTCCACTTTATGTTCAATTTTACAGTTCCATCATATGTGTAAAGCTCATACATAAACGATTGTGCATTTTGATCACCTGTATAACATATATTGCTGTTGTGCTTATTCAGAAGGAGAGTATTAGTAACTCCTCCACTTTTAGGGATGTTATAGATACCATCATACTTCCAAACTTTTATTGGTTTGCCTATAAAATGTACAGGAGTGGAGGTCATTGTAGACTTTATGGCAAAGGAGCATTTTTATAGCTTTTTGGGCAGATTCAAAGTGTTTCAGATTTTCACCATGGACATGACAAAGCATTACATTTTATTGCATTATGTTGTACTTTAAGATTACAGACTGAATGTACTGCACTAATTGGTATATATTGCTATGATAGGTGTCTGCCCTTTATTACAATCATGTCCCCTTTCACTGGGTTCCAACAAAATACATAGCATGTGGATTTAAAATTAGATTGCATCACTAGTAACCAGCAATAAATGGGTGCTAACAGTCAGTAATGGATGACATGAATTGTAAAGTGAACTCCCTCACATAAATTGTTTATCTTATTCATGATGGCCGAGGGTATGTTTCCCATTTTATGCAACAGTGTTTGTTAATAGTTCATGTTTTGAAATGTAAAAGTGGTGTTTTATGCTTTAACACATGTTTATTATGGTACCAGGAAGAATTTCAACATGTGTGACAGGACGAAGCAGTAGTACCAAACTTCAAGGATTCTTATAAAACAGAATTCTCATTTATTTTATATGTAATTTTTGTACATTTACTGCACTGAATACTTCATGCATTCTAAATTTGATGTCATTGCAAAATTATTGCGGTTTGCTGGATGAGGAAGGATTTATAGGTTTCAATTTCAGGAAGTTGGCAAGTATGTATCATTATTAGTTGTATTGAAGGCATAATTTAAACAAAATCATTAATTTAAAAAACCTGCAGATGACAATAATACTCAATTACAAATAAATAATAATTGACTCTAAATCTTCTCAGGCTTCTAGTCTGGTAAGTTCATGGTTTCAAACTGAGGTTTCGAAGGTCTTCGTCTTACCGGCTAGAAGCCTGAGAAAATTTAGAGTTATGCCATCAGGAAAGCTTTAGCTCTTATTTTATATACTAATTGGCTAAGGAATAGTTAATGATCATTTGTACTGTTCTGTGCAACTTATTGCAGAGAGATAAGAGAGCTGCTTGTGCTGGATGTTAAGATCCATACCACTCATAAATTGACTGAATAGAATAGAACATGTCATCTCATTGTAAGCAATTTATTGTTAAAATGAATTGTTGTTCCTGAGCCAAGCTAGGCTTAATCTCAAAGAATCCCAGACTTAGCCTTGAGGCAATTACTAGATCATTCAGTTGCACCATACTCTCAAAGACTTCTTTCTGTTACCCGAGCAAGGCATGCTTCATTATCAGTTATATTGTATATTTAAATGTAGTGGCAGCAAGCCTTGAATAAGTGTGATCACCCAGTGCTAACAATATACTCTCACAACTGAAAGGCAATACAACTAGTTAGATACTTTATTTGTACATTTTTTTTCTACACAATTCTTTTTACAATATTCCAGTTATAAACTAACTTAACCTATGTACAAATTTCCTTGCTAGCTATACTGCTCCTTTTTGCCTGGCACCCTGACCTTCTGGCTCATCTAAGCATCCCTTGCTACCTTTAATCCCTATTGCCCATCTTCTCCTTCTTCCGTTTGCCTTTCTACCTTTCTTATCTCTCTTACTTTTCTAATCCATTTCTCTTTTACTTTCTTTAAGAACTTCCCCATATTCTTTTATCCATTTTTTCCCATTTTTCTTCCCATACTTCTTGTCTCCATTCTGCTAATTCTTTACAACTATGTATTCATTGAATAATGTATATGCAGCAACAGTATAGCTATTCATTAATATTTGATGCAGTGAATTTACAGAATGCATAACCTTCCCAATAGTTAAAACTGTGAGCTCATAAATCACAAAAACATACTAACTTTGTTGCAGACAGGGCAGTTCTCATATGGAGCACCAAGGATTGGAGTCAGCGAGAACATAAATCATTGAGAATTAATGTGGAATTTGATCATGCCTCATTTGTAAAATGGAGTCCAGATTGTAAGGCTTTTATTCTGCATAAAGCAACTGAGAAGGTGATGGAAGTGTTCAAGCTCACCAAGAGACCAGATGGCTGGATTAGCAGTGTCACAAAAGCATTGACATTTCCAAAGGTCAGTATCAGTTTAATGACAATCAGTTCTTTTGACAGCCCCTTTAGTCATTATAAGTTGTATGTTTAAGCATTGAAAAGATGTTTCACTAATCGGATATGGAATATAAATAGGTAACATAAGCTCACCAACTAATCTTGGTTTCATACACCTATTAAAAAAACAGTGAGTACTTTTCTCCAGAAATTGAGAAACACAGAGAAAGTAAGTGCAATGTAATCCTCTTACAACAAGATTATCATCTAATGATCATGATTGCAAAATAGTTTTCTTTTTTAAAATTAGAGTGTCCAAAAGCTTATGGCCATAGGCCATAGCAAGTAGAAAGTACTCAAGAAACTAGTGCTCAGGTTTTTAGGTATGTTCATTCTGCAGAGCACCTATTAGCATTGCTTTGCCTGGCTATGCCTCTCAGTATGTTTTAAATAACTCATGAACTCTTACGTATAGTTTTAAGAATTTGAAGAAGACTCATTTTTACTTTCTCTACTACATATAGTAAGCAGGGGAAGTATTGTATTCCACCCAAAAATTCGATACCGAGATTTCACTGGAAATACATGTTTTGAGACCCCCTGAATCCAAAAAAAGCATTTTTGGAAACATGTCCATGTGTCTGTCTGTCTGTGAACAGCATAACTCAGAAATGAACAGTCGGATAAACACCAAACTTGGTATTTAGGTTCAGTGTCTTCCAGAGATGCAACATGAAGGTTTTCAAGAAAATCTCCCCACCCCAGAGTACCCTTTACATGGAACATTTTTCGAAAATTTTAATTTTCTCAAAAATGGCCCTAATGATTTTGATTAAAATATCATATGTTTAAGATATTTTTATGACAAATGAAATGTATATCTCAAATTTTCTGGAATGTCTCCAAAAGTATTCTTCATTGTGAATGACTTTTACATAACTGGTAAACCATAAGAGATAGACAAAATTTTACTACACAAAAAATGTAGATCGCGTTAAAATACACAATTTATGTCATACACATTTTTTTTGTTCGAGTAAACCATTTTCAAGATATTGCTTGTTATTCCCTTAAATTTTCCAATACTTTTTCTCAAATGGGAATTCATTATTCATTTTTTTATGTCCTGGACATACAAAGAGAATGGAATGCGCCACATAGCAACCAGCTCTTAAAAGATTTGACTATCGCTTAAAACCTACCATATTCCCCTTGCATCTACAAGAAAATTAGCAATAAGATTAACATGAAGCATATGGAGAATAAGCATTTGTAAAAATAGTTTGTACAAGAGTAGAGAAAGTCATGTGAGTGTAACACATCAGATTTTTTAAAATTAGTTTAAGAGTGTCCAAAAACTTATGGCCATAGCAAGTACAAAGTACTTGAGAAACTAGTGCTCAGGTTTTTGTGTATGTTCATTCTGCAGAGCACCTATTAGCATTGCGTTGTCTGGCTATCCCTCTCAGTATGTTTTAAATAACTCATGAACTCTTACATATAGCTTGAAGAAGACTCATTTTTCTCATTTGAAATTGGGTTAAAAGTGGTGCAGAAATAAGGGTAGACCATGTGAACAGCCTCTTAAAAGCTGATGGTATTTAGGCGAATTGCTATATATGCAGAACTTAATTAAAATATAAGAGTTTCAATAACATTTGTCAACATGTATTAGGATTAATAAAAATTATTATTGCGAACAAAATTAAGGACGGATTTGATAATCAGTTTTTCACACTAACCATGTAAGGGCACTAAGTTAGCAAGTTGAATCAGACTCAAAAAATTCAGTGTCTTGGCCATTACTTGAAGCACCGATGTTACTGCTGACAATGAGGAAGACTTCTTCGAGACTAGTTCTGAGATAAATACCCAATTCAGTGACTTTTGTATATGTGCAAATATCCTAAAACTTTTATCTGTTATAGTGTTAAAGATTATAAATGAGTTAAACAGCAGCAATATAAGAACTATTTTGCATAAGTGGAAAACCTATTAGGTCTGGCATAATATTCAGGGAAGCAGGAGTAGTAGTAGTCATTTAGTAAAAAAAAATCTGATGTGTTACACTCACATGACTTTCTCTACTCTTGTACAAACTATTTTTACAAACGCTTATTCTCCATATGCTTCATGTTAATCAAGATAAACATTTGCAAACTCTATCTTATTGCTAATTTTCTTGTAGATGCAAGGGGAATTGGTAGGCTTTAAGCTATAGTCAAATATTTTAAGAGCTGGTTGCTATGTGGAGTATTCCATTCTCCTTGCACTACCAGGACAAAAAAAAATCTGATGTGTTACACTCACATGATTTTCTCTACTCTTGTACAAACTATTTTTACAAACTCTTATTCTCCATCTATTTCATATTAATCGAAATAAACTTTGCAGAAACGATCTTTTGACATGCAAAGAGAATTACATTTTACACATAGCGATCAGTTTTAAAAATATTTGACTATCGCTTAAGGCGTACTATGTTCCCTTTGTTTTGTAATTGCAAGGGCAATATAGAAATACAGTAGCCTTTAAGCATTGACATATCTCTTAATAGCTAGTTGCTAGGTGCAGCACCATTCTCTTTACCACAGATTAATACTCTTTGCATATCCAAGACAAAAAAATGAATAATGAATTCCCATTTGAGAAAATAAGTATTGAAAAATTTAAGGGAATAACAAGGAATATCTCAAAAATGGTTCACTCAACAAAAAAAATGTATATGACATAAATTGTGTATTTTAACGCGATCTACATCTTTTGTGTAGTAAAATTTTGTCTATCTCTTATGGTTTACCAGTTATGCAAAAGTCGTTCACAATGAGGAATACTTTTGGAGACATTCCCAGGAAATTCAAGATATACATTTTATTTGTCATAAAAATGTCTTAAACATATGATATTTTAATCAAAATCGTTAGAGCCATTTTTGAGAAAATTAAAATTTTCGAAAAATCTTCCATATAAAGGGTAATCTGGGGTGGGGGGATTTTCTTGAAAACCTTCGTGTCGCATCCTTGGAAGATACTGAACCTAAATACCAAGTTTGGTGTTTATCCGACTGTTCGTTTCTGAGTTATGCTGTTCACAGACAGACACACACACACACATGGACATGTTTCCAAAAATGCTTTTTTGGATTCAGGGTGTCTCAAAACATGTATTTCCGGTGAAATCTCGGTATCGAATTTTTGGGTGGAATACAATACTTCCCCTACTTACTATACGTAGTAGAGAAAGTAAAAATCTGATGTGTTACACTCATATGACTTTTTCTACTCTTGTACAAACTATTTTTACAAGCGCTTATTCCCCATATGCTTCATGTTAATCGAGATATCGAGATTTTCTTATTGCTAATTTTCTTGTAGATGCAAGGGGAATTGGTAGGCTTTAAGCTATAGTCAAATATTTTAAGAGCTGGTTGCTATGTGGAGTATTCCATTCTCTTTGCATTACCAGGACAGAAAAAAAATGAATAATGAATTTGAGAATAAGTATAAGTATTGGAAAATTTAAGGGTATAACAAGCAATATCTTGAAAATGGTTCACTCAACAAAAAAAATGTATATGACATAAATTGTGTATTTTAATGCGATCTACATTTTTTGTGTAGTAAAATTTTGTCTATCTCATATGGTTTACCATTTATGCAAAAGTCGTTCACAATGAAGAACACTTTTGGAGACTTCCCAGAACATTCGAGATATACATTTCATTTGTCATGAAAATATCTTGAACATACGATATTTTAATCAAAATCGTTAGAGCCATTTTTGAGAAAATTAAAATTTTCGAAAAATGTTCCATATAAAGGGTAATCTGGGGTGGGGGATTTTCTTGAAAACCTTTGTGTCGCATATCTGGAAGATACTGAACCTAAATACCAAGTTTGGTGTTTATCCGACTGTTCCTTTCTGAGTTATGCTGTTCACAGACATACACACAGACAGACACACACACGGACATGTTTCCAAAAATGCTTTTTTTGGATTCAGGGGGTCTCAAAACATGTATTTCCGGTGAAATCTTGGTATCGAATTCTTGGGTGGAATACAATTCTTCCCCTACTTACTATACGTAGTAGAGAAAGTAAAAATAATGCATCATGTCAGCAAGGAAAAACTTTCAAGTAAGCAAAAATTCTGTACATATACTTTATTATGATTTATACTACACAAAACAAATTCCAGAAGCTTCAGTCATTATATGGTTTTTTAGGTTTTTGCTGAATGAAGGTGCTTGAAATTGCTGAAGCTCTGCACATTTTACGAGAATGCATTTTTCATATTTTCAGAGAGGAGATGGACATGAAAAAATTATATGCAAGATGGGTGCTGATCTGGATCAAAAGTGTCTGAGCAAAGTTTGACTCTTTTTTTAGAGAGATTCCATTTACTTTATGTGTTGATTTGTAACAAATTATGAAATATGGATGTACTACATGTCTAAAAAAAAAGCAGTTTAAGCAACGTAAGCACCAAGATTCTCAACCACCAAAAAAGGCAAAGTGTGTAAAATGGGGAGATTGTGGTGTCAGTTTGCGGGGATGCCAAGGGTATGCTGCTAATTGATTATCTTCCCCCTGGAAAATCTATCACCAAAGCATATTATGTTAAATTTCTGGACCAATTAAAGACATGAGAAAAGGCTGGGTTTAACAAAGAAGAAAATCACCTTCCATCAAGACAATGCTGCCCTCATACATGTGTTTTTGCAACGGCAAAAATCAATGAAGTGAGGTATGATTTGCTACCACATCCATCATATTCCCCTGACTTAACTCCATTAGACTTTCATCTGTGCTCTAGACTGAGAAAGTTTGGAAAGAAAGCTTGATGAACTTAGTTGAATATTTTGTAGGCCTGGAGGAATCTGACTTCCCTGATAGGATCTCCAGGCCTAGAAGCTTAGCTGGACCAAGTGCATTGATGTCATGCGAAACTGTGTTGAAAAATAAGAACCATTTAAAAAATCTGTGGCATAATTTGTCCTTCATTCTATGAACTTTTCAAATGGTCCTCAAATTGTAAATAGCATCACTGTGTATATATCCAATGCCATAGTACTATAGTTGGTGCCAATCAAGAAGGTGATTGACAGTTACCACATGGCGGAAAGCTTTAAATGAATGGGAGGGGATGGATATGTCATAGTGGTCGTCATAGAAACGATTGGAAGGACCAATTAGAACTAAAACGTTTCCATAACAATGATAGATGCAAAAACCTTGTTGCCGATACTGTAACACATGATTAGCATGGCATGCCTGGCGATCGACTATTGCAGTAACATGAACTGCACGTCTTATCTTCTGCTGTCACTGCAGTTATAAACAATGCTTCCTTTAGCCACAGCTTAATGTATTTACATCAGTTTAGAGATTGCCTGTGTACTGACAAGTTATTTTGCATCACCTTATTTGAACGGTTATTTGCTTTGTGCTCATGTGAGTTTGAGTCCGTGTGTTGTGAGCATTTGCAATTGTATTATCACTTTTAATGGATATTTAACAATAACCAAAAAATAGTGACAAAGATGGAGAACCAAACGAAAAACTTGAGCGTACTCGGTAACCGAATAAAATGTATTTGGTAAAAGGATCCTAATTAAAGAAGAACGCGGGAAATAATATGCTTTGGGAGAGAATCAGCGGCATTTTCCCATTAGAATAAGTGTAAATATTTCACAGATATGTCTCTTTTGTTAACACAGATCGTTACACTGATATATTCTTGCATGTTCTATCCTTTGCATGCAGATTCATTATTTTATAATTGCCTTCATATATGAATATAAATACCCGCCGTACAATGCAGATGCAACCCAGACACCTTCCTACACAATTCTAACGTGCTCTCCACATGGTCACGATAAGCGGCAACATCTCTCTCTCTGTCTCACTCTCACTCTCTCTCTCTCTCCTCTCTCTCTCTCCCCGCAAAATGTCAATCCGTTTCTTCTTTGGCAGTGAGTGTAATAGATGAATAAAAACCATTATTGCTAACTACTATATAGAAATATTGGTGTTAACTAAACTTCACAACACACATCTGCAGTACTGAGATAAACTGTCAATGAAAGAAATAAATATCATATGTATGCATATTGAATATTTCAGTTATCAGCTGAATTAACCTGCCTTCTGTTCTTATGTCATGCATGACTATCTGTTTGCTTGAGATATGATGTAGAATGTGAGTGTAGCATCCTTTAACCAGTAGCTCATTGGATGTTAGTGAAATGGTGAAATAATGCTCAAGTGAGCCTAGAACCTATAGAGTTTAGTACTCAACACTCATCTTCTGCCTCCCAGAAAAAAAAAGCCCTTATCAGGGAACTCACTCCAACCAAGATTTGAAATTGTATCATCTTGATATGCTATCCCCACACCACAAAGTTGGGCATTTATATTTTTACACATATTCTTATTGTAAAACCAAGGCTATCTTTGTAACTGACATCACCTGCGAGTTCATATTGTAATATCCAGGCTGTCAAAAGCCTTTTTACACTTTCAGATATTTAGGATTTGAAACTAAAAGCTGTAAAGCACACCAATAGTTTTCCTGTCAGAA
The DNA here is from genome assembly GCA_030765065.1 of Deroplatys truncata. Lineage (NCBI taxonomy): Eukaryota > Metazoa > Arthropoda > Insecta > Mantodea > Mantidae > Deroplatys > Deroplatys truncata. The sequence goes on from CM060980.1 coordinate 131,247,779, forward strand.
GTTACTTATGTGTAAAGATGGAATTGGTTATCTACATGTATATAGCAATTAATGATGCAATATGATATTGTTTAAAATTTTCCGTATGAAATTTATGAAGTTTTACACTGTATTTCAGCATCATGAGGAAGATGTGGTAGGAGTTGGCATAGCTTGCAATGGGCGTTTCATGATGTCATGCTCAGATAAGAACGAGCTAGTTATTTGGGACCTGAAGGGAGAGCTACTTGCCAAACTTGATACCTGTCTTCTATCAACTACATGCGCATGTATTTCACCTTGTGGGCGTTTTGTCGTTGCATCAGGTATGTTTGAGGTATGAAAGGCAAGTGAATGATGAAACATGATCCCAAAATGAAGTTGCTTTAAAATGCTCTGCTTTTGAAATAACAGAACCTAATGAGAAATACAAATGATCATATCAGTGGTTGTGAAATTTAATACAGTAGAACCTCAGTAATTCGAGCTAATTGGGGCTGAGGCTGCCTCGAATTACAAAAAACTTGGATTATACGGAAATATAATTAGGCCTGTTTCATCACAATTATACAGTTGATCAGGAGTAAGATTTTCTTATTGTATAATTTTTATTAATTTCTCACAAAATTGTGTAACAGTTTTGAGAATCCGCAGAAAGTTTTTCACTGCAATTTTCAAGCTGTCTTATGCTGTATCGCTTCTTCCACCTATCCAACCATCCTGAATTTGCAGTAAAATCGTTCTCACCTTCCTTTAACTCATTCCTAATAAATACAGCTTTTTCTTGCAGAATAGGTCTGAAATTGGATTTTGTTTTTGTCTTTGTTGAGTAAACTGAATGAACAAAGCTTCACTCTTATTCATACTCAGATTTCTTCATTGACTTCTGTTCAAATGACGAAATAGAACACTTGTTAGATGAACACTTTTCAATTTTGTCTCTGTTTTTAAGCTGATCTCCGTCACTTCACAGACTCCATACTCAGCAGTAAGTCTTTTTAATGTTTCTTCTTTGTCTAGTCTTTTCAAAGCTTCCAGTTTCTCATTTGACAGCCCAAATTTTCTCTTACTCCTACCACTCAATTAAAGCATTAAGAAATATACGTTACATATATACATAAGTACAACATTTTAAAATTAACGTGGCACAGGTGGGCTCACTACAGTATACAGATGTAACTATACAACCTCTGCATACAACAACAGTTAGCCTATGTTGTAAAATGTGTACTTAAGCATATTTTAATGACTACTGTCCTGAGTAGGGACAATATGGGTATGCACTGTACAACTGATTGTCAGGCAGTCCCAATTAGTGAAGGATTGACAAAGAAAGAGCAAGCGCACTCCTCGAAACCTAATGGTACCTGCCCATCTGCAATAGAAATGCATTAGCAGTCTGAGGCCAAGATTATATGTTTGCATTATGAACGAAAACCCTAAGTGGGACAGTTTCACCTGTATTGTACATGGAAAGTTGGAAGAAAGTTCAAAATGTAACACATTTGGAAGTGCGTAAAGCATACATGCGGACAATCTATAAAGATTTTACTCTAGTTTTATATAAAATTTCAATTTTCTTAAGAACAGCTCAAATTACACGGAACCTCGAAATACCGGGGCTCGAATTACGGGGCTGTACTGTATTATGTTTGCAAATGCATTCAAATTCCAGTTTTGGTGTATTGATTGTGATTTATGTTACTATTCCACTTTTGCTTGCTTTTCAGCTTCAGAGTTACCCAACATTTTGTCTTAATTTTAAGGAACTTTTTAAATAGTTTTATTTTATTGTAATTATTACTGTTCCATAAGTTGGTATTTTGGTTTGCTGCCTCCAGATATATGTTTCTTTAAAGTAAAACATATGGTCTGTTCCTTGTTCAGGTTTTGCCCCAGATGTGAAAGTTTGGGAAGTAAAGTTTTCAAAGATAAATGAATTCCAGCAAGTAGCAAGGGCTTTTGAATTGACAGGACATACTTCAGGTGTGTATGATGTTGCCTTCAATTCAGACTCCACCAGAATGGCTACAGTATCTAAGGATGGAACTTGGAAGGCTTTCAACACCAAAAGTAAGTCAACTCTTCCTTTTGTTAGAAACCCTCCTCCTCTTTCCCTCAGTTTTTTGTAATGTTTGGTGAAATTATAGCAAATTGATAATGCAAAGGGAAGGTATTTTGCTGTAATATTGCCAGGCCAGAAACAGATGTCTTCAAGGCTGTAATAACTGTGACACCTTAATAATAAATGTGACATTTTTTATATCTAATATACTTTCTAACTTTGATCTGCAAAGAATGAAGTGGGTGGAATGATGCTCAAATGAACCCAGAGTCCTTTGAGCTCTAAACTACGCAGGATTTGAGGATAAGGGAAAATCCTGAAACCTATCCAGGCAACTCATCCAAGCCAAGATTCAAAGTTGGACTCTCTGGGTTGATAGCTAGACACGCTACCCCTACACCACAGAGGTGGCTATATATTGGTGTTGGCAACAGTGGACTTTTACATAGACTGTAGTCAAAAAAGTGAATACATATTGTTGCCAGATTGGGACTCTTAAGCACAGCAGGGTTTTAATTTTCAAATCTAATTCAGCTTTTGAATAACCTTACAGTAAAGCTTACACCAAAGCTTTGTGCTGAAAATGACTCAACTATGATTGCAAGAAGAATATGTAACAGAAATAATATATTTATATTAATGGAATGGTCATTATGGATAAATTGTGGCATTACCATGATTGAAATCCTGCAGAAGAAACCCCCAAATCTACGAACACTGCTTGAAAGTTCAAAAACTGCAGTAAATTAAACTGAATCCAGCTCCAGTCCATGCCAAACTTCAATATCAGCTGATGGAGATAGATTTGCTACATGTTCACTCAATAATATTACAGAAAGTGTATTCAGGTTTTGTTCAGCAGAGTTTTCATATAAACTAGAGATATCCAAGTAAAATGTAAATCTTTTGAAATAAAGCCTGCCCAAATGTTAATCTTAAATGTTATTGCTAAAGATTTTTTCCTTAACATTAAGGGATAAGAATTAAAATGCAAAAGTTATCCTAATTTTGCATTCAGAGTTGTGTTGTTTTCTCTGATGATTAGAAATAAAAAAAATCTGATGTGTTACACTCACATGACTTTCTCTACTCTTGTACAATCTAATTTTACAAACGCCTTTTCTCCATATGCTTCATGTTAATCGAGATATCGAAATGTCAATCTTATTGGTAATTTTCTTGTAGATGCAAGGGAAATATGATAGCTTTTAAGCGATAGTCAAATATTTTAACGCTGGTTGCTATGTGGCGCATTCCATTCTCTTTGCATGTCCTGGACATAAAAAAAAATGAATAACGAATTTGAGAAAAAGTATAAGTATTGGAAAATTTAAGGAAATAACAAGCAATATCTCGAAAACGGTTCACTCAAAAAAAGAAATGTATATGACATAAGTTGTGTATTTTAATGCGATCTACATTTTTTGTGTAGTAAAATTTTGTTTATCTCTTATGGTTTACCAGTTATGCAAAAGTCGTTCACAATGAAGAATACTTTTGGAGACATTCCCAGAAAATTCGAGATATACATTTCATTTCTCATGACATTATCTTAAACGTATGATATTTTCATCAAAATCGTTAGAGCCATTTTTGAGAAAATTAAAATTTTCGAAAAATCTTCCATGTAAAGGGTAATCTGGGGTGGGGGGATTTTCTTGAAAACCTTCGTGTCGCATCTCTGGAAGATACTGAACCTAAATACCAAGTTTGGTGCTTATCCGACTGTTCGTTTTTGAGTTATGCTGTTCACAGACACACACACACACACACAGAGACACACACACAGACACACACACGGACATGTTTCCAAAAATGCTTTTTTTGGATTCAGGAGATCTCAAAACATGTATTTCCGGTGAAATCTCGGTATCGAATTTTTGGGTGGAATGCAATACTTCCCCTACTTACTATACGTAGTAGAGAAAGTAATAATATACCGTTATAGTACTTTTATAAGGCGTCCTTCCCTGGAATATTCGCCCTTTACTTCTGTGAAAAATCTTATGTGTTGCACTCACATGACTTTCTCTGCTTACAGTTCTACAAAATATTTTTATAAAAGCTTATTCTTCTATGTACTTTTGTTAATTGAGATAAACTTTTGTTACACATTTCATTGTACGTATTGAGACGGTATCCCTACTTACAATTACATAATTATTGTTTAATTAACTATCTTCAACTAAACACATACTCGTTTTTTAATAATAATAATGGTAAAGGGTTTTAAGAAGTTATATATTAAAACTGTATATATATATATATATATATATATATATATATATATATATATATAATGTTAATAATATTTAAGTAAAGCCACGAGTATATTTCATGTTAAGAGCTAACAAAGTTGTTTCTCTTCAGTTAGACCCAAGAAGCTTTGAGAGAAAGCATAGTAACAAAGAACACCGCCCTCACCAGTCAAGGATATAGCTGTAAAGTATAACAAAGGAGAAGCTTCGAGAATGTTATGTGACAGTTTAAAAGGCAGCAACTTTCCAGTGTATATATTCTGTGATAGGTAGTTTGTAAGTAATGTCATAGTTAGAACCAATAGGATTTAAGTAATTAATTTTGAAGATTTAGAAGCTAGTAATGGTGATGTGTCATAATTTAAAATAAAGAGAGTTGAAGGTTGTTACACTATATCACTAAAATGTTCTTACTTGAATGCATTTCGGGAGACGGTTTGCTCCCATCGTCAGCATGTTTTCAACTTTTGTTTTTTTTTCTTTCTTATTTTTTTTTACAGCTATTTAGGCCTTTGTTCAAGACAGATAAATCATTGTTGGTGAATGATGCTTTTGAGAGGTTAACTATATATTGGCCTGTTGTAGGTTCATTGTTTTGGTTATGTTTACATGTTACTTTCCATTTTTGGTTATGTCTAGGGGATTTTTTCCGGTGTTCCAGGGAGTTTTTTTGTTTGAAATGTTGAAAACATGCTGACGATGGGAGCAAACCGTCTCCCGAAACGCGTTCAAGTAAGAATATTTTAGTGATGTAGTGTAACAACCTGCAACTCTCTTTATTTTAAAAGGATTTAAGTACAGTGGAATCTCGTTAGCACGTTCCTCATTAACACGTTTTCCCGTGTATTACGTTGAATTATAAAAGTCCCGGTACCAAATCACCAAATATAATAAATAATGTTTGCTTAGTGCGTTTTCCCAGTCCCGCCTACTACGTTTGAATTTTGACGTCCTCATTCGCTGTTTTGGCCAATCCTTGATCGGTACAGTGGGAGTAGGCGTTTATTATAACACGTTCATAGTTTGACGTCCTCATTTGCTACTTTGGTCAATCCTTGGTCACGGGGTGGATATCGGCAGCCAATCACATGCATGCATTTAAATTGTACTTGTGTGACACGATTTCTGTGGGCGGGATAGAGAATGCTTTACCTTGGCATGGTAAACGCGGTAAACGCTAACGATAGTTTCTAATGTTGAGTGATGACCAAACAACCGTAGATTGTATTTTAACTTTTCATTTACAATGAAAAAAAGAAAGTGTAGTAGGTAAATAACCAACAGTGAAAAGCTGAAAATCCTTGATGTAATCACAATCCAAATATAAAACATGTCGATATAGTGCGGAAGTTCCATCAACCTTAAACACGATTGTTAGCAAACCTAAATTGATTGAAACTGCTTTTAAAGAAGGGAAAAATACTAAAACAAAACTTTTCTCTTGGAATATAGGATCAGAAGAGGACCGGAACGAAATTTGTTGCATGGAAACACCTCCGTATTCAAATCGTCTTGTATACACCAAAGATAATATCGTCTATTGTACTCGTAACACGATGCACGCTCATATTTTTTTCTTTTTTAGCAGAAATTGTTATCACGTGTGTAATAAAACACACAGCAAAACCACTATTGCCGCTTCCACAATTCGCAATTTATTTTCTCAAAAACATTCATAACCTAAAAAATCCAAGTTGACCAAAATAAAAGCTTAAATTATTTATTCTCAGGCTTTGTGTATCCAAATCCATTTAAACATATTGAATTTAACATGGAAACGCGGATCGTATTCAGTATGAAATTGTACTCAAAATCGATTTAAATTGCCCATGGAGACGTAGTAATTATTAGATTTTTATTACCTATGTTCTTAAATTGCAGATTTTGCATTTTCGTTAACACGTTTTCCCGCCTATGACGTCCAAATACTTAGGTCCCTGCAAAAACGTACTAACGAGATTCTACTGTATTTCGTATTTAAACTTATGTTACAAACACTGCTACTTAAAGTCATTTTAAGAAATTCAGTTCTCACTCATATACAATGCAGCAGATGGCTATGTCAGATAGCTCTGCTAAGTGCTGTTGTAAAGTACAGTAATATTGTAGAAACTCAAAATATTCCTTCAGATTAGTATTAATTATGATGAGAGCAACACAGAGAAGTAATAATTTCTACATTTACTTAAAATTACTTACCATTGCATACTGCGCAATTCTGTGTCTGCCACGTGAACTTATAATCTGGTGAACAAAGCACAAGTGATTAAGTTGTAACAAGTTTAATATGCTAATCTATAACAGTTACAATATATTCAAGTGAATATTACAGTGAATTTCTTCTGTGTATTATTTCATATGTTCCTTTCATTGTCATTGTTCTGCCCCTGCAAAGAGCAAAGTGCTCACACACATCAAGAGCTAGCAGAGGCATAAATAAATAAATAAATAAATAATAACTATACATCATCAGGTAAACACTATTAACTCTTACAATCTCTCTCTGTCTCTCACACCCATACAAAACAAACAACACTAATTTATTCAACAATGGAGGCAACCAGCAAAGCAGTGTCTACAAGCAGACTGCTGCATAATAAAGTGCCATCAACAGAGTAGCAGCAAAGCAGCATAAGTAAAAGAAGAATGCTGTGACGCAGCAGCTATGGTCTAAGGTTATCAGGAGGTCAGTTCCGAGCAGTCGGAGATAAACAACGATAAGTAGCACTTGCCAGAGTAAACACCAGAAGTGCTATCACTAGATAACCAGAATCTTGTGGGTGTTTCTCCTTCTCAAACATTTAAGAACCCTGTGGAAATTTCCATTGGCTATATAAGCGAGCATTCTTGCAAGAGGAGTTAGTCAGTGAGCGAGTTGGTGGGCATGTTTTTTGGTACGAATGGGGTAGTGCCGCTCTCGGAGCAAGTTTGTGACAACTGCTGTGGTGTGCAGTGGGTGCTGCTGTACAGTGAGAGATTGTGGAGGTATTGTGTTTTCGATTCCCCAGCAAGTAAACCGTCCGGAAGAAGAGGCTACCTTATGAAGGAAGTGAAGTGACATTGGGAACTAAGAGGAGTTACCATTGAAAAACTGGACAAAGTCACAATACTACAGCAATAGTCATATTTTTAAAAAGTGGATCACTATGCGATGGCCTTAAAATTGCATGAACCATGATGAAAAGAAAAAATGAGTAGTGACTTCACACTTGAAAAATGTATAACTATTAAAAAATTCAAATTAATAACAAAAAATATCTTGAAAATAGTTGACACCACAAAAATTTTATTTGTTGTAAATTCTACTTCGATGAGATCTACATTTTTTTGTGTAGTTAGATTTTATTTATCTCTTATGGACGATAGTTTCTCGGGCAGCCAGTTCAAATATGGGTAACTGCTGAAGCTTTCAGCGACTAACTCTGCCACCATTCTTAGGGGAACTGAAGCTAGACTACTGATATCACTATATTTATACCTAACCAGTGACGGAAAAGATCCGCCTACTATCTTCCTATTGTTCCAAGTTCCGGCCAATCAGAAGACTGCTGTGGTTTCCTTGTGCTGTGGTGGAACGATATGCTGAATGACTGGTATCCATGCTTTGCTGATTTGAAGGCCTTCATCCCTGTTAAAGTTGCTTTTATTAGCTTTAATGCAGAGGGCTTCCTTAATCAACCTGTCGTAGACATCAGTAGTTTAGCTTCAGTTCCCCTGAGGATGGCGGCAGAGTTAGTCACTGAAAGCTTTGGCAGTTACCCATATTTGACCTGGCAGCTAGCCCGAGAAACTATTGTCAATAACCAATGCCGGGAAAGCTTCAAATCTTTAATTATCTCTTATGGTTTACCAGTTATACAAAAATCATGGGAATGAAGAGGGCGTCACAGATTATTCTCAAAAGCTCATGATCTACATTATATCTGTCATGCAGATATCTTAAGCATACAGTATTTTAATCAAAATCGTTACAGAGACTTTTTGAGAAAATAAAAAATGAGAAAAACTTTTCCATCTAAAGGGTAATTTGCATTGGGAGATTTTCTTGAAAATCTATTGCATCCTTGAAATATGCTGACCTAAATATCAAGTTTGGATTTAACAGTATTTTCATTTTTGAGAGTCATGCTGTTCTTGGACACATCACACACATACATAGTCCTTTTTCTAAAAATACTTTCTTTGAATTCAGGGAGTTTCAAATCTTGTATTTAGTTGAAATCTCAGTATGAAATTTTTGGGTGGAGTGCAATACTTCCTGTTTGTACTGCAGGTAAGTAGTAGAGAAAGTTGATACGGTAATTTGTATCACAAATTACTCAGATGTAATTAATGATTGTAATATGAATATGTATTTTTATGTGACATTGATTTCAGAGGTTTATTAATTGTAATTATTATTGGTAAATAATAATATACGGCTTTACTGAAACTGTCAACAATAACGCAATAATGCAGCGATGGGGTGAGTTGTTTATCATTACCGGGAACCAGGAAGTTACGTAATGTTTCGCGCGTTTTTTCCGTTGAGAAGCTTCTAGAACATTTCCTAAAGCAATATGTATTCGTGGTTTTCATTGGATATTCAAATAGACGCTAATGTTGGCGCGTTTTATTAGCCAATAGCAGTTCATTTATAATCTTTAGGCGTATCTTGATGCAGGCCTATAAATAGTGTAGGTTCGAGGTAGCTTGTCCCCCAGTTCAACAGAATTCTCAATACTCTACACGTCGGTCTGTCAGTTCATTTATTTCGCCAAGTTACACGCAGCAGAATTACGAGAATTATTATAAAGTATTATACATTTAAAAAAATTACATAAAGTTGAAGTATGCGAGTTAAAAGTGATAAATAAGAAGTTATTACAAACAGTTTCAGTTTGGCGAGTATCCAGAATAATATGTAAAAAGTGTTAGTGAACGTGTTCGGCAATAAAAATTATAAAACTAATTTCTTCGTCAGTATAATTTCTGGATAAAAGATTCCTTTCCGATTCACACCCTGCAAGAGTTAAATGTCGACCTAAACAGCTAGCCGGAGGACAATATACAAAACTTTAAATTCTTTCGGAAACTAATTGATACAAATTGCTACGCCAGAGGGAGCTACGAACCAGACAAAGGAGTGACGTCACAAGATGGCAACGCGTGAAGTAAAGCAGCACAACATATGATCTACAAGTTCTAATAACTTACGCTATAAATATTACGTAAGCAACATTTCCGTCGCATAATTGCCGCACCAACGTGGGGCTACAATAATGTTAAATAAATAATAACATTTCCGTCGCAAAGTGATAACAAAACATATCAGAAGAAAAATCTGATGTGTTACACTCACATGACTTTCTCTACTCTTGTACAAACTATTTTTACAAACTCTTATTCTCCATCTATTTCATATTAATCAAGATAAACATTTGCAGAAACGATCTTTTGACATGCAAAGAGAATTACATTTTACACATAGGGATCAGTTCTAAAAATATTTGACTATCGCTTAAGGCATACTATGTTCCCCTTGTTTTGTAATTGCAAGGGCAATATAGAAATGCAGTAAGCATTGACATATATCTTAATAGCTGGTTGCTAGGTGCAGCACCATTCTCTTTGCCACAGATTAATACTCTTTGCATATCCAAGACAAAAAAATGAATAACGAATTCCCATTTGGGAAAATAAGTATTGAAAAATTTAAGGGAATAACAAGCAATATCTCGAAAATGGTTCCCTCAACAAAAAAAAGTATATGACATAAATTGTGTATTTTAACGCGATCTACATTTTTTGTGTAGTAAAATTTTATCTATCTCTTATGGTTTACCAGTTAGCAAAAGTCGTTCACAATGAAGAATACTTTTGGAGACATTCCCAGAAAATTCAAGATATACATTTTATTTGTCATGAAAATATCTTAAACATATGATATTTTAATCCAAATTGTTAGAGCCATTTTTGAGAAAATTAAAATTTTCGAAAAATGTTCCATGTAAAGGGTAATCTGGGGTGGGGGGATTTTCTTGAAAACCTTCATGTCGCATCTCTGGAAGATACTGAACCTAAATACCAAGTTTGGTGTTTATCCGACTCTTCGTTTCTGTGTTATGCTGTTCACAGACACACACACACACACACACACACACACACGGACATGTTTGCAAAAATGCTTTTTTCGGATTCAGGGAGTCTCAAAACATGTATTTCCGGTGAAATCTCGGTATGGAATTTTTGGGTGGAATACAATACTTCCCCTACTTACTATACGTAGTAGAGAAAGTAATAAAGTTTATAAGCTTTTGTTGCATAACTTTTTTTATAGAATTCAATAGTAAGCATATTTCACTTTTTTACTGCATGTAGTGTTTCAGAGAAAGCAGCTAAGATGCCAAACACTAAGTGGGACCTAACACATGTTGAACCTCATATTTCATAACATTTCAGTTCAGTCATGCTTGACTAATAAAGTAACAAACATACAAGTATATATACATATACAAAAAATTGTAATAATGTGGCTGTTGGTTTCAGCCTAGCCTTTTATACATAAAGCCGGTTGTTTACTTGAAATAAAAAATTATGCCACATTCATTCTACTTTTTAAATGTTTTCAATAAAAGAAATATGATTTAAAAACAATTGAAGAGTTGAAATATATAATGGACTGGGTACCAAATACTGAACATGGACATAATTTTATAGCAAAAGGCTCCCATTTTCATTTCTTTTATGCTTAGCTCCTTATAAATTTCAAGTTTGTGGGGGTATTATTATTGTTCGCCTCTATTTTGGGGAAACAATATGTAGTGGTATTAATGTTTGTAATTGAAAATGCTACTGTTTATTTTCCGCACGTATAAAAGACAATTTGTCGCGGTCACTTCGTGTTATCTTTTGCTGAGCGCCTGTTATTGTATTTAATTTTGGGTTCACTGTCCTCCGGCTAGCTATGATTTCTCGGTCAAGCACTTATCTTATACAGGTGTGTAAACGGAAAGGAGTTTTTATCCAAAGATAACACTGATAAAAGAATTTGTTTTACACTTTTATTGTCGTAACACATTATTCACTTTCACTTATTAATCTTGACACTCGCCAAACTGAAACTGTTATAATAACTTCTTTACTGCACATTATTAATTCGCGTACTTCAACTTTTTGTGTGATTAACTTAACGACACGAGAGATTTTTCACAAATTTGCTACGCGTAACCTTGATGAGCTTCGTGCGCTGTATACTTCATAAATGCCTTAGTTGAACTCATCGATGTCTTATACGCGAATGCTTCTGTTGGACTACGTGAAACTTGATTCTGACACTGAATTTATACTTCCTCGCCCCAATATGCCTAAAGATTATAACCGAGCTGCTATTGGTTAATAAAATGCGCCAACATTAGCGTCTATATTTATATCCAATGAAAATTACGAAAACATATGCTCTGGGGAAAAATGTTCCAGCAAATTCTAAGAAAAACGCGCCACTCTGACGTCATTTGCTCATCTCTAATAATGATAAACAGCTCACCCCCTCGCTACATTATTGCACGCTATTATTGTCAGTTTCAGTAAGGCCGTATAAACCCACTTCTCGACAATAATTACAATCAACAAACATCTCAAATCAATGTCACACAACAATGCATATTCACACTACAATCACTCTGACATTTATATAATTTGTGATACAAATTACTGCGTCAAGTTTAAATATTGGAGTGCAAGAGAGCAAATGGCTTCATTGCCAAGTGTCATCATTCATTAGAAGCCAGCCAACCACATTTCAAGTTTTTGTTTATTCAATGAGATCTATACAGAGAAATGTGCTGAGGAGGAAAGCATGCACCAGCTTCCAATTGGGCTATAGCGTGCACTATGTTGTCGTGTAGATGTCCCCACCTGAAGATCCAAAAGGGGGACTTTTACACCAGATTGTTTATCTATAGAAGCCATCATTCCTTCTTTGGAGCATATATGCAACTATTTTTAAATCACACAATTTTTTTTTCTCTACTGCATACAATAAGAAGGGGAAGCATTGTCTTCCACCCAAATACTTGATGTTAAGATTTCACTGGATTCACAGGTTTTGAGGTCCCCAGAATCCAAGAAAAGAGTTTTAGAAAAAGGCCTTGTGTATATGTGTGTCTCCCCCCTCTCTCTCCCTGAACAGCATAGCTTTAAGTTGTGTGTGTGTGTTTTTAAATTTTTTTTATATACAAAAATTTCCAAGAACATTTTCCCACCCCAAACTGCGCTTTACATGGATTTTTTTTCAAATTTTTTGCATTTCTCAAAAAATATGTCTTAACAATTTGTATTAAAATAATATTTATTGAACAATAAAATGTATATCTTGAAGTTTCTGGGAATAGCCTGTGAAATCTTCATTTGGAAGGAATTTTGGATGATTTTGTGTAACTGGTAAATTATTTTTTTTTTTGTGGTGGTAGTAGCCATTTCTGAGATAAACGTTGTCATTGATTTGGATTTTTCAACACTTTTTCATTTTGTTAAAGTGCTGTCACTGTTCAGTTGTTTTTCTTGATGTCATTGAAGAGAATGGAATTTTTGGCTGGCATATAGTAGCTAGCTTTTAAACATCTGACTATTGATTTGGTTTTCTCTTTCCCCCTTGTACTTCAAGGAATGTGTAATGAAACTATTTCTGCAAAGGTTTATCTCTATTAATATGAAGTAGATAAAAAAATAAGCTTTTGTAAGAATGGTTTATAGAAGCTATATAAAAATAATGATAGTGGGTAGAGAAAGCCATGTGAATGTAACACATCCAATTTATTGCTTTCTCAACCATGTACATAGTAGGTAGAGGACGTATTCCATCCATTCCACCCAAAAGTTTGATACCAAAATTTCACTGGAAATATACATTTTGAAATCCCTGAATCCATATAAAGCATTTTAGAAAAAGGTCTGTATAGTTGTATCTGTGAACATCGTAACTCAAAAACAAAAGGTTGCATAGATACCTAACTTGGCTTTTAAGTTCACTATCATCCAAAGATGTGGCATAAAGATTTTCAAGAAAATCATCCCACCCCATCTACCCTTTACATGGAACATTTTTAAAAATTTTTGATTTTTGCAAAAATGGCACAAACAATTTTGATTAAAATACTATGTATTAAAGATACTCACATGACAAGTAAAATATATATCTTGAATTTTCTGGGAACACCCTATGAAGTCCTCTTCATTCGGAAGGAATTTTGTATAATCCTGTATAACTGGTAAACGTTAAGTGATAGACGAAAACATACTACACTAAAAATGTAGATCTTAAAAAACACTCATTTTATTCTAAATAATTTTTTTTGTGGCATAAGCCATTCCCGAGATATCCATTATTTAATGGTTCCAGTTGTTCAATACTTCGTCATTCTTTTTAACTCCTGTCAGTTTTTAGTTGTTTCTTGCAACTGTGTGGAAACAGTATGGAATTTTAAGGCCAGCATATAGCATCCAGTTCTTAAACATTTGACTCTTGCTGTTCCCTTTGTATCCTAATAAAATGTTTAATGTAGCTATTTCTGCAAAGGTTTATCTTGATTAAAATGAAGTAGACAGAGAAATAAACTTTCTTAAGAATAATTGTGTACCCTTTAAAACAATAGAAGGTAGAGAAAGTCATGTGAAAGAAACATCTTAGAACTTTTTTATTTGTAATGACAGCTACATGACCCACTTACTCGAAACTGCAGTATGAATGGAGGTTGCACTTGTCATGTCATTGGGTCTACCAGACCAAGCTGTGAGGAGCTATTTTGAATCATTGACTATTCCCACAGATACCACTTTTAAATAAGTGCACACAACAGACCATCATAAGAAGAAATAGCATTTCCTTTATTTCTGCTGTCTCTGTCTCCAGAGCCTCATTGAAAAGACAGTTTGCACCTTGTGCAGAGGATGGTTTTGTTGCCAAATGCACTGCATTAGAAAACAACTTCCACTTGGGTTATCACATGATGATGATGGAGTGGTTTCTTTATAGAAGCCTGAACATAGGCTCATTGGACACTTTGTGCCTATTAATCTGGGTTTCAATAAAATCTTATGGTTCTGATTATCAAGATTATCAAGTGATACTAAAGAAGATGTCTGTCTGTTCCAGTTTTCAGCTTTTGATATGCTGACATCTTTCAGAAAGAATCCATGGCAGAAAAGAATACATTCTTAAAATGTAAAAGTTTTAACTGTGGCTCGAGGCTGTTGGGTCACCATGTTGTTGTAGTCTGAACTCTGATCACTTGCATCTTCTTTCTCTGCACATTTTGACTGTGTTTTATTTTTTCAGTTGAGTTTGAGAAGGGAGAAGACCCACACTTACTTATAACAGGGAAATACAATCATGCATCCGGAAGCAGCCATGTACGTATAGCTATGTCACCAAATGGTGAGGTAGTGGCTGTGAGCAGTGGAAGTTCTTTGGCCTTCTATTCCGTCCTGACTGGTAAATGTGACTGCACCATTGAAGATGTTTATTCAGGTAACTGCAATGTAATATCTTTGTACAGTATGGAAACTTGCTTGCTAAAGATTTCATAGTCAGTAGCCATTACTAGATTGGCCAGAAAGTCTTTAAATATTTGGTGCCTAAACATAATCTAGGATTAACTATTGTTTGTCAAAAGGTGCATCATCATTTTTTATTAATTTTGTCTGTCTCTGGCAACATTCAAACTTGTTGGCAATACCAGTTCTTGGATTTAGAAGCAAAATTCTCTGAACATATTTTTTGACATCTTAAGATATCAAATCACCTTTCTTGAAGAAACATTACTATGAACAGGAATATTCCACAGTCAGAAGTGTGCTGAGAAAAATTCCTACCCAGAGGTTTTATTGTGTCATATATGGGATTTTATTGGGAGGTATGATTTGTTTTTGCATCATTTTTTATGGCAACTTTGTGTTTTAATTAGAATAACTTAAGAAGGAATAATTCAAAACATACTTCAAGAGTAATGCCAAAATTTATACAGTTTTATTTTTCAAGGGCAGCTTATTGAAAGCAGAGATTTGATATATTTAATTTAAATGACTGATTCATTTTATAACAGAAATTAAAGTGTTGAGATTGTTTTTTATTTAATCTTAATATTTATATAATAGTAGAGCTTCTGAGAAATCTGCAGAATTTAAAGAGTGATTTAATTTATGTTATTTCATAATTGAGTGGCATATTCAGGATTGAGTAAGTATACAATTTCTGTATGTTGTTTTGTACCCTCTTGCCCTGTTACCCCTCTCTAAATCTAACTTTGCAGCAGTATCTTATGGCATGTAGTCGTGCTCATTATGAAGATAAATGGAGAATGACTGAGTATATCAACTGTGAGAATTGTGAATTTTGTTCTTGATAGAATCCATAATTCTCCATCTACAAGCTAGGGCAGCATCTGCCGCACATATAAGCCAGTATTTGATTACTAGAATACTGTGTGAGAGCAGCCATTACATCCAGATCATATCACTGAAGTTCCATTGGACTCAAATGACTTCCCAATTCAACTATAGTTTGTTCAGTGGTTGTCTCAGAAATGTACTCATCAACCAAAATGATGCATTCAGTCATAACCCATGAAACTTAATAGATACTATTGCAGAAACATGGCTAAAATTTCATTTAGAATGTTTTTCAGTCATAATATTGCATACTTCGATATTCTTAACAGCGTTTGCAACAGAAACATGAAGGTCCATTGTTGAATGTTAACTAATCAACGAATGAAAACTTTTTTGTACTAAATGAAACTATCTGCTGAGAGTATGCTTCATACGAAGCTGCTGGTTAAAAGCATGTAAAAATGCAGTTTAAGTTACAAGAAATGAGTTCAAGTATTTTTGGGGTTTAAGTTAGGTCAGTATGTTAACTGCCCCAAAAAAGGGAAGTACAGTTAAGGATCTTTTCAGCCAAATTTTATCTAACCTGACATGACTAATTAATAGGTGAATGTTCTATAGCTCAATAACAAGGTATTTATGGTAATATATTTTCTACATGAAAATACTCAAATAGATCCCTAAATTATATCTGAAAATTTGTTTCTGTTGTTATTTCCTTACACATTCTGTGTTAATTTTGAGGACTACATATTATAGTGTAATAAATATGTTTAAACTTGTGAATTTGGAAAGAGTCACACTATCTTTACACAAGTCTTCACTTACAGTTTTAAAAACCTAGTAAGTGGAGGTTTGTTTAAGATAGTATGACTCATTCCAAATTCAACATGAAAACTTCACTGTTTGTAGTGCTGTTTTTAATAGCTATGTTTAAACTTAATTTAATTTAAAGAAGGTTGAGACAGCAAAGCAGGGAACAAATTGATGATTCAAAGTAGTGATACAAATTACTTTATTTTAAAAATAGGACATGTTTCAAAAGCTTTCACTTTCATCTTCAGCTGCAGTTCGACTAGCATTGTGGTTGTTGTCCTACTCATGTGTGCAGCTGGTGGATGGTGTGATGAATGTGTTTGGTAGCAGAACTTCAAAATTCATGATTTGGTGTTTGTTTCCATTATTAAAAACCTTTTCCCATATGAAGAGTTCTAGAGGGTGACTCACTTGTTTTAGTAATTCTGTGTTTCTGTTAATTTTGTGATTGGAATTCCAGAAGTGTGCTGTGAGTGCTGGCTTGTCTATTTGTTTGTATTTTATATTGCACATGTGTTCTTTGATCCATTTTGGTTTTGACTGTGCATATTTAATTGCAATCCTTGAAGTTTATTTTATATTTCCTGGTTTTGCATCTTGTGGTATCAGTTCTTTTGGTGGTGCTGTTAGCACATTTCTATATTCACTGTCAAAGAAGAAAGGGATTGACATTTTGTGGGGAGAGAGAGAGAGAGGCGACATTGCTGCTTATCGCAACCACATGGAGAACGTGTTAGAATTATATGTACGAAGGCGACTGGATTGCGCCTGCATTGTAGCACGGGTATTATTTATATTCGTATATGAAGACAATTATAAAATAATGAATCTACATGCAAAGGATAGAACATGCAAGAATGTATCAGTGTAAAGATCTGCATTAACAAAAGAGAGACATCTGTGAAATATTTACACTTATTCTAATTGGGAAAATGCTGCTGAGTCTCTCACAGGGCATATTATTTCCCGTGCTTGTCCTTTAATTGGAATACCTTTACCAAATACAGTTTTATTTGAATACGAGTATGCTCAGTTTTTCGTTTTTCGCTGTCTTTGTCACTAATTTTTAGTATTGTTAGATATCCATTAAAAGTGTTAACAGAATTGCAAATGCTCACAACACACACATGAACTCAAACACACGTAAACACAAAGCAAATAACCGTACAAATACGATGATGCAAAATAACTTGTCAGTACACAGGCAATCTCTAGACTGACACAAATAACAGAAGAGTCAAGAAACTACAAACCGGCTGTGCAATGTTTTTCCACTGGGCGTGTGGAAACATAACATGCTGCCGCTGTAAACAAGGTCACGCTGTTGGCGTGGTTTTGCTCTGCAGTATTGAGTTGACAGTGATGTGATATAGTTCAGTTATTACAAGTTATTTATTATTTTGTCCTGTACTTAGTCACAAAGTATATTATGACTCAGTATATGTTTTCTACTGCACAGTGTGTATTTATTTATGATTCGTATGTGCTAACTCAGTCAGCTTGCCAAGTGAAAGTATGATTTGCAGAAAAATTTCCAAGTGTAAAAGTTCCAGGTCGTACAACAACCCATTGTTCATGAAGTACCCCTTCATGATGAAAAAATTGGTGTATGGTGCGCCATGAGTGGAGAAAGAGTTATAGGGGCAATTTTTTTCGATTCAAGAGTTGACACCCGTACACAAACATGAATACAATTTTGCCCCTTTTCTTAGAGAATTAACAGACAGGGAGCATGATTTTGCCTTTTTTTTTTTTAACAAGACTCTGCAACAGCTCATATAGCCAATATTTTGATGAGAACAATTGAAAGTGTGTTTGAGGACAGAATTATTAGTAGAGATTTGTGGCCCCCTCGGTTCCCTGACCTAACCTCCTGCAATTTCTATCTCTGGGGTAACTTAAAACATAAAATGTGCAAGACAAACCCACAGAACCTGGAAGAATTAAAACAAAATATCCGCCAGGAAATTGCCAGCATTTCTCAATGTGAACTACGGCGAGTGATGGTAGTTTCCTAAAGAGGTGCCAAAAATAATGGATGACGGTGGCCAGTTTCAGCATCTCCTTTCATAAAGTTGTTAAGTAAAGCCTTTAAAAGTAGTTTTAAAACTGTTGTATGGTTTCATCCATGCCATCCTATGATAGCGGCAGACTGCAATGAGCACCGAGGATGCAGGCAGGAAAAGCACTGCACAGCCGGTTCGTAGCTTTTGGACTCTCTCTGTACATTAATTTGTGGCTAAAGGAAGCATTGTTTATAACTGCAGCGACAGCAGAAGATAAGACGTTCATGTTACTGCAAGTGCAACGGTCACTCGCCAGGCACGTCATGCTAATCACGTTTTACAATATCAGCAACAAGGTTTTTGCATCTATCGTTGTTATGGAAGCGTCTTAGTTCTAATTGGTCCTTCTAATCATTGTGCTATGACGACCGCTATGACATATACATCCCCTCCCATTCATTTAAAGTTTTCCGCCATGTCGTTAGTATGTCAATCCCTTTCTTGATTGGCACCGACTATAATGCTATATTATTTCTAGGGTGCAAGTATGATCTACTTGAAGAATACTTTTTGGAATTGATTATGGAAAAGTTGGTGCTATGAAAATTTCTTGAACTTCTTTTGTACTTTGGATATTAAAAGTGATGGTTTTCTTTTACATCTTTGTTTCTTTCCTATCTGTTAATCTTTCAGTCTGCTATTTGTTGATCAAAGCCTTTGCTAATTGCTGTTTGGACAATGTGCTGATATTGTTGATTTTCTGAGAGTGATACTGATTGAACAATATACAAGGCTATTGAAAATGGCATGTTGATGTGATTTCAGTTGTAGCTATGGTCTTAATGTGGTTATCTGTGTGTCAGTTTTCTTTAGATACCAAAAGAAAGTCTGTTCTTTGTTTTTTTATTTTGATGTCCAAGAAAGGACAGAAACCATCTGTTATTTGTATCTTAAAAGAACCCATAAATAAAGCAAGGGAGACATTTTTGCTTGTAAATGTTATCATTTAAATTTGAATGTTATCATTTCACTCAAAAGAAGTTCTGAGTAAAATATATTTCTGTAAGTTTACAGTTTTCATATGCTTCACTCAGAACTTCTCCACCCTATAGATCTCTCCATATGGGAAAAGATGTTTATTAATAAGAACAAACACAGAGTCATGAATCTGGAAGTTCTGCCACTACATATTCACCATGTTCAACAATCCATCTACCCAGCTGCACACTTAAGAAGGACAACCACAACAATGCCGGTTGAACCACAGTGAAGATGAAAGCAAAAGCTTTTGAAATATATCCTGCTTTTTTTAACAAGCAATTTGTGTCACTACTTTGACTCATAATTCCAGTATGTCTTTTGATAATTTCAGGTCCTATCAACTGCCTTTTGTTTGACTCTCTTGGGAAGTATGTACTCACTGGTGGAGAGAAACATGTCCGTGTGTTCCACAATGTAACTGGCTACAGAGAAACTGTTAGAACCCTGAAGAGTAAGATGAATCAGTCGGGTCTCAGTTCAGCACAAAGAGAACGCATGGAGCAGCAGTTGAAAGATGCTGAGACATTCCTTACTGGGATTGAAACCAGTTGAATGTTCCTTATGAATGTTACTTAATTTGAGACTGTTTTCCAGTGAAAAGAGATTTAAGTATACACTCCATAAAGCTTTGTACTGTCAGTTAAACATGAGCACTAAGTAAATTGTTATATTTTTACTGAATAAACCCATTTATAAAACTTGTTTTTTGTTTTAATTATCTTACTGCAAACAAAGTTACTTAGGGAAGACATTACAGACCACCTTTTTTCTCAGCTTTGTTGTGTCTTTACAACGATTTCAAGATCCAGATTGTTGGATAAATCTTTTTAACTTTGAGGGCATTTATTTAATAGTAACAATAACCATTGCAATTTTTGCAGTCCAAAATATTTTAATGTGGCCACAATGCAGGTCTTCAATTTTTTTGGATAAATTGCAACAGGGACCATTACTTTGCAAGCAGTATTTTGTCATGTCTGAATTAAAACAAGTTGTCCCCTGAAAAAAGTTAGCTTTGAAAACCACATGTTGTCTTGCTTTTGCATCATAGATTTTCCAATTATAAAATTGCAGGAAAAAGTAAGTTTCAAATTTTGCTGGTATGGGAGGGTTGTTTGCAGTGGAGAAATGTGGAAAATGCAGAAGGTTGCTGTGAAGTTCATGATATGTGAGCCAGATTTTGAGAGTTTCATTTTGCATTGTAAAGTTAGTAATTTACTATTGAAGTAGGTTGTTGCTTCACGTATGGAAAGCCAATTTGAAGTAGGAGTTGTATTGTATTTCGACTGTTAGGAAACCGAACACTTGAAGTAGTTGCAACCGCACGTATGGTAAAAGGTTTCTGGTAGCTTTTGCCTCAAGTTTAAAAATATTAACTTTGTAATTTGACTGTTTTTTTAAATATTATATATTTATGTTTGCCTCGGCTGCGTCAATATTATTGTTAGAGACATGGATTTCTTTGCAGGGAGTAGTGCGGCTAAGAATGTAGGCTTACTCAGATTATAAATTTTTACTTCACTCCATTTATTAATTCTTTAAAAGTTTAAAATAACACTTCACTGATATAGAGAGAGAGCTGTGAGATTATTTATTAATTACTAGCATTTTTTTAACACATAAACTATTTTTTTCTCACACTGGATACGTATTAAACTTCTCAAGGATGTGTCTCGTGTCCGGTTAGGAACGCTGTCTACTAGCAACTGATGCCTGAATTTGTACAATTTGCTCTATTTGAGTTTCTGATTGGCTAATCCTACTCCAATAGAATACTTTTATTTAACTTAAGCTTTTTTCTGGTTGTTGATTGGCTATTTATAAACTGTCTCAAAAATTACATTATTGTTGTTCCAATAATGCCTAGTAGCATTATTAAACTTTCTTACTCATTATTGCTTCAAGGTTACCTCATTGTTAGCAACTTTTAACCTATTATTCTCACAGCTCCTACATTATTAAATTAGCTAATACATTCACATAACATTATTGAACATGTACATAATAATATAAACACTAATACAATGACTGTTACATGCATTTTATATATTATATTATACACATATTGCTTTAAGGCGGGCTGTTACAATATTTTATATTATATAATTTGACTGAAATCATTTAAGTGGTAAAAATACTTCCTCACTATACATATGCTTAGAGGAATTACAAGGCTTTCCATTGGCAAATAGCTTTCTTTTGTTTGGTGAAAATAGAAATTGTAATATTTCTGTCCTATATCTTTGCTTATAATATTGTATTGGCATATGATGGTTGTGCAGTAAAAGACAGATTTACTTTTCCATGCTCTCATGCCCCTGGCTATCTTCACTGATCACTTGCACATGAATCATTACTGTTAACAAAAATACATTGTATATTGTCTAGATAGAAAACCACATCCATCATTATTGTTACTGTTGCTGTCTTCATAGTATATGATACTGATAGCTAGAAAAGTTTTACTAAAACAAGCATAACTGCTAAATTCCAAAATTAGATTATGGAAAATAGGGATCATTTTGCAGGTCGTCTTGTAATGGAAGTTAACTTGACATAGTCTTCAGGAGAATAAAGCAGAACAATAAAGACAACGGCAGAGTTACCATTCATAGTGATCATTCGTCTAGCAAACTTTGCATGTTATCAAAATTTGTAATGTTTTGAAGCTTCTGGTATTGCTCCTTATCTTTTTCAATACAGTAGACTCTCAATTATCCACCATAATGAAGGGGAACACTACTGCGGAGAAAGCAAAACAGCAGTTAATTAAAAAATTGTCATACCCTATAGCATGTACCTCCTAATGTGAGATCTGTTTACATATTAACATATGAGGGAAGATTGATAAGTTCATGACTTTGATGAGAGATAGGGTTGTAATCACAGGTTTCTTGTTTGCACCCAAGTTTTATATCTATACTGAGTATAATCGTAGAAATTCCTTGTCATTCGTTTCTCAGAACATTGTTGAGAGTGTCTAAAATAAGCAAATGTGTGTTGCGTTGTAGAAAATGGAGAAAAGTGAATTTCGTGTTCTGATAAAGCACTACTTTTTGAATGGTAATATGGTGAAGAAAAAGGAAGAAAAGCTGAACAAGTATTATGGGGACTCTGCTCCATCACATGGCGTGGTTCACAGAATTTGGATGTGGCCGCTCGAGCACAAAAGATGTCGTGCACACAGGACAGCTGGTTGAAGTCACAACAGAAGAAATGGTGATCACGATATTGTGTTGGAAGACTGCTGAGTGAAAATCCGTGAGATAGCCAAGACCATAAACATCTCGAGTGAACAGGTGTATAACATTCTGCACAAATTTTTGGGTATGAGAAAGCTGTCAACAAGATGGGTACTGCAACTGCTCACAGTTGAGAACAAGCGGAATCATGTGAACATTTCACAGGGATATTTGAACATGTTCCAGCGCAACCCAAATGAGTTTTTGTGGCGTTATATCACGGTTGATGAAACTTGGATCCATTACTATCAACCTGAAACCAAACAACAATCAAAGCAGTGGATTTCCTTCGCCGAACCTGCTCCAAAGAAAGCGAAAACCATTCCGTCGGCAGGAAAAATCATGGCAGCTGTCTTTTGGGATTCACAAGCGGTGATAGACATGCACTACCTGGAACAGTGTAAGACA
This sequence comes from Deroplatys truncata, assembly GCA_030765065.1. Lineage (NCBI taxonomy): Eukaryota > Metazoa > Arthropoda > Insecta > Mantodea > Mantidae > Deroplatys > Deroplatys truncata. Next base: position 131,270,958 of record CM060980.1, read on the forward strand.
ATCACAGGTTCATATTATGCCACAATGATGGATCATTTTCACAAAGAATTGTTAAAGAAATGACCCCATTTGGTGTAGAAAAAGGTTCTCTTTTACCAGGAGAGAACCTGCACACAAGTCAGCCATTGCCATCGCAAAATTTGTGGCATTGTGCTACGAACTGCTACCTCACCCACCATATTGTCCAGATTTGGCTCCAAGCAACTTCTTGCTCTTCGCAATTCTGAAAAATTGGCTCACTGGGAAGAAATTCACGTCCAGTAAACACATCATGTGGAAACAACCTCATATTTTGCAGACTTTGAAAAATCATATTTTTTGGAAGGGTTAAAAAAATTGGAGAAACGTTGGTCATGTATTGAATTGAAAGGAGACTATATTGAGAAATAAAATTGATGTTTTGTAAAAAATTGTTATTTTCTTTAAAAATCACTGGCTTATCAATCCGCCCTCATATTTACAATGCAGAAGTTAGTATTTAACTTACGATTTTGTAGAAGACATTTCTTTTGGCATGATCCATTTTGCACATGAAGAGTTTTTAACAATACTGTAGTAAAGGTAAATGTATATCAGAGAGGAGCCCCCAGAACTGGGGCAGAGCCCCGCAAGTAGGCCAATTTGCTCTTTTTGCTTCCAATGTGACCCCTGGGAGGGGAGGATGAAGATGAGGGGAAAGACCCGAGAGGCAACCAGATCCAGTTGCTGCTGGGCAGCACAAGCATGGATAGAGTCCCTAACGTTTCCAGATAGAATGTATCCGATGCTGCACAGTCCCCACCCACAAGCCACCAACCTCCAGGGTCCTCTGGAGCGGAGCCCCACGCTGAGGAGAGACCTAACTGAGCAGTACCGCAGCGACGCGAGGGAAGAAACCTTTACAGAGCACATGTCAGCACCCAGGTGCAACCCGCCGAACACCATCACCTGGTGCTATAACCCTGAAACAGATGACAAAGAAGATGATGGGTCCAGGAAATGAGAGAAAGGAGAGTCGTGGTAGAGGATGAACCACCATTTGCCTGGTGACCCGGGGAAACCACAAAAAATCCATGGACCAGAGTGGTAAGTTGCCAGATATCGATCCTGGGACTTCCCGAATATGGGCCACAGACGTAATCGCCTGAGCCATTCCGTTCAGTAGCAATACTGTAGTTCTTTCTTATCAAAAGTATGGTAAACACACTTCACAAAAACTATACTACCGATGTATTTTGTCTTTTTACACATAAACACACCCGTAAGATATTTCAAATCCTACTGAAAATGCCTTTAATCAACTTCTGTTATAAAGAAGCACATTCTTTATTTCATATCACTCTTCTTAATTTGTGAGCCAACAAGGAATCCTTGTTTGAAGTAAATAGGCAATTGTCTGTTCATTCAAGAGCTTCTGAATGAGAAATATGCTTTTCTGGGATGGATGGATCATCATTGAATTTGTCTAAACTAGTCTTCCTGCTCTGTGCACACATCAAAATTTCTTTGTCAGTCAACACCTGTTCTCACTGTCCATGTTTTTGCAGCCAGGTGCAACTTTTAATGCAGAAGCTGTGGTTGTATTTCTGTTCCTTTACATATTCTGACCAAGGGATTTTTGTTTGAAGGTTGAATGGACAGAGAATGAAGTACCATAAAAGTACCCTAAAAGACATATTGTACAGTCCACCAAATCACTTAGAGAGACATAGACATCACTTTGGAATGCAAACTATACAAGCTGGCAATAGAATTTAAAAAAGAAAGAATCCTAAAATAGCTGTGGATAATTTAGAGTCTACTATAACAGTAAAAGCATTATTAATTTACTTTGAAGCTTTTTTTTTTTTTTTTTTTTTTTTTTTTTTTTTTTTTTTTTTTTTTTTTTTTTTTTTTTTTGGCCATAGAAACATGAGGTATAAAGGAAAGCAGGTATTCTGTTAATTTAGGTATACACTGTTCCACTTCCAATAAATATTAATGCAAATAATCTAAGAAAATTTGAATGTGGATGCTTTTACGCTGAAGCAAAAACCATTTCATCAAGTTCAGAGTAAGGTATTGATTGCATTTTGCTCATTCCATACTTTACACATAACTGGGTTATTTTATCACTTACTGCCCAAGAGCTAAAAACAAAGCATTGTCAGACTATAGCATAAGGAATTGTTAGAATTAAGAGAAGCTACAATCTTATAGTAAGAGAATACAATAGGTACCAAAGTTTTATAGAATGAAATCTTTAAATGAATGAATTATGTATTTTATGCCTCATGCTCACCTGCTTTGTTTTGATATTACATCCAACAGTCAGTATTGATGACATATGTCTTGCTGATGTTTTCTCATGTTCAGGAAGAAGGAAGTGTTGGTTTATATCCATGGTGTTCTTAAACACTTCTGCTCTTGTGCATCGTAAAGGGAAGATTAGAAATGTTGCACATTGAATATGCTGAGGCCCTTCAAACTGTGAGGGGATGTATGAAAACCGTCCTGATCCCAAGGTGGCAGGTTCAAACCCAGTCCAGATTGGTGGTTTTTAAGTGTACTTAAAAGCAACAGCCCATATTGGAAAGATTTACTAGCATGTAAAAGAACTCCTGTGGTATGAAATTCCAGTACACCGGCAATGCTGATATGATCCTGGCAATTGACAGCATTGTTAACAAACAAAATATATTTTTTGGGCATGTGAAAAAGAATATGTAAATGTAAAATCCATAATTTACCAAAAACATTGCCAAATATAAAGTTAATAAATGCATAGCTTTCTATACTGTTATTTAATATTAACATACTTCTTGGCTTAGTGTAGTGGACTGGAGTTAAAATGGTTCTACATGTGTTGATGGTAAATAAAATATTTTATGGATTTAATACAAATTATTATTATTTACAGAATAAACTTAATAAATCCAAGCTGTGATTTTGAACTGTCATAGATATATTCAAAATCATTTGTGGTATTATCTAATATAGATTATATTTTTGTGAGAATGTTATAATTTGAATAAAAGGAAGGGGTTTTACAAGGTTAATGTAATAAAAATATGTTGCTAATGATTGTTTTCATAACCTTCTTCCAGCCTTGCTTCACTATCAAGTTACTGTAGGATATTTTACTCATTTAAATAGATTTAATTTAGTTGGGCTGCATGCATAAGACTTTTTCTGGAATATTCCCGTACCTTGAAAATATGAATAATTAGGTACCTATTGAATAACTAAGGACCATAAATAACTTGAGTAGTCATTTACATAAAAGCACTGTAACTTTTTGAAAATAATTAACTAAGCCACCCAACAATTTTTATTTCCGGAGTTCATCGTAAATGCACTCCTAGAGGTATCGGAAGACAAAAATGAAATATTAAACTTTTGGGAAGAAAAAGGATAAGTATAAAAAGAAAATCTCTATAACTAACAATATGGAATTGGTCTATGAAATGTATAGAAAGATAATCCAACAAACTACTGTTGAATGTAAAATAGTTTTAATTATTAAGCAGCAAGAAATGTGGAAATATAGTACATAAAATAAATAATTGACCAAATATAGAAACAAATCAGCTATAGTCAACCACTTCTGAGAAGAAAATCACAATATAGAACGAAAAGTCAAGCAGCTAAAACCAGTGCATAACCCCTTAAAACAGAGCTTATGGAATTATTAACATTTTTGAGTATCAAATTTTATGTGTATCAACTCAAAAATGAAATGGATGAATATCAAACTTGATATTTTAAGTTCAGTGACTTCTAAAGATGTGACAAAGATTTTCAAGAGAATTGCCCTCTCCCAAACTATTGTTTACAAAATTGTTTTTTTTCCACGGAAATGACTTAACAATTTTTATTAAAATACCATATGTTTAAGATATTTACATGACAAAATAGATATCTTGAGTTTTCTGAGAATAAAATATGAGGTCTCTTCATTTGGAAAGAATTTTGTATATCTGGTAAAGCATAAGAGACAGAGAAAAACTTACTTAATAAAAAAAATGTAGAATTTATTCAAATATATATATATAGTTTTCTTTCTTTCTTTCTTTCTTTCTTTCTTTCTTTCTTTCTTTCTTTCTTTCTTTCTTTCTTTCTTTCTTTCTTTCTTGTGGCATCAGCTATTTCAAGATATCCATTATTGGTTTGAAATTTTCAATACTACATTTTTTACTTTCTCTACCACTTATATAGTAGGTAGAGAAGGTATTGTATTCCACCCAAAAATTTCACCAGAAATACATATTTTGGGGACCCCTGAATAAAAAAAAAAGCATTTTTAGAAAAAAAAAAAAGTCTGTGTCCATGTGTGTGTGGACAGCATAACTCAAAAATGAAACGTCAGAAAAATACCAAACTTAGTATTTAGATTCAGTAGTTTCCAAAGATGTGACGAAGATTTTCAAGAAAATCCCTCCACCACAAATTATGCTTAATGGAACATTTTTCAAAATTTTTGATTTCCTAGAAAATACCTCTAATGATGTTGATTAAAATACCACATATTAAAGATATTTACAAATAAAATGTATACCTTGAATTTTCTGGGAATAGCCTGTAAAGTCCTCTTCATTTGGAAGGAATTTTATATAATTTTCTTTAACTGATAAACATTAAGTGATAGTCAAAAACATACTGTACAAAAAATGTAGATCTGAAACACATTTTGTGGCATAACCCATATCTGAGATATCTGTTACTAAAGATTTGAGTTGTTCATTTCTTGGTCAATTCCAGAATTGAATGATGGGGACGAGTTTGAGTTTTGTTTTTATTTATGGACACTCTTTAACTACTAGGTTCTTAGCGTCCCATTCTATATTGGGCGTGAAAGATCCGAAATTTTGCTTAGAGACCTCTTTATCAGGCTTGAGGTTCTTTTATGTGCCGTAAATCTATGACATGGGACCACCGACTTTACTTCCCTTCCAAAGGAAGCCATGCTAAGGATTTTTACGCCCGAAAAAAAAAAATCCATTGCCCTCCGCCGGGTTTGAACCCGCGATCTTCGGAACTACAGGCTAGCATGGTACTCCCTAGTCCACGGAGGACGATACCATGGAGACGGAAATGAAATCTGGAATGGTGAAGATGGGAACTGAAATAAAGTGTGTAAAGGAAGAAATGGAGAAAATGAAATCTGAATTTGATTTTGACACTGGCTAAAATCTGAGATAAATGCTACTGTGAAGACTTGGAAAATGACATTGCAAAGGAGTTAGAAGAAATAAAATCTGATGGAAGCGAAGATTAATGTGATGAAATAGCGTCTAAATCTGCAGGAAAAACGAGTAGACCAGCTAGTGAAGGAAAGCAAGAGAATTGGAGGGGAGGAAATGCGCCGTGACCTAGAAGCCAAAATCCGAGGGTTCCAGATCATGAAACCTAATACTAAACGGTGACGCCAATGAAATACCACGGAACTTCGTTGTGGTAGGCGTTTATCGGTTAGAGGGCACTGCTACCCATAGTAGATGGAAACGGGGGAGAATATGACACAGCTTTTGGCTGCCCTACAGGGGCAAGCAGTCGAAACTTTGTGTATTTTCCCCACTGCAGGCTCGAACGACGATTTGATTAATCTGTTGAAGGGGCGCTATAGAAACCATCGCCTGGCTGGCAGTTACGGGGCCCGTTGAAGGCAAGAGTACAATAACCGGACGAAACCTTATATAAGAGTTCGCCATGGAGGTAGAATAGTTGGCACATAGGGCTTCGACGGTTTTGCCAGCCGACTTCATTTCCGGAGAGGCAGCCCACGTATTTATCGGCAGTAAGAGACTGGGAGGTGAAACAGCAGTTTCTCCTAGTGGAGCACCGTAACTTCGAGGACGCCATGACGGCTGCCCTCCGTATTGAAGAGCAAAGATGACTGCCGGTAGAGATACCTTGATGACGGAACAAATAACAAGAACCGGCATCAACAATAACAGCTTAACCTAATGGTGAGCTTGCTGGAACTGCGGAAAGCCCAAACACATAAGGGCAAACTGCGAAGGATCAGGCAAATTGCTGAGGACCGACATGAAGAAGACCGCATCGATGCCATCAACGCCTTCCCCTCAATTCACCTGAGAGCGTTGGTCAGGAAGACCCATTCTAGCGTAGACGTCCTCTTCCGAAGACCTATCAAGGAAACTGCAACTATAGCATGAAGGTGAAGACGAAGGAGAGTACTGCAGCCCTACACCCGGTCACGGTGCAACCTGCAGTCGGTTGGGACGAATAGGCCTTGAAAAAGAATTAACTGGAGGATTGAGACATAGAGCCGATCCTGACGGATAACGAATCTGATGAACGACCTGCATGGGGCGATGTCGCTCCCAGAGGCCCGACCTGTAAGAGCTTTTGGGCGCAATGGGACTTCCTGGTGGTCAGGAACTGTGTGTGGAAGAGAGTGTGGGAGTCCACAGATGGGAAAACCAAGGCTAGTGCTCCCGCGTAGCAGTGAAGGAACTCTTCAAGGAAGGAAGGAACTCTCACGCTGATATTACCGGAGGGAACCTAGTTGTAAATAAGACCTTTGGAGAAGCTACGTCGCCGATTTTATTGGTTGCATTTTCGAAGCGACTGGATAGATGGTGCCAGCAAGTGCGCGGCAAGTCGTAGGCCCAGATCACTCAACCTGAGGAGGAAGGTATGTGACGGATGTGCCGTGGGCCGGATTTCGTCACAGAAAATGGACGAGTCCGGCTGCGCTACCCGGTTCATGACTAATCAGAGAGAGAGAGAGAGTGGGGGAGGCGCTCCGAAGAATCTGGAAGGTTAATCGAAAATAGTGGCGTAGCTTCGACACTTACATCTCCTCAGTGGCGTAAAAAGTTTCTGGGTCAGTTCTTGCGGATATAAACAAAAGCATATTCGCTCGCGTTACGAGATTGTTGTTGTGAGGCACAGGAGTGCTGCTACTCTACGAGCGTCAGCCAGCTGTAGAAGAGAGACGAGGAGTCCTTATTCAATGGTTAGTGAGCGACCGGAAGAGAGAAAGGGGTTCCTGTGTGATTGTGCGACAGAGAAGACTGCTTCGCGCGTGGTTTATTGCAACGTTACGCGTAAGAAAAAACTAAAAGGTAACTGGGAAAAACTGGCCAGTCACAAGATGTACATTTTATATATTGTAGATATTAAATCTAGGTAAAGTGATTAAAAATGCTATACATAGCGAATAAAGTGTACAAATTATCATGAGACACACCTACTGCAAAAACCTTGTGAGAATGTAAGGTAAAGATAAGTGTTGTTAGGTAATTGTGTTGACATACTGTAGGGAAATAAGGGAAATATCTGTACCATTTGATGTTCTCTATAACTTTACAAACTGTAACATGCATGTATAACTCAATTTATATATCCTGGGCATGTTCTATGTTCACGGTTCTCTCAATAATCACCAGTGAACTCGCAGAACAAAAACTAATCTAATCTAAATAGTTAATGATATTTAATTGAAGAAATAATCCTAGTCTTTTAACATAATGCAATACTTAATAACATTTTATTGCAGTTAAAATCTTTTTAAACTTTTTGTTATAAAATGAAAATTATAATTATGTTGGTGGGAGTGGGTGAGGAAATGAATTTTAGACATTGTCACTTGTCAGATTTATAGTAAAAACACAAAATGTATAAATTATGACAGCAATAAAAAACACAATACATAATATATCTAATTAAATTAAGTACATTACATTTTAATTGCGAATAACTAATGATTGCTTAACAGAATATGTCAGTATAATATTTAATTATTCCTGCATCATCTAATCAGTAGCTACACAGTAACTTATTAGTTGTAAATTCTATACAAGTGGTATGTTCAAATAGATCTTCCTCGGCGTGTTCTAGAGTCTCCCTTTCCTGCTTTTCTTATAGCAGCACTTGTGTTACCTATAATAAAAGTAAACCATAAAAACTCCTTTGCGTTATCAACCAATGAAAACTAATTTTCACTCTAGTTTTAATACACCCAAAATATACGAAAATTTCATGTCCCATCGCTTGGTTGCACTTAGAGTGACTGCAGTTAAACAACTACTTAAGTATAATATTTATTTAAAATCAAATTAATACATAATCTCTTTTTAATTGTGCTCAGACAGAGACGTAGCTAGGGAGGGGTTTTGGGTATTGAAAATCCCTTGTTAAAAATATTCTGATGTGTTACACTCACCAGAAGTCGGGTCCTACGCTCGTAACCACCTCTTCGCTTCTGATTGATGTTCGTCACGGTGTTAAAGTACTTACCTCCGTGATGACATTTGAGTCGGGAACATGCGAAAATCACCTGGAAAAAGATCTGGTGAATATGGAGATGCGAGAAAACTACCCACTTGAATCTTCTGAGCTCCGCCTGGGTCAAGATTCCACTTGGAAGTTTTCTCGTATCCTCCGTATTCACCGGAGCTTGCCCCAAGTGATTTTTCACATGTTCCTCCAACTCAAAGGTAAGCACTTTTAACACCGATGATGAAGTCCAATCAGTGAACAGCTGGTTGCGAGCACAGGGCCCGACCTGGTACAACACTGGCTTGGAAAAACTTGTGTCACGTCCCCAAAAATGCTTGGAAAAACATGTTGACTATGTAAAACAGTAACAGAAGGATTGTACAATATAAATAAAATTAATTCAACATGATCAATTGTGTGTAATGTTTTTATAAAATAGGGAAACTTACTTATTGGACGACCCTCGTACTATATTTATCTATTTAGATAGATGCAATAGGGTACATTGAAATACCAAGTAATAAAATACTCCACCTCCCGAATGTTTTTATTTGTAACTTTTCCTGTATATATTACGATTTTTTTTATTAATTTTAACTTATACAATAATTTGTTTAAGCTTTTATTGTAAATCGGTATCACAATAGCTACTATAGTACCTTTAATCCAGTCCCATTTGCGAAGCTTTCCAGCGCCATAAAAAAGGTATTAAAAAGTTGAAATTGAGCTCTCAGAATAATTGGAAGATCATTGTTTTGGGGGAATGTGCCATAACCTTTAAGGGGGATGGGACACCAGGGAACACAGTCTATTCTGCGTGAATTTATCATTGTACAGCTGTGTATTCCTTATATATGCTGCATCCATTTTTGCAGCAATATTAACATTACCAAAAATTGCCAAACGTAATGAGTTTTTCATGTGTGATGAGGTAGATTCGTGCTTTTTAGCACGGTCGTGCAGGTGCAGCATGTCCTTGATTCCTTGCTTTACCCATGAATCTCCCCTACCCAAAAAAGCGGACACGTAAAGCAATAGGGAGCGTTGTTAATTCCACATCCACTAAGCCAGTCATGCTTTTTGTAGATTTCAGGGTTGACATTCTTATTAAATGTTCTACTTTTTGTCTTAATAATTTGCATGATATGAAGGTGCAGCGTAGACCTACCCTTTCGTTTTACTTCCGACTTTTCTTCTGCACTGCGCAATGAAAATGGTCTATAGTGGTTTTCATCTCACAAAGGCATAACTAGCTCTTATGGACCATGCTTTTCTTATGAAAGAATAAGTGCACCGTTGTCAGATGTATGTGTTTTCAAATGCAATTAAGCTGAAATAGGAAGGTGTATTTCGGTATGAAATGTATTGAAGAAAACGATGGTACGGTCGAAAAACCTTTAATTTAATTATACATTTTTTTTAAAACAACAAAACTTAAAACGTTCTTGAAAACGGCTTTTTAATATCTTTCTCGCTCCGAACGTTAAAAGATGGCTTTAAACCGAGATAATTATAATGAAAAAATCTGGATTACTCGTTTGTTTTCATAGGCCAAGTTGGTATTTAGTTTATATCAATACATATAAACGTATTTATTTTAAAAAATAAACTTTACAACAAAGGTCTGAACTCTTCGTTTATACAGTGGAAAATGTCGTCGCTGGCTAATTCTCGTTCTATAAGTTCAATTGAGAGCTTCCAGCGACAAAGTTTCAAGGAAATAACGAAATTATTTTACATCTACTCACAGAAGGTTTCCAGAACCGATGCATCCACGAATGTGTAAATGTTTTCAGCGCGCAAGGTACTGCGCGCCAACAAATCTGGTTCTCGTGACCTGGAGATGATAAAGACCAGATGTGGTATGGCAGTTCAAGGGGCGATAATAGGTCGTACTTCATTGGAGGTTTTCAGTTTCTAGGTTTCGGGAATCTGAGGCGTATGTGATTTTTAGAAGTTCCTTGGTAATCGTGTGCATTGTAGTTAAGTGATCAGAGCGCAATGGATCGCAGGAAAAAGGGGCAACATTATTAAAAGTGGTGCGAGGAAAACAATTCGTAGAGTGTTTGATTATTTAAAGGAACAGAACCGCCGACGTGGTGACTCGTTCATTGTTAGTGAACTTTGTAAGGCGATTGGCTTGAGTAGGCGTGCATTTTTAGATTAAGGAAAGAATGTTAAAAATCACTACACCACGGAAGAGAAGACAAACGGGGCATATCTAAAATACCAGCACGGGGATGAAATATAATGATTTTATATGTAGTGCTATAACACGCAAATTTCATGAGTTTATATTTCAAAGTATTCACCCTAAAATTCTGTCGGTATTGTAAAAGGTCAGTGATAATGTAGAATTACCAAATTTTAAATACTCAACTTTTCATCGTTTGGTGAAAGAAATAGGATTTGATTTTGAAAAGAGAGTAAATAAATCGCTTATGATTGAGAGAAATTACATTGCTAATTACGGAAAAGAAAATAATTCAGGAAAGGGGGAAGGAGTATCGTGTACCTTGATGAAAATGGGAGCACAGTGTATCAAAAGTTTGGAAAGAAAAGACTATAAAAACACCTTAAGAAGCGCTTTTGGCCGGATTATCCACTGGTCTTAAATCATCGAGAGCTCGCGGACCACATTTTGTAGTATTGCATGCTAGTGGTACGATAGGATTTATACAGGGTGCAAAACTTGTTTACTTGGCGAAAAAATGCTGATTATCGCGACGGAATGGACAGCAGTAGATTTTAGCAGTGGTTCAGAAACTATTGCCCAGCATAGAACCGAGAGCAGTCACTTTTATTGACAATACCGCGCACCATGGTAGAAAAGTAGATACTCCCCCATTTCAAAAACCAGTAAGGAAGATATATAAAGCATTGGCTGATATTAAAACATCTCCTGTCCAGACGATTGTTTTTAAAGAGAATTGCTGACCATCGTAAATTTTGTACGACATAAATTTTATGTTTCTATTATTACTCAATTGAGTAATAGTTTGTAGGTTCCCCTACACCTTTGTGAACTAAACACTATAGTGATAGTATGGAGTTCGGGACATGTTGGGCGACATAAGGTTACATTTAAGCAAAATGGGACGAAACGTTTAATAGAGAGTGCTTTTGAATCAGTCACCCAAGATCAGTGATTAGATTACTGCAAACAAATTGAAGGGATAGATGACGATATGTGGAAAGCACATCAGCTGCAGATGACATCGAACTTCTAATCATTAGATCAACAAGCAGTTCCTCTAGTAATGCCTGTGAGGGCAGTTAACAGCTAACCAGGACTCCGTTGTGTGTTTATCCCATATCCGATTAAGGTAGCGTAGGTGCATACACGCAATCGCATATATAATACATAATATGCCTCCAGACTCTTTGCAGGGAATAAAACGTAATAAAAATCCCCTCAACACTCGGAATCGAACCCGGTAACTCTGCATATGGAGGTTGACAGAGTAACACTGGGCTACAACTGGAGCATGTTAATTCTTATTTCTTTACTAAAATCTACAACAAATCGTGAAATTATGACCATAACTTAAATAAATTTTGACAGTTAAATTCTCAATGTAGTTACAAATCAAATTCATCTGAAAATAATGTTGACTGTCCACTGTAATAATTTCTTCTCTCACTGTCCTCTGGATTTTTGAACGCCAGCTGAAGCCGACGAGGCTGCAATGCGAACTTGTTGATGACCTAAACAATAAATGTTTGTTTCTCGATGTTTCACCCTCTCACGATGAACGCTCAGAAGACAAGGACCATTCAGACGTTCTTCGCACATTGTTGATCGGAGCCAAGTTTTTGTACGTCATAGAGTGCTGAATGACCGTTCTACGGTACATGTTGTAGCAGGAAGTGTCAGTCCAATGAGAATACAGAATGCACCGCGAGGTGGAACTGTGAGGAACGTGCCAGAGTGTTGTTCTTTAATCCTTCTCAGATGTAACATTCTTTTTATTGAGTAAGGATGGAGAACCATAAGAGAAAAGGCGTTCTTATTGCATGAAGAAAAACGAAATTTTAGGGATGCAATAAGGGAGTCTAAATAGGGAAGGAATATAGAACATCTGAACCAGTGGCGGCTCGTGACCTGTTACAATGGGTGTGCAGTTTGTTACTTGCTCTCTTTCTGATACACACGCACGCGCGCATGCACGCACACACACATACACACACTCAATGCAAAAAAGAAAAGTTGACTCACTAAAAAGCTCTTACAGCTTCCAATCTCTTTCACTGTTTCACATCAGCTTACCGGACATGGCAATGCATGAAGTCCATTCGGCAAACTTCTTAGTTGCAAACTGGTCTATTACTCTCTCATTGAAGTCTGAAATATCCCTTACAAGGCTTTTCTCTATTGACAACATGGCTAGAGAGCCAGGCGTTCTTCTGACATCGTGGACCGAAGGAAGGTTTTTATGCACTTTAAACTTGAAAAACACCTTTCAGTTTCACTAGTTGACATTGGCACTGTCACAAGTGTTTCAGTAATTTAGAAACTTCACTGAACGTTTTCTCTAGATTATTTTCCACAATAAATCCTAAACGATCTACAGCACCCGATGCATTTCTGAATGCACTGCGCATGTACATCAATTGCAACTCCGTTCGTAATCCGGTCGTGTTTATGAATGGATATGCTTCAGTTAAGGTATATGTATGTATTTCTCCGAATACGTTTTGTTGTATTCGTCAAATCTTTCGGAAATGAAGTAATTTGACGCGACAAGGTGATTGTGATATGAAAACCTCTCCTTTGCCTGTAGCAGAATCGCGTCACACACCTCTGTCGCAGCAGCTTTTCTTGACAAGTGGTCAACCTTACGTCGCTTTACAGCCTCTCTGAATAACATGGGTTCTCGGCTATATCATCAATGCTTCGTCTAACATCCTTTATTGCACTTCCAAATGTTCCAATGGCAGATTTTGCAAATACTGCATCAATGGATCGTCTTTGGAACTGATTAGATAGCACATCCACATGTGGCATTATAATGAAGAATATTTCTAGCCAGAATAAGAAATATGGCTGTATCAGTTTAAGGCGCAGTCCTCTAGCCTGAAATATTGTGTTGCTTTATTTACTGCTCCTCTCTATGTTCTCTAAATATTCGGTAATTGATTCCTTATGCTCGAAAACTGTTTGCACTAATCGGGATTTGAAATTCCATCTTATTGATGAAACTCCAGTTATCCTCCTACCTACAATCTCATCCAAAATACGAACTAGTTGCGGAGAATTAGAAAAAGATGCAGGAATTTCATTTAATTCCGGGAAAAATATTCCAACTTCCGTATATTGACTTGCTGCTTGCGCCATAATTAAATTCAATTTGTGTGCATAGCAATGCATGTAGTGAGCGAAAGGGTAATCTTTCTTCACCAATGCCTGTACATCAGCATGCTGCCCACTCATGACATTTGCGCCGTCATAACTCTGAGACACGACTTTGTTTTTTCAGTTTCAGATACCACGATTGAGAGCGCGTTTTTTATACATAGGGAGAGAGCGTTCGCATCTTGTCCATCTGGATTTAAAAATGTCCAGAATCTTTCCGATGCCTTACCATTTGGTAGCAGGTAACGAAACACAACCACGATTTGAAAAAGAGATGAAATATCAGATTTTCGTCGGCAATTACAGCGGTATAGTCTCCTTTAGAAATTTCGCTCTTAATTTCTTCTTGGCATACGTCAATCATACTGCAATAGATCATTCTGTATTTCGTTCGACGTTCCTCGAAAAACGCTGGCCTGCTGGAGATGATCTTTCACCGCGGAATCTAATTCTGCGGTGAAGTTTATCAGTCCACGAAACACTCCAGGGTTCAATGAACTTTGACTTTCGTCGTGTCCCATGAGAGCTAACTCGAGCACTCCGCAGAATTTTATGCAATTAATTATCTGCGACAAGACATATCTGTTCTTAGTAACTTCCTCATTGTGCTTTTCCACATTACGCCTAAAAGCACTGTCTAACTGCTGAGATATATTATATTTTCCCAGAACATTTAGTTCAATTCGCAATTTATGTGGGCAATTGAGCTCTCATGTTTTGCCATTTTTGTTTTATATTACCAATATCACCACAATCATTATTTGTCCAGGTGCCGTTTCTCTCACTCGCAAACAATAAACACGGAAAACAGAAGAGCCGGTTAGTTGCTTCACGAGCACATATCCACGAACAACTTTTGTACACACTTTCGTTAAACTTTCTTGTAAAAGTCTTCCCTTTACAATTAGTCACTTGAACTAAATCGATTGGTGGCAGCGGTCTGCCTTCGTTTTTAATTTGCAGCTTTTCTTCTAAGGATAAACCCGAAAGGTTTATCTCTTTTAGTTTCGCAACGCTATTCATTTTCACACTTACACAGATTCAAATCTACTGCTATGAACCGACTCAGCCACTAGGAACACAAACATAACAAATAAAACTGTAAACACCGTAAGAAATTAACTAACTCAAACTGAAATATTTACCTTAGAATATTATGCAGAATAATTATATGCATTTATAATAGTTTAATTTAAATAGATGTAATGTGTTTGCAGCATTAACATAACTCTCACGTTAATACAGAAAATAGCTAGATTGTACTTAGAAACGTAAAGTTGGCTAAGTGTGGAACAGGTTGATCGCAACTTCTGCTAGACAACAGCGAGGGAAATGGTCGTAGCGAAAATACAGGGGGGCCTCTTCCCGCTTCCCGCGCATTCACTGCTTGTCGAGCTGTCTGCTAGTGACGTCATGTGGAAGGTAGCTGGAATCGCTATTCCCATGTGGAAGCTCAGGGTTTACGATATAATTCAAATCCTGTCATGCTTTCTGACATGATATGGTCACCTCAAGCAAATTTATTTGAAACAAAACTCTCATTCCGTAACATATAAAATAGAAAAACAATACAGAGGAAGAAACAAAACTATGTCATATCTCTATCTTACAGCTTGTCTTGTTAAACAAGTTTTTTTTTGCTTTAAATTTTTCAACATTTAAGTTATAATTGCAATGCATTTCTTACGAAAGATAGCAAGTGTTATTGCCTTTTAAACACGTAATAAACGAATAGAGGGAGAGAGAGACAAGGGGAGAAGAAAAACTATATTATATTAAAATCAAATAGAACCTCCAGGCTATGCATTATTTCTGCAATTTTACTTTCCCTCATATTTACTTATAGTAAGCAGAGGAAGTATTATATTCTACCCAAAATTTCGATACCGAGATTTCACTGGAAACACATGTTTTGAGACTCTTGAATCTAAAAACCACGTTTTTAGAAAAAGGTTGTGCGTGCGTGTGAACAGCATAACTCAAAACGAAAAGTCGGTTAAATACCAAACTTGGAATTTAACTCCAGTATCTTCCAAGGATGCGACATGATTTTTTAAGAAGATTCCGTATCACGAACTACCCTTTACATAGGAAATTATCCAATTACTTTTATGTTCTCAAAAATGACTAATACCATTTTGATTAAAGTGCATATGTTTAAAACATTTGCATGACAAATAAAATGTATATTTTGAATTTCCTGTAATTAACCTGTGAAAACTTCGTTTGAATGGCTTGTATAATTTGGTAAAGGTTAAAAGATTAAAAAATTATTTTAAAAAGAAGTAGATCTCGTTAAAGCGCACACTTTATGCCAAATAAATATTGTTATGGCGTTAACCATGTACAAGATATTCTGTGTTATTTGTCTGAATGTTCAAATACTTAAACCTTTTGAAGTGGTAAGTTGCTATTCGGCTTTTTTCCCTCGTGGTCATGCAAAGAGCATGGAATTTCAAAGCCATCACATAGCGTCACGCTTTGTAATTTGACTATCGGTTTAGCTTACTGGATCCTTCTTATACATACAACTAAAAGTGTAATTAAAGTCCATCTCTCTTAACAAGTAGATAGAAGAATAAACTTCTTTATGAATATTTTGTAGAAGAGTGAGCATAGAAAGACATGTGAATGTAGAAAATCCGAGTTTTATAATTACAATATATATTGTGCATATTTTCACACTTTAAACAGCTATAAATAATTTTAGTTATATATTTTATGCGTTTTCAGAGATGTCCACAGTGATAAAAGTAAACTATAGAAAATCCTTATTTGAGGTTGTAAAATAATGTAATTTTATTGCAGATTACACTTTCTAGTTGAATACCATCACAATGTTATATCATTACAATGATATTCCTCAGCATGGACCGAGTGTATATTTCCCTTAAAATGGCAAAGAAAATGTTTTTCTTATTTCGGATTTTAAAAGAGCACTTGCATAGGTATGCAAAAGGGTCTCAGCCTTTTGTCCACGTTATACCTGAATTTCCACATGATTTGGTATTTAAGGCGGTATATTACCCTAAGGCAAAGCGAAAGTTATTAGATTTCGCCTTCTTTTATCTTTCTGTTGAACTTCTTGAAAGTTTTGGAGACGTTGTGTCCGAGTCCTTGTACATTTGAAACAGCACGAACAGGTGTCTAAAGCGTGCCAAATTACCCTATTAGGTGCATTTGATTGCAAGTGTTCACGCACTATTTCTAAAACAGCATATTCCCTATTTTTGGGGGGAAAACCATTCTTAAATAACGCCTATATAATTATTTCGAGGAATCGCAGAACAACTCTTTAAATAATATTTTTCTGTAATGCATTGTACTGACCAATCATGAGCAACAATTTTGTACCCCACAGGTGCAAACGTTGTTTGATGAGCATTGTTGCTCACTAAATAAGAATGCTCTTTTCGATTACTTAGAAGTGAGTTCTAGTTGTGGATGGATTTGGAAATACAAGTGTGGTGTGCATTCGTGTTCAAAATGAATGTTAAAAAAAAGTTAACTGTGCTGTTGCGTAATGTTCTAATATTAGGAACAAAAACTGCTTGAATTATGTATCATAGATTTCCTAAAATGATAAACTAAGGCGCATGTGGGTGTCTCGCTGTAAACGGAGTGATAAATTCAACACTGATAATGCTCGAGTCTGCTCAGTATACTTTCGGCCTGAGGACAATGAATGAGACTTAAAAAAATGAATTACTTGGCTTACCTCTACGGAAAAGTTTACGTGGTGATGCAGTGCCGTGTCTGTCTCCCGGTGATATGATTCCATGGCTTTCATATTTCAAATGTGTTAAGAGTATGAAAACACTTAGCGGCATAATTTGCTCTAAATTCCCTGATTTAGACAAAATAATTGTTTATATATATATATATATATATATATATATATATATATATATACGTCAGGACCTGCACATTTATTAAGATTTATTTGAATACAAAATTAAAAGCTGCAACCGTGGAAAAAAGAAATACAAGGAAATGTCAGCAGTGGGTGGCATTTATTTCTTCTACAACAGCAGCATGACCAGCCACTTCTAAGTTTAAATCTACTTTTAAGATTAAACAAATAATAATGTGTTACTTTTTATTTTAGTAACAGTTTAGATGGTAGTGCTGATAAAATTGGTTTGTAATTAGTAGAATGAGTTGAGAAAATGCATTTTCAGTTAAAATATCTTTCATAACATATGTCATTGCATTATGTTACACTTCCTTAATTACTGCTTAACCGTTTACACACTGGGTATACCAATCCTTGCCTTAAATTGTACGTATTAAAACGGGCTTAAACCGTTCTCTTTCAATTACTATCCAAAGAGCGTGCGTGCTCAACCTTCCAATGACGTCACAGGCGCGCAGCCAATGAGAGCGAAATCGCCGGAGTGGCCTAGCTTCCCTATACTCAAGTTACCTTGGTAACGAAATTGTATGGGAACGCAGTGCGCTTGCGCCATAGCAATCGCATCTCTTGGGCTTGTCGATTACACTGCGTCAACTCGCCGTACTTTCAAATACAAGCGTTGCCCCGCTCCCCGCGACCTCTTGCCCTAAAGTTTCCTTCGCCAGTCGCAAAATCTCGTTTGTGCGTCTCTACAGCTTGTTGACCAAATGCACTGGCGTTTGGCAAAGAAGGCGCGGGGAGTTTAAATAAGCTCTTCATACAGAAGAAAGTTTGGCATTTGCCCTTCTTGTATACATACCTCTTGAGGGCAATGCATATTCACATATAGGGAAAAATTAGTGGGTGTACATTTGCAGTATGCGATCACCCAAGAACCGCCACTGATCTGAACTGATCCTCCATATCTCTTGGGTGGTTAGACCACTGCATTTGTCCAGGCACTTTTTGCGGCACACTCAGTTCTACATTTAGTTTACTCGAAATGTCTTCCACGGATTTTATCAAGTTGCTGAAGATTTCAACTGCTCTCTTTCTGTAATCCTCAAACAGAGCCACCAGCTGCAATACGTGTTCTTGCACACCGAAATGATCAATTTCATTTCCATCAAAAATGTTAGCCATGGACTCCAATTGGTAAGAGTATTTTGCAATAATGTGTGATAACACCAGAAACACAGAAGTCGAGGCTGAGAAAAACAGCATATGGGTACGCTGGCCGGTTTTATTATTTCCATTGACAATGTCAGGAGAGATTCAATAATGAAGCATTCTGCTCAGAAAAGATGCGAATGGATTTATATTTTGCAGTCCACCTACTTTCACATAACAGAGGTATGTTTGGAACTAATTTTTTTCGAAGTGCACTTTCTCGGAAAAAAAACTGATTACTTCCTTCACTGTTCGATGCAGTTTCATATTTCCGGAACACTGTTTTGGTCATTGACTATTAAATTAAGATTATGCGCACTGAATTGGAAAAATAAAGGCTTTGGATATTAATCTCTAATAAGCTTTTGCCCTCCATTTTTCTTACCAGCCATAACTGAGCAACCCTGGTCAACAAGCTTGTTCATGTAAACACCAGCATCAACCAAAAGCGTTGTAACGGTGTTTGCTATACTGTTAGTACTCAGATCATTAAATGGTGTAAACCTAAGAAACTCTTCCTGAACAATATAAGCTCTATTATTGCTGTCACAAAATGCATTCCTATGGAAAGCTGCCTTTTTTCTGCTATATCTGCGAATTCGTCAGCCAGCACTCAGAATGCTCTACTTTCATTGAGTAAGGAAATCAACGCCTTCTGAACAATCTACACGCAGAAGATAATTAGTTCATTTTGAATTTGAACAGAAGTATATTTAGCGGTTCCACTACAGGTGCTGAGGTGATCTTTTAAGATGGTGTTCCCAGCATCGATTCTAAAACCAGTAGATAATGGAAAACACCCAAAGATGAATTCCTACCGCGAAGAGGTAAGTCACGAGTTCCACAAAAAACAATCTAAGAAATTATAGGATAAAGCTTTTGCCTGTTTTCTTCAATTTCTCTATTGCACCACACTGAGTGATTTATTTTTCATCACATACATTAAGTTGATAGATTTATTTACAGCCTTACGATGCTAAGATGACTTCATATGCTCTCGTGCTGCTTCATGGAAAGCCTTGTATTTAGTAAAAACGCGCGCTATAAATGCACCTTGAATACCACGGACACTTTCGGTTAAAAAATCACCAATGTCGACATAAAGTGAAGTAATTTGTATTAGCTCCACGTATGGACGCCAATTTTAAGTAGAATTGTATTATCTTTACGTTATTTGCACCACGCTTTGGGCGTCAGTTTGAAGTAATGTTGTTCTTTACGTTGTTTACTGCTACGTATGAAAAGCCGATTTGAAGTAGTTTGTACTGAAGGAGTTGTATTATATTTCAACTGTTGGGGAGCCGAACTTGTAGTAGTTGCAACAGCACGTATAGTAAATAGTTTCCGGTAGCCTTCGCCCCAAATGTATTTTTAGGTGGCCTTTGCCCCAAGTTTAAAAAAAATTAACTTTGTAATTTGATTGTTTCTTTAAGTATTAAATAATTATGTTTGCCTCGGCTGCGTCAGTATTGTTGTTAGAGATATGGAAGTCTCGGCAGGGCGTGATGCGACAAGAATGTAGGCTTACACAGATTTTAAGTTTTAATTCACTCATTTTTATTAATCCTTGACACAAATTAAATAACACTTCACTGATATCGAGAACTGTGAGGTTCTTTTATTTAATGCTTGCACTTTTTAACAAGTATACTATTTTTGTCTCACACGAATACGTAATTAAATCTCTCGAGGACGCCCAAGCAACGCATCCAGTTATGAGCACAGTCTGCAGGCAACTGAATAGATTTCAACTGTCTAAACTTGTAAATTTCTGTATTTCAAGTCCCTGATTGGCTAATCCTACTCCAATAGAATACCTGCATTTAACAGCTTGTTGTGGTTGTTGATTGGCTAATTTTATAAACTGTCACTAAAATTACATTAATGCTTCCAAGAATCACAAATAACATTTAAACTCTCAAACTCATTATTGCCTCAAGGTTACCTCATTGTTAGCACCGTTTCACTTATTATTCTCACAGCTCCTACATTATTAAATTACGTAATATATTCACATAACATTATTACACATGGATATAATAATATAAGCATATGCAATGACTGTTACATACATTTTACAAATTTACATACACATATTGCTTCAAGGCGGGCTGTTATTGAATTTACATATATAATTTGACTGAAATCATTTAAGTGCTAAAAATACTGCCTCAAAAGCACCTTTCTGTTTAGCGGAGTATACCAGCCAATATGAGTATTCAGCAAGCCATTGTAATCGGAATTGCCGATTTTCTACTGCTACACCCGATTTGAAGTTAAGTGTTGTGTAAGTTGCCCAAGGGCGTTGAAATTGAAAGTTCATTCCTTATTGTTTGACTGTAGTTTAAATAACACGCTACATCCAGAATATTAACACCGCTATCTGTAGTATTATTATCCTCGTTCACTGAATTTGATGAACATGCTGCTCCTTTCTTCTGGTAACGGGTTAACACAATCAGGGTTATCCTTACGTGCGATGGCTGTAGCACTAAAAACCTGCGAAGCAACGTCTTCGTTCAACTTGTTTCTCTTAAAACATGTTATAGTATCCATGATGATGGTCATGAAAAGTATAAATAAAACGCAGTAATTATCATCAATACCGGGATACAATTCCTGTTTACCCGCAAACGAATAAGCGTGTTTTAAAACTGAACAGAACATACCACATGAGAGCAAAGTAACTCAGACGTTAGCGAATATAAACTGCTAAGTCATGACCCTGTAAGTGTTGTTGCATTGTCATGTTCTTTACGAATCAGGAGAAACCATTAGATTGACTTGTTCCTACGACTGCACAAGAAATTGCGGGTCTTATGCATTGCTTTTGTTTCAAACTGTTTACAGTAAACAACATGAAACTGGCACGCAGAATGCTATGTCAGACTTGGTTAAACGAAGCTCATGAAAGGGGATATCTTGAGCCGCTATATGCAAAATACGAAGCCACTTTTCAATAAATTACGGACCTAAGAAAATAAATAGCTACTGTTACAAATTAAATTAAATTGAATTTTATTTATGGACGCTCTTTAACTACTGTGGTCCTTTGCGTCTCAATGTATATTGGGCGTGAAAGACCACAATTTTGTTCAGAGGCCTCTTTATCAGGCTTGAGGTTCTTTTACGAGCCATAAATATACAACACGGGATTACCGGTTTTACTTCCCTTTCGAAGGAAGCCATTCTAAGGATTTTTATTCCCGAAAAAAAACCCATCGCCCTCCGCCTGGTTTGAACCCGCGATCCCGGGAACTAGAAGCTATCGTAGTAACCAATAAAATAGTATAAATATGGCAATGCTGAAGACGACAGTATGAACATAATAATAATAATAATAATAATAATAATAATAATAATAATAATAATAAACAAAGTTATTCGTAATTCTAAAGAGGGACATTTTCTCCCCCCATTTGTCGACGCCCAGACAGCCCATGAGAGGTGACAAGTGCAAGTGACAATAATTAAGAGATACGGTGCAGTTATATATAAATATATGGAATGGACCTTAGCAAAGATTGTAACTATTCATCCTCGTTGTTATTCACTAATTTTCTAATATAAATCCTAAAAGTACACAACAATGCGTTACTGAACAAACAAGCTTAGGGAGCTTCATTTGTTTACACATGTAAAATAAAGCAACAAATATGTACTTAGCAGGCTTGACTTGACACTACTGAAGCTAACAGAAAACGAATATCATTGTCGCCTTTCTTGATAAAACTGTAGTGCAGGAGGAGTGGCGAGACTGATAAATCTACATTTAAGCAAAGCATACCACGCCTATCCCTTCTTCACCCCGCAAACCTCACATAGTGCAATTGTCTTGCCTCAGGTTCTGGTTAACGCTCAGCTGTAAATTTTTCGAATCCTGCATATAACATTCTATTCTTACAGCGGGTGAAGTCTGCAGAAGATAATCCAGTGTATTTGAGATTTGTATTTTGAATAATAATATGGTGAAAATAAGCAAACATTAATACACAAAGAGGTATCAAATGCACATGTAAAATAAACCTACAACCTTATGACAAACCGCTCCTGGATAGATGTGGTGCTGCTTCAAAAATTATCAGCATAAATTATATAATATTTTCTTGTGTGGGGAGATATTCTCATGAACTAGATACAGCAAAGGACCTACACAGATCGTTATGCACACCATAGGTAAAGGTAATAGATCCAGATCTTGACTGGTGCAATTTCTAATGCACATGCAGTAATCTCAACACACTTTGTATGGTTTGATTAGAACATGTTCCATATCTTGTATAAGATAAATTTGGATGCAATAAAAATGGGAACGTAACTCTACCCCAAGTTGCCTGGTGATAAATGTGTTGCTTGCAAGGTAGGTCTTGTCTCGTGTTACAAATATTAAAGTTTATTCTCATTTTAATTATTTTCTCAGCTTTTGTATTCTGCTCACAATGTTATATGTCATCGGAGGCTAAGAATGTAGCAGTCGTGCGACGACATGGATGTTCATGTTCTTGAAGCTAGAAAGGTGAATTGTATTTCCGGAAACGTCAATAGTGTTTAAAACTTCATTGAGGAGTTAGATTAGTCTTTCGTTGTTCGTTTGCAGATGGTTTTTGTAGGGCATTGTATTAAGATTGCTAGTTCATTTTCTCTATTTTTCTTTTTATAATTCGTTTTGCCGGTGAAGTACTGGAACTAGCGAATTTTTGTTGCTGGTGATAAAATGGCGACGCTGTTATTTGCATGCAGTAAAATAATCAGAGAGTATAGAGCACAGATCAACTCTATACGTCAAAAGAATGACTTGCTCCGAATATTATCTGCAGACCTTGTGTATCTAGCAACTAGAATTCAAGCATGTTTGCAAACATGTTCTTTTTTGTTGTGTTTATGTGTGTTCATAGAATCAAAACATGTTTAAGCGTGTTATAAGGGCGCAAGACTTGGCACAAAAACCATTTTAGTGATGTAGCTGCAACGTACGAACATTACAACAGCCCAGGCGTGCGCAAAAATTAGAATGTTGTGAAAGAGAATGTCAAGATGTGGGCCGCTTTTTTAGTGAGAATAATTCGAAAACGAATTGTTTTAGGGGTTATATTTGCCCTTTCTTTAACGTACTGCATTATTAGTTTTATGCGTGATGTAAGTACTCAATTTTTGTTGCCATTTTACGAGTAAACTAAACACACATTCAAATGTGTCAACCAAAACAGTTTACTCCGCTAATACCATTTGTTTATAGGTGGATGATGTTACTAGCAATGAAATTGAAACAGCTCCAGTACGGCGGTTAGATCAGCAGTTTCTCTGGCACTCAATGAAAGATGACTCAAATGCTACAAATGTCAAAGTAACAACCTGCAGAAACTCTGTTCAAGGAAAAGTTCTCATTGTTGATGATCGAGGTGATTATAACATTACCTACTTATCAGGTTTATTAGTCTTATGTCAAAAAGGTTGCAAAATATTTATCTAAATTAAAATTAAAAAAGGGAAAGAGTAAACAATCCCTTTTGGAAAATATTCAGTATGTGGGTAGAGACCATTTTGGCACATGCGCTCACAAGGTCTTTTTTATTACTTTTATAGCATGATTATATATTATGAAGACTCATGCACTTTGTGGTTAACATATTTATTAACATTTCTGAAATATATTGTCACTTTTGTTCCATTTTCACTAGTAACACAAATCAGGCATCACACGCATCTCAACCAAGTTATTATGGGAGCATTGCTGCTGTCACGCTTTTGCTGCCAACATTGCAACATCGAGGGCTGTAAGCTGTAAAGCACAGCCAAGGGATTTTTTTAGAAAGAGAGGAGTGGAGCAGTTGCGACTGAAGGGTGTAGCCATAGGATCTGTGTGACTAAACTTGAATGATCCACTTTAGTTATATATTCATTGGTTAGCGACATTCTATTAGTCACTTTTTTTAACATTAACAATAACTAGACAAAAGCACCCTTGTTCAGTCTCTTTGGTATTATAATCCCAAAACACACTGTTTGAGGTGTTACCGGCTTTCCTGCATGGCATGCAGGCACATCTGGTAACATTGGAGCAATTCCACAAGCAGCTAATCCTGAGCTCCTATATAGTCCATCTAAGAAATGCTTGGACTTCCTAAATTTTTCATTAACAACCCCCAAAATTAATACTTTTGATAATTAAAATAACACCAGCCGTGCGCTAGGACCATTACACCATGACGTAATGAGGAGCAAATCTGCTACCTACTTTCACACTCCTACCTAAATTATACCAGCCACGCTACAAACCCCACATCCCATCTGATTGTAATTAAACCCTATTCAGGGCAGGTATATGTATAATACACGTTCGGACTGCCCTCAGCATGCAAACTTCTGAACTAGGTGGTTGGCTGGGCCCAATGATTTCCATCAAGCAACAACTCCTGCATTATTTAACAACTCAACATACTACCAATCAACTCTCCATATAAAAAAAGAAAACCATCCTGTAAGTATATGAAATTGGATAAGATTCAATATATGAGTCCAGGCTGGAGATGCTATAATCAATACATTGAGGGTCCTAAGCTACAAAGCGCAGCCAATGGATTTTTTTTTATGGAGTGAGCAGTTCTGGCCTCCTTTAGGAACTAAATTTTTAGGAGTTTCAATCCAGCGCTCTTAGTTTGCATTTTTGTTTCCGGTTCATGAACAGGGTAGTTCATATAAAACTGCTAGACTTTAAAATCTTCACAATTCTATTTTATAGAAACTATTATGAAGGTGCAGAGAATTTCTTTCTAAATGTTTAATATCTGAGAGAATTGTTTACTTTCACAACTTCCTCTGCAACTGCTGCTCCATTTAGCTGCACCATTTTATTTAAATAACCTTAAGTCAGTTCGGTATTGTACATCTGCACAACAAATTCTTGAAAAACCCATTTGTGCTTGATTATATTGAATCTTCATGAAAGAATGGACCCATTACTTGTCTTACCAAAACTGCAGACAAACGCTAACCTTCTGTGAATGCAGGGAAATTGTGGATTAACTAAGTACAAATTCTTATTTTTTGGTAATTCACATGTCTAGCGAGGTGAAATAAGGTCTTGCTTGTATACCAGGTGGCTGCATAATTAAATCCAGGAATCGTGTGCAGTAATAAACTGATTTCTCACAATTTAGTTCTCACAGCTACTAAACTAGACCAGTTTCGTATGGTTACAGTGTTGCTATCTTTGCTGTTCTTTGATGTAGGAGTAACTATATTGTGAGACAAATAATATAACAATTTCTTACCAGACTGCTGTACACAGGCTTTAAAATCAATTACTACGTTGGTCAGAAAAGATGTGCAATGCTAGTCAGTCTTATTCATCAAGGAACTTTGTTTCCAATTATTTTAACTAGGTACACCAATAACTATATGTCTCACTTCAGAGAAATTTGCACTCTGATTTTCTTCAAAATGTCCTTTGTATGGCAACAATGGAGTTTTATTGTTGTCCTCCATGGTAGTGGTTATCTCTAGTTCTCAAGGTCACGGGTTCAAACCCAGTGGGGGGCAATGGATTTTTTTCAAGCGTAAAAATCCTTAGCATGGCTTCCTTCAGAAGTAAAGTAAAGGTGGTGATCCCGTATCATAGATTTATGGCATGTAAAAGAACCTCAAGCTTGATAAAGAGGCCTCTGAGCAAAATTACCGGTCTTTCACACCCAATATAAAATGGGACGCTAAGGAGCACAACAGTTAAAGAGCATCCATAAATAAAACTGAATTTAATTTGCTTTATGGAGTTTGATCAGCAATTCTTCACAAGAAACAAACACTCTGAGGTAATGTGTACAAGTATTTTGTATTACAGTAATAAATGAACAGTGGTAAAAGAAACAAAAGATTATAGCAAAAGATTGATGTCTTATCAAACTCATATTTCCCATATCAGTCATAAAAAATCCAAATTCAAAAAGTTTTAAAACATAGATGTACAATTTTAAAAACAGCTCTTTTTTTTTTTTATGAATCATTGACAGTAAATTTTAATGTTATATAAAGGCTATTAGGAAATTAAAAATGTGCCCCTCTGTAAATAATAGCATGCTGATTTATAAACCATGAGTCCCAGGTTCAACTCCCACCTGAACAGTTAGAAGTGGAACATTTTAAGTAATGCTTACATAAAACTATGCAGTACTTGTTTTTGAATACTGGTTATGATGTCACAGGTTATGTGTGCTCACGTACAGACATCCTCCCCAGTGGCTGCTGCAATACGGAATCAGAGACCACAAGGCGCTATTCCTGTGAAACTTGCAAAGAAAATGCATGTTGTAGCATTTATGAATACTGCATTTCTTGTTGCTTACATCCAGATAAAGTAAGTGTCATTAGTTCATTGCATTTTTGAATAGAGCTACTGTTAGTATGCTTTTCTAAGGAAAGAAAAATATCTTGAACTTTTGTAATAAAAATGCTTTTTATGCACAAGTTGTGCTTACAACTCAGTTTCCAAGCAATGTGAACATTTAGATAGAACCATAGTTTCCCTATTTCTTTCTTCATTGTGTTTTTGCAAGTACCTCTGAGCTATGGTTTCATGTGACTCTCATACCGAGGCTCTGTGATTCAATTCCCTGCTTTGAAGTGGCAATATTAAGTTAGTCTTATCCAAGCATTCTCCTCTTTACTAGCTCATGTAAATTATCCCCAAGGCCCAACATGAATTGGAGTCTATGTCAAAAGCTGTAGGTTCTCTCGTTCCATCACCATCTTCATTATCATCCTACCATTGGAGGTAACAGATACTGCTGAGTGTCTCCAGCTAATGAATGGGTCCAACTGTCACTTGTAGAATGGGGTTTCCCCGAAGCTCATTGACAGCACATTGAAACAACAAAAGTTTTTTGCAAGTAAATTTCTTGTTCTTCTCAGACAAATTATAAGCTTGGATAGAACAGTTGATTGGGTACCAGCTTTCCGTACCTAGAATTATGGTTTCATCCTGGCCTAAGATGGTATTTAAGTGCTCTTAAATGTATCATGTCAGAAGACTTGTAAAACAACTCCTGCAGGAAAAAGGTGCAGCACACTAGTGACGCTAATACGTATGATTTGGGCAGATACTATCATCATTAACTAAACTGTTATGAACCAGAAAGTTTTGTAATCCATAGTTAGTGTTGAGCCTGCAAACTTCTAACCTTGTAGTTAGTTTCCATACAAATGAGGGATAAGACAAATAACTAAATATGTCTCCTAATAAAGGTATAGTAATAGAACATCATATTTTCTCTATGATCATGCCTTATCATTCCAATCTATTTGATTTCATAACAATCACAAGCTAACGAAACTCAAATAGTATTTTCATTCCTGCCTTTCTGAAGTATCACAATATCACAAAATTATTGAAGCAGTTCATACAGAACTGAATGGGAGTTTACAGACATCACAGATAACAAAAACAATACATCTGGGCATATTTAATTTACCAATATACTCATCAGCTTCATAAGAAATATGATTTGCAAACACCTTTTCTGTACATGCAGGCAGTTATTTAGAGACAACTGAAAGCAAATTTAATACAGCAAACAGAGAAACTTTATGGCTAGATATTCTTAAAAAATAACCACATGGCTTTAAGGTTTTACAAATTGTGTTACTCAGTTAAATTTTGTAACTCCCTCCAGTTTCAAATGCAGTGATTTCTAGGCTTTCTACGGTTTTTCTTCTTCATGTAGCATTGGTATCCCAACTTTGCATAATCTTAAGGATAACACTGTTTCACTTCTGTAGTATTCTAATGGGTGATTAAGCACTTTTAGATGCTCACTCTTCAACCCTTTCTCCCTCTTAAATGGGTATTCAGGTTTTATACACCTTTTTTTCCCTAACTGGTCGATGACCTTTGGGGAAACCTTGTTCCATTAAGTGATGTATTAGCTGGAGGCACTCATTGGGCAGTGCCTGCTATCTCTGATGGTTGGTTGTGGATAGCAATGGAATGAGAGTTCCTGTATCTTTTATCATTGACTCTGAACCTTGTGATACATATTGATTGCAGTGGGAAACATGTTTTGCAGAAATTTCAGCTTGTAATGTATTTAATAATAATAATAATAATAATAATAATAATAATAATAATAATAATAATAATAATAATAATAATAATGAAATTAGTAATATTACTATATTATTAATTTATTATAAAAGCCTTAAATCCTGATTTTTTTGTGCTATAAAACCTTTTCCCTACTTATAAGCAAGAAAGAGAATATAAAAGTGTTCTGGTAAAAGACGGAAAAAAGAGTTTTTTACATAAATTGAATTGCAGGCAGTTTTATTCCCTCTGCTTATGTATGGTCCTACTGAAGTGTTCAAAGATTTCTTTACAGCATACTTTTATTACTTTGTAGAAGAATCTGCTTCAGAGCGTGCTAGGGAAGGCATCAGAGACCTTCCATGTATTGTTTGCATCAGTGACTGACCACTTTGAGCTGTGTCTGGCCAAGTGTCGCACAAGCTCACAGAGTGTGCAGCATGAGAATTCTTATCGAGATCCTCGTGCCAAACATTGCTATGGAGATACTCCACCTGCAGCTGGAGAGGCCCCTGCTCCTTCTTGAAACAGCATTATAACTTATATTTGTATAGATATATAATGTTATGTAGACATTTTGTTATTAAAATGTTGTACTAACATAATAGCATCTTGGGTGCAATGTGGTGAACAATATGGTAGTGCAATACTTTCTCTAGGGCATCAAAGGTAAACTTTATTTTGATGTTTCTTGTATTAGAAAGCATTAATGCATTTGTTTTCTTTATGAAGTATGCATCTTTATATAAAGACTAAAAATGGAAGTATATTACAAATCAGACAATTATAGGCATATCCAAATTACATTTTATCATTTAGCTGCACATAAATTAAGAACATCAGTCCTTAAACCTTTACAAATGCAGCTGATATCTTCAGAAAATAATTGCATTAATACAGGAGATATTTGCATTTCCTTTGAATATGGTCACAGAACTTAATGATATTAAAAGGATATTTTGGAAAATAATTGGATGGAGATTTGTTTTCCGTATGAGCAATGAATAATATTAATGAATTTTGTAGAAATGCCTTATGTGACAATGGAAGAAAGCATTATCAACCATTGGTCACTGATTGTTTCATGTTGATTTATTGAGTTTTCAAAGTTTCCATTCTCAGCATATTGGTTTGCTCTTGGGTTCATGGTGATAGTACGAATAGTTATATGTTTTACTTGCAGTACTTAATAGCAAATAATGATGCAGGCATTATTTAGACCTTTGGCATCAGATGGGAAAACTCTGGGAAGGTTTGAGAGAAATTTGAAGGTATTCAGCATAAATATTGAGAAAAGAAGATAGGAAATGATGCAGAATCATAAAAAAGTTCCTTAAATGTGGGGACTAAGAACATAAGCAAATCATCTTGATCATATGCAGAATCATAAACAAGTTCCTTAAACATGAGGACTAAGAACATAAGCAAATCATCATGGCCATATGACATAAAACTATTGGAAATTGTCCTCTTGGGCATTTCTGTTTCCTTTAAAGAGAGTAAAATAAATCATCATACAGTAGAATCCCACTTAACTTAATTAAAGGGGGCAGAGCCATTTTGGATAATCGATGGTAATGATTTTAAGTGGCGAAAGGAAGTATTCCAAATGCACGTAATAATGTTTAATCAAAAAGCATGCAGTATTAAAATATGCATACAGTACAGCATTTATAAAGGCCATTTCATAAAATCAGTAACTTTTTTCTGAACTTTCCTTTTGCAGCAGTTTGAAACACATATCATGCCATGTTTGGTAAGCATTATAGATACTGGTATTGATTTATTGCTTTGTTCCACAAAATGCGAAAACAGCTAAAAACAAAAAATGTTGTAGTATTGATAGTGCTGTATTCAATATTTCCCATTAAGAATTGAATACAAATTTGTAGTCTTTCTTACCCTTAATGCTGTTTGTTATCACCTCTGATGACTTTGAATTTCTGTTAAATGCTTATTACAATATGCTTTCTTTTCACTGACAATTTAAACATAAACAAACCACACGACCAACATCAACAGTAAAATAAGTGTGCCTCTGCATTGAATGTGTGCGCAAGCAGTTAACACTTGTTATAATGGTACAATGGTGGGATAGAGTTTGAGGATTACCTGGATACTGTATGAAGTACCAGAATTGGTATTTAGTATTGGGAAAAAAGAATTTAAGCACATTGTATTTGTTTGTTTATTCCCCCTCCCCCAGCGGTTATGGTTAAGCAGGGTTTTACTGTACTTGTGAGATAGGAAACAGATATGGCCCAGGTACTTCTGAATGCATATAATAAAAGTATTTTGTTAAGTTCTACTGTAGCAGAATAATTTTATCTTCTTCTTGACTATTGGGAGCAGTATAAGAATTCAATGGTTTCTGATGAAGAAACTGGAAAGAAGTGAAGAGGAAAAAAGAAAGGGGTAAATGTGGGATAGGTTAAAAAATGTTCTTTGCTTTTTCACTGCTTCCAGTGTTGTTTTCTCCTATTTTCTCTTTAGCATTAGCACAAATTATTTTCTACCTTCTTGTATGAATAGTATGGATTGTACACATAATATCAGAGCTTATAATTCCAAATACATGCTTTCATAATAGTATTCAATCCTATGGCAAACATTAAACCAATGCATCAGAAGCCAGCACCACTGGAGCGTTTGATCAATTGAGAGAAAATATTTTTATGTTATGCAGTACTCAGTTGAATACATGCAAAAGTGTATTCCACTTTGATAGTTATTAAAAACATTAAAAACTGAGTAAAGTAGGAAAAGGTAGCATACAGGAAATACATGCAGTGTTGATTTTATTTCTCTGATAATGAAGGTACAAGCAGATTTTAATTTATATTCTTACCCTTACTGATACAAAAAAACTGTACACAATCCAGTGGTGCTGAAGCAGGCCAAAAGATCAGTGGAACTAGCTGAAGGTATGTAAGCACAAGAGAGGTGCAAGTCTTGGGAACATGCACGAGTGCTAAAAATATTTGTAATGAAAAATTCATTCTCAAATTAACAGAAAATAATATTCCATTGTAATGTTATGTTCTTTTGAAAGCAAGAAAAAAATATTTTAAAAGTCCCATTTCACAAGAAACCCTTATGATACAAGCGGCAGAGCTGCAATATCATTGTCTAGTAAGAACTCGCATCACGCCATATGCTTCTATTGATCAAAATTATGGATGTAGGGTTTAAAAAGGAACAATTGGATAATCTGTCATGCATGGATGCATTATTGATAGCATAGTTTTTCGCAAATAACAATTGTTTTGTGGCTCCCGAAATTCTTGGATCAAAAGCATATTGTTAAGAACAGGCATACCCATCTATGTCTTGCAATTAAGCATCTAATTATTTAAGTTTGCTAAGTTGTAACAAATCTAATGCTTATACTGAAAAACTAAGATGTGTAATTGATTAGTTTTCAAAAGATAACAATGAAACATAGTAATCATATTTCTCATTTGTGACCTAGTATTAGGACTAGGAGTGGAGGTGGGACTTAGCACCTTGACTTATGAAGATTTTTTGTGCTTAAGGTCCTGACAGGGCGCTCCCAGGAGGGAGGTATGAGATGAGAGGAGACAGGGTGGCTGGACCAGGAGGCATGGCATGACAGGGCAGAGGGCAGGGTCCCTACCTTTTTAAAGATTAAAACTTCCTGGATGGCAGCTGGTGCAACTGGCTCCCCTCTCCCCTGCAGGCCTGTACATTCCAGGGGGGCTCAGGATTGAAGGACTCCCGATTCCGGGGAACGAGGTGTCACATAGAGCATCCTTTTCCCCTACCATGCAACAGAGTCGCGCTGGCACTTGCAGTCCTGAAACAGTCAAACAGATGAAGGGTGAAGTGAAATGAGAATGGAGCTGAAATGGAGGGACAGGAAATTTGGCGGATGTAATGAACCTTCGCCGCATTTGCCTAGTGACCTGGGTAAATCCCCGAAAACATCCACGGGTCAGGAAGGTTGACCACAGCAATCAAACCCATGACCTCCTGAATGCAGGCCACAGATATTGCCGCCTGAGCCGTCCCGCTCAGTGACCTAGTATTAAGTCAAACATCTGACTTAAAACTGTCTTTCATTGGACTAGCAGTTTTTTTTTTTTTTGTCTATTAAATTGTATTACATGGACATAGAATGCCAGAGGGGTAATGGGAGAAGAGTCAAAATAGCTGCAACTTGTTGATGCTATGAAACATAAATGTAATGCTTAAAAAGCTGCAAGGCACCTCTAATTATGGCATCAGGATACGGTTAAGAAAAGAGCAAATAAATCAGTAAGGTTTTATTTTGTTACATGAAGATGGTGATAATAAGGATAGTGATAATAAGAAGCTTAATTGTTTAGCTTAGAATGATCAGAGTTTTACCCAATGCTTAATTTGGCACGAGAAAAGATAGGCTATGTTTGGGTAATATTGCATTCATTATTAAATTTTATCAAATATGTATCAGAGTAATCTGAAACGATAAATGCAATTCTTAAAGAGGTTAAAAGTGGCAAATGTATGGTTTCAACGACTTGACTTTAGTAAAAAGATTAAGTATAAAAACAGAAAAATTGTTACAATATATTTAACTTACATTCAAAATGATCCTTGCAACAATACATGCAGATTTCTCCAAGGTATTGTTTACATTTCTTCAACATTCCAAAATCCTTTTCTTCCTTATATCAGTTTTTTTTAGCATAAATAGTTTGTTGGAGGTTGTGATGTATTGGTGCACAGAGGAAGTATACACGATTTGTAGCCTTTCTGCTTCAAACTCTGGTCGGAATTCGTGCTGATCCCAGAATGAAAACATTCTGCTGCATATGCTACACAAATACTACACTTAACTACACCATAAACTAAAATAAACAGGAAATAGACAGAGTGCATCTTTGTTTTATATAGCACAATGGGTTTTAATTCTTTCTGCTTGGAACTCAAACTTGCATGATGACATCAGACCAGTGAGGATGTATTATTTGCTCACATGTCTTCTTTGCAGATTAAATTGTAATTTAATGATATTTAGAATTATTATTTTTTTATTCTTTGTGAGATTTTGAATCACAATAGCGCATATGAGTCATTCCACATCAAACCAAACACATATAAAACATCACTTTCTCTGAATTTTCCGACTTTTATTTTATGTGTTCCACAACTTAACATTTATTTAATATTTTCTTATATGCGCACAACGTTACATAAATGCAATTTATTCTTGGAGAATAGAATAGTTAGGGATAAGAACAACACATCATTTTGTGGATTAAAATATTGTGGTTTTCTTTATTCAAAATAGTATTTATTCAGAATAAAAAGACAATCACTTTTTTAATTATGAATATTTTAAACCGCAATATCTAATTTAACCCCCTGATATTAAAATCTGGAAGAAACACAGAAGGAATTTGTGATATATTTTCCCTTACATCTGTTAATATCAGAATGGGATCTTCACTAGAAATATGCTTTTAAACACTTTCTTTATGTTAGTGCATAGCATTTCAGAACATAAAACAGTAGAGCTTCATGCCACAGCGGCATGCCAGACGATGCATTATCCAGTATAAACAGTATGGGCTATTGCATTTTCGGAATAATTTAGCAACTGGAAACTCATTCTATGAAGCCTCTCTCTGCTGTTTCATTTTAAATGTTACTTTGTGTTCAGCTTTTTGCATTAGAAGTACATACTTAGTTCTGTGGTTTGTGAAAGTGCATAATGAGTGAACTGAAGAAGCATTATGGTTATTGTTTCAATGCATTTAATGTTTCCAAGCATAACACAAACCATAAATCATTAAGATTAGTTACCTCCAATATCTTATAAACTTAGAAATGGCGAACATACCTTTATCGCCTGACCTAAAAATATGTGATGCGTGTCAAAAAAAATTCCCAAAGTACCATCCACTGGTAACAGTGATTGTGTGCCACAAAGTACCAGTGCTGTGAATAACCCAGAAGTGGTTTTGAATACTGAAGGTGACATTGAGAGTTCATCTTCATGTGGTTTTTCTAATTTAGATGTAAGTGTTTCTAAGCAGAACAAAAGCTTAGCGATTTTGGGCAAATTGCCCATTAAGAAAAGGAAACTAAACCAAGTACAATATCCATAGCAAAAATTTAAAACTATAGAAATGTCCCTTAAAGAGAAAATATTTCATACAGAGCAAAAGCAGAGTTCAACCTCCAATAAAAATCAAATGACAGTTCCACTATCATGCAGAAACTGTTGTCGCAGTAATCTGTCGTGTTATCTTATTTGCTGAGCGCCTGTTATTGTTTTACTATTTTGAATTTTGGGTTCTTTGTCCTCCGGCTAGCTATTATTACTCAGTTGAGCAAATATCTCTTGAACAGGGTGTGTAAACGGAAAGGAGTTGTTACTAAAAGATAACACTGATAAAAGAATTAGTTTTTACACTTTCATTGCCGTCACTTATTTCCTAACAACGCTTATAGTTAACAAACATCTCAAATCATTGTCATACAATAATGTTAATTTACACTACAATAACTCTGGCATTCACAGTGTTGTGATATAAAATACTGCCTCGCTGTCAGACTCCTACCATGCAACTGATGATAAGCATTTAAAATTACAAATACTAACCATTTTTGAAGACTGGCTCTATAAAAAAATTCAGCAACACTTTGATGCATCAGTTCACATGATCAGGAAGGCAAAAGAACTTACTTCAGAAAAGAGAATATTGTCAACATCTGATTGTAAAGCTAGAAAAAAACTGTAACCATCAGCAGTGCAAAAGTTGCTTGAATTTTACACTTCCGATGAAGTAAGTAGAGTGATGCCAGGAAAGAAGAATTTTGTTAGTTTGAGAGAGAATGGCAAAAAGGTACAAAAACAAAAGAGAGTGATGTTATGCACTATGAGAGAAACCTATGAGCATTTTAAGGAGGAATACCAACTGTGAAAATTGGATTTTCTAAATTTGCTGAGTTAAGACATAAACAGTGTATTTTACCTGGATCTCATGGAACTCATACTGTGTGCATCTGTGCCTACCATGAAAATGTTAAGTTGATGATTGACAGTGCAAATATTCCAAAACTTACTGAAGAAAGCAGAATAGTCATAAATAATTATAAATATGCCATAACTCAAATAATTTGCAATCCTTTGTCTCAGCATTGCTATCTTTTGGAATGCCCTGTTTGTCCTGGAACTATAACTTCACTACATACTTACAAGAATGATTTGATGCAGAAGACATGCAATATGTTAGGTATAAGCAGTGCGTTACTGTGGACAGAGCAAATTTAGAAACTTTGGAGTCTCCAGTACAAGAATTTGGTGAAATTAGCAAATAAACTAAGTAACTTAATACCTCACATGTTTCTGGCAAATCTTAAGCAAAACCATGAAGAGAGAGATTGTAGCATTATATCTGATTTTTTAGAAAACTGTGCTTTTGTTATGCAAGATTCAGTCCAAGGCAAACATTGGAATAACAACCAAGCTACAGTGCATCCATTTGTTGTCTATTTCAAACAGTGCAGTGAAATACGTCACCTGAACTTTGTTTCAATTTCGGAATGCCTGAAACATGACACCAATCCTGTGCATCTTTTTCAGACAGAATTGATAAAACTTTTAAAAACAGAAATTAAATATTTGAAGAAGATTTAATACTTTTCTGATGGTGCCAGTGCTCAATATAAGAATAAGAAAAATTTTCTAATTTATGCTATCACAAGAATGACTTTGGTATTCGTGCTGAGTGGCATTTCTTTGCGATGTCACACAGAAAAGGACCATGTGATGGTATTGGAAGTGCTACTAAAAGACTAGCAATGACAGCCAGTCTACAGCCCTCTCAGGATCTGATTACAACTCCTGAAAAACTATTTATATGGCCAAAAGAACATTCCTAACATAAGGTTTAGGTTTTTCACGGAACGTTAACATCAGCAGCATAGCGACCATTTTAAGGCAAGATACAGCAATGCGAAAGTGATCCCTGGTATGTTAATGCTACATTAATTTATACCATAACCAATAATGCAATAATACCTAAATGGTATTCATTTGAGCCTGAAGGGAAAAAAGTGTGCATGTAAATTGTAGTTTTATTTCTTCCCATAGGATAAGATTGAAAGTTTGAATGCTTCTCAGCTATACATGCCAGATTTAACAGTTACATGTGAACAAACTAGAATGCGCCTAAAGTGCTGTGAATAATTGACAAGGCATCCAACAGACTGTTGCTACTATGAATACTACCACTCTCCAGCTGTGCCTCACTGGAATCCCGCTACTCACCACTTTGTAAGTTATTTTATTTAAAATTAGCTATACAGGATCCCATTTGTTTTATGTAAATATATACAAAAGTATCAAAGAATTTATTTATATTTTTTATGGAAATTTAAACTAGGGGTTAATAGGGATATATAGTTTTTAAATCCTTGGTTTTTAAAAATTTATGCAAATTATTAATCATACCAATTATAATAAATATTAAGTTAAAGACTATATATATATATGTTAAGCTTTATAACTAATTTTATAGCGTCTGTCAGATATTATAATTTAAAGCTAAAGAGATGTGCCACTTTTCACAAGTAGTAGTACACAATATTGTTTAATATGCCACAATTTAAAAAAAAAA
Organism: Deroplatys truncata; assembly: GCA_030765065.1. Classification (NCBI taxonomy): domain Eukaryota; kingdom Metazoa; phylum Arthropoda; class Insecta; order Mantodea; family Mantidae; genus Deroplatys; species Deroplatys truncata. Next base: position 131,308,295 of record CM060980.1, read on the forward strand.
TTTCAAGATAATTCACTTTGTTTTTGCAATCCATGGACAAAATTTGAAGTGAATCGGAGACATGGTGGTCAAATTTTGTGAAAAGTTGTGCAACTCGACGTGGAATGACATGTGTGAAAATAATTGCATTGTCGTGCATGTTCCCAATAGAAGTTTTGTTAGGTTTTTCATTTCATTTAATATGTAAACATTATAATGAACAAATTGGGAATCATCCTGTGGAAATGTTAAGGAAGAACAAATTTAACACTTAATTTTACACAACAAGGATTGTAAAATAAATACAGGTTTTGAAGAAATATGCAAAATAATTTTAGAATAACATTAACCAACAAGGTTTTTATCTGTAAGGAACAAGATACATTTTGCTTTTTGTGAAAGAATCATAATGACAATTTCACATCATAGCAACAGAAATTGGGGGCTTTGGTAGGACCTTGGAGCCCCCAAGAAATTTTCTGAGTAGGCTGAACACTTCTAGTTATTCTCATTTTATATATTATTTCAGTTCTTTATTACAGCAGTTCCCTTTTACTACATTATTATAAAACAGTTTTGTTTTTGTTCAAATATAGTGGTTTTCTTTCTCTTGAATCATTTCTTTACTTCTGATTCTCAGCAAAAATGTAACCTTAACTCTTTCTTGAAGCTGGCTTAATTTAAACATCAAACTAGCAATGCATGTTGCATCGAAAAAACAAGAAAGAAAAACATAAATATCTTGAAGCAAAGAGAATATTTTGAGATTTGAAGTGTAAAACTTTCTAGGAGAGTTGTATTGTGCATATACAGCCCACAGATAGAGAATATACTTTTGGAATTGTATTTTAAAATATTGACAGCCATTTATGGGACTCAAAAATCACCTTGTAATACACCTATCAGTAGTGAACTAGAAACTGTGAATTTCTTTGGATTATAAAACTTTTTTTTAGTACAAATTGATGGATGTTATGTAATTTGGGATGTGCAATAGTTAAACCTATAGCTTTGAACCTCTTTTGAAATGTGTGAAAAACAATTCTGATAGGGATAGGCATAGGCATAATTTCATATGGGACTCCTGCAAACTTATGTCCTTCTTAATCCTATTTTGTATGGCATAAACTTGAAACTACAAATGAACCTTACACTTTCTATTACTTGTAATGCTTAACCCTAGAGAGGTGGCGCATGTACGTCTTACATTAGTGGTGGCGCGGGATCTTTTGCGACCCCAGGAGTAAAACGATTGTTGTAAATGGGCCGAATTAATACTTTTGTTTAATTATTGCTTACATATACCGAGTAATACATGATTATTAAAATAACTGTTGGTTGTAGAAATCTACTTTAAAAAATAAAACAAAAACTTTGAATTGACAGTTACCGTGTTAAATCCCAGAAACTTGTACTGAATTTCTTCTGAATTTCCGAATTGGTGAATGTAACGATACGTTGGAGCATATCTTCCGTAAAAAACACCTTCCAGGCCTCTATAGGAGGTTTTGCATTTTTAGCTGCAGATTTTACACCTGGTAAGTGAGTCACTATCTTGTGGGAGCGAGTACGTGAATTTTGAGGAGGCTGAAGCATTTTCCATGCTGCAACTCGATCCTTTCCATAAATATTGCACATTCTTTGTGATAGTGGAATGTCATTACTCATATATTCTTCCTCTTCTGCACTTTGCTCACTTTCACTATTTGAACTCAGTATTTCAAGTTCATCTTCGGTTTCACTGCCTTCACCACCTAATGCTTCCTCTTCTTCCACTTCCCTTATTAGGGCTAATAACCTTGCCTGATGTTCATCGTAATTTATATTGAGACATAAAAACAGCACTACGTTTAAGACTAAAAAATACGTATATATTATAACCACAACTTCTCTAAGATTCAGCTGAAAACACACTGTAACTACAGAAACAATATGCAGACAAGACACATAACAGGCAACGGGAGAGGTGGCATGGGGTATTTTCTGCCCTCCTTTCAGCTGAAGAACACAAATAGCCTATATTCTAGGAATGTATGGCCTGCAATCCAATGCTAATGACCTCAAACAAAAGCCAAGGAATGCAGCGAAAGGTAAGGGAAAGGCAGGGTTCAGGTATCCAAAATCATTATATATAACTTGCAAATAAAACTGACTGGGGTCAGAAAATACCCTGCGCCACCTCTCTAGGGTTAATAGGTACTTATTTTCTTTTTTATATGTAGATGTCTAATTCATATTTTAATTGAAACAGAGCCATAAAAACATAATTGATTTTTGCACAAGTTTAACAGGTATCCTTAGCTTTTTGGCTTTAAAAAAATATATTACAATATAATTCTGATTTATTGTGCACTAGTTTATAGTGTTTATCCATTTTTACTCGCTTTACTACTTACCTACAGTAGGGACAGGAAGTATTGCATTCCACCCAAAAATTCTATACCAAGATTTCACAGGAAATGTGCGTTTTGAGGCTCCCTGAACCCAAAACAAGCATGCATGTGTGTAACGACTCAAAAACAAAAAAAATTGCAAGAATACCAAACTTCCTATTTAAGTTCAGCATCTTCCAATGATCAGATTTTGAAGAAAATGCTCCCACCCCAAACTGCTATTTACATGGAAAAAATTTTGTTATTTTTGATGTCTCAAAAATGGCTCATGTGATTTTAATTAAAATATACGTTTAAGATATTTGCCTGACTAATAAAGTGTATATCTTGAATTCTCTATGAATAGCATGTGAAGTCCTCTTCATATGAATTAATTTTATATAACTGGTGAATCGTAAAAGAGAGACAAAAATATACTACACAGAAAATTTAGATCTCCTTAAAAACACACAATTATCTCAAATAAAGTTTTTGTTCGCATTAACCATTTCTGAGATTTTTTGTTATGAGTTTTCAAATACTTTTACCAAGTGTTAATCACTATCCTCCCCCCCCCTTAATGTTAATGTAAGGAATTGGGATTGTCTGAATATCAAATCCATAAATTTTGAGAGTTTACGTAACTGGATAACACATAAGAAATAACTTTGCCCTACAGAATGTATCAGAAACGTAAAATGAGAAAATATCTATTCAAAATCCTCATACTGCCCTTCTTGAAAGTGAAAAAATGGCTTAGAATAATAATCCTCTTCATTTATTAATTATTGAATCCTTAAATTACATACATTGCACCTGATCTGTAATTTGGTATGACATCCTCTGCTGGATTTAAAATGTGTAAACTTTAAAATCGATAGAAAGCATCTTCAAGCAGGCTACAAACCATTATAAAAGTAGCTCCTCAATCCAACTATCATTGTTATTTGTCAGTTTCCTGCGAAATACTTTTCGTAATAAATGCAGCTCCTGTAAGATGATTTCTACACAACCATTTCATGAGAAATCTCATAATTAAAGCAGTATGACACAGAAATCAGAAACTTTTACAAAGTATTTGCAATTTAACTTCATAGATCTGGTTAGCAGGAATAGCTGAATCAAATGCTCTCTTGCTTATCACTCATCATTGCTTTATAGTCAAGACTTGTAAAAAAGAGCTTTTCTTACATGACTTATAAATTCAGTAAAAAGCCAGCAAAATATAACAGTTCAGGATTACATACTAACCAATACTAAACTTCTTTTAAAAATATTTATATTTAAAACTGTAAAACTATCTGAAAGAATATTAAACACTTTTAGGCCAGTATACTCAAAATTAGGCAGTTTTGCTTAATCTACATAAAAGTATATCAAGATGATTGATGTTCCTGCCTTAAGGACACAAGTTTACACTTATTTTTTTAATTGTAATAATAATAATAATAATAATAATAATAATAATAATTCAAATACATACAGATTTACAACTGTCATAATAAAAAAAAAGCTTTAAAATAAGTCAGCAATGAGCAATACAGTCTTGAAATCTTTTTTTGAATTTCCAAAACACACACGGCATTGGTGCAATTACCCCAAACAATAATGCCACAATGTATGACAATGGAAGTATGCAAACTATTCATTTCTCATATGATGAGCTAGCAAAACATGTTTTAGACATCTTAGAAGATGTACTCTGCTGCCTAACATCTACATAAATATGATGCATAGCTGTCCCATGATAGCTATGAATCAAGAAATAAAGTTAAATTAGTGGCACTACAGCCCTTGTGGGCCTTTGTCCTATATGTGAACTTGTCATGGGTAGAGGTAGTCTTGTAAGTGACCACTTTAGATTTTTCTTACTTCTGATAGGTAGAATATTTTTATTTAAACTGACTTAACTGCTGAATTTTAATAGAAAATTCTAAAAGTATAATACATTATTTACATTAGTAGCTGTAAACAAAAAACAAACCCTGTTATATGGTACATCTAAAACATATTAGCAAACATCACCATCCTTCCATCTTTTCATATGGTATTAAGTTTTAAACTTGCTAGTCAAGATAACAGACTAAAACTAAACATGAAATTAGCATGTATTTGGTTACTACTTCCTTTTATCCTTAAATTTCATATGGTGCTATACTACAACCAATTGAGCTGAGTTGTGTTTTCTTAAATAGAATTAAGTTTGTGCAATAAATAATTAAAAACAGTTCATAAACAGCATTAAATTACTTGCCCTCCCTTCTATATTTCATTCAGTGCTGTACTATGGCAGTATTTTGCAGCTTTTAACAGCCTTGACTGTAAAAGTGTGTTCAGAATGTTCTATTTTCATTTTTTCAATAATATTGGTTTTAAATTATCTTCAGTATCGTTTGAACTACATGCAATATAGATTATTCAGAATTCCATCCTTTGTTCCAATTTTGTACAAGTCATTGACTCCTCTGGGGTTTCTCCTGTACTAGCTGGAGGATCGTTGCATTGGAAACCAGCTTAATTCTTTTTACCTGCTTGTTTAAATTTTCTTGAGCTTCCTTTCTGGCTATGGAGATACTTGGTGTGTAGCTAGCATAATTTCTTCTTTTTCTTCTCTAGCTGGAGGATCGTTGCATTGGAAACAAGTTTAATTCTTTTTACCTGCTGCTTTAAATTTTCTTGAGCATCCTTTCTGGCTATGGAGACACTTGGTGTGCTAGCTAGCACAATTTCTTCTTCTTGCTCTCCTTCTTCTAGTGATATTGTTTCCACTTGCTCTGCATTCATTATTATTTCAAGTTTAACCTCTTCATACCCACAAATTTTTAATGACATCAAGTGGCAAAGATGATGTGGTCAGCCCAGCTATTTATTCAATTCCAAACATGACTTTGTATGATGGTATTAATGAATTAAGGGCTTTATTTTTCATAAATTGTACAAAGCAAAGACCATTTGACCAATTGGTGGTACGATTGTCATATTATCTAGTCCCTGGTTAGCTCTTTTAACTGAACCTTGACTCTGATGTGGTTTTCCACGAACAATTTTTAACACTTTAACTGTACAAATAACTCATTTTTAACATAATTTACAAACTCTCTTCCATAATCAGAGTGTCAAGAAAATATCAGTTAGTTGAAAGGCAACCTCCGTAGCTCTCTTGCTACAAAGCAGTCTCAGTAATACAAATTTAGTAAGCTGGTCCTGATAAACCATAATGAATTAAACTCTTGGTCAGCTTGAGACTGTATGTCAATTAGGTCTACCTGGCAGCAGCTATTTGTTTCAGTGTGCACGAAACAATGCCTTTCTTTTCACATGTCGATAGAAAAAGATTAATAATTTCAAGGATTATATTGACACATTTCCTTGATGTTTTCTGTTTTCAGCCTGTCTCTACCTCATGTGTGCTTTCAATAACATAGAATATTTCCTCAGCAGGTTAATAGTATTTCACAGGTTCACCTGTTGAAGTCAAGTTCTTCACTCCAACAATGTTATTACATTAAATTTTTTTCATTCTTGAGTATTGCAAAGGTGTCTTCTTTACTGCAACTTCAGCTAAATGTTCATCATACTCATTTCTTTTCATGACATAATAATGATTTTCTTTTCTTTCTAAACTTAGTAACTTTTTGAGGAAACACACTTTCCAACTTCTTCTGTTGAGTCCCCACAATACATTTCATCACTCGTGAATGAACGCGATAAACTCACTAATCAGTACTGCTACTGCTGAAACGAGAACACTACTTTTACACTGACTGAATAACCATCAGTGACTTTAATGGTTACACATCCAGATCTTAAACACTTGAAATCATTACAGAGGGAGTTTAGTAATAACGTTAGAACTAATGGGTGGCTCAGTTGGTTAGGCACTGGTCTTCTGATCCCAAGGTTGCGAGTTCAAACCCAGCCCAGGCCAATGGTTTCTGAGTGTGCTTATAAGCAACAGACTTACTAGAATGCAAAAGAACTCCTGCGGGACGAAATTCCAGATCATCAGCGGTGCTGATACAATCTTGGCAATCGAAAGCGTTAACAAAAAAAAGTACTTTTCTTAGTCGGAACTAGAATTGCCTAGTAAATTTGGTACTGATGGATGAGCTTTGTCAGAACTAGAATTTCCCAGTAACTTTGGTTTTTAAATGTTAATAATTGCCAGTAATTTTGAATGTTTATACTGCATTTCTCGCTGTCGTGAGGCTAGCATTTCAGTCTTTGATACTCATTTATTATCAAATGCTCGAAAATGTTTCAGATGTTTAGTATGATTAGTTGGATTAATAGTATCAATGATAGTACCTTTTTCTACTTCTGAAAGGACAATCTTCTGTCATAAACTACTGAAAAGCTTTTAGTTTTATATTACAGCCTGTCCAGCCAATGTCGGTAGTAATTGTTTCATTTATTTTGTTTATCCAATGCCACCTCTTGATGACATGGCAGAACTGTAGCCGGTTTCACAACTAACAATAAGGTGAGGCGCAGCTACCGATGGAGATCAGGATGAAAATGAGTATGGGAATGACGTGACAGGGAATCCCTAAATCTAAAGGGTTCTGACCTACAATAACTATATCACGGTTACAATGAGAATTCTACTAAAAACAAATTATAGTAGATCCAAATTTGAACAAGCGAGGCACTGAGCACCAGACCAGAGGTCTGACGAGCGCACATGCTTAATTTATTAAAGCAAGCTAATCATCTTTTTTACTTTTCTGCCAAGTACCTAGTAGGTTCATGAAGTATTGCAATTCACCCAATAATTCGAGACTTCACAGAAATACATGCTTTGAGCCCAAAAGCATTTTTAGGAAAAGGTCTGTGTGCACATGTGTGTGAATAAAACTTAAATACCAAACTTGGTATTCAAGTATTTAAGTTTGGCATGTTCTAGAGATGTGACATGAAGTCTAAAACTACCCTCTACATGAAAATATTTCCTTAGTTTTGATTTTATTACAAATAACACTACAGTTTTGATCAAATTGCCATATTAATTATTATGTTTAAGATATTTACATGACAAAAATGAACATCTGAATTTTCTGGAAATGGCCTGTGAACTCCTTTTCATTCGGAAGGTATTTTGTATAACTGGTAAACCATAAGAGATAAAGAAAATAAACTGTACAGCAAATGTAGATCTCTTTAAAACAGAATTTATTTCAAACAATCTTTTGTGGCACTAGCCATTTTTTATATATTCTGTTGTTATTGGTTTGAATTTGTCAGTACTTGTTCCTTTTTTACTTTCTCTACTACATATAGTAAGTAGGGGAAGTATTGTATTCCACCCAAAAATTTGATACCGAGATTTCACCGGAAATATATGTTTTGAGACCCCCTGAATCAAAAAAAATCATTTTTGGAAACATGTCCGTGTGTGTGTGTGTGTGTGTGAAGAGCATAACTCAGAAATGAACAGTCGGATAAACACCAAACTTGGTATTTAGGTTCAGTATCTTCCAGAGATGCGACATGAAGGTTTTCAAGCAAATCCCCCCACTCCAGATTACCCTTTACATGGAACATTTTTCGACAATTTTAATTTTCTCAAAAATGGCTCTAACGATTTTGATTAAAATATCACATGTTTAAGATATTTTCATGACAAATAAAATGTATATCTTAAATTTTCTAGGAATGTCTCCAAAACTATTCTTCATTGTGAACGACTTTTGCATAACTGGTAAACCATAAGACAAAATTTTACTACACAAAAAATATAGATCATGTTAAAATACACAATTTATGTCATATACATTTTTTTTTGTTGAGTGAACCATTTTCGAGATATATATTTGTTATTCCCTTAAATTTTTCAATAATTTTCTCAAATGGAAATTCGTTATTCATTTTTACTTTCTCTACTACGTATAGTAAGTAGGGGAAGTATTGCATTCCACCCAAAAATTCGATACCGAGATTTCACCGGAAATACATGTTTTGAGACCTCCTGAATCCAAAAAAAGCATTTTTGGAAACATGTCCGTGTGTGTGTGTGTGTGTGTGTGTGTGTGTGTGTGTGTGTGTGTCTGTGAACAGCATAACTCAAAAACGAACAGTCGGATAAACACCAAACTTGGTATTTAGGTTCAGTATCTTCCAGAGATGCGACACGAAGGTTTTCAAGAAAATGCCCCCATCCCAGACTACCCTTTACATGGAACATTTTTCGAAAATTTTAATTTTCTCAAAAATGGCTCTAACGATTTTGATTAAAATATCATATGTTTAAGATAATGTCATGAGAAATGAAATGTATATCTCGAATTTTCTGGGAATGTCTCCAAAAGTATTCTTCATTGTGAACGACTTTTGCATAACTGGTAAACCATAAGAGATAGACAAAATTTTACTGCACAAAAAATGTAGATCTCGTTAAAATACACAACTTATGTCATATACATTTCTTTTGTTGAGTGAACCGTTTTCGAGATATTGCTTGTTATTCCCTTAAATTTTCCAATACTTATACTTTTTCTCAAATTCGTTATTCATTTTTTTATGTCCTGGACTTGCAAAGAGAATGGAATGCGCCACATAGCAACCAGCGATAAAATATTTGACCATCGCTTAAAAGCTACCATATTCCCCTTGCATCTACAAGAAAATTAGCAATAAGATTGACATCTCGATATCTCGATTAACATAAAGCATATGGAGAATAGGCGTTTGTAAAAATAGATTGTACAAGAGTAGAGAAAGTCATGTGAGTGTAACACATCAGATTTTTTTTTTGTCTTGGATATGCAAAGAGTATTAATCTGTGGCAAAGAGAATGGTGCTGCACCTAGCAACCAGCTATTAAGATATATGTCGATGCTTAAAGGCTACTGTATTTCTATATGGCCCTTGCAATTACAAAACAAGGGGAACATAGTACGCCTTAAGCGATAATAAAATATTTTTAGAATTGGTCACTTTGTGTAAAATGTAATTCTCTTTGCATGTCAAAAGATCGTTTTTGCAAATGTTTATCTCGATTAATATGAATTAGATGGAGAATAAGAGTTTGTAAACATAGTTTGTACAAGAGTAGAGAAAGTCGTGTGAGTGTAACACATCAGATTTTTTATTTTTTTCCCCCATCCAATGTTTTCGCGATGCCATGGGTATGGAATTTCAAGGTTAGCATATACTGACCCGCTTTTTAAACATTTGAGCATCGCTTCGTATAGTGGATGCTATATAAAAGTAAACGATAGTGGGTGGAGAATGTCATGTGAATGTAACGAATCATTTAAAAAAAATCTTGTTAGCGATTTCTTTAACTTCAATGGATGCATGTTTCGTGGTACTGAAATGATGTAGCATGACAGAGTAAGTTTTAGCTTAAGGTGTTTTGTTTTAAAACATGTAAATTATTAATCTCTAGTCGTAGTTTTTAAGAATAGTGTTTCAGTTATTTAAAACAATGAATATATTATTGTATAGAGAAGATGATTTCAGTTTTACTTTCTCCCAAAAAGTCGATACCCAATTTCACCGGAAATACACATTTTGAGGCTCCGGAATGAGGGAAAAAATGTTTACAAGGTGGTCTGTGTGTGCGTGTTAAAATTTAAAATTTTTTAATCATCGAACTTTGTCCATTAATATGTAGCTCAATGTTTTCTCATTGTCACATTTTCCTGGCTCCCATGTATAAACTATGTTAATTTACTTACTCATTTATATATTATGTTCATGCTATGTTAAGATATATTATGCATGGTTTCTATATAGTATATCTTGACTGTTACAGAACATGTGTGTGCGTGTCTGTGAACAGTACAATTGTGCTTTTAACGAAAATTCGGCTAAACACCAAACTTGATATTTAAGTTTAGGGTCTTTCAAAGATGGGACACGAAGATTTTCAAGGACCCCCCCCACCACCACCACAAACTACACTTTATATGGAAACTTTTCCATTATTTTTTATTTTCTCTAAAACGGCGCTAACGATTTTGATAACACATGTTTTAAGATATTTGCATGATAAATGTAATGTATGCCTGGGAGTAACCTGCCTGTTCTTCGTTCAGAATGACTTTTGTAGGTATAACTCGTAAAGCGTAAGAGATAGAAAAAAATAAGACCTCGTTAAAAGCACACAATTTATGCCATTTTTTGTATCAACTATTTCTGAGACATTCTTTATTAGTAGTACTATAAGTACTTCTACATTTTTCTACTGCTAAGTGTCTATTCGTTTTTATCTCGTGGTCAAGCAACGGAACGGAATTTTAAAACCATCCACATGGCGACACGCGTTTTAAAAATCTGACTATCGCTTTAGCTAATGTATCCTCCTTACCTATACCTACAACGAAATGTGCAATGAAAGTTTATCTCGATTAACAAAAAGTGGATAGAATTGGCTATTGTAAGAATACTTTACAGAAGACAAGTAAAGAACGCCATGTGAATGCGACACATCAGATTTTTTTTAAACATATTGGGAACACCAGTTTTATAATTTCCTTATTTTGGCAAAAGCTTTTTCACGTCCGTCTACATCTATATATACGCTCTCTGTGCTTGCTGTGGGCAACCGAATGACTGAACCTATGGATTGAACGCACTGACTGCGTGTTATAATTCAGTGCTAAGCTTGATGCTAAGCAAGATTCGTGGGTGTGAGCATACCTATGGGATTGCACTTGCGCGAAATTGCCATTCACGGTAAGGCGAACACTGAACTCGCTGTTGTTACAAAACAACTTATTATATCACCAAGGTCACCATTAAGTACGACAGCTTTACGTTTTGTGTTGAAGAAATTACAGCCGTGAAGAGAAATAACTTCTAACAACAATAATAAACTTGTGTTTCGTTGCGTCACCAGTTCTTAGATAAAAGTGGTCGAGGTTTTAAGTTAATCCACTTATCAGGCTTAGGGTTTTTGATAAATATGTCAGGGTGGTGTAAAGTCCGGATATGCAATGTGTTTGCAACCAAGTTTAATTTCTTTTAAAGTCTATACTAATGCAATTCGCTTACAAGAGCATTTGATTTAAAAGCTCCGGTAAGCATGATTAATTTTTATTGGTTGTATTTCTTGTAAGAAAATAATAATAAAAAATAATGGATAATTTCTAACATTACCTTAGAATTAGCAAATATCGTATTCAGGGAAAAAATTCTTCGCACATACACGTATCTATAAAGTATATAAATTTATACAAAGAGTGCAGATTATTAAACAATAATGAACTATATTAATATTTTTGTCAGTATGAATGAAATGTAATGTGTTTAACTTATTATACAAAACTAATTTTATTGGCACAAATCATTAGTAATTGACTTCAAGATTAAATGTGAAGAATGACAAAGTGCTAACAAAGTAAACACATAATAGCAATTGGATAATTTAAATTCTTATAGGAAAAAGAAGCTAATGTTACACATTCTTCTTTTTGGGAGGGGGGTGACAATTCTTTAATTCTGTTTTTAAATCTAAAACAAAATGTTGAATCCCTGCAAATCTGAATAGGTCCTTTATGCCATTTTGTGTAACTTTGGACACCTCTTAAACATTTACGTTTCTCTGCATATTGTCTTAATTTTGAGAATGTTTCACGTCTTGAGGAATATAAGATGCTGGCAACATAAAACGAGATCAAGAGAGATTTTTCTGGTCCCTTTCAGAGGGTTTAGTTGGTCGTTGCTTAACGATATTCAGTAGCGGTAGTTTAAAGATTTTGTAGACGAGTAAAGAAAGTTTCCAAATGTAACAAATGATGTAACTACGCGCTAATACTCTGTTCTGAATTGAATGTCTCACTGTCATGCTTAAATAAACAGTTTATGCTCTTATTCCTCAACAACAACAATAATAATAATAATAATAATAATAATAATGAGATACATTAAACAGAAGAGAAGGAAAAAACATTCCAATAGTAAGTGACACACACAGGCAATAGCGGCAATTCACTGTCGTAATGAAAGGTAAGACACTTTCGGCCAGTAGGAAATTTTGCCCACTGGAAATAGTTTGTGATATGGACAGTCCATCAGTAAAAAGTATGTGAAAAGCCTCAAGAGATCTTAGCACTATATAAATTCATAGTCCCATACAAGACTTAAGTGCTATTCACTAACGCATGATCAATTCTCTTCAATTTATCCAGTTACTTAATTTCCAGAATACACTGCAACTAACTTTACTATTGTGAAAGCTCTTGTGAGTACTTTATGATTATTTAAAACATAAAATTCCAACTTATTTCAAAAGGTCTTTCAAAAGCGAATGTAAAATAGGCTAAAAAACTCAAATATATCAAAAGCGTGTCGGCCACTCAATATTGTCATTGGATTTAATATGCAAATGCCTGATGACAATTCTATTAGAGGTTCGTTTTTAAAGTACGACTTGTTCTGCCCTTCGCGGTCTTTCTATTCAGGTGGCTGATTATATTAGCGAAAAATCTTCAGTTATAATCGTGCACGCACTACACCTGTGAGTTAACGGCATTCCGTGGGCGGGAATGCAGAATTGTGCTCTGGGTCAAAAGTCGATTCATGTTATTATTCCTCCCTCCGAATCCCCCGGTGAGGGGCGTTTCATTCACAGAATTCGTAATTCGTCACAGTCTTGCATGCACCATGGATAAAGAACTTGTGACTACCGCTGTCTTGCGTGCCCTCGTTTCCAGTTACCCTGAAAAAGCGTTGCTTTCAAACCCATTTCCGTGCTTTTATATTCGCATTTCTTGATACATGGTCATTTAAAACTCCCTATAAGTTATGCCATTGCATTCCTCAGAAGGAACATTTGAAAACGCTGATGACCTAAAGATTCTTGAAGTTCTTTGGAGAACAGCCAACTTGCGCATCACAAGCTGTACAGCCTATGTTGTGCGCTGAGCAACATCTCCCTGACAGCTCTGTCAATAAAACACCATTTATTGTACAATTTTTTTAATCTAAATTTACGCTCCTTTACATTACACCTGTTTGTTATACAGTATACTGCACAACAAACATACTTTCTCCTTATCTCCGTCGTTGAGCCCTGTTGCGATTGTGTACACGACACGGTAGTTCCCAACATTCCGCCCACCTAATTTGTGTCACAAACTATGTGAATTTGCATTGAGTCTCATGCAAGAATTTTTAAACACAATCCTTGGGGAAAGGATAAACCTTTGCAACGTACATTGTGGGTACTCTTTGCAATGCGTACTGTACTACCCGAACTAAGCCGTCGCTCCGAGATGCGTCTCTTCAACAATTCCAGTTGACCTTCCTTCAGCAGTACCAATTTCTCAGATTTGGCTGTTTGTGCAGCCATTTGGAGCGCTGCTGGAGCTGGTTCAGGTAGTCCTTTGACCAGCGCTTCCAAATGACCTCTCGCTGCCACTGGATCACTTGCCATCTTGACAGATGCGATGATAGTTCAGGAAAAGACACCAAGGATTTGCCAATCAGGAAGTGACCAAGGGTTAAAAACGAGTATTCGTCAGGACTGTTGGGCACAGGAATTTGAGCATGCCTCAATTTGTGTTAATAATGTCATCATCTCTTCAAAAGTGAGAGTATTATTACCAACTGTTTTCGTCAAACGGCTCTTCACCGACTTATTCCCAGTTTCCCATAGCCCGTCAAAGTGAGGAAGAATAAAGTATCATTGTATTCCTTGTTGCGCTACAAAGCTAATTTCTACTGCCTTGTGTTTCTGGAAACGGAACAAACAGGCTAGCTCGTTTAACTTGTTCCTTGCATCTATGAAGCATGTGCCGTTGTCACTGTACATATGCGAGCAGATCCCGCGCTGGAGATAAAGGCTTCAGTTGTCAAGTCGTTGACCAACTCAATGTGGACAACCTTGGTTGTCATGCAAACGAAAACCGATATGTAGCACTTTCTATGTACCTTGCGTCGGAGATTACCTTGTTTGGTGTGGAAGGGTCCGCCATAATCAACGCCACAGTAAGAAAATTACTTGCTTTTATTGACCCTGGAAGAGCGAAACTGTTCTTAAGTTGATTGGTTCCATCAGTTTTCATCCTAAAGCAGGTCACGCATTTATTTATCACTTCCCGAACAACAGATCGACCATTTGTCAGCCAAAATCGCTGCCGTAACGAAGCCAATAGAAGTTGACTCCCAGCGTGCGTCAGGCATATGTACTCATGCAATATAAGCAGTTTGATCACATGATGTTTAGGAAGTGATATCATAGGATGTTTCTGAGCAAATAGTGCAGCGTATCTTCTAGCCTACTGCACACTCAACAGGTTATTACCGGCGAGAAAGGGATTTAACAGCAACAATTTGCTCTCAGAGGGGAGTGACCTCCCGTGCTGGAGCACCTGAATCTCCTCAGGGTAAGCTAATTGTTGTACGGAGTGAATTATGGCGCTTAGAGAGTAACTGAGCTCCGCCGTGTTCAGCGTTCCACTATATCTAGTTGTTGACTGTTGTCTTGGATTGTAGCTAAATCCGAGTACAAAGGCAACGACTCGTTGAAGTGGAAAATTTGCTCCAAATCTGTTCTAGCTCTGAGTACGTATTGAGTAAACAGATCTCCGCTCCTCTCTGTTCAGGAATGTCGTTGATCCATATATTTCTCCCTTTATTGATGGCCACATAGAGCTGTCCTGAGTGAGCCAGTAGGGGTTCGCTCACCGTAGCCGACTACGTTGTAGTTCTTGTGGGCTTGTTCCTCTGAAAATTAGATCAGCGGGGTTTTCTTTTGACGGTACGTGTCTTAATATATCTTGAACTGTAAGGCGCTGAATTTTCGCAACCCTGTTTGCCACGTAAGCCTGCCAGGACGATGAAGAGCCAGCAACCCAGGCTAGCACTATTGTTGAATCAGTCCAGTAGTATTGCCGAATGATATTTAAGTTCAAAGCGTTGCGTACCTTCTCCATCAGTTGACTAAGCAGAACGGCACCATTCAACTCTAATCTTGGCAGAGACTTGCTTCAGTGGTACAAATATAGACTTAGAGGAAAGCAGAGCAATGGTGATACTTCTATCTGTCCTCGTACAACGCAGGTATACACAGGAGCTATATGCTCTTTCAGACGCATCTGAAAATCCATGAAGTTCCATGGAAATGCTCTCTTCGGAGGCAGCTACTCTTCGAGGAATATGGATTTTAATTCGTTTAATTCAGGAAGGTATCCAAGAAGCTCCTTCCACTGCACCTCCAACCTGTGTTAAGCGATTCGTCCCGATCCAAGTGTTTTTGCCAAAGCCTTTGAAGAAGAGCTTGCACTCTATAATCACAGGACCCAACAAACCCAAGGGATTGCATATATAGGCATCTTTAGCAAGCACCATCCTTTTCGTCCACCTAGAGTGGCTAGCTTGGTATCTGACACAGTGAATTGTAATAAGTCGCTCGCAGGTCGCCAATTCAAGCCAAGAGCCTTTACCGCGCCCTCTTCAAAGGGAACACTCCAAAGTGTGTCACCCTCATAAAGTTCTGCTGGTATGGTGCTCAAAATTTCAAGTTGTTGGAACGCCATTTCCTTAAGGAAAAACCTGCCGTTTTCAGAATTGACATCAACGTTTTACATAGTTCAGTAACATCTACCGTATTAGTTCCAGTCAGCAGGTTATGGATATAAAAATCTCGTTTGATGTACTCAGGTACGCTGGGATGCAAATGGCCATTGCTATTAAGCAACAAGTAGCCAAACAATTGAGCTGCCGAAGTTCTGTATTTGACCGTCGTGAAATGATACTATTTAAGTGACACGGGAGTCTCATGCCACAATTCTATGCACATCTCTGTCAACTTTGTGCATTAGAATCTGTCTGTACACCTTCCCTATGTCCACTGTCAGCACATGTTTGTACGTGCGGAACCAGAGAACAAGAAAATAGGTCTTGCTGCACAGTTGGTCCAATCATCATCAGGTCGCTCAGCGAAAGTAAGGATGTAGTTTTTGCTGATGCATTGAACACCGCTCTCAAGTTTGGTGGTGCTACTGGACTCCTTTATCACTGCATGATGAGGCATGTAGTAACATTTCTGGTTCTTGTGTTCTGTGTTGTCAAGCTTCATATGTCCGAGATGTAGATACTCCGACATAAAGTTAATGTACTCTTTCCTTAAACTAGTTTCCTTTCCAAGTGTCCAAAGTTCCTTTTGGCATTCTCATAGGAACAACCAAGTTCTGTGGAACTGCGGCGAAGAGGCAGCCGTAGCATGAATTTCCCTGTGTCGTCATGCGTAAAAGGTTTTGAAAAGTGTTCCTTACAGTGCCTTTCTTCTTCTTCTTCTTCTTCTTCTGAAAAGAAGACTACTGACTACTTCTTCCTGCAGCCAAAAGCGTTCCACTTGTGCTAGCAATTTGTCGTTGGTGATTACCAGACAAGTGGCTGAGCTGTGTGTTACGTAGAATGTGCAGACACACTCCGGAAAGGATCCATCTTAGCTGAGTATTTTGCAGGGTAGGATGACCTCTAGATTGCTGAGCAGGCTTCAATATCTCAAAAAAGACTGCTGCCCTCAAAAGTAAATATATTCCTCCGAGTTAATTGAAATTTGAATCAGCTAGGGCAAGGCCATCTGGTAGCTGCCAATTATCGTAATTTATTACTGAAGATGCCAGTGGTCCTATGAACTGGTGTGGAACTGAGCAGACAATATGGTTACTGTAACCGCCCACTCTGGACTGAAATCGGATTTGGCACAGATGCGAGGATGCTACCGCCCTAACATTGCTGATGCCATTGGCAGGCACTGAGTGTTGATGCGGTTTCAGCTTTAACCGGTTAGCCATGTCACGTGAGATAAAATTCATTTGAGAACCACTGTCTAAGATGCCCTACAATGATGAAGCTTACCGTTATTGTCTGCAATGTAAACTATCGCTGTTGTTAGTAAAACCACTGTGTGAATAAATATCCCTTAAAAAACAATAGGTTTTAATTTGAGCGTTGTCAAACTGAGATACATCATTTTGGTCAACATGCAGTGAAGTATAATGTTTCTTACTGCATATTTTGCAACTTCCTGCACTGCACGTACTAACTCTATGATCACCCTTTAAGCAATTTTAGCAAAGATTCTGTTCCTTCACAGAGTTGATGCGGCCCTTCACATTAAGGTTCCTATATTTTGTGAACTTAATTGTATTGTGAAAAACATTTACAAAATACAAGAAAAAGGTTTTTAACTTCAGGTTGACGCGGCACCTTAGAACGGGCGCCGTACTTTACACCTTCCATATTTTATACCATGGCAACGTTACTTGCAACAATCTGAGTATGGCAATTAGCCTCCAGAAAGCTAATCAAACTGCTCAATGGTGGAGAGATGTTAGTGGAAGTTTTGTTCTTCCGTTGTTTGCTGAGGCTCAAATTAATGCCTTCTAAAACTAAATGTGACAATACTATATCATGCAATGGAATTTCTACCTTCAGAGCTTCTATTGCACTTAAGTTGCTAGCGATTTTATTTGTCAAAGCTCTTTAGGAGAATCACTGTTTGCACATGGCAGAAAGAGCAGCTTCTTAATATGTAAATCCGGGATCAGCCTTGGATTCTTATGCCGACCACAAATCAAATTCCATGCAACTTTAAAATTACTGTGTGTTATCAGCAAATTTGCTATAAACTGGCATGGTTCTTCTGACAAATAAGAGAGTAAGTGGTAAAACCTCTGAACGTATATAAGTGTGTCATTTGACAAATAAAGCTTGAAAGGTGTCACGAAAGTGCAGGAATTCTTGCAAGGCTCCCTTGAAGTTAGGCAAAGCAATTATCGGTAGCTTCACAGCACCGTTGTTACTGCCAATGTCGCTTACTGATGGAGGTTGAGCTATATTTTCTGCAGCTAAGAATACCTCCAATTTAGATTCTATTTCTAAGCAAAGATCGTCAAAGGCTGCTGCTCTTTTCCTTACAGAGGCGCGTTTCTCTGCATAATTAATTTTGCAAGGTAAAAGGGGCATGGTAAGAAAGTAGGAATGGAGCTGAACCAGACTGACAGATGTGAAGATCGTTGAGACTCGTAGCCTTCTCGGATGATATGCTCTGGTAGGCAGGAATGGGCTCACAGCTTCCATGCTGCGTCGTGGAGGATCCAATATGGCCAGAGAATAAGAGTCCTCAGCTGCACTTCGCAGTTCACCGACTTCCGTTTCGCTTTACGTTTATTTCTTATGAAGAGGACCAAAAAATGTGCGCTGGGCAACATCTCCCTGGTGGCTCTCTAAATAAAACACTATTTAATTATATATTATTTATTAATCTTAATATACGCCCCTTTACATTATATCTGTTTACACCGCACAACAACCAACTGGTCACAACAAAAGCCTGGCCCGCTCACTTCCCCTTCTCTCCGTCTTTATTGAACCCTACTGCTCTATTCTGTTGCGATTGTGTACACGACACAGCTAGTCCCCCAACAACCCGAGACAAAATAAATGACCAACATCAGAGATGAAGTTCGATTCGGAAAACATTATAAACATTCGCTGACGCTGCGTTCACAGTACACAATTTAATACCACCCTGCGTTCATTTCAAAGATATGCGGTAAATAGGAAGATGTCTTTCAGTTTAATTGTATACATTGTAGCCAAGCGGTGAAACACACGTGTTTCTTAATTGAAACAGCCTGGGTTGGTATCCTTGGTATGTTTTTTTAATTATTTAAATTTTAATTTGCTAAGTATATGACAATATCCTATGTTTTCCATGGATAAGAATCTATTAGTTTTAAGACATTAGTGTATAAATAACACAAAGAAATTACTCTTCCTTTTCAAAATAAATGCCATATTAGTAAGACGTCTAAAGTGAAAATTAAACCAAATATTTAATTGGCTTAATCTTGGATGTCCAAACTCACTGTCTCATTCTTCAGTTATGAATGACGCTAGCGTGATTATGCGCTCGCACCTCATAGCCGTGGATTTCTGTATGATATGCTAGCAGTCATATGGCTGAACGCACACATAAAGACGAAGCTACAAGGAGATCTCATACGTTAGTGAACATTGGCGAATACTCTGTGTCTCAGGTTGCAAGAACACTTGAAGTCCATATATATGGCTACGAGGTGAGTGCGGTTATCCAGGGAAGGGATTGTTCGTCGTCGACCTGGTTCGGGTCGAAAACGTTTGTCAACTCTTGCAAGGCACTGCAATTCTTGAAGGGAAAGACATTAATCCTTTCCAGCATGTTTCTACGATTAGAAGTAATTATAATTTCTCTGTATCGAACCGCAAGCCTTGTGTCGTTTGACTACGGCAGGGCTCTTTACTCAAGCTAGCAAGCAGCGTCTTATAGACAATAACAGATTATGTCGCCTCTCATTTACAGAAGAAAATGTCAATCGTAACTGGAATGGGGTTATATTCACAGACGAGGTGACATTTTCATCTACAAATGGGGGGGGCAGTTGTCTACCGTTCCAGAGGAAAAAGTACGTGGCACAAATGGATCGCCAAGGTCATGTATATGTATTATGCTGGGGCTGGATGTCACGAGGTGGTATGAGTGTGTTGTATCAGTTTTATGGCACATTAAATAGCCAGCAGTATGAAGACACCCTCGGAAACATCCTGGTTCCTTCTGTAAGGATTAGAAATTCCGATGGAATGATTGAATTCAGCAGGATAGTTACCCCAACCGCACAAGTCAGTAGGACTCAAACTGGTTCTCACAAAGGCAAGATATGACAGTGATTGATTGGCCTCCTTGTTCACCAGATTTGGATCCTATTAAAATGTGTGGGCAGAGGTGAAGAAAGTTTTGGAGTTAAATTGGCCTGCAAGACAAAAGAGGTTTCGTGGGATCCAATACAGGATGCTTGAAAGGAAGTATCTTCTCGTAAAATTCGACTAAGTATTTGATATCACCCATGCCCTGTAGAATGAGGGCAGTAATAGAAGCAGAGAGTTTACACGTCCGATGTTAAGTTAATTTTTATTTGCTTTTTCATTTGGAAATATAAATTTTATTATTCCGTATCTACTTTGAAAAGGGAAAGAAGAGTATTTCAGTTTTTATGTACGAGAAAAGAATGCAGAGATATACCATTAGCAGTGATTGAAAATGTTCAACAACAATTCAGTCTGCGACTTAGCCACTGAAATGCCTCGAAATCAAATAACTGGAAATTATATTATAGTGTGCGTAATAAACATTCCGTTTTTCTGCACAAAAATAATCTATGCTCGGGATACGAACCTCTGTAGGCTTCATTCCTATGTACCTGCTCGGCTGTCGGCGCATATTCAGTAGTGGTACGCAGTATAAAAAGTGATAAATGATTTGTCCTTTCCGTGCACGCTGCAGCCCATTGCTTTCATAAATATAGTGATTGTTCCACTAGAGTTGGGCGAAGAAGTTAGATAATTATCATTGATATCCTCTGCTTACAAAAAGAGAGACTTTGTTGTTTTTAGCTTTCTAGCAAAATTTGGAAAGCATTTTGGGCATAAAAACTGCAGGTACGTACACGAACATGTTGAACTTATGGAAGAACAGGGTGAAACTGGAGGCAGAGGTGTCTCTGTATCTGGTTGGTGATGGTTGAAAGCTAATATCTGATATGAACATTGCATGAATTTATATGATAGGCATGCTGAGTAATAGTTGATTAGAATAATGACTACACATTTCTCGTGAGACATATTATCCGATGGCATATAGCGACCATGTTTTTAATCATATGATTCCACACAGGAATGTGTGATATGACGCAGAATAACGAAGAACGTATGTAATACAGTTTTAGAAATAACAACAGTATGGAAGTAATGCATTACTCGTATATAATAACAAACTCATAATTGTGTGTGAAAAGTGTATTTGTCCCGTGGTTTCTGTACACGTGACACCTTAATAGCGATTGAGTATTTGATCACATTCAGTACAATCTCACTTTCAATTGATTTGTTGATTTTACATTTACCTCTTTATTGAACATAGAATTTGCTAATTGTACCTGTAGCTTCAGAAAAAAGACCAAACTGTAATTTTGTTTACACATACATATACAATTCGGGAATAGAGGGCTCTTAAATAGTTTTCTTTTCAATATTTACATGCTCAGGCAGTGAATTAGAAAATTCAAAGTAAGCATTTGAATCTATAAATGATGTCGATCCTCTGACGCTTTGATCTTCTGCCAAACAATATGTTTTTTATGAACCTCGTGTCTTTGGATGCAATGATCATTTGCCAGCAAACGTCTTGCTATATCATGCCATTTAATCCGCAGTAGTTGTCCCTGGAAACACTTTCCCTGGACGTGAGGCAGGATTTCAAATTCGTTACAGTGTCTACAGCGCCAGTGGACAGATGATGTCATTGCATTCATTTTTAACATTCCTCCCATCCTGGAATTTTGTTTAAAAGAACCCATGTATTGATGGAGGACACCTAAGAAGCTAATAAAATTCCACTGCCTTTCTGAGAACTCTTTCTCCTTCAGGTGTTGTTACTTTCGCCCGACGATCTTAGATTGCGTGGTTTGGCCCACTTTCAGTTCTAGACAACGTGATGTTATGAGGTCATATTGCGAACAGTGTTCACGCGTTGCCAGCCGTTTCCATATTTTGTTAACATGAAATTGCTGAAGAATAGTTTCCTTATACTACTAGCTATCCGCTTCTTCATGGGATACATTCTTGCAAATTACTTTCTCTCCTACATGATCTTCAAATACTCAATGAGTGCTCTATTCAGCCTCCAACATTGATCTCCAGGTAACGACCTAATATTAAACACCTAGTCACTATGTAAAAAAAATTCAAATGCAGGCAAATCTATGCTTATATGGATATCTTCCCACACTGGCATTCCCGGGAAAGAGAGAGCAGACATTGTAGCCAAGGAAGCTATTAAACACCCTCCAGATATGCCTGACTTCAAAATTTCTCATCAGGATCTCAACCGTTTTATGCACGAGACGATTATCCAGCGGTGGAAACCAAGAGTGGTTTGCGTTCTCCAGAAGGGCTGCACGATGTCTGTCCCGTTTCAAACTTTATATTTCTACCAATCAATTGCCATGCAGAGTACAAGTCATTGTATTCCGCCTCCGTGTTGGACATGTTGCTCTGGACATGCAAATTCCTACTTTCTGTCCTGTGATACCCCACCTATGCAAACAGCGCTCACCGTTAACGTCATCACCAACTCTACGAAAAGAATCATATTATATAATATTCCAACGTTCATTTCAGCATTCTAGGTGATCTTGCCTTCAATAAAAACATTCTGTGTTTCGTAAAGTTAACAAAATGGTATTATTTGTTATATATCTTATGAAGTCGCGATATGACAAGATGTCAAAACGACATACAATAAAGCTATACATAGTATATTCATTCAAGACAATTATACTTATGGAATGTATACACCGTACTTTTTGAGTGACATCAAGTCGCTGAAGGTCTGCTTTAATGACATATTTTAGGTATGTGCAGTTTTAAGAGGGAAGGTCCTTGGATTTGATTGATCACTGTCCGTTTTTGACGAGACTGTAATAACAGGTTGAAGCATGTGTAAAAAATGTTGCTTTGTATTTGCTTAATGACTTCGGTCAAATTGAATATTAGCCTGGAATAATTGGTTTAGTAGACAACGCTTCACCACAGACCATCAGAGTATTATCGGCCATTAGGAGATATACAGAGTGAACCAAAGACTCCGAAACCGGCTGCGTGGTGTTTTTCCTGTCCGCGTCCTGGCGCTCGTTGCCGTCTGGTGCTATCAAAAGACGCGGATGAAACCATACAACATTTATAAAACTACTTTTAAAGGCTTTACTTACCAACTTTATGAAAGGAAGTGCTGAAACCGTCGTTGTCCATACATTACTGGCACCTCTTTAGGAAACTATCCATCATTCGCCGTAGTTCACGTTGAGAAATTTCCTGGTGATATATTGTTTTAATTCTTCCAGGGTATGTGGGTTTGTCTTATACACTTATGTTTTAAGTTAGCCCGGAGGGGTATTTTATGAACAATACTACCGGCTGCGCGGTGTTTTTCCACTGGGCGTATGGAAATATGATAACACACTGCTGCTATAAACAAAGTCACGCTGTTGTGGTTTTGCTGTGCAGTGTGATGTGCAGTTTTGAGTTGACGGTGATGTGATGCAGTTCAGTTACCACGACTTATTTATTACTTTGTCCTGTACTTAGTCACAAAGTATAATATGGCTCAGTATATGTTTTCTACTGCACAGCGTGTATTTATTTATGATTCGTATGTGTTAACTCGGTCAGCTCGCTAGTGAAAGTACGATTTGCAGAAAGATTTCCATGTGTAAACGTTTCAGGCCGTACAGCAATCCATGAATTTTACAGTAAATTTCAGGCCACAGGAAGTGTTCAGACTAAGAAATCTAAAATACGGCGTTCGTTTCATACCGAAACATTAGACGACATCGGTCATCGTTTGGAAAATTCCCCCCCAAAACTCCATGATGGATAGTTTCCTAAAGAGGTGCCAAAAATGTATGGACAACGACGTGGCCAGTTTCAGCATCTCCTTTCATAAAATTGGTAAGTAAAGTATTTAAAAGTATTTTTAAAAATGTTATGGTTTCATCCGCGCCTTTCTATGATAGCAGCAGACGGCAACGAGCGCCAAGGACGCGGACAGGAAATACACCGCGCAGGCGGTTCGGAGTCTTTTGGCTCACCCTGTAGTTTTCGCTATTGTGTTTATAAACAACTTGTCGGTAACAACGACTTTATCGTCAAATATGCACGATGTTCCAAAAGTAGATTTACTTTTTTTATATATATATATATATATATAACGTACTGTTTGATCTTGTAAGTGCGTCTAAAATGCTTTTCATCAGCTCTCCAACCTTGCTCAAACCTATTCAGAACACCTGACACACAGTAAGACACAAATTCCTGCCAGTTTCAAGGTCATTACATGTTAACACTAATGTTAGCTCTTTTAATTCGTCAAATGGGCAAGGTATGTTCTCAAAGACTTATTCTGCAACAAGTTCTCCCAAAAGTTCATAGGAATTAGATAAGGTGAGTGTGGTGCCATTCAAGCTGTGGGAACATGTCAATGTAGTTTCTTACAGCACAGCATAATGGAGCGGTGCCTTATCTTGTAAGAAACGCCGTTCTAGAAAATCAATCCTGGTCTTGAGCTGTGACTTCCACAATATTTCGTAATGTTTAGTTAATTATTGTTACCATCCCCAGTTACAGAGTTGTTTTCTATTAGCTTGCCAAGTGATGTGTTATAAATGGAAATATTTGGTATTTTGTCAATTACATTTCCAGTCATGATTTTACGTTTTACTTTCTCTACCACGTATATAGTAGATAGGGAAGGTATTATATTCCACTCAAAAATTCGATATCGAGATTTCACCGAAATACAAGATTTGAGGCATCCTGAATAAATAAAAACACAACATTTTTAGAAAAAGATCCGCGTGCGCGCGTGTGTCTGTGAAGAGCATATTTCAAAAACGAAAAGTTGGTTAAATACCAAACTTGTTATTAAAGTTCAGTATCTCAAAGATGCAACACGAAGATTTTCATAAAGTCATGTAAATGTAAACACATCATATGTTTATGTTAGTTTTTGACTCTATAATCCCCATTGTGACCAATCTTAATCGAAAACTAAGTCTCCAACCTGTATTGTATACTTACTTTTGGGCCATTCGATATACAAATTACAGTATTTGTGTCATAATATCTGAATGTTATACCTACGCTTTACAAAATGCAAAACCCTTCTACAGGTTACCAAATATTATAGAAATGCAAATATAGGCTAGAGGTCACTTATAAAGAAAACAGAACTATGCCTTATGTTATCTAAACTGAATGCAATGTATACGCTATTTCACATTTAAAATGGCATAAATCACTATAAAGGCTTGATTGAAAAACAAGTTAAACAGCTGAAGTGTTGCTTTTATGGCAGATGTATTCTTCAAAAATAAGATGAAGGGCCCTGATGAAAAATCTGATTTACCTTATACAGCTTTCTCGCTTTACCTGTATTATATTCAGTACATCCAACAACATGCGGAAACAGCCTTCAAATGTTACCTAGAAGTACGGAGGAAAAAACTCAAGAGATCGAAGTTACGACTTTTGCAAAGAGAAAGAAAAAATCTGATTTGTTACACTCACATGACTTTCTCTACTCTTATACAAACTATTTTTACAAACGCTTATTCTCCATATGCTTCATGTAATCGATATCGAGATGTCAATCTGAAGTAGAATTTTTGTTGGTAGTTGGAAAATGCTTCATGTTTATATGCACAACGTATGGAAGCAATTTGTCGTAGTCACTTCGTGTTATCTTATTGCTAGGCGCCTGTTATTGTTTTATTATTTTGCATTTAGGGTTCATTGTGCTCCGGCTAGCTATTATTATTATTATTATTATTATTATTATTATTATTATTATTATTATTATTATTCAGTCGAGCAAATCTCTTAAACAGGGTGTGTAAACGGAAAGGATTTTGTTACTCAAAGATAACACTGATAAAAGAATTTGTTTTTACACTTTTATTTCCGTCACAATTAAGTTCACATATTGATTCGTGATACACGCCAAACTGAAACTGTTATATTTTCTAATATCACTATAATCACTTATTTACTGCACATTATTAATTCGCGTGTTTCATATTTATAACAAACTTTAAGACGCGAGAGATTCTGTAGAATTGCGACGTGTACTCTATGTATGCTTCCGTTGAACTACGCGACGTGTAACCCGCGAACGATTCTGATGAATTAACTGTGCGACGTATAACGCGTGAATGCTTCTGTTGGACTGACGAAATCTGCCTCTGACTTTAGCTTTTTATACTCCCACACCCCGATATGCCTAAAGATTATAACCGAGCTGCTATTGGTTAATAAAACGCGCCAACATTAGCGTCTATTTTTATATCCAATCAAAAATTACGAAAACATATGCTCTAGGGAAAATATTCCCGCTATTTGTAAGAAAAGCGCGCAAATCTGACGTCATTTGTTTGTCTCTTCTAATTAATATTCAACTCACCCCCTCGCACATTGTTATCCGCTCCTATTGTCAGTTTCAGTGAGGCCGTGTAAACTTATTTCCTAACAATGCATATAATTAACAAACATCTCAAATCAATGTCATACAATAATGCTTATTTACACTACAATCACTCTGGCATTTACATTATTGTGATACAAATTACTGCCACAAATCTTATTGCTAATTTTCTTGTAGATGCAAGGGGAATATGGTAGGTTTTAAGCGATAGTCAAATATTTTAAGCGCTGGTTGCTATGTGGCGCATTCCATTCTCTTTGCATGTCCAGGACATAAAAAAATGATTAACGAATTTGTGAAAAAGTGTATTGGAAAATTTAAGGGAATAACAAGCAATATCTCGAAAACGGTTCACTCAACAAAAAATATGTATATGACATAAATTGTGTATTTTAACGCGATCTACATTTTTTGTGTAGTAAAATTTTGTCTGTCTCTTATGGGTTACGAGTTATGCAAAAGTCGTTCACAATGAAGAATACTTTTGGAGACATTCCCAGAAAATTCGAGATATACATTTCATTTCTCATGAGAATATCTTAAACATATGATATTTTAATCAAAATCGTTAGAGCCATTTTTGAGAAAATTAAAATTTTCGAAAAATGTTCCATGTAAAGGGTAGTCTGGGGTGGGGGGATTTTCTTGAAAACCTTCGTGTCGTATCTCTGGAAGATACTGAACCTAAATACCAAGTTTGGTGTTTATCCGACTGTTCGTTTCTGAGTTATGCTGTTCACAGACACACACACACGGACATGTTTTCAAAAATGCTTTTTTTTTTAGATTCAGGGAGTCTCAAAACATATATTTCCGGTGAAATCTCGGTATCGAATTTTTGGGTGGAATACAATACTTCCCCTACTTACGTAGTAAAAATATATGATACGTTACATTCACGTGACTTCTCTACCTGCTATTAATTATTTGTTTGTGTCTTCTAGAAACTAATCGTATTTTCTGTCACAAACGCGCGCGCGAACTTTTTCCTAAAAAGTTTTTGAGGAGGGATTCCTGTACCTACAGGTAAGTGGTAGAGAAAGTAAAAAGAAGAAATGTGTTTCAATACTATTGAATACCTGTTTTCAAACTAATGGGACTAAAATCCGAATTACATGCAAGTCAGGAAAGCAACAGCATTTTATACTAGAGAGACAACTGTCTATATGAAAGAAAATTCAGGACTGGCTTGTTTCTAAAATAACTGATTCATTAACAAATGGTCAAAGAGAAAAGCATATGAGTTATAATTATTGATAAATCGGTTTGAAATGTTATCTCTTTTATTGCATGATATGGTAAACCAAAGTATTATCCAAGCGCTTGGATAATACTTTAACACAGAAGATTGATTTTGGTTAACGACTGCTCTCATTTCAAGATGTTAAGCTAGAGACAAATGTCAACGATACCAGAGCTATTATGCTATATTGTACATAATTACCTTCAAAGTACCTACTTTCCCTAACTTGGAAATTGTGTTAAGGACTTTCCTGACTTCACAAGTCACTGACTGCCAGGCAGCCAGGGTTTTCCTTACTAAGCGGAGTGGGAGGTGCTAAAATATCAACTGCGGACTGCAACGTATACACGTTTATTAAGTGCTCTGAGAAGACTATAACTCTGAAAGCAAACTTCTCTGTAGTCATCGATAGATTTACTCAGACAAAGCAAGGCTAAAGGGGGAAAAAAAGAAAATATGAAAATTATTGTACCACTATATCACTGTATTTGCTTTTACTTTCAGTCGAGAAGTACCAAGTAAAAGTATGTAATTGTACTAGACGTAGAACCTGCAGCTCTGTTCGCTTTATGGCGTTAACGGAGATTCTTCTTTGTCCCTATCTACCGCTTTCTGTGCTTTACGCCCAGTTTCTCGCTCTGTCCATCCGTCTTCTCTCCCTCTCTTTTCTACTTGCTCACTGCCTCCTCCATAAACTACTAACCGCCTCTCTCCTCGCTGTGCAACTTTCATTGCATGCGATTTTTTGAAAACCGACAACAAATCTGCTTTTGTTAATGCAAATTAAAGCGCAAGTAAAAGGTTTAACAGTGCACAATCTCGTGCCTCTTCCTTACGCTTTCAATGCGATCGTAATCATTGGTATTAATTTTTAACTATTCATTCTATCGAAATTTTTCAAATAATAAAACTTGCTAAAATATTACGTTTATAGATATTTAAGAAAAAGGAAGTAACATTTTTTTTTGTATTTGCGCCACATTAGACCAACCGTCCCCCGCCCCTGAACTGGGTTAGATTAGATATATGTTATACAATGGAGGGGGACACCTCGTGCACTGCGACCTACATACATTTATTGCGGCTACCACGAAGGGATCCAGTGAAGGAACCGCAGGAGGCTACAGGTCACAGGCAGACAGGTCACGGAGACGCGCGGAAGTTCCGAACAGTTCCAGGCTCGAAGACCCGTCCCAATTCTGGAGCTGCTTAGAGAGAGCGATGAGCGACCCGTTGAACCCTCTAATGTCCATTGGGAGTATACTCTTTCCTTTGAGCAAGCATCCACGCCATCTTCCGACACCGCCATAAGCCACAAAACGTAGAAACCCACCCGATACACGAGGGGTAAAAGGAATGAAAGAAAAATGATGGAAAGGAAATACTGATAGATGATAAGCCACCCAGCATTCGCCTATCGGCCAGGGAAAGCCACGAAAATCTCAAAGTCAGAGCGGGCGATCGACGGGAATCGAATCTGGGGCTTCAGAATGCGAGTCTCACACGTTACCCCGGAGTCATCCCGCACAGTATTGGATAAGGTAATTAAGTTGCCGTATAACCGATTTTCTAAGCGGGAATTATGTTATATTGCACATAAAATCGGTTTGTCATTCTTGCGCACGTGCTCCTCCCCAAACACAAGCACACAAACAAACAAACAAAAGACAACAACAAAATTTAAAAATGTTATTCTTGGTTTCGAGGTAACTCATTCATTGTACACATTAGTAGTAGGTCAATATTATTCATCCAAAATTATTGGAAGTAGGTGGTTCTCAAAGTTACATGAATAATTGCTGTTTGCAGATACGAGAAAAGTCTCAAATTAAATAGTAATAATACAAGATGTTTGCGTGATGACAATAGTGTTACAGTTGTAAAGAAAGGGTACAGTGTTTATGAAGAACGAATGAAAAGTGTGCAGTAATCATAAAGTTCTCAGTTTGCTTATCATATTATATCATTAGATATGTATATCATATTATCATGTATCATGTATTATGATCAGTATCTGGACGCCTGAGCTTTACCAGTGAGCTTTACCATCAGTTGTCAAGAATGGGTATAGATATGTATCTACATATATACACTATGTGATCAAAAGTATCCGGACACCCCCACAAACATACGTTCTTCATCTTAGGTGCATTGTGCTGCCACCTACTGCCTGGTACTCATTATCCGCGACCTCAGTAGTCATTAGACGTGAAACAGCAGAATGGGACGCTCCATGGAACTCATGGACATCGAACGTGGTCAGGTGATTGGGTGTCACTTGTATCAGAAGTCTGTACGCGAGATTTCCACACTCCTAAACATCCCTAGGTCCACTGTTTCTGATGTGATAGTGAAGTGGAAACGTGAAGGGACATGTACAACACAAAAGCGTACAGGCCGACCTCGTTTGTTGACTGACAGAGACCGCCGAAATTTGAAGAGGATCGTAAAGAGTAATAGGCAGACATCTATCCAGACCATCACACAGGAATTCCAAACAGCATCAGGATCCAAGTACTATGAAGTTAGGCGTGAGGTGAGAAACCTTGGATTCCATGGTCGAACGGCTGCTCATAAGCCACACATCACGCAGGAAAATGTCAAACGAAGCCTCGCTTGGTGTAACGAGCGTCAACATTACACGATTGAACAGTGGCAAAACGTTGTGTGGAGTGACGAATCATGGTACACAATGTGGCGATCCGGTGACAGGGTGTGGGTATGGCGAATGCCCGGTGAACGTCATCTGCCAGCGTGTGTAGTGACAACAGTGATATTCGGAGGTGGTGGTGTTATGGTGTGGTCGTGTTTTTCCTGGAGAGGGCTTGCACCCCTTGTTGTTTTGCATGGCACGTTCACAGCGCAGACCTACATTGATATTTTAAGCACCTTCTTGCTTCCCACTGTTGAAGAGCAATTCGGGGATGGCGATTGCATCTTTCAACACGATCGAGCACCTGTTCATACTGCACGGGCTGTGGCGGAGTGGTTACACGACAATAACATCCCTGTAATGGACTGGCCTGCACAGAGTCTGACTTGAATCCTATAGAACACCTTTGGGATGTTTTGGAACGCCGACTTCGTACCAGGCCTCACCGACCTACATCGATACCTCTCCTAAGTTCCGCACTCCGTGAAGAATGAGCTGCCATTCCCCAAGAAACCTTCCAACACCTGATTGAAAATTGCCTGCGAGAGTGAACGCTGTCATCAAGACTAAGGTTGGGCCAACACCATATTGACTTCCAGCATTACCGATGGAGGGCGCCACGAACTTGTACGTCATTTTCAGCCAGGTGTCCGGATACTTTTGATCACGTAGTGTATTTAGTTACTTGTACATACTTGCCAATTTCCTGAATCTGAAAGCGGTAAAACTTTCTCTCGTCCAGCAAAGCGTAATAATTTGAAGCAAAGAAATCACTTCCTAGACCATACACAGATTTCTAGAGTAGTTCTTCATGGTGTAGTATTACCATGCTAGCCTCTAGTTCCCAAGGTCGCGGGTTCAAACCCGGCAGAGGGCGATGGATGTTTTCGGGCGTAAAAATCTCCTTACCATGGAAGAAAGTAAAGCCGGTGGTCCCATGTCGTACATTTACAACACGTAAAACAACCTCAAGCCTAATAAAGAGGCCCTTGAGCAAAATTACCCGTCTTTCACGCTAAATATAAAATATAGAATGGGACACTAAGGACCACAGCAGTTAAAAAGCGTTCATAAATAAAACCCTGTTTAATTTTCACAGATTTCTAGTCCAACTTTTATTCTTAATAATGTAACTATAAACAAAAAATGCCACAAAAATTGAGAAATATATCCCGCAGCCATAGAAGGCGAATAACATATACGATTTACGCCAGGAAATCGACTTTACAATAATTCATGTCATGCATTATTGAATTTCGCGCCCATTTACTGCACACCGGTTACTAGAGGTCACTTAGTGGTGCAATCGGATTTTAAATCCACACGCTATGCAATTTGTTGCAGCCCAACGAAGGGCGACCATATTCGTATTGAAGAATACAGATAAAACTCTAGCCTATCATAGGTATACAAATTAGCACGGTACTTTCAGTATACGATAAATTGCAATAAAATGTAATCGAATTTAATGCTTTGTCATGTCCGTGGTGAAAATTTGTAACACTTTGAATCTACCCACAACGCCGTAAAAATGCCTCCTTTGCTGTAAATTCGTAAACAGGCCTGCGCTCCCGTACATTTTACGGACACACTATAAAAGTTGACAAGTATGGTGAACGATTTATAATTTGAGGTCGGAATAACTTTGACGATTTTTTTAAATTCATAGGCACGTGCATTAGGATTTAAAACAAACGCACAATTAAGTATGTGTGCTTTGTGTAGGTATTTGAGCATAGTAGTTTACTTCCTTAAAGGCATTAGCGACGCTTTTTTCAGAACAGTAAACAAATCCACGCATGATAACTGAGAACGTTTACTTTCAGGATCAGCGTGTGCAAATTATAGTGGACGAATGAAGTCAAAATATTTCGTTGGAACATACGAATCTAAAGAAGTGGTCGCATACAATTTAAAATTTGAAAGCTGAATTACATGTGGCAAATAGTACCCTAATTTAGTAGTTGGTAACTTCACGTTGAAGGAATGTTGATTTTTGGTGAATCAGGAATTTCTGTTCTTTTCCCCGTTTATCCACTGAAAACAGCATGTTTATTTTTAATAAGAGGCAGCAACATGCTGAGACTGTTGCATAGCTGAACTAATACACACATTTTTAATTATTCTATGTGTTGTAAGACGAACTTTATGTTTGTTTCCTCAGCTGATGAATAACATATTGCACGGTAGCAGTGCGAATATTCATTTTATTGTGATTTAGCGCCTGAAAATACATTGCCAATAACAGTAATGTATACAGGACACAGTTATTGCTGTTGATAAGTATGAACATTCATGTTTTGGTTTATCATATTCATTACTAAGGGCAAGGAAGTTTATGATAAGGCATGTATTTTTCGGTAAGACTGACACGTTCCTTAAATACATATAAGTGCTTGTTATGAAAAAAAACTAAATGAATTACTGTAATTTGTTGTCATATTTGGTCATTTCTCTCTGATAGAGCATATTTTAATAAGTAAATGGTCATATTCGTTATATTTTCCCTCTTTCAAGAAGTAAAGAACTTTTCTCATGCAGTTTCTTTCTTCCTTGTTACATTTCTCTGAATTGCACATCTCATTTTGTTTCCTGGAAAATGGCACATATCTAACTTCCTCTCCTATTTCGTTTGAATTCATAATATAGACTTAACCCTACGCATCAGCGAGTTTGTGTAGCCTATTGTTAATCTATGAGCAGGTAGTTGCTTAAGCCATTCTGGACTGCAGACAAGTGTCTCATTGTGCTATTGAATCTTGTTGAAGTCGGAAGCGTGTGCAGTATAGTGCACTATGCCTAAAGTAAAGCAAACTATTCAAGTAAAATTACAACAGTTCGTGTCTCAATATGGCGAGAAAGTATTTTCGACTGATAAAATGCTGTATTGCAAACTCTGCGATGTAAGAGTAATTGTAGAGAAGTCATCTAACGATCAGCAGCATATGGCAACAGAAAAACACAAAAGTGAAGTACAACGGATTGAAAATGGAAAAAAACACCACAGAAAATGTCCTAGGAGAACCCTGTCAATCTTATTCACCATACAGCTTTCCTTTGTGCTGACATTCCCTTTAAGTAAACTGAACTATCCAAAATTTCGTGAATTCTTAGAAAAATACACAGGAAAATCTCTTCCTGATTCTTCCACATTAAGAAAGGACTGCCTTCGCGAATAAAAAAATGGGTATCAATTGATGAAATCCCATCACACTTTGAGAAGATATATTGCAAATGTCATTGTGGGAACTTAAGAAGAAGATGATCCAGGCGAAAAGATTCTAATAAATTGAACATTTAGAAAAAGTAAATTTTTGCGCCATTAGTAAATGGTGAAAGCTGCCAATTCACTAAAAGCATTATACAGTAAAATGATGTATGTAACTTGTTTAGCTCACACCTTACAGAGAGTTGCAAAAGAGATTCGTAGTAAATTCAGTGATGTTGACAAATTTATTGGGTGTGTCAAAAAGGTATTTTTGAAAACTCCTTCATGTATTGCAGCATTTAAGTTGTTAGCTCCAGACATTTCCTTACCACCATCTACCATTTTGACAAGATGGGGTCCTGGATTGATGCCTTCAACTATTACTGCCAGAACTTCAACGTTGTGAAAAGCATCATTGATTCATTCGAATGGACTAGCCGAAGAATTAATAACTAATGCTGAAATTTCAGGCAAACTTTCGTACATAAAATGAAATTTTGGATTTATTTCTGCTGCTATAACTGCTTTGGAGCAATCAGAAGACTGGAGAAGGCAGATAGAACAAGTGAAAAAAATTTGTGAATAAATTAGAAGCTGTTTGTGGTAAAGTGGAAAAAGAAGCGTCAAAGAAAATGGAAAAGTTACTAGAAAAAATGAAGGGTATCGTACACTGTGTTCCATTTCAATAATTTTGTTGGGTGAAAAGTTCTCACTTAATCACTTAGATTTAGATTCAAATGATATTTTCACTAAATGATGTGTCATTAAAGTAGAACAAAGTGTTTCAACGTACAAGGATTTGTTGGCTACAATAGGAAATCGTTTTTATTTGAAAATTTGCACAAGGTATTCATTGTATACTGCAACTTAGAGCTCATAAATTGAAGTAAAATGAGCATGTATAAAAACACACACATCATAGGTTCACTATGTTTTGATAATGTTAATAAAAAGCATACATACTACATCATCAAATTCCATTGTTTAGCTTGCTTCTCGTGTGCATTCCATTCTTAAATAAATAGTTCATTATCATAAACTGGCTTACTAAAGTATTTTGAAACAGAAATTTGACCTCATTTTAATATTGTTAGGTCAATTTTTTTGTTATTGTGAATATTTTTGTCATTTTTTAGTCATAATAGCATTTTTTGTGCATATTATGGTGATTTTTAGGTTATAAAAATCCTAGCCCTATTCATTACATAAAATAAATTAATAAAGCGAGCATTTGATGTTTATAGAAAAGCTAAGGACCTGCACCAACTGAATACAGAATATTCTGTGAATAAATCTGTGAAACGCAATCTATTAAACCCAAAGTTACTATAACATACGTAGAATATTGCGAACACAACAGTATTTTAACTTACAACCATTATAAAGTTAATAATCGAGTATCATCTCGGATCATCTTAAAGCTTAACCATCGACTAACATGGTCTTCATTTTCCATAATGTGTATAATATATAGGTATAATTAATTCGTTTAATATTATAGGTAGCGAGTATTGTGGATAGATGTTTAAATGATCTCGTTATCAGTTTGTACTTCCCAGGTGATCTCGGTCTTAAGGAAACTTCCTAGCTTCCCTAGCATTTTCTGTAATAATTATTCGTGCACCGTGGATGCCCACTTTCAGGCGAATTCAAGGTCGTGCGCATGGAATAGCAATAATGTTTTTAATTCATTTTCGTAGCAAATTATAGTCTTCATTCCTTCCATGAAACACAACATTCAAAAAGATAAATGACGCGATACTACCCAGATTGAGTTTTAAAATAGCAACTCTATACAAACCAAGAATACTCAATCTTGCTACACTAGCTTACAAAAGAAAACACAACTCTTTTAAATCAATTTTTTTATGATTTTAGGATATATTCCATTCATTTTATGTTTCAGAATATTTCTTGGTAGCTTTCTGATTAAACAAAAGCTTCACAATCTAAACCTTATAATAGAAACTCGCTTTTCACATTTGTACTTTACCAAAATATGTATTGAAATGAAGTGATATTTAAATAATAATTACTTATTTGTTATGTGTGAAAACTTTGAATGCATAAATATCAAAATATAGTACTACATTGGTCTAGTTTTAAAAACAAAGTATATAAAATCGCGGTGTTACTATCTGAAACGTTTTATCAAACCCTCAAAAACAATCAAGAAGCGTAATTTTGAAGTTGACCAAGTGTTTCTAAGTTGTTCTGTATGTCTGTGAACAACATAGCTCAAAAACAAAATGTAGAAACGAAGGTAAAGTTAGTAAAATAATCTAAATATATCTATTCCCATTCTTGACAACTAATAATGAATTTGGCTTAAACAGCAGCAGAGAAAATCGATCTTACAAGTTTTAATACTTTTACTATAAAATTTGAGGTAGGAATAACTGCAAACGTCACTTCGTCGCCTCTGTAGTCGAGCGGTTACCATTCTAGCTTCTCAACCCAGAGTCCCGGGTTTGATTCCCGGCTGGGGAAGGGAATTTTTCTTTAACTATTCCCTATCCTTTACAAAGTCTGGAATTGTGAATATAAGTGTGTAATAGTAAAACGTATTAAAAAACCAACGTTAATAAAACCTAGAGTTCAGCGAATAATAACACATAATTGTTTCTCAAGTAAAAGCCCCGATATGATCATAGAAGCTAATGGGCTATATAAATGAAACAATTTAAAAAAAAGTTGATTTTTGATTTAAAACTTTCCGCGACAGTAATTATTGTAAAACTCTTCTCGGACATGCACCTAACTGGTCGCCCGAGAAGAGTTCTACAAAAGAAATTCCTTCATTAGAGTAAACGAAAATAAAAAAAAAAAATCTGATGTGTTACACTCACATGACTTTCTCTACTCTTGTACAAACTATTTCTACAAACGCTTATTCTCCATCTACTTCAAGTTAATCGATGTTAATCTTATTGCTAATTTTCTTGTAGATGCAAGGGGAATTGGTAGGCTTTAAGCGATAGTCAAATATTTTAAGAGCTGGTTGCTATGTGCAGTATTCCATTCTATTTGCATTACCAGGACAAAAAAAATGAATAACGAATTCCCATTTGAGAAAAAGTATAAGTATTGGAAAATTTGAGGAATAACAAGCAATATCTCGGAAATGGTTCACTCAACAAAAAAATGTATATGACATAAATTGTGTATTTTAACGCGATCTACATTTTTTGTGTAGTAAAATTTTGTCTATCTCTTATGGTTTACCAGTTATGCAAAAATCGTTCACAATGAAGAATACTTTTGGAGACATTCCCAGAAAATTCGAGATATACAATTCATTTGTCATGAAAATATCTTAAACTTGTGGTATTTTATTCAAAATCGTTAGAGCCATGTTCCATGTAAAGGGTAATCTGGGGTGCGGGGATTTTCTTGAAAACCTTTGTGTCACATCTCTGGAAGATACTGAACCTAAATACCAAGTTTGGTGTTTATCCGACTGTTCGTTTCTGAGTTAGACAGACATACACGCGCGCGCGCACACACACACACACACAGACACACACACGGATATGTTTCCAAAAATGCTTTATATGCATTCAGTGCACCTCAAAACATGTATTTCCTGTGAAATCTCGGTATCGAATTTTTGGGTGGAATGCAATACTTCCCCTAGTTACTATACATAGTAGAGAAAGTAATAACTGGTGCAGATTCTGTCAATCCAGAGGTGTAGCTAGGGGGGTGTTTGGTAGTTGGAACCTCCCCCCTTTGCTAAAAGCAATGTAAAAATTAATACAAAAAATAGCGGCGTTAAAAAAAAACATCTTTCTAGGTTGGTGGAAATGAGATACTTTCTAATCAATGTTGCCAAAGGTGACGCAACAGAAACCGTACTTCAGATGACGTTGGTACAAGTTACAACCATGACGTTGGTACAAGTTACAACCATGTTAGATATCAGGGGCATGTTTTAGTACCGGTGCTAAATTTGAGTGGTTTCCAAATGAGTGGAATATCTCCCACTTTAGAACCTAACATAAACCTATTTTGTAGTGCAATGAAATGGTCTGCAGCGGTAATATAAATTCTCATAATTCTCACCTCACAACACATTTGCCGCTTAGAATACGCAAAACATGTTATCCTAATTTTAATTACAATTTCTGCACCTTAATCTGTGAATATAAAGTCGATTTATTTAAATATTTCAACTCAGAATTAATTCATATTTATCATCTGAATTGATAAAAGTTGTTTAAGAAATCGATCCCATGCATAACCCCCCCTTAATATTTTTCTAGCTACACTACTGTGTCAATCTGTTGAGCCTAAAACTTAACACTCTTGTAATCATTTCTAGGAATTAACGTAAAGCCCTCAGGAAGTAAAAACTCAAGTACGAAATGTACAAGTAATATTTCTCATATTGCAGCGTAACCCCTCAAAGATCTGGAAAAACCTATTACTTCTTCCTTCTCAGTTTGCGGCCAAGAGCACGTTCAGAATGACATCTGTACATCCCATCATCTTCTGGAGATCGCTTAAATTAGCCTATGTATAAAGGAAATGACGTTTGAAAATACTTGCGTTCCTCGAAACGAAGCAAGAACTAAGAGTATGAAGGCTATCGCAAAAACGTCTTGCCGCAGCACATTTTTTATTTGTGCATCTTACACCAGCAGTTGTCCCACTTTCAAAGTTTCCTCATATACAAACCCGTCCAACGGTCACTAAAGGTCTTTTAGCGAGAGCAAAATATTTCCTGCAACGAAACGCAATGCTGAAATTTATTAGTGCTGATGAACATGATAGAGCGCTAAAGCTAATGCTGTCTCATGCGGTAGTAGTGGCCTACAGTTTAGGCCGTTTCATCATCTTGAGACACTTCTTCCTTATCCAAGATTTATGGACTCAATAAATTTGCAAGCCAGTTGTGACGTAAGATATGACGATGCAGGTATCTGAGTTATTACGTTGCAGGAAACGCTATAAGCGTTCTTAACGAGGAGTGTTGTTTATTTTCCTTTTGAAGGCTTTACATTTTAAATACTTCCAGTGAGGAAGGCAGGAAGGATAAACAATTTTAAAAAGCTGCTTTTGTAAAAGAACAAAACGAGTAAATATTTCATAAATGAAGTAAAATACTAGTTTCTACTACCGAAAACCAGAGACCAAGAATGCTACCAATAAATTGAATTCAGTAATTTAGTATTGTTTTGGGAGGTGCTGAAAATTTGCCATACGTCCATTTCCTACATTTTTTGTAATTTTAGTCTAAAATAAATCATCATCATCAAAAGTTGTTAAATTTATAACCCATCGATCATCACACACTCAATAGAAATTGGGATTAATGACATGTTACTAGAAAAAATAGACAGCAATATATTTCTGACCCTCCAAGTAGACAGATATTTAGATTACGCATATCTTACCCTAACTCAGTTCTGCCGTTATGCTATCCGAGCATGGTAAATGTCAGTTCTACAGATACACTTAAATTAGTATACTATGCCTATTTTAAGTCTATCATGGAATATGGAATATTATTTTGGGGAAACTCAGTAGAAAGTAAACAAATATTCCTCATGCAAAAGAAGGTTATAAGAATCATTTCCAGCACCCATAACAGACACTCTTGCATGAGATAAACACTAGGAAAAAGGATAACATCCATCATCCCAGTGCAAAGCTTTCTTGCTTCCAGAAAGGTGTATATTATGAGGCCGTAAAAATATTTAATGCTCTCCCTAATGATCTTAAGGGAAAAGTTTACAATTTCAATGTCTTTAAAACTGCTGTTAAAGAGTAATTATGCTCAAAAGCGTATTATTCTAAACAAGATTATCTGAGTGACAAATTATCCTGATGATAATATATATGTAGCTCTGTAAGTAGTATTAGTAAATATTAATGACAATTGCCTGCTCTAGAATTAATGAAGATATTTAAATGTATGTATATTAACAACTGACAGTAAATGCTATGCATTACAAATCAAATAGAACAAAATGATGAGACGAACAAAAGGTACAAGCCTAGTGAAAGTTAAAATAACTGTTCTTGTCTATAAATATAATGTTAAGCTGATAACGGTAGGAAGGTATTCGATTTTGCACAAAATCCACCTGCTTTGTTTCATTTTGTATATAATATGTCTTTATTTTATTTTAAACGTTCTGTATTCTATGTAATGTTTATGTATATGTATATAACTGTATTGTATATTTCCTTGACACCATATACTATGTTTTTATTTTATTTTAAATGTTTTATTCTGTGCAATATTTATGTTTATATGTAATTTTTGTACATTTCCTTGACATGTTCTATGTTCAGAAGCCTTTATGGCTGCTAGTGAACTTACAGAATGCAATCTAATTTAATCAGGTGCGGATTTTTATGACCTAAAATGTTTGAAAATTGACCTACAAACTGAATACAACATTTTAAAAAATGACATAATAATTAATTAAAGGAACTAAAACTGAGATTTATTTCATTTATTAAAATTAATGTACAGAAAGTTACACATTAATTAATGCATGGATATAACTGTTATACAAGTAGAAAAAGTAGGTACCTATAAGAATAATGAGATTCAGAAAATTAATTAACAATAGATTTTTTCAATGCTCTTGTTTGAATAATCTGAAAAGAAAATTGTTTTTGAAGCGGATCTTACAAATCTGTAGTATTAACCATTTTGAGTTCTCACATCATACAAAATTGATTGTGAATGAATCATAGCCTATGGCATTAGCAATCTGACTGTAGGGACTTATTAACGCGAAAAAGGGAAAACTGACCTGTCTCATCCTAGTTTGGTATTCGAAATATTTCTGCTCCGCTGACATTAGCCACTCCTCCACCCGCTAGATTTACAGACTTACAATTAAATACGATTTCCCCCCCCCCCAAAATAAGTTACTCTTATTTCTCATTTGAATAGCGAGATTTCTGATGCTTGAAACGTTAATTTTATGTAAAATGTCAGTAATACAAAAATATGTTTATACATTTAAATGCAAGAAAATTACTAAAAAGAAAACAAAAACAAAGGGCAAGAAAATGAAAAGATAATAAAGTAAAATCGAAAAAAATATTCTAAAATAGAAAATTGTATAATATGGCCAAAATATGATATAACAGATATGCATTTTCATAATCTGACACACACGATAAGGATTTATGTACAGGTTAACAATGCCTATGATGCAACAATCAAAGATGACGTCATCATAATGCGAGCTCTGATAATGATGATGATGATTATTATTATCTTTACTACCACAACACTTTCGCTGTCTTATCCTTCCATTTTCTCTTACCTGCTTTTTTTACTTTCTCTACTACGTGTAGTAAGTAGGGGAAGTATTGTATTCCACCCAAAAATATGATACCGAGATTTCACCGGAAATACATGTTTTGAGACCCCCTGAATCCAAAAAAAGCATTTTTGGAAACATGTCCGTGTGTGTCTGTCTGTGTGTGTGTGTGTGTCTGTGTGTCTGTGAACAGCATAACTTAGAAACGAACAGTCGGATAAACACCAAACTTGGTATTTAGGTTCAGTATCTTCCAAGGATGCGACACGAAGGTTTTCAAGAAAATCCCCCCACCACAGATTACCCTTTACATGGAAGATTTTTCGAAAATTTTAATTTTCTCAAAAATGGCTCTAACGATTTTGATTAAAATATCATTTGTTTAAGATATTTTTATGACAAATAAAATGTATATCTTGAATTTTCTGGGAATGTCTCCAAAAGTATTGTTCATTGTGAACGACTTTTGCATAACTGGTAAACCATAAGAGATAGACAAAAGTTTACTACACCAAAAATGTAGATCGCGTTAAAATACACAATTTATGTCATATACATTTTTTTTGTTGAGTGAACCGTTTTCGAGATGTTGCTTGTTATTCCCTTAAATTTTTCAATACTTTTTTCAAATGGGAATTCGTTATTCATTTTTTTGTCTTGGATATGCAAAGAGTATTAATCTGTGGCAAAGGGAATGGTGCTGCATCTAGCAACCAGCTATTAAGAGATATGTATGTGCTTAAAGGCTACTGTATTTCCAAATTGCGCTTGTAAATATACATTCCCCTTACATCTACAAGAAAATTAGCAATAAGATAGAGTCTGCAAATGTTTATCACGATTAACATAAGGTAGATGGAGAATAAGCGTTTGTATAAATAGTTTGTACAAGAGTAGAGAAAGTCATGTGAGTGTAACACATCAGATTTTTACTTTCTCTACTACGTACAGTAAGTAGGGGAAGTATTGTATTCCACCCAAAAATTCGATACCGAGATTTCACCGGAAATACATGTTTTGAGACCCCCTGAATCCAAAAAAAGCATTTTTGGAAACATGTCCGTGTGTGTGTCTCTGTCTGTGAACAGCATAACTCAGAAACGAACAGTCGGATAAACACCAAACTTGGTATTTAGGTTCAGTATCTTCCAGAGATGCGACACGAAGGTTAAATTACGCAACACTAATTTCTTTTTAATGACAGACTATTTACTACAGACATTTTAAATTCAGTGAGGAGTCAATGTTCTTCACTTCTTAAGCACACAAACCCTATTTATAACAGTGGATATCGAAGTTTGTAGCGTATACTTCTTCAATAAGCAAGTGTAAATCTTGCACATTAGTTAAAATCTAAACAGGGATGTGCAATGACATAACAGCCAATCACGTTCTTCTTAGTTACTTTTGGGATAATCTGTACTAATTCATAAAGAGAGAAAATTTGCGTGCGCACGATAAGCGGGATCTTACAGACAAATAAAATGATCTTGATAATCGTTTCGTTATTGAAAAGTCCTGTTCTTTCCGGCGGACATGGGCTCTAAAACAGCCCTGATTTAAATTCCTAAATGGCTAATAGACTAAACAGGATTTACCCGAAAATTAAGGCACAGCAAAACAAGATAATCAGATCCTGTTTACAACGGTACATTAGACCGAGCGAGATGGCTCCGAGTAATGTGTGAGGCTCGCATTCGGGAGGTTCC
Source organism: Deroplatys truncata (assembly GCA_030765065.1). Lineage (NCBI taxonomy): Eukaryota > Metazoa > Arthropoda > Insecta > Mantodea > Mantidae > Deroplatys > Deroplatys truncata. The sequence goes on from CM060980.1 coordinate 131,350,785, forward strand.
GGATTCGATTCCTGGCGACCTCCACTCTGACGGTTTTTCGTGGTTTTCCTGGGTGGGTTCCTCATCTACAACGACTTTCCTGTCCATCATTTCTTGTATCCATAATTTCCTTTATCATCACCATCTGTTTCAGGGGTTGAAGGACCAGGTGACGGTGCTCTGTGTGTTGTGGTTGGGCGGTGGTGGCGTCGGTCGGATTGCCCACGGACCCGCCCTTCTTTTGTTCACGGAGCAGGCTCCCCTTAAGGAGATCCACGGGGATTTGGGTCTTGTGGGCAGGCTTGAGCGGAGTAGGGTGTGTTCGATCTGGAAACGTTAAGGACCCCGTCCATGCCTGCACTCGAAGCACAGAGGACCACACTGGCCTATGTGCGATGCTCTGTCCCGGTTTCGGGACCCCTCTGCGATATGCACCTTTACCTTTACCTAAGTTTGTTTGTCTCAGCTTACCGCTTGTGTATTACCAATTAGTTGCATTTAGACACCCACATAACCAAGTTCATGTTCAAGGTGAAATTATGTTTTTTATACTTGATTTGCACTATACTTCAGATTTTATTTTCACACATTCCCTTTGCTTAATGCTAATCTTTCCTCAATATACGCGGCAAGTGATAGTTTGAAACTGTAAAGGTATTAATATGATAGGTACCTATATCCAATTACTTTCTGTAGCATCACATTTGCATATAAGTGTTGCCATTATCGTAATTTTTCACAGGTTAAGAGCTTGATAACTTTGTATCTGAAGAGGCAGCCTTTTAAGTAACCAAGCTCCTTAATTAATGCTATTGTATTAGCGACCGATTACTGAGACAGCTTCGGTATCTAATCGAGGAGTAAGAACGAAACTCCAAGCTATTTTTTTTTTTTTTGTTTTGTTTGTGCTACATCACGGTCGGAGGGATGCTGCAACATAGCGGTTGATAAGATATGGATCACAATGGCAATGTGAATAAAGCTTCCTTGGTAAGCGACAATACATCCTGGAAACGTGATTGTAGGGTTTTGCCGCTGCATACGAACTGTTATATATTGACCTCTGCTAGTGCCGCTTTTATAGTGCATTTTCCTCGCGTCTGCTTCACACGGCATCCGGACCATCTACTTGAGGAGTTTTAGCAGCACATTGAATAAGTTAGTAGTCTTCACACTTGTTTTACACTAATCTTGATATACATTTTGTTAGCACTAGAGGGTGGACAAATATGCACTGTTATACTTCTCCCGTTAGGCGTATACTATTGGAAATAATTACATTTGTATTATAAAATTGGCGTAAGTAAAGTGTAATAAATTTACAATTTATTGCGTATTTAACAATATTTTGTGCAATGTTTACTTTTTCTACCACGTATATAGTAGGTAGAGAGGGTATTACTTTTCAACCAAAAATTTGATATCGAGATTTCACTGGAAATAATGTTTATAGTACCATAAATAAATAAACAAATAAAATAATCTTTAGAATAAGTTCGCGCGGTGTGTCTGAGAACAGCATAACAAAAACGAAGTGTATGGTAAGACCAAACTTGGTATATTAGTTCAGGGCCTACCAAAGATGCGACACGCAGATTTTCAAGAAAATGGCCCAATCCCAAGTTATCCTTTACATGAAAACATTTTAAAAATATTTTTTTTTCAAAAATGGGCTATAACGATTTTGATTAAAAACCACATATTTAAGATATTTATATGGCAAATAAAATGTATATCTTTAATTTTCTGGGAATAGACTATGCAGTCCTCTTCATTCGGAGGAAATTTTGTATACCTTTTATAACTGGCGAACGTTAAAAGACAGACTAAAACTATACAAAAATATGTAGATCTCTTTAAAACACACAATTTATTTTAAATAACCTTTTGTGGCATTAGTCATTTCCGATATATCCGTTATTATTGGTTTGAATTTTTAAATACTTTGTATTTTTTTAAGTGGCGTCGCAATTCAGTTGTTGTTTTAGAAGTTATGGATGGAAAGAATATGAAATTTCAAGGCCAGCATAATTATAGCGAAAACAACTAAAAAAAATCTAATGTGTTACACTCACATGACTTTCTCTACTCTTGTACAAACTATTTTTTACAAACGCTTATTCTCCATATGCTTCATGTTAATCGAGATATCGGGATGTCAATCATATTAGTAGTTGTCATGTAGATGCAAGGGGAATATGGTAGGTTTTAAGCGATAGTCAAATATTTTAAGCGCTGGTTGCTATGTGGCGCATTCCATTCTCTTTGCATGTCCAGGGCATAAAAAAAATGAATAACGAATTTGAGAAAAACTATAAGTATTGGAAAATTTAAGGGAATAACAAGCAATATCTCGAAAACGGTTCACTCTACAAAAGAAATGTATATGACATAAATTGTGTATTTTAACGCGATCTACATTTTTTGTGTAGTAAAAGTTTGTCTATCTGTTATGGTTTACCAGTTATGCAAAAGTCGTTCACAACGAAGAATACTTTTGGAGACATTCCCAGAAAATTCGAGATATACATTTCATTTGTCATGAAAATACCTTAAACATATGCTATTTTAATCAAAATCGTTAGAGCCATTTTTGAGAAAATTAAAATTTTCGAAAAATGTTCCATGTAAAGGGTAGTCTGGGGTGGGGAATTTTCTTGAAAACCTTCGTGTCGCATCTCTGGAAGTTACTGAACCTAAATACCAAGTTTGGTGTTTATCCGACTGTTCGTTTCTGAGTTATGCTGTTCACAGACACACAGACACACACACACACACACACACACACACACACAGACACACACACGGACATGTTTCCAAAAATGCTTTTTTTGGATTCAGGGAGTCTCAAAACATGTATTTCCGGTGAAATCTCGGTATCGAATTTTTGGGTGGAATACAATACTTCCCCTACTTACTATACGTAGTAGGGAAAGTAATATGTAGATCTCTTTAAAACACACAATTTATTTTAAATAACCTTTTGTGGCATTAGTCATTTCCGATATATCCGTTATTATTGGTTTGAATTTTTAAATACTTTGTATTTTTTTAAGTGACGTCGCAAGTTGTTTCTTTAGAAGTTATGAATTGGAAAGAATATGAAATTTCAAGGTCAGCATAATTCTAGCGAAAACAATTAAAAATGAAATTAAATATAATTCATGTTCATTCATTATACAATACAATCCAAATAAAAATATTATTTTTCATCTAGCTTTTATACATCTGGCTATCGGCTCGGTTTCCTTTTTCTCCCTTGTACCTACAACGAAATGTGCAATGAAACTATATTTACAAAGGTTTATCTCGAACAATATACACAAAGTAGATAGAAAAATAAGCTTTCGTAAGAATAATTTGTAGAAGCCATATAAAAATAAACGATAATGGTTAGAGAAAGTCATATCAGGCTTTTCTCGTGGTTATGCAAAGAGAATGGAATCTCAAACGCATCACATAGTGACCCGCTCTTAAAAGATTTGACTGTCGCTTAAGCCTGCAGCATTTCCCCCTTGTACCTACAACGAAACGTGTAATAGAACCATTTCTACAAACGTTTATCTAGATTAATATGAAGCAGGTAAAAGAATAAACTCTTGAAAGAGAATAGTTTTTAGAACATAGATGGAGAATGTCATGTGAATGAAACTCGTCAGATTTTCTATCTAGATTTCCCAGAGTAAACAACGTCTTTAGTGTTCTGGTTCGTACAGTCACTGTGGTTGTAACACAAACACATCTGTGTTTTATTGAACTAGTGGTATAAAATGACTTATAACAACAGTAAAAACACATGTTTTTATGATACATGCGATCTAGTAGTGAATGCTTTAGTATTTATTCTGTCAATGTCAACAGTTCATGCATTTTATGAGATAAAGACCTGATGTGATACTCATACGGCTTTCTCTACCCATGAAAAATTACATATATGCGTTATAATACAGGGTTTAGTGATCATGGATAGTGATGGATAGTTTCCTAAAGAGATGCCAAAAATGTATGGACAACGAGATGGCCAGTTTCAGCAACTTCTTTCATAAAGTTGGTAAGTAAAGCCTTTAAAAGCAGTTTTAAAAATGTTGCATTATTTCATCCGCGCCTTTCTATGATAGCGGCAGACGGCAACGGGCGCCGAGGACGCGGACAGGAAAAACACTGCGCAGGCGGTTCGTAGTTTATTGGCTCACCCTGTATTACAATATTCATGTAAAATTAATTCTTCTATCCACATTACGCTACTCACGATATATTTCTGTATACGATGATTTCGAATTAATCAATAAACGCTTAGTAAATTACAACATGCAGAAACAGCATTCAAATGTTCAGTCAGTGTTGCAATGGAAAGAAAACAGAAGAATCACTTGCAACATGCATATTTCAAAAACCCTAACTTACGAAAACGTTTATTGGACACAAACTGTGTGGTTTAACGAGCTCTACACTTTTTCTGCAGTAAGTTTTTGCCTATCTCTTATGGTTTCCCAGTTTTACATAATTATACAAAATTGGATTAGAATAAATAGGATTTCACAGGCTGTCCACAGAAAATTCAATATACCTGTACATTTAAAACACCACATTAATATTTCAAATGTATTATACTTTAATCAAAATCGTTGGAGACATTTTTTAGAAAATGAAAACTAACAAAACTTTTTCCATATAAGGGATATTTTGGTACGAGGAAATTTTCTTGAAAACATTCACCTGACTCTGGTTCAAATATGACATTTGATGTAGGTACATCTGACTTTTCGTTTCTTAGCTATTCTATTCACAGACACGCGGATCTTTTTCTAAAACTGCTTTTTGTTATTATGACCTATGCTTTTTCTTATGACCTATATGTTACCTGTAGGTTTGTAGGTACATCGTACCCTGTGGTTTGCCTGACAAACAGGGATTTTTAAAATTCTTGCTTCCTAAAATACAAAACTCTTAACGAAAACTGTCCACGAGAAAGATTATATACTTTGGCAAAACTTAAATAAATCGCATCTCCGTGACACAAGTTAAATGAGGACAATGGTGCTGTAAATTCTCAGATATTGGTTAGCAAATATCTCATGTGCTACATGGGTCATTATTTCAAGTTTTTAAGATATTTCTAACATCACTTAAATATGCCCAAAATATCCAACCAAAACCACTTGTGAATTCTGGGAAATGCTTCATTGGACCCATAGGCCACCTGCGATCTGTGATGTATGTGATCCATATATACATTTCTTCAAGATTCGTAACCAAAATATGTTTTTATTTTTTGATATTTCTTAAGCGCAAATTCATTAGAAAGTTCTAATGTTCTACATAAACTCCTACAATCAACGGTTGTATTTACGGCTCTAATACCATACTGTTATGCCAAGTGTACCAATACAATACGAGCAGCAAAACAAATTATTTCACAGATTCTAAAGGTTTGCATTTACAGCATTCGTCAGCTTTCAACATGATGGGTCGGGTATTCTAATACACCTTAATGCATTAAATTACTGCCATTAATAGATTTCTGCTTATATTTGCTTCAAAATTTCATGAGACGTGCTAAACATACTGAGGATAGTTCTGTATCTTTGATTTTATGTTTCTACGCCGTATTTATTGTACAGAAATTGCTGCATAGAGAAAAAATATCCATTGAAATGATTTTTCAAACTGAAGTAACATTATTTGTTTATGTTTATTTATTTATTGAGCCCCACGTTTGGGAGCCAATTTGAAGTGGTTATTATTAATGTTATTTATTTAACATTAATTGTAGCCCCACGTTGTGGTAGCCAATTTGCGACGGTTTTACTTATAATGTTTGTGTATGTGTGTTTACTTCATGTGGTGATGCCATTTTGTGACGTAATTCTTTGTTAGGTTTGTAGCTCCATCTGGTGTTAGCAATTTGCGGTAGTATTAGTGTTTGTTTGAAAGAATGCTACTGTTATTTTATTTAATTTTGGTTTACTGTCCTCCGGCTAGCTATTATCCTTTTTGGGTCGAGCACTTCTCTTTATACAGGTTGTGTAAACGGAAAGGAATCTTTTATCCAAAGATAACACTGATTAAAGAATTTCTTTTATACTTTTATTGTCGAACACTTTCACTATCACATTTACACATTGATCTAGACACTCGCCAAACTGAAACTGTTATAACAACTTCTTACTGATCACTTTTAATTCACGTACTTCAACCTTTTGTATAATTAACTTTACCATACTTGAGATTTTTCATAACTCTTATACGCGTAACTTGCGAATCGATAGCCGACGTGTAATATTTCTGCTGGACTGAAGGCGACGTGTATCATACAAATATTTTCGACGAACTGACGGGAATGCGACGTGTAGTGTACAAAGAATTTAGATGAACTGACGGGCTCTACCTCTAACCTAGCTCTTTTATACTCATACACCCCGATATGCTCCTAAAGATTATAACTGAACTGCTATTGGCTAATAAAACGCGCCAACATTAGCGTCTATTTTTATATCCAATGAAAATTATGAATACATATGCTCTAGGGAAATGTTCCAGCAATTTCTACAGAAAAACGCGCCAACATTACGTAACTTCCTCGTTTCCAATAATGATAAACAGCTCACCCCCTCGCTGCATTATTGCACGCTATTATTGTCAGTTTCAGTAAGGCAGTATAAACCCACTTCTCAACAATAATTACAATCAACAAACATCTCAAATCAATGTCACATAAAAATGCATATTCATAATATAATCATTCTTTACATTTAAATAATTTATGATACAAATTACTGCATCAAAACCCATATGATTAAGTGTACTTTTCTGAAAAACCACTTACAATACAAAAACTACTATTGCTACATTTCTTTGGGTATAACTGCCCAACTGTTCTGGTGTCAAATCAGTAGAGAAATATAAGCTTTTGTTTTTAACTTAAAAGCAAAACAGATTGAAATTTAATTATATGTACCCATACAATCCACAATTTCGGAGTTTTCTGGTGCAAAAAACGTGAAAAACTATTTTACTTCGCGTCAGAGCACTACTTTATTAATTTCTTTCCTTTTCTATTGTAGTCAGACCAAATCTAAACCTAGGCAGGTAAGATAGTAAAAACTGCGCGTAACTGCCAATGAGATATGCTCATAGCTAGACTTCCGGCAATTAGTATCCATAGCGTCGCCTTTTGTGTCTGCCCGTTATCAATACATTACTACCAACTGAGATTTGTGAGTGCAATCTTGAAGTTACTAACCGTTCTAACAACATTCAACTTAAGGTAAACCTTCTACACTCTTACAGCAGCGGTGTAAATTTGCAGTGGCCTAGCGTAAGGGTACACTTTGAAACTGAGTCTACCTAAATAAACTGCCAAGAAACTAAGTGAATTTTTACACATATAAATAAAGACAGCCTCAACAAGTGATGAAAAACTAATTAATACAATCACCTTCACTGCTTCTTACCCCAACGTCCCAACCCCTAATGCTGTCAGATTGTGGTGCCGCGTACTTAGGCAGCTTCGAAATCTCATGATGCGGCAGCAAAGTCGAGTAGAGACTGGGATGGCTGAGCGAGTGCAAGTCTCATCAAGAGTGGACTTACATAGTTTTCCCACTAAATTTCGACCTCTCGTTGTAGGAAGACATGTCTATATTTTGTTGTGCATTAAGGGCACAAAGGCAGCAGCAGAGACTTAACACGTTTGATGAGGTGTTTAGTCTCTGTGTATGTACCTGCTCTCTCAAAGGTCTGGAAACACGACAACAGGGATTGGATACAAGAGTAGAACAAGAAAGTGTAACATAAACATTTAATTCCTCAATCATTGGTGAACCAGCATTATGTGCGTGCAGCCGTGCAGTGTAGTAAAGTACTAATTTTAGGTAAACCTGCGTATTGTTTTCATTGTGCGTGTTTTATTTATGATTTTAGAAATATGGACAATTCCATTGATTTAATAGATTACTTATTAAAATCAGTTTTCGGCTCTATCTTTGAGAAAAGGTGCGAACTTAAAGGCAAAAGACCAGTTTCTAAGCTTGGCATTGTCTTCCAGGAAAAGAACCTAAAACGGACGTTTCAAACATCCTGGTACAGTTAATTTACTTGGTTAACTGGCAGTTACATTCATAACAAAGTGTTTTGCTTCGTAAGTTTGCTTTTTGGCGGTGTAAAGGAATGGAGTGTTAAAGGAATATCATATATAAAAAACATTGAAAGAAAAGCTTGCAATAAAAATCGCCACTGGAGCTTATATACAAGAAAATCTGAGTGAGTACCCGCATTGTTTTCATGATTTACAATCATAGCATAACTACTAAAACAACAAATAATAATAATAATAATAATAATAATAATAATAATAATCGAATCGTAATAGAGAATTCATCCTATTTTATGAAACACTAACGTATTGGAATTTAAAAAATTCTAAATTCAATTTTTAAAATCCAGTATACCCAGAACACAATTTTAAGCTACGCCACTGTAAATTTCTGATGCATGTTAAAATCAATACTATTTATCCTCATTGCAAGTGTCCACACTTAAGTATATAATTGGAAATTCAACTTAATTTTATGTGATTTCGATACTGGCTATTTACAATCAAAATACAAGTCTATGAAGATATTAATACAGTGCATATTGCATAATTTACAATTGAAATACATATGCATGTAATATTCATAATAATTTACTAAACTTTCAGTATTAAAATAATTTGTAGCAGTTAATAAATATAACAGATGAAAGCTCGTTTTAAAAATACACTATCCTAGGTGATGTTTAAGCAGTACCTATTATTCTTGTAGTTGTAACTTAAAACTATGTGATAGTCCTTGTGTTATTAAAACCACAGATTAGAATGTTTACTATGGTCTTTGTGTAAATATATTAATGCACTGTTCAGTGTTACTACGGAGCCAAATTACCTAACCAAAATATGTAACCCAATTATTGTTAGGCAATGATCTTTATTACATTCTTAGATATTTATTAGATGATTTCCTGAAATAAAAGATTCAAATCTTTGCGGCTACAACTGTGAGAATCGCATTTGCAATTGGAAATGAAGGCAATTGTTGGTTACTTCAGATAGAACAATCCGAAATTTCATTTCTACTGGGATAGCACAAGTAAAACACCAGCAATGTGATAATTAAGCTAAACTATTACAGCAATTTATCTGAATGTGCAATCTAATAAAATATGACCTCGGATATTTTTGTAACATTCTGCGGCTTCTGTAAACATGAAAGGCTGCACAACACAATTTATGCCAGGTAGTAACTGTATTCGACACCGAAATAAAGCGCGAAGCTCGCATTCGGGAGGTCCCGGGTTCGATTCTCGGCAACCATCCATTCTGATCTTGTGTTTTCGTGGTTTTCCTTTCCATCATTTCGCTTTCATTCCGTTTCCGTATCATCTTTCAGGTCTGATTCTAGGTTTCGTGGCGTATGGCGGTGCCGGATAGATGGCGCGGGTACGTGCTCAAATGATGATTTGTGTTTAAGGGCGCTAAACTGCTTGGTCATTAGCGCCCTTTTAAAACAGATCATGGCAAAGGCCAGAGATAAACATGAATATAAAAATTATAACAAAAGCCAGAAATATAGATCAATATAAAAGACATAGGAAAAGTTAGAAATAAATATATAAAACTAAACCAAAAAGTACGAAACACCTGAATTCAACATAACTAAATCCTACTATACAAAGCGGACAAACAGGAGCAGGGTCACCCTTAAAAAGATAACTGTGCGTAAAATTGCAGTGGCCAATACGCAACCGAGCCAAAATCACCTCCTCACGACGAGATACGCGAGAGGAAGTTACCCAGTTTATCGGAATGTCCTCCACTACTCTAAGCTTATTTCCGCGGAGAGCTAACCACTCCTCGCGCGCTTGCTCAAAGGAAAGACGTTAGAGGGCTGCTTGGTCAATTGGTCGTTCATTGCCCTCTCTAGGCAGCTCCAACAGTGGACGGGTCTTTGAGCCTGTCTGGCTGCGGCCTGTAGACTCCTGTGGTTCCTTCACTTCTTCCTTTCCTACTGGTAGTAGGTAGCCACAAAAGATATATGTAAGTCGCGAGATGTGCCCCTCCGATATATAACCCAAAACTGTATTTGATAGCACTGTAACTTTATTATCACATTTATCGATAGTGCAGTACTGTGGTAGGAATACAATAATCACATGCATATTTCATTCCATAAATTGGCTCCAAATTGGATCGAAGTTAAATTACGAGGGACAAAGTAAATCATGATTGCAGTGCTCATTTTGAAAACTAAATACGAATTTTTACTTGAATAAGCCAAAGGCTATATTCTCAACCTCGGGTCCCACAAAAGGTGAGAAAATTCGTACTTGCAAATGCATTCAAGGTTTAAAACCATGCCGTTTTCGTCTTGTGTTTAGGAGGGATAAAATGAAAAAAAACTGTTGTAAAAAATCACCTTTTTTTCTTATGTCATTTTAATATATAAATTCCCATGATTAACGACATGTGTAATTAAATAGTTGTGCTTGATTAGATATATTTAACATGTATTTAAGTACTTTGCCGTACGGTTTAGGCTTAGATTATCCTGCGAGATGATTCAATTAAAAATATATATGTATGTAGAAAACCGTTGTTTGATGGAGAGAAAACTCCATTGAGTATATTGATAATATTTCCTTAACTATCTTAGTTACTGTTCCTGCCTGCATTGAGTTGTTTGCTATTAAAGTTTCTATTAGTTAGTTACAGTTATTGTTAAAATATGAATTTCTGAGAGAGCGTGTGTGTTTTTTAAATGATGGGAAAATGGGATCATTTTCTCTGGAATACTTCATGCAAGAAATTCCACATTTTTACTTGTAAAATTTGGTTTTAAAATGACTAATATGCTTCATATTAATGCTGTGCAATTTTTAACATGTATTTACGAAAGTAGGGTCAGTAGGTTGAAAATTTATTTGCACATCTAGAGAAAAATTCATTTTGAACTCTTAATTAATTCCAGAGAAAATCGGACACAAAATTGGTAGATGTAACACTAGCGAGATAACCCATAAATGTATTTCTCCCTAAAAATGATTAAAAGCTTTAAATGAAAAATAATTATTCCTGCTTTATTTAGCAAAATTTTATTCTTTACACAAATAATTATGGTTATGAATTTTCGCTTTCATAACTACGTACTTACAGTAAGTAGAGAAGGTATTGTATTCAACTAAAACATTTGATGTCATGTTTTGAGGTCCCCTGAACCCCATAAGAGCATTTTCTGAAAAAAAAGGTCCATATGTTTAGTCTTTAAGATCAGTTGTCTTCTAATGATGCGACAGGAAAATTTTCAAGAAAATGTACCCCAATCCCTAAACTATCCTTTACATGGACGATTTTTCGAAATTTTCGATTTTCTCAAAAATGGCTATGCCGAGTATGATAAAAATAACATATTTTTAAGATATGTACTTGACGAGTAGAATGTATATCTTGAATTTTCTAAGAATACCTGTGAAGTCCTCTTCATTCTGAAGGAATTTTGTATAAATTTTGTGGGAACGGCGGATAGTATGGGCCCCTTAATGAAAAAGGTGTATAACATTTTTACTTTTGCTTACGAATAACTCACAGTTACATAAAATCTTTCTTTAAACACTTTTTTTACGTATATGGTTTGACAAATTATAGCCAAAAGCCACACATTTAAGGGTTAAAGAAGGCTTATATTTGGAATAGTATAGGCCATATAAATAGTGCAGGATTTTACATCGCATGAAAGAAGTTTGGAGCATAATAGCATAAACGCTGTTTATTTATCAACGTATAACATGAATCGATAAAAAAAGGTGAAAATTGAAGGCACAAAGGTTATTTTTATAAGTATTTACAGAAAGGCAATGTATGTTTTTGTGAAAAAAATGGCTTTGAAAATGAGATCATAATTTTCATGAAAAAAAGAAGAAGAAAGGTTTAACTAGGCTTTCATCCAGCGGTTATTGTCTTTACATAATCACAATAATAATACAAAGTATCGTCAATTACTACACAAAGTTCATGAGTCCACCCTTACATGCTTTGCACTGGATTCAGGTTTCTACAAAACTTTCCTCACATACAATACAGTCTACATTGTTACATGTTGCATCTTCTGTGGATGTACCTGGATTTGGATTTTTACAATCTATAGGCATGATTGTCTTTTCCTTATTCCCTTCCGGTTTGGTTTTCTTTTCAATCTTGATTTGACGCCTAACTCTTTCCAACCTCTCCTGTTGTTTTTTCAAAATTTAACTGTCTCCTCAACTCTTTTGCAGCTTCCTTTTTTTAAGCTCCTTAGATTTCTTTTCAACCAAATTTTCTTTAATGGGTGTTGAGATAAGTATTTCACTCCTCTCTATTTTTCTTTTCGGCTCGTTAATCTTCTTTCAGCACAGGAGGGCAAAGGAGATATCTTCTTCAAACGCTTGAAAAGTTAGGTTGTGAAGAGCCAGCAAATTCTGTAGTGCGTTGAATAGGTGTTGGCTCAGTTGAAGGAGGGGGGGGGTTCTCGAAGTAGGGGAAGCAGCTTCAGCGGTGATCTCAAGGGGCGATGGATGTTCTATGTCGGTAGGGGCACTGCCCATAAAATCCAAATCAGCGAATCAAAAGGGTAGATTTCTGTGCATTTGAAGCCGTTTTCTCCTATATCTAGGCGACACACTTGCTTGTAAGCATCCTCAACTAGCTTTGCGATGTCGTAGTCATTGATTCTAGCTCCAGGGTTTGACCTTATCAACTAACTGCAAGCATGGTTGTAGCAGGTTTTGAAAGGTTTCATAAAGGATCTGTCAAGAGGCTGCAGTTTGTGTGCATGGGGTGGGAAAGGTAGTATGTGGACATGGTTTGTTCGAGCATAGGAAATGATGTCAAGCTCCTTGTGCGTCCCATGACCGTCGACGATGAGCACAATAGGATCTTCTACACGAAGTGCTGGAGCCATTTAAGGTCAGCCTCAGTTGTCAATCTACCCATTAGGAGTTGGGAAAGCAGAACTCTCAGTCGGGGCACCTATCATTAGGCGGTCGTTCATCCTTTTCCTTGGAAAAATGAAAAGTGGAGGAATAAACTGTCCGGTCGCATCGTGCAGAACATAAGAGTGACATTACGACCCATCTCTCCTAATGTCATTTTCCTACTTGGCGCCCCTTTTACTTATAATTCTGTCATTTTCATGTACACAAGAAACTCCTGTTTCTTCACCGTTAAAAATCTTAGATGGACGAAAGGAGTGCTTGTCAAGCAAGACTTTAAATTGGTTAAAAGACCTTTCAACCTGTGGTTTGTTAAACCCGACACAACGCATCAAACTTGTAGACTGTTTCCTGTAACTTGGTTCTGGATGCCTCTTCATAAAACTCGCATGGAAATCTTTTCCTGCAGTCTTCTTTGCTTTATTGAACCTGTGAGGCAGATTTAAATTTTCCGCCAAATCATAGGCTAACTTAATAACTCTGTATTTACTAGGGAAAACAACCTTGAGTCCAAATTTCTCTTGTGTTCTACTAAAATTGATTTAACTCTTCTTCAAACGTTGGTTAGAAATAATCCATCTGCGGTTTCATGATGGTTTGCTGGTTTCCTAAAACAACTACCTATATCGTATATCAACCAAGTTCTATCACAAAATGGAGTGATGAAGAGCTGTAACCTAGGCAGTGTATACGTTTACTACTCAGCGGCAAATCTGAGAAACACTAATTGGCCCATAGTAACCGCTAGCCCATACTATCAGCCTTTTTCCCCTAACTGGTATATCATGAGTTAGAAAAACCGTATTACTGCAAAAAAAATCCCTTTAAAACACACATTTGAAATGTACGTTGTTATTGGATTGAGTTTTCCGATATTTGTGATTTTAAGTGTTGTCGCTATTCAATTGTTTCTCACGTCATAGGAAGAATATGGGATTTCTAGGCCAGCAATAGCGATCGGGTTTTTTGCTTTCTCTACCACGTACATAGTAGGTAGAAAAGGTATTGCATTCCACCCAAAAATGTGATACCGAGACTTTACCGGAAATACATGTTTTGAGATCAGCTGAATCCCCTCCCCTCCAAAAAAATTAGATAATGGTCAGTGTGCGAGTGTGTGTGTGTGTGTGTGTGTGTGTGTGTGTGTGTGAACAGCATAACTCAAAAGGGAAGTGTCTGATAAATACCAAACTTGTTACTTAAGTTCAATATCTTCTACAGATACGAAGATTTTCAAGAAAATTCTACCGCAACTACCCTCTACATGGAGCATTTTTCGAAAATTTTTATTCTATAAAAATGGTTCTAACGATTTTGATTAAAATACCTCATATTAAAGATACTTACGTGACAAATAAAACGTTTATCTTTAATTTTCTGGGAATAGCTATGAAGTCCTCATCATTCGGAAGGAATGTTAAGCGATAAACGAAAACGCACTACACAAACAATGTAGATCTGTTTAAAACACACAATTTATTTAAAATAACTTTTTTGTAGTATCGGCCATTTCCAGGATATCCGTTATTAATGATTTGAATTCAATTCTTTGTCATTCTTTTAAAGTCCTATCGAAATTCAGTTGTTTCTCACGGTTGCATGGAAAGAGTATTGAATTTTAGGGCCAGCATATAGCGTCCAGTTCTTAAGCATTTGTCTATCGCTGTTCCCTTTGCATTTATAACGAAATGTGTAATGTAACTACTTCTGCAAAGGGTTGTCTCGATTAAAATGAAGTAGACAGAAAAATAAGCTTTCGTAAGAATAGCTTTTATACCCATTAATAAATGGCAGAGGGCAGAGAATGTCATGTGAAGTAACAGATAAGATTTAAAAAAAATCTGATGTGTTACACTCACATGACTTTCTCTACTTTTGTATAAACTATTTTTACAAACGCTTATTCTCCATATGCTTCATGTTAATCGAGATATCGAGATGTTAATCTTATTGGTAATTTTCTTGTAGATGCAAGGGGAATTGCTAGGCTTAAGCGATAGTCAAATATTTTAAGAGCTGGTTGCTATGTGGAGTATTCCATTCTCTTTGCATGTCCAGGACAAAAAAAATGAATAACGAATCCCCATTTGAGAAAAAGTATAAGTATTGGAAACTTTAAGGGAATAACAGGCAATATCTCGAAAATGGTTCACTCAGCAAAAAAATGTATATGACATAAATTGTGTACTTTAACGCGTACTACATTTTTTGTGTAGTAAAATTGTGTCTATCTCTTATGGTTTACCAGTTATGCAAAAGTCGTTCACAATGAAGAATACTTTTGGAGACATTCCCAGAAAATTCAAGATGTACATTTATTTGTCATGAAAGTATCTTAAATATATGCTATTTCAATCAAAATCGTTAGGAGCATTTTTGAGAAAATAAAAATTTTCGAAAAATGTTCCATGTAAGGAGTAATCTGGTGTGGGGGATTTTCTTGAAAACATTCGTGTCGCATCCCTGGAAGATACTGAACCTAAATACCAAGTTTGGTGTTTATCCGACTGTTCGTTTCTGAGTTATGCTGTTCACAGACACACACACACACACACACACATGGACATGTTTCCAAAAATACTTTATATGCATTCAGTGCACCTCAAAACATGTATTTCCTATGAAATCTCGGTATCGAATTTTTGGGTGGAATGCAATACTTCCGCTACTTACTATACGTACTAGAGAAAGTAAAACATTACCTAATGCTTTAGCTTACTGTATTGAAAATTTCTCTCTACTTCCAAGAAATAGTTAGAAGAATATTTGTAAAAATAGCTTTTAGAACAGTAGAGAAAGTCATGTGAATGTACACGTCAGATTTTTTTTTTAACATTCTCATTTCATACGTATGAAAGTATGAATGAAGGCAAGACAAAGAGCTCGAAGACAAAGTGTTGAAGCTGCCCGATAGCTTAAAACCTCAGTCAAGCAATTATGATACTACCGTGCGTAGTCATATCTCGGTAAAGTAGAGCATTCTGTGCTGTCAGTTTTGTGGGCATGCACAACGAATAGATAGACACCAGAGGAAGCGGCTAGCTAGGCGATAGCAGACCAGGTAATGGCCCAGTGTGTCACGAACCATTGGGAGTGCTGGGTCAGCGAGGTAACGGACGAACAGCTTCTTCACACAGCATACAACAGACTATAGTTTTTTGTTTTCCTTGCAAATCTAGGTACTTCTGTGGGCGTCACGACACTTTCACTTCTTAGTATGCAACGCCGGCAGTAGCTACTCGCAGCGCCACGATGTTCTCTAAAAGGTAAGTGCAGCCATATCACTGGTTTCTTTTCAACTAATACTTACTTACTTGTTTCTTTACAAAAAATGACCCTCTGTGTTGTGCTACTTCTGTTAACAACACGCTGGCAAAGAAGAAAATATGCTTCAGAATCAACTTATACGATACTGTCCAACAGTCAGTGTTGAAGTGCGGCGTGAATTTGAGCTTTGAAGCGTGCAATGAAATCCAATGAGAGATTAAGGAATACTTCAACCTGTGTTTGGGCAGAACAGAGATAACTTTATTGAATTTTAAACAACACTCAAATATTATGCACTCACGGTATACATGTAGTTTAGAGACACTTAGATTTTAATTAGTTATTTGGGAATAGAGTTTTTCCTGAACTTCTACTTTTGCTTTACCCAAATAAGTCAATAGAAATCACTGCAGTTGGTAATTGTTGAAAATTACGCAAATCTTTTAAGATTTTAAAACCAGGGATTAATTTACATGACAGTATTTAAATTAACACAGCTGAATCGGCATATTTAATTAATTTAGTATAAAATTATTAGTTCTTTATGTAGAATATGTAACATTACCTAAATTCTTATACTCATTGAGTCTAGACGAAATGGAATTTCGATAATTATTTTTGGACTAACATCAAGCAGTTCAACCGTATCCTCAATTTTTAATTCAATGCATAACCATCTGAATATTGTATACAGTGTTAAGATAAGGAAATGTTGAACAAATATGAATCAGAAACCTTCGGAATAAACAATAATTTTGCAAATTCTAATCGACGTGCTCAAAATACGTAATCCTTGTGAGTATGGCGGAATGATAAAATTTTCTTATTTCTAGACTTTGATATAAAATGATTACACGATTTACCACATATTGTTATCTCTACTAATATAACGAGCGGTTTCCATCTTATAATTTCACGAGCCAGAGTGAAGCGAAGGCGAGGAAAATTGTCTACAAAGAAGAAATTATGAATGTAACTTGATAAGACTTTCGGAACAGAATTCCCTCAACAATATTACACTTTGTAATATACTTTGTAATACTATTCAGTTTAATACTTACATACCTTATTTCATACAGGGGAACAGCTTTTCCTTAACTATAGTTTGTTTACCACTCGCGAACATTTGAAAATCAGTGCTGAAAGTCACAAAAAGCTGAGCATCAGGTGCGATACTTTTATTTCGACACTTTCATATCGACAGCCGTGATTGGTTGAAATTGAAGCCATTCTTAGATTGGACTGTAAAACTTGCAAGAACATTTTGATGCAATTTAAAAGCCTTTATCACATCATGAAGAAACAACGATAAATCAAATACAGCAATTAAATTTCGTGTTATTTTTACCAGTGTTTCGATTTTAAAACCTTGCAAAATTCTATTTGCACCAATTGACAATGACCCAGGAACAAACTTAAAAATTAATGCAACTATGGGCGTATTAAAGATCGACATCATGGAAGGTAACTTTACAAATCAAGTCGAAGTTATACCTTGAAATATATGTAATCAAGTTAATCACCATTGCTCATATTAGAAAGCCATAAAACGTCTTTTAAAAGCACAAACGTTACGATCGAATTATTATTATTATTATTATTATTATTATTATTATTATTATTATTATTATTATTACGTCTTCTTTATTTCTTGCTTTGCGATGCACTGTTAATGCCACAAAGATAAATTTATTAATATAGTCATCTAATTTTAAAAGTTATTACATTTACACAAGCAGGACAAAGTAAATATTAACTATATTCATTATAATATGCCCATTAATCATTTCACTGCTAAAACGGATATATCCGTCAGAGTGCCGTCTTCTTTTGTTATCATCTGCATTTTGGTTTGGTTTCTTCCCTTGTGACGACACCTATGTGCTCTGGGAAGTATACTGCCAGTGCTCCTTAATTATGAATGTGCCCCATAGAAACACTTCAATTTCGCTATTGAAGTACACAATAAGGCGCCAGTGTTTATGTGCATTTTATACAAGCATTGAGGAGTGTCACATTTCAGCTTGTCGATGAGAATATTGACATGACTCCTATTTGTTTAGGGTGAGCTGTCCCGCTAGTAAGGCCGCTGCGTCGCCCTCTTGGGATTCCTCGCTCACTGGAGCGCGGATGTTCAAACTGGAAACATTAGGGACTTCTGCGTGTCTCTGTAGGCCTCCCGTAAGGGGGGAGGGGGTTCCGACCACTTTAGCTGCCGTGGTGCGGGCTCGTGGTACTTCTGATGTTACTTGAAGTACGCTGGGCCTAACATCCGAGCCCCTCCGTTGGGGAGTTGTTCGGATTGGGTTGGACTCGACGGGGCAGTGATTCCCGAGACCCGTGGGAGACTGGGTACTTCTGTATGGGTTTCCATGCAGGTGGGGTTGTGAGATGCCTCAATGTCCTCTGATACCGCCCCGGATAGCCGGTAGACGGCATGCTAGATTGCTGTCAGTCCTACCGAGGTTTTCGTTAGTCGCCCTTTCGGGATGACGCGCGTAAGTGGCATATCGACTTCCATCCTCGCGTAAGCGGGGGCGGGGGGCCTTTTTAAACTCCAGGTATTAGCCTTTAAACTCCAAGGGAAATACCCTTGGTTGGAGAGCCACTCGGTTGGCGCCACACCCTGGGCTAGAAGGGAGGCTTGGACTTGTCTCTTGCTCCGGGTAGACCTTCGCTCATACTGTCTCTGTAGGCCTGTCTGCCTGCGGACCTGGGACCTCCTCGGGCTCCTTTGCCTCATCCCTGCCTCCAGGGGGGGTTGTGGTCACAATAAATTAAGCTGGTCTCTGTGCGCGAGGTTTCCCCTCCAATGAACACATCCTACATCCTATTGACTTTCTGTGCATACAGGATGCGACAAATAGGTCGTGCACCGCGCAATCCAAATATAAATGATACAAACGATATAAGGTGGTCTCAAATAGCGCCAAAATCCTTCAACTTAGGGTCAACGCTGAACAATCTCGGCGCGATTCCTGGTTGCGCGAAGTATCGTAGCAGCGACAAATATAAGTACATTTAATTAATTTTAAGAAAATAGATTTTACAGTACCTAACAGACTTGCCAAAGAGACCTCTCCAGCTAATGACATATGGAGTTGTCTGTTTTCCTTTTGCGTCCCATACTGTTTGTTTGTCATAATAAAGAAACGTATTTTGGTTCTGAATTTCAAAATCATAAATGCAGTTATCTATCGTCCAACCAATTAAAAATTAGGATTTTAGCATCAACAATTTTGTGTTTTATTTTAAATATACACACTTTTAATTTATACAACATCTTGCTCAAATTGTCACTACATAACAATTTATTTAAAAATGAAAAGTCGCATTAAAACCGAAAATTTGATAACGAGATTTCACCGGGAGTACATGTTTTTAGGTCTCCCAAATGAGAAACAAACACGTATCTAAGGTGCTGGTTTGCGCGTGTGTCTGTGTCCCTTTGTAAACCGCAGAATCAAAAACAAAAGACGAATAAAGACCAAACCTCATATTAAGCCAGGTATATCCTTTAAGGATGAAAGGGAAATTATTGTTCTTTAATTTATTGAGTTTTTTTATGGACGCTCTTTAACTACTGTGATCCTTAGCGTCCCATTCTATATTAGGCATGAAAGGCCGGAAATTTTGCTCAGTGGCCTCTTTATCAGGCTTGAGGTTCATTTACGTGCCGTAAATCTACGACACGAGACCACCGGCTTTACTTCCCTTCCGAAGAAAGTCATGCTAAGGATTTTTACGCCCGAAAAAAATCCATCACCCTCCGCCGGGTTTGAACCCGCGACCTCGGAACTAGAGGTGGCAGCCACTGCACCACGGAGGACGACATGAAAGGCAAAGATTTGTATTAATTTTTCCCATCCTAAACAACCGTTTACGTGAAACAATCTTCGTTATCATTTATAATTCAAAAATAACTTTAACGATTTTGATGAAATTATAAGTTGGATATACGAGTATGAATAATAAAATAGCCGATGAAGTCACCTTCATTCTCACTAAATTTTATGTAACTGATAAATTTTATCTGCCATAAGAGGCAGCTAAAACTTATCTACTGCAGGAAACATGTAGCTTTCGTTAAAAGCGCAGTTTATGTCAAAAATGTTTGTGGCAGTAACCATATCAGTATTTGCAATTGTCCATTTGAATATTCGTTCCAGTATTCTAAAACATTAAACCAGCAGTAACTAAATCATATTTGCAAATTATTGTTCATTGAGAGTCACAGTATTATAAGGGAGTGCATTCTAAAACATTAAATTGGCAGTAATCAAACCACTATTTGCAATTGTTCATTAAAGTTTCAGTATTTTAAGGCAGTGCATTCTAAAGTATTAGATTGGCAGGTACCAAATCACTATTTGCAATTGTTCATTAAAGTTTCAGTATTTTAAGGCAGTGCAGTCTAAAACATTAAATTGGCAGGTACCAAATCACTATTTGCAATTGTTCATTTCAATGATCCAGTGTTTAAAGACAGTGCATTTTAAAACATTAAATTGGCAGTAACCAAATCACTATTTGCAATTGTTCATTTCAAAGATCCAGTGTTTAAAGACAGTGCATTATAAAACATTAAATTGGCAGTAACCAAATCACTATTTGCAATTGTTCATTTCAATGATCCAGTGTTTAAAGACAGTGCATTATAAAACATTAAATTGGCAGTAACCAAATCACTATTTGCAATTTTTCATTTCAAAGATCCAGTGTTTAAAGACAGTGCATTATAAAACATTAAATTGATAGGTACCAAATCCATATTTGCAATTGTTCATTTCAAAGATCCAGGGTTTAAAGACAGTGCATTATAAAACATTAAATTGGCAGTAACCAAATCACTATTTGCAATTTTTCATTTCAAAGATGCAGTGTTTAAAGACAGTGCATTATAAAACATTAAATTGATAGGTACCAAATCACTATTTGCAATTGTTCATTTCAAAGATCCAGGGTTTAAAGACAGTGCATTATAAAACAATAAATTGACAGGTAGCAAATCACTATTTGCAATTGTTCATTTCAAAGATCCAGTGTTTTAAGGCAGTGCATTATAAAACAATAAATTGACAGGTACCAAATCACTATTTGCAATTGTTCATTTCAATGATCCAGTGTTTAAAGACAGTGCATTCTAAAACATTAAATTGGCAGTAACCAAAGCAGTATTTGCAAATTATTGTTCATTGAAAGTTCCAGTATTTTAAGGCAGTGCATTTTAAAACATTAAATTGGCAGTAATCAAATTTGTATTTGCAATTCTTCATTGAAAGCTCCAATATTTTAAGACAGTGCATTCCAAAGCATTAAATTGACAGTAATAAAATCAGTATTTTCAATTGTTCATTGAAAGTTCCAGTATTTTAAGGCAGTACATTACAAAACATTAAATTGGCAGTATCTATATCAGTATTTGCAATTCTTCATTGAAAGCTCCAATATTTTAAGACAGTTCATTCTAAAACAATAAATTGACAGTAACCAAATCAGTATTTGCAATTGTTCATTGGAAGTTTCAGTATTTTAAGGCAGTGCATTCTAAAACACTAAATTGGAGTACCTTTGTTTCTCATGACAGCTCACACCAAAGTATGTAATATTATGGACAGCTTACTTAAAACAGTTGACTCTCATTTCTGCCTACTGTGTACTTGTGCGTATGACATAATGCACATTGAAACCATTTATGGCTAATATTTATCATGATTAAGAGAAGACATAATATAAGATTTGAATAAATAATTAATTGTTCTTCCACGCATGCAGTATGCTAGGCTAAGCTAGAACGGAAGAAGAGCTAATAAAATAAAGATTAATTGGTAGAGGATGCCATGTGATTGCTACACATCATATTTTCTTTTAAACTGAAAAGCTTTTGGTGTCCTTACATTTTACAAAGCGTTTCTTAAGTAGAATTTAACTCCTTATTACATATGGTACCACAGGCGGTGGACATTTATGATACGTGGAATAATAATTTCGAAAGGAAATTGGGAAAGAAACGTTCCAGGCTTAAGTTTAGGGTATCTCTCCAGTAATTGCCAGTTATGAAGATGGGAGAAACCTGGAAGGGAGGACCGGCCTTGTGGGATTTGAACCGCCGATCTCTGTTCACGAGTCCGTACCTAAGCTACCTCGGCTACTCGTGTCGGTTCCTCATCTTCTCAACAATACCTTTAGAGGTCAAAGTATAGAGCCATCTGGATAATTAAGAGACTGGTATAGTGCAGAACGTTTATAGCGCAAATGAAGATAGAAGGGGAGTCCCAGAAATTTAATAACGTACAAGCTATTTTTAACAGAGAAGGCCATATCGCTGTCCTTACATAATCAATTGTATGCAGGCAGCCGTGCATGCATAACCATTTTTTAAGCTTAATCAAACTGTCACAGTGCCATTCAGCGGTTGGATAGATAAAGCACATATTTCAATAGTATGATTAGAGTTTCCGCGTATAAATCAAAACGGAGAGGAAGAAACACGCGCAGGCACTTTGCACTTTTGAAACTACAGATAATCTAAAATGTCAGTTAGGCTAGATAAATCGTAATGGTTTTCTAGCAGAACCCGCAGCTCTGTCCACGTTGTTGAGACAATTGCAGATCTCTCTCCCTCTCTAACTTTCCCCTTTCTGTCCCACTCTCTCCATTGCCCTTTTCCCTTTCCTTCTTTGTGTAACGTATCTTCATGTAATGTTTTGAAACTAGTAATGGTACAAACGTGTACCTCTTTATATGATTGGAACTTTACTGTTTCTCATGGTAGCCGGTTACGTACATTAGTTAATAACGAACAATTACTTAAGCTGGCACTATCGAAATTCTTTAGCTAATGAAACTTGTCAGATGCATTAGACTTGTTAACCTTTGTTACGTTACAGTAAAAAAGAGCTAAATAATAAACGGGATACTTCCACTGTATACTTCGTGCTCATTATAAATTCCATCTCGTTTCGCACTAATTTGCATAACAAACGGCCCGGTCATTTTTAGTGAAAAGGTACAATTCGTACATACACATACGCACACACAAAAACAAGAAAATATTATTTATTCATTAATCCAACATCGAAAACTGGGAGAAAATGTTCGATAAGCATTATGGTAATCAAAATAAGTAAAAACGCTTCCATGCCATCCATATTACAGCTTATAGAAACATTTTATCAAATTAGGGTTGATGTAGGAGGCAGACAGGTTTTTAAATGTCTGCGAAACAAAAAATTCAGCACTTTAATATCCACTACCTAAGGATGCCATATTAGACAGCAGACTTTCTGGCCAAAAAGGGTGCAGTGTTATATTCAAAGTCCATAAAGTCTTGTGGACTATATGTGAAAAAAAAATGTCAAAATTAATATAGAACAAAAATACCAATATAATATTCAAAAGGAAATTACTAACAAAAATTACTCCAACATAAAAGAAATAGTACAGAAAATAAAAAATGTCCCAAGGAAAGAAGCCGTTGCTCACTTCAGACTAGCCACTAGACATGACTGTCTGGCGGAACATCTACATAGATTTGGTTTTATGAATGACAAAGTATGTAAAATTTGCAATGCTGACAAGATTTTAAATGGAGAACACCTACTACAATGCCCAGAATTGAGGAAAGCTGTACCAGATGGGAAGATACAATTGACTAGCAAGGGAAAAATTGATGGATCAAAATTCCGCACATTAGATCAACAACAACAACAACAGAATGCCATATTTTAAGGATGTATTTTAAGCGGTGTCCAATTAAAATATTTTATTTAATTTCAGCACATTCATCTCTTCTCTGTTAGAAGATGCGTATCCTACACAAAATTGTGTGTGTATATAAAACTTCTAATTTTTTTTATAAAATTAGATATATCTTTTAAAAATATGAAAACATACATTTTTAGCACTTAATAAAACATGTTTTAATGTGACATTTACAAAGATATACACTATCTTTTGAAATAAAGAACATTTTTTTCACCTTATCATTAATACAATTACTTATGAGAAAAACAGCCTTATTATTGATTGAAATGGATACACGAAATATTTGAAAAGTTTTAAATTTCTATTAATTTTCTAGCCATTTTAGAGCTAATTTTCATATTCGAGGTTTTCATTTTCACTTTTTGTTTTGGTAAAAAAAAATAATAATAATAAACTGGGTTTTATCTATGGACGTTCTTTAACTACTATGGTTCTTAGCGTCCCATCCTATATTGGGCGTGAAAGACCGGAAATTTTGCTTAGAGGTCTCTTTATGATTTAGTTTTAAATTGGATTCAATCTTACAGCAAATATCTGTGATGAATTTTGCTTTGTCTCTTCTTGCTTCCCTTTGAAAAGCTGAATTCAGTCGTCTTACCTCTTCATGGTTGCCTGCTTCTTTTGTTTTTCCGCCTATCTTCTGCTATCTAGAGTGTCTCGATTGTAAGCCATTTTGATTTCTTGAAGTTTCTCCTCGGAATGACCAGCAATTGTTCATTTATTATATCTTTCATATTTTTCCATGCAGTATTTTGATCATCATCTGTAATTACCATATCCAACAATTTTCTGCCCAGCGAATCCTTACATTGCTACGGTATATTGTCTAGGTCATATTTTGTCTTATGGGTGAGTTTCTATGCCTGTCTTAGTTTCATTCTTGCTTTTGCTATAAGCAATTCATGGCCACCTCTTGGTTAGCTTCTGAGAGAGTCTTCACTGCCCTCACGGTGCTCTTCCATCTTTGTCTGCTAAAGATGAAGTCAATCTGTTTTTATATTTGCCGTCAGAAGACATCTATGCTTCCACTACTGGGCCCTTATCCAATACCTTATTTAATTTAATTTGACCACGTTCCTCTCGTCTCTTGGAAGGTGCGTATCCTACACATAATTACGTATATTTATAGCATCTAATTTTTTATTTTTGTTTCTGACATATTAGTTTTAGTTGGATTATTCAGCCATGAAGCAGTGACCAAAGAATTTTAGGAATTTCAACCAATCACAACTGTCTATCGCAACAATTTTAATTTCAATTTATCAGAATAACGTATGTAAACAAACATAATTATAGTTTCTGGGCACATTTAATTAGTGTTGTAGGCTATCGTGCTTCTGTTGTCTTTTACTATTTGTTACAAATAGTTTAAATGAGAAAATGAAATAGCATATTTCCAGGCTGA
The DNA here is from genome assembly GCA_030765065.1 of Deroplatys truncata. Lineage (NCBI taxonomy): Eukaryota > Metazoa > Arthropoda > Insecta > Mantodea > Mantidae > Deroplatys > Deroplatys truncata. The sequence goes on from CM060980.1 coordinate 131,376,205, forward strand.
AAGCTTTATTCTCCTAATCTGTTACACCCACAGAACACCAAAGTATAAGAAGTGCTACCCTAGTGTTAAAATGGTGGAAACACGAAGGCGATCGCAGCGTGAGTAGTGATCGGGGATGGAACTAAACTATGAAAAATCGTGCTCTCGGATGATGACGTCACTCCTAGTTACTACAGCTGTATTTTTCATACCTGCCTAGCTGTATGCATAGCTGATCATATGTTCTAATACTGTATCGCTACTGATGACGTACAAAGTTAATTACGTGAGCTTCAATAATCGTGATTGCACTTTGAGATATTCAAATTTCTTTTTAAAGAAGCCGATTAAAGCTCACATAAAATAACTTGTCACTGCCATCTGTAGCAATACAATATTAGAACACAATTATGATCAGCTGAACACCTCACAGCTAGGCTAGTATGAAAAACACAACTTTTTATTCCTGTGTAACTTATTTAAATTATCCAATAGTTGGCACATACATTGCTTTTTATATAATATTGAGGTTAATAGTGGTTGCTGAATGTTTCCATGTCATAAAACATAATGCTCACATTTAAATTTTTGAGAGTGAATGAGATCCAGCACCTTGCAATAATTTCTTCTGCATGCTTCATAGTAAAATCTTTTGCACTTAAACTGCCTCCATGGTTTGTTTGAACTTGCAACCTACCAACAGTAGGATGTGGAATTTGACAGGAGAATTGGAAGAATAACACATGTTTGACACTTGTTATTTTATTCTACTCTTAGATAGCGCAATACAATTTGACATGAATAACTTAATACCATTTCCTACAAAGAAACTTCTGCACACATTATATGCAATAGTGTAGCTATTGTTTGTATTCACTAAATCGCTATTAGCAGTGCAATAAATGTCATTAGCAAGTTTCACAACACCATTTAACACTATTAATGTCATTGTCACTCTCTGTGCTCTGACTTGAAGCACCACCACTGGACACAAATAGCCACAACTTAACTCCAACTTTCCATTGTGTATATCCTAGAATTAAATAGAACACACATGTTTAAACTACCCTTAAAAGTAGGTTTCTGAAAATAGAAATTGCTTACATTAAGGAAAAATTTGTGGTTACAAACACCTTGTGATTATATTACACACTATCCACTGCAAACCAGAGTTCTCTCTGATGTAAACAAAGCATATGCTTCCTCTTGTCATGAAACTAAGCACTACGCTTATGCCAATGTAAATAGTTCCTTAAACGTATTGTGTCTTGAAACATTGGAGTAGGAAAGGTATAGAACTACACATTTTATTGTGATTATCGTAAGAACTCATTGTTAAAGGTTATGGATATATAGTAACTGTTAAGAGATTACAAAATATGATTTTCTTAATTCTACCTGCTATTGCATTAACAATCAAAGAGTATCTTTTGTTAATTACCAACTGTATGGATGACTGCTATTCTCTTGCCTATATGAGAAATGCAGCAATGAATTCGCAGCGGTGCTATCTGAGTACCAAATAAACTCTTTGCATAACACAGGAAATATGATAAGCAAACAGTCATTCATAATACGCTAGCACTCATATGCTCAGCTCAGGTCAAATCTTCGATTTTATCAGTTAGTGTTTGAGTTGCCATGACAAAGGAAGAAGTGCGTAGTGTGAATAAGCTGTTTTAACACAAAACTGGGAAACCGTTAAAAAGTGGCAAAAAAGTTTGGTTGATAAAAGTGCTAAATGAGAAGGAAATAACACTTTTTATTGTAAAACCACCACCACTTTGTGTTACTTAAACAAAATAAAATTCAGTATATGCAAAGGATCCATGGATCTTTTCATTGAACGTTCAATGAATCAGATCTTCTGAAGGATCCTTCGAACTGTTATTTATAGTGAAATTTTAAACACTTTTCATTACAAAAATTACTAACCTTCTGTGAATTCAGAAACCTAAGCTTATATAAAAAAACACCTAACCTCCTATAGTACCTCGGATGCAATGCGCTGTATATGAAAAGCGTTTAAAATACTTAGTGTGTTAAAATGTTCACTATAAATAACAGATCAAGGGATCATTCAAAAGATCCAATTCATTGAAAAGATTCATGGAACCTTCACTAAAAAGAGCCATGGGTTGTTTGCATATACAGAATAGTGGATGAGTATATATAATCAGACAAAGAATTCAATGCCATGCCTGGGATTCAAACCAGCAATCTTTAACTTGCCATACCACTGCTCTGCCAGCTAAGACTTTCTCTACTCACAGTAAGCTATTTTCATAAGCATTCTACAAATGATTCATCATATATCGTGATTACCTTCATGTTTATCATATGTGTTAACTTAAAAGGCTTCAATACATTTAAAAAATATTAAATGCCCATTACTTCAAAACCTTTGATTTTTGCACAAAAACAACACGATCATTTAAATGCCTATATATTTCTTATAATATCCTGCAACTTAATTACTACTGCACAATGTATCTTTAGGATTTTGTATCATCAAAATTGCTACAAAGTTTAAATGGTAGAAAACAGACACGAAAGATTGAAACCACTTTGGAATTTCAAAGCCTCAGAACACATACTGAAGCTGCTAATTTCACTCAAAACAAACACTTCAGTTATTCTTGGAAACAAACGCTTTTGAGCATCTGTACTAGCAGATTACAAGGACATTAATTGTCAAAAAAGCTACCAGAGTTTCTATTTTCATACACCATGCCCAGTTTAAAAAAGGACATAGTGGCAGTTAGATAAAAATGCCCAAAAGAGGATAAATTATTAAAATATTTGTGAATATCAAATATCTTTCTTCCTTCCGTATTAAAAAATTTCATTTGGGCACTGCCTTAAAAGAAGTATAGTATCACTGGCATGCTATCCTTGCAGTTAGTGTGTCAGTCCACCAATAATCCTACATTTTTTAATTATACACGAGTATCACTCGCATGATCTGCATCTATGTGTTTGAATATTAGGACAGTAACATGCTAATTAATTTGCATTAAGGTTGATTTTACCTTACCTACTTTTGGCTGTGATCTCCACCCATCAATTATGAAGTGCAAACAAGAAAATTAATCGTATATTCCACTGTCTGGATGACTCACAATATCTGAAAAGTAAATCAGACAATATAAAAACAGCAACACTAAGAAGCTCTTAAAAACTTAACCTTTCATCCAGCACTGTAATGCTGGAAACTTAATAACTTGCTCAAATTTAATAACATACCTTCAGATGCTGTCACCATTCGGTACTCGAACCACAACACTGGAAGGAATGTAAATCGTAGGCGTATCCCCTCTGTCTGGACGGCTCAATGTGCCTGAAAATTAATTTTATATAAAAATGTGCAACACACAATAACCTATCAAAGTTTTCTACCTCATTCTACGAATATCACTGAAGTTAATAGAAAATACCAATATTACAACAAATATACATTCAATCAGAAATAGCGTAAATGTATGATTACCGTCTCTGCTTTGTTCCTGTTGAAAAAACTTCGGACGAAAACTTCCAGCTATAAAAATCCAAGATGGTCCCTTTCTTCGTGCCTGCCATTTAGTTCGTTACGAATTTCGAAACTTGAAACAGCCAATCAGAAAATTCGCCTTTCCCGCAAAAGTACAACTAGTGACATACCGTGTTCATGTGGGGAGTTAGTGCGCTTGGTTTCCACTTCTCCAATACAAGTTTCACCCCTATGGTTACACCTATTCAGTCAATGTATCCATAACAACCAAATCAGATACCTATGTATCTGGATTTTAGCATTTATTTATTTCAAATTAGCATTTCATTTAATTTTGTATTTATTCTCTAAATAGTCTAAATAAATGCAATTCGAACTCCAGATTCTTTCAAGATTAATTCACAAACAACTTCATTGCTCATAAATGTATCGACAAAAATTGGAGCTCTGTTATATATTTTTTTCTAGATATTTGCATAGATTGTACTGAAAGGATGTGGTATAGCTACAAAAACAGTTAAGGTTTCAAAATCTTTCGATTAAGAGAAGTTGTTTGACTGAAAGTTTTGCATATGTTAACAATTAAGTAACTGCATATACATGGCTAAACATCACTGTTTATGTATATTTCTCAATAACCCAGTGAGATGGCTCTGCGGTAATGTGTGAGCCCGGTTCGAATCCCTTCGGGCTCTCCCTTCCTCCCAGAGGTCACGTTGGAAGCACAAAGGTCCCACTATGGCCTACGAGCGGTACTGTGCTCCAGTTACTGTAGACCGTTCCGCCTGACTACTCCTAACTCCTTTCTCAATACAAGCAGAATAAAATTATGCAGCGCATAAACGAGTACGAGGCAAATTTAAATACCATCTTGTAATAGACGCCCGAAAATGGACCTTTTGTTAATAATTCTGTAAATTCTTTCCCCCCAAAAGTGTGGTCCAGTCAAAATCTGTTTTAGAACCACGCACAGAAATCCTCCTGCACATTAGACCTGCGCTTATATTGGAGGGCATTGCAGTCTGGGTCGGCTTGCTATTACTCCTCTCCAGAGCATAGAAGTGTGCTGCGAAGAATATTTACATTTACTACATATATCTCTCCAAGAAAGAAAGGTGTTATCTGTAATGTCCCTTGCTCCTCTAATCCATTAGAGCACTCCTCAGATCGCTTCTCTTCTTTGAAGAGCTAGTATCTAACAATAAACAGCGACATTTCCTAATATGTAACGAAACATGAACGTCTCAGAGCTATTTTTTGGTTTTAAAATGTTTTTAAACATCTTTAGTGGTAGTGTTTAGCTCCATTCTTACTGCATACGGCACCACAGGCGGTTGGCACTGGATACATGAAATGAAATGGTAATTGGGAAAGTAAATTTGCAAAAAAATTAAAATTGAGTTTTATTTATGGACGCTCACTGCTGTTGTCCTTAGCGTCCCATTCTATGTTGGGCGTGAAAGATAGGTAATTTTGCTCAGAGGCCTCTTTGCCAGGCTTGAGGTTCGTTTACGTACCGTAAGTCTACGACCACCGGCTTTACTTCCGCTCCGAAGGAAGCCATACTAAAGATTTTTACGCCCGAAAAAATCCATCGCCCTCCACCGGGTTTGAACCCAACCTCGGGAACTAGATACTAGCATGGTAACCACTACAACACGGAGGACGATGACGACAAGTAGGTTTGGGAAGGAAACTTCCTAGGCATAGGTAAATTTTAGGGTATCTCCCCGGCATTTGTCATTAAGAGGACTGAGGAAAACTGGAAAAGACCTTTCAGGGAGGGCTTGAACCTCAAACCTCCCATTCATGAGTTCCTGCCTTAACAACCTCGGCCAATCGTGTCGGTGAGCAATTTCACAAATAAGGGAAAATAAGGTTACGATACCACAGCACGAACAAAGCATTTCTAAACTTATTTTCAAAGTATTGTAAGCTCTAATGCATTATAAAAAACTCAATAATACCTTAAAATTGAGGTTACTGTAACAGCTGACTTCTATCTCAGACTGCTTGAATATTGTAAGCTCACTTGCAAAATTAATGTTTTGATGTTTATAATACTTGGATTTCTAAGAACGCGTGTGCAATGGGTAATATCAGTAAGAACGTGCCTTCCTCGCACGATGTGATGAAAGGCATACTTAGATAGTTGTTCTTGGTAGCCATGCACAGTGGTGGGTTCGGCACACCTTGCATAGTATTAACTTCTCTCGTATAACTTCTTTTTCCTTCCCCCCCCCCTTCACATTTTACAGTCTGTCGTATATACTATGTCGTATTTCATCAAATTAGTCTAGGCTTTGTTATTTTTAAGTAAACAAAAATCAGTCTGTGAAAATAGCGTTTCGATGTCGACACCATCATCACTGTTAAAGGGTGTGTGCGAAGTGAGAGGAACAGCATAAGGAAGCAAGTTCGGCATAAGCGGAAGTGATCTCCAGAAACGCTTTTTTCCAAAAAACATTTATAGCTAAGTAACAATAAAAATACATGCACATAAATTTTGAGGCTTCCAAACATATTTCATTAAAATAAGAGCATTACTTGCTAAGTCATGGCAACCATTGTTATGGACAAAAGTATTTTATCACAGAATTTTCAAAATACGCATATTGAGAGAGTTTTTCCAGTTTTTTTTATTCATGATCGCTCTTTAACTGCTATGGTCCTTAGCGTCCCATTATATATTGGGCATGAAAGACAGGTAATTTTGCTCAGAGGCCTCTTTATCAGGCTTGAGGTTCTTTTACGTGCTGTACATCCACGACACGGGACCACTGGCTTTACTTCCCTTCCGAAGGATGCCATGCTAAGGATTTTTACGCCCAAAAAAATCCATCGCCCTCCACCGGGTTTGAACCCGCGACATTGGGAACTAGAGGCTAGCACGGTACCACTAGTCCACGGAGGACGACTGCATATTGAGAGATACAGTATACTGTAAAATACAGATTAAGGCTGATTGGAACATATATTTAGGATGCCTCTCTCGACATAGAGAAAGTAAAATCACAGCATTCGAATTTTTCTTTATTCTTCAGCACTTAGGGCAACAATGCTGTACATGTACACAGCAACAGACCGAGCGATGTGTGCTACTCGCATTGGGAGGTGCCGGGTTCGATCCCCGGTGACTGCCCACTTTGACCCATGGGTTTTTTTTGTGGTTCCCCGGGTCGGCAAGCGAATGCTGGTATGGTTCCTCTTCTACCACGACTTTCCTGCCCCTCATTTCCTATACCCATCATCTCCTTTATTGTCATCTGTTTCAGGTATGTAGGACCAGGCGACGGTGTTCTGCGGATTGCGGCTGGGCGGTAGATGTGCGCTTTGTGGGACGCTTGTGACATCGTTGCGGGACTGCTTAATTAGGACCCACCTCCGAGTGGAACCTACCGGGGGTTAGAAGGCTTATAGGTGGGCCTGGGCGGCGTAGGATACGTTCCAACTGGAAACGTTAAAGACCCCGTCCATGCTTGCGTCCGTCGTCACCCGGATCTGGCCGCCCTTTGGGTCTCTCCCCTCATTCCTACCTCCCAGGGGTCTCGGTAGGATCACAAAGGGCCTTGCGACGTACTTGTGGTGCTCTGCCCCGGTTGAAGGGGACCCTCCGTTCGTCCGTACCTTTCTTTATCTTTATGCACCAACAGGTTTACAGCCTTCGAAGTAATCTCTGGGGCTATCGGTTGTTCGCTGCCAAGAAGGAGGAAGGCAAGGAAGCATTTGCTTCTTCATTGTTTATTCTGGTCAACACCACTGGCAGTGTCGCGCCTCACTATGCTGCCAAATCTTCCGATGAACAGAAGCACTCACTACACAAAGAATCTTTTGATGGACTTCAAATCATAATCAGCAGGAGAAAGATTCCTGTTGGTATAATAAGTGCTCTAATTGTTTAGTTTCCGAAGACAAGTTTACAGTATTCATCCTTAAATTGTATGTCGTCTACTGGCGTCGATTGATATCAAAAGTTTCCAAATTCCACAGTATCTTTTAAAATTTCGTGCCTTGGATTATTGCAGCCAGAAAGTGTCAATTTTTTTTGAAAGGACGCTTTTTAATTACTATGTTCTTCACGTCTCATTCTATATGGCGTGAAAGACCAGAAATTTTGCTTAGAGGCCTTTAGTCAGAAAGTGTTGCATTACTTAGTAACCCGCCGTTGCTGTGGCACCCAAGAAGACAGGATTTAGGGCCAATAGTAATACAAATATAGTGAGTAATTAATTCTGAAAACAATTAAAAACTAGCAAGCTAGTTTCTGTTGGCAAAGAGTGAATTTACAAGCCTTTAGAAGGAATAACTTAACACTGAAATATTATGCACTAGTTTATTTACTGACACATGTTATTATTAACCCAAGCAATGCAATTATTCTCTATTAAACTTGTGCTGTATTAATGAAAATTAAAGAAAAATAAATGCACTTAAGGGGTAACGGTACAGTGTGAAATATATATATTCTCTCGGTCGGTCCAGGAAACCCGCAAAGAACTGAAAAATCCAGTCAGTAGCACAACATAAATTGATTTTGTTGATATTTTTTACTTTTATAAAAATGTTTTAGTAATGTCTATATTTATGACAATATCTAATGAAAATATATTTTAGTAATCTTTTTGGTATTTAAGTTTAGTTAACTTTTGATAGGTACAGGTATTTGTCCTTTATAAAAGGGAACGTCTCTATTTATGATAATAGATATAATAATGTATTTTACTCTTATTATACAGTAAACATGTGAAAATTTAAACTGAGTTTTAGGCGTGTTTAAATGTTATCACAAGGTTTTAGCATTGTACTATATAATTTGTGCCATGCTGTAGTAATTATGTCATTATCCTTCAAGCACTCGTTACACTTCCGTGATGAAGCTGCTGCCCAGTTCAATCTTAATGGTATAACGTTTGTTGAACTCTAGTTTTCAATTATGCCTGCAATTTTAACATACATAAAACCATGAAGTTAACATGTTTTAAATACACAATGGTTCTCGCATCTCTCTTTCACCTTTCTTTCTGATAATTACTTTACTTTACAACCACTTCTGATTCCTTACAAAGTGTTTTATTTGCTTCAACTGACAGTCAGTATATGTCAAGTTACAAAAATGATTTGCTTTGTTTCTCCCGTAAGTTTAAAGAATTTTGAACAAGGGTAATGAATTAAATTTTGAAAGTGCTTACCGAAAACGTATAAATTAAATTTGGACAAGTCCACAAATTACCCTTGTTAATTATGTGCCGAAATGCTCACCGAGGTCAAACGCAAGCGGGCTGTCTAAGCGGTCTATTAGCTACGCCTCTTTCTCGTTCTCCCTCTTGGTAGAGCGCTTTAATCGCTGACGTAGTTTAACCCAGCCAATGGCAAGCATGGACGATCAGTACGTCGTTCTACCACGCTTGCATAAGGAACAACATCGTTCTAACACATTCCTCGATTTTCTTCTGCTGTCGGCATGTTCAACAAATTATTACCCACGCCAGTAATATTTAGCTTTATGGCAAAACTTGATGTTGATATTTTTATTTACATTACCGTCAATCACGATACTTTTTTTTCTCTGGATCACGGTATGGTGGAAAATAAATATGTACTACGTAATTAAAAGCTATGGTTTAGTTCCTTTCTGCACCAAGGCAGGATCCAAGTAACCTTCAAAAGCACAGAAAAGTAGGTTGTTATCTTTCATGTGCTTCCTGGGTTCAGTAGTGACACCAACATTTATTTTCCTTCCATCTGGACTTTCAGGAACAAATCTGCAAGGCACATATGTCAATGTAAAGTTGAAATTGAGTTTTATTTATGGACGCTCTTTAACTGCTGTGGTCCTTAGCGTTCCATTCTATATTGGGCGTGAAAGACCGGAAATTTTGCAGATGCTACTTTATCAGGCTTGAGGTTCTTTTAACTGCCGTAAATCTACGACACGGGACCACCGGCTTTACTTATCTTCCGAAGGAAGCCATGCTAAGGATTTTTACGCCCGAAAAATCCATCGCCCTCTACCGGGTTTGACCCTGCGACCTTGGGAACATGAGGCTAGCATGGTACCACTAGACCAGGGAGGAACAATACATATATCAGCGTGTTTTCATATTAAGTTAATATGTGTAATTTAAGTTTTAGATGTGTTCATTACTGCGGAGCACTTAATAGTATTGTTTTGTCCATCTGTACGCATGAAACTACTCACAAATTACCGCATGTAAATTAACGAGTTTAAAGAGCGTTTGTCGATGCGTTTCAAACTTAACTGGAGCATAGTTTATATAGAGAAATTCCAAAATATTTAGGATTTTTAGAATTATTTTAAAAAATATTAGGAGAAATAAATCGCACCAGTTTTACCGCATTATTGCTATAACCCACTTGAAATTTAACACTATGCTTAAAATTGCAATTTTGCTTTTTCTGCAGAGATAAGTCTTATGGGGTATAATTACGAGACATTACTCTATTATTTTTATGCATAGTAAATAAACAAATAAATATATATAAAATTTCAATCTACTATTGAACATTTGGCTAACAAGGGCACTTGTCTCGGTTCAGAGGAAATTCAGAATTCCTTTAGGGAGGGACTAAGGCATTTTGAAACATACTTTATCACTGAGCAAAATGCAGTCAATAATAAGGCATTTTACCTCTCTGGATTTTCAAACATCATATAAGTAATCCACGGATCATCCTTTGGATGCAAATATTAATTTACATTTTGAGAAAACTTATAAAAAGATTTATTAAAGACTTTTAAGGGCAGAATAAATCGTGAAAATTGCCAAAAATAACATTTTTAGTTTTTTTGTGGTCTTATTACGTGGAATTTCTTTAATTTTATATATATTTTATCAATGTAGGCATATACTTATATTTAAATATATTTTTAAAGTGGTATTGCTTCTGCCATTTTGTGCTGTGAATTCTGCATCACTTCACGAAAGAAAGAAAGAAAGAAGGAAAGAAAAGAAAGAAAGAAAGAAAAAAAATAACTCCTACACACTTTGGAGTAGAGAGGTAAACTTTAGCCTATTTTATGGAAATTTTTGTTCTACAAATTTCTACTACTGTTAAGTATGGCAGCTTCTGTGTGCTCAAGCCATGTGTTTTCTTTCTTTGCAAATATATGAGAGTTTCTTTCCCTCACTTCTGCTTTAAACAGATTTTCCTGTGAGTAAAATTTTCTGGTATAAATGATCCGTTTTCTCAGAAACTATTGAAGATGACTAAATTAAATTTTAGGATGATAAAAACAACCTCTAAGTGCTGTTGTGGATCTGCTTTGGTGTTAATAATTTAGTTGATAACCTTTTTAAAATAAATAATTGCTGATATCGTTTAATCAAAGGATGGTATAATTAAGAATGTAATCCATCTGTCTTAGTAAAGAACCTTATTTGATAAATGTAGATCGGTGAACTTAGGAGGTCTGAAATCTTAAATAATTTCTGGGATAATTGATCATGAATTTAGCAGATTTAACATTAACGGAATAGGACTTTTAGTCTCCCCTTAAACGTAATGTTTAAATGGTTTGATTACTCAGTTTTAGTGAATTGTTACTCCTATTGTTCACAGTTCTGAAAAACTTACGTAAAGTTACAAAAAGTTATGTAAAGCATATTGACTACTGCCTATCATTAAGTGGGGCATCTTTTGAGATATAGTCGACCGACAAGATAAATTCACTCACTGTCTCTGAAGGAACTCTGGACTCATCTGGTTTAAGTAAATGCTTTAAAACTAAAAGTTGAGGCAGTATTTTATATCACAACACTGTGAATGCCAGAGTGATTGTAGTGTAAATTAACATTATTGTATGACAATGATTTTAGATGTTTGTTAGCCATAAGCATTGTTAGGAAATAAGTTTACACGGCCTCACTGAAACTGACAATGGAAGTGAGTAATAACAATGAAGCGAGGGGGTGAATTGTTTATCACTAAGAAGAGACAAACAAATGACGTCACGGTAACGTGCCTTTCTTTAGAAATGGAGGGAATATCCTTCCCTTTGAGCATATGTGTTAGTAATTGTAATTGGCTGACAAAACAGACGCTAATGTTGGCGCGATTTGGTAACCAGTAGTAGCTCTATTATAATGTTTAGGCATTTCGGGGTGAGGGAGTATAAATTCTCGAGTCATAAGCATGTTTCACGCAGTTCTAAGAAATCTCTCGCGAGGTATACATCACGCAGTCTTGCAAAGTCATTCGCGAGGTACACATCACGCAGTTCTAAAGAATCACTCACGAGGTAAACACCGCGCAGTTCTAAGCAATCTCTCGCGAGGTACACGTCATACGTTTGGAAGAATCTTTCGCGTCGTAAAGTTAGTTACAAAATGTGAAGTACGCAGCAACTAATACGAGAGTAATTACATTCGGAAATATAACAGTTTCAGTCAGGCGTATATAAAGATTACAGATGTGAACTATTAATTAAGTGTGACGACAATAAAAGTGTGAAAACAAATACTTTTATCAGTGTTATCTTTTAGTAACAACTCCTTTCCGTTTACACGCCCTGCTCAGAGATATTTGCTCGGCTGAGTAATAATAGCTAGCCGGAGGACAAAGAACCCAAAATTCAAAATAATAAAACAATAACAGGCGCCCAGTAAACAAGATAACACGAAGAGAATACTGCGAGAAAGTGTTGTTACTAAAACAAAGAAACACATACTTTAAGTATAGCCAATGCCATATATTTTTCTTTAATTAAGAGAGAGGGGATATAGATCCTCCCTCGGTCCGCCTGTGGCTCGGTTTGGCGAAATACTGACGAGAAACATACACTGGAGTTTAAAAACAAAATTGCATATTTCCTTATGTGTGGCGGAGCGAGATGGCTTCGTGGTAACGTGTAAGACTCGCGTACTGAGGTCCAGGGTTCAATTCCTGTCGACCACCCACTCTGACCTTGGGTTTTTCGTGGTTTTCCCTGGAGTGGTTTCTCAGCTACCACGATTTCTTTCATATAATTTCCCTTTCATTCCGTTTCCTTCTCGTGTTTCAGGGTGTTTTTAGGTTTCGTGGCATATGGCAGTGCCGGACAGATGGTTCGGATGCTTGCCCAAAGGACACTAGAGGGTTGTTTGGTCGACGGGTCGTTCATGGCCCTCTCTGGGCAGCTCCGGCAGTGGGACGGGTCTTCGAGCCTGAAATTGTTAGGGATTTCCGCACGTTTCTGTGCCCTGTAGCCTCCTGTGGTTCTTTCACTTCATCCCTCACTCCTATGTAGCTCGCCGTGCGCGAGGTGCCCTCCGTTGTACAAGCTATACCTATGTAATAATGCGAGTATGATGTTGCTACAGTCCAGATGTGAGCAGACACAAGTTTATGCTGGTTGGAGCTGTGATCCTGGTGCTGTTAGTGGCTCTGGTCATCGCGCTGGTCGTGTGGCTGCAATATGACGACTCCTTCAGTGATGCTCCTTCAACAGCTCCAGGTCCTTCCAGCTCAGTTCTTGGAGTCTACTGGAATGCAGCAGTGTCCACCAACGGATATCCTTGTGCAGTAATTGGCAGGTGAGCAATGCTTCCATATGCTCTGTGAGTCAGATATTGTTATCAGAAGGTCGTGGAAAACGCGACCGTCAGTCTGTTCATGGACTACTTATTAAGGCCGCTGGAGCCATTTTTATTTTCTCTACAACGCACCTAGTAGGTGAAGAAGGTATCGTATTACATCCAAACATTACATATAATGCATGTTTTGAGCCCTTCAACCCCAATAAAAAGCGTTTTTAGAAAAATCAGGTTCAACATCAGCTACAGATGCGATGCGAAGATTTTCAAGAAAATCCCCCACTCCTAACTATCGCTTACATGAAAGATTTTATCGAAATTTTCGATTTTCTAAAAAATGGCTCTAACGATTTTTATTAAAATACTGTATGTTTAAGATATTTACATGACAAATAAAACGTATATCTTGAATTTTGTGGAGTAGCCTATGAAGTCCCCATTATTCGATAGGAATGTAATGTGAACTTTGTATAACTGGAAAACCATAAGAGAAGGTTAAAACCGTACTTAAAAAACATAGCCAACTTCAAGATATCCACTAATATTATTTGGAATTTTTCAACGTTTCCGCATTTTTTTAAGGTGCTGTCCTATTCAGTTGTTTCTCGTGATATAATGGAAAGAGTGTGGAATTTAAAGGCCAGCACTTGGGGACCAGCTTTTAAACATCTATGATTCGGTTTCTTAAACCCACCTTCAGCGAAATATGTAATGAAACTATTTCTGCAACGGCTTACCTCGATTAACATAACTAGACAAAAAGCTTTAGTAAGAATAGTTGTGAAAGCTATATAGTAATAAACAAGCCCGCCTTTGTGGTTTGGGGATAGTGTGTCTGCCCCGCATTCAAGAGGTCCCAAGTTCGAATCTCCGTTACGGTGAGTACCTCCATATCGGTTTTTCCGGGTTTTTGTCTTATTCTGAAAATATGAATGTCGGGCAACTTTAAGCTCTATAAAATTCTGGGCTCATTTGAGCATCATTTCATTCATTTATCTTCAGATATGACCTAAAACGGTTAAAGGACGCTAAACTTAAAAAAAAAAGTGATAGTAGATGGAGAAAGTCATGTGAATATAACACATCAGATTTTTAAAGATTCAAACACCTGTAGTTTTTAGTGTTAATATTAGCTAAACCAAACTGAGGATAACAAACAGATAGACAAAGCCAAAAGTATAACAAAAATTAATGTTAAACGCTACAGGAAAAAGAAAAAGTAGCGGAAAAAAGAAAAACCAATGGAACAAATGAAAACGTGAGGCGATTTTTAAGAATTTAATTTAATATTTCGTTCATAAAAGTAAACAAATTATTATTAGTAAGTAGTAGTAGTAGTGGTAGTGGTGGTGGTGGTGGTGGTAATGGTGGTGGTGGTAGTGGTGGTAGTAGTAGTAGTAGTAGTAGTAGTAGTAGTAGTAGTAGAAGCAGCAAATCCATATACCCTAAAGGGTATTATTATTATTATTATTATTATTATTATTATTATTATTATTATTATTATTACTTTCTTCGTGTACTGCTTGACTGCAGATTTGTGCTTAGCCCCCATCTCTATTCAGACAGAACAGAATTCGAAATAGTATATCATAGTCTTATTTTACTTCGTCTAACGTTGTATTTGGTGATCTCCAGAACCCCCTCTCCGCCCCACCAAGAAATATGAAAATACGAAAATCGAATGAATATCAACTTCTGCATTTAAGACGAGCAGCTTTCAAGGACGCAGAACAAAGATTTTCACTAAAGTCCCATCTACCTCAAACTACTCTTTACATGGATTTTTTTCCCCTGAAAAACAGCTCCAACGATTTTGATTAAAATGTCATAGATTTGAGATATTGACACGAGGAATAAATGGGGATATCTTGAATTTTCTGCAAATAATTCCTGGTCTTTTTCTTAGAAAATCACAAGAGATGGACAGAGACTTACTAAGGAAAATGTACAGCTCATTAAAAAACATTTGGTCTCAAATAATTTTTTTTCAGTACCATCACCATTTCAAATGCTCCAGGCTTATGTTTACTCTTTCTCAAGTATAAGTTCGTCATCCAACTGAATACGATTGTTTTCTCTTTCTCTCACCACATATCATATAGAGATTGTGTGTGTGTGTGTGTGTGTGTGTGTGTGTGTGTGTGTGTGTGTGTGTGTGTGTCTAAGCACACATCTCTTAAACAAAAAGTCTGATAATAATTACCAAACGTCATATGTAAATCTGCCATCTTTCAAGGATACATCACAAAGATATTAAAAAAATCCGTACCAAATTATCTTTTTTAAAGATTTTCGGTATTTTTTTTTCTCAAAACGGGTTCTAAAGATTTGCATTAAACCAGCATATGATAAAGATATAGACATAAGCAATAAACAGTACTTCAGGTATTTTCTGTGAATAACCTATGAAGTCCTTTACATTCTGATTGAATTTTGTATAACTTTTTACTTTCTCTGCTACGTATAGTAAGTAGGGGAAGTATTCCATTGCACCCAAAAA
This sequence comes from Deroplatys truncata, assembly GCA_030765065.1. Taxonomy (NCBI): domain Eukaryota; kingdom Metazoa; phylum Arthropoda; class Insecta; order Mantodea; family Mantidae; genus Deroplatys; species Deroplatys truncata. Next base: position 131,391,707 of record CM060980.1, read on the forward strand.
TTCGATACCGAAATTTCACAGGAAATACATGTTTTGAGGCCCCCTGAATCCAAAAAAAGCATTTTTAGAAAAAGGTCCGTGTGTGTGTGTCTGTGTGTCTGTGAACAGCATAACTCAGAAAACGAAAAGTCAAATAAATACCAAACTTGGTATTTAGATTCAATAACTTTCAAGAAAATCACCCCACTCCAGACTACCCTTTACATGGAACATTTTTCGAAAATTTTTATTTTCTCAAAAATGGCTAACGATTTTGATCAAAACATCATATGTTTAAGATACTTTCATGACAAATAAACTGTATATCTTGAATTTTCCGGTAATGTCTCCAAAAGTCCTCTTCATTCTGAATGAATTTTGCATAACTGATGAACCGTAAGAGATAGACAAACGTTTACTCCGCAAAAAATGTAGATTTCTTTAAAACACACAATTAATGTCATATACATTTGTTTTGTCGAGTGAACCATTTCCGAGATATTCCTTGTTATTTTTCTGAATTTTCCAATACTTATAATTTTTCTCAAATGGGAATTCGTTATTCGTTTGTTTTATGTCCTGAACATCCAAAGAGAATGGAATGCTCCACATAGCAACCAGCGATTAAAAGATTTGACTAACGCTTAAAGCATACCATATTCCCCTTGCACCTACAAGAAAATTAGCAATAAGATAGTTCCTGAAAATTTTTATATATTGATTAACATGAATTAGGAGAATAAGCGTTTTTTAAAGTAGTTTGTACAAAAGTGGAGAAAGTCATGTGAGTGTAACACATCAGATTTCTACAATTAGGAAAGTTGTAAAATCTAGAGCTATTTTAAAATACATAATTTGGGTCACCCCTAATAGCGTTAGCCGTTCTTTAAATCTTTCATGCTGAATTTTAAGTGAACCACCTGGCCAAAGTTAGCAACTTTCTGTATGCCTTCGCAAGAGCTCGTTACCACAACCTCTGGATTTTTCCTATGCTTCTGGTAGATACAAATACTTGAAAGTTGTTTCTGCATGTTGTATGTAGCTAAGCACTTATCGTTTAATTCGAAATCATTTCTGCGCAAAAAGTGTTGTGAGTAATATAACCTGGATAGAAAAATTACTGTTTATATAATGCTGTTATATAGGGTATTTACATAAATATATGTACTTGCAATGGGTAAAGGAAGTTGTGTAAGCGAATCATATCGAATTTTGTCGCATGGTCTCACTACTATGACTAACGATATAAAAGTTTGTATGTCGTTTCCTTATTGCATATGTAACCAACGCCATATTGCTTAACGTGCGGTATTTTCCCGAGAAACGTTTATCAGGAATAACATAAAAGTAGCTGTTTTTATACATGCATTTTGTGGTGGTATACTTATAATGTTTGTGTATTTGTGTTTACTCAACGTGTTGAAGCCATCTTGTGACGTCATTCATTTGTTAGGTTTGTAGCTCCATCTGGCGTTAGCAATTTGCGGTAGTATTAATGTTTGTTTGAAAGAATGCGACTGTTATTTTATTTAATTTTGGTTTATTGTCCTCCGGCTAGCTATTATCTTATTTTGGGTCGAGCACTTCTCTTTATACAGGTTGTGTAAACGGAAAGGAATCTTTTATCCAAAGATAACACTGATGAAGAAATTTGTTTTGCACTTTTATTGTCGAAACACAGTCACTATCACATTTATACATTGATCTTGACACTCGCCAAACTGAAACTGTTATAACAACTTCTTACTGATCACTTTTAATTTGCGTACTTCAATTTTTTGTATAATTAACTTTATAACACTTGAGATTTTTCATAACTCTGTTACGCGTAACCTGCAAATTGATATCCGACGTGTGCCGTACAAATACTTTCGACGAACTGACTGAAGGCGACGTGTACTTTACAAATATTTTCGATGAACTGAAGGCGATCTACCTCTGACTTGGCTTTTTATACTCATACACCGCGATATGCCTAAAGATTATAACTGAGCTGCAATTGGCTAATAAAACGCGCCAACATTAGCGTCTATTTTAATATCCAATGAAAATTATGAATACATATGCTCTAGGGAAACGTTCCAGAAGATTCTCAAGGAAAAACGCGCCAACATTACGTAACTTCCTCGTTTCTAATAATGATAAACAGCTCACCCCCTCGCTGCATTATTGCACGCTATTATTGTCAGTTTCAGTAAGGCAGTATAAACTTACTTCCCAACAATAATTACAATCAATAAACATCTCAAATCAATGTCACATAAAAATGCATATTTATATTACAATCATTATTTACATTTAAGTAATTTGTGATACAAATTACTGCATCAATTTCTAATGGATAGAGAAAGTCTGGTGAATATTTTCATCCTTATTCTTCATAGGAACTAAAACTTTAGTAATATGATTTTATTTCTTCGGAACACAACAGCCATGTTAAATACAGTAAAACGTGCCTTCAACTTACCCCTTGTTAAACGGAAACCGGTCTTAAACGGAAATATTTCATGGTCCAATGAATTTTGGGGTGAAAAACATGTTAAACTCCCTTTATTAAGCGGAAACTGTCTTACGTGGACAACGGAAATAAAAGTACGCCTTTTAACAGAAACTTTCCAGTTCCGGAATACAGAGTCTAGAACATTTCCAGGCACCCTCTGAAAGTCTGCTCTAAGTAGTAATATTTAAGTTGAAACCTGACCAGTCTATGAGGTGGGTGCGCTAATGACGGTCCGAATATTGAGAAACCTGTCACATTTATCCTTCACTGCATAGTTAAGTTAGCAATAAGCACGGCTGATTGTCTTTTATTGTTGTATCTTCCTTGTCAGACAGCATAGAATACAGCTCTAAACCTACATAGGTGATGATTTAGTTCAGTAGTAGTCACCATGGCTTCGAAAATAAAGGTTGTGCTAGATCTTAACACGAGAGTGAAAGTGATTTATGCTAGTGAGTGTGATAAATTGAATGTAAGATGATCATGAAGGTGTTCAACGCAGGCAAAACTGAAGTTTACGAGTTTCTAAAGAAAAAAAACAATTCTGAGGCGGTGGGAAATTATGCTAATGTAAAAATAACGAGAGAACTTAAAAAAAACTAAAAACCAGGGCATTAATGAAATAATCTGGCAGTGGTTTATTAGTGTGAGGGCAAAACATCACCGCAGATCGGGGCTTCTGTTACAGGAATATGCTAAAAAGGTAGCTGAAAAACTGGGCAAGACTGAATTCAAAGCATCTAATGCGTGGTTGGAGAGTTTCCGCAAAAGACATCAAATGGTTTTTAGCAAACTATTTGGTGAATTGAATAATGTTAATATTGAAACCATCGCTAAACTACCTTCAATAATCGAAGGATACGAGCCTGAAAACATAGCAAACGCCGAAAATCATTGTGTTTAAAAGGTGAGAATGGATGCATGTTTATGGTTTAATTTTGTTAATAGCCTAGGCCTACCTTCGTTAAATGGAAATCTATCTTTAACGGAAATGTTCGAGAGCCCTATTCAATTCCGCTGAAGACAGGATTTACTGTAGTAATTTATGGGACAGAAATATTACCAGGGACACCAAATTTCGAGATTACAAATCAGTATTGAGAAGAACCGTCACATACGGGCTGAAATTTCGAAACTCAATAAAGATTGAATACCGAAGTTATTGTCTATAGTGATGGACATTTCAAAGTTAGAACACTGTTATTAAGGAAGAAGTGACAGTTAAGGATTCTGTGCTAGAATATGTAAGGTATAAACAACTAGTTGGTATAGACACACCAGGAGAATGCCAGAGCAAAGAATACCAGAAAAAGTTGGTAATGTGAGACAGTACGTTCTGCGTAGCTAAATATAAAATTATAATCATAGGGAAAATACATATTAATCCCAGTAGGAATAGTATTATTAAACAAGACGGGGAAGCGAGTGTTACTGTAAACGTGAATATGTGTTGAAAAGACAGTGCCAGCAGCAGGCAGGAAACGGGGTTGGTTTTTCCCTCAATTGTAATTAGTGTACCGTTAGGTCGCCTGAAAAGCAGATGTATGGGAAAAGGTCAGTGCTCTTATCACCCCCAAGCATCCAATAAGAAAGAAGGTAGAAATCAGGTGATAGTGAAATGGGGAGATAGGAAATTTGAAATAAAGAAACAGGAGAGTTTAGAAAACACTTCTTGTTCGTGGCAGTTTCTTGGAGGTTTGAAAACGAATGTGTCGGCGGATAGGCGCGATGGTATGAAGCACAGCAGTAAAGAAATGCGCGTATGTGGCGAGGTAATATCGGGAGTCAGATTTTAAAACGTTGGCGGTAAATAAAACGGGCAGGAAAATGAATCAGTCGTATCAATCAGTAACCCTAGATCCAAGATCCATGCAAGTCCCTGAGCCAGCATCGACTCAAAACTATTCCTGCAAATCCCGTGCGCCAAATTGGCACCCTAGGGTACCGCCGCAAATGGTGTCCACCTGGGAGAAGAGAAAGGCATAGACGCAGAAATACTTAGATGCAGGAAATAAGAACGGATGAAAGCAAATGACTGGAGGAGGAGGAGGAGGAGGAGGAGGGGGGGAGGAGGAATGGAATGATAAGGATGATCAGAGAAGAAAACTAATCCCGAAGATCTCATTATCTTTCTTTATGTGAGACGATTTTGATATGTTTATCACACATCCTTGACCTTGACCTTTAGAAAATTCTCAATCGTTGCACAAACGCCCACGTTCTGTTTTTCCTATTTGATGGTGCTCCATACCCAAAAGTTTAAGCTTATTCTATTTATTGCATTGAGTCAATAATGTTCACCTTGGGAGCATTACAAAATCACTTTTACTTTCTCTGCCACATAATAGTAGGTAGATAAGATAATGCCCACCCAAAAATTCGATACCGAGATTTCACTGGAAATACATGTTTTGAGGCCTCCTGAATCCAAAAAAGCATTTGAAGAAAATCGTCCATATTTGTGTGTGTGTGTGTGTGTGTGTGTGTGTGCGCGCGCGCGCGCGCGCAGTGTGTCTCTTGAACAGAATAACTCAAAAACGAAAAATCGGATAACTACTAAATTTGGTATTTAAGTTCAACATCTTCCAAGGATGCGACGCTAAGATTTTCAAGAAACTCCCCCAACCCCAAACTACACTTTACATAGAAATAGTTTTGAAATGATTCATTTTCTCAAAAATGGCTCTAACAATTTTGCTTAAAATACCAGACGTTAAAGATATTTACAATGACAAAATATATCTTGAATTTTCTGAGAATAGCCTGTGAAGACTTGCTCACCCGGATGGAATTTTATATAATTTTGTATAACTGGTAAACGTTGAGCGATACGAAAACGTACTACACAAAAAATGTAGATCTCTTTAAAACACGCTTTATTTCAAGTAACTTTTTGTGGCATAAGCCATTTCCGAGGTATCTTTATTAATGGTTCGCATTGTTCAATATTTTGTCATTCTTTTAAAGTCCTGTCGACATTCAGTTGTTTTTCGCGATTGCATGGAAAGAGTGCGGAATTTTGTAGTGTCCTGTTCTTTATCGCTGTTCCCACTATTCCTGCATCTATAACGAAATGTGTAATCTAGCTATTTATGCAAAAAGGTTTATAATTAAATGAAGTAGTTAGAAAAATAAGCTTTCGTAAGAATAATTTGTGTGCCCACTAATAAACGATAGAGGATAGAGAAAGTCATGTGAATATAACACAAATTTTTATTCGCGTGATTCGCCAATGCTGTCTGAAATAAATAACCACTATACTTCGGATGAAGAGGCACTAAAAAGTTTGTTTTTTGAGACAAAATACCCTAAAATGTTAAAAACTAAGCACGAAAAAACACTACAAAGGTAAAACTGTAAAATAAAGAAAAACTAATTTATTTCATAGTACATGCACCTAAGATTACCAGAACGGTTATAAAGCACGATACTTAGAATGACGTGATAGCCTTTGTGGTCGAGTGATCAGCAATCCGACTTCCTTACCCATAGGTACCGGGTTCGATTCCCGAGTTTTTCTTCCCTTCTCTTCGTAGAGGTTGGAAGATGAATGTGAGAGTGAATATGAGTTGTTTCGTAGCAAAAAGTAGTAAAATCAAGGTTTAAAAAACCTATAGTTCAACGATTTATAACACACCATCAATTGCTTTCCAAGCTAAAACCCTCGATATGACCGTGGAAATTAAAGGCGCTATGCAAATAAACGATACAACTTTCTAGTTACTTTCTAGGAAAAGTAAAACAACGATATATATTTGGCATGAGAAAGTAAAGAAAGCTTTTTGGGGTAATATCATCTGATTAAACTAAAAGACACTAGTGATTTTATGAAGACTTATTTGAAGACTATCGATATAAATAATGCCGTTATTATAAAATATACACAATAAAAGTAATTTCTACTAACGTTCTATTAAAAAACGAATAACCACATCGTGGAATATTGTACCACTAGTACCAATTGCTAAATAATAAAGCTCAAACTCGAAAGCAAAGTTAACTGAGTTAAAATGCAAACCCTCTGGAAGACTAACGTTTAAGTTTTAAACCCATAGGCGCCGGATTTTGTTTTCTTCATGAGGGGCGAGTTAGTGAGCGTGTCAATTAAGTAATTATTATTATTATTATTATTATTATTATTATTATTATTATTATTATTATTATTATTATTATTATTATTGAAGAAATAATATTGTGTTAACATTAATTTAGCCAAGAGCGAGACAATGTCACATCATAAAATGCTGTGAAGTGGAGACAGAATGTCTGCCTCACATTCAAGATGTCCCGAGTTTGAATCTCGGTTAGGACGAGTTACCTGGATAAGGGTTTTTCAGCGTTTTCCCTTATCCTGAGAAGACGAATGTCCGGTAACTCTAAGCTCTAGGGACCCCGGACTCATTTGAGAATCATTTTAAACATTTCGTTTACATTCACCGTCCAATATGACCTACCTCATTAAAGGACGATAAACTTTACGTGAAGTCTGTTGTCACATGGTAATTAGAACCAATTGGCGTGAAGCGGTAGAAAAAAGGTATAAAAATAACTACCAATCAAGAGTCATTCCCGTTACGTTAAGTGCATCCTAATTAGACCTTCAGTTTAGCTTTAGCAGCATTTCTTAACTCCACGTTGCGTCCCGTCCCGTTAATCCGGCATTAGTACACAACGACGATAAGCAATGCTACTAAAAACTGAATAATAAAATCGATATGCATAATAGTGACAATAATAATTTCGACAATAGAAATAATTATCCGAGCAACATCTTTAGATGAGATAAAAATACAAATAATTCAATGTGGCATACTTAAATAGAATGTATTAATTTACGCTGCCAAGAAATTATAAAAGAGAAGCAAATATAAATTATGTTTTAGAATAAGTATCTATTATTTATGTGCGTCTAAGGCAAAAGTATTTCGTCGGGCGGTTGAAGCTGCGATGAAATCATCCATGAGGTTTAATTCTGCGCTCTAAACTTGTGAATATGCAACATGGTCAGGTTTTCAGGCGTTTCTGATTCATGATGGACTTCAAGAAAGCTTAAGTTGTCTGAGCGCTGGAAATGATCTCTTAGCAGTAGAGTAGCGTGGGGCAAGTGTACGCACTTAAACTTTCAAGACCTCTGCAACGGTATCTATTCAACCAGTATATCTGAAATATTTATTATGCAATCTTTATTCTATTGTTCATCACAAACAGTGGTTAAAGCCTATTTTTACATGCGAAAAATAGTTTTATAAATGTTCAATTAAAATGTGACCCATGCGAACTTTTGCCCCATAGATGGGGGTAAGCGTACGCATAAGGTGGGGTAAAAGTACGCAGAAAACACAAATGTTTAATTTTAATGCTTGGTGCTGTAACTTTTATTACATTATAAGAATACACCAAGGACCTTAGTCTGACTAATATTGAACACCATTCTAAGAATAAGATGATAACCTAAATATAAAAATATTTTAATAAAGAAAAGATTGAAATATTCTCATTGTCTGCCATTTTTAACAATAGTCGCAGATAAATGTGCTGCCTCCCTCATGGGTGGAACAAGCTACATGCCACCATTCTGCACACTTTTGGCACTGAATCCAGTCCTCTTCTGGTGGTTCAACATACTCCCCGTCGCATCCTGGACAGTGGATTTTCTCATTTGAAGTTGAAGTTGACGCTTTGGGTAGGATTGAATGGCATTTGGTCCTTTGGGGTCTCATATCGTTTTGTGCATATTTTGATACATCACGCTTGACGTGTTTTGAAGCACTGGATGATTTAAGGCTTGATTCATTTCCAATCTTCTTTTAAAGGGTGAGCTAGTCAGTACTTCCAATTTTTTACTTCTCTTACTTCTTTCCTCTGCAATTGAAATTGTGTTATTACACGTCCTGGGTTATTTAGTAACCGTTTGTCACACATTGCAGAATATAGATCTTTTAACGGCTTGAAAATGATCTGTCAAGGGGCTGCAACCTATGTGAAGTATCGGGAGGAATCGATAATAGATGAATACCATTGTGTCTGCAGTAGACAATTGCTTCCAAGTTTATATGGGATATGTGGTTATCTAGCACCAGAAGTATTGGATTCTCCATGCTTCCTCTTACATGGTTCTGAAAATGCTTCAGCCACTCAGAAAATAGCTCACTGTTGATGTAGTCACTGTCTGAGCACATCATGATTGAACCTGGTGGAGTTCCGTGCATGAGTTCTTGTTTAGCTCTTTTTCTTGCAAATATTATGGCTGGGGGAACATAATTTCCACTGCGCTGACTGCCAAACAACAGTTGTTAAATCTCCTCTTTCTGTAGAAACAATTGTTCCAACTGCTTTCTTACCAGTAGGTGATACAACCTTAGGAGTCTTACTAGGGACAGTGCTTATTCTGATTCATCCATATTATACATTCTTGATAGACAGAACTTGTATTGATCCATCATTTGTTCAAGATTATCAAAAAACAAAGAAACTTGAGCTTTATTAAAGCCCATAACTCGAGCAAGACTTGTTTTGGTGGAAACACGGAGTGATAGTTTGTGCTGTTTCATAAATTTAGTGCCCAGTCTCTGCCAGCTAATTTGCTGTCCTTGTTAAATGGATGGATTACCTTGTTAATGTCAGCAAACTAAAATGCCAGTTCTACGCAAATCCTTCAATGTTAAACTATACAAGTGAGAGTCAAGGAGTCTGCAAAGCTCTGCCAATTCCTTCGCATGCTGTTTAGTGCGTACTTTTGCCCCACTCCACAGTTCGTACTCTTGCCCCGTTGTCGTCTTTAACATTTCCCAGACCGTACTGCCATCTGTGGCCAGTTTCACACAATGGCCAAGCCACCACACGTTATTACAGAAATTTGTCTGAGAAATGACATAATGCTAAAATACCTGTCCCGCATTCCTAATAGCTCAATCACGTTTCCAAAACCACGAAAAATAACATCAAGATGAATGATTTTCAATGTTACCTCATAGTTTAAAGACGAAACACACCAGCACAACGAAACTATGCAGAGAGGCTATCGGCCATGTAATTCTTCCAACAGCATACAGTACTGCCAATTGCACGGCCGTCTTCATATAAATATCCCTTGTGCGTACTCTTACCCGCCGCGTACTTTTGCCCCGCACTACTATACACGTAGACTCGGGCAAGACGACAAGACATGCACAGATATTTCCATTGGTCATTATCACCTTTCTTACTTATGAACAGCAAACTACTGGGTTGATCACACATTAGGATGAGAAGGTCGCAGAAGAGTATGGCGGTTTCTATACCCTCCTTCAGGGAGTGCATAAGGTTCAATATCCGCCCAAATGGTCACTTAAGATTAAATTTAAGCAGAGGTTTTTAAATTTAGCTTTTCATTTATGGACTCTAACTGCTGTGGTTCTTAGCATCCCATTCTATATTGGGCGTGAAAGACCGGAAATTTTGCTCAGAGGCCTCTTTATTACGTTTGAGGCTCTTTTACGTGCTGTAAATCTACTACACGGGATCACCGGGTTTATTTCCCTCCTGAAGGAAACCATGGATTTTTAAAGCTTTTTACGCCCGAAAACATCCATCGCCCTCCGCCGGATGGTACCCCTAGACCACAGAGGACGACAAACTGGAAAATGTGCTTCCCATTGTCCAGAAAAACTCAACTAAGCGCCTAATAATGTGATTTATAAAAACTAAGGATATTGTCTTTTATTTTTGTTATACCTAATGTCAATGACTTCCCTAATACGTTCTCAAGATTGGGACATACACCAAACCTGTGGCGTTTGTTCCATAAGCTTTGCAAACTCAACACGTTATTAATTGTGATTAAAGAAGACAATTCCACTACCCATTGTCGCTACAGAGTGCCTTCGTGCTTTTAAATGATAGTGGTGTCGTCTTTGGGTAGTTACACAATTGCACTTCGGTGCTGTGCTCTGCGCGCTTCAATTAAAAAGAAAATAAACATTGTTGAGCGTTGACAAATGTTTAAAAAGAAAATTAATTCTGTTCTTGTGTAAGAGGATTGTGATTAATTTTATCATTAAAGGTTTATTTTTGTAAATATAGTTTATAAACAAATTTATAAGTCACAGGAACAGGCATTAAACGAGATGTATTCAACTACATTAAGCACTTAGATAAAAAAAGACAAAAAAAAAAAAAAAAAGACAGGAAAGAAAAGAAAAAGAAATGAGCAATGTAAAGCTTAAGAATGCTTCGTTTACACGACTCTGCAGATGTACTAAACATAGACGTTCAAATAAAATGGGCATTTTCCTAAACATCCGCTATCTAGTTCATTCCTTCATGTAAAAACATAGAACTCATTGAAATGGGTATAAATGATAGAAGAACCACTTTCCATTTAAGTAGTATAACATGTAGGAGATACCTGTGAAATGGTAATGCTTAGAGAAAGTTGGTGTTACACGACACACGTCAGATTCTTTCCATGCGGTCAACACTGCTTATATCACATGCAATACTATACTCACTGCTCCTGCAAGATGCAGCTATCATGACAGGCGTGCACTGAAAATACAGGAATGTACTTTACTGGAAAAAAGTGTAAAGATTTATATCACAGGAAACATAAAGTATGACTCAATAAATTCATTTTAAGAAAATAAGTAAGACTTTTTTTCAGGTTAATCGGCAGTCATGTTTGCAATCCTAACATGTATTTTATACTTTCGCATATTCTCTTCGCATTTTCTTTCTTTCTTTACTCATTCTACTACTTATCTGTAGTAAGTAGTGGAAGTATTGCATACCACCCAAAAATTCGATACCGAGATTAACCGGAAATACACGTTTTGAGGACCCTTGAATAAAAAAAGCATTTTTACAAAAAGATCTGTCTCCCTCTCTCTCTCTCTCTCTGTGTGTGTGTGTGTGTGTGTGTCATAATATCTGATTCATTAAATGAGTTACCACATATTCTGTGATTTCCTTCTCCAAACATAATTTTCTTTCTCTAGTCCAAAGACATAGGTAATTTAAGATCCATCTTACAAACACTGATTTGTCTTTCAACAAATTTTGCTAGTGCCCTGGCCTCCTTAAAACTTTATACACCATAGCGTTTGTTTTCATAACTTGAACTGTAGATTTTTCTGAGACCAAGATAGCACCTGTAGCAGAAAGTATCTGTTTCTGGATTTCAGAAATTAAATTGAGTTTTATTTATGGACGCTCTTTAACTACTATGGTTCTTACCGTTCCATTCTATATTGGGCGTGAAAGACCAGAAATTCTGCTCAGGCCCCTCTTTATCAGGCTTGAGGTCCTTTTAACTGCCGTAAATCTACGGCACGGGACCACCGGCTTTACTTTCATTCCAAAGAAGCCATGTTAAGGATTTTACGCCCGTAAATCCACCGCCCTTCGCCGGGTTTTTCTGTATTTCAGAACTAACATTGTATCCATTATAATTATATTAATATATAAATTTATTCTTCAGTCCTTATGTTATTTGCAACTAATGTTTGCCTATAAATGATTTTAAATTAATAATATGAGCTTCGTTACAAACAAAATGAAAGAAAGGGGAGAGAAAGAAAAGAAATTCAGGTACCTGTTTATATCATGAGCTGCAATAAAAATAGTTTTTTTGAGAAAGTAAGCCAACCAAGGCAAGGATAAGCACATCACCGAGAAAGACATTTGGATATTCATGACCTTATTGAAGCTGACCTTTATTTCAAAATGAAGTAAATTCCCTCCCTGTTGTTTACAAGCTGTGGCAATATAGGTAAGCGATCATTCATGACAATTTGGGCTACCAACTAATTTCTTTAAGTTGGGTTTTATACTTCACACCGATGAGCAGAAAAATTTTAGGACATTTTCCAGGCACTTCTAGACAAGTTTTCATTCACAAAATTGAGTAAATTTCTCGCGTGGTGTGGGTTGTTGTTGTTTTTAATTTTTTCTTATAGTTCTTACAATGTATAGAGTTTGTTGCATATCTTATTTTTCAAGTTCCCCCATAGATAAAAATCACTACAGCTAAATCATACGTTCGTGATGCGGCAGTCACCTCCTCCTGTCCGTTGCTCGCGGCTTACCTTGCTGCATCCTCCATGTTGTCTCCAGATGTTCGCAGTGTGCTGGTTCTCTGCAATTTTATCCTCGGCTAGCTGCAGTAATTTTCTTTAAAACTAGGTGGGAGCATGGACTTATCCTTTGTAAAGGAAGCGTAGATCTCGGGTCGTGGTAATAGGAGAAATAGACGTACTTTGGTTACGAAAAGATGACACTGCAATTTCCTTTATTTAACTACTCGGCGTAGTACACAACACTGATATTGCCGGCGTTAAAATACTGCCCACCGCTGTTAAAACACGGCGCGGATATGACACGAAGTTTAAATATGCTTATTATCTCTTTACGAGTAGCGATTCTTAGGTGTGTTTCAAAAACTGTTTTTATTCACTTTTGGCGCGATATCTCAATATCCTGCAGCATCTCTCCCTGCCTGTAGTTTTTGCAAAATGTTCCCTGACTACATGACAAATGACCCACACATGACAAAATGCCAAAATGAAATGCCCCGAATTTGTTCCTAGCAGATCCATTTATAGTCGCAGGCCTCTGGGGCTGCTTCCTTTCCTATTGCTCCATTTTTTTAGCGCCACTCGACGCGTCTCACTATTTCGTATAAACTTACAGGGATCTCATTGCTCCAAGTTTAACATAAATCGCAGCTTTTCCTAAATTTACCGTTAAGCTAGTTGTCTCTCTCACTTGGTCACGGCGAATTATCGCATAAAAGGACAAAGATTTTACACCCTCGCTGTATGAACAATGGCCCTGCGACCAGAGAGACATCGTAAAACTAGATTTTCTGCCTTCGAAGACACTGTTCCTGTAGCTAAAACATTTCGTCGTGGACAGTATTTTAACATTACGCTTAAATTATTTACATTAAACCATTTATAACTCTTCTAATATTAGTAACCTAGATACATACATAACGTTAAATCACCCTTCTTAAACTATACAAGCAGTAAAAAGAAAAAGATATGTACATAGCATGAATTAACATCAATAAAAATTAATAAATCAAATTATCTATAATTACATTTCTCGGGCTCGGCCTAGAGTTGCCATTTCAGTGAGGGGCATAATTTTTACTTTTTACCCTATCTTAAAACATTTCCTGAATTAAATTTAATGACCCATTAGCTGTATACGCATTGGAAAAATACAGACTGGCATTCAACGTCGGTCAGCTGTTCAAAACTACAGGTCTTATTATTCTCTATGCATTTACTGCACACCAATTTTAGCTCATGTAAGGGAATTTCGTATTCCAATATGTTATTTTGTAACGAAACATAGGCATATAAATGGAATCATGCTTCGTCAGGAAAGAATATTAATTTACCCAACTATGATGATCACATGAAAATTAGGTTATGCAACAAACCCCATATATTGTAAGGACTAAACGAAAACATTAGGTCGGAAATTTACTTAATTTCGGATATTGAACTCTCCAGTATGAATGAAAATTTCACGAGAAGATGACAGAAATGTGTGGATAGAGAACATTTCCAACATTTCTTTCTTATAATCTATCTGCTTAATTATCATTGTAACTATTTATGACTATGCATATGTGAGGCGGTTGCGGGGATATAACTGTTTCAGCTGCGGCGGCCGGCATGCAAGAAGCCTTGCGGTGGCCACAGTATGGAGGAAAAGAACTGTAGTATATGTGGATGGATGCAGATGTCCATTTTTTTGGGAGAATAGGTGCAAAATTTGATTCCCTCTGGCAAAAGTAGATTTGTGTTACCTGAAAATTAAGTAATGTAGGAAATTAAGATACTTGTTCTATATTTTATCTTGTATTGGTGAATGGAGTGGATTTATACGAGTAGTGTAAAGTCTGACTGCAGTTTTCAACATTAAATTAAACTGAGTTTTATTTATGGACGCTCTTTAACTGCTATGGTTCTTCGCGTCCCATTCTATATTGGGCGTGAAATATCAGAAAGTTTGCTCAGAAGCATCTTTATCAGGCTTGAGGTTCTTTTACATGCCATAAATCTAGGACACGGGACCACCTGCTTTATTTCCCTTCCGATGGAAGCCATGTTTAGGATTTTTACGCCCGAAAAAAATACATTGCCCTCCGCCGGGTTTGAAACCACGGTCTCGGGAACTAGTGGCTAACATGGTACCCTTAGATCACAAGGACTTACTTTTTTTCTACAATTTTAACAGTGTTTTTAACACTAAATTTGCTTGTAAATACCGATGTATTTTTCAGATTCCTTCAATTCACTCAAATTTTATTGGTTTCAGTGCCCCCGAGACGTTTTATTATACTAATTATGTAAGTTAAAGAGGGATTTCCCAACCAGAAATCACTTTGGGAATGAAAAATGGTGACTAAATTGTGTGTTGAAAACAAATTCTGTATTTAAAACTGCAAATCATGAAAACCATAATCAGACTCTATCTTAGAACATCCATAGAGCCTTGTTTGTATTTGACCATTTGCTGCAGTAGCAAAAACAAATGCTTGACCAAAGAATACTGCATGTGTAACACTGTCTTGATTGTGATTATGTCTTTAGGGATATCCTTATGAGAAATGGAAGTGCAGTGGAAGCAGCCATTGCTGCCCTGTTTTGTGACGGGGTGGTGTGTCCTCAGAGTATGGGACTTGGTGGTGGATTCTTTATGACCATCTATAAGCAGGAAACAGGCGAGGTTGAGACTTTAGATGCACGAGAAACAGCCCCTAGTCAAGCTACTGAGGATATGTACAAAAGCAACAGCACTTTAATGAAAGAGGGTAAGATATCTTGTGTTTATGTGCTGCTTTGTGAATCAGCATAGATATCAATTTAGAGCAGGGTCAGTCTACGCATTTCTAAGCTTTTTGATTTTTGGTTTATCATTTGTATTAATGGAGGGCATTAAAAATACCATTTTAGCAATTTTTACAATTGTAGTTTTTTCTTACCAAATATTGAAAACCTTGAATATGCTATTTCTCACTTTTTAATATTTAAAAGTTGTATTAATTCAGCAATCCTTCACTGTTCTGTTGTTCTACTCATTTTAAAGTTCTTTTAATTCCCTTTATTTTGAAATAAATTTTAAAAATATTTACTTCTGAAATCTTGGAAACTACCCTTTCAATTTCTTTTCAAAATGTTTATATTTATTTTTATTTATTGTGCTAAGAGATTTACAATTTGATTGTCTACTGAACTTTGACCCTGTCCACTCATTCTGTAGACAATCACTACAGTTTATCTACATTTTACAATTTCCCGTCAATAAATTATCTTGCTTCAGTTTTTCACGTCCCATTTCCACTTGTTTTTCACTTGTCACTTATTGATTACTTAACCATCACAATTCACCATAGTTTTCCATTCAAAGTAAGATACACCACCTCTTACTTTTCCCTATTCACTGTCCAAAGCACTGTCTATTTTTTACTTTACACAAAAACTGTCCAATGCTCCTAGCGTCCTTGCGCATCATTTTGATTATAAGTGTATTTCTATCCCCCTTCAACCACTTCTTTTTAATAAATTCTCTTCTCCAATTTTCTGTTTCATGGCACTTAAACACTATGTGTTCAATGTCTTCATTACCACCACATATCGGACATTGGTTCTGAGGAATACCCTGTCTTAACCCTCTTAGCCTCCACTGAGAGCCTATATAAAACTGATTCCAAGTTTTCATCACATAGGTACCTATGTTTTGTTCCTATTTTAGGAGGCTTGGCAGTTGCAGTACCTGGAGAACTGAAAGGATATTATGAAGCCTTTCTTAAATACGGTAGTGGAAATGTAGAATGGAAAGATTTGGTAGAGCCAACAATTGCACTTTGTGATGAAGGAATAACTGTGACATCATATTTAAGGAGTGCATTAGAAAGGAGTGAGAAATTCATTAGGGCACACCCATCGTTAAGGTAAGCTCAGTTATAAGCTAACATTATAAGATTACCAAACATTGCACATGAAGATTATACAAGATAGTCTTCTTTCTTTGTTTAAGATGTAGTACTTAGAAATGTTGAGGTTAGGAAAGTTGTGTTTAGATGTAGATTACATTTATTCATTCTGTTGATCATTCACATGATATAGGACATGCCAATAAATATTTATAATAAAATTTAAAAATTTAGAAATAACCACATAACATGCTAAACACAACTGCAAATATTAACTTCCTAATTCTTCTAACAACATAAGGATTTATATCACACAAAAGCAAATTTTGAATGCTAGTAAGTGCACAATACATTAATAAGAAATAGAAGTTCTATGTTTACACTCATCCACTGAATAAAAACAATTTTGCATTAGTAATGATCTCAATTTATTCTTAAGTTTCTTTACTGGTCATATATCTCTTATTTCTTAAGGTAATTTAAATAACTGTTTAATGATAGAAATGAATATTGTAATAAAATTTTACCTTAAAAGCATTTTTATTCTGAAACCAATTTTTAATTTTAGCTTATAAAGATATTACATAGACTGAATCTGCCAAAAAAGGACTGTATAGCAGTTGAGCATTATTTAAAATTGATATTTGCATTTAATTTTAGGGATTTTGTCACATTTTTATGTAGTGAAATAGGAACTCCCTACATAGTTATTAAGTGCACTTAGACATTTTAGAATTCTGTTAATGAAAAGTGTACAGAATTTGTAACTTATTGAATTATCTGTAAGGGCTTTGTTGTATCTCAGTCAGTGTTTTATATCAACATAATTATATTCCTATAACACTCAGTTATAATTGTATTTTTGTCATAAAAATTAATTTTAAGCAGTAACTTTTTGAAAGTGCCTAATAGATATATTAAACAATTTACAAAGTCATGATTTCATCATATGTATTTTCTATTGATATATACATTAATGCCCTTAATTCTATGAGATGGCTGTCTGGAAGCAAATTGTTGGCTAGCAAAGTTGCATGTACATAACTGCTCAGTTGTACCTCTAATCTGCAATTACATTTGTAGTAATCACTTGCCTTTGTCACAGATATGGACTGTTTTATTCTTGTATGACCAATATTTCTGACATTTTTTATTTAAGTTTCACTTAATTCTACATTTTAATTCAGCATTAATTCTGGTTGCAAAATTGCATGAATTTCTCTCGTATTTTCTCTCAGAATGGGAGCATGTTTTATCTGTGGAAAAAAAATAAAAATAAAATGTGGTTCAATTGTGATTAACTGATTACTAACACTTTTCAAAATCTAGTTGCAGAAACTCACTCTACTTACCTTATCAGATGGCTACAATTTAGGAACAGCTTCCACTTTATAGGACAGTCTTAAAAATTGAATATAACAGTACTACCACATTTAAAGCTAGTAATACATCAGTTTATAATCCCAGCTCACATAGTTCCAGCCATATCTCATACTGCCACTTTCACTAGGAAACTACTGAAGCTATTTCTTGGCAATTGTTTACAATATGCTTCAGTGACACATAACAAAATTAATGGCACTGTATAATATGGTACACATGCTAACTTAGCTATACAAATAAATAATATACAACTCTCTTTATTGATTTATTTTAAAGTGAAATATTAATAAACAAGGAGACCAATGAGCTGTGGAAAGTGGGAGAGAAAATTAAACGACCTCAGTTAAAAACGACATTAGAAGAAATTAGGGATGACCCACACAGTTTGTACAATGGCACACTGATGACGAAATTTGTGCAAGATGTGCAAAAATTGGGTGGAATCATCACAGAAGATGACATGAAGAACTATGAGTAAGTTATACACCTACATACAAAAAATGTATTTGCAATCTATGACCAATTGCTGAACCTTTAAAAATATCAATGTGGAATCCCAGGTTATCTTTAATATTAATATTGAATGAATTAATTAATGACCACATAAGTACTCAATTATTGGCCTCAGAAAATGCAAGGATCCAAATTAAATTTTTGGTCAACCACACTATACTCTGCTGATTACATGTGATGTAACTGAACTATAATGGCATCCATTATACTTCAGCAACTCATTATAATCTTACTCGGTGGCATGCTAGCTCACCCATACCTTTCAACACCTTCCACTGGGAGCCATTCCCCCAGATAAACAACGGAATGTATATTTTTTAAATAAAAATAAATTCTCTTCATTGCAATTTTGCTATCCTAATAAATGGAGTTCATTTCATTTGCTTTAATATGTGATTCTTTCACATTACCTTCAAGAATCAATAAATATGGCATGGACTCAACAGTACTGCCATAGGTCCTGCTGTTTGATCAGCATTTAATTTCACACAGTTAACAAGGTAAGATCATTTTGTAAAAGTTGAAAGTTTTGAAATTGTAGTGTGGTCAACCAAAAACAGTTGTATGCAACTCAACTATGATAGTAATTAAGATGCTAGTATGAAAATTATGAAACTCAGTACCACTTGTTTCATAAACATACTCATATCTTAATTACTATCATTACAGTCTTGTTCCTTAATACATTACTGTGCCTTAGTAATGATGTTAATGATTTATGGCGTACTGTATCAGTGTGTAGAGATTGTGGCTGTAAAGAGTTTCATGTGTACATGCATTACAGTTTTTCTGAGAAAATAGCACTTTCCTCCCAAAAACACACTGGAAGAAAAATTATTATATGTTACATTCGTATGACTTTCTTTACGCAATATTTATTTTTATATAGCTTCTACAAACTGTTCTTCCAAAAGCTTATTTTTCTCTCTACTTCATATTAATTGAGGTTAATGTTTGCAGAAACATGTAGCTGTTGTTATGTTGTTGTTCACCAATGGCACTGGGGATTAATTGATCTGCATCATTTTCCCTCTGGCTTCCCAATATAAAGACTTCGGAAGCATGCCTGTGTTGTAGTCCATTTAGCGTTACCCAGGGAACACCACCAAGAAACACATAGCTTTATTACATATTTTGTTGTGTATACAGGTGGGCCACAGGAAACCAAAATGATAGTCAAATCTTTAAAAAGTAGGTTGGTATAGCCTGACTTTCAAATTCCATATTCTTTGCATGACATCGTGAGAAGTAATTGAATGGTGACAACACTAAATATTGAAAAATTGAAGTTATTAACAACAGATATCTCAGAAATGGTTGATGCCACAAGGATATTTATTTGAAATAAATTGTGTATTTTAAAGATTCCACACGTTTTGTGTAGGTACCTAGTAAGTTTTTATCTATCTCTTATGGTTTACCAGTATACAAAATTCATTCAGAATGAAGAGGACTTTTGGCTATACCCAGAAAATTCAAGATATACACTGATTGTTTCTTTCTTTCTTTTCTTCTGGGGGCGGCCCCACACCCGCCGCCCCTGGTGACGATCATCCTCAGAGGCTACATCGTCTCCCCATGCTGTTAGTATCTAACATGCAGCTATGGGGGGTGCTTTGTTAGTAGTGACGTGCTTGTGCGTGTAGAAAGAATATGGTCGGGTTCCGCAGAAGCACCCTGGTTAGTAAACATTAAGCTACTCATGCGAGCATGCAGAACAAGCAAGCGTGCCAGGTGGGGTTTACCGCGCCAGCCATGGCAAGCCCTGGCTGGCGCGCGGTGGTTAGTATTGGTTAGGTTAGGGTGGCAATGACAGGTACACTGATTTGTCATGTAAATATTTTAAATACATGCATTTTAATCAAATTCATTAGAGCTATTTTTCAGCAAATGGGATGGAGGATTTTTTGAAACTGTTTGTATCATACCTTTGGCAGATACTGAACTTGTATACTAACCTCAGTATTTATCCAATATATCATCTTTAAGTTTCATTGTTCTACCGCTCCCTCCCTCCCTCTCCCTCTCTCTCTCTCTCTCTCTCTCTCTGTCTCCCTCTCTCTCACACACACATACACACGCAGGTCTTTTTCTAAACATGTTTTTTTGGATTCAGGGGTCCCAAAACATGTATTTATGGTGAAATCTCGACATGAAAGTTTTGGGTGGAATGCAATACTTCCTACCTACTAGGTTTGTGGTACAGAAAGTAAAAATCTGAAAACAAGGATTTCCTTACCAAAATGCAGTTCCTTCTGAGTACACGAGTCAACTATGCACTCCATATGAAACAACCTATGCCAGTAACATAATGACATCACCTTTCAGGTGCATACTTTGTAGTGTTCAAGGCAAAGGTCTGCACCTTTTTATGTTTAATCCTAAATACATGCAATGATCAGCTTTCCAAATTGCACATGTTATCATAATTGGTATGACATCGTGTGCATTTTGAGCTAAGATGTATAGTGTACTTTTGCCATTTTTATGTATGCTTAGAATTAAACTTAAAGAGTATATCATCTTGAAATAAATATTAATGTATTAAATGTTTTATTGAGTGAATATTCCCAGTGGTTTAGTTCTGAATGAAAGAGTACCTGGGCTGTATTTTGGAGAAGTTCGATAGCACAAAGTTAATCCGGGTATTATTATTATTATAATACCATATCAATATATAATTATTTCACTGAAATAATTTTAATCATTCTGAAATCTACATTCATGGTCATTTAGACTCCCCACTTCCATGGTGTAAGGATAGCATTCTGCTTCACGTTCAGAAGGGGGTGGCAAGTTACATTCTTGGTTAGAATGAGTTGCCTGAATAATGAACCCTTGTTTATTATGCTGAAGTTTCCCTTGTCCTAAGAGGATAAACACTGAAATGCTCTTTTGACCCTGAGCTCAGTTGAACATCATTCCACTGATTTCATTCATCATCCTATATGACTTGCTGGTTAAAAGGGTGTTAAATTTACAAAATAAATGAATAAACATTAAAAAAAAAATCATCCTGCAATGTGAATAGATGGGCATTTAGCTTCATTTCATTCCTAAGTGATATAACTGTAAACAACACATTATTAACCTTCAGGCTATATAACAGATGTGACGGTAATTTGTATCACAAATTACTCAGATGTGGTTAACGATAATAATATGAATATGTATTTTTATGTAACATTGATTTCAGAGGTTTAATAATTGTAATTATTAATGGTAAATAATAATTTTCGGCTCTACTGAAACTGTTAACAATAACACAATACTTTAGCAAGGGAGTGAGTTGTTTATCGTTACCGGGAACCAGGAAGTTACGTCATGTTTCGCGCCTTTTCAGTAAAAAAAAGCTTCCTGAAGATTCTATAAAAGTAATATGTATTAGTGGTTTTCATTGGATAGTAAAATAGACGCTAATGTTGGCGCGTTTTGTTGGCCAATGGTAATTCAGTTATAATCTTTAGGTGTAGCTTGAGGTAAGCCTATAAATAAGTCAGGTCGAGTTAGCGGGTCCCCCAGTGTGCAACAAGATTCCCGATACATTACACATCGTCTCCAGTTCGGCAAGATTCACGAAGCACTACACATCGTCTCCCGCAGTTATACAAAATTCTCCGCACATTACACGTTGGCCGCTCAGTTCACCAAGTTACACGCAGTGAAAATCATTAAAGATCTAAAATATTACAAAGTCACTTATATACAAAAATTGAAGTACGTGAGTTAAAAGTGAGAAGTTATTATAAACAGTTTCAGTATGGCGATTATCAAGATAAATTTGTGAAAGTGTTAGTGCACGTGTTCGACAATAAAACATTATAAAACACATTTCTTCACTAGTAATTTTTTTGGATAAAAGATTCCTTTTCCGCTTCACACCCTGCAAGAATTAAATGCCTACCTAAATAGCTGGCCGGAAGACAATATACATAACCTTAAAACTAATTCATATAGATTGCTACGCCAGATGGGTTAGCAGGCGACCGACGAATGACGTCACATAATATGGATGTACGCGTGAGGTAAGCAACATTACGTGAGAAACATTATCCACCACGTGGGGACAAAAATTTGCACTAATACTACTTCAAATTGGCGCCCAACGTGGGGCTCGACAACAAAAAGACATTACATAAAGCAAGTTCTCTCGCAAATACGCGTGATGTAAAAACAATATTTACTACTCCAAATTGGCGCATCAACGTGGAGCGACAACTAGGAAAGGAAGGCTAGACGACTAGGAAAGGAACAAGAATAACCAGAGAGGCGAAAGCAGCAATGAAACGACCTATAGACGCAGATTCCGAGACAGAAGGGTAATTCAGCTACAAGAAAACATCGAAACGACGTAGATTCATCACGATACAACGCAGAAGCGACATACAAACCTAGGAGAATGGGGCAGAACGCTGGACATCAAAACTACAGCATCAGACAGCATCAAAAAGGTAAATAAATGTTAATGAGGAGCGGTAGGATAATAAAAACAATGGCTACCAATAATACAGAAGAAATAATTATGGAGGGAGATAGTGTAATAGTTAGCTGTGATCCAATACAAAGTACAGGGAATAGCCCAGATTTTTTGGGATTTGAAGATGAAAATGTTAGTGTAGAAAGTGAGAATAGGATAGTAGGAAATGTTAATCTTGATACTAGTATGATAATGATGGAGATGATGAGAAATATGCATAGGGAATTAAGGGAAGATATGCAGAAGAATAATGAGAATAGTAGGGAAATGAAGGAAAATATTGAGAAATTAGAACAAAAACTAACTCAGAATATGGAAAAGAATAATAGGGAATTGAGAGAAGATATTGGTAAAAGCTTAGAACAAAACAGGGAAGAGATTGAAAAGAAATTCATGGAGCTAGATAGTAGTATGATTAGAATGAAAAATGAAAATCAAGAAATGATAGCACATGAAATAGGTGAAGTTTCAAAGAAAATGTTAGACATGAGTAGAGAAATATCTAACCAAAAACATGAGGTTAACAATAAAATAGAGCATGTTAATGTAAAATGTACAGAGATAGGTAGCCGAATGAGTAGCATTTCAAGTGAGTTAAAAGAGATGATGGAGGCTACAAATGCAGATTTAATACAGGTGCAAGTTAATTTCAGAGGGGAAATATCTGAAATTCAGAAGGAGTCAGAAAAACAGAGAAATAAATTGTCTGATGAAGTTAAAGATTTGTCTAAAGATTTGAATCAAAAGCTAACTTCTGAAATTAACAAACACCAAACTGTTCAAAATGAGAGTAATAAGAAATTGGAACAGACAATAGAAAATCTGCAAGGTACTGTAAATAGGTTAGAATTGAATTCAAGGGCAAATATATGTGATGTGCATGTGTTAGATGTACAAAATAATGATAGAGGTAGTTCCTCAGGTATGATAAATAATGTGAGTGATGCGGCAGCTTCATCTATAGCTAATGCTGAAACTCAGAGTGCACAAGTTACACTAGAGAATTTAAATATGGGAATAGGGAATTTGCAAAATTACAATCATATCTTAAGTGATTTTCCACTTCCAAAATTTAATGAAAACTCCAGTCCAGTACAATTCATTGCAGAATTATCAGAGTATTTTCAAATTAAAAAGATACCTGAAGCATTGAAAATGATAGTTGTCAAAAGATGTTTGGACCAGAAAACCTTAGATTGGTTACAAATGGTATCAGGGGGTGAAATTTCATATGAATCTTTTAAGAGATTATTCATGAACAGATTTTGGAATGTAACGATACAGCAAAGAATTCGAGCAATGCTTAGTCATGGTCAATTTAATCCACGAGAGGGAATATCGATGACTGATTACTTACTAAAACATGCAAGTCAGGTTAGAAACTTGTCACCTCCAATCAGTGAGGAAGATTTTGTGAGTTTGCTCGCAAGGCATTATCCTATCAGGATACAAAATTACTTATTGATTGCAAAACCACGGAACATCTATGAGATGACAGAATTAATAACAGCTTTGGAACAACAGGAAGAAGATATGTCTCGGGAGTGGGAACATAGATTTTTAGATGTACGAGATAGAAGAAATTACCAAGGTAGTTATCAACAAATAAGAGGACAAGACAGACATCATGAAATTAATACCAGACAACGGTATCAATCATATGTTCCACAATTTGAAAGATCAAGGATAGATAGGAGACCAGGGCGGCAGGAACAAATAAATTATGTCAGGACAGAAAGATTACCTGAAAGAGGGCAAAACTATGGAAGGAGGTATATTAGACAGAGGGGAAATTTCACTCACTGGAGGGAAAATAATAACCGTGAAAGATCTGAGGAACGGCAAGAAAATTACGTGCCAAGAGGACATAATGTCAGAAATCGAGGATTTCGAACTCGAGGACGGGGAACTCAAAACAATGGTGGCGACACTGAGATAGATTTAGCGCCTGTTAGGAATGGCAGTCCCGTACGTGAACATGGAAATAACCAGGAAAACTGTTAACAGACTCCTGTGTAGTAGGTTCTCAGGACGTCTTTAATAATTCAGTATCCATTACCAATACAAATCATACACCTACACATACACCCTGTAATAAGATTACAGCAACAAAAGATAAGGGAGAAAATTTTGAGTCACCTCATGTTAGAATGGAAATTGCGAAGAAAGAAATCATTGCAACTATAGATTCTGGTTCATCAGCTTCAATTTGCTCACAGAAATTTTACATAAATTTGATTAATGAAGGTAACAAAATTATGGCTCTTCCCACTAGTAATTTAGTTTGTCGTGTTGCAATTGGAAGAACTGCACAGGTCATAAAAACACAAGCTCTACTTAGCATACTTATTGGCGGAGAGAATTTTGAGGTTATGTTTCTAATTGTAAACCATCTGATTTGTGACATAATTATAGGATGTGACTTCCTACATGAATATGAAGCATGTATAGATTTTAAACATGAAGAGTTAAAAATAACTAAAGAAGGTAGAGAAATAAGGGTACCATTTATAAAAGAAGAAATTTCTGTAATCGAAATGACAAAGGATGAGAAAGATATTTGTGACCAAGAATTTTTTGTGCAAATAACAGAAACTGATAGAAACAATCAAATAAAGCAGGTAGTCACAGAATATGAAGGGAATACCACGCCATATTTTCAAAAGCTAGTAGAAATGCCAGAAGAAGTAGAGAAATGTGTAATCCAAACAAAAGACGACCATGTGAGCGAGACAAACAACAGCAGGAAAGAGAAGAGAAATGAGGAAATAATACACAAGTGTGAAGAAGCTTATAATCTTACGATAATGCAAAAACAAATCCTTCATGATGTTTTGATGAACAATAGTTCAGTTTTTAGTACTATCCCAGGCAGATGTAATGTATATCAGCATACATTTCAAGTAGAAGACGTACCACCATATAGGCACAAGTATGACAATTTACCTATAAGTCTTCGAGACAAAGCTAGACAATTAATAAATAGCATGCTAGAAAATGGGATTATTGAGCAAAGTAATTCTCAATACATAAATTCAATCTGCTGGAGTATTAAACGAGATGGTAGTTTGAGATTAACTTTAGACGGCAGATATGTCAACAAGTATATGAAACCAGATCATTTTCAAAGTGAGGGAATTGAACAACTAATTACAAAACTTTCAAGAGGGAGATTTTTGACATCCATCGACCTCACTGCATCATATTGGCAAGTGGAATTAGATCCGCAAGTGCGTGATTACACTTCATTTCAGTACTCAGGGATTCAGTATCGCTTTTGTGTAAATCCTTTTGGTTTAAAAAACTCAGGAAGTGGATTTTTGAGAGCCATTCACAATATCTTTGGAAATTCTGCAGATGACTTTTTAATAAAGTATATTGACGACTTCTTAATCATTAGTCAAACATTTGAAGAACACATGAATAATGTCCATTATGTGTTAAATAAATTACAACAACATGGTATGACTGTGAACATACTAAAATCAAAATTTTGTGTTAAGGAAATAAATTTTCTGGGTTATGTAGTGGATGAACGAGGTATAAGACCTGATCAGAAAAGAATAGAAGCAATAATGAGAATTCCGCCACCCAGGAACGTAAAACAAATTAGACGTCTCTTAGGGGTATTGAACTTTCAGAGTAAGTTCGTACCAAGATATTCGGCGGAGATAGAACCACTACGGCAGCTACTCCGAAAGAACAATAAGTGGAGATGGACAGAGGAGCATCAAAAATGTTTTGAGAGAGTAAAGGAACTATTTGCTAAGTCCATATTACTTGAGAGGCCCAGAGAAGATTTGGAATATGAAATTTATGTCGACGCATCAATGCAAGGATACGCCGGAATTCTAGGACAGCGAGACATCAACAATGACTTTCACGTCATTAGTACGGCTTCAAGAGGACTTACAAATATTGAGAGGAATTCTTCAGTGACTCAGTTAGAAATTGGAGCACTATATTTCTCATTAATTCGTTTTAAAACCTATATTTATCAGAAAAAGGTGAAAGTATATTCAGACCACATAAGCTTAACTTTCATACAACGGTGTAGATTATGTAGTGGAAAACTTGCTAGATATATTCATGCAATATCTGCATTTGATATTGAGATTATCCACATTCCTGGCAAAAATAATACCTTCAGTGATTTGCTGTCAAGATTGAACTACAACCCACAAATTCCCGAAAATATTGAAAGGCCTAGAAATGAAGTCAAAATATTGACAATTGAAATTCCTCTAAGCAAAGAAATGATTAGAAAATTGAAAAATATCGGGGAAATTCAAAATGAGGATGCAAAATTATTTGAACTTAAAGAAAAAGCACCATTGATTGAGGAGGCAAAGAAAGAAATTATAGCAATTCGAGATGGGACATTATACAAGAAGCATGGAAAAGAAATGCCCAGTTGGAAGATAATGGTTCCGAAAAGCATGGAAATGGAACTAATTAAGAATTTTCATGAAGGGTTAGCACACTCCGGGACGGACCGAACAACTTCTATGATTTTAGAGAATTTATACATATCCAAATTGCGTCAAAAGGTTCGGAAATTTATATCGTGCTGCAACCTGTGTCAGAAGGCAAAGCAAATAAATGCAGCATATGCATTTGAAACTAATTCGGTGATAAGGGATAAGCCGAGATGTGTAATTAGTATTGATATTCATGGTCCGATGCCTCCAAGTCAATTTGGAAATAAATATATATTTGTCTGTTATGATATATTCAGCAAATATGTAAGAATTTACCCTTTGAGAAAACCTACAGGTTCAGCATGTTTGAATAGACTACTTAAGTCATATGTGATAGAAGAAGGACCTATTCAATCTGTATTGAGCGATAATGCTTCGTACTTCACAGGAAAAAAATTTATGGATGGACTTAAAGAAAATGGCATTAAACAATATTTTTCGTCAAGATATAGACCGAACTCCAACCCAGTGGAGAGGGAAATTAAGGAAATTTCAAATTATTTAAGGGTGTTATGTCATCGAAAACACACTCAATGGTATGGATACGTGAACTTCGTTCAGAACCTACTAAATGAAACCATAAACAATGTGACAGGATATAAACCATGTGAACTTAAGTTGGGAAAGAAGATCAATACAATGTGTAAAACAATCCCAGGAGCCATTCCAGATGCGCATTCGATACCACCAACAGAAGAAGAGATGTTCCGAAAAGCATTTGAGAGGATGAAGAAAAAAGCCATAAAAAGAAAAATGAAACATGAAGAAAAGAAGAGAAAGGAATGGAGGATCAAAATAGGAGATTTAGTTTTGGTTAAAACCAAGAAATTGTCCGACAAAGAAAATAAACTTTATTGGCGAATGTTTCTCAAATACCATGGACCATATGAAGTTGTTGAAGTGTATGGAACTAACACATATGAGTTATGTAATCCAACAACCCGAAAAAGCATAGGAAAGTTTCATATTGAGATGCTTAAACCATACAACCATGAAGATCATGGTGAAATAAAAGACAATGATGATAAACAGTAAATGCTGGATAGTTAAAGGCGAAATGCAGAACAATGTATTGGAACGTAAGAGGGTTAAATAAAAATGTAAATCATATGAATGGAGAAATAAATTGTGGTCATGAATAACTGTTTGAGAAGAAAATAAATAAATTAAATATTTTTTTTTTGTAACTGTAACAACATTTAAAAATTAAGAATGCAAAGATTGAAACTTAAGATGTTATATTAAAGTAAAGTACATGAATACTATTACAAGAGTATTGTTAAAATAAAATTCAGAATAACAAAAATAAATAAAAAAAAATAATTAAAACAAATACTTATGTAGCAAACAGAAAAGGTGAAACATTGTCAAGATTTAAAAGATTTAAATATATTTGCAAAGTACAAAATAACAAAAAAAAATTGGTAAATATAATTAAAAATAATTGAAACAAATACTTATGTAGTAAATAGAACATGTGAAACATTGTCTAGATTTAAGAGATGTAAATATTTGTGTACAGGGTAAATATTTTTGGTAAATGTTTAAAATTACAAAAATTCTTGAATGATAGATTTTTTTGGTAACAATATAAGAAAGTAAACCATTTTTTGTAACAAAAAAATTTATTGTAACGACAGATTAATGTCAAAACAAATCAAACCAGAGCCAGTAAGTAGTGGCGAGATAAAACATATGTCGTGTGTTAAATACGTGTGAAGTGTTAAGTGAAAGTGAATAGCGTGTGTTACAAGATTTAGGAGACTAAAAACAAAATTATAAAATTTCTAAACAGGTTATAAATGTTTATAATTATGTTTCTAGTGGGGCATATGTGACGGTAATTTGTATCACAAATTACTCAGATGTGGTTAACGATAATAATATGAATATGTATTTTTATGTAACATTGATTTCAGAGGTTTAATAATTGTAATTATTAATGGTAAATAATAATTTTCGGCTCTACTGAAACTGTTAACAATAACACAATACTTTAGCAAGGGAGTGAGTTGTTTATCGTTACCGGGAACCAGGAAGTTACGTCATGTTTCGCGCCTTTTCAGTAAAAAAAAGCTTCCTGAAGATTCTATAAAAGTAATATGTATTAGTGGTTTTCATTGGATAGTAAAATAGACGCTAATGTTGGCGCGTTTTGTTGGCCAATGGTAATTCAGTTATAATCTTTAGGTGTAGCTTGAGGTAAGCCTATAAATAAGTCAGGTCGAGTTAGCGGGTCCCCCAGTGTGCAACAAGATTCCCGATACATTACACATCGTCTCCAGTTCGGCAAGATTCACGAAGCACTACACATCGTCTCCCGCAGTTATACAAAATTCTCCGCACATTACACGTTGGCCGCTCAGTTCACCAAGTTACACGCAGTGAAAATCATTAAAGATCTAAAATATTACAAAGTCACTTATATACAAAAATTGAAGTACGTGAGTTAAAAGTGAGAAGTTATTATAAACAGTTTCAGTATGGCGATTATCAAGATAAATTTGTGAAAGTGTTAGTGCACGTGTTCGACAATAAAACATTATAAAACACATTTCTTCACTAGTAATTTTTTTGGATAAAAGATTCCTTTTCCGCTTCACACCCTGCAAGAATTAAATGCCTACCTAAATAGCTGGCCGGAAGACAATATACATAACCTTAAAACTAATTCATATAGATTGCTACGCCAGATGGGTTAGCAGGCGACCGACGAATGACGTCACATAATATGGATGTACGCGTGAGGTAAGCAACATTACGTGAGAAACATTATCCACCACGTGGGGACAAAAATTTGCACTAATACTACTTCACAGAAAGGAAATTTAGAATTTTCTTTGCCTAACTGCCCTTACAATAGGGACTAGAGGCAAAAAATACAGTAGTTGAATGAATACTTTTGCTTTCCTTCTTTTCAAATTGGACCACCTTAGAAGAAAACAAAGCTCCTCATGTGCTTTTGATGGAAGTGAGTGAACAATACACATTAAAGATTTACCTTCAGAGAAATTGTAAATTTCATTTGAAACCAGGAAAATAAGCATGCACTTATTTCATTTGCATTTCCTTGAAACAATAGCAAGATTAGCCAGCCCTTATTTTTGACTGGATGCTGGTAAATCCTTATACATCTTCACCATTATAATTCTTATATAATAACAGTGAATTGAAATATTCTGGGTAGAAGTACCAGGGTGGTATACTGCCATGTTCTAGCTCAACTATACCCTGTCTATTCCACCTTAATACTACCTAGACTGATGCACATGCAGGATTATTAAATTTACTATACACTGAGTCAGAGCTATTAGCAATTTTCTCAAGCAGTGCAAAGCTGGGGTTGAAAGCTGCTTGTACTGAAATCAAGTTCTATTAGTTTTTAAGAGGAATATTGAGAAATCCCTTTTGGACAATTCAGCCCAAATACAGCACTGCCTGAAGGTTACACCAGTTTCTAATTTTGCACAGGGCACACATAACAATCTATATAGTAAAAAGTTTGTGCAAGACAGATTACTCTGGTGCATTCCTTTTAAATTCATCTATATGAAATATGCAGATAAGGTAAAATAATATCTTTATTCGTCTTTAATCCATTTCACAGGTAATTGATTTTGTCAATCTTAATTAAAAAAAGCAAATGAGTTATTTTATACACACTTATAGGTAGTTATTAAAAACTTAATGAACATATTTTGTCACTCTCTTCTTGTCTGCAGAGTTGTATGGGGTGCACCACTTAAAGTGAACCTAAGAGAAGACATCACAATGTACACATCACCGCTTCCTGGCTCAGGACCTATATTGGCATTTATTTTCAATATTATGGACGGCTTTATCACATCCAATGATAGTGAAACGCTGAAGATACATAGGGTAACAGAGGCTTATAAATATGCATATGGGAAAAGGACGCTGTTGGGAGATCCTGGAGATGATAAAATTGCTGCTGTTGTTAAAGAGGTTTGATTAAATTTCTTTTTAGTACCTAGTTGTTGTTAACTGATAATTGCAGGTTCCATTTAGATTAATAATTCTATCATCTGAACGGTTCAGAGAATTAATATTGATTACCAATTGATTACCTATTGATTAGCTTTAGGTTTTGCAACCTCTACGTCATATAAGAATGGAACTGCTTGTAAAATATTCATCCAGTGGCGTGGAAAAAGATGTCTAACATTTCATAGTTACCTTGCAGGAGGTAAAGCAATATATAAACTATTCATTCTTCTTGCATTTTGTATACAAATGTACAAAAATTTAATGCAAAGGAAATTAAGTTTTGGCTTTTTTAATTCATGAATGCATTTATCAACTGTTTGTAATAATGTTTGATACATTCAGTTTATAATGATTAAACCTCAAAACATGCATAATAATGTTTAAAATGTTGTTGTTTAAAGATTAAATGCAGTATAAAGTAAATGCTCTAAATGAAAGATAACTCAAAAGTAGATTCAAAATCAAGTTAAACTGCTTTATTATTTTAAAACATGCCTCTCCATACAAATCATATACTGTAGTGACACAAAAGCAAGCATATCCCATTAAAGATGAAATGTAGAGTTTTTAGGGAATTCTTGGAAAGCAAAGTTATTTTATTTATGCTAGCAGTGAAGTTAACATTTATATACTGCTATATATGCATTTAGTACTGTCAGTGAATGTCCTTTGTTGTTATATTATGCAGGTAGTGAAAGAAATGACTTCAATGGAATATGCCAAGAAGATAAGAGAACAAATTAAAGACACTTCAACACATCAAAATGCAGCACATTATGGAGTGCAACTTTATGTGCCTGAAGATCATGGTACTGCCAATATTGCTGTATTAGCTCCCAACGGAGATGCAGTCTGTGCTACCAGTACTGTTAATCTTTTGTAAGTTCACATAATCCTCTTATCATGAAAATTAAACATAATGAATGTCTTAAGATAATTGACCCAAAAGGTCTGATGTGTATAAGTCACGTGGTTTTCAATGGGTACCTACCTATTACCTACACTTTGTTTGCATAGCTATTCTACAAATTATTAATACAAATGCTTGTTTTTCTATATACTCCCTGCAAATTATCATCATTTTCACCAGAAATGGTTGAAATGAGGTAATTAATATGTATTTTACTGTAGGTATTTGCATAGAAAACAGTGAAGAGTAAGCAGTTTCTAAAAAAAACACAATATAATTATTATACCAGCCAAGATGTTACACACTCTTTACATGAGCTTTTGAGAAACAAGGGAATGGCTCTTAATGTTCAAACATTTTTTCTGCAATAGGATTTTGTATATCTCTTGCAGTTTTTCATGTATATAAAATTTAGCAACTGTACACAAATATCAAGAAGAACATGTTTGTAAGGCCTTATTTGCAACTTTTCATATTCCACCAAAATCGTTAGAGCTACCTATTTCAAAGCCATCACATAGCAATCTGCTTTCTAAAAATTTGACTATCGCTTTCACCTACTGTATCCATTTTATACCTATAAGAAATGTGTAAATATGTAATAAAAGTTTATCTCAATTAACAAGAAGTAGATAGAATAATAAGCCTTTGTAAGAATAGTTTCTAGAAGCAGGAGTAGAGAAAGTCATGTGAATGCAATACATCAGATTTCTCAGTCTTTCTCTCTAAGTGTATTGTAATTCCAATGTTTCAAATAAATACCCATCAGTCTCCTCGTATCATATGTATTACCTACTAGAGAAATATAAACTTTCGCATGTGCATGATACACTGCTGTTTGTGAAAATTGCAACACCAAGAAAGAATTTCCCGAATAACTCCAAACTTGGTGGAACTGTAGAAGAGTGTGCAAGCAATAAGTGATTAGGTTTGCAGAGAGATGAGGTACAAGTAGGCCGAGCAGAGCCCTCTCGTGTCGGTCCGACAAGGTCAGTGTTGCGCCCAGTGTAGTCAGTGCAGAGCTGTCAAACAAGATGGAAACAATAAAATGAGTGCCACTATGCCTCGTCGACATCAAAGGGAGCCATATCGGCATGTGAGTGAGCTCGAACGGGGTAGAATGATCGGTCTCCGGGAAGCGGGTTTGTCATACAATGACATTTCGGCTCGTACAGGGCATGCTGCTACGACAGTGATGCGTGTGTGGAAGCAGTGGATAGATGAAGGTCGTACGCAGCGAAGAGCGGGTACTGGACCACGGAACATGACCACAGCACAGGATGACCGTCATCTTGTCCGCTTGGCCATAACAGACAGTACAGCTTCATCCACAGTGTTGGCTTGACGCTGGAGCACTGCAACAGGTGTGAACTTGTCTGCATCAACGGTTCGTCGCCGTCTGCTGCAGGTTGGACTGGTTGCATGCATGCCATTACGCCGGCTTCCATTGTCCAGAAACCACAGGCTCCTCCGACTGCAATGGCCACGTGAATACCGTCACTGGGGTGCTGAGTGGCAAAATGTAGTCTTTTCAGTCGAGTCTCGCTTGAACATGTCCTACAGTGATGGCCGCATACGTGTCCGGCGGTACCGTGGTGAGCGCAACCTGGAGGGCTGCATTGTTGAACAGCATATCGGACAAACACCAGGTGTGATGGTTTGGGGCGCTATTGGTTACAACAACCGATCTCGCTTCCTACAAATTAAGGGCACTTTGAACAACAACCGGTACCTAACGGTGGTTGTAGAGCCTGAGGTACTCCCCCTGCTTCAGGCATCTCCACAGGTCACATTTCAACAGGACAATGCCCAGCCACAAATTGCGAGGAATGTACAAGGCTTCTTCAAAGAGCGACAGGTACCATTGCTTCCCTGACCTGCACGTTTGCCTGATATGTCGCCCATGGAACATGCCTGGGATATGGTTGGTTGGCATCTGGTGTGCCACTGTCCTCCAGTAACCAGTGAGATTTTTGGACTCGAATACAAAACTGCATGAAGGGAAATCCCTCAGGAACTTATTCAGAACCTTTTTGAATCAATGCCACAGTGTATAGCAGCTCTAATTGTAGCGCATGGAGGCTACACCAAATACTGAATATTAGGGCTCGAAGGTCATGTATAGATTTGAAAAGTTTATCATTTGTTACTTGTCATGTTCCTAACCTGTGGTATTAAATTCATTGAATTCATCGTTTCCTTCTTGATGTTGCAATTTTCACAAATGGCAGTGTATTTTATCTTGGTAAGCACTGGATGGCCATTTTGGCAGGTTATCTGTGGCTGCTAGTTGACTGAAATCTTATATTCATTTTGCATGGTGAGGTTATGGGGGGCAATGGGAAGATGTATCGTAGGTATTATGCTATTGAATAAGGTGTTGGATTTGAAGTTGAAATGCTTGTTTGGGAAATAATTTTGTGTGTGTTTGTAAATTTTGAATTTATTATTTGTATTTATAACCAATAATGTCTTTTAAATACAGGTTTGGTGCAAAAGTGAGGTCTCCACAAACAGGAATCATCCTCAATAATGAAATGGATGACTTTTCAGCTCCAGATATAACTAATGCATTTGACATTCCTCCTTCACCTAATAATTTCATCAAGCCTGGAAAACGCCCATTGTCTTCAATGGCACCTAGTATTTTTGTTGATAAGAGTACAGGAGATGTAAGACTTGTTTTAGGAGCAGCTGGTGGAACCAAAATTACCACTTCAATAGCTCAGGTATGTTGAATATAAATTGGCCTCTAAATTTATTCAACATTC
Source organism: Deroplatys truncata (assembly GCA_030765065.1). NCBI lineage: Eukaryota > Metazoa > Arthropoda > Insecta > Mantodea > Mantidae > Deroplatys > Deroplatys truncata. The sequence continues at coordinate 131,426,659 of CM060980.1, forward strand.
TGTATCTACTAATTTCTCATATATACTAATATGCATAAAGACAACAGAATTAATGGAGTCATAATAACATAAGTGTTAGCAAAACTTCAAGTTCTTTGAAATTCTAATCCTTTTGTTTTCATAGGTGGCAATAAATATCCTATGGTATCAAATGAATATCAAAGAAGCAGTTGATGACAGGAGATTCCATCACCAGCTTTTCCCTATGCATCTACAATATGAGCCAGGAATTGTGAAGGTAAGATTTTAAATTTCTTCTCTCAAAATTCTGCAAAAATACAAGTTTCTGCTTAATTTTATAAATGAAATATAATATTTGTTGCAACGCATACACAATATTATAAAGAAAAACATGTGCTACATTCACATGACTTTCTCTACCCTCTATAGCTTACTAGTGGGTATACAAATTATTCTTATGAAAGTTTGTTTCCTATCTACTTCATTTTAATCCAAATAAATCTTTGCAGAAATACCTGCATTGCACATTTCATTATATATACAAAGGAAATAATGATATCAAATGTTTAAAAACTGCCTGCTATAAGCCGGCCGTAAAATTCCATACTCTTTCCATGACATCACGAGAAACAAGTAAATGTTAACAGGACTTTAAAAGAATTACAAGTATTGAGTAATTCGAACCATTAATAATGGATATCTTGGAAATGGCTGTACTTTGAAAAAATATCCCACTGACGTTGGACATAGAAAAAATCTTGTGTAACATGTTGGAAAGTTGAGCCATTATTTGAAATAAATTGTGTGTTTTAAACACATTTTTTTGTGTAGTATGATTTTGTCCATTTCTTAACGTTTACCAGTTAAACAAGGTTATACAGAATTCCTCCGAAATGAAGAGGAATTCACAGGCTATTCCCAGAAAATTCAAGATATAAATTTTATTTATTTAATATACAGTATTTTAATCAAAATCGTCAGAGCCATGTTTTAGAAAATAAAAAGTTTTGAAAAATCTTCCATGTAAAGGGTAGAATGGGGTGGGGATTTTCTTGAAAATCTTTGTGTCACATCTTTGGAAGGTAGTGAACCTAAATACCAACTTTTCATTTTTGAGTTATGCTGTTCTCACGCACGCACGCACGCACGCACGCACGCACGCACACACACACACACACACACACACACACACACACACACACACACACACTCTCAAGGACCTTTTTATAAAAATACTGTTTCTTTTTATTCAGGGGCCCTCAAAACAGGTATTTCTGGTGCAATCTCGGTATCAAATTTTTGAGTGAAATGAAATACCTTCTCTACCTACTATGCACATGTAAGAGAAAGTAAGAAGCATCTAATGTTCTGATAGGTTGCTGAATTCACCAGAAGGAAACAAAACAGAGTGCCGCATAATCCTGGAACCTTCTGAGAATTTGTTATTGTAACAATTGCATTTTTCTGATTTAATAATTTTGATTATTTTGAGGTACCTATATCATTATTACAATGCAGTTATGTATGCTAAAAGTTAACAAGGTATGCAGCAATTTAGTTCTGCCATAATTTGTAATGTAAATCTTAGATCTATGAAGTATAACTCTAATAGAAAGGGCATAATAGTTAAGTATTCTTTATTCTGAATGAGTTTCTCATGTTTCTTTTTTATTTGGATGACCAATGATCTCATGTTATATAATATGTCCCAGTGTATACATTGGAACATATTGCTAGCCTCTAGTTCTCGAGATCGCGGGTTCAAACCAGGAGGAGGGCGATAGATTTCTTCATGCGTAAAGAAACCTTAGCATGGCTTCCTTTGGAAGGGAAGCAAAGCTGGTGGTCCCGTGTCATAGATTTATGGCACGTAAAAGAACCTCAAGCCTGATATGGAGGTATCTGAGCAAAATCAGTGGTCTTTCACGCACAATATAGAATGGACGCTAAGGACCACAGCAGTTAAAGAGCGTTCATAAATAAAACTCAATTTAATTTTAATTGGAACATATTCTTTACCTTTCATGAGATGTGCTCAAAGTAGTCTAGTCAAGGAGAGCTAGCACCATGTGTGTTACTAATTAAATCCTCACTATAGTCCATGTTCAGAAACTTTCTGTTTTAATTTTGACTGAAATTACTTCAAGTATGTATATACATTTGTTCAAAAGCAAATTAGTATTTTACACTGCTCTTTGTTTCCTAATCTTTTAATTATTTTTTTTCTAAATTATAATCATAATTCACCAATAGAGCTGTTACTTCAAAAGAGGGAATCCAGAAATATGTAATAAAACCCAATAACAGAAATATTTGTAATGCAAGAAAACAAACACACCTGGTGACTTTTAGCTTCACTTATATTTATTTTAAATGCATGGACAATGAATTAGAATATTTTAATAGAATTTATCTCAATTCACCATTGAATATGCCTTTCTTCTGCCAAACCCTTCAACTTCACCCAAATTATAACACAGAGTAGTACATGCATTAATAAATTGAATGGGATCTATGACACGGGTAGCTGAAGTTGTTAAGGCATGGCGAGATGGCTCTGCAGTAATGTGTGAGGCTTGCATTCAGGAGGCCTATGGTTCAAATCCTGGCAAGACCTCCTCCCTGACTGAGGTGTTTTACAGGTTTTCCTTAGCTCTCATAATTGGGGAGGTATCCTAAACTTAAACCTGGAACATTTCCTTTCCCAAATATAATTTCATTGCATGTATCAGCAGTGTCCTCCATCTGTGGTGCTGTATATGTAGTAAGAACAGGTATTAAAACAATATCTAAAGAAATGGACTCATGAATGGGAGATCTGCAGTTCAAATCCTGAAAGGACCATCCTCCATGATTGAGGTTTTTTTCCCAGGTTTTTCTCAGTCCTAATAACTGCTAAATGTTGGGAAGGTACAGTGTTCATCACCTGTTGTGCTGTATGCAGTAAGAATGGGCATTAAATGCTACTAAAAAAAAAGACTATAACATGGGAACATTGCTAATGTTTATGCCCAGAAGCTTATCACATTAGATTCAATTAAGGCTAACCAGTTTCAGAGGTTGTCATTTCCAACTTTTTAGTCTAAAGTTTAGGATAATTAAACAGTTTACAGTTATAGTTTATCCTGAACAGATTGGAAACTACAAAGGATAACAATGATAAATTATTGATGCTATTATAATTGTCATTCTTTTATTTTCTTTTTTCCCTGACAAAATGAAAGTAAAGGGATCATACTTCTATCACAGCAATGAGTATACTGAAAACATTTTCTATATTTTCCTAGGATGTGTTACGAGGTTTAAAGAAAATTGGACATGTTATGGAAGAGAACGAGCCTTTTGGATCATCTGTGACAGCAATTGAAAAGAGAAATGGAATGGTTTATGCCAATTCAGATTTCAGACGTTTAGGAATAGTGGCAGGTTTTTAGTTTTTTAATGATATTGTTCATTCATAAACAGAAAAGATGGTAGTATGAAGATTACGTGTGCATGTGAACTGAATAGTGCATTTGTTATTTAGTAATAGTTTCTTTGTGGAAATGAATTAAAACTAGTCATTTTAACTATGGATAGTAAAAGTGGAAGTTCTTAGTGTTTTAAGATGGATTAGGACGGAAACGATCTCGTATTATTTGCTGTGCTAGTGAGTATAGCATACAAGTGCTTCAGGCTGTTTCTTTTTTTAATGACTGTATTTAAGAGACATGAAATACAAATAATATTATTTTTATAAACAAGTTTGCTCTGAAAAACCTATTATATTATATAAAGAAGAGAAACAGAGTTTTAAGAACACCAGCTAATTCTTTTGGATTTGTGGATTTTTGGATTATTTTGGATGAATATAGTGCGTATTTATTGTATCATTATTTATTTTATACATAATGAATATAATGATGTGTAAATATACAGGAAAATAAAGATGATAATGCATATCCTATGTATAATAAAGCAGCAACCAATGGCCTCAGCAGCTATGTGCCCTAAAGCCCTACTACTACAGCAGAACCTTTTGCTTGCTTATTACTCTGTAAAAGATATAATGATGCTAATAAGATAAAGGAAATCATGTTTGAAATATCTAAGACTGTGATGTGAATCACAGATCCTCAGTTAACATTGCTAATGCTTTAAATAAGTTTATGCTCGACCATGCCAAAATGTAGTATTTATATGACTGGTAGCTGTACTTTAATGGGCCTCATTAAAGTACACCTGTTCATTAAAGTATTGCTATTTGACCAATCAGAAGTGGCCATGTAACATTGTGAAAGCGCAAGTATCGATTATTCTTGTTTCGATCGACAACGGTACTAGCACAAGTTTAGAAAAAAAGGCAATATGTCTGAAACTAGTAACAGTGACATTCAACTTACACCCCCAGAAATTATGACAAAAGTACTCATTCTTACCGATAACTTGTTGCCACAAAAGTCAAGAAAGATGTACGAGAAATTCTATTCACAATTCATGGATTAGAGAATATCAAAAGATATAAATTTGTTCTCAGAAAATGTCAGGTGCTACAAGCTCATTGTATTGTAACCATAGAAAGGAATAACGATTGTAACACATCACTCAAACTAGAAACGAATACTTATGAAACCTTTAATTTAGATACATGGTCGAGCATAAACAGTCGTATGAAACTTGACTATAATGGTGATTAAAACACTCACTTCACTTCGCTCAGTTAATAATAATACTTGCGTTTTAATTACTACCATTATAGTCTCATTGCATAATATACTATTGCATCTCCCAGATATAAACTTCACATCCAATTCTGCATATCTGAGTAACCATAATGAAACAGGAAGTGTTAAATTTTACCTTTTCTGTTTTTGGTAAAAATAAGTTCATTGATTATTTCTGATTCAGAGTAAATATGAGGAGCATTGGAACAAAATGCAAAGTCCACCCATAAACAAAGCTTTTTTATATACATTCTCTTATTTTGATGATGCGTAATAAATCTGTGCAATCATTTGTTTCAAGCAACACTCCTTCCTGTTATAAAATGACTTTGAAATAGAGTGTTTGGTTCAGAAAGCGCTTAGTCCACCAAGATGAACGGAACAAAACATGCTATTTTACAAAAGAGAAGAACTGCTTTGTGGCACTATGTACATACATGCTTTGACTGCTGTGTTTGCATTATATGGAACTAGAAATGCACATGTTGCTGCCAAACAGTATCAGATACCACTTCCTTGAGTCTTGTTAGCAACATTAGTCATGCTAAATGAATGAATGAACAAAGAAAACGAATCTCCTTACTTGAAGGTCTGAGATAGGGAGCTGCATCATTGAAGCACTAATAATAGATTTGGTAAAGTATTACAACATGGAAAAGGAAATAACTGTTACAGGCAACAGTAGAGGTAACAGAAAGGGAATGAAAATAAGAAAACGGAGAGAAGCAAAGAAGCAAAACAGGTAAACAGCTTATACCATGTCATTCAAATCAATTTATTGTACTACCTTCATGCAAATAAATGCAAGGAACACTGAGATGACTTTTTGTTGTTTTGTCTTTCTTGCTACATAGTTCTAAAACAACTGATGTGTTACACTCACATGACTTTCTCTACCGTCTGTCACTTATTAGTGGGCATACAAATTATTGTTATGAAAGCATATTTTCCTATCTACTTCATTCTAATCGAGATAAATCTTTAGAGAAATAGCTGCATTACACATTTCATTATAGATAAAAAGGAATGGTGATAGTCAATGTTTTTAGAACTGGATGCCATGTGCTGGCCTCAAAATTACATATGGTTTCCATAACATTGCAAGAAGCAATTGAAAATTGACAGGACTAAAAGGATGGCTAAGTATTTAACAATTCCATTCATTAATAATGGATATCTTGGAAATGGCTGAACCACAAAAGAAGTAATTTGACATAAATTGTATGCATTAAAGAGATCTACATTTTTTGTGGGAACATTTTCATATTGCTTTATACAAGATTATACAAAATTCCTTCTGAATGAAGAGGACTTAAAGGCTATTCTCAGAAAATGTATGATATACATTTTATTTATCATGTAAAATATCTTTAACATATGGTATTTTTATCAAAATCAAAATCGTTAGAGCCATTTTTTAAAAATAAAATAATTCGAAACATCTTCCATGTAAAGGGTGGTTTGGGGTGGGGAATTTTCTTTAAAATCTTCATGTTGCATCTTTGGAAAGTACTGAATTTGGTGTTGATCCGACATCTTCTTTTTGAGTTATGCTGTTCATAGACACACACATGGACCTTTTTCTAAAAATGCTTTTTTTTTGGATTCAGAGGGCCTCAAAAATGTATTTCTGGTGAAATCTCAGTATACAATTTTTGGGTGGAATGCAATACCTTCTCTACCTACTATGTACATTGTAGAGAAAGTAAAAATAATGAGAAATATTAAGTTCTCCTTTACTTGTATTATCCTTCAGATACAGAATAAGATCCAAACCCAGTGAACCTTTCTGCCATCCCTTTAAACCATTCATATCTCCACTGAAATGGGGAGTTATGTTTGAGAATATATCACAGATCCAGAGTTTAACACTCCAAAGTCAAAAAGCAAAAAAGGATGTTGATGCCCTCTTACAGAAGTGGCTTGGAGTGAATGGAGGCGTGAGGCTGAGCTGCAGTTTCATGTGAAGGTTGTGGATGAAGAGTCTGCATTCTGTAGTGAAAACCAGAGTGAAGGAGAATTTGTTTGGAGGAGGAAATTGGCATTTCTTAAATACATAAGCACAGTTATGTTTGTTGAAAGAAGCATTGACATAAAGGTGTTTATAGAAGAAGTGAAAATGAAATTTGAAGACTCCTTTTAAAAAACGAATGTAGCAGCAAAATATAAAACTGCTTTTGTGAGTGGAATTGAAATGGTTTATTAAAATATCATTAGATATAATCTTTTGTCATTTTTTCATTCTTTCTTTTTTTCATATACTTGGTTCAAAATGCGCTAAGTCCTAAACATTTTTCATTTAAAATGTGGTATTATAGTATTCTATGTAATAAGACTATAAGGATAGTAATTAAGGCTGCCGTCTTAGTTATCATTATAGTCAACCACACTATAATTTCAAAACTTTGAGTTCAGGTTGCAGTTATCTTGTTATTACAGACATTGTTTTAAGAACACTTATTTGAGATATATATAATTTAAAACCTTACACATCAGTAATTATTTCTGGTAAGTTTCATTGTTTTGTGATTTTGTGATTAGGTCCTACAAACTGTTTAGGGAAAGAAGGGGCACAGTGAAACATTTCTTTGAGGACTTTTTGTTTTACTTTGGTCTTCAGAAGCGATGAAAGTGATGTATTACATGCCCTACAGATGTCACCCTCTATATATAAGCTTAGATTTCCGATTCACGGCAGGTTAGGTTTAGTTTATATATATAACCTTGTTTTAATTAGTTACCACTGGTTAAATCAAAGCACGCGAGCGATGCGAGGGTGCGTTCCCAAGCTTAGGTTTCTGATTCACGGGAGGTTATGTTAGGTTAAGTTTTTTTTATATAAGCTTAGGTTAACTATCTACCACTAATTATCTATCAGTGTTACTGCAAAGCAACTTCTTTAGTAAACTTTTAATACAACAATGTGTTGCGTTTTTGTCAACGGCAATCAAAATGAAGAACAACACATCGCTTTTTCCCGCGGATTTCACTTCTCATTTAGGTTGGCAGTTCTCATTGCGCATGTGATAACTTCTTAGAGAAACATAAATTATTATTGGACTCTCAGCACGGCTTCAGGAAAAATTATTCAACTGCATCAGGAATTTTCTCATTTATAACCGGTCCCTTAAAGCCATTGATCAAAAGCAACATCCCTCGGCTATATTTTTAGACTTAACAAAGGCATTCGACACCATAGATCATTAGCTGTTGTTAACGAAAATAGAGGCTCTAGGCATAAGAGGATTGGCCAATAAATGGTTAGAATATATCTATGCGGTCGTATGCAAATAGTGGAAATAAATGATAAAGCAAATAATCAGATAAATTATTGTCACTCCAAGTAAGCTATGGTGTGGCACAAGGTTCTATACTAGGTCCCATCCTATTTCTTCCTTTCATAAATGATTTCCACATAAATGATCCATCTACTAAAACCATTTTATATGCTGACGATACAAATATCCTGGTTAAGGCAACCCCAAAAAGAAACCTTTTTAACCTCAATTCACCAAGTCTCAGAGAAAATCACAAACTTTTTACATTGAATAATCTTATTATAAATACAAATAAAACTTTAGCAATGGATATACGCACAAATATCAACAAAAATTATTTTGCTCCTCAAATATGTACAACTCTCTAATCAGACACTTAAAAAAGTAGAATCTATAAAATTCCTCGGGGTCTGCGTACAAAGCAATCTGAAATGGGATGCCCTGCCCACACTAGCCTCATAAATAATAAACTCAGCTCTCTATGTTACATGCTAAGAAAATTGACACATGCACAAGAAACAGAGCAGTGCCTATATTTTGCACATGTGCACTCACTCCTAAGTTATGGAGTAGTCTTCTGGGGTGAGTCTCCAGCAAGCAAGTCAACCTTTATTACACAGAAAAAAATTATCAGAACTATTGAAGGAGTTAGCCCAAAGTCGTCATTAAACCTCTCTTTAAAAAACTGTGAATCCTCCTACTTCCCTGCATTTACTTATATGCAGTCATTCTGCTTATAGTCAAGAACATTAATGCTTCTGATTCAAATAATACGGTGCATGAACACAATACTAGGGAAAATACACAAATACATGTGACCAGCTGCAACACCTCGCTCTACCAAAAAAGCATCTTATGCTCTGGCATTAAACTTTATAATAATTTACCAAGTAATATTTGGGCAATTAAAAATGTAAACCAGCTGAAATCCAGTCTCAAGGCACATCTAATTAACCACTCCTTTAGTTCTATTAATGATTACCTTCAACACACATGTAGGTATATCATGAACCATAGTATTTAGTATGTAAAGACCTATTGTATATAATGTAAAAACATCTTGTATATATTGCAAAAACCTATTATTCTTTATGTTTATAGCTTGACGTGTCCAATAGTGAATGTACATTGTCCCAAACCACTTTAACGAATGAATAAAGGCTGGTTCACAACCACCGGTAACGGTAACCAGAACGGAAACGAGAACGGGAAGCAAGAAATTTTGATTCACAACAGCCCGGTAACTTGAACGGGAATGCATATGGATCACAAAGTGAAAGTCGATTTTGCGCATTGGGATTTCATTTGTTTTTAACTGACCAATGGCATTTTTTCACCTACTTCCAATTTAGCCAAGCCAACGTCAAAATTCGATAGAGTAAACATTATCTAAATGCATATTCATTACATTTCCGATCCCTCTACTTATGCCAAACTTTCATTCCTTCATTTAATGGCATACATCAAAATTGTTTATTGTTCTTTTTCCATTTCCACCGGTTTTAGCTGTTCCCTGTAGCTTTTGCCATTGTTTTTTTAGGTAATAGCCAGTTTTGAGTTGCATATAAATAAACTACAAATGATCCCTTCACCAGAGGAACCAACGTTGATTAGATTTGCGGGTGTCGGGATGAGGTTAGGAAGCACATTTACTACTAATTAAAAGTTGGGTAACTCTTCTTTCCCGTTCCCGGGAATCTTCCCGTCGGTTTTGAACATTCCCATTTGGATACACGTATTTCAACTTTCTCGTTCTGGCTACCGTTCTCGTTGGTGGTGAACCAGCCTTTAAACTAATAACAAGATGACTACATCGTAATTTTGCTATAAAAGTAAAACACTTAAAAGGGGCGGGCAGGTAGGCACCAGATATAGAAGAGACAACAAAACTACTTCTAAACTCACTCCTAAGGTAATTTATCCCCTTTCTTTTAAGTGCTTATTTACATTACTTTGGTCTTTACTGAAAATGTTAACAAATAACGGTTAAGCGGCCCTTCTTATATAGTCGTTTTTTGCGACTTTTGGAAGGAATTGGTGCCAACGTGAATCATTCGAGTTTTACACGCGCAGATCCCTCGGCTGCGCTTTGACTGAGGGCCCTCAATCCCTCGGCTACGCCTTGAGGCTGAGGGCTTTAAATCGTCTTTTCAGCTATGTTGGGATTTCAAATGTTGGCTTTGATGACCAATGTAATGCAGCCTACCGACGTTTTCAATGAAGACCAAAGTAATGTAAAATGTCCCTTTTAGCTTTTATTAACGTTTTCAATGAAGATCAAAGTAATGTCGAATGTCCCTTTTAGCTTTTATTAAAGTTTTCAATGAAGACCAAAGTAATTCAGCGTAGCCTTCTTTGTTGGGTAAAAGTATATCTATGGCTTCACTAAATAATGTTAAAAAGAGTAAAATAATTAGTAAGATTACCTTAGAATTGTGTTTTGTAGTAGGTGTTGATGCTTTTAAAGCCTGTGATCCACCCTCCCACCCGTTTAAAGATCCTTTCTTTTGTAGTAAACTTCTTAGTTAACAATATACTTCACCACTGTTGGTGATACGCATGCGCATAGAGAAATGCCAACATACTGCAGTTAGGCAAATCCGCTAAATTGCCGATGTATTGATTTTATTGTTCTTCTTATTGTTCGCTTCCCACTTACATAAATACAAATGCGAAGGCAGTGTTTTGTAATGCATTACATCAAAGAAAATAATATTGCTCCAGAGGTCGACGGGTCATAGCGGACGATGTAAATGCGCAATGTCAGGTACCAACTGTTAAACGGAAAAAACACTACCGCGTTAGTAAAACCGGAAACAGTTTGGTATTGTTGCGAACTGTTATACGCTGTCGTAATAGAAAAGCACGAAATGGTGAATAAACGCAATAAAACTGAATAATAACCTAAAGCAGTAAAAAATATTGTTATAATTGTCTAATGCTTGGCGTTTTAGTAATGACCATTAGCGCTTGTGGAATACAACTGAATAATTACCGTGCAACAGTAAGTAAATGTAATACAACTAAATAATTACCGCGATGCAGTAAACAAATGTAACAGAACTAAATAAGGGCATATCTGCTTTTTCAGGATGCAATTGTTAGCCTTAATAAAGATTGTTTTACATCGATGTATATAAGGAAGACGATGTAGATGTTCTGTGAGACAAATGTAGAAGAAAGATGAAGTTCTGGAGGATAGACAATGAAGAAATATGAAATTTTGGAAGAAAAGAAAGATGAAAAGGAAGTTCTGAGGGAGAAGAGAGCTGCGAAGGATAACTCTCGGAGAGTGTCACAAGAAAATTCTGAAACACACTCCGATTGGGACAGCTGTTCCTGTACATGAACTCATGCAAGTATGAGTTGAAGAGCTCATGAGAAGTGCCAAACTGCCTCCTAAGCTTGCGAGCTCTTCTGCAAGTTGTTCTATGTCCCAATTTTCCATTAGGACAGCATCATTATTTAAGATTTCATTCTCCGCAACGATGCGTAAGTTCTCCATGTCGATTGTTGACTGCTGATAAAATCACGCCAGAATACAATACATAACCAATTCAATAAATGGCGCCAGAATACAACCGGAAGTGCTTAAACAACTTTAGGGCATTTAAAAAGCCAAATGCCACACATTCGCGGAATTTTAGCGATGTTTTTTCTACAGGGTAGCCTGCCTGACGTTGCGCGGCACCCGCCATGACACGTCGACCTCTGGAGCAACATTACCAAAACGTAGTAGAGAAAGTAAAAACTAAACCTAATCTAAAATCCCGTGAATTACTGGTTGCTAATTGCTAACCTTCCGTGAATCAGAAACCTAAGCTTATATAAACAGTGAATCATAAACATGGTTAAAATTAAAATTTGAGTTTTATTTATGGACGCTCTTTAACTGCTGTGGTCCTTAGCGTCCCATTCTATATTGGGCGTGAACGGCCAGTAATTTTTGCTCAGAGACCTCTTTATAAGGCTTGAGGTTCTTTTACGTGCCGTAAATCTGCGACACAGGACCGCCGACTTTACTTCCTTTCCGAAGGAAGCATATTAATGACTTACCAAACCTAACCTAACATCCCGTGAATCACTGGCTCCTAATTAACCAAGTTTATATGAAAAGAATTAAATCTAACCTACCATGAATCATTGGTCTCTGATTAACCTAATCCCCCGTGAATCAGGAACCTAAGCTTATATAAATAAATAGTGAATCATAAACATCGTTAAGGAACGCACAAAAGTGAAACGAGCATGTTTAGGTGTAATTACTGGTTGCTAATTAATAAAGCAACTCACATTACGCTCTTTTTTATAATTGTGCTTTATCATTTTGGAGATTAAGCTTTATTTTTTATAATCTACTTTTTTTATACAAATACTCTTTAGTATCTTAAATGAATTATTTTTTTATGACAGTAAAGTAAGTTCTCTTACAAAAATAATATAAAGTTATACAAGAACACACTACAATAAGAGAACAATGTCAAAGAATGAAAATCTAGTTATCTTTGTCGCTCTGTCTCTGTAAACCACTCTTGAGGTTGTATAATTGAAATTTTAGGTGAAATTCCAGATTTTCTTCTATCAGACCCGACCGTTTTGAATTTAAAATTCAATTGAACTTAGAAAAGCTTCTGTCAGCTGAAACAGATGATGAAGGAACCATTATTGCCTTCATTACTTGCTTACTTAGTGTAGGCATCTTAGAGGAATATTTCTGCCAGAAGAATAAAGCAGTAATAGAAGACAAATTTTCTTCTTGTACCATTGCTGATATGTTGATATTTCTTCCACTGGAACATCAATGTTAGAGAACGTTTCAGTTCACCTTAAGTGAAGATGGAATAAACCTGCTCAGGAATGGCTAATGTTGGATCTAAATTCTAAACTTCCTTCCAGAACTTTTTGCAAGATGCCGTTTATTCATATGTCTCAAGCTTTTTACATGCTACAGCAGAACTTTGAAGCATATGAAGAACTGATGATAGAATAAACCAGGTTTGTGTTGCATCAGTACCTATTATCTGATTCCAAAAACTGTATTTGTTTACAAGTACCATAAGAGATTTCAGATATAGTTCTGAGTTTAAGTCGAAGGGTTTCATTTTCAGCCAGTCGTTTTAAATTTGTTACAACAGCACTACCTTCACCATCTTCCAGAGCGATCCAACGTTTAACTGCATTGAAATTCATGCTAACGAGTAATTACTGGAACTGGAGGTAGATCAAATGCTTCTGATTCTTTTAAACAGTCCAATAATCTCTCCTTTCTGATTGGAGTTTTCATAAAGCAGTTTTTACAGCTGCAAATTTATCAGCAATTTTAAGTGAAAATCTAACCTCTTCAGCACAAAGATGCAACATGACGAGCCCAACAGGTAGAATGTAAAAGCTGAGGTGCAAGTACAGCCAATCGCCTGCCAGCAGAAAGCTATATTTTGCACTGTCCAATATTAAAACAATGAAGTTAGATCTGTGAACACCAATAAGACCAAGCGTGTCAAGTATTAAATTTACTATAACATAAGCATTGCAATGTTTTTCACAAGAAAGGGTTTCTCGCCCAAAACAACCAACGGAGCAACAGGAATATTCACCCCTTACAATTCTTTATATTTGTCATTTCATCAACCACTAGATATACAGATTTCCCCTTACATTTTGACTTGGTTTTTTGGAGGTCTTCTTCAGCACACTTTACACTTCTCAGAGTGCTTTCACTGGGAGCCAGTTTCATACTTGTAGCTGTTACTATCCACTGACGAAATTGTTCATTTCGGAAGACATGGAATGGAATACTAGTAGTAGTGAATGCTTTACCACTTCTTTCATATTATCCTTTGAACTTTCCAACGCTACCATACTTGAGGTATAGTACTGGTACGTATGCTGCTAGGACTGCCTGAAGTTGAACCATGTCCATCACTCTGTTTCCCAAATGTTTTTGCACAATGAACTTCTCAAAATTAATTCACTCTGAACATAAGTATCCCCTTTTCAGCAACAAAGTAATCTCTGGGAAACTCACGAACCCTTTGAATTGCGTTTACAGCAATTTTTGGCATGTTGATGTTCAGTACATATGAACTGCTTTGATTCAGATTGTATACTGACTATAAAGCCATTAAACTTCACGCACAAGATGTTCATTGTTGAAATTCCTAGCTTTTCATTGTTGCTGGGAATATTGTTAATTTCTGTTTTGAATCTAATGTTTGATTTTAAAAGGTACTAGTTATATTATATATTGTGCTTTTAGGATTTATTTTTTGAAATTATGCTTTATTGTGCTTTTAAAACTTATTTTCCCAACACCCTTGGACCTCCAAAATGATGTTCTGGGTAGCAACCACATGTCTAAAGCCCTGTTATGCTTTTGGGCTGCTGTGCTAATTAACTTAAGCAAAGCGTAGTAATATTAAGGCCGCTACTATGAATAAAGAGGTGCAAAGAGTATTTGTTATTCACGAAAGGATGGCGCTGTTTGTTAGTATGTTGGCAGCTCTGCAGTTCTCAAAACAAATGAAGCAAGCTCAGCAAGATGGAGGAAGTGTCACTTGTCGGGAAACTCCACAAGTACTACCGAAGACATAGATACAATCCCTTATTGCTTTGTTGTTGTTTCATTATGTCTCAGTCTAGTGTTTTCATTTGTAGTTATTCAACCCATTATTGATTTTGAAGCAGTAGTATTTCTTAAATCTGCAGATTACATTATGGTTCAAAATAAAATTAGAAAAACTGAAAAAGGAAAATTTTTCAGAATGCGTGAAGCAGTTGCTTTAGTTGAATCGGTTTCAGCTTGCGTAAAACTCAACAGCAAAAGGACTTAAATATGCTACTCTTTTTCAGTGTGTGAGAAAGAGGGTTGCGGATGCAGAAGAAAATGTTAGAATGTGTCCTCATTATATCTGGAAAAATTTTCACCCCAGAGCAGAATGATTTAGCCAGTTATGTAATGACATGCTCAAAAATGTATTATGGTTTATCAAGGAAGGATTGCAGACGTTTGACACATGGAATGGCAAAAATAAATGAAATAGTAACCCCCAAGAGTTGGGAAGAGAATAAGTTAGCAGGGATGGACTAGTTTTCAAATTTCATGAAGCGACATCCCAGATTAAGCATTTGGTCTCCTGTAATGTGCAGCTTGTCAATATATATATCCTCTAATAGAACTAGTGTCAATTTGTTTTATGACACATCTTGAGAAAGTGTACAAAGATCATCCCAAGTTTGCTGACGGAATGAGAGTTTTCAGTTCAACGAAACTGCTACATCTGTAGTCCAGAAACCACAAAAAGTGATAGCTGAAAAGGGATCATGTCAGGTAGCAAAATGCACCAGCGCATAAAGAGGCACAACAGTCACCACATTTTGCATTGTGAGTGCAAGTTGAAGCACAATTCCACCTGCAATGGTGTTTCCTAGGGTGCACTTTAAGCCACACATGATTAAAGATGCTCCTGCTGGTACGCTAGGACTTGCAATACCTTTAGGATGGATGATTGTCGAACTTTTTGTTAAAGTAGTGAAGCATTTTATTCATCATACCAACTCTTCTAAAGGTTCTCCTTCATTACTGTTGTTTGACAATTATGAAAGTCACTTATCCCTTGAAGTGATAAATCTTACTAGAGACAACGGGGTAACAATCATAACCTTACCTCCCCATTGTTCACATACATTTTAAACAGTGGATAAGGGAGCGTATAAATCCTTTAAAACATCCTACAATGCTGCTATTGATTCATGGATGTTGTAACATCCTGGGAACACTAACATTGTATGACATAGGTGGTCTTGTGACTGTAGCTCTTCAAAGAGCATTAACTCCAGGAAACATCATATCAGGTTTCAGAAAGTCTGGAGTTTATCCATTTGACCGGTGTGTTTTCACTAACGAAGATTTTTCTGGGGAGTTATATGACTGATAGAGCCTATGATATGGAAGCAAATGGTGAAGCAAGCTCATCAGAACAGGTCCAGTTTGTTCCACAGAAATTAATGACGTTCCCATCAATGAAGGTAAAGACAAGGTTCCTGTCTCGCAAACTGCAGAAGAGCTCTCTGCTGGTTCTTCTCAGGGAAGAGTTGGATTAATATTGATACCAAGCAAAGATGTCAATGTCAAACCCCGAGGTTTTCAAAGGCTTTCCAAAAGCTGGAGATTGGAAACACAAAGTAAACACACGTGAAAAGAAGAGCATAGTTGCCACCAGCACTCAACAGAAGAATATTCTAGTTGAGAAAAGAGCACTAATGGAAAAGAAGAAAAACTTGGTCTCAAAGAAAAGTAGGCCTAAAAGATCTTTATTTAAGGAAAACATACTAACATCAACAGAAAAAGACAGTGAATCGGAAATCCAATATGTAGAATCTGATAATGATGAGCAGTTCCTACAAGACCTAATGCGAGTGATAAACTCGGAAAGTTTTGAGGATTTAGAGCGTAGTCCAATTACTGGACAATATGAGATTCCTGGTAAGAACTGTAATTTCTACATTGGACAGGTAATGAAGAACAAAGACAGAGATAATGATTACGAGATAAGTTTTCTTAGGAAAAGCAACAAGATGATAAATAAGTTCATTAAACTAGAAACTGGGGACAGAGCATCTGTTAATGAATCCATCGTCCTCCATGGTGTAGTGCTTACCTGCTAGCCTCTAGTTCCCCAGGTCGCGGGTTCAAACCCGGCGAAGTGCGATGGATTTTTTCGGGCGTAAGAATCCTTAGCATGGCTTCCTTCGGAAGGGAAATAAAGCCTGTGGTCCTGTGTCGTAGATCTATGGCACGTAAAAGAACCTCAAGCCTGATTAAGAGGCCTCTGAGCAAAATTACTGGTCTTTCACGCACAATATAGAATATGATGCTAAGAACTACAGAAGTTAAAGAGTGTCCATAAATAAAACTCAATTTAATTTTTTTAAAGAATCCTAAATTAAATGCATCCTACCAGAACCCACAAGCTATGGACAGACAAAGCGACAGAAATGATATCTATGTTTTGGTGTAGATTTTTCTCATATAAACTTAAAGGGGAATGAAACACAAAAATAAATATTTCATTCACCACATTAATTTATTTGTCGCCATGAATAAATAATAATGCACACAGTTCCACCATCCCAAGGTGAATGATTATCGGGTTACAGCCTGTTGTTGAGTTGACGTGTGACGTCTTGAAAGCCACGCTGCACCCAGCCAAGACGTATGCAGCATAGGTGTTTTAAATTACTAACAAGTTCACGTGTTAATTTCACAAGTTTATAATGCCTCTGAATAACAGAGTAGAGCTAAAGCTAGCTAATCACTTTTCACTATCCAGTAATACTTACTAGGTGATAAACAGTAGTACAACATCTACTTTGAAAATGAGTGAATGCGGTATCCGACCTTATCAGTTTGAACCCAAAAAGAGCGATTTTGAAGATTTACACCATTTTAACAGCGATTCCGAGACAAGTAGTGTGAACACCGAAAACCATGCTGTATTTGGCGTAAATGTAGGGAATGTCTATCTATGAATAATGATGAGGAAAGTGTATGTTGCTCGGACTATGAAAACACAAAATTGTTGAAGGTTGATTTTGTCTGTATCACAAGGCAGCCTAATTTTCACAAATTAGTTATAGATTGTGATGTTTTGAATATTGTGAGGCATAACTTAGCGTTTAAAATAAAAAGTAGAGCTAAAAATAAATTACTCACCGCCAACAATCTTGCCAATAAGACCTGGCGATATTCCTGCTACAAACAGTTTACAGTGTGCATTATTTCATAGACTGCTATTGGACACAGAAGAAGAGTTGTCATACCATCATGTGCAGTGCTTAGTATTAGAAATTTTTTTCAAGAACCCAGTAGAGTATATGTAGGCTTTAAACTTCACTAATAAACACACAAATTAAAAATAGTAAGTTTTAAATTCAACATTAGTATTATTTAATAATAATTTATTTAATTGTATAACATGTCTGAGGCCAACCTTCTTATTTTGACTGAAAACGTGAGAAGTATTGTAAATCGTAATATCTCTAATCGAGGTCAAAGCGTGGGAGCCATAGTGACAGATCAATTGCTGCATCTGGTACTGGATCCTCACAATGTGTGTGCAGAGATTTTTTTATTTCATGCATTATCAGCAGTTTCCATTCTTCATTAGATTCCTCATAGGTATTTATTTTTCATGATCCAAGACCCAGATGCTTTGGAGTACTGATTTTTAACACCAGTCTTTCCTTTATTTACATTCAAATTGTGATCTAGTGCTGGTATCATGGATATAAGTTGAAGGCCATTGTATGAAAAATGTATTCTTTTTGGAGCATATCTGAGACAAAGACTGGATAAATTTCTAAACTGCCAGTATGTATATAATGTCGAATATGAGTCAAATTTTTTAAGAAGGCGCTATCCAAAATAATTTTCTTCAGAACATGACAGGTGTTTGATTCACCTTTAATCCACAATTTATTTCTGATCTTCTTCCAACAACTCATATGTTCACAAGATTTCCATACACTGTTTTCTTGCAATGTTCATTTTTTATATGATAAAGAATTGATGTGAATTTTTCGATTAATATGGTACCATTCTCATTACAGTTTGAGCCGCCCACCACCATAAATAGCCATTTATACTGGCTTTCCATCGTCTCTGGGATTTTTTCTATCATTTTAATTTTTCTTTATTAGACTTTTAGACAAATGCCATACTTCAAATTCATGTTCAACTTCTGGATACTGATTTTTTAACAGGTATCATGCACCTTTATCTCTGCCTGAGAGAAAAAATTCAACTCTACATATTTTCTTTTTTCCAAGCCTAGTCATATTGTCACAAGCAGCCTTTTAACATTCCTTTTTGAACAAGCTCAAAATCAATAATTTTGTGGGAATTTAAATCCATGACATAATAAACTAAATATTTGGCTGAAAATCCTGGGGAGTCATACTACCTATCCCTACCAACCACATAGGTACCTATACCACAACTTTTAATGAAATCAAGTTATTGTTTCTTTCTTGAACCCAAAATTCTCTCGGGTGCTACCATTTTCAAATGGTTTTATCAAATGTACGCCTTGGAAACATTGCCAAACCCAATGGTTTGCTGAAGGACTTAAATTGCTGAAACAATATACCAGATAGTAATAAAGAACTTGCTATTAAAGCATTTCCTTCCGGTTTCTTTCCTAATAAATTTTATGGGTTCCAAGTGAGAATGTATTACTGCAATAACACATTGTTTTAACACATAGCACTGTCCTTTTAATGTAATGGGAAATTGTTTTGACTTCATTCCTACATAAAACACATACCTTGAAAAATAAAACTAGAGCAAGCAACAATGAAATATTCGCTGTAGCTTCATTTCCATGTATGGTGAAAGTTTCTTCTCCTTCTTCCCTTCTCCTTCCTCCTTCTTCTTCTGCTCCTCCTCCTTCTCCCCGTTATCACTTGTATCAGAATCTGAAATATTAGGATCATAGAAACTTTCATTCAGCTTATCCTGATCTTCTTCATTATTGCTTGTTTCATAGATACTTTCAGGTTCAAGAGTATATATTTCCTTATGATTTCAGTACCTAGTTCACATAGTACTTCTGCATTCTTGGTTTTTTCATCACCTTCTGTCTATTCTCAGTTCTCTTTCAGTAGTTTTACCATCTTCATTATCAGTCTTATTGCAAGTAACACTATCACATAGCACAGAAACTAATGCTTTTATGATTTCTAGCCTCATATCCTTCTGTTCTTTGTAATTTGCTCTTGGGTGAAAATGGTGAAGGATCAATTGTCTTACTAGAACTGATATCTGGAGAATGTCTTCATTTTTCCTTGTAGTAGGAATAGTTCCAGGTTTTAATAAAGGCCCTCAAAAATTTTCACCTGGCACAAGCTGCTTTTTTAATAACTGTGTCTGTTAATAATGTGTCCTTAAAATGGAAACAACACAAATGAGCACCAAGACCAGGAAAAAGAAAATCTTTTCTTTTGCAAAAATCTACCCATATCCTGTATCTTTTGGGAGATTTGTCTCTGTTTGAAAATGTGTGAAAATGAGTTCTCTTGCATGTTTCCCTTCTCATATTACAGCCATAGGCACAACATTGAGGCATTTTATTTTTCACAATATTAATGTTGTGTGTATAATACTAAACTGACTCAGTAACACCATTACCAAAACACTACCACAAAGTACACTGTAATACCAACTTAAATACCAACAAGAACAATGTATGAAACTGTATTACTGAACATGCAGCAATGACTGACTTGTGATCTCCAAACTGCTTCCAGCGCATGGATGGCTTTGATGATGTATAAGGTGGTTATTATTTTGCTGTGCAGCGATAGTGTGGAAGAGTAAGAAAACAACCTTACCACTGCATTTTACAGGTCATATCCTTCATTTAGGAAGAAACATGATTTCTGTGTTTCATTCCCCTTTAAGTAACTTCAAGGGGTCATGAATATCTATTGTTGAATGTTATAAAATAAGTTTTTATGCTTCTAGATTTCAGCTAAGGGTTAAAATGGGCTTTATATGTTATGTATTCATTTATAGAGTTCCAAAAAAATTTCATCGTACCCCTTGATGTGTTTGACTGTGCCCCAATAATGGTGTGCAGTGAAACAAGTTCCATTAGCTAGAAAATTTGTCTTCATTCTCGTTTATATGAAGTGTACCAAAGTTGCACAGGATGAAAGCCCATTTAACGAACAAATGCTGTAACAATTTTTGAACTGAAAAGATTAATAAAAATTCGTTCATTACTAGTCATTAATTTTTTTCATTGTATCCCCATCTATCCCTTTTTTTCAACATCATGCACTGCTTGTTCAGGATGAATAGCACTGAAGATCAATCCATTCATTTAAACAAGAAATATATACATATTCTGATATACCTACACAGCAACCATACCAAACATTAATTACTTAACCCTATTTCTAAATATCAACTTTTGGCATGCAGTTACCAGTATGTTACCAGACATGTTGTAGTTATACATATATTTACTTATAAGGGCATAATTGATGTATGTCTTATTCTTCTCTTATTCTTTCTCTTTTTACTATGTAGTATGAAAGTGGCTTAAAAATTGGGCCCTGAAGATAAAAACAATGATGGCATATTGAATTTAAAATGGAGATAAACTCCTTTTTAACTTTAAAACTATCTGAAAAATAGGCAACAAGCTGTACATCATATTAAATGATTTTCATATTAATTTCTTTGCTAAACATGAAGTGAATAGTATTTATTCTAGTTAAAGATCAAAGATAATATGTTACACAGCACTAAAGACGACTAGATTTAGTGACTCAATTAGCAGAGTACTGTGTAGTTTATTTAATAAGACAGTGAAATTGAATTGTAACAACTTTGTCAAATGAATACATTTCAGCGGATGTTTATACAACGTTTACTTCACTGTTCCATGTAGCATTTTAGGTACTTAGTGAGTTTACTGAGGTTCTGCATATTATCTTCTTGTATTATATCACTAACAGAACCCACAGCACTGCTCGCATTATTGCCTTATTTTTTTCCCTCTCTCATTTTCTATACTTCCTCTCCCCCTCCATCTCTGTCTCGCTCTCTCTTCCTCTTCCATCATCCTTTATCCCCTTTATGTCACTCTTATTCTCCCTTTCCATTCCTATCACCTCTCTCACTCTTCTTTCTGTTACACTTTCCCTCTCTATCGCCCTCACCCATTCTATTTTCCCTCTCTCTCTCTCTCTCTCTCTCCCTCTGTGCATGCATGTCATGTGACATTTTGAAAACTGTAGTACAATAGCTTTTTATAGGGTATTTAAATGAAAACATAAGTAAGTGACAGCACACAAACTTATGCTCCTTCTTATGCTTACAATATCTTTATATTCTCTACATACCATATGTAATTAAGAAATAAGTTTGGACACGAATAAAAATGTAGTAAAAAGGAATAGAAGATGTGCTGACAGTCATTTTGTTTATGTACTTAATTGATCACTCTTTCTGTTTTACTTCCTCCAATAGGTTGCAGTCGAGCAGGGGCAGCATGTCTAATATGGTGCAATTTTAAAAGAAATACTTTTTAAAATATTAATTCACCCTTAAGTGTGTAATTATTACTGCATAGGTAGTATGACAAAGATCACAAGAAAAGGAAGTTTTGAAATTACTAGTAAGGTGTGGGCCATTTCAAATCTTCCAGCATTCTAAGTGGGCCATACAGCAAGATTTTATTAGGGAAATGCATGCTCTTGCATGATATGTAAATCCATGTGCTGTGAGTGGTGGAAATTGGCCTACCGTCCTGTACAAATAATATACTGGTAGGAGGTAATAAGAAAAGTAATGTTGATCTTACTTTTTTCAAATCATATTTGGGCACAAAGATCTCAACGGCCTAGAAAAGTCTGAAACATCTTCTGCAGCTTCCTATCAGTAATTTCACTGAGCACTCATCTGATTTCATTCTCAAGTTCTTAAATAGTGCGGATTGCTTACATATTGTTTTAAATCCCCCACAGATAAAACTCACGTTATTCTTTGCTTGAAACTGTACCATACCATTGTAAACAAGAGATTCACTGTAACTTGTGGCTTTTCTATAAGATGTTAGAATGACATTGAGCAGCTGGCCAGTGCGGCATGCATGGCAATTAATTTTGTTCCCTTGAGGGAGCGGTGTTTCTCCTCAATAAATGCATGTTGTATGGCCCGCTAGAATGCTAGCAGGTTTGAAATGGTTTGCAATGTATATGGTAAGTCCAAAGGTTGATAATATTTTTATTTATAACATTTTCATTTCAAAGTAATTTAGGTAACACTTAATGGCCATCTATGTAGCTTGCAGGGTGATAATAAAAGTATTATGCAATGGCATGTAATAAATAATAATAATAATAATAATAATAATAATAATAATAATAATAATAATAATAATAATAATAATAATAATAATAATAATAATAATAATAATAATAATAACAACAACAACTACACAACAACAACAACAACAACAACTACACAACAACAATAAATAATCATGCTGAACCACGTACTGTGATTTTTTTTCAAAATGGAGTCCTGCTACCATTTTCTGTAGGACTACACCCCTGGTAGTCCCATCTTTTTTTTTGCCGTCAGTATTGCCTATACCCCCACCGCTGTAACGTTGCACTTGACAGCTAGCGTATAAGTTGGTACACTCGCAAAAAAACCGATGAAAAAGTTCAACCGTTTGACTTCCTAAGCCAATCACAAGGCAGCATTCCGGATGGTCAACGACAAAGCGGAACCGGAACTAGAATTGGCTCTGTTGCCGGATGTTACTATTCCCAACCACGTGCTTCAGTTTGTGAATCTCTAGCATGAGCGTGGAGTTGTTCTTTGCAAGCTAATATTGTTCATTGTTATTTATAGTTGTGGTTATTGTTTGATAGTTTTGTTATTGTTCGTTTATGCATATATATATATATTTATCTATTTTATATATATATTTCATTCATATTAATTATTTAAACAAAACTTAAGTGCGACAATGTCTGAAAAACAACGCCGATCGCGGCAATCCCTCTTTTCCTGCTAATAAAGCTGTACAATGAACTGCAGCAGCTCTTGGACTAAGCACGAGAACTGTTATTCAAAGGGAGTGAAACTCCAAGAGAAAGAGGACAAAACTCCTGAACCATCTGGAACGTAACAGGTATTTCTATCAACTCCAGGGAAGAAAAGAAAAGCAGCCTCGTCCAGTCACAAATCTTGATGCTTTCCAATTAGATGCCATACGTAGGCACATTTATGCCTATTATCATAGAAAGGAGTATCCGACCAAACCAAAGCTGCTTATATCGCTTATTTTCAATTAACAATAATAATACGAAATAGCTATTATTCAATGATGTTCGCTACTTACATACACTTTTTGTATGCGGCTTAGACACGATAGAAAGGAGAACAATCAGCTGTTGTTGTTTACTAGCCACTCTGGCAACGTCGCAACCACAATGTAGCCAACCTTACGCGAAGCCACACAAACTGTCAAGTGCAAAGATACAGCGGCGGGGGTATAATACCACTTCAAGCCAAGATTCCCTTTGAATCCTATGATATTCACCAATCTGTATTGATCATGGAATATTTTATATTCATAATTGTTTAGTTTGAATGCATCCATAATAACATTAAAATATACATAAATATTCTTGAGGAGTAATTAAAAATTTTTGCAGTAAAACTTTTAATCATGGCCAAATGTGCTATCTACAGAAGGCAAACACATGTTAGAATATAACCATTACATATGCCATTATCATAGAGCCAATAAACAGAAAATGTAAAATATTAGCACTGTGAAAAGTGAGAATATTGTAATGGTTCTTGTATTATCAATTTCAATAAATAAATAAAAACATTATCACAAAAGTGGTACAGCATATATAGTACATTCGCTTCCACCTACGATGGGGCGATCGCATACCAGCGTGGAGCAGCAATAATATAGCCTACATATGTGCTGCCTCACCATAGTGGTTGCCGTAAAACAGTCAGTTTACGCTTGTCTGTGCAGTATAGAAGACACAATCAGTTTTTGTTTATCTCTACAGTTTATCTTCAGAGTGTATAAAACATAGTGCTGTGTATAAGAGGTGTCATAGGTTTATTTTAAAATCCATTTATATAGCAATTGAGAAATTCATGCTTGAACAAAGAGTTTCCATGTATGACACTTATGTAAAAATCTGATGTGTTACACTCACATGACTTTCTCTACCCTTGTACAAACTATTTTTACAAACGCTTATTCTCCATCTACTTCATGTTAATCGAGATAAACATTTGCAGACTCTATCTTATTGCTAATTTTCATGTAGATGCAAGGGGAATATATATTTACAAGGGCAGTATGAAATACAGTAGCCTTTAAGCACATACATATCTCTTAATAGTTGGTTGCTAGGTGCAGCACCATTCTCTTTGCCACAGATTAATACTCTTTGCATATACAAGACAAAAAAATGAATAACGAATTCCCATTTGAGAAAATAAGTATTGAAAAATTTAAGGGAATAACAAGCAATATCTCGAAAATGGTTCACTCAACAACAAAAATGTATATGACATAAATTGTGTATTTTAACGCGATCTACATCTTTTGTGCAGTAAAATTTTGTCTATCTCTTATGGTTTACCAGTTATGCAAAAGTCGTTCACAATGAAGAATACTTTTGGAGACATTCCCAGAAAATTCAAGATATACATTTTATTTGTCATGAAAATATCTTAAACATATGATATTTTAATCAAAATTGTTAGAGCCATTTTTGAGAAAGTTAAAATTTTCGAAAAATCTTCCATGTAAAGGGTACTCTGGGGTGGGGGGATTTTCTTGAAAACCTTCGTGTCGCATCTCTGAAAGATACTGAACCTAAATACCAAGTTTGGTGTTTATCCGACAGTTCGTTTCTGAGTTATGCTGTTCACAGACAGACACACACACACACACGGACATGTTTCCAAAAATGCTTTTTTTGGATTCATTGGATTCAGGGGGTCTCAAAACATATATTTCCGGTGAAATCTCGGTATCGAATTTTTGGGTGGAATACAATACTTCCCCTACTTACTATACGTAGTAGAGAAAGTAAAAACTGAGTAATGCAGAGCGGTATGTAATCAATTTCAGGACAAATTTCCTATCATTCCAGTTCCAAATATAGAGACTGTCAGGCGTCTTGTTAATAAATTAAAAACAATGGGATCTCTAAACGCTAAATATCCTGAGGAAAAACTCATTGAAATTAATGCATCATTCACTCTTCAACTAAGAACAAAATTTTTGAATTTTGAAAATTACTGAAGAAGAACTTCAGCGAGTGAATGGAAATTTCATCAAAAGATGTCAAGAATGTATCAATCCAGATGGACACCACTTTCAATATCTTCTGTAACAAGGTTACAGATAAGTGATAATAATAAATGAGTAGGATAAGCTTGAGGGTTGATAATACACGTCACTATCTAATGCTCTGATTTACATACGATCACCTGCCCAGCTGGCAGCTGCAGGGGAAAGCAAATGCAATGTAGATGGAGGAGAAATTTTTGAAACTGCTTACAAAAGTTCTTTAGAAGATAAACAGCAGAGCAGAGGAACACTCAAAATCTATAGTTTTAGTTGATGTCTCCATTGCAATAATAACAACATCACTGAGACAGTCACCACACATTTTATTTCTCAGGTACACTCTTGCATGTTATAACCAAATATGTTCTTTTGCACCTGTCAATTGTATTAATGATTGCTGCCATTTTGAACCAGATGCTTTTCACCAACCACTCTCACTCTTCCTCATATATTTTCACAGTCTTTTTAACTAGGTGAACTGGACCATAAATGCAAATGTTCTTTGCGTGGGATTTAATACTTAATTACTCCTACTCCTGAAAAATGAATTGTGATGTCATGTCAGTTTTATTTTAAACAATTACCTTGACATAAATTTGTAAATAATACACAACTATTCCAGTGATATTATTTTATATCTAGGGAAGAGGAACTCAAATCAGTTTTGGGTGGACTCCTGCCCCGCACACTATTTAACTTTTAAAAGTGCAAACATTGTCTTGTATGTTGGTTTGACAATATGTGCTTGTCATTATTTCTTTTCTTTTCACATTTTTATTTTAAAATCTCAAACTTAACAGCAGAAAAGCATTAGCTACCTCCGTCCTATGTCACAATATATATAAAGCTACATTGCACAGACTATTTTATGCTTTCTAGTTAAGTACTGTTGTCACTTTTATAATATCTGTTGAAACATAGCCTCTTGTTAAGTAAATCACATTTATACTATTTTCTACAGGAACATTAATTATAGTCACTAAAATATATGTATAAACAGTTTTATATACAACAGTCTCTCTTCTTGAAAACACAGTATACCTGTAACTTAATGGAATGTCTTTGTGCTTTATTTCATTCTCCACTTACATCTAGCACTTGCTTGGTAACTGATGTTTTTTGAACACATGTTATAAGGAATGAAATTAAACAGCATAGGAACTAATCCATGTGCATGGCAGAAGTCTAAACCATGTCGATACATAATAAGAAATACTTCATATAAATTACAATTAAACCAATCTGAATTTGTGATCCTACTGAAATGTAAAAGGTGGCAAATGAAGTGATCATTTCCTTGATTATATTGCACCACAGAAAAAATAATTAACTGTTTATCCCTTTTTCATTCAGGGCATTTTTGTAACAATCCATGGCACTTTGCCAGTTTTTTTGAATGACCAATAGTCATATAACAGCTTACCAACCACAAGCACAATTAAAGATGCAAGCACTACATTTAGAAAGTCAAGAGGACTTATCCAATAGTCACTTGGTTCCCGGCATACTACACTTCGAGATAGTAGTTGAATCTGTAAAATTAAAAAAGTTGGAAATGCAAAATCCATAAAAGCTGGTTCATGTTATTTTAGCTCTCAGTTCTCTCATGAATCTGTAGACACATAGTTTTCCTACTTAACAAGATTTCATAATTCATGTATGATGTAAATTAATATATATCTAAGAATATTTTAGAGTGATATAAATTTTGAGCTACTGTTTAATGTAAAAAAACACTCACCTGTTGAAGAGAATTTTCATCTCCATCAACCACAGAACATCGCACCTCATCAATGTCTTTGACTAGTTTTCTGTATTTTATTACAAATTCCTGAAAATGGAATATCAAGAACTTTCTCACTAAATTATTAGTGTATAACTGAAGAAAAAGTCTTTAAAATGGTTGAATAAATATTTTGTATGCATATGTTATAGAATTTCTACTTTCTTGGTATTTGGGAAGGGCTTCTGGGAAGGGGATATAGCTAAGGTTACCAAGGATAGACCAGGTAAAGGCATGCTTTATGGAAACAAGCCCAAAATGAGCATTGACATACCCCAACCCCATTCTTTCTGTTATTTGCTTTGTTTGCAATTGCCAGTACAACTACTGCCTCTGCATGAAGCATGACTGTTTGTCCTCCCCTGTGTGCACAGAAAGCTAATAAGGATATGTCAACATTCAGCAGACTTATCAGTATATTAAGGAAGCAATAATATATATACTAAGGTATACAACACAGATATATTTGATACTATTTTGTATGGTCATTTTGATTGGTCATTATTAGTAATAGGTAGTTTAGTTACTCAGGAAGGGGCAACACCTCCATGCACTGTGACCTTTGCAAATATATTTTGCATCCCCATTCTTATTATTATTGATCCAGAAGTTTGATGTTCATAATGAACTGAATCAGGCTCTGGATATGATGGTTGAAATCTCCTTCAATTTAGGACATTGACTCCCAAAAATGAGGGCTCTTTGGAGAGCCATTGCTGGGCAATCACATAATAGATGGGCAGTTGTCTCGTCTGGTTGTTTACGCTGTTTGCAAACAGGATTCACTTGCTATCCCACCCTGTGCAGGTGCCCTCTGAGATCACAGTGTCCTGTAAAAGGTCCTGTTAACCATGAGAGCTTTTCCCTACTTAATTTTAGCAGTTCTTGCAACCTGCATTTTTCCAATCTCTGTATCAGAGCTTTGGAGAGCCTGAAACCTATAGAAGAGTTCCAGTATTTCTTGTGTTCTCTGAGCAACCAGTCCGTAATAGCCAGCCTAACTGATCCTGATGACAGCTCTAGTGTTGGTTCAGGTCCGATAAAAGGTTGCTCAGTTCCCTTCTTAGCAGCTTCATCTGCTCTTTCATACCCAGATTTCCCATATGCCCTGGTACCCACCTCATAGCATTCTAAAGCCAACTGTTATTGAGGGTCTTCAGGCCTGCCTATCAGAGAGTTTAAAATCAGTCTATTACTATCGTGTCTACCTATACTCTCCCAAGTTTCTTCATTTGCTATCTAAAATAGCAAGTGAAGACTAGGGCATGTTCGCCCAAGCTAAATGAAATCTTGGTACTGTTGCCATAGAGTCCAGCGCCTGTCCCAAATCTGGTTTTAGAACCATTAGTATACCAAATTGGGCCTTCATTTTCTTCAGGTTTAATCCGTCCTTCCCATTCATTGTGTTTAGGATAAGAGACAGTGAAAGTTTTGTCAAATAAAAACCTTGGTTTCAAATGTTGGTCCTCATACTGAGTGGACTAAAACTTTTTTTTTGTTCTAAGGTAATTTGAGGTGCTAAGTGCCCATCAAGAGAACTTCAGTATGATGCTTTAACCTATGGAATGCCCAAAGATCTCTGACTTGGCTCAAATAGGTGAGGAGGCGAGTTCCAAGTGACTCCCATGGCTGCAATGGGGATAATTCTCAATGCCCCTGTGATGGCAATACAAAATACTCTCTTTAACTTGCTAAGTTCAGTTTTTCACTGCCTGAATTTAACTCTTGACCACCAAAACATTGCAGTGTAAGAGAAAAGGGATCTAATCCAATACACCACTTCAGTAATAGATAAACAATAAATGAAAGTGAATTTTATATGCAAGAGTTACATTAGTGTTACTTGATACTTTTACATTTTTATGTGACATAACACAGGAATATCAGTGTTCCTTGTATGTACTCACTGCAACTAGAAAACATTTTCAGTTCACAGTTCTACTATGTGAAGTCTAAAACTCAACATTTTGCTGGTAGCTGAGAGTACAAGAGACTCATGGAATTGCTGATTTTACACACTGTGACATTACACTTTTACATAGAGTATGAAAAATGGTTATTCATTACAGAATATTGACATACTTTATGAGGTCTATAAGGGAGATAAGTTTATTGTACTTCCACAGCCTAAAGTAGGTATGAGAAATCCCATACAATACAGACATCTGGTAACAATGTAACCCTCTACTTTCTAGTATGCCAATGGATTTTGTGAAACGAAGATATGTATTTTAAAGGTAAGTATAATTTCAATATGGTTTTTATGCTACTCACTGGTTGATTTTTGCACTTAAATGAATTAAATGGGTGTTACTTTAAGGAGACTTGTATATGAATAGATGACAGTATAAAAATAAATATACGCATACTTTAAACTGCTGACACAGAGAAAGTTTGAATAAAATTTGATACTATTTATAAAAACATATTTTTAGAAATATTTTAAGCTATGCCACTTAACATTTTAATTGAATTTAAGGCAAGAAAATGTTTCAGTTTGAATTTTCTAAGAATTAGACCTTTTTCTTATTTGGATGCACATATCTAAAAAATATTTTAAATAGAAAGTTAAAATTTTGTCGCAGTATTCTCTCGTGTTATCTTTTTTTACTTGGTGCCTGTTATTGTTTTACTATTTTGAATTTTGGGCTCTTTGTCCTCCGGCTAGCTATTATTACTCAGTCGAGCAAATATCTCTAAGCAGGGCATGTAAACAGAAAGGAGTTGCTACTAAAAGATAACACTGACAAAAGAACTTATTTTCACACTTTTATTGCCGTCACACTTAATTAATTTCACATCTTTAATCTTGATACACGCCTGACTGAAATTATTATATTTCCAAAGGTAATTACTGTCGTAATAGTTGTAGCGTACCTACTTCACATCTTGTAACTAACTTTACGACGCGAGAGATTCTATAGAATTGCGTAATGTGTACCTCGCGAGAGATTCTTTAGAACTGCGCGACGTTTACCTTGTGAATGATTCTGTAGAACTGCGCGATACTTGCTTTTGGCTCAAGAATTTATACTCCCTCACCCCGATATGCCTAAACATTATAATAGAGCTGCTATTGGTTACCAAATCGCACCAACATTAGCGTCTATTTTGTCAGCCAATCATAATTACAAACACATATGCTCTAGGGAAGACATTCCCTCCATTTCTGAAGAAAGGCACGCTACCCTGACGTCATTTGTTTGTCTCTTCTAAGTGATAAACAACTCACCCCATCGCTTCATTGTTACCCACTCCTATTGTCAGTTTCAGTGAGGCCCTGTAAACTTATTTCCTAACAATGCTTATAGCTAACAAACATCTAAAATCATTGTCATACAATAATGTTAATTTACACTACAATCACTCTGGCATTCAGTGTTGTGATATAAAATACTGCCTCAATTTTGAGTATGTTTTCAGTGTAAGTATAACTAAAATATAGACTATTAATGTAAAGCATAATTAAGGATTATGGTTACTTTTACAGAAATTATTAATTTTAATATAGAAAAATTGTATAAATGAAGAAAGAAAACTTTTATAATGAATGCCACTGTAGGAACACTGTTATAATAGTCTACTTTAAGGATTATTTGATTAGTAAAAGAAAAAAAAAACTGAACATCCTAAAACAACAATTTATGTTTGACTTGAGTGCACCAAAACTCAAAATGAGCCAAACTAAAGTTTTTGCATAAGCAATTCATGGCCAATTAAACAAAAGCTTTTCAGCCAAGGGCTATGAAATGGCTTAAAATGTCCCTAAAACATCCATTATAATGCTATATAAATATCATCAAATTCTGACTGCAATATCTTGTGTATCAGAGCATAAAATACGGGTAACTAAGCAAGTTGTCTCAGTGGTAATGTGTTAGGCTTACATTCAGGAGCTCCTGGATTCAAACACATCTATTACTCACTCTGACCTTGGATTTTTCATAATTTTACCTGGTCAGTAGATGAATGCTGGTGTGGTTTCTCTTCTATCATGTTTTCCTTTCTCTTATTTTCCTTTCATTCCATTTCCTTCTCTTGTTTCTAGTGTCTTTCAGGTTTTGCAGTGTGAGACAGTGCTGGACAGATGGCGCAGTTGCTTGCTCCAAGGAAAGAGTATTTTCCATGGACACCAGAGGACTGTCTGGTTTAGTCATTCATTGCCTATTCTGGGCTGGCAGTGATTGTGGATTGAGTCTTCAAGTTAGAAATATTAGGGACTTCTTGCACATTTCTGTAGCCTATCTGCCTGTAGCCTCCTGTGGTTCCTTAATTTCACCCTTTACTTCTAGAGGGTGGCTACAATAGGTCTGTGCATGTTGCAGCACATGAGGTGTCCCTTCGATTGTATATCCTATACCTATACCTAGCTTCACATACAAGTCCCAAAGCCAATATGGATATCCTCAAAAGTGTTACTTAGCCTCATAAGCTGAAATCTATAGTTCAATTCCCAACCATGAGTTTAGAAATACTCTCTCTAATTTACTTTTTAATAAGATTAATGATATTGGAAATAAGAGATAAAATTTGTGATAAAACCAGTGTTGGCAATCTCCATTGAAATGAATGACAAACAAACATTTTAAGTACGATTGAAGAACATTTGATTCCTTATGATGTATTTTCTAAAGGAAACTGATTTACTTACTTGAAATCCTGGAGTGAAGAGGCAATCACAGATCCAAGGATTATTGCCCAAATACAGCAAAATAGCATTATGATTCCTCTGTAGGGCATTGTCTAATGCATAACTGGGGACTTGCACTATACGGTTGCCCCGCAGGCTCAGAACACGGAAATTTAGCAGCCAGTCAGATCCCTCTAGAACTTCTACTGATCTCACTCGATTGTCATCCAAAAATATGTCTAAAACTCCAGCATAGTGTGGATTATTGACTAGAGGCTGTAAACTTGAGATCTGCAAAATTAATTGATAACATTTTGATTGGCTTTTTAAGCAAATATAAGATATGCAAATAATCAAATATTTATCAAAAAGAGCAAAGTACTGAGTTGTAATCATCATTGTCAATTTTTTGGAAGTATAAGGACTACCTACTAAAATGGCATTTGAAAATTAATTTTCCATTGATAAACAGTGAAAACTCTCTTAACAACCATCTCTATTAAGAGATCACCTCCCTTAAGGATCAGTTTTTTAATGAATTGATCTAAAAACCTATATAATCAATGTATTGTTTTATCTCTGTTTAAGACCACCCATCTGTCTGACCAATCTATGGTGAGCTAATTTCTTTATTTACACCCCTTTTCAAAGACCACCTTTTTATTTAAATGAAAATTTGAGGAATTTTAAAGTTGTTTTTTTGAAGTGATAATACAGGTCCTCAGCATACCTATCCCAAATACATGTAGATATATGGCACCCTTTTCTTTTTCCCACCCTTTTCACTTCTACAAATTGCCTGCAAATATACAGTTTGACCATGTGGCTCATCTCTCTTTACCACACAAATCTAAAGTGGTCATTTTCTCTCCCATGTCCAACAGAATTGTAACATGGGATGGATACCTGCTATGAACCCATCACATATATAGCTAAATATACGTTTACTGGGGTAGGGGATGACTTTTGACAAAAGACTCTGGCTCTTGTGTGTGAGAAAGAAGGTGAATCCGTTTATTTACCTCTCTCTTTCTCTCGATAGGAATGCAATTTTCTAAGAATTGAAAGAGTTCTTTTCCTAGAACCAGACTTCACGATGTCTGGTAATGCTGTTAACTTATTGAAACATGGCTGATCCTCGGAAGAATGCTATTGTTTAAGGCATCCAACCATGTACATTCCATACCAAGGGTTAAAAGTTTCTGGATCTACATTTCAGGTCCTCCCTGTTAAGCAACCATGCCTCTAAAACACCAATTTTCAATTGAACCATTGGTGGTTGCTTAATACAGGCTTTACTGTAATTTATAAAATAGGCTACTTCGTCACAAATTCCCACTTTGTTATAGCTGTACTATTCATACCAATGTTCTTTATTTCTTAATCAATTCTCATGCTAAATAGAAAGACTTAAAAAGACAAAACTTATCTTTTATGCTTCCTACATACCCTTGCATTGAGAACATTTTGTTTAATGATTGAATACTACCCAACATACCAGTGCATCAGAAAAATTACTGGCAACACTGAACCGAAAAAGAGAAGAAATATGCTCAGAACTTTACGGCACATGATAGATCGATCATGGTCAAAGGGTAATTTTAAGATGAGACATGGCTTCACAAGAATGGCAGTTCATGGTTCCACCACCTTATCTGCAGCAACACATACTTTCATGAACCAAATATAAATGCGAGTATAAACTATGTAAACAAAAATGTGATCGCTACCACATAGAACTCTGCACCAAAAGGCCATGGTAAATAAGTGAGTATGCAAATATGTGACAGTGCTATCCTCATGAATATAATGTAATATTATAAACCTACATGGCTATTTGGCTGCACTAAATATATTACAATTAATAATTTTAAGAATGCACTGACATTTGAGAAGCTTTGAATGTAGGTAAATCCTGAAATATATGAAAATAGTACTGTCACTCTTTAAAACTCAATACTCACGTAGCCAAAGTAGAGGAAGTATTGCATTTGACCCATAACTTTTGTACAGAGTTTTAACATTTTTCTTCTTATTCCAAATAAACATTTAATATTATTTTCTGAAGTCATTATCAAGAGTGCAATATTCCTACTGCATTCATTTTGCAACAGTTCAAGGAGAGAGTACTCCGAGATTAAATTTTTTTTTGAGTTTTTGGTGTGGCTAGGTGAACAGCTATATTTCTTAATACTCTTACAACTCTTATACTTCTTTACATGTGAGGCAGTATTTTAATACTTGAATAATTTCAATTGTATTATATAATAAGTAAATTCAATAACAGCCCGCCTTGAAACAATATGTATGTAATAATTATTTTTAAATGTATGTAACAGTCATGGCAAATGCTTATTTTTATTACAAGCATGTTTACTGATGTTATGTGAATACATTACATACTTTAATAATGCAAGAGCTGTGAGAATAATAAGTTTAAAGTTGCTAACAATGAGGTGACCTTGAGGCAATAATGAGTTTGGGAGTTTGAATATTACTAGTCATGATTAGAGCAATGATAATGTAAACTTTGTGACAGTTTTTAAAATAGCCAATCAACAGCTAGAAAAAGCTTTAATTAAATACAGATATTCTATTGGAACTAGAATTTGCCAATCAGAGACTTGAAATACTGAAGCTGACGGGTTTAACAGTTGAAATAATGCTCAGTTGCTGGCAAACCTTGGTAATGACCAGATGGAAGATGCGTTCTCTACAGAAATACTACGTGTGAATCGTAAAATATGTGTACGCGTTAGCTAAGTGAAAGTATTAAAGAATCTTACAGCTCTTAAAAAGTGTAGTGCTTTATAAAAAAATGTGTAAAAGGATAAAATAAAAAAGAAGTGAATTTAAAAACTTAAAATTTGTGTATGTCTACAATTATTGTCATACCGCACCTGCCTAAGAGATACATGACTCTACAAACATTACTGATGCAGCCGAGGCAAATTCAAACATAAATAATATATATAGAAGCAGTTCTTAATAACAAAGTTAAATAATATAGTGTAAAACTTGGAGTGTAACAACATAAAATACGTATTAAAATCAGCTTCTCATACGTAGCAGCATATTGCGTAACAACAGTAACTATTACGTAATAAACAAATTCAAACCGACGCCCAAAGCGTGTTGCAAACTTCATAAACAAAGTAAACTCCAAGAAATATACTTACTTCAAGTTAGCTTCCCAAGTGAAAAAATAATAAAATGACGTAAATTATTTACATAAGCTAAGCCTTCTTCACGTGCATTATTACTTAGGATGAATAACACTGTGGCAATATTAATTTAAACAAAAATTGCTCAAAATAAGTTGGTCTTTTTCAGATTAGGAGCTAATATCTTGGTGTCTTACATTCTATAAGACAAATGAATGAGTGCTGGACTAGCATTTGTATTTCCCCAAAACAGTCACATATAATGGCTAGCCACATTTAAAAACATATTTTAACATAAAATCTTTTAAAAAACATACTTTGGTTTTTAATAGAAAGATAATGAATTAAAGAAGTGACCTTTTAATAAGATCCTGTGAATAAGAAATGAAAGTTTCTATAACATGAAAGACATACAGTAAAACAATGTCTTATAACAGAACTGATGTGTTTTGTTAGCACTGTGTAAACGAAGTCCTCATTCCCAAATTGTGAATTTCTAGATTTTCCAAATACTTACTTGGTTCCCCTTGACTAGCAAAGTAGTTGTGATAGAAGGTAATTTAGGCGGCAACTCTGTGAGACCACGACCACTGCAGTTAACAGTTGTCACTGGTCGAAACGTCACACCATTGGGATCTGGTGCAACATAGTTAATGTGACAGGTACAGTTGACAGGTTCCTTTGGGCACTCACTCTGCAACATCTTTGAACAAATGATTATCTCACTTTATGGCTTGAAGGAATTATAAGTGTAGAATAAGTTGTTCATTTGTCTCTATCTTTCTTATAAGTTTAACATCCTTTCCAACAGGCTGTATCAAATAATGAATGGAAGTATGAAATCACTGTGCAAATGAGCTAAAAGACTTGATATTGTAACAAGAAAGAACACCAGTTACTATGAAACACACTTTATTTATCACTTAGGCACTCAGCATAGCACTAATGTTACCTTGAGTCACTTTTGGCACACACTCAGAATACAACTAACTGATCTGTCAAATCACAACTCAAAACTGAACTGGCACTGTCCACTTTTCATACCGTAACTTCTTAACTAATTGAACTCAACTCACTGGGCAGAGCAGTCCTTATATACTTTCTAGAAAAGGAACCTACTCGAAACGGCCCGAAGGAATGCTCTGGAGTGAGGGGAGCAGCACATAATGGCTATTGTTCTGCATACTATTGTTATGGAGGGGGATCGAACATTAGGCTCACCTGTGGCCAAGTAATGAGCCAGAATGTGCTCGCATGGTCACTCCATACGTAACTTAGCGTGCAAAGTCATAATATTCACCCTAAGTCTAAGGAAAAATACATTTTACCTGATCTTAAACTTGTCTTTTCTCATATAGAAGCGAGGGTCTAGAAGCAAAGTGATGCAAGTAACATTTAGATTTTGTGAGGTAAATGATATTGATGTTCTAAAAAAAGGAGGAAAATTGTCTATGGAGCAACTTTTTGTAACGCTACAGTTATATCAAAGTTAAATGCTGTAAAGTTACAGCAAAACGATGTTCTTATTTGCTTTTGAAATTATTATTATTATTATTATTATTATTATTATTATTATTGTTATTATTATTATTAATACTGATATGTAATCATTTTTTTGGTCCAATCAATATTGGACACACCAGAATTAAAATATAAACAATATATACAAGATACAGGAATAGCAAAGTCATTTACATGTGTTAAACTTGTGGTCATCCCTACAATAAAAAAGCAGTTTATTAGTCATCATTTGCAATGAAATGCTTGAATGGAGTAATGGCAATGGTAATTAGATGTACCTTTAGGGATAGTTTGAAACTTTTATCTTATGTATTTTCTTTAAGGAGTTCAATAGACTGTTATATAACTTTACATCAGTGCGCAGTATGGTTTTCTATAAGTATGTAGATGTGTGCTTTGTCTTGTATTACACTGATGTATTGCTTTATTGTTTATAAGCAGTGAATTTGTGTATAGTTGAGTTGAACTTTAGGAACATTCAGTAAGTTCATGTAAATATTACAAGGACTAACAAACATAATTTGTCAGATAAAATACTATTTACATACTTAACATATAGAAGGAGCAAGTATATACACACACTAGTCAGCCATGATAAGATTGCACTCGGTGGGAAGAGGAACTAAACACTTACGGAACAAGTGGGTGGACAACAGAAGGACTCAGGTAAAGAAAACATCCGCAGTTCCAAGTTGCATTTACTAGTGAGGCTGAGTCCTGCAAATGTACTGTTTTCATTATGCAACTGTACATTCCCCTATCACCTTGCCCCTCACTACCCTCTTATCCCCAGATCTTGATGATCTTAGACATGTCAACAAAAGCAGTGATGCCCTCCTCCAAGTACACCCATATTGTGGCCAACTAGTAGATTAATATCAGTTAGACATAGAAGTTATACATCAGTATGGTGCATCGTCATTCATATTACTCATCTGCAGAATAAGAAATTATGGACATAAATTTTACCACATACAAAGGCTATTTACAAATTTTATGCCTACATAAGAAGAAAATATAACCCAATAGCAAAGTTATACATCAGTATGATGTGTCATTAGTCATATTACTCCCTACAGATCAAGGATTTACACAAGTAGAATGTCAGATACAAATGCAATTTACATATTTTGTGAATATATAAATAACATATTCTTAAATATGCGTTTAAATATGTTAATATCAATTACATGTAAAATATATACATCAACTTGGTGTGTTGTCATTCATATACTCGTTTCAGAATAAGCCTTTTTACATAGGTATTTTTAAGAGCTGGAATGATTTAGCATTGTTAGTTAAGGCCTTCAGGTTATGCAGAAGAGCACCATCTGTACCCTAAGGAATTTAATTTAATGTGTTTATTGTAATATGCTATTATTATTACCAATAAGCAGTTGGTCCCTATTCACTTCCTACCTGGTGAAATAAGCCACTCTTTTTCCAACTTCTTTCTATCTTCTCTTTAAAAAATAAATAAATAAAAATAAATAAAATCTGTAGATGATGAATTTTATAAGTTTAGTCTTATCTAAGTTTAAAGATAGCTTATTTGCTTTAAACCAAAAGCACAGTCATTGACACTATTACCATCTGCAAACAATATGATATTCATTACATTTCCAGTGGATAGAGGGAGGTTGTTTATGTAAATTAGGAAAGGAAGAGGACCTGAAACTGAGCCTTGAGGGAGAGGAAGATGCCAAGCTGTAAAGAGAGATTTATACAATGTTCTTAAACTTGCTCGTACTATGGCTTGAACTATTTTGTTTTTCGTGATGAAACTTATTTTCCTTTCAGCTGAATTCCCAAAGAAATGGTGTCATACCTCAACAAGGGCCAGTTATAAGTAAAGTTTATTATTCTGACAGTCTCCTCCCTTAATCTGCTAAAATCTTTATCATATAGCATGCTGTACCGGGTTTAATATTTATGTTATTTATATGGGTAACATGTTTTAAATTGTTTTGTATCCAAAAGCCACTTATCTAGTTAAGAGGTTGTGTTTAAGGAGCTAGATGGTCTTTTATTTTCTTTTGTGTGATGTTTATTGCTACTGTCTTATTATTTTTTTTATTATCAGATTGTTCTCCATTAAGTGGTTAGCAAATAATTTTAGGCAGCTTTCTTTGTTAGTTGCCCACAGGAAATTCATATCATCAATAAAGGAAAAGGACTTAGCAGAAGGGTCAATTATATTCAGATCATTGAAGAATAGCAGGAACAGTATGGAACCTTGAGGATTCACATTTCAGTTCAAATTAAGTTATTTATCTTAAAACTAACAATCATTTATATCACTTTGTTTCTCAATACCTAAATTACATTACAAGCATTTTTTTGTTGTTGTGGTAACCATATTTAATTGACTTGACATTAAAACATTGCATTTCATGGCTTTTGTAAAAGCCATTTCATTGTTTTTGAATAAATGTTACACTTACTTTTTGTAAAGACATGATGAGAATGACAGGTTTCCCTTCATGAGATAGGTTGCTACACTTAAGACCATGCCGATCTACTACTTTGTGTGCCAAAGAATCCTTTTTCTCATCTGCCAGCCACAAGAGATCACTCTCACAGTTCCAAGGGTTGCCTGAATATAATAAAAATATAGGTACCTATTTAATTCATTTGTGTTACATCAGAAGACATATGACAATGTTAACCAAAGCATTAACACAAAAAATCCAGGAGAAATAATTTTAGTGGGGAAATATTTTCACAAAAGCCCCCACTCATTTATTAAACAAATTTCAAACGTTCAAACACTATTGTAATGCCTAAGGATGAAATTTCTAATTCTGATATTAGTGTGTCAGTTGGTTTCATTTCTTTACTGTTGTAAATTGTTATTAAGAGATGTGAATTCCCAAAGTTTCAAATCAATACACTAATATTTAAACGTATGCAAAATAATTTTTCTAATTCTTTTTTGTTCTTAAAATTTGGCATCATAAGAAAAAAAGCTGAAAAAAAAGGAAATTTGAGTTTAAAATGTAGATAATATGTTTTCTTATGAACCTGGGTATT
The DNA here is from genome assembly GCA_030765065.1 of Deroplatys truncata. NCBI lineage: Eukaryota > Metazoa > Arthropoda > Insecta > Mantodea > Mantidae > Deroplatys > Deroplatys truncata. The sequence goes on from CM060980.1 coordinate 131,466,647, forward strand.
ATTACTAATCATGTGTTTTTTTTTTAAATTTAAACAAATCAATTAGCAACATAACAAAAATTTTCAAATAAAATACAATTCTTATAATCATAACAAATTATGAACTTTATTTAGCAGTTCATATAATAAAATAAGTATTCCAGGTTCACAGACAAAATACTGTAGAAAATAAGTGCTGAATTTCAATTTTGTTAAAGAGTAACAGATGTGCCTAAAATCATTTTTCAGAATACTGAGTTTTTATATTTCAGCTTATCCTTCAAGGTATCAGTGAAGGAATAATTTTCTAACCTGTACAGATTATTTTTCTGCAACAGTTTTACTCTAAAATGTTTGTGGAAGTTGTTTACAATGCCGGGTTTCCAAAATCTTATTGGAATATTTATAAAGATATGTTTGAATGTAAGGTTCAAGAAACCACATTTGTAATGTTTTAGTGATATATATTGTCAAGAAACAAAATATCAAAAATGCAAACTATCTCATTTCAGCAGCAATTGTTCAGTCAATAATATACAAGTATTCCTTAGAAAATGTAAAATGAAACAAGACTTAAGGCTGAGGCCCTTTAAAATAACTATATAACCAAGAAAAAAGATTTAATATGATGAGTAATACAGATGTTTTAACTATGTAAGTGATGAGGACCTTAAGAATTATGTTTCAAACTTCAAAAGATTTTTAAACAAAGATCACTTCTGATAAAAAACCCTTTTAGGTTTAATTAAGAGGCATACAAGTAAGCTTGCTCTTAGCAGGCCACTTGCCATGTACCATCCAGTTATGGGTGCCAAAGTCACACTATACCTCACAGAAAGAGATGGTATGAGTCCTGTTATTGTCCATAGATCAGATTAAGGCTTTAACAGTGGCATTCATATGTATACAATGTATTAATTTCTTGCCTGTAACTTCTGATTATAGAGCGAAAAGGCCTCCTACTATAATTCACCTTCAGAAAGATCACAGTTCCTCTTCCTACCACAGTCCATGCACTGTGTTCATGTTTATCCATGCTGTCTCATGTGCCTTAGTGTACAACTGAAGAAACACTTTTACTACAGAGACTTGCTGTGTGCATCACTCACAGTAGAAACTACATAACATATGAACTTATGTATGACTACGTTTTATTCTCTGTTCACCATGAATCTACATATATTTATTTATTTATTTATTTTATTTTCAATCACACAATATATAGAATAAAACAGTGTTATTGTAGATCACGTCAAAGTGTTAATTACAATAATACAGTAGTAATAATAATAACAAGAATAAAAATAATATATACAAGCTAATAGTAGCTATCATAACTAAGTACAATACAAATGGTAAAAATAAATTATATATACAGAATACTTATTACTTATACAATTTATAATTATTAACACACAAGAATAACAAGAGCTATAGGATATAGATGCAACCAAATTAACATATTAAAGAAAATTTGTGCTGTGATTTAAAAACTCTTGAACTATAAAAGCTGAGCATCAATAAATGCTTTTTGAGTGCCTTTTTAAAATGATTTATATCATATATTGTCTTGAAATCCATTGGCAGTGAGTTAAAGAATTTAGAACCTGCATGGATGATATTTTTATTTCCAAAAGTACCCCTGTATGAATTCATAAAAAAGGCATTTTGACTTCGAGTAAAATGTCTGTGCACATCTTTGTTTAGTTGAGGGGTTTCACTAGACTTTTTAGCATACATAATAATGTAATTTATATATATATATATATATATATATATATATATATATATACACACAAAGTAGTGGTAGAATTTTAAACTGTTTAAAGTACAGTCTACAAAATTCATAACTACTTATTCTGGATAGAACTCTTACTGCTCTTTTCTGTAGCAGAAAGATCTGCATGAAGTATGTTTTTGATAAAGATCCCCATAACATTGCCCCGTATTCTAAATGTGAGTGAAATAATGCAAAGTACACTGTACGAACCATTTGTAGAGGTAACATGTTGATAAATTGATGTAGCAGAAATATGGTCTTATTAGGAATTACTCTAATATGGTTTTGACATGAAACATTATTGTCAATGTGAATGCCTAAAAACTTTGTATTTTTAACTCTGGATATAGTTTGACTATTATAAACCAGTTTTAGACCTTTACTGTGGTGATTATTTCTATTTAGTCCAAACAGGAAATAGTTTGTCTTACTGACATTTGGACTGAGATTGTGTATGCGAAAATAATTTTCCAGGTTTAGTAGTACCTCTTTACATTTATTATCAAGTTGCTGCATAGTTTCCACTGAAATATGTTATTATGTAGAGTGTAAAATTAAAATCTACTATGAGCCAACATTGCAAAGTGATAGTGATAGTAAAAGTTTTGTATAATTATTCTCCCCCAACTCTCTGAGGTTCTGTAAAATATTTCATTAACTATATAGTATAATGTCTTTTTATGCAGTCACATACCTATTTTGAAACTATAAAATGTTAAAATTAAGATGACTTAATGGGAGCAGTTGAGTAACAAAAATAGGTTGTTGCCAAAGCAAAAATTATGATGGATGAAATCAGTAGAGCAATTCCAACAGCCTAAATTATTATATCATTTTTAAACTAAAAAAATGTTATGTGTTACATTTACATCAGTTTCTCTACCCAATTTTCAAGAAAGTCTCCCTTTTACATGGAACATTTTTCGAATTTTTTATTATCTCAAAAATGGCTCTAATAATTTTTATTAAAACACCATATATCTAATATATTTACATAACAAATAAAATGTGCATGTTGAATTTTTCTGGAATAGCCTTTGAAGTCTCTTCGTTTGGAAAGGGTTTTGTATAATTTTGTATAACTGGTAAACGTTAAGAGATGGACAAAAACCTACTACACAAAAAGATGTAGATCTCTTTAAAACACAAGATTTACTTCCAATAGCTTTTTTCTATAGCATCAACCATTTCAGAGATATCCGTTATTATTGGTTTGAAATGCACAATAATTTGTCATTTTTAAGTGGTCTCGCTATTCAGTTGTTTTTCACGACGTCATGGAAAGAGATTGGAAGAGGCCAGAATATGGCGTCCTGCCTCTAAAGATCTGACTAACGATTCAGCTTGCTCTATTCCCCTTGTACCTACAGCGAAATACGTAATGAGACTATTTGTGCAAAGGTTTATCTTGATTAATACGAAGTACATAAAAAAATAAGCATTTGTAAGAATAGCTTTTAGAAGCTATATAAAAATAAACGATAGTGGTTAGAGATAGCTATGTGAATGTAACACACACACATATATATATATATATATATATTATGTTGAATTCCCAAGGAAGCGGGTTCAAGCCCGGCGGAGGGCGATGCAGTTTTACGGGCGTAAAACTCCTTAGCATGGCTTCCTTCGGAAGTAAAGTAAAGCCGGTGGTCCCGTGTCGTATATTTACGGTACGTATAACAACCTCAAGCCTGATAAAGAGGCCTCTGAGCAAAATTACCGGTCTTTCACGCCCAATATAGAATGGGACGCTAAGGACAACAGTTAAAGAGCGTCCATAAATAAAACTCAATTTAATTTTTGTTGATGGAAATATTCATTGCAGATAAAGTTTCATTACACATTTCATTGGAAGTACAAGGGGGATAGAGGAAACCGAATTGATAGTCAGGCATTTTTTTAAGTTCCCTTGTTTACCCCGTTTATTATTACTATGCTGTACTGTATTCTTTACCACTTATTATCGCAATTACAGAACACACAGACACACACAAACAGCCATGCCCATGGCGGGACTCGAACCCGTGACCCCCAGCTTGGCGGAGCGCCGAAGCTATACACTACAGCGACCACCGCTACGAGGTTTAAAAGTCGATTTAAAATTCCATGCTTTTTCCATGACATAGCCATAAATAAGCAAATAACGACAGGACTTTAAACGAATTACGAAGGGACCAACTTCGTTGTGTGGGGGTAGAATGTCAGGCTCACATTCAAGTGATTCCGAGTTAAAATCTCGGTTAGGGTGAGTTATTCGAATAAGGTTTCTTCCGGGGTTTTCCCTTATTCTGAAAAAATGTCGGGTAGCTTTAAGTTCCATGGACCAGGGGTCATTTGAGGATCATTTCATCCATTCATCATCCGAAATGACCTACGCGGTTAATGAACATTAAACTAGGTATATCCTATATATATATATATATATATATATATATATATATATAGAGAGAGAGAGAGAGAGAGAGAGAGAGAGAGAGAGAGAGAGAGAGAGAGAGAGCAAAGGTTAAATTCACGGCGAAAATTTCGTTGTACATGCTTCACAGATTTTGTTTCAGCCAGTCCAAGAACACAGAAAATATTCTGTTGTGGTGTCCACGTCGCCATCTTTGCACATTATAATCTAACCTAATAATGTGATCATTGTTGCAGTTATAAGTGGCAAGAGACCTACTAATCATATGCCGTTTTTTACTTTCTCTACTACGTAGAGTAAGTAGGGGAAGTATTGCATTCCACCCACAAATTCGATACCGAGATTTCACAGGAAATACATGTTTTGAGGTGCACTGAATGCATATAAAGCACTTTTGGAAACCTGTCCGTGTGTGTGTGTGTGTCTGTGAACAACATAACTCAGAAACGAACAGTCGGATAAACACCAAACTTGATATTTAGGTTCAGTATCTTCCAGAGATGCGACACGAAGGTTTTCAAGAAAATCCCCGCACCCAGATTACCCTTTACTTGGAACATTTTTCGACAATTTTAATTTTCTCAAAAGCAGCTCTAACGATTTTGATTAAAATATCATATATTTAAGATACTTTCATGACAAATAAAATGTATATCTTGAATTTTCTGGGAATGCCTCCAAAAGTATCCTTCATTGTGAACGACTTTTGCATAACTGGTAAACCATAAGAAATAGACAAAATTTTACTACACAAAAAATGTAGATCGCGTAAAAATACTCAATTTATGTCATATACATTTTTTTTTGAGTGAACCATTTTCGAGATATTACTTGTTATTCCCTTAAATTTTCCAATACTTATACTTTTTCTCAAATGGAAATTCGTTATTCATTTTTTTATTTTCTCTACTACGTATAGTAAGTAGGGGAAGTATTGTATTCCACCCAAAATTTCGATACCGAGATTTCACCGGAAATACATGTTTTGAGACTCCTGAATCCAAAAAAAAGCATTTTTGGAGACATGTTCGTGTGTGTGTCTGTGAACACCAAACTCAGAAACGAACAGTCGGATAAACACCAAACTTGGTATTTGGGTTCAGTATCTTCCAAGGATGCGACACGAAGGTTTTCAAGAAAATCCCCCCACCCCAGAGTACCCTTTACATGGAAAATTTTTCGAAAATTTTAATTTTCTCAAAAATGGCTCTAACGATTTTGATTAAAATATGATATGTTTAAGATATTTTTATGACAAATAAAATGTATATCTTGAATTTCCTGGGAATGTCTCCAAAAGTATTCTTTATTGTGAACGACTTTTGCATAACTGGTAAACCATAAGAGATAGACAAAATTTTACTACACAAAAAATGTAGATCGCGTTAAAATACACAATTTATGTCATAATTTTTTTTGTTGAGTGAATCATTTTCGAGATATTACTTGTTATTCCCTTAAATTTTTCAATAATTTTCTCAAATGGGAATTCGTTATTCATTTTTTTGTCTTTGATATGCAAAGAATATTAATCTGTGGCAAAGCGAATGGTGCTGCACCTAGCAACCAGCTAATAAGAGATATGTATGTGCTTAAAGGCTACTGTATTTGTATATTGCCCTTGTAAATATATATTCCTCTTACATCTACAAGAAAATTAGCAATAAGATAGAGTCTGCAAATGTTTATCTCGATTAACATGAAGCATATGGAGAATAAGCGTTTGTATAAATAGTTTGTACAAGAGTAGAGAAAGTCATGTGAGTGTAATACATCAGATTTTTTGTCCTGGTAATGCAAAGAGAATGGAATACTCCACATAGCAACCAGCTCTTAAAATATTTGACTATCGCTTAAATCCTACCAATTCCCCTTGCATCTTCAAGAAAATTAGCAATAAGATTAACATCTCGATATCTCGATTAACATGAAGCATATGGAGAATAAGCGTTTTAAAAATAGTTTGTACAAGAGTAGAGAAAGTCATGTGAGTGTAACACATCAAATTTTTTTTTATCTGGATCTGATACAACTAAAATTATAAAAGTTTGTAATGTTAAACGTATAGGCCGGACACGCTGCATTGTTAGTAGTGAGTACATAAGCTATTGGATGAAGCATATACGTAATGAATTAGCGGTATTCAATTGGTTAAATCTTCTATAGAATCCATGTGGGAAAATGTTGAAAATTGTATGTTGTACTTGAGAGAGAATATTATTGTAGATGGCAGTGCACTCTTTGATGAACCTGTCTAAAAAGGTTTGTGAGCAGCTATCATCAGAAAACAGAGCAACATTTTTTAGAAAAGACTTTTGCATAGATAGTATAATATTTTTAGCAATCATTTAGACAACAGATGCACCGATGTTAAAAATTGCTCGGATTTTCTTTTCAATCCCAACCCATGCAGTCGTGAAAAGGATTTTTTTCCATCACTGGTCAGACGATAGAAATAGTTATCAACAGGATGTGTAAAAGAATTGCTGATTGTTTCATATAGTTACAAAGATGTCAGTTGTTCTCAGTTCTATTAAACTGAGTTTTATTTATGCACGCTCTTTAACCGCTGTGGTCCTTAGCATCCTATTCTACATTGGGCGTGAAAGACCTGTAATTTTGCTCAGGCCTCTTTATCAGGCTTGAGGTTCTTTTATGTGCCGTAAATTTACGACACGGGAGCACCGGCTTTGCTTCCCTACCGAAGGAAGCCATGCTAAGGATTTTTACGCCCGAAAAAAAATCCATCGCCCTCCGCCGGGTTTAAACCCGCGACCTCGGGAACTAGAGGCTAGCATGGTAACCACTATACCACGGAGGACTCTCAGTTCTATGGCAGTATTAAATATAGAAATGAGTTTCTCAGAAAGGTTCGAGGAGTGAGAAATATGTTTTGTTCGGAAAGCCTGCTTCCCCGGTTTTGTTTTCTTATTTCGGAATTTGGTAACCCTGGTTTGGATAGAGTAAAATGTTAAATTTATTTGATAAAGAAGGAAAGAAAGTAAACTGAAGAGCATAGTCATGCAGTTAAATCATAACAACATTAACGAGAAAGTTCCAAAGCTAATGTATAGTCCATGCTGTGTTAATGGCTTGTCTCCGTGCGTTTCCCTAAGCCAATATTGACTCCGGAGGGTTCCGCTTGACCCGTTAATGCGTTCACAGCGCGGAGTTCGCAGCGACCTGCCCACAACCCTGGTGGGAGAAAGGGTTAATTTTAGACATGCATACCAGCGGCGTTTTACATGTCTGGAGTGGTGTCATTCACACGGTCATTAATGGAAAACTTGTTTGTTTTGGGTTTCCTGAGAAGAGCTATCTAAACAAAAACGACTTTCCAATAAAAGCTTACTGTAGGAAGCCAATAAAAATCATCATGTTTCTGTTTTAACTCTGCAGGCTATTAAAAATTAAATGTTTATACAAAATGATTATTATTGTTGTTTCATTTCAATAACCCCCTTTGACTTGAGAAACAACTGATGTTTTAACTCGTCGAGCTGAAGGTCTCTTTTTACTTTCTCTAGCAGCTGCTTATATTAGGTAGAGGAAGTATTGCATTCCACTCAAAAAGTAGACATAGAAATTTCACCTGAAATACATATTTTGATATTTCATGAATGAACAATTCACTTTTAGAAAACTCCGTGAGCGCGCGCAAGCGTCCGTTTTTGAACAGCATAACTAAAAAACTAAAAGTCGAATAAACACCATACTTCATATTTACAAAGTTCAGCATCATCGAAGGATGCGACACCAAAAAACTCCTATAATCTCAAAATACTCTATACGTGAAAAAAAATCGTTTTTTATTTTCTCAAAAATGGCTCTAACATTTTGATTAAAATTTCAAATGTTTAAGATATTTACATGACTAATAAAATGTATATCTTGAATGTTTTGCGAATGGCGTGTGAAGTTCTCTTCATTTGGAATGATTTTTGTAAATCCTGTATAACTTTTGTTGTTTTTCGTGATACAATGGAGAGAGTATGGAATTTCAAAACCAGCATATACCGACCCGGTTTTTAAACATTTAATTAACGTTTCAGCTTCCTTTGTTATGAAACCAACTTCTGCAAAAGTTTATCTCGATTAACGTGAAGTAGAGAGAAACATAAACGTTTCTAAGAATAGTTTTTGGAAGAGATATAAAACTAAACGGGCTAGAGAAAGATATGTGAACATAATACATCGTATTTTTATTTTCTCTACCACGTACCAAGTAGGTAGAGAAAGTATTGCATTCCATTCAATAGTTCGATATCGAGATTTCACAGGAATTACATGTTTTGAGGCCCCTGAATAAAGAAAAGCATGTTTAGAAAAAAGTCCGCGCGCACGCTTGTTTGTGTGCGTGAGTGTATGTGTGGTGAGAGTTTATAATTTTGATTAAAATGCAAGATATTTACGTATAGGTATAACTAATAAAATTTATATCTTGAATTTTCTGATAATAGCCTGTGAAGTCCTCATTCGGAATGAATTTTGTATAATTTTGTATAACTAATAAACCATAAGAGATAGAACTATACAAAAATGTTGATCTCATTAAATCACATAATTTATGTCAAATAACTTCTTCTTCTTTGTGAGATTAGCCATTTTCGAGACATTTTTTGCTTTTGGTTTGAATTCTCGAATACTTTATTTTTCTCGTTCTAAGTCGCTATTAGCTTTTTTTTTTTTTCGTGGTCACGCAAAGAGTGAAATTTCAGAGCCAGCATATAGCCACCCTTTTTAAATATTTGACTATTGCTTCGGCCTACTGTATTTCCCATGTATCTACAACAAATTGTAATAAAGGCCTTGCTGCAAACCCATATTTCGATTAACATGAAGTAGATAGAAGAATGCGCTTTTTTAAAAGAATAGTTTATAAAAGAGTGGGCGAAGATAGTAATGTGAAAGGAACAGTGATATATTTTTTTTTAAGTTGTGTCACCATTCCATCATTTCTCGTGATGTGCAAAGAGTATGAAACTTCAATGCCAGCGTATAAAGATCCACCGCATCGTAACGGAGTTATTCGCCCTGTTTGAAGCGTATCCAGTAGGATAGGTTTGAGAGGCACAGCCAGTACACTTCGACTCTGTTTACAACTACTGAATCAAGTGGCATCGCCTGTTTCTTGTCACTTACGTCTGGTTAGGTTTGGTAGGTCTAAAGCCGCTTGTACACGATCAAATTTTTGTTAAATTCAATACTTTACGAGAGTTTTCAAGAGTTGTCCCAACTTCACAACTTTTCTTGTCAAATCGCTTCCAATATTTTAAAGTCTTTGAAAGTCTTGAAAGTAAATAAGACGTGCTCTAAACGATCAAAGAGTTGAAAACGATTTGATGGCTTTGGCCAATAAAATGCGAGAAGTTTCATTACGTCACACAATCTGCAACATGGCTGAAAGCGAAAAGTAAACAAAAATGGCTACCCGGCCAAGGTGTGTCATATGCGAACTGATTAGGTTATACATAAGCTGGTCATGTCTGTACATCGAGAGCTCCGTGGATCACCACAAGATGGAGCAGATAAAGGCGATTATGAAGAAATAATTGCAAAGCAGTTTACCGAACTAAGTATACATTAATGCAATGTTATATAGTGTGGTTAACCCATCAGTTGGTGTTATTTTCATTGTATTCCACACTCGTATTGTGATTTCATTGGATATAATACGTGAAAGTGCTACATAATATTAGTAAATAACAATATTTCATTGTGAATTGTTATACTGTGACGCAAATACTAAACTGCTTTCGCGTGATAAATTACCAATGTGTTCTGAAGGGTTTCAGTTTGGCGAACTTGTAAATACACGTTTTTTGACATTGCCAAGTCTGGTGAAGTCTTGACAAGTATTTTCCAATCTTGTCACATATTGAAAAATATTTACAATTTTCTTGTAAATTCTTCAATTGAAAAAAAAAGTTTGATCGTGTACAAGGGGCTTTAGACGCACAGCCCAATTTAACTCAAATGGGGTGGCAAAAAGAAAGGTCCCAGCAGATGATCACCAACGATTCCAGCTCAGATGTTTACGCAACACTTTTGTTGGTGATGTCTAACAAACACTGCATCCCAGATGTGGTTATTCTTGCTGTTGAAGTATCCGTCTCGTGTGAAGCAGGACTCATCGGTAAACAAGAAGTGAGCGGGAAATGTAGGATCTGCGATACTTCATTGCAGAAATCACTGGACAAACTGAACACGAGGTGCGAAATTGTTCGTCCCCAGTCCCTGTACTTTCTGGAGGTGGTATGCGTGGGTGGAGCTGTTGTTCATAAACACTGAGTTAAATTGGGCTGCGCGTCTCAGACCTATCAAATCTAACCAGACATAAGGGACTAGAAAGAGGCGATGTCTCTTGATTCAGGGTTGTACACAAACAGAGAGTCAAAGTGTACTGGCCGTGCCTTTCAAACCTATCCTAGTGAACATGCTTCAAACAGAGGTGAGTAACTCCGTAACGATGCGCCGTGGGATGGTGGTTGCTTGACAAAAAATGTTCCCCTCAGCGAGTTCTATCGTTCCTCAGAGTTTGTCGCAGAGGCCCTGAAATGTCCTGTATAATGAAACCATTTCCGCAAAGGTCGGTCTCAATTAACATGAAGAATAAGCTTTTGCAAGAATAGTTTGCAGAAGAGATAAAAAATAATAGTGGCTGGAGAAACTGCACGTGGAACTTTAGGTCGTAGATATCTTAGTCATCCCGCTCGGTATCATATGTAGCAGTGACATCTACAGAACAGCCATGACCATCCGCGCAAATTCATCGCTGGAGTCCTGTAGAATTAAATTGAGTTTTATTTATGAACGCTCGTTAACTGCTATGGTCCTTAGCATCCCATTCTATATTGGGCGTGAAAGACCGGAAAGTTTTCTCAGAGGCCTCTTTATCAGACGTGAGGTTCTTATACGTGCCGTAAATCTATAATACGAGACTACCGGATTTACTTCCCTTACGAAGAAAGCCGTGCAAAGGGTTTATGCGCCCGACAAAAATGCATCGTTCTCCGTCGAGTATGAACCCTTCCACTTCGGGAACTAGAGGCTAGCACAGTACTCCTAGACCAAGGGGACGACAGGAGTTCTGTATACTGTTTTTTTCTTGTCATTATTGATCAGAACTTTAAAGGCTCCTCTGTCATTTTCTGTAAACACAGTTTTCCCACACATATTATTCAGTGAGTTATTGAAGTTTATAATCGGTAATTTTTGTGCTGCACACCAGTATTTAGATACTCTTTGCAATAATGTGCCCAGGAATGTTAATAACACGTTTAAAAATATATTTATTATTTTTAAAAGGATTTGTATTTGGGAATAAGCGTCGAAAATGAAGGCTTGAACTAAATAAGGATGGAAGTGTTATTTTTAAACGCTTTTTACAGGATTATGTTATAATTATGTACCTAGAACTAATTATAAAATATTCAATGTCCAAATATGTGTATTTATATCTTTATCGCCGCCTTAACAATGTTACATTGTCGATTTTTAAATTTTGAATTACGCTTTTATTAAAGTTTAAGCCCCTTTACTCTTTAGACATAAAATCATCTATAGGATTCTTGTTCCTATGTACCTAGTGAGTACTCCCGTGATTTTATTAGCAAGCCCCAAGACAAACATTTTAAAACATTTTACTCACTGAAGGGGCGGGGGAATCTGATGACAGCATATTTCTGATAACCTTAATACACCTGCTCCCACTTTCCAGATTCTGGAAATGTTGTAGTGGTGAAGTAATTGCCCAAATAGTGGAAGACTAATGTTTAGATAAGTGTAATGGATGAAATTCTAAGCTTTTCACCTTCCCTTTAGCTCTATAGTTACGAGGGCTGTCCCAGAAGTACCCGATCTAACAAAGAAAACACAAAAATTTTGGGAAAAAACATCTTTATTTCTCTACATAGCCTCCTTTCAGCTCGATACACTTTCCCCAGCGATGTTCAATAACTTCGATACCCTGTTTATAGTGAGAACCGTCGAGTTCTGCAAAATAGCCAAAACTGCAAACTCCACCTCCTCATTGTTGGCAAATCTTTTACCACCAAGCCATTTCTTCAACTTTGGAAACAGAAAATAATCAGAGGGGGCTAAATCTGGCGAATAGGGTGCATGAGGAAGCAATTCGAACTTTAACTCATTGATTTTGGCCATAGCGATAATGGATGTGTGAATTGGTGCATTGTCTTGATGGAACAAAAGTTTCTTTTCCACTAAATGCGGCCGTTTTTTGCTTGATTTCATCATTCAAATGATGCAATAAATTTACATAGCACTCACCATTGATTGCTTTTCCTTTTTGAAGACATCCAATGAAAATTATTCCACACACATCCCAAAAAACTGACGCCATGACCTTGCCTGCAAATGGAACTGTCTCACTCCTTTGAAGCCGATTCTCCCCTTTCAATTCACTGTTTTCACTGTTCCTTCGTCTCAGGTGTAAAGTGCTGGAACCATGTTTCATCCATGGTTATGAATCGACACAAAAACTCGACTTTATTGCAGCAAAACATCGCCAAACACTAGACAAACATCTTCACGATGCTGCTTTTGTTCCATCTTGCGCATAGCTTTCTCATGTCTAAATTTTCAGTCAGTATGCTATGTACAACACTTTTTGAAATGCCTACGATGTTTGCTAGCTCGCGCACTCAGTCGACGGTAATCCAATACCATTTTGTGGATTTTCCTCACAATTTCTGGCGTGGTCACCTCATTTGGTCGACCAGTGCGATGTTCGTCTTGGCAGCTCCTAGGGCCTCGCTGCCACCCAACACTTTACTGTTCTAAACGAAGGAGCAGGACCCCCCCCCCCCGAGTAGAATCTAGCTAAGCTTTAATATTAGCTGGACTAAGACCTTTCAAATGAAAGTATTGTATTACATAGAGATGACCAGTTTTATCCATGTTTACAAATTTGCTGAGAGCGTTCACTATTGATGGCTGCCAAACAATTACTAAACGACGTAGCATCATCAAACTTCAAACTTAAGCTTTATAAGGGCGGTACTTTCTATCATAGTCATTTGTTTGAAACAACAAACGCTATATATACGTCAGTTCGGGTACTTCTGGGACTGCTCTAGTAGTAACAAGGTTGGCGAATACGAGAAATCCTTATTCCCATAATCCACCAATTTCAAAGTTTTAGGCGTTGCATAAGCATAGCCTGAAAGCACAGATAAGGAAAGAATTTTCAGTCATGGGAAATATCAGTCGAGTAATTTCTGAGGTTAAGTTATCACGAAACTGTTCGGCATGAGTGAGCAACAAACATCCAAACGCATTTTCTGTATTATTGTATAAGTAGGACTAGGTATCCAGACGTGTCAGGACGTGTAATGGACTAATAGTATAAATAACATACAAGTAGTTTTCAACTTCCTATCAATGGCGTAGATTGATACTGTGTTCTGGGTATACTATATTTTAAAAATTGAATTTAGATTTTTTAAATTATGCACAAATTCCCATACGTTAAAGTTTCATAAAATAGTGTGAATTCTCTATTATGATTCGATTATTATTATTATTATTATTATTATTATTATTATTATTATTATTATTATTATTATTTGTTTTAATAGACATTAGCATGACTACTAATTGCCGAAATTGACTTAACATACATTTTAAACTAAACTAGATTATAAAAATATAGCGTTAGGTGTAATTTTACAAAATACTGACAAACTATTTTATGATTGTAAATCAAGAAAACAATGTAGGTACTCACTTAGATTTTCTTGTATATAAGTTCCAGTCGGCAATTTTTATTGCTAGCTTTTCTTTCTATGTTTTTAATATTTGATATTCCTTAAACACTCTATTCCTTTTCCCCGTCAAAAAGCAAACTTACAAAGCAATACACTTTGTTATGAATGTAACTGCCGCTTAACCAATTAAATTTATTGTACTAGGATGTTTGAAATGTCCATTTTTTAGTTCTTTTCCTGGTAGACAATGCCAAGCTTAGGAATTGGTCTTCTGCCTTTAAGTTCACACTTTTTCTCATAAGATAGAGTCGAAAACCGAGTTTTTAATAAGTAACCCACTATAAATTGATGGAATTGTCCATATTTCTAAAATCATAAATAAAACACGCACAATGAAAATAATACACAGGTTTACGTAAAATTAACACTTTACTGCACTGCACGGTTGCACGCACATAATGCTGGTTCACCATTACTGAGGAATTAAATGTTTATTTTACACTGCCTTGTCCTACTCTTGTCTCCAACCCCTATTGTCCTGTTTCCGGACCTTTGAGAGAGCAGGTACACACAGACTATACACCTCATTAAACGTGTTAAGTCTCTGCTGCTGCCTTTGTGCCCTTAATGCACAACAAACTATATGCATGTCTTCGTACAACGAGAGGTCGAAATTTAGTGGGAAAAGCTATATAAGTTCGCTCTTGATGAGACTTGCACTCGCTCAACCATCTCAGCCTCTACTCGACTTTGCTGCCGCATCATGAGATTTCGAAACTGCCTAAGAACGCAGCACTACAATCTGACACTTAGCAGTAGGGGTTGGGGTGTTGGGGTAAGCAGCGGTGAAGGTGATTGTATTAATTAGTTTTTCATCACTTGTTTGAAGCTGTCTTTATTTATATGTTTAAAAATTTACTTAGTTTCTTGGCAATTTATTTTGGTTGACCCAGTCTCAAAGTCTACCCTTACGCTACGCCACTGCTTCCTATTAAGTTTTACCTGAAGTGTTTGGCAATTGCATAGACACTCTATATTTGTTTATTGTCAGTATTATTCTGAAGAAATTTACAGATGTGTTATATTCACATTACTTTCTCTATCCACTAGCGTTTATTTTATATATCTTCTACAAAATATTCTTAAAACACCTTATTTTTTATACACTTCATGTTAATCGGGATAAGCGTTTACAGAAATAGTTTTATTATACATTTCTTTGTAAGTACAAGGGGAGTAGAGGAAACCGAATCGACAATAAGATGTTAAAAGCGGAAGTTCCATATTCTTTCCACGATATCGCGAGAAATAACAGAATAGCGACAGCATTTTTTAAAAATGACAAAGGTATTAAAACATTCGAACACCAATTATAATGCATATTTCGGAAATGGCTGATGCCACAAAAAGTTAATTGAAATAATGGTGTGTTTTTAAAGAGATCTACATTTTTGTCTATTCCTTAAAATTTAGCAATTATATAAAATTCCTTCCGAATGTAGAGGACTTCACAGTTTATTCCCAGAAAATTCTATATATTAATTTTATTTGTGATGTAAATATGTTAAATATATTTTATTATAATCAAAATCTTTAACAACTATTTATGAGAAAATAAAAAAATTCCGTTAAATTAAAGTGAGTTTTATTTATAGATGCTCTTTAACTACTGTGGTCCTTAGCGTCCCATTATATATTGGGCATGAAATACCGGGCTCAGAGACCTCTTTATCAGACTTGAGGTTTATTTACGTGCCGTAAATCTACGACACGGCACCACCGGCTCTACTTCCGTTCCGAAGGAAACCATGCCAAGGATTTTTACGCCCTCCGCCGGGTTTGAACCCGCGACCTTGGGAACCAGAGGCTAGCACGTTACCACTAGTCCACTAGTTCCAGGATAGTTTGGGGTTTTTCTTGGAAATCTTTGGAGGATACTAAACCTAAATTGGCAATTTTTCGTTTTTGGCTTATGCTGTTCACAGATACATGACACACATGGACCTTTCTCTATTTTTATTCAGGAGGCCTCATAACATATATTTCCGGTGAAATCTCAATACAGAATTTTTGGTTGGAACGCAATATTTAACTAGGTTCGCGGTAAAGAAAGTAAAAATTTGGGGGATTTACTAGAGAGCAATTAGAAAATAAATTAAGCCTTATCTTACTGGTACATGTC
The DNA here is from genome assembly GCA_030765065.1 of Deroplatys truncata. Lineage (NCBI taxonomy): Eukaryota > Metazoa > Arthropoda > Insecta > Mantodea > Mantidae > Deroplatys > Deroplatys truncata. Next base: position 131,482,732 of record CM060980.1, read on the forward strand.
ATCGATATATGGCTCTTATTTCTTTATTTTGCCTCAGTTCTTGTTCTTCTTACGCCCCTTACAGCCTGGGAACGCTCATAACCGCTGATTCTTATTAGCTGAGCTACCGAAGAGATATGTCATGGGGTAGAGATGATTCTCTGCGAGGCCACATAACTCCGAGATAATCGAGTGCACGTTACTCGAACCTTCATCTCGACGTATGTCGTGCTGCTTCACACAAAAGGAACAAAGTACCAATCTCTAGTTGTTATTACTTATTTAGGTTACAATAATAAAACTGGGGCAGGGTCAAACGCCATTGTAAGGGTCAGAGCACATGAACAAGATTGACGGCAAACTCAATAAAATGAAAGTCAGTCCATCTTCAGAGTGAATATGAGCAGCGGGAGGAGGATTGTGGCCGAGTGCAAACGTGAATGCGCTTTCACAGCTGACATACTCGTATTGTTACTACAGGGTGCATACGTATTAGACAGTACACTTCCACGCAAGAGTCACGGAAATTAAGTTTCTTTATACTTATAATTAGTGAACAAAGTTTCTGTCCTATTCATCTTTAAAACACTGAAAATACGATTTGTTCCACAAAATATCGAAATTTGCTGATTTCGAAATTGTAAAAGCTGATGTATTGCACTCATCTGAGTTTCTCTACTTATTCTTCTAGAAACTATTCTCACAAAAACTTATTCTTCTATCTACTTGTTAAATGGGATAAACTTCCGTTGCACATTTATACATATCATTGTATGTATGTTTAAAAAAGAAACGCTAAAGCGATAATCAGAGTTTTAAAAAGGGGATCGCTATGTGATGCGTTGAAATAAATCCATGCTCCCTGCATGACCACGAGAAAAAATGTATAGCGACTTACCGCTTGAGAAACGTGTAAATATTGGAAAATTCAAGCCAATAAGAAAGAATATCTAGGAAATGGTTAACGCCACAAAAATTATATTTGATACAAATTGTGTTCTTTAACGAGATCTATATTTTTTGTGCAGCAAAATTTTGTCTACTTCTTACGGTTTGCCAATTGAAAAACTTATTTACAAAATATCTTAAATCCAATATAGTTGATTTTTTTGTATTTTATAGCAAAAATAGAATTTATCTTCCTCTGTCATGTGTAAAAAATTATGTTGCTAAGCGGTTTATATCTCCTATTTAAATGGTTGCGAAAAACGAGTAATAATAATCATCCATTAACGATTTTTTAAAGGCGCGCACACAGGCACACATGCGCACGCGTGCATGCCTTTTTCTAAAAATGCCATTTTTTATTTAGGAGACATCAAAACGCGCATTTCCAGAAAATATTCAACAGAATGCAATACATCCTCTACTTGATCTAGGTAAGTAGTAAATAAAAAAAAACATTCTTATGCGATACATTCACATGACTTCATCTACCCTCTATCGTTTTTAAGGGTTTACGAACTAGTCTTATTAAAGCTTATTTTTTAACTATTTCATTTTAAACCAAATAAACTTTTGGAGAAATAGCTACATTACACATTTCGTTATAGATACAAAGGGAACAGCGATAGTCAAATGCTTAAGAACTGGATGCTGTATGCTAGCCTTAAAATTCCATACTGTTTCAATGCAATCGTAGAAACAACTGAATGTTGACATTTAAAAGAATGACCAAGTAATGAATAATTCAAACCTTTAATAACGGATAGCTCTGAGATGGCTGAGGCCACAAGAAAAGTTATTTGGAATAAACTGTGTGTTTTAAAGAGATCTACGTTTCTTGTGTAGTACGTTTTTGTCTATCGCTTAACGTTTACCTGTTATACTCGATTATTCAAAATTCCTTCCTAATGAAGAGGACTTCGAAGGCTATTCCAGAAAATTCAAGATATACACTTCATTTGTCATGTAAATATGTTTCATATTGTCTATTCAAAGTCTTTTGAGTCAGTGGAGAGGTAAGGATAACAACCGCTGGCACGCGGCCAGCTCGATTTCGTGTTCTACCTACTGTGCCGACGCGCGAATTCCTTCTCCCCCTTTCAATGACTCAAAAGTCTCTGAACAGACAATATATGGTGTTTCAATAAAAAATCATTAGAAGCATTTTTTAGAAAATCAAAACTTTCCAATAAATGTCCCATTTAAAGGAAGTTGGGGATGGGGGATTTCCTTGAAAATCTTCGTGTCGCATCCTTGGAAGATACAGAACTTAAATACAAGTGTGGTGCTTATCCGACTTTTCGTTTTTGAGTTATGCTGTTGACAGACACACACATACGGTCCTATTTCTGAAAATTCTCCTTTTTTGGATTTGGGGGACCTCAAAGCATGTATTTCCGGTGAAATCTCGTATCGAATTTTTCTCTTCCTACTATGTACCTATGTGGTGGCGAAAGGAAAAATGAAATGTCGGATAAATACCAAACTTGGTGTTTAAGCTCAGCATCTTCCAAGGATGCGACACCAAGATTTGCAACAAAATCCCTCCTCTCCAAACTACCCTTTACATGGAAGACTTGTTATTTTTTTATTTTCTCAAAAATGGATTCAACGATTTTAATGAAATATTATACATTTAAGCTATTTACACGACAAATAAAACGTATATCTTGAATTTTCTTTATTCTGAAGGATTTTTTTATAATTTTTTATAACTAGTAGACCAAAAGAGAGACAAAAACGTTTCACACAAACATTGTATATGTCTTTAAAACACACAATTTAATTCAAATAAATTTTTTCTGTGGCATCACCATTGTCGACATATCCGTTGTTATTGGTTTTACTTTTTCAATACTTCATTTTTTGAAGTGCTATCGCCATTCAATTATTTCTCGCGACGTCATGAAAAGAGTATGGAATTTCAAGGACAGCATATAGCGATCCGTTTTTAAACATTTGGCTATCGTCTCGGCTTCCTCTGTCCTACTTGTACCTGCAACAATTGTGTATGGAACTATTTCTGCAAACGTTTATTTCGATTACCATGAAGTAGATAGAAAAATAAGATTTTGTAAGAATAGTTTGTAGAAGCTATGTAAACATGAATGATAGTGGGTAGAGAAGGTCATGTGAATGTAATACATAAGATGTGTTGAAGTAGGTATTGCCAAACTTCAGTTGTTTCTCGCTGTGTCATGGAAAGAGCATGGAATTTCAAGGCCAGTATATAGCGACCCGTTTTTAAACATCTGGCTATCGTTAATCCCTATTTACATATAAAGAAATGTGTAATGAAACTATTTATGTAAATGTTTATCCCCAGTAACTTGAAGTAGATACAAGAATAAGCTTTTGCAAGAATAGTTTATAGAAGCTATATAGGTAAAAAAATTCTGATGTGTTACACTCACATGACTTTCTCTACTCTTGTACAAACTATTTTTACAAACGCTTATTCTCCATCTACTTCATGTTAATCGAGATAAACATTTGCACTCTATCTTATTGCTAATTTTCTTGTAGATGCAAGGGGATAATATATTTACAAGGGCAATATAGAAATACAGTAGCCTTTAAGCACATACATATCTCTTAATAGTTGGTTGCTAGGTGCAGCACCATTCCCTTTGCCACAGATTAATACTCTTTGCATATCCAAGACAACAAAATGAAAAACGAATTCCCATTTGAGAAAATAAGTATTGAAAAATTTAAGGGAATAACAAGCAATATCTCGAAAATGGTTCACTCAACAAAAAAAATGTATATGACATAAATTGTGTATTTTAACGCGATCTACATTTGTTGTGTAGTAAAATTTTGTCTATCTCTTATGGTTTACCAGTTATGCAAAAGTCGTTCACAATGAAGAATACTTTTGGAGACATTCCCAGAAATTTCAAGATATACATTTTATTTGTCATGAAAATATCTTAAATATATGATATTTTAATCAAAATCGTTAGAGCCATTTTTGAGAAAAATATTCCATGTAAAGGGTAATCTGGGGTGGGGGGATTTTCTTGAAAACCTTCGTGTCGCATCTCTGGAAGATACTGAACCTAAATACCAAGTTTGGTGTTTATCCGACTGTTCGTTTCTGAGTTGTGCTGTTCACAGACACACACAGACACACACAGACACACACGGACTTGTTTCCAAAAATGCTTTTTTTGGATTCAAGGGGTCTCAAAATATGTATTTCCGGTGAAATCTCGGTATCGAATTTTTTGGGTGGAATACAATACTTCCTCTACTTACTATACGTAGTAGAGAAAGTAAATAAATGATAATAGGTAGGGAATGTAAGTGTAACACATCAGATTTTGATATAGGATGATTCAGAACAACCCACAGTTCTTAGTATGTTGTGCAGAACGGAAAATGGGGCACGTATCCGGGAAAGTCATTACACGGTGGGTTGCTAATTAACTTCTTAATAGGTATTGGTAGTGCGCCAATGAATAGTTCGTTCTGAAAATCCATCTGAGTTTTATTACTGTGTTTAGTAGAGTTTATATTCCATGCACAGCAAACGAAACGCAAGCTGCGAGTTATTAAAAATTTCTGGATATAAAGCACTGACGAATATCTTTACCTTTAAACCGCCAGCAAAGAAGTATAACGGAGCTGCCAGTCCCAAGCCTGAGTAAAAGTGTGAGAGAAAGTATTTTTAAGCTAATGTGCCTATGAAAATCGGTGAATATCATTATAAAAAGTTAAAAATTCATTTTCAAAATCTTTAGCATATGTAGTTACATCCCAAACTTTCATTTAGTTTCGTTACTTAATTTTGCCAACAATAAATGGAAAATTTCAGTAAAACTTAGCAGTTATTACAAAATTAACATTTCCGTTTTTACTTTCTCCGCATGTTAGACAAGAAAGTGAATTAAGTGTTCTTCCACGCTAGTTCCCCTAACGGAAACCAGGAGATCCGTGGTTAAAATCCCGGCTATGTTCTTGCATTTTTCAGTCGTCTGATTCTACCTTTCTACCTAGATAAAGTGTTATGTCCCAATCAAGAATTCCGTTGCTTCGTATCAAAAATGATGCTTCAAATCCTCAAATCCTGCCTTAATAACGCTCAAAATGTTCGGCTAGAAATTATTTCAAGTGAAGCAACTTGACTTTGCTAGATTTATTCCTCCAAGCTTATACTTAAGCAAGATAGTCAGCTGTTTCAGCTGGTTTTTACTTTCTTTACAGTCTACCTTAGGTATGAAGAAGAAGTAGGTACTGTATTCTACCCAAAAATCGAAAGCGAGTTTTCACTGAAAATACACGTTTTGTGGCCAGTCCCCGGAGCATTTTCGAAAAAGCTCTCTTTGTGTGTGTGTGTGTGTGTGTGAGAGAGAGAGAGAGAGAGAGAGAGAGAGGGAGAGAGAGAAATAACATTACTAAAAACCAACAAGCTGTATATTTAGGTTTTACAACTTCCAAGGATATGACACGAAGACACTAACGAAATTCCATCCACGCCTTTACGCGGAAGAATTTTGGTTAGTTTTTATTTTCTATAACGATTTTTACTTTCTCCACTTCGTATAATAAGTAGGGGAAGTATCTTATTCCACCCAAAAATTCGATACTATATTTCACCGGAAATACATGTTTTAAGGCCCCTGTATACAAAAAGAGTATTTTTAGAAAAGGGTCTGTGTTTGCGTGTGTGTGTGTGTGTCTGTGAACAGCATAACTCTCGGATAAATACCAAACTTGGTATTTAGGTTCAGTACTTTCCAAGGATGCAACACGAAGATTTTCAAGAAAATTCCCCACCCCAATTACCCTTTACATGGAACATTTTTCTAAATTTTTTATTTTCAAAAAATGGCTCTAACAATTTTGATTAAAATAAAATATATTAAAGATATTTAATGACAAATAAAATATATACCTTGAATTTTCTGGGAATAGTCTGTGAAGTACACTTCAGGTGGAAGAAATTTTGTACACCTGCTAAACGTTAAACGATAGACGAAAACGTACTACACAAAAAATGTAGACCTCACTAAAACACACAATTTATTTCAAATACCTTTTCTGTGGCATCTGCCATTTCCGAGATAACCGTTATTAATGGTTCGATTTGTTCAATACTTTGTCGTTGTCCCATGGATTTTCAATTGTTTTTGGCGATTGCATGGAAACAGTATGGAATTATAAGGTCAGTGAATAGTGTCCAGTTCTTAAACTTTTGAAATCTCTCTTCTCTTTGTATTCTAACGAAATGTGTAATGTAGCTATTTCTGCAAAGGTTTATCTGGATTAAAATGAAGTAGATAGAAACATTAACTTTCCTAAGAATAATTTGTATGCCCATTAATAAACAATAGAGGGTAGAGAAAGATATGTGAATGTAACAGAATTTTTGTTACTTCCTACCTTGTACCTAGTAGGTAGAGAAGGCATTGCATTCCACCCGAAATAATCGATACAGATATTTCTCCGGAAATACATGTTTTGAGGTCCCCTGAATATAAAAACAGCATTTTTATAAAAAGGTTCATGTGTGTGTATGTGTGTGTGTGTGTGTGTGTGTGTGTGTGTGTGTGTGTGTGTGTGTGTCTGTGAACGGCATAACTCAAAAACGAAAAGCCGGATAAACACTAAACTTGGTATTTAAGTTCAGCACCTTCCAAATTAAATTGAGTTTTATTTATGGACGCTCTTTAACTGCTGTGGTCCTTAGCGTCCCGTTCTATATTGGGCGTGAAAGACCGGTAATTTTGCTCAGAGGTCTCTTTATCAGGCTTGAGGTTCTTTTACGCGTCGTAAATCTATGACACGGGACCACCGGCTTTACTTCCCTTCCGAAGGAAGCCATGCTAAGGATTTTTACGCCCGAAAAATGCATCGCCCTCCGCCGGGTTTTAACCCACGACCTCGGAACTAGAGGCTAGCATGGTAACCACTACACTACGAAGGACGACGTACCTTCCAAAAAATATGACACGAAGATTTTCAAGAAAATACCCTACCCCAAACTACAGTTTACACTGAACATTTTTCGACATTTTTTTCTCTAAAAATGGCTCTAACGATTTTGATTAAAATATCATATGTTAAAATATTTACATGGCAAATAAAATGTATATCATGAATTAGCTGGTCATGAATTAACCTTTTAAGTCCTAATGAACTGCGTAAAACGTAGGCAGACAGCTTACCGATATAATCACGAAATATTTTATAGAGCGTGACCTCAATGTACATGCTCTATTGCAAAGTGGATGGGTGAAGGACAGACGGGTGGATGGGATGGAGAAAGCAGAGAAAAGAAACAGCTTCAATAGGCAAATATTGAAACATTTGCACCTAAATTTCACAGGTATTCTTTATAGGACTGGTTAAAAAACTATTGGGCTCCTAAATCTAAAAATAAAAAGCAAACAAATTAATTAAAATATAACTAGCCAACAATACCCTCTTTGGTAACGGGCGCAGGACCGAAGCCTCCCGTAACCAGGTAAGCTTAGCAGGTAACAACCCCCAAGCCTCCCGCGAAACCGGTGTAATTAGCCAGCAGGTGGGGTGGAATGGGTATGCTTAATTTTTTCCTTGATTTCTTTCAGTGTACGGCAAATTAGTTCACAGTTACATGTTTTCCGACGAGATTGAAATTACGGTGAGTAGGAAGAGAAGTGTGGACTGATGTAAAAATCCAAGGATGTAAATTTCATCTAACACAAAGCTGGTGGCGAAAGATACAAAACTTGGGACTTGCACATGACTACTATTCCAGAAATGAAACAGGAAAATTTCTGAATTACATATTTGGTTTGCCAATGCTGGATCCTGATATGATTGGTGACTGTTTTGCTGAAGACTTCATGGCACTGATGCCTGTCTCGGAAAAATTAAAGATGTTTTGCGACTATTTAGTGGAAACTTACATCGATGAAAATGCACTCTTTCCTCCTTGCATGTGGGCAGAACTAAGTTGCAAGATACAGAGAACTACCAACGCTTGCGAAAGTTTCCACAACAAATACAACAAACAGTTTTACTCCTGCAGCCCAGATCTGTATAGATTTCTTGAAGTACTGAAGCAAATTCAGCTGGATACTAAAATTGCAATTAATTCATCAACAAATGAAAAATAGGAAAGGTCTTATCCACACTTGAAACTCATGATGCAGCAAGTAGAAAATTTCAAAGCTGGAAAAACTTCAAGAATGGAATACGTGAAGTCGATTTCTTATAGAACCAAACCTAGAAATACATGGAAATAAAATCTAAAACGAAAAATACCGCTTATTTTAAAGGCAAAAATACATATTACTGTATGATATAGGTTTAGAATGTCAAAATAACGAAGCATCTAAATGCGGATCCATTGTGAGTAAATTACAGAAAATAAAGAAATAATGACGAAGCTGATACATGTGGAATCCTTTGGGGTGCGAGCCAGTTCGCCTCCTCGTGGTGCACCCTGGGTAACGCTAAACGAACTGGAACAACAACCACTAATTCAAATTTAAGCATTAGAGGTTCATTTTCTTTTGGCACTAGAGCCGTGTTTCTTTGTTATTAATCATAAACGCAAAAAATGCAACATCTTCCACCCGTATGTAATGCTTCATCAAATATTATAAACACCAAACTGGAACTGTTACCTGTTTCGACCGGGAGGCTTTGGGCCTATGTAATTAGGGACTGGAACTGCTACCTGCTTTGGGGAGGCTTGGGGGCTATGTAATTAGGGACCTTTAAGGGTCCGGGAGGCTTCGGGGCTATTTTTCTGACCGCGGGAGGCTTCGGTCCCGCACCTTTGGTAACTTCGGACTCTTTTGTCCTCAATATCCCTATTGGGGGATTCGATTTCTTTGCGGTGGAGCGTGCGCTGCGGACCCCTAGCACTCGAGGTAGTTCCGACCACGTTACCAGAAGTACGTCGGGCCGAATATCTCAGTTCCCTCCCGGAAGGGAGCTGTTCGGATTGTGTTGGACCCGACACCTATGGGAGAATGGGTACCATCCTGGAGAACTGGTAGATAGTACGTGGTCACTGTCGCCCTACCGAGGTTGTTCGGTGGACTTCCTTTTGAGTTGACGCACGTAAGTGGTGTATCCACTTCGTATCTGTGCAAGAAGGTGCGGTCATAATGAAAGGACCCACGAAGTAGAACCATTCAGCGCTTTCCTGGCCAGAGGAGCGGAGCTGGGTTTTTGGCTCTTGCTTGTTGATATTATGTCCTCAGCATATCAGTTTAATTGAATCAGGAAAACAAATAATACTTCTTAGTGCACGTGGTGTACAGGATGAACCGTTTGAAAACACATAAAATAAAAGTGCCGTAATATGCAAATTACTCACATTCATTTTTCTGTAATGGTGGGAGTCGAGAGCTCCTAACCTTCTACAATATATTTGCAAATTACGGTAAAATGACCTGGATCAATTAGGATATTACGTTCTTTAGGAAATAAAAGTGATAAAATTATAAATATATTGGTAAATTTGATGTAGGTACCTTCTGCCCCACGTATGGAAGCCAATTTGAAGAAGGTGAAGTTGTATTGTATTTCGACTTTTGGGGAGTCGAACTTGAAGTAGTTGCAACCGCACGTATGGTACCCGGTAGTCTTCGCCCCAAGTTTATAAATATTAACTTTGTATTTTTGCTGTTTCTTTAAATATTAGGTATATATTTATGTTTGCCTCGGCTGCGTCAGTATTATTGTTAGAGACATGAATTTCTTTGCAGAGAGTGGTGCGGCTAAGAATGTAGACTTACACAGATTATAATTTTTACTTCACTTCTTTTATTAATTCTTGACACGATTTAAATAACACTTCACTGATATAGAGAGCTGTGAGATTATTTATTAATTACTTGCACTTTTTAACACGTAAACTATTTTCGTATCACACTGAATACGTATTAAACTTCTCGAGGACGCGTTTTCGCGTCTGGTTAGTAACGCTGTCTGCTAGCAACTGACTTCTGAATTTGTACAATTTGCCCTATTTCAGTTTCTGATTGGTTAATCCTACTCCAATAGAATATTTTCATTTAACTTAAGCTTCTTTCTGGTTGTTGATTGGCTATTTTATAAACTGTCTCAAAAATTACATTATTGTTTCCAAGAATGACTAGTAGCATTATCAAACCTTCTAATTCATTATTGCCTCAAGGCTACCTCACTGTTACCTCATTGTTAGCAACTTTTAACCTATTATTCTCACAGCTCCTACATTATTAAATTACGTAATACATTGACATAACATTATTGAACATGTACATAATAATATAAACATGAATACAATGACTGTTACAGGCATTTTATATATTATACTATACACATATTGCTTTAAGGCGGGCTGTTATTATATTTTATATTATATAATTTAACTGAAATCATTTAAGTGTTAAAAGTACTGCCTCAAATTGTAGAATATCTTTAAAATAAGGGTAAACGGGGATTTTAATACAGTAATTTATTTTTTAGACAGCGTGGCCTAAAAAGAGAACTTCTAACACAGTGCACACGAGCTAAAAGCTTTAGTGGTTAATCATCATTGTGACCAACTCTGGTTTCATGTCCAATCACATGCCAATTGCCCTTTGTATTTGCACATGTTTAATAACTTGAGTTGGTTTGATTAGGTTTTACTTTTCATTGTGTCTTTTTACATGATTAATTTCTTTTAGCGCTCGCATTATCTGTTCACAGTACAAATCATCATACTTCAATTTATCGCAATGCATTGTAGAGATAATCTACACGTTATATTGACAGCCTCCTGCTTTCTTTGATATAAAGCGTTATTCTTTTATCTAGTATAACTTATATAAAGATTAAATGATGAAAATTATGAATTCAGAAGAAACTGAAATGGAAGAGCCAGGTGAAATTACAGAAGCAGCAGAAGTAATAACAATAGAAGCGCTTACACAAAAACTCCAGAAAGCAATATGATATAGCATTTTAATCGCTTTATTGCCTGGTATAAGGCAAAACATGTTGAAAATAATTTCACTGAAAATGACTGCTAGTGAATCAACAAAACATAAAAGCATCTGACGCTTTTTTAACGTCATTTCTCTTGCTTCAAGAACCGCGTTCTAAACGTGACCTCAGTTTCAGGAATCGATAAAATATTATATACATTTTACAAATTCGAACGCTGTCTAAAAATTAGTATGCCACACGCGTTAAAAGTGATTTTATTTTGCTCACAGGATTGCGAAACGAAGGCCGCAAATATTCCTACTGGCATAATAAAACCCTACACTTTCCCCTTTTATCATAATCTACTATTAATACAGTGTTTTTATTTCATAGTTTTCCAAACAGATCGATCTGTATATTTTTCTCGTTGAAAACGCTAAAAAAAAAGAAAGAAAAAAGAAAGAAAACTGTATATGCATTAAAAATAAGGTTTGTTCTTACTTTTACACGAGGGAAAGTTCAGGAGTGTCGTATCACAGGCTAGCAAAATAGCTATTTTCAGTCCTTTAATGCGTGCTGATGTATAGAGGGCATGACGACGTAGAGTTGCATGTCTGCTGTTAGAGTAGGTCGGGAATTGTAGTCTCCGACAGAAACCGACCCCATTCCATGTTGGCACGCGCGTGTTTTGGCACGATTGTTTAAAAACGCATGAAATGTAGCTTTTTTTGGATCAAAGCGTTATCGCACCTCCATTCGCATGTTGCGGTGAATGAGCTTACCTACCAAGAAATAATGTCAATGCACGTCACGAGAGTACAGCAACGGCCAAATGTGTTGCATCATCCACAAACGTTCTTTTTGGCATGCTTTATTTTCAAACTCTCAAACTGAAACTTCTCAAAATATAATATCAAATAATAAAACTATAACCAGAACTTTGTAGAAAACTTTTGCTCGTGAATAAATGACTGATATTGACGTGCAAATGCTACACTGAAGCCAAAGCCTATATTTTTACTTTTTCTGCTACGTATTTACAGGAAGTATTGTATTCCATCCAAAAATTCGATACCAAGATTTACTCTAAATACATGTGCTTTGAGGCCCCTGAATCCCTGATTGGTCCGTGTAAGCATAACTCACAAACAAAGAGTCCGATATACACCAAACTTGATATTTAAGTTCTTTATCTTCCAAAGATGTGATACGAAGGTTCTCAAGAAAATCCCCCATCCAAAGTGCCCTTTATATGGAAAATGTTTCCTTGTTTTTTATTTTTTCAAACATGGCTTCAAGAATTTTGATTAAAATCAATATGTTTAAGACAAAATTTATATCTTGAATTTTCTGATAATAGCCTTTAAAATTACTTCTGAATAATTGGTAAACCGTAAGAGATAGACAGGATCTTACTACACAAAAATTGCACATCTGGCTAAAGCACACTATTTATACCAAATAATTTTTTGTGGCGTTAACAATTTTCAAGATATTCTTAGTTATTGATTTTGAATTTTCAAATACTTTTCTCAAGTGGTAAAATCGCTATTAATGGCCAAGCAAAGAGAACGGAATTTCAAAGTCATCACATAGGGAACTGCTCTTAATAGATTTGACTATCGCTTAAACCTATGTATTTCCCTAATCCCCCTGTACCTATAAGGGAATATGTAATGAAACCATTTCTGCAAACAGAGTATTTTAACTTCTCACTCAAGAACGACTGAACCGATTACTTTGAAACTCTCTCTTAGAGATTGGAACTTCCCCAAACGGGTTAGTTTCTAATGGGGCACGAAGTAAAAACCTCTACATAATATCTCCTTACCATAAGATGAATATTCAAGGAGATGAAAAAATTATTTCTTATCATTGGGGCACACAAACCAGTTGTTTGATATAATATTCTGGTTCTTTTTGGTTAACATGGGAATTAGTGCAGTTTCAAACGTCTAAAGCATCTCATGTGTTACATTCCCATCACTTTTTCTATCCACCGTTGTTTGCTTTTGTACAGCTTGTACAAAATATTCTTGCAAAAGCTTGTTTTTCTGTCTACTTCATGCTAATGAAGATAAACGTTTGCAGAAATAGTTTCATTACACATTTCGTGAGGTAGAAGAGGGATATGGGGAGATTGAAGCGATAGTCAAATCTTTAAAAAGCGGATCGCTATATCCTTGCTTTGAAATTCTATATTCTTTCCATGACATCGTAAGAATCAGCTGGGCGGTGACACTTAAAAATCGAAAAATTCCAACCAACAGTAATGGATATCTGGGAAATGGCTGACAACACAAAAAGTTTATAAATTTGAAATAAATTCTTTGCTTTAAAGAGATCTAAATTTTGTGAGTAATACGTTTTCCTTTACCTCTTATAGTTTACTAAAATAATAATCCCGTGTAGCTACAGCCCATGAAGGGCCTACATCTGCCAAGCAGACTGCCGGCTGTGGGTGATCACCCAACCGATACGGGGAGGTGATGGGTCCAGCATCACACATCCCCCAGCCAGAATGCTGACCTCCGTGGCCGGGATCGCTGCCTATTGCGGCTCCTCGCTTTCCTCACGCTGCTAAGTGGGCACCGGTCCTATACCCGGATATATAGATATCCGCGCCCCCATGGTTGGGATCAACTCGGGCGCATTCCATAGACGGGAACCAGAGTTCCATGCTCTAGCCAACAGCGCCACGGCGCAGAACTCGTATGGTTTACTAATTATACAAAATTAATTCCGAATGAAGTAGAATTCATAGGCTGATCGCAGAAAATTCAAATATACGTTTTATTGGTGATGTAAATATCTTGATAATGTGACATTTTTATTAAATCATTAGAGCCATTTTTGAGAGAGAGAGAGAGAGAGAGAGAGAGAGAAGAAATATTTTTCTATGTAAAGAGTAGTTTGGTGAGGGGGATTTCCTCGAAAATATTTGTGTTCCACCCTGCTGAACTTAAACACGAAGTTTGGCATTTATCCAACTTTTCGGTTTTTGAGATATGCTGTTCACAGACAGACAGACATACATGAACACTACGGATCCTTTTTCTAAGTTTTATTCATTTAATTTCGATATCGAATTTTTGGGTGGAATGCAATACTTTCTCTACCTTGTAGAAGTAGGTGTCTGAGAGAGCAAACAGGTTTAAGATTTTTGCTTCTCACGCTGCTGCCCCGAATTCTAACCCTTATTGTTAAGCTGCATGACTGGGATGATTATTCAGGGTTCTTTCTTAGTTCTTGGGATGAATATCAGAATCTTTAGCACTCTACATCTCCTGTTTCACACATTCATTTGCATGCCTCCACATATCGTTTGATCTGATCACCTGCTTAAATGACTTAACTCTGAGTGAGAGTGAGAGAGATAACGCAAGAAATAAGGATAAATTCGTATTTAATCTGTACTAATACTACAAAGACAGCAAATATGTGTGTGTGTATGCATCAATGATTCAAGTTTGGTAACTCTTTTGCCATTGAAAATCCCTGTTCTTCCGAACAGACAAAGGCTATACGATATATTCTATTTTCTGTTCCTAAAACTACCAAACAATTAAAAAGGTTTTATATGGCCTGGATATTGGAATATGAATATTTTGGTGTCATAAAAGAAGTTCTATTTACGAAGGTAGCTGAGATTATCATGGGATAGAAAACTGTTGTTGCTATTACTCCACCGACAATGCGTATGGGGATAAGACAAAAGATACACATATTTCATTACAAGCAGTAGATATACATATATGGTGATCATTTAGTAACTCGAGGAATAGAAGACACAGCAAAACAAAAGCAATCGTATATTTCTTATAATGGCATGTTGTTACAATAAAACATATTTTACATATTGTATGTGCCGAGATTACTGAATCGCAAAATCTTTTAATACTCCTTAGTAAGTAAGAAAGTGTAGTTGCATTTCGTCTGCCTGTTGTAATCAATTATACTGTCGATATGTGCTAAGTAATTACAGAAATATGGAAAACTGTGTCCAGCGTAACAACAGAAATTACTCACCTGATATTTAGGTATAATTAGGCAACTACAGAGAAGATTATTTTTCTGTGTGCCATTTCTAAAATGTTTTAATTGCTGAGCTAGAAGCGGGGAAACTTCATGTTCATCAGTTTTGCTTCTATTTCGCTTAACATTGATGTCAGGGCTTTCCGTATTCTGTATTACATGAAAACGACGGAGCCTTTACGTTACCAAATAACTATGGGACCAAAGAGAAGGCGCGAAAGCTTAAATGTCAAGGATTTTTTTTTGTCGCTAAACGTACAAAGGAGATGTAAGCTGAGATATTTACAGATTTAATTTTTGGTTGCCGAGCATAAACGTAAATCATTCCTACTTCAACTACCTATCGGTGGATGACACGGAATATGTTCCCAAAGAAACTGATGTATATCCTTGCAAGTGGGATGTTTCGACCGAGTCATGGACGAGAAAGTTCAGTACGAGTAAGGAAATAGTACTTCCTTTATAGTTACATACCATATTTTGTCCCGCATTGTGTAGGTAAATCCGAGCGGGAGGTCCGCATTCGGGAGATCGTGGTTTCGAATCCCATGGCCGACCTTCCTGAGCCATGGGTTTTTTCGGCGGTTTCCCCGGGTCGCCAGGTGAATGCTGAGAAGGATCATTTCATCCCCCGAATTTCCTGTCCCTTCGTTTCATCTCAATTCTCATTTTACTTCCTTTCAACTGTTTGGTTTCTTCCCGAATTGCAAGTGTCCGCGGGAGGTCTCGGCGTGTGCATGGCAGGGGAAAGGACACTTTGAGTAACCCTTCCTACTCCGGACTGCGAGTGGTCTCCGGGTCCCGGGGCCCCCCAGGGATGTGTAAGCCCACAGGGGTAGGGGAGCCGACTGTACCAGCCACTATCCGAGGAATTGAAATCTGTAAATGGTAGGAACCCTGCCCTCTGCCTGTCATGCCTCCAGGTCCGGCCGCCCTCTGTCTCCTCTCACCTCATCCCTGCGTAGGTCGAGGTATAAGAAGCGGAGGTCCCCCTTCGTTTCCAATCCTATCCTATGTAAATATAAATTACATTATTTTTATTACACATGGGAATCTATATTAAGACGAAAAATTAAATTGAGTTTTATTTATGGAGGCTCTTTAACTACTGTGGTCCTTAGCGTCCCATTCCATATTGGGCGTGAAAGACCGGCAATTTTTCTCAGAGGCCTCTTTATCATGCTTGAGGTTATTTTACGTGCCGTAAATCTACGACACGGGGACACCGGCTTTACTTCCCTTCCGAAGGAAGTCATGCTAAGGATTTTTACGCCCGAAAAAAGTCCATCGCCCTCCGCTGGGTTTGAACCCGCGACCTCGGGAACTAGAGGCTAGCATGGTAACCGCTACACCACGGAGGGCGACTGTTGGCAGACGTGCTGTTCAATATACGGTAATATAAACATCTGAATATTGCAATATTTAGCTTTTTAGTATTAGGCTTAGAAGGTTTTAATGAGGATGGTAATAATAATAATAATAATAATAATAATAATAATAATAATATCTCATGAATCTACTTCTGGTATAAACAGCTGACTGTCGTTTCCATATCTTGCATGTAACCAGGGCGGAAAAACTGCAACTAAAATAGGAATATCTACTTTAAAAACCACTTCCAGGTGAACATTTTTTATCGTGATTAAACCCAAGCGGGCAGAAGAATTACGTTTTATAATCCTATCATAATATATGAGATCGTAAAGCGTAAAGACATACTTTTAGAAAAAAAGGTCTTTCTTGCTAATCTGTGTACCTATTTGATTGTGAAAAGTATAGTTTAGAAATAAAAGCTAGCTGAGTCAAGCGCCATTTAAAGATGCCAGTGGAGATTTTCAAGAAAATTCCCATACACCAAACAACCGATTAAATGGAAACATTTTTGTTATTTTTTATTTTCTCTTAAATGGCTGTAACGATTTTGATTAAAATGCCATAAATTAGAGATATAGGCGTTACAAACAAGTACCTATATCTTCAATTTTCTCTAAATAGTCTCCGAAGTCGTTTTCGATCACATGGATTTGTAAGGAATGCATAAGGAGATACGTGGATAAAAGCTTACTGAATAGAAAATTTAGATCTTATTAAACTATGCACTTTATATAAAATAACATTTTTGTAACATCAATTCTTTTGTTCCTCCTGATCTATGCGTATTATGGCTAGCATAACATTACCTGCGTACTTGTTAGACAGTTGACTGTCATCTTAGGTTCGTGTATAATTGCCACAAGTTTATTATCATAGAATTACCTAATTGAAATCATCCCTGGCGAATATTTATCATGATAAAGAGAAATTAGACGGAAAAAATAAGTCTATATATGAATTACGTTTAGAAAATAAATATGTAAATAATTGATAACGGATAGAAAGTCCTGTGAATGGTAGATATTATATATTTTTTAAAACAGATAACTGCTGCAAATCGGTTGTGAATTAATACACTTTTAGTGCTGAAATGCCTATTTAAATTTTCATATTTTGTCAAATTACAATTAAGTAGTTTGTACTTTGCCAAATAAATTTCACATTTTGGTACAAGTTCGTGAATAACATGCCGATTTCCGGTCATTATTCTCCGTGTGCTACTTCGCTATATCTGGCATCATTCTGTTCCCAACGTTATTATTAAGCACCCAAGAGTGCTAGATTAGCTGGCATAGCAACAGTGACGTCACGTCAGCTGTACTTTTTGGATTAGCACAGCTTTATGACACGAGTCAACATGTTAGAAGGGTAGAGTTATTCTGTTTCGATGGAGACAGATAACGCGTGCTAGAAGCATTCGATCTAGTAAAGGGGGACCTGTGTACATAAAACACCGTTAATGATAAACTAAACAAGCAAAAGATTTAGGTTGCCTTCTCCATGCAGAGCACTGAGATTTTTACCATCCCTACCACTTACTTGTAATAGGTAAAGAAATATTCTGTTCCACACAAAAATTCGATATCACGATTTCAACAGAAATATACTTTTTAATCCCAAAAATGTCAGTTTTAGAAAACGATACGTGTATGCGTGGGTGAGTGTGTGTGCTGTGAACATAACTCAAAAACGAAAAGTTTGATAAATACTAAATTTCATATTTGAGTCAGACACTGTTTACACATGTCGAGTAAAAACTTTCATGTAAATTCCCCCAATCTAAGCTACACTTCACATGGAAAAATGTTCGTTATTTTTTCTATCAAAAGGTTCCTAACGCTTCTATTAAAATGATAACATGTTTATAAATGTTTAATAACAAAATGTACACGGTCGTTTGTGAAAATTGCAACGCCAAGAAAGAATTTCCCGAATAACTCCAAACTTGGTGGAAGTGTAGAAGAGTGTGCAACCAATACGCGATTAGGTTTGCAGAGAGATGGGGTACACGTAGGCCGAGTAGAGCCCTCTCATGCCGGTCCGACAAGGGCAGTGTTGCGCCCAGTGTAGTCAGTGCAGAGCTGTCAAACAAGGTGGAAACAATAAAAGGAGTGCCAATATGCCTCATGGACATCAAGGGGAGCCATATAGGCATGTGAGTGAGTTCGAACAGGGTAGAATGATCGGTCTCCGGGAAGCGGGTTTGTCATACCGTGATATTTCGGCTCATACAGGGCATGCTGCTACGACAGTGATGCAGTGGATAGATGAAGATCGTACGCAGCGAAGAGCGGGTACTGGACCACCGAACATGACCACAGCACGGGATGACCGCCATCTTGTCCGCATGGCCATAACGGACCGTACAGCTTCATCCACAGTGTTGGCTCGACGCTGGAGCACTGCAACAGGTGTGAACTTGTCTGCATCAACGGTTCGTCGCCGTCTGCTGCAGGTTGGGCTGGTTGCATGCATGCCATTATGTCGGCTTCCATTGTCCAGAAACCATAAGCTCCTCCGACTGCAATGGGCGCGTGAACACCGTCACTGGGGTGCTGAGTGGCAAAATGTAGTCTTTTCGGACAAGTCCCGCTTCAACGTGTCCTACAGTGATGGCCACATACGTGTCCGGCGGTACCGTGGTGAGCGCAACCTGGAGGTCTGCATTGTTGAGCGTAATAGCGGACAAACACCAGGTGTGATGGTTTGGGACGCCATTGGTTACAACAACCGATCTCGCCTCCTACGAATTGAGGGCACTTTGAACAGCAACCGGTACCTAACGGTGGTTGTAGAGCCTGAGGTACTCCCCCTGCTTCAGGCATCTCCACAGGCCACATTTCAACAGAACAATGCCCGGCCACATATTGCGAGGAATGTACAAGCCTTCTTCGAAGAGTGACGGGTACCATTGCTTCCCTGGCCTGCACGTTCGCCTGACATGTCGCCCATCGAACATGTCTGGGATGTGGTTGGTCGGCACCTGGTACGTCACGGTCCTCCAGTAACCAGTGTCACGGATTTGTGGGCTCGAATACAAACTGCGTGGAGGGAAATCCCTCAGGAACTTATTCAGAACCTTTTTGATTCAATGCCACGGCGTATAGCAGCTCTAATTGCAGCGCATGGAGGCCACACCAAATACTGAATATTAGGGCTCAAAGGTCATGTATAGATTTGAAAAGTTTATCATTTGTTACATGTCATGTACCTAACCTGTGATATTAAATTCATGCGTTTCCTTCTTGGTGATGCAATTTTCACAAACGGCAGTGTATATATTGAATTTTCTTACTATTACTTGTAGAATTTTCTTCATTCTGAACGCATTTTCTATAATTTTGTATAACTGATAAGTGATAAAGGAGTATTTTGATGACCAAAGCATGTTTGAAAAATAATCTATAAAATAACTAAAATGTTTAAAAAGTGATATAATAATTACAAGAATGGCCTAAACTGAGATTTATATAAACTATTAAGATTGGTGTATAGAAAGTTATAAATTGATTTATACATAACTGGCATACAAGTAGAAAAAGTAGGTATAAGACTAATGTTGAGATAATTAATAAAGCGTATTACAAATATATTTATTCCATGGTCTTGTTTCAAGAATCTGAAAAGAAAATTGTTTATAAAGCAGGACTTCAAAATTGTAGCATTATGTCTTTTGAGTTCCCAAATCACTCAAAATTCAAAGCGATGAACAGGTCTTCAAAGCCTACGTCACGACATAAGGAGAATGACAGGCTGGCCCCTTAGCTCAGTCTGTAGAGTACCTGCCTGTTATGCGAGGGGTTCTCGGTTCATTACTGGCCAAGGGTTGGTAATTTTTCTCTAGCCAAGGTTATACCCTATCCTCCTCAGGGTCTGGAAATGTGAATGAGTGTTAATTGGATGTATAAATCCCAAAGAAAAACCACGAATCCAATGATAACGGTATATAAGCTACCATTGGCGATAGGAAAGGCCGCCGATATGGCCACTGCAATTAAAGGCGGTGTATAAATGGAACAGCAAAAAAATTTCTGATGTGTTAAATTCACATTACTTTCTCTACCCTCTATTGTTTATTAGTGGAAATACGGATTATTCTTACGAAAGTTTATTTTTCTATTTCATTTTAATCGAGATAAACCTTTTCAGAAATAGCTACTATACACGTTTCGTTATAGATACAAAGGGAACAGTGATAGTCAAATGTTTAAGAAGTGGACGCTATATGCTGGTCTTAAAATTCCATACTGTTTACATGCAATCGGGAGAAACAGTTTGCTGGAAGGTCTGTACAGAATCGAAGCTTCCCTTCTAAAACCCAGGGGAAGGCATCAACCGAGTGACACTTCCTCCCGTGGGATTTCCCATGAGGCGATCTTAGCACGCCGTCTACCAGCTCTCCTGGACATTGAGGCTTCTCCAATCCCGTTTGAGTATCCCCGCCCGGACGTACCCAATCTCCCATGGGTATCGGGAACCACTACTGAAAATCGGCGAACTAAAACGAACTTAAAAAGAATGACAAAGTATTGAACAAATCGAAGCATTAAGAACGGATATCTCGTAATAGAAGATGCCGGTTATTTGGAATAAATTGTGTGTTTTAAAGAGATCTACATTTTTACTTTCTCTACTACGTATAGTAAGTAGATACCGATACCGAGATTTCACCGGAAATGCATGTTTTGAGACCCCCTGAATCCAAAAAAGCATTTTTGGAAACATGTCCGTGTGTATGTCTATGTGTGTGTCTGTGAACAGCGTAACTCAGAAACGAACAGTCGGATAAACACCAAACTTGAAATTTAGGTTCAGTATCTTCCAGAGATGCGACACGAAGGTTTTCAAGAAAATCCCCCCACACCAGATTACCCTTTACAGGGAACATTTTTCGAAAATTTTAATTTTCTCAAAAATGCCTCTAACGATTTTGATTAAAATATCATATGTATAAGATATTTTCATGAAAAATGAAATGTATATCTCGAATTTTCTGGGAATGTTTCCAAAAGTATTCTTTATTGTGAACGACTTTTGCATAACTTGTAAACCATAAGAGATAGACAGAATTTTACTACACAAAAAATGTAGATCGCGTTAAAATACACAATTTATGTCATTTACATTTTTTTTGAGTGAACCATTTTCGAGATATTGCTTGTTATTCCCTTAAATTTTCCAATACTTATACTTTTTCTCAAATTCGTTATTCAATTTTTTTGTCCTGGTAATGCAAAGAAAATGGAATACTCCACATAGTGACCAGCTCTTAAAATATTTGACTATCGCTTAAAGCCTACCAATTCCCCTTGCATCTACAAGAAAATTAGCAAAAAGATTAACATCTCGATATCTCGATTAACATGAAGCTTATGGAGAATAAGCGTTTGTAAAAACAGTTTGTACAAGAGTAGACAAAGTCATGTGAGTGTAACACATCAGATTTTTTGTGTAGTACGTTTATGTCTATTCCTTAACGTATAACAGTTATACAAAACTACACAAAATTCCTTCCGAGTGAAGAGGACTTCACAGGTTAGTCTAAAAATTCAAGATATACGTTTTATTTGTTATGTAAATATGCCTATATGGTATTTTAATCAAAATTCATTATAGCCATTTTTTAGAAAATAAAAAATTTCGAAAAATGTTCCATGTGAAGGGTAGTTGGGGTGGGGGAATTTTCTTGAAAAACTCCGTGTCGCATCTTTGGAAAGTACTGAACCTAAATACTAAGTTTGGTATTTATCCAACTTTCTGTTTTTGAGTTATGCTGTTTACACACACACACACGCGCGCGGGGCCTTTTTCTAAAAATTTTTTTTTTGTTTGATTCTGTGGTTTATCACCAAGGCCCGGTTTCTGATGAGATTTCACGACATACATGTTTTGAGACTCCATTGAATATTTTAATTACTACACAAAATTACTGCATCGTAGGTATTGATAACATTTGGATAAATCCTTATCATTGTTCCCAGATTATTAAATGCGTATTTATTAGGTCATTTTATGCCATTTTCTATTTTACGTCATTATTTTGTCATTTTCTTGCCCTCTGCGTCTTCATTTAGTCATTTCTTGCATTTATTTACATTGGGCATATAAACCACAACAGGAAAAAAGGTACTACACAAAAAATGTAGACCTCATGGAAATATACAATTTTCGTCGCATAACATTTTCTGTAGTATTAGCCATTTTAAATTGCAATAAAATCCATGTATAACGTAACGTGTGTGTCTATGTGTGAAGTCGTGTTTTTATCGTAATGAAGGTAAAGTAGAGTCACGTTTTACTTATCTATCCCTACCTGTAGTAGGAAGAGGAAGTATTGTGTTCCTACTATAATTCGATATAAATATTTCACCGAAAATATACGTTTTGAGGTCCAAAGAACTTGTATCTGAGTGCGAACAGCATGTGTCAAAAACAAAAAAGTCGATTAATATAATTTTTCATGTTTGCATCAGACACAGTTTAAGCTTCCCACGCGAAGATTTTAAGAAGATGCTTTCATCCCAAACTAATCTGAAACTTTTCATTATTTTCTATTGTCTGAAAAATTCTGATGTGTTACACTCACATGAATTCTTCTACTCTTGTACAAACTATTTTTACAAACTCTTATTCTCCATCTATTTCATATTAATCGAGATAAACATTTGCAGAAACGATCATTTGACATGCAAAGAGAATTACATTTTACACATAGCAACCAGTTCTAAAAATATTTGACTATCGCTTAAGGCGTACTATGTTCCCCTTGTTTTGTATTTGCAAGGGCAATATAGAAATACAGTAGCCATTAAGCATAGACATATCTCTTAATAGCTGGTTGCTAGGTGCAGCACCATTCTCTTTGCCACAGATTAATACTCTTTGCATATCCAAGACAAAAAATAAATAACGAATTCCCGTTTGAGAAAATAAGTATTGAAAATTTAAGGGAATAACAAGCAATATCTCG
Source organism: Deroplatys truncata (assembly GCA_030765065.1). NCBI lineage: Eukaryota > Metazoa > Arthropoda > Insecta > Mantodea > Mantidae > Deroplatys > Deroplatys truncata. The sequence goes on from CM060980.1 coordinate 131,505,941, forward strand.
AAAATGGTTCACTCAACAAACAAAAAGAATGTATATGACATAAATTGTGTATTTTAACGCGATCTACATTTTTTGTGTAGTAAAATGTTGTCTATCTCTTATGGTTTACCAGTTATGCAAAAGTCGTTCACAATAAAGAATACTTTTGGAGACATTCCCGGAAAATTCAAGATATACATTTTATTCGTCATGAAAATATCTTAAACATATGATATTTTAATCAAAATCGTTAGAGGCATTTTTGAGAAAATTAAAATGTTCGAAAAATGTTCCATGTAAAGGGTAATCTGGGGTGGGGGGATTTTCTTGAAAACCTTCGTGTCGCATCTCCGGAAGATACTGAACCTAAATACCAAGTTTGGTGTTTATCCGACTGTTCGTTTCTGAGTTATGCTGTTCACAGACAGACACACAGACACACACACGGACATGTTTCCAAAAATGCTTTTTTGGATTCAGGGGCCTCAAAACATATAACTACTTACTATAAGTAGTAGAGAAAGTAAAAATGTAGATCTTGTTAAAACACACAATTTATGTGTTATACATTTTTTTTCTCGAGTGAACCATTTCCGAGATATTCCTTGTTATTTGTTTGAATTTTGCATACTTATACTTACTTTTTATAAAATGGGAATTCGTTATTTTTCTATTTTTTTAATTTTTTTTAATGTCCTGGACATGCAAACAGAATATAGTGATCCACATAGGAACCAGCTCTTAAAAGATTTGACTATCGCTTAAATACTACCATATTCCCCTTACACCTACAAGAAAATTAGCAATAAGATTAACATCTCGATTAACATGAAGTAGATGAAGAATAAGCCTTTATAAAAATGGTTTGTACAAGAGTAGAGAAAGTCACGGGAGTGTAACACATCAAATTTAATCTGAAAAGGTAGAATCAAGCTGAAAAATTCAATGCCATAGCCGGGATGTGAACCACAGATCTCAGCCGTACCACTGTTCTAACCAGCTGAGATACCATGGCAACATGTCGGTACATTTTTACTTTCTCTACTACGTATAGTAAGTAGGGGAAGTATTGTATTCCACCCAAAATTTCGATATCGAGATTTCACCGGAAATACATGTTTTGAGACCCCCTGAATCCAAAAAAAGCATTTTTGGAAACATGTCCGTGTGTGTGTCTGTGTGTGTATCTGTGTGTCTGTGTGTGTGTCTGAGAACAGCATAACTCAGAAACGAACAGTCGGATAAACACCAAACTTGGTATTTGGGTTCAGTATCTTCCAAGGATGCGACACGAAGGTTTTCAAGAAAATCCCCCCACCCCAGAGTACCCTTTACATGGAAGATTTTTCGAAAATTTTAATTTTCTCAAAAATGGCTCTAACGATTTTGATTAAAATATCATATGTTTAAGATATTTTTATGACAAATAAAATGTATATCTTGAATTTCCTGGGAATGTCTCCAAAAGTATTCTTTATTGTGAACGACTTTTGCATAACTGGTAAACCATAAGAGATAGACAAAATTTTACTACACAAAAAATGTAGATCGCGTTAAAATACACAGTTTATGTCATATACATTTTTTTAGTTGAGTGAACCATTTTCGAGATATTGCTTGTTATTTCCTTAAATTTTCCAATACTTATACTTTTTCTCAAATTCGTTATTCAATTTTTTATGTCCTGAATATGCAAACAGAATAGAATAAGCCACATAGCAACCAGCGCTTAAAAGATTTGACTATCGCTTATAACCTACCATGTTCCCCTTGCATCTACAAGAAAATTAGCAATAAGATTGACATCTCGATATCTCGATTAACATGAAGCATATGGAGAATAAACGTTTGTAAAAATAGTTCGTACAAGAGTAGAGAAAGTCATGTGAGTGTAGCACATCAGATTTTTACTTTCTCTACTACGTATAGTAAGTAGGGGAAGTATTGTATTCCACCCAAAAATTCGATACCGAGATTTCACCGGAAATACATGTTTTGAGACCTCCTGAATAAAAAAAATCTGATGTGTTACACTCACATACCTTTCTCTACTCTTGTACAACCTAATTTTACAAACGCCTATTCTCCATATGCTTCATGTTAATCGAGATATCGAGATGTCAATCTTATTGATAATTTCTTGTAGATGCAAGGGGAATATGGTAGCTTTTAAGCGATAGTCAAATATTTTAACGCTGGTTGCTATGTGGGGCATTCCATTCTCTTTGCATGTCCAGAACATAAAAAAATGAATAACGAATTTGAGAAAAAGTATAAGTATTGGAAAATTTAAGGGAATAACAAGCAATATCTCGCAAACGGTTCACTCAACAAAAGAAATGTATATGACATAAATTGTGTATTTTAACGCGATCTACATTTCTCGTGTAGTAAAATTTTGTCTATCTCTTATGGTTTACCAGTTATGAAAAAGTCGTTCATAATGAAGAATACTTTTGGAGACATTCCCAGAAAATTCGAGATATACATTTTATTTGTCATGACAATATCTTAAACATATGATATTTTAATCAAAATCGTTAGAGCCGTTTTTGAGAAAATTAAAATTTTCGAAAAATGTTCCATGTAAAGGGTAGTTTGGGGTGGGGGGATTTTCTTGAAAACCTTCGTGTCGCATCTCTGGAAGATACTGAACCTAAATACCAAGTTTGGTGCTTATCCGATTGTTCGTTTTTGAGTTATGTTGTTCACAGACACACACACAGACACACACACACACACAGACGCACACACACACACAGACACACACACGGACATGTTTCTAAAAATGCTTTTTTTGGATTCAGGAGGTCTCAAAACGTGTATTTCCGGTGAAATCTCGGTATCGAATTTTTGGGTGGAATGCAATACTTCCCCTACTTACTATACGTAGTAGAGAAAGTAAAAAAGCATTTTTGGAAACATGTCCGTGTGTGTGTCTGTGTGTGTGTGTGTGTCTGTGAACAGCATAACTCAAAAAATAACAGTCGGATAAACACCAAACTTGGTATTTACGTTCAGTATCTTCCAGAGATGCGACACGAAGATTTTCAAGAAAATCCCCCCACCCCAGACTACCCTTTACATGGAACATTTTTCGAAAATTTTAATTTTCTCAAAAATGGCTCTAACGATTTTGATGAAAATATCATATGTTTAAGATAATGTCATGAGAAATGAAATGTATATCTCGAAATTTATGGGAATGTCTCCAAAAGTATTCTTCATTATGAACGACTTTTGCATAACTGGTAAACCATAAGAGATAGACAAAATTTTACTACACAAAAAATGTAGATCGCGTTAAAATACACAACTTATATCATATACATTTGTTTTGTTGAGTGAACCGTTTTCGAGATATTGCTTGTTATTTCCTTAAATTTTCCAATACTTATACTTTTTCTCAAATTCGTTATTCATTTTTACTTTCTCTACTACGTATAGTAAGTAGGGCAAGTATTGCATTCCACCCAAAAATTCGATACCGAGATTTCACCGGAAATACATGTTTTGAGACCTCCTGAATCCAAAAAAAGCATTTTTGGAAACATGTCCGTGTGTGTGTCTGTGAACAGCATAACTCAAAAACGAACAGTCGGATAAACACCAAACTTGGTATTTAGGTTCAGTATCTTCCAGAGATGCGACACGAAGGTTTTCAAGAAAATCCCCCCACCCCAGACTACCCTTTACATGGAACATTTTTCGAAAATTTCAATTTTCTCAAAAATGGCTCTAACGATTTTGATGAAAATATCATATGTTTAAGATAATGTCATGAGAAATGAAATGTATATCTCGAATTTTCTGGGAATGTCTCCAAAAGTATTCTTCATTGTGAACGACTTTTGCATAACTGGTAAACCATAAGAGATAGACAAAATTTTACTACACAAAAAATGTAGATCGCGTTAAAATACACAACTTATGTCATATACATTTCTTTTGTTGAGTGAACCGTTTTCGAGATATTGCTTGTTATTTCCTTGAATTTTCCAATACTTATACTTTTTCTCAAATTCGGTATTCATTTTTACTTTCTCTACTACGTATGGTAAGTAGGGGAAGTATTGCATTCCACCCAAAAATTCGATACCGAGATTTCACCGGAAATACATGTTTTGAGACCTCCTGAATCCAAAAAAAGCATTTTTGGAAACATGTCCGTGTGTGTGTCTGTGTGTGTGTGTGTCTGTGTGTGTGTGTGTGTGTGTCTGTGTGTGTGTCTGTGTGTGTGTGTCTGTGAACAGCATAACTCAAAAACGAACAGTCGGATAAGCACCAAACTTGGTATTTAGGTTCAGTATCTTCCAGAGATGCGACACGAAGGTTTTCAAGAAAATCCCCCCACCCCAGACTACCCTTTACATGGAACATTTTTCGAAAATTTTAATTTTCTCAAAAATGGCTCTAACGATTTTGATGAAAATATAATATGTTTAAGATAATGTCATGAGAAATGAAATGTATATCTCGAATTTTCTGGAAATGTCTCCAAAAGTATTCTTCATTGTGAACGACTTTTGCATAACTGGTAAACCATAAGAGATAGACAAAATTTTCCTACACAAAAAATGTAGATCGCGTTAAAATACACAACGTATGTCATATACATTTCTTTTGTTGAGTGAACCGTTTTCGAGATATTGCTTGTTATTTCCTTAAATTTTACAATACTTATACTTTTTCTCACATACGTTATTCATTTTTTTTATATCCTGGACATGCAAAGAGAATGGAATGCGCCACATAGCAACCAGCGTTAAAATATTTGACTATCGCTTAAAAGCTACCATATTTCCCTTGCATCTACAAGAAAATTACCAATAAGATTGACATCTCGATATCTCGATTAACATGAACCATATGGAGAATAAGCGTTTGTAAAATTAGATTGTACAAGAGTAGAGAAAGTCATGTGAGTGTAACACATCAGATTTTTTTATGTCCTGGACTTGCAAAGAGAATGGAATGCGCCACATAGCAACCAGCGATAAAATATTTGACTATCGCTTAAAAGCTACCATATTCCCCTTGCATCTACAAGAAAATTACAAATAAGATTGACATCTCGATATCTCGATTAACATGAAGCATATGGAGAATAGGCGTTTGTAAAAATAGATTGTACAAGAGTAGAGAAAGTCATGTGAGTGTAACACATCAGATTTTTTCAGTCTTATTCTACCTTTCCAATTTTAACCTAATGAGGCATGTGTGGAAAGAAAAATTAATATTATCAGTAAATATTAATTGTTCTTTAACAACATTTGTTGTAATGTTGTTCTTACAACATTTGCAATAATGAACGATACGAGGGGCGTTCTAAAAGTTCTCAGCCTGAGGAAGAAAACTCAACATTAAATATATTTTTCCCAACACATTCACTCTGTAAATTAGTGCATTTAGTTCAACCACTTTCCAACTGTGAATACCCTCAGTAAAATAAGCTTTGTCCAACTGTGCAAAATATGTGTCTCTCTCAGCTTAAATCTCACCATTTGATGTGAATCTTCTTCCACTCAGCCATTTCTTCAGGATTGGGAACAACAAGTAATCGGTGGAGGCAAATCCGGTGTATGTGGTGGATGTGGAAGCACTTGGAAGCAAAGCTCATGCAGTTTTGCAGCAACTATCCCAGACATGTGGAAGGCGCATTGCCTTGATGAAACATAACTTTCTTTTTCGCAAGGTCTGGACGTTTTTCAATTAGTTCAATACTGATACATAATGCTCCCCGGTGATAGCACTGCGGTAGTCTATAAGCACCACATCATGAGAATCTTAGAAAACCATAGCCATGACTCTTCCTACAGATGGAACAGTTTTTTCTTTCTTTGGCGCACGTTCACCTGTTGCCACACAGTTTGGACTGCTCCTTCTTCTCTGGCGCGTAGTGATGAATCCAGTTGCATCTACTGTAATGAAACGTTAGAGAAACTTAGCGGAATTTCATTTAAACAAGTCTAAACATTCTTGAGAAATGTTCATTCGAATGCCTTTTTGGTCCGTTGTTAACAAACGCGTCACCCATCGAACACTTTCCCATACCCAAAACTTTTGTAAAATGTAGGGTCTTTGCAATGTCAGTCAACGCGTGTGCTGTCGATCGGTGATCACGGCATTTGAATTTTTGTCGCAATCTTATCAATCGTAGCGCTCATCGCCTTGAATGGATGTACGACCACGCTTAAATTCAGCGGTACACTTTTTAACCGTCGAAAACGAAATACTTTAATCTCAAATCTAACTCCTTGTATTTCTGTTCGGGTTAAAACTTTCAAAACGAAGTACTTTATCACAGTTCGTATTTCAGTTTTATCCATTTTGTAGAAAACGCATTAAGTTGTTTACAGGATCGTCACAAACAAGTGACCACACTTACGCATATAAAACTTTACACCGCCATCTATAGGATGGCACTTAACAACTATCACAGTAATTTGACCATCATCATGACATCTCTGTGTCAGGCTGAGAACTTTTAGAACGCCTCTCGTATTTTTAACACCCAGTATACTAAAACGCAGAAGTTCATGGTATTTAATACTTTCACTGCTAATCCTTTTGCTTTATTTGAAAACACCCTTTTTGTACACTTTGTATAAAATTCTAACGCGTAGGACTCATACGGTTTTCTCTACCCATTTTACCAATTCACAGAGGTATTACACTATTTATATGAAAGTGATTCTTCTATCCAATTTATGTTAATCACGATAAATGCTTACAAGTTAAGCAATAAGGACTTGTTTACTTCAGAATGTGTAAACAACACTCAACTGTTTGTACCACAAACCAGTTTTTGTTAGTAACGAGCTCATGCCACAAAAAATAAGAATCATAATTTTTCAAACGTGCCACACAATGGAGCATCAAAGCAAACTTCAACCTAGGAAAACTTAAATATGCAACATAGAATATTGAAAACGGTTAATGCTAAAACAAAAATATTCAGCAAGAATGAAGAGTACTTCAGATGCGATTTAGAGAAAATCAAAGCTATATGTTTTATTTGTCTAATCAATATCTTAAACTTATGATATGAGCCATTTTGAGGAAATATAAATGAATATAATTTTTCTACAAAAGTTGTTTTACGGTGAAGGAATTTCCCGAAAATCTCCGCCTTGCACCCGCAGGTATAAAATGTGAAAGATATGTTCTTTTTAATTTGGGGACCTCAAAACTTGTATTTTCGGTGAAATTTCGATATCACATTGTTGGTTCGAATGTATGTGCACCTACATAAAACACCACATGCACGTTTCATCCCTCATCCCTTTATTGCCTGCAGTTTATTGATTTTTTATCGATGCTGGTGATGCACCTGAGCCTTTCTTTTGAATGTTTGGCCATTTCGTGTACATCGCAAAAGCATGTCTTGTAAGCTAAGCTACTAAGCCTGTGTCTCAAGAAGCCACAGCATTTTAGTAGCGTTATCTTTCTGCACAAATTAACGCTAATGTGAAAATGAAGCCTTGCAAAATACACCATTTAAATCCACACAAACACGTTGCTTGCTAATTTACAGTTCAAATTGCGTAATGGAGATATCACTCTTCAAGGAAGTAAAATTAGATTTAAACTCCTGAAGGCCATGCAGCTGTTTGTGTACAAGGGTCGTTCAAAAAGTCATGTCCAACTTCCTTTATATCAGGTATTAACAAATGTAAGTACAAAGCACTTCCATATATAAAATCTGATCTTTCTTCCTGCATTTTAAGTCATTCCGAAAAATTACAGATTTGTAGTCAACCATTAAACTGTTAAACACAAAAAATTCGCAATTTGCTTTTGACTAACTTAAATTTATACGTATGCATGTGATACTGAATTTGTCAATTTTACACATTTGTGTAATGTAAAATATTTTTTTGTAAGTAAACTAGGTGGCACATCCAATGGGTTACATTCACACGACTTTCTCTCCTACTATGGTATATCTTATATGGCTTCTACAAACTATACGTAAAAAACGTATTTGTCTCCACTTCACATTAATCAAGATAACGATTTACAGAAACACGTCGTTGTAGCTACAACGGGAATACAAGAAACCGAAGCGATAGACAAATGTTAAAAACAAGATCGTTATATGCTGGCCTAGAAATTCAATACTCTTTCCATGACATTGCGAGAAACAACTGAATGATGACCACTTCAAAAAGTGACCAAAGCGTTGAAAAATTCAAACCAGTGACAACAGATCTCGTAAATGGCTGATGCCACAAAAAAGATTATTGGAAATAAATTGTGACATTTCAGGAAATCTACATTTTCTGTGTAGTAAGTTTTTATCTAACACTTATGGTTTACCAGTAATACAAAAGTATACAAACTTCTTTCCAAATAGAGAAAATTTTACAGCTATTCCCAGAAAATTCAAGATATACGTTTTATACTAGTATATCATGTAAATATCTTAAATATAAGATACTTTAATCGAAATTGTTAGAGCCATTTTTGAGAACGTTAAAAACAATGAAATATTTTGTATGTATTGGGGTTGGGGGGATTTTCTTCAAAATCCTCGTGTCACCTCTTTGAAACGTACTGAATTTAAATATCAAATTTGGTATTCATCCGGCACTTCTTTCTGGGTTATGCCGTTCATGCACAAACAAACACACGCACGATCTTTTTCTAAAAATGCATTTTTTGATTCAGGGGACTTCAAAATACACATTTCCGGTGACATTTAGATATCGAATTTTTGTGGAATGCAATATTTCCTTTACTTATTAGTACGTGGTAGAGAAAGTAAAAACTGTGGAACACGGGGTATTTTGAATACTGAAAAATCTAGAGTTAGAGAAAAATGAACATGGTAGTTTAATATTGCGCTTTGCCTAAATGACCATTTAAATGAACCAGTATTAAAAAATAAAAAGTATAGGTTACATGAAAGTACAAGGTATAAGTGTAGGAAAAGAATATCCATAGAAATATCTAAATTTTTGCCTTTTTACTTTTTTGTTAGTTGCATTGCCTGTTGCGGACTCCCGTTATAAGCAACGCGTTGTAACTGAGTTCTTGGTTGATTAAAACGATAGTGTCCAAACACTATAAAGGTTCGTGTGCAGCGTGTGCTGTGTATGAAAGTTGTTTAACCATTAGGAACTGTTGGCCGTTGGGCATCAGAAAGCGTAGAAATAAGCCTATATGTCCTGCCACGTGCTAATGCCCTAGACGTTCTGCCACAGCCAATAATTCATACATGTTGAGATGTGCAGATCGACGAATTGTAATTGTCGGTAGTGTGCTGTTTCAGCATGACAATACACGCCTCATACAACTCTGTGAACCTAAGGACACATCACCAAAATTAGTTTGACTGTGCTGCACCATCTAACCTACGGCTCAGATCTGACGTCTTTTGGGCTTCCACCTTTTTGGCGCCTTAGATGCTCTGCTTGCCACGTTGAGCAGAATTTCAGCCATTTTGAGTAACTGCATTTCAAGAATAAAATGCAGGGCATTACTTTTTGAACGACCCTTCTACAAATGCTTATCTAATTTTTGTTGATGCAATATGTTCGCTGGAACGTTTGTCCAAATGAAGCCGTCCAATGCCTAGCTTTTTTTATATGTTTTTTCAAAAAGAGACGACACCGTTCAGTGGCCCTAAGGTTAACGATATCATTTCATAACATCCATTTGTCTTCTAAATTACTATTCTGTAACCAGTCCCATTTCCATGGCCATTTAAACTTGGCATTTCGTAAGTTGCTCCACGTCTACTGATGCAATGTAGCCTTCGCCAAGCAGTCCTCCTTTCGTGTGAAAACCCGGAATGTCTTAAGCGAGCCAGGAAAAGTAAAATTATCAAATTTAATTTTTGCTGTTCTTGCTGATTCGGAATATGCAGGCTGTAATTAACATACGCTCTGAAAATGTCGCATAATGTACGTAGAACACTACACGATCACAAAAACTCGCTGAATATTTTGCTCTCCGATACGCTCAGGTTTTGTCACATAAAAGGTCGTTGTAATTACATAATTGTTTTACTATTATGTAACTACATGAGCATGCTAACCCCCAGGCCATAGAGTCAGTCTAATTTATGTTTATCCCGCATTTTGTTATTCTCCTAGCGCTCAAAGCTATTGGTGCATATTAGCTAAACAAGAAGCAACAAAATATGTGGATAATTATTACATTAATCTGACTCGCCTACCTTTGACTCAAATTTCTAATAGAAATTATCTGGAAATTAGATTTCCCTCAGTGAACTTTCTTTTTATATTATAGTATAGGCTAGTATGCTTTGACATTATGAGTTAGCTGTATGAAGGTATTATTTTTGGAAAATATCATGCTTGTAGATTTCATTTAAAACTTAACCAAAACTACGATTTTAAACACAAAACTTATGTTTTTTCACAGAATATATAACGTATTCTGCCTTTTTCATTCTAAGACGATTTTGACAGAATACTCTGCTGCTGTGAATTTAAGATGAATATCCTTATTATTGAAAATAAAATTCACAGTTTGTGAATGATCCGGCAATTCCATAAAACAGTAATATAATTTTTTGTACATCATGCTTTTTATTGATCCTATAGGGTGTTGACGCAAACACTGGGAATTGGTTTTAAAAAATCCATAGAAAAGACATCCAACTTAAATAAGAATGTTCTAATGTTTTATTACTTGCTGTGGACTGGACTACATTTCTACCTTCTGTGTATACTAATAATAACTATACAACCTTTGAAATGACTCCGCTCGTTCGAATCCGCCATGGTATCGACTATATGTTGACAACTAACAAGCGAACGTTCAGGAGGGACCAGATAAAAATCTCACATATCTGTTATGAAATAGGTTTAGAATACAAAACAAATATTTAAATTCCTTGCTTTCAACTCGAAGGCCGCCACTGATAATTCGGATATAACTACAGGAAAAAACGAGAGTTTGGATGAAGAATGCTATTTATATCACGTCTATACAGTAACTTTACATTAAAATGTTTGATTAAACGTTTTGTGATGTTTCGGAGCACCAAGAAGTAACCAATATTAACTACTTTGGCTTTCTCTGTAAATATTATTACTCTTGGTTTCTTTCCCGGAGATGGCTCATATACAGATCCCAATTTCGGCGAACTACTGGTCTCAGCTTTAGAATCAGTTCCGTAGACATCATCATCATCATATTCGGATTCATTAGTGTAAATGTTGAGAGTGTTGTGAAGGTAAACATGCCAACATTCTGCGATGCATGCTTTTTATTATTTTACACGCTTCTTCTGCTAGTTCTATTTCTTTATTCGTAAATGAAGAATTCACGTATCCTTCCGATTCACATATCGTAATAGGTATTTCTGTCACATGGAGCAAATTCTTGCAGTTATGCTCCTCTCTCGCTCCCCTCTTTAACTGAGAAACCTCCTCTTTGTAGGACTTACATCCCCAAGGACTAGGGCTGGCCCCGTAGGTCAATCGGTAGAGAAGCTGCGAGGGGACGCGGGTTCGATTCCAGGCTGGGGGTGGGAATTTTTCTCTGGCCGAGATTATTCCCTAACCTCCCCAGAGTATGATAGTATGAATGAAAGTATGAATGTGTGTGTGGGTGTTCTAAAGTGTGGGTGTGTAGCTTCGGCGCTCCGCCAAGCTGAGGGTCGCGGTTCGAGTCCCGCCATGGGCATGGGTGTTTTTGTGTGTGTATAATTACGGTAATAAACACAGTAATATAAACTGGGTAAACAAGGGAACTTAAGAAAAAACGATTTACAAGCCAATGCCTTGCATCAGTAGCCTGTCGAGGAGTAAGCAAACTTTGGATCATAGCATATCCAGGATGGGTGATCAGCACAATACCTGGAATAACGGTGAAGAAGAAGGAAATGAAATAGTGACGAAAGGGATGATAGGAAAATTCGCGGATCAAATTATCCAGATATTCAGAAAAGATAAAAACACGCCCGGACTATGACAGAGTGGACATCAGCTTGCCTGCCGTTAGTCCATGACGACGGACGGCCACCTATAATGCATGGAAACTTATGCTGTTCCAGAATAAAGATTTCTAAATGGCTGTGACGCGAACTGTATTTCTCCGCGAGATGTATAGTTCTGTATAATAACGCATTTAGCATTTTTATCTCCCCCTCCTGAATGTTTGCTTGTAAGTTTCTTCATTATCATTAAACCAGTTTAATTTTGTGTTTTCAAAATATACCACCGAGCAAAATATACTGTGCAGTACACGTTTGTAAAGGTTATATAAAATTTCGGAAAGAAAAATTAAAATCTTTACTTCGATTATGTTAAGTTTACCTCTCAACTAATAGAAAATGTATTATTTTCGCATTTCATATTTTATAATAGTTAATTGAGCAGCTTTGTTTTGTTTTAAGGATATGTTTAGGCAAACTTTTAAGAAAGTCGCATTCCTATTTACAATAATTTCTGAAGCATTTGTTTTCATTTCAACCTGACACATTGCTGTTCGACTGTCAACAAAGTAAGTCAGCACAATATTCACTTTGGAGTAATTGATTTTGGCGGAAGGAGCACAGACGTAACCTTTTGTTACCGAGCGAGGCTCGCATTCCGGAGGTCCCGGGTTCGATTCCCGTTGGGCCGACCACTCTGACCTTGGGTGCTTTTCGCGGTTTTCCCAGATAGGCGAATTCTGTGATGGTTTCTGTAATGCCACGACTTTTCCTGTCCTCCCCATTTCAGAGTCGGAAGATCAGGCGAGTGGACGGCATGGCGAGATGTGTGTCGGTAGAATTTGCTTTGAGTAACTGTCGTTCTGGAGGCCCCGCTAGCTGCGGTCCCTGGAGTATCTGAACTCGGCACTCTGTGGCGTGGGTTCGAATGCCGCCATGGGCATGAGCATTTGAGTCGTGAGTTCCCATACTGGGTATAAGGGATAGCACAAAAGACTTCTAATGGTCGAGGTGCGAGGGGTCTCTGAATCCTCCAACGTCCCTCAACGTACTCCACTCTACTCTGTCTGTCTGTCCTGCCATCCGGTGCGTGACGAAACCCCAGCAAGACCTGTTATTGGATGGTTCCGCCGGTGTCGGGATCTCACACCTGGACACGTTAGACTATGTTTGTGTCCGAGCCTATGGCACCGGATCTGGCCGCCTTCTGTGTCCTTCGCTTCATCCCTTCCTCCCGGAGGTTCAGTAGGTACAAGCCTCCTATGTATTTCCGTGCAGAAATCCTCCTCCGCACTTGATCTAATCTACTGTAGGTACTCTATTCTACCTTCTGTTAGAATAATTAGGCAGAACAATAGCTGTGATACTCACCGGAGAGATGTAACCTCTGTAGGGAATGAGGAAGTGCACTTGGAGAGAGGTGAGATAATTGATTACGTCTGAGATCCAAAACTCTGAGATTGTCAAGGTTAGAAAATGTATTTTCTGGTAGCACCTCGATATTCAGTCTAGACATGTTTAGCACCTGCAACACACCAACAAAAACAGCTATCGGTTTGTGTCTGTGATGCTAACTAATTTAATGGGTTATAATTCTTGAAAATGGTACAGTTTATTGGCGCCCTCACATCTTAGATCAGATCTAGATGCGTAGTAAATTAAGATGCAGTTCAAGCCATTATAGCCCAAGTGCACCCCTGAACAAATTCTGCCGATGTAGGAGTGCTGTAGTTTCAACTGGCACTGAAATTCATACAGCCACTTTCTCTGTCCTTACCTGCCTTAGAGACTTCTTCATTTTTATTAACATAAGAAGAAAGAGATACCAATATCCTTGACAGCATTGCGTACTCCTCAGGAAATCAAGTTTGAACGAGTGAAATCTTCCTTTGGAAACTAATTTTCTATCTGTTATTTAAATATATGTGGATAGCTCAATTTTAGCATGTTAAAAATGCTCGACCGGTGAAATTAACGAAAAAGAACTAACCGGAAAAATTAATCAGAATTGCGTCCAGCTTTTTGATAAATGATTGAGCAAGGAAAAAGTTAATAAATGTGGAGTTGGTAAGAGGGAGCTTGAGGCGGGAGGAGACGGTTGGGAAGGCAGTTTATGGTAACATTAATAACTAAAACCACCGCACTCCTACAAGGCAATATTTTTGCACTTAAGTATACATCATGCCTCCCTAAAACGGCAAAACTAGAACTGGTTCACCTTTCGGGTTCAGACTCACAAATTTTAGCGTGCTTAGCTAACAGTAAAGAGTGTAAAATAACAATGGAAACTTTTCTGGAAATGCATTACTTTTGGGCGATACAAAACCATCAAGCAGAGGCAAGAGACAGCAGACGTATTTTTTCAGTAATTTCTTTAACATATAAAATAAATTTCTTCATATCACCAAAACCGCGAACCTTTCGGACTCTGTAACGCAATATCTTCGTTTCAGAAGTCATACTGAATCGGTTATGATTTATATTGTCACGCATTGCCTTTTTCTTTCAGAATTTAGTCGATTTTCAGCTTTATTGCTCGTGATTATCACATTTATAAGTGGAGCAGATACATATCCGTAATAATTAAGAAACGATATAAAGTTTATTATTATTGTTATTATTATTATTCTATATATTACCGGAATGCGTGCTTCTAACCCAAATCACTATAGGCGAGTTTAGGCTATTATCTATAGCAACTCCACGAGAGGTTTCACCTTTCTCAATAAGTTAGTTGAATTGAATTTAATTTTATTTGTACATCTTATTTTACACAAATGTATTATACGTTTCCTGGTTACCATCTTAACTTATATACAAATAGTCTGGCTATCTATGCATCATGTGTGCTACTTAGTTTGCCTGACGCACTGGTCTTGTCGCATCACTTAGTAGCCCTTTGACAGCGTAGCTATTATTATGATTATTATTGGTGTTGTTATTGCTGTTGTTATCATCATCTTCATTTAATGTATTCGTAAATGGAGAGGAAATCCGAAGAACAATTGTAGAAAAGTTAGCAGCCTCAAAATCCATTGTGAAATCTAAAAAAGCTGTATTATCCTCATTCTTTTGCACGCATTCAGCAGTTGGCCACGACGAAAGGCCGAACTATGATGATTCAGGCATGCCAGCGAGAAACGGAAAGAAATATATTTGACGTCTACGGTAGAGACAGAATCTGGAACGCGGAGGTTAAAGAAGCGGCATGGAGGATGCAGTCACAAGGGCACATTGTCTTAAATGGTAGTGAGAAGGTCACGTCGTTAGAATGAACGACAGATGGGCATACACTACACCGCGACGGTTTGGAACCCAAGAACAGGATCAAGAAGCAGAGACAAATATGCTCATAGGGGTTCACATAAGCGGCGGAAGCGCAGTATATACCAGAATTGCATGAGAGCGAGATAGCAATAAGTGATCGTGTAAATAGCAATTAAGTCGAAGTAAATTCTCACTAACTCAAGATTTAAATGGTCGAGGATCAGAAGTGAGAAACCTTGCAGGCATTGCCTCACCCAGTGGTAGTAGACAGTGGCCCAATAGAAATCTAATGGACTTATCTTTAACAACTACAGTTAAACCTCGATTGTACATCATGGATTAACCGTTCGGCTCATTAACGGTCCTCTGATCGAGCGGGATGGCTCAGGCTGAAATGTCTGTGGCCCGCGGCCGACCTTCCTGAGCAATGTTTTTTTGGGGGGATTTCCGTGGGTCGCTAGGCGAATGCTGGGATCATTCAATCTCTTGAATTTCCTGTCCCTCCATTTCACCTCCATTTCATTTCACTTCACCCTTCATCCGCTTGGTCTCTTTGAGGATTGCAGGTGTCGGCGAGAGGTCTCGGCGTAAAGGATGCTCTGTGGAAACCTTCGTCCCCCGGAATGGGGCGGTCTCCGGGTTCCGGTCCCCCAAGGGGATGTGTAGCCTACGGGTGGAGGGGAGCCGGCTGCACTAGTGCCCATCCGGGAAGTTTAAATCTGTAAATGTAGGGACCCTGCCATCTGCCTGTCGTGCCTCTTCTCCGGCCACCCCGTCTCCT
Organism: Deroplatys truncata; assembly: GCA_030765065.1. Classification (NCBI taxonomy): domain Eukaryota; kingdom Metazoa; phylum Arthropoda; class Insecta; order Mantodea; family Mantidae; genus Deroplatys; species Deroplatys truncata. Next base: position 131,521,882 of record CM060980.1, read on the forward strand.
CTCACCTCATCCTTCCCTCCCGATCTATGTAGGTCGAACGTGCTAAGTACCCCTTCGCTCTGAATCCTATCCTATCGGTAATCTGGAATGACAATATCAAGAGATGGCTTCAGTATTCCCAAAATTCTCAAGGGACCTGCACTTTAAAAGTAATGGAACAAAAGTCTATGTTGCATCACTTGCCCTGCGAGCACGGCAACAGCGTTACGAACTGAATGAACGTGTGCTCTAGTCAAGAGGTTGTTCTGAAGCCTTCAGCTGTGTATTATCTACTGAAATTTTGGTTTAAAACAGCAAAGTGATCATGCAATCAGACAATAGTAGTGACTATAATGTAATATTGTCGCCTAGCGATGTACATACAAAATTGACGAAAAATGGACATTACCGCGCAGCACTGCCCCGCGGACGCAATCACCTTTGTTGCCATTTTTGTAAGAAATGTAACATAGGACTCGTGTGTTTAGCGAGTTCTTTTTGTATAATTACTTATAAAACCTACTGTTTATATTAAAATGGATTATTCCTCATTTTCGTTTAACCGTCAACCTCACCCCCTCCATTATGACGGTTAATCAGTTTTTTTTATTTATTTACAAATCGTAACAACCCGTGTTTACCTAAAGGTATACTACGAGGTGCTTTATTTTATTTACAATACATTATACACAATTGAATAATCCAATCAGTTTTTAGTGTGTCGAAGATGGATTTGTGTTATGGGGTACGGATGTAGTGAGAGACTTCGAAATACTGCAGGCCTTTATCTGGAAAAACAAAGTGTGCATTCAGTCATGAGACGATAAGCCGTTTATGCCTCTTTTTCACGACAGTCAAAGTGGTGAGGGAGTCTTGTTAATTCTGTGGAGGTAGAATCGTTAACTTCCGTGATTCGTTAAGAACTGGCATATAGTTTGGCCAGAGCTGTAGAGAGAGTTTATGGAAAATAGTAGGTATGATCATTTGGTATACGCTGCAGCTTCGGAGTTAACATAATATGTTGAATTCCAGATTGCTGTGTAGTGATTCTTTAGTAGTTGCTTTCCCCCTGCTTAATGCAATTTTGTTGTAGTCTATGGTGGTTTTATAGCTTGCGACTGTTTTGGCTAGATAGGCATCCCTTTCATTTCCTTGTAGTACATTATGTTCTTTGACCCAATGGAAGGTGATTGAGGTGTGCATTTGCAGATTTATTATTTTCGTCCTAATGCCGACAGCTACTGCTTGTCTGGTGTGATTATTCGCTATTGCCAGTATTGCTGCTGTGGAGTCTACGTTGATTGTGTAGGATGAAAATTAAATTTAAATTGAGTTTTATTTATGGACGCTCTTTAACTGCTGTGGACCTTAGCGTCCCATTCTATACAGGGCGTGAAAGACCGCCAATTTTGCTCAGAGGCCTCTATCAGATCTGAGGTTCTTTTGCGTGCCGTAAATCTACGACATGGGACCACCGACTTTACTTCCTTTCCGAAGGAAGCCATGCTAAGGATTTTTACGCCCGAAAAAAGCCATCGCCCTCCGCCGCGACCTCGGGAACTAGAGGTTAGCATGGTAACCACTACACCACGGAGGACGATGTGTAGGATGAGACACTCTTGTTTTGATGCTCTATCCAGTCTAATGCCATTTTAATTCCGATACATTCTTTGTTTAATCTTATCATTCCAATGTGTATTTCTCTTGTGTTTCTTCACAGAGAGCATTCCTGCCCCAACGTGATTATCCGTTTTTGAATCGCCCGCGTAAACCCTAAATTTAGCTTTTCCTTCTATTCTAGTAAAGCTTATATAATTGTCCTTCGAATGGATTACTTTTGTTCTTTTAGGGATTTCTCTCTTCTGTAATTCAGGCATGACTGCGTTTATAGATTGGCCATTTGAAATTGCTCTTAGATATTTGTGCATTTGCAGAGTTTGATCGATGGGCATTACTCTTGCGATGGTCTGGATGTCCTCATTGGAGACTGTTCTGTAGGCTTTTGTAGCAAACATTAGGAAAGATCTTTAAATATGTTGCAATTTTCCGTTAGCTCTCTTTGTTTTTGAGATAAACCAGGCTTTTGCGGAAAGATGGCGTATCGGTATATTGTCTTCAGGTTGTGAAATGATATAGCCAGATTGCTTCTGAGCAGCGAATTACGCTCTTACGAATACGGAACTCGTTTTCCAAACGTTGTGTGTATGAGGGTACCCCCCCTCCGGTATTGTACCCCACCAATCCAGTTTGCAGTCAAACGTCACTCCAAGATACCTCAGTTTTTAGACGACTTATAGTTTCCATGAAACAATGGTGTGGTTGGGTTTGTATTCTTCCTTATTTCTTATATACATTCGCATCACAGCTGATTTATCTTTATAGAAAATTAAATTGAATTTTATTTATGGACGCTCTTTAACTACTACGGTCCTTAGCGTCCCATTCTATAATGGGCGGGAAAGACCAGAAATTTTGCACAGAGGCCCCTTTATCAGGCTTGAGGTTCTTTTACATGCCGTAAATATACGAAGTCGGATCATCGGCTTTGTTTCCCTTCCCTATCCATGCTAAGGATTTTTACGGTCAAGAAAAGCCATCGCCCTCCGCCGGATTTGAACCCGCGACCTCGGAAACTAGAGGCTGGCATGGTACCCCTAGACCACGGAGGGCGACTTATCTTTATAGAGATCTCCAGTTTATATTGCTTATACCAGTCTTCTGTTCTTTGTAGTGCAGCTTGTAGTGTAGAAAGAACATTTGAGTGATCTATTTCTGTCACTGTTAACATGAGGATTGCTGTTTTCAGGTTTGGAATTTCAGTCACTTGCTCTAACAGCTGAAAATCGGATGCAGGAAGATACAGGAAACTATTGGGCATTAGGTGCGATAATCTCATTTTGACTGCTTTACAGTAACAGATGGTTCATGGCAGACTGAAACTAAAGTCACTATTAAATCGTATTGATCAATTTCAAGTGCTAGCTTATTATGAATGGAGCAGTCAGCGGAAGTTTTACTGAACGTTTTGGTTTTATTCACACATCCATGAGTAAACTTATCCAGAGAAAATAAAAACTCGACTGAAATTTAGTACAAATAGTTTACGATTGAAACAAAATCTCTAAGGTTTAGAAGAAATAAAATATTAGAAAATAATTTTAAAATGCTTGCTTTTTGATTTTGAGGGCTTCTCCACTTTTCTGCGGTTGCCCTTAATTTCCTCCTGCCATCTTTCTGGATCTTTCCAATCATCCATTTACATAAGTGGATCCCTCGTCGGTTTTATTAATCCGTCTGGCTATACCTTGTTTGGGAAACGTAGCGGTTTATATTTTTACTAGACTGGGTTGCTAACCCTGTACGCAACCCCCAACTTGGAGGATCACATGGCTTTCTTTACTCTTGTACAAACTATTTTTTATAAACGCTTGTTCTCCATATGCTTCATGTTGATCGAGATGTTAATCTTATTGCTAATTTTCTTGTAGATGCAAGGGAATTGGTAGGCTTTAAGCGACAGTCAAATATTTTAAGAGCTGGTTGCTATGTGGAACCTTTCCTTCTCTTTGCATTAACAGGACATAAAAAGTGAATAACGAATTCCTATTTGAGAAAACGTATGTGCTGGAAAATTTCAGGGAATAAATAAGCAATATCTCAAAAGTGCTTCACTCAACAAAAAACTGTATATGACATAAATTGCGTATTTTAACGCGATCTACATTTTTCGTGTAGTAAAATTTTGTCTATCTCTTATGGTTTACCAGTTATGCAAAAGTCGTTCACAATGAAGAACATTTTGGAGACATTCCCAGAAAATTCAAGATATACATTTTATTTGTCATGTAAGTGTCCTAAATATATGATATTTTAATCAAAATCGTTAGAGCCATTTTTGAGAAAATTAAAATTTTCGAAAAATGTTCCATGTAAAGGGTAATCTGGGGTGGGTGGATTTTCTTGAAAAACTTCGTGTCGCATCTCTGGAAGATACTGAACCTAAATACCAAGGTTGGTGTTTATCCGACTGTTCGTTTCTGAGTTATGCTGTTCACAGAACAGGCAGACACACACACGGACATGTTTCCAAAAATACTTATTTTGGATTCCGGAGGTCTCAAAACATGTATTTCCGGTGAAATCTCGGTATCGAATTTTTGGGCGGAATGCAATACTTCCCCTACTTGCTATACGTAGTAGAGAAAGTAAAAATACTAATTGAAGTCTAATCTCTAAGCAGAGCCACTGCGTGCCACTAAAACTCAATCTTTTTAAAATTACCCTCTGGTAATTGTTATAAAACGATGTACACTTTTAGAGTAAGCTGTGATATCTTTATTGATCTAGTTAGATTTATTACAACACCTTATATTTCTATGTATGGGATTATGATATTATTAAAAGCATCACAGATTAAACTATTATTTCATTGCATATCGATGTTGTACAGCTAAAATCTAGAGAAATGATAATCAATAAATGATAAACTGGTAGCGATAGAAACCATGGCTGGTTGAAATGAATAACTTATGTCCGATTTATTGGTAGAAACCTATATGGTGTAAACTTGAAATAGTTTTCATCAAGTATTTACACCGTCGTGTCGTTATTTCAGATATTCTAATTTTGTTCGGGAGATTAGTTTTTCCTTCTGTGTTTCATTTGTAGTCATAAATGTTGTCCAAATCTTTTCTTCTACTGCTACACAACTATTTTAGGCAAAGCAATTTTGTATTTCTGATGTAAATGTTACTTCCGTCGCCAACTCTAATCATAATTATTGCTCTTTAGGCTTATGAACAAAATGTAGGTTCTGCATTACAAAGCTTGTGGTAACTTTGCGTGAGAGCATGCCATTGATGCAAAGAGAGACCGCAAAAACAGAGTAACATTTATCTTGATGCGGGCAATAAAATAATTAAAATGAAGAGTGAAACTGGGTCAGTAAGTTTCAAGAGGATAGATGATGAAAAAGGAAAACAGCTGCAAGAATGAAAGATAATTCCTCTCTAATCTGATCACTGTTTTGATTGAGAATAGGAACATGTTGAAGTAGATATGAAACACCCTCTGTATTAACATGTATGTTATGTATTCACTTCTATTTTATCTGTCTTCGTGCATACATAAATACTTCATAGAAATTATTTGTAATTATTCATAGATGTGTTTTCCACGATAGTATTTTTATCCATTTTCGGTTCATGCTATATGCGTGGGAAGTTGAAATTCCCGCATTCCTGCGTTCTGTATTTTTACTAGATGTTTAATAACATGTATCTAATCACCCAACTATTGATGTGTATATTTATTGCTAGAGATTGAAATACGATCATATTTGATACTTGGATTTTACCATTTAAATCTTGCCGTCTTTATTTCCCTCGTTTACTTAGATTTACTTCATGCAGCACTTAAATATAATTCTTCCGGCCAAAGTAGTCATGTCACCTCCAGTTGTTCACTGGCTTGGTCAACACTACTAGACATGGCTAATCGATCACAGTGGTGGACCTCGATACTGCTTTTGAATAGCTGACATTGATTAATTTTATTCTAGCGTAAGCATTTCTATTATTCACTATCGTCGAAAAAATGGTATGCAATACACATACGTTAAGTCCTTTGCAGAAACTCAGAACTAACTCAGAACTTCCTCGTTCTACAAAGATACAGTAGTGCACTTGTATCGCAATAAACTATTGCACATACATTTTCTTCCTTAAGTCCAACTTTCACAATCCTATAACAATATTGCTGTAGAGTTTAGCAAGCACAATACTGTTACATAATTGTAGTTTCGTTAGGTATTCAATGTTTTTGTTTCAAAATAATTTTCTATACTTTTCGTTTAAAACAATAATACCACCGAACCTTACCTCTAAATTGTGAAACATGTCAGGACCAAAGTTTCCAATATTTGTCACATAGCTTCCAATGAGAACTAGCTTTCTTAGCTCGGGGTACAGATGGCCGATGACATTGGGTAGAAACTCTGATGTCGGCCATCTACAGAGGGTCAGTGTCTTCACCCTGTTGCTGCAAAATCATCAAAGAACATATCTTATTTATTGGAGCCCTTTCCTGAGCGTTTGTTTAGTAAACATTAGTGTTTGAAGTAAGAAGTGGGCGGATGTTTAATATCCATTACCTTCTGCTATACCGAAATTCCCCATGCAGACCTCCGGAACATGAAAGCCGATGGCCTTTGAAGCGTAGTTCACAGCGGTGAGTTTCAGGGCATTCCGAAAGCGTTCCATGGACCAATGATAAACAGCCTACCAATGTGAGACAGCTATAGAACCTGTAAACAAGAATAGAGATCACTTTATCTGCCAACTCGGAGAACAGCATCGAACAAGAAAGCCATATTACAGTTCTACACATACTATGAAAATACGGTGTGTTAATTCTATACGGATCGAAATAAATTTGCGGATTGGGATAGGTTCTCCGGCAAGGTTATCGCAACTAGAACTTTATTCTGCAAAAGGTAAGATCCAATGACAAACTGGTGGCTTGTCCTCGTGGTCATGGTCATTAAAGCGCTTGACTTTGGTGTTCCGTCCCGTGGGGGATTCGAGTGCGAATCCCATCTCGGACATGACGTTTGTGACCGTATAAATGTGTGTCTGTGTGTGTAAAGTACAGACAGAAAACGGAATAAATATAAAAGAGTAACAACAAGAAAAAATGGAAGAAAAGAAGAAAACAGTGCAATAGTCCTTCACTTTGGACTACCGGTTACTCGCGTAAGTTGCATGGGTATATAGGCACAACGTTCCAATCTGCACGCCTCACATCTAGCCATTTCGAGAAAGAGAACCAGTCATTCCGTTTACCGATAATGAATCATGAAAATGCCATACAGCAAATTACTTAAAGACTTCTGCTGTTCTACAGCTTTCCTCTATCGCGACAAAAATTTAGCATTTACACTTACTTACCTCACATATTCTGTGTCGTAGAGTTTAAATTTAATGAGCAGATTCTTCATTCAGAACTTTTTTATATTTAGACCTAACATTGCATAATATTTATCATGCTATCATTTGACTTAGTAACAGTTACTCATCAGCAGGTTTGTTAGAATATCATTTCGAAATTTATTTGAGCTTCATCGAAATCTAACAAACATGCGATTTCTAGAAAATTAATTTACTACGCAGACACGTATAGTTCATGTTGCTCTAGAATTCGAATATAAATGGAAAACGTTCTATCTTGCGACTGCGATAAAATTTGATAAGAGTATATTCCATAGGAAATTGTTTATGATTGCAGTGTTCGAATTAAATTAAATTATTAAAAGTAATGGTTTCCATGAGATGTCGTCCCTCTTATTTTGTATGTAAATGCCTAATGTGCCAAATAAAGGCGATCTTAATGTATAAATAGCTTAAATATACGGATAATGTTTGTAAATCTTTTAAATGTGAAATTATAAGGTGTAAGTTCTTGGGGTGCAAATCCAACAATTCCAGTGCCTTGGGTCAGTAGCGTATCGAGGAATAAGCAAACTCTAGATCATAGCATATCCAGGATGGGTGATCAGCCCAATGCCTGGTATGGCGATGAAGATGGAGATGAAAAGGGATGACAGGAAAGTTTATGGATCAAGTTGTGCAACCCAGCATTCGCCTAGCGACCGAGGAAGACCGCGAAAAAACCTTCGGTCAAAGTCAAATTGGTTTGAACCCGGGACCTCCCGAATGCAGGCCACAGACGTTACCGTTTGAGCCATCCCGTTCGGTTTTTCTACAAATTAATCTCACAAAAGTTTATTCTTCTACTTCTTGTTAATCGAGATAAACTTTCATTGCACATTTCGATGTAGATATACGAAGGATACAGTAGCAACAGTCAGGTATTTTTAAAACGCGCCTCGTTATGTGATGGCTTTGAAATTCCACGTTCTTTGTACGCCCACGAGAAAAGACGAATACTGACTTACCAGTTGAAAAAGTATAAATATTTGAAAATTCAAACAAATAACAAAGAATATCTCGGAGATGGTTAACGCCACAAAAATGTTATTTGGCATAAATTGTGTCCTTCAACGAGATCTATATTTACTTTCTCTACTACGTATAGTAAGTAGGTAGGGGAAGTATTGCATTCCACCCAAAAATTCGATACCGAGATTTCACCAGAAATATATGTTTTGAGACTCTCTGAATCCAAAAAAAAGTATTTTTGGAAACATGTCCGTGTGTGAGTGTGTGTCTGTCTGTCTAACTGGGAACATCATAACTCAGAAACGAACAGTCGGATAAACACCAAACTTGGTATTTAGGTTCAGTATCTTCCAGAGATGCGACACGAAGGTTTTCAAGAAAATCCCCCCACCCCAGATTACCCTTTACATGGAAAAATTTTCGAAAATTTTAATTTTCTCAAAAATGGCTCTAACGATTTTGATTAAAATATCATATCTTTAAGATATTTTCATGACAAATAAAATGTATATCTTGAATTTTTTGGGAATGTCTCCAAAAGTGTTCTTCATTGTGAACGACGTTTGCATAACTGGTAAACCATAAGAGATAGACAAAATTTTACTACACAAAAAATGTAGATCGCGTTAAAATACACAATTTATGTCATATACATTTTTTTTTGAGTGAACTATTTTTAAGATATTGCTTGTTATTCCCTTAAATTTTCCAATACTTAATAGTTTTTCTCAAATGGGAATTCGTTATTCAGTTTTTTTGTCCTGGTAATGCAAAGAGGATGGAATACTGCACATAGCAATCACCTCTTAAAATATTTGACTATCGCTTAAAGCCTACCAATTCCCCTTGCATCTACAAGAAAATTAGCAATAAGATTAACATCTCGATTGACACGAAGCACATGGAGAATAAGCGTTTGTAAAAATAGTTTGTACAAGAGTAGAGAAAGTCATGTGAGTGTAACATATCAGATTTTTTTTAAATATTGTGTATTTGAATAGCTAGCGTGCAGTGTTCCTGTAATGATATTCATGCGAAGTAAATCTTTTATAACAGAATGTAATTTAACAAAATTATTGCTTCTTCTTTTCTTGTTCAAACCCTTTTTCTGAAAGACAATACTTTATGACACAGTTTTTTAAGTGCTCAGAACACTTTTATTTTTTGCGATGTCTAAGCCAGCATATAGTGATTCGCCTTTTAAAGATTTGACTATAGCTTCAATCCCCTGTATCCCCTTGCAACAACAACGAAACGTGTAATGGAACCATTTCTGCAAACGTTTATCTCGATTAACTTGCATTATATATACATATAAGCATTTGCAAGAATAGCTGTACTTATATAAGAAGTATAAAACAAACCATGGTGGGTAGAAAAAGTATATGATAGCAATACATCAGATTCTTCAGTCCATTTCGTTGTTACTTGAAAGAAGCCTTTAACTAGCAGCGGAAATTACACCGATTCTCACATATCATGGCATTCAGATGAAATGGGATAGTGTCAAGCAAATATCTATAATTAGTCTAGGGAAGCAAACACAGGTAGCACTAATACATCCATGTTATCGTCAAAAAGCGTGCTGCACATTTATTCGTGTTTTGTTAAAGAAGAGTAGCTGAAAGCGTTAGTGTCATCATAAAATAGAGTACCTTGGCTGACCAAACTTTATGTATTATATGCTGTTTTAATATACAGTGGTGGGCAAAAGTAGATATGTAGTAGGTATACAATACACCTACATGTAATTTTATGGGTGGGCAAAACAATCATTAAACGTTCCACTGTCAGCAAGGTGGTGCTCCTGCTCACTAAGCATAAATTGTGTGAGTCCTTTTAGCAGAAGAATTTAATTTACAAGTAAGTGAATATAGTACGAAGGGTATCAACTGTTTGATCACCAAGATCTTCGTATCATACCACTATGATTTCTTGCTTAGAAATATCCTTAAATATGAAGCTTTTGCAGGAAGGCACGCACTGTTGATGGCATGGTTCAATTCATTAGGATGACATGCCAAGATATTGATACAAACAAAGAACTGAGTAGTAAAATGTGCTCGACTGTCAAATCTAAACGGCATTAGTGTGTAAATGCTGAAGACCAACAGTTTGAATATTCACAACAGTGATCTAATATTACTAATTCATAAATCGTTATCATGTTACATTGACAGGTTTGTTTGCATACTTCATGTTTCATTACCATATACACTTTCCATTCAATGGATTAATGTCTGTTAGGGCATAGGGTGCACAACGAAGGGGGACACCTAGCGCACTGCGACCTACACGAAATCTATTGAGGTTACCACCCCTAGGAGGAAGGAATGGAGTGAAGGAGCCTCAGGAGGCTATAGGCCGCAGGCAGACAGGCCACAAAGACGTGCGAACCCTAACAGATCCTGGCTCAAAGGCCCGTTCCACTACTGAAGCTGCTCAGAAAGGGCGATGAGCGACTCATCCAACCATATAACCCTCTAGTGTCCACGAGGAATACTCTTTCCATGCAGCAAGCATCCGCGCCATCTGTCTGGCACGCCATACACCACGAAACCTAGAAACACAGCTGAAACATGAGGAAACGGAATAAAAGGGAAATGGGGGAAAAGAAATCATGGTAGATGAGAAACCACCCCAGCAATCACCAAAGGAAAAACTATGAAAAGCCTACGGTCAGCGTGGCGGTCGACGGGAATCAAACCCAGGACCTTCCAAATCGAACTTCACACTTTACCGCGGAGCCAACTCGCTCGGTATTACTATCTGTTACATTCCACTGTGAATGTCATCTATAGTTTACACTAAACTAGGCATAACGACCTTCGCTGCAGGGTAAAGGTTAGACATACTTTTCTTAATGACGTCTGAGGCACGAGCTATTTTTATCGGAGTGCTTAGACTTTTGATAAGATAACGCCCGGAAGATTTAATTCTTATTTTTCTTTAATGAATTAATGATTCCTAGATCAAAGGAATATGTGCTAATGTAATCTTTCTATAGAGCAACCTACGCAACAAGGCTTGTCATTTTGAACAGTACTCCTATAATAATTAGTATTCGATCATCTGGTAACTGGTAAGCCTTTGAAACTACGCATCGTATGTCATGAACTGCCATTAAACTCATAAAATCTTGGGAACCACACAGTATGAATTAAATAAATAACCATTTTTCCATTATGTACATTATTTCTATTGTAAAAATCACTTGATCTATTTGAAAATTAAGCCAATGTTTATGAATAAGCTATTAATTTACTTGTTATTTTAGTTTATTTATTTATTTTTTTCCAATTCAACTTTATAGCTTTAAAACACCGTTGTGTTTTAATAAATATCTATCTAAAATGAATTATTTTCCTCCAAAAATTTTGTTATTCTACAATGCTTTTCCAGAGTTTAACTCAGCCGATTCTGTCCCAGTTCATTTTACCGAAATGGGTACGATTTGACGATTTGCTCAGATGGATATTTTGAATCCAAATCCGAAGTTGTAGTTTTGGCCTTTGGGGAGATATTCTGTTGTATGTGCGGCAAGAAAACCGAAAAAAAATTAATTTCCTGTTTTTCTCTTTCATCCCCAATCACGCAAGAGTGAGTGAGAGAGAGAGAGAGAGAGAGAGAGAGAGGGAGGGAGAGAAATGCTTTGGGGGTTCTAAAATACATGCAAACTGATTTCGAAATTTTCTTTCTTCTTTTGGCTAAAAAAACAGGTGGGATTTTCGAGTACCGAATTTGGCGGCTCATTACCTCTCATTTCTATATTTTTAACTACGTACAGTAAGTAGGGGAAGTATTGTATTCCACCCAAAAATTCGATACCGAGATTTCACCGGAAATACATGTTTTGAGACCCCCTGAATCCAAAAACAGTATTTTTGGAAACATGTCCGCGCGCGCGCGCGCGCGCGCGTGTGTGTGTGTGTGTGTGTGTGTGAACAGCATAACTCAGAAACGAACAGTCGGATAAGCACCAAACTTGGTATTTACGTTCAGTATCTTCCAGAGATGCGACACGAAAGTTTTTAAGAAAATCTCCCCATCCTAGACTACCCTTTGCATGGAACATTTTTCGAAAATTTTAATATTCTCAAAAATGGCTCTAACGATTTTGATTAAAATCTCATATATTTGAGATAATTTCATGACAAATAAAATGTATATCTTGAATTTTCTGGGAATGTCTCCAAAAGTGTTGTTCATTGTGAACGACGTTTGCATAACTGGTAAACCATAAGAGATAGACAAAATTTGACTACACAAAAAATGTAGATCGCGTTAAAATACACAATTTATGTCATATACATTTTTGTTGTTGAGTGAACCATTTTCAAGATATTGCTTGTTATTCCCTTAAATTTTCCAATACTTATACTTTTTCTCAAATGAGAATTCGTTATTCAATTTTTTTTTGTCCTGGTAATGCAAAGAGAATGGAATACTCCACATAGCAATCAGCTCTTAAAATATTTGACTATCGCTTAAAGCCTTGCATCTACAAGAAAATTAGCAATAAGATTAACATCTCGATATCTCGATTAACATGAAGCATATGGAGAATAAGCGTTTGTAAAAATAGTTTGTACAAGAGCAGAGATAGTCATGTGAGTGTAACACATCAGATTTTTAGTGTAGTTCTGTCCGAAATTCAGAAGTCGCCTAACGCCCAACAACAATAAAAAAAAAGCCGAAGCCGAGTGAGAGGTAAAGACAAATTGGTGTTGATTTAACTTAGTACCGACACTTATATCTAGGCGCCAATTTTGTGAAGTACTTTCCTCGGCTTGCTTTGGCACACCAAAAATTATCCCATTGGTCGTTCTGTACCGCGGAGAAAATTGTTGTATGATGACGTAAGCACAATGTGTATGAATATTTAAGAACAGCTTGGATATTACGAAGTATCGGCCTAACTGCCTCTTGGTCTGGTGATTAGCATGCTAACCAAATCCAAAGGTCTCGGGTTCGATTCCAGGCTGCAGGGTGGGAATTTTTCTTTAGCCAAGATTATTCCTCATCCTCCCTAGAATCGGGAAGTGTGAATGTGCGTGTGAATTTAATGTAATAATCAAAACTAACATCAATACAAACATCAACACCACTGTAAGCGACTGGCCATCATTGCTACAGCCTTGTTTATATCCTAACCGCGAAACACTGAAGCATCGTCGCATTTTTCTGTAATTGGTAGTCCAGCTTTCGTTTGTCAGTTATTTTTAGACATTTTGAATGAAAGCAACCTTTCTTTTGAAGGTTATATTATGCTTTATCGCGTGTCAGTGTGATCAAAGCCTTGATTTCCTGCCCTTCGTTTAATTATGTATCGATATTGCATATTAATGATGTTCCAAGGGTTGCTTCTCAATAGCAGATTTGCTAGCAGTACTTAGATAAAAAAATCTGATGTGTTACACACACATGACTTTCTCTACTCTTGTACAAACTATTTTTACAAACGCTAATTCTCCATATGGTTCATGTTAATCGAGATGTTAATCTTATTGCTAATTTTCTTATAGGTGCAAGGGGAATATGGTAGTATTTAAGCGATAGTCAAATCTTTTAAGAGCTGGTTGCTATGTGGCGCATTCCATTCTCTTTGTATGTCCAGGACATAAAAAAATGAATAACGAATTCCCATTTGAGAAAAAGTATTGGAAAATTTAAGGGAATAACGAGCAATATCTCGAAAATGGTTCACTCAACAAAAAAATGTATGATATAAATTGTGTATTTTAACGCGATCTACATTTTTTGTGTAGTAAACTTTGGTCTATCTCATATGGTTTACCAATTATGCAAAAGCCATTCACAATGAAGAATACTTTTGGAGATATTCCCAGAAAATTCGAGATATACATTTCATTTGTCATGAAAATATCTTAAACATATATTTTAATCAAAATCGTTAGAGCCATTTTTGAGAAAATTAAAATTTTTGAAAAATGTTCCATGTAAAGGGTAATCTGGGGTGGAGGGATTTTCTTGAAAACCTTCGTGTCGCATCTCTGGAAGATACTGAACCTAAATACCAAGTTTGGTGTTTATCCGACTGTTCGTTTCTGAGTTATGCTGTTCACAGACACACAGACAGACACACACACGGACTTGTTTCTAAAAATGCTTTTTTTTGGATTCAGGGGGTCTCAAAACCTATATTTCCGGGAAATCTCGGTATCGAATTTTTGGGTGGAATACAATACTTCCCCTACTTACTATACGTAGTAGAGAAAGTAAAAATAAGGTTTGTAAGAATGCACATTTAAAGCGACATTTCCCTTTAAGTATTATTTAAAGGTCTTCGATTATGCAAATATTGCCGTAAGCAGTTGCAAAAATCGAATTGGTGATCATAAAAGCATTTACTTTCTTTTAGGCTTATACTTATCACCCTTATATACCTAAACAGTTTAAAAATGTGATTTTACTTAAATTAGGTTTATACCATCTGATCTTAAAACAAAGATCTCAGTAAATTTTAAATTTTGCAAGCAAATTTTACAAGTATAAACACACAACTACCATTTCTTGAAGTTCTGTTAACTTTGTAGCAATCGTGTTAAATTGAGTTTTATTTATGGACACTCTTTAACCACTATGGTTCTTAGCGGTCTCATTGTATATTGGACGTCTATTGTAGTCGCATGGGCTACATATGTAGCCCAAATTGTAATTATACTTTTGACCCTCTTAAATATTTTTGAACACTCTGTGCTTGTATTGCGATTCTTGATAACATATACTCACATTTTTTCCAAAAAGAATAAATCCAGATAACAGCATTTTGTTTAAAATTAATATGGCTCAAACGTTGTAAAATCACAACACTGATTCCACATTGAGTCCATATGATGCTCATTTTCAATGACAAGATCCTATTCCCCCCTCATCACTTTTAACAATTTTGGCACTTTTATTACTTTAGTTAGCATTTCTTCTAACCACTGTTGCAGTGTTTGTTCTCTTCTGCATTACCTATACAGAAAAGTGTTTGCTTCTCCGTCCTCGCAGCATTTGTAGCACGAGTAGTCGCGTGGGCGACAATGGTAGCCCAGGAGGATTTATCTAAATTACAACAATATGTCTGCTGTAACAAATCCAAAATCTTACTGATCTATAATAATAAACAATGTTCTAAACGTAGAAAAACGTCCCACCTCTCTAAACTCACTAGGAGCTGTGCGCAAGCAGAAACCTGGTTTGCATCTGTAGCCCGCGCGACTATTCGAGGGTTAATACCAACAAATGTTACTATTGGTAATGAAAACGTGACATCCAATTCCTTCTAATGGATAATATGATTACATACAATTCGTAATGTGCTGATATTAGTAGCTTGACGACTTATGTGAGTTTCTTGCTGTGAATAAAATATAAACGGATGATTTCAGGTAAATAATTTGCAATATGGAATAACAAATTATATGGCACCGAGCGGGATGACTCAGGCGGTAAAGTCTGTGGCCCGCATTCGGGAGGTCCAGGATTCAATACCGTAGGCCGACCAATCTGTCTGAGGTGTTTTCGTGGTTTTCCTCAGTCGTCAAGGTAAACACCGGATTGGATATTTAATACCACGACCCAAAGTTCCACCTTAAGTCTAAAACAATAGTAAAATGAAAAATAAGTGTTAATAGCGAATGCTATGCCATCTATCTACAGAACAATGTAAGCAGTTAGACTGGACGGCACCCTAACGCCATATGCACGGCACGAAGCAGAAGATCCGGCTGCCATGCGCTGGGGGTCTCTGTGGGCACGTGATGAAGCAGGGTGGCATTTCCAGGGATGACACCTAGAAGGCTAGCTGTCCACCTTTCTGTGTGAGAGCGCCGGTTGGACTGGACGGCACCCTAATGTCATCTGCACGGTATTAAGCTGGTGGTTACATGGATGAGCTCTAGAAGGCTAACTGTCCGTCTTTATATGGGGACGGCGGTTGGACTGGACGGCACCCTAATGCCGTCTGCACGGCACGGAGCAGAAGATTCGGTAGCTATGCGCTAGGGTCTCTGTAACATGTGAAGGAGCGGGTGGTTACAAGGATGAGACCTAAAAGGCTAACTGTCCATCACATATCGTTCTAAGAGTTATCCACCAACAGATCCGTCGCGATATGACCAGGGAGTTAAAGCGACGTAAATATATATATATATATATATGGCATCCAGAAACTATTTATAATAAATGGCCAAATATTAAATTTACAGAACATACACATGAAAAATAGGTATCTTTAACATAAACTGTACGAATATATGTGACAAAGTATTTTGCCTATTATAGTCCAGTGCCAGGAGCCTTCTTTTCTTTTCAGCTGGATTGAAATCACTTCTATTTTTTGTGAAATTATTCAAAATAATATTACTTAGGATTCCACATACCATTGTGAAAACTGAAAGTGATGTCATACCACAATTTTGACACACCGCATTAAAGTCAACATAATAATCATTGGAATTTAAGCTTAAGAGCACCAATGAATCTTATATTTGTTTCTGTTGATGCTTTTTAAGAAACTTATCTAGCAAATCATTGGTGTTCATAATATATCAAAAAAATAGCACACAAATTAAATAAAATATACTTCATTTCATCCTTTGGAATACAAAATTCTACCCTTTGTAACTGATCAAAATGTGTATTTCCTATGAAAGTGCCTTTACTATCTACTACAAGATCTACACAAGACTTACAATACAGTTTCTTCATTACACTTAGCTGCATAACCACAAACGTACATGCTTTCTGACTCCCTAATCTCATATGTCTCTAAGTAATCTGTATTTAATATACATAATATTTACATGCACATGTATATTCTGTACACCTGTATCACCTACGTTTAAAAGATGTTTCAATCTAACTTTTTTCTCAGATTCAACAATTTATTTGTATGAAATATTGTAATTGCATTCAGAAAGACTTCTGTATCTGCCGAATCTTCTCTCTTTGCAAGTGTTCAGTTTGAAATTTGCCCGTAAAGAAATATTCTATTGAAAATTTCTGAAAAGAATAGTGGACCAATTCAATTATTGTCGAAGTATTTTGACGCAGTGCTAAATAAGTGTCTTTACTGAGCGCCCTACAATTGGGGTGCAAATTCCATCTATCCAGCCGATCTACAAAATTCCTCAAATATTCAGCCTTTTTATCATTAGTTATGCATGTGACAAAACCATTCCTTTTGATTTTACCTTTAGTTGTGTTTTTGTACATTCATTACAGTCCACCAATTTACAATTATGTGTAAAAATTCACAAGTACCCTCAAAACCATTGCTGCTTCCTAATGCAGGTACAGTAGAATCATGAAAAGTGTTACATACTAAGCTAACATTTTGTCTCTCTGAATTATTTGGATACAGTGATTTATTGTTCAACTTAAATGCCTTTTTTATGACACTGTTCTCTTTATTGTGAAATGCACGTAAATGGCTAAAACAGGCAGTGTTTTTTAGATTTCCATCAAGGGAAGGTACACAAATTTGTTTTTTTCATATTGTAAGTTTAACCAACAATTACGAATATTTTTAAATATATGAACAGATCAACATGAGAAATATATTTTCATTGACATGCTTTGGCTTTTGAAATGCGAGTAATATTTCTCGGTAAAGAATAACTTCTACAAATTCTGATTCATTCTGTTATTATCAGTGATAATACACAGAATTTTAAACCAATAATTTGATCACAGTTAATCGAATGTATAGCAGCATCATACAACTGTTTGCCAGTTATAGCTTTTACAGGAATCGTCTTAGTACTTCTTTGAAAGTGCCAAAAACAGAACTCAGCATTAAAGTCTGGAAAGATTTTGCTAACGCTTTTGTGTTATTTGGAGCATAACCTGTAATGGTCTGACTTACGTAATTTAAGCAAATTTTGATGTGTATTTCATCAATTAGTGCCGAAACAATACGTTCCTTTTATTCAGACTTTTAAATAAAGTACTGACATACTTAGCATTGTTTCCTCATTGTTTGGAGAAATATTCCTGACCGCTGACAGCTGCTGTAAACATCTTTTAGCTGGTAACACCAAATAACCTCTTAATGCATTGCGTGCAACTGGAGAATGACTATAAATAACGAAGGCAAACACTAGTGTGCATGCAGAATATGCCTTCGAGAAGACAACAAAAGATTAAGTTGATCTATGAATAGCTTCAAATGATATTCTACTTCGTTATCTGCATCCATACTAGCCAATTCTAAGTAATTGCATGCCTTACTTACAAAATATTCAAAATTACTTTTATGTGTATGAAAAGACAGTGGATAGTAAATTTTCTAACTGAGACCAAAGACTCAATTTCAAATACACTGGTAACACCCACTTTAAATCATTGGATGATAACGGTTCGTTAAATAATCGGCAATGAAAATGCCACAAAATGAAGATTTAGAATTTAATTGTGTTTTATTTATGGGTGCTCTTTAGCTGCTGTGGTCCTTAGCGTTCCATTCTATATTGGGCGTGAAATACGGTAATTTTACTCAGAGGCCTCTTTATCAGGCTTGAGGTTCTTTTACGTGCCGTAAGTCTACGACACAGGACCACCGGCTTTACTTCCCTTCCGAAGGAAGCCATGCTAAGGATTTTTACGCCCGAAAAAATTCATCGCCCTCCGTCGGGTTTGAACCCGCGATCTCGGGAACTAGAGGCTAGCATGGTAACCACCACACCACGGAGGACGACATAATGATTTAGGGAATGAAATTGCACGTATTGCACAGTTTAAAATGAGATGCGAATAGTTTGGAAGCCTGTGACCCACTCACCTTCCTTTTTAAGACACTTTCTTATATATGAAATAAGTCGCTAAATTGACCACAAACGGCTCCATTTTATTACTAATGCGCATGCGCGGAAGAAAGTGCCAATCCATGAGTATTAGCGAAATGTGCAAAAATAGTGTTTTTTTTTTCTTTCTTTTTTCAAAACACACTCGTCGCTGATATATCCGTAAGCATCATCAAGAAGTCAGATACTTAGGCGACCGTATGCAATTCTGTCTCCTCCTTCACTATGCAATTTCTCATTTCATAAACGTTATTTGAAACGAAATTATAAACATATACACACTAGCCTTAAGCTAACCTCCAGTAAATCTCAATAATCTCTTTGACTATCTTTTGCAAGTCTATGAATTCGTTTATTTGAAATGTTTAGTTTGCATTTCCTATTATGCTATTCAATAACAACCCAACTCTTTTGTTTTACATACATAAACTACCAGACCAGTTTAACATTATTATTTTCAATATATACTCAGATTCTGTGAAAAAATCTGATGTGTTACACTCACATGACTTTCTCTGCTCTTTTACAAACTATTTTTACAAACTTTTATTCTCCATCTATTTCATATTAATCGAGATAAACATTTGCAGAAACGATCTTTTGACATGCAAAGAGAATTAAATTTTACACATAGCGACCAGTTCTAAAAATATTTGACTATCGCTTAAGGCGTACTATGTTCCCCTTGTTTTGTATTTGCAAGGGCAATATAGAAATACAGTAGCCTTTAAGCATTGACATTGTATATCTTAATAACTGGTTGCTAGGTGCAGCACCATTCTCTTTGTCCCAGATTAATACTCTTTGCATATCCAAAACAAAATGAATAACGAATTCCCATTTGAGAAAATAAGTATTGAAAATTTAAGGGAATAACAAGCAATATCTCGAAAATGGTTCAACTCAACAAAAAATGTATATGACATAAATTGTGTATTTTAACGCGATCTACATTTTGTCTATCTCATGGTTTACCAGTTATGCAAAAGTCATTCACAATGAAGAATACATTTGGAGACATTCCCGGAAAATTCAAGATATACATTTTATTCGTCATGAAAATATCTTAAACATATGATATTTTAATCAAAATCGTTAGAGCCATTTTTAAGAAAATTAAAATTTTCGAAAAATGTTCCATGTAAAGGGTAATCTGGGATCGGGGGATTTTCTTGAAAACCTTCGTGACGCATCTCTGGAAGATACTGAACCTAAATACCAAGTTTGGTGTTTATCCGACTGTTCGTTTCTGAGTTACGCTGTTCACACACACACACACACACACACACGGACAAGTTTCAAAAAATGCTTTTTTTGGATTCAGGGGGTCTCAAAACATATTTCCGGTGAAATTTTTGGGTGGAATACAATACTTCCCCTACTTACTATACGTAGTAGAGGAAATAAAAATGAGTGGACGGTGTGCGAAAATTCTATGAGCAGCGTACAAAGGCAATTTATGGGGGAAGAAAATATAAATTGACTGCTACAGTTTCTAATAGATCACAACATAATAAATGAAGTATACCTGTGCCATATTTACGTGATTCGTGCTAGATGGATCAAGGTAAAAAGGATAAACTACATGTATAAACGGCGGCATGCAGCAATTATTGTACTTTCTGCGAAACGAGGAACTTTTCTAGACAACACACGTCTATCGCCACAGCAAATCATGCACTTTTGCATCATAGGGTGCCTACAATCCTAGCAAGCCCTAGTCATGTATGAACTGAAATGTTCATCTCACACCGTGGTCGACTGGTCTAATTATGCATAAACTGGGTCTTAGAAACTCGAAGGCCTATTGGAGAAATAGTGGAAATAGATGAGTCGAAATTCAGCCATAGGCAGTACCACCGCGAGCGTTACACCGAAAGACAGTGGGTATACGGCGGTGATCTACGCCAGGCCCATTCTAACTTCTTGAAGTCAGGAACAGGGAAACTCCACTGGCCCTTATCAAGGAGTGGATTTTACCGAAACAACAATAGTATCAGACTGCTGAAAGTCATATGATACGCCTCAAGATGCAGACCCAGCGCCTCCGGGTAAACCACTCCGTGGAATTCGTAAGTACCTACGTAAGTGGCGAACTCCACGAAAAGATATGACTAGCAGGACAACCCCTTAGATACACAAGAACACTATAGACAATAAGCGGAAGAATTGCAAATACTCCATCCCTATCTTCAGGAGGAAGAAGATGCACTTCACAAGTTATTTATCCGAATACGTCTTCAAACACACATTCTCCAGAAAACACATCACATCATCTCCTATTGGAAGCAGCTAAAGACTATTCACCATAAATTGTTCTTATATTTTAGGCTAAACCGTATCTATCCCACAGAAAGTATCATAATTCTTCGTTGGAGTCACAGATACTTGGCTACGCTTTTCGGCTTAGGCCCCTCAACCCTGCACTATGCTTAGCAGCACCTGCAGGAAAAAGAACAAAAACAAAAAGTATTTTACTTGCGTAGATACAGTAGTTTCTCAATATGTTCTTATATTTGTTCGAAGTTTCCAAGTATTTACGCAGAAACAAGCAAAATCAGTCTAATACCTGTGTTTCATGTGTGCATTGCTAATATTGTTAATATTAAAATACAAATATGGTGTTATAGAAAATAAAGTTTTGTGTGTTATAGAAAGCAAACTCAGTGTTACACATGTGTTTCATATATGTGCATTAGGTAAGACCATTGTATCTATGGCTTCATTAAATAGTGTTAAAAAGCGTAAAATAGTAAGATTACTATAGAATTGTTTTGTAGTAGATGTGACATTTCCAGAGCCTGTGATCCATCCACGCTTTTAAGGAACCTTTTTTACTTTCTCTACCACGTACTTAGTAGGTAGAGTAGGTATTGTATGCCACCCAAAAATTCGATACCAAGATTTAACCTGGAAATACATGTTTTGAGGCACCCTGAATAAAAAAAGCATTTTTAGAAAAAGGTCTGGTGCGTCTGTGAACAGCATAACTCAAAAACCAGAAATCGGATAAACACCAACTTGGTATTTAGGTTCAGTACCTTCTAAAGATTCGACACCAAGATTTTCAAGAAAATCTCCCACTCCAAACTACCCTTTACATGGAACATTTGCTTCGAAATTTTGGATTTTCTAAAAAATGGCAGTAAAATACCATTTATTAACGATATTTACATGACAAGCAAAACGTATATCTTGAATTTTCTGGGAATAGCCTTTGAAGTCCTCTTCATTCTGAAAGAAGTTTGTATAATCTTGTATAACTAGTAAACGTTAAGCGATAGACGAAAGCGTAATACACAAGAAGTGTAGATCTCTTTAAAAGACGCAGTTTATTTCAAATAACCTTTTTTGTGACATCAGCCATTTCCGAGATATCCGTTATTAATGGTTGGAATTGTTCATTACTTGTTCATTCTTTAAAGTTCTTTCAAAATTCAACATTGTTTCCCGCGATTGCGTGGAAACAGTAAGGAATTTTAAGGTCAGCATATAACGTTCAGTTCTTAAACATTTGAACTATGACTGTTCCCTTTTTATCTAAAACGAATTGTAGCTATTTCCTCAAAGCTTTATTTGGATTAAAATAAGGCAGATAGAAAATAAGCTTTAGCAAGGATAGTTTGTATATCCACTAATAAGCGATAGAGGGTAGAAAAAGTCCACGTGGATGTAACACATCAGATTTTTATAGTAAAATTCTTGGTTAACCACAACATACTTCACCGTTTTGTCGATAGTGCGCATGCGCGTAGGGAATTCCCAACCTATCGTAGTTAGTCAAATTCGCTAGATTGCCAAAGTTTTTATTCTATTTTATTGTTCTTCTTATTCTTCGTTTCTCGCCCAATAAATGTAAATGCTAAGGCAGTGTATTGTTGATAACACATTACACCAAACAAAATCGCTTGTGGAGTTAAGAACCACGCTCGCTTCGCTCGCATGCTTTGGTATAACCGAAGTTTATACGAACAAACACTAAACCTAACCTAACTTCTCGTGAATCAGAAACTTAAGCTTATAAAAATAGCAGTGACTGTCGGTGAGTAAATATCTTGGGGGTTGCATGTATTGATGACGATCACTTACACTGAATCCTCATAATTGAGAATGTAAAAATAAACGGTTTTCGAGTTAATCGCGACATTTCATTTTAAAGCGTAAACTATCTATTGGAAGAGAAAGTCTATTCGCCTATGCTTTCTTTTTGCAAATTTTTCAATTACCCTTTGATTGAATTCTGGTATCTGCATAATAGATCTTGCTCCACTGAAAGCATGGCAAGGGCAGAAAGTCTCTCCTGGGTCATCGTTGCGCTGAAATGCTTTTATTCTCTTCAGAGCAGAGAAATTGCGTTCTGCTTCGGATGTGAACATAGGGATTGTAAGCACAACTTTAAGTAGTTTCATAGATTCACTGAAAGTTTCATTTAAGTTATTTTCAGTAATGAAGACAGACACAGATAGAGCACCTGTAATGTTTCTAAATTCTTGTGTTTTATATATTGCAGACAGTCAGTTCTGTTTGTAGTTCCCTCACATCTATAAAATCGTAGCTCTTGTAAACTGCCTTGAGTGATCTGTAGGAAAAGAATCGTGGTACTCTGAAAATTTGTGAGGTAAGAATAACATAGCTGCTGAAAGGTGGCCTTTGAATTCAAAGTGGGCTCTGCCTTGTATTATTATGTCTCAGATTTCTTTGGTCTTCTGCTTCCTGGTTTCCATGCTGTCATCAATTCTTTTTCGTTTCGCTTCATCTATATTTTCTATAACATAACATCTATATTTTCTCTAATGTTCGAAATAACATCCTTAAATGCTTGTCTCTGTTTATGGACATATGATGGCTCACAACATGTTCTTTGCATCTGCTTAAAAACAATGTCAACGCGAGGCGTTATTTGGTGGAAAAATAAATGACAAAACACGAAACTTTCGTTTTCGAAAGTGAACTGATTTCGTTCAGTCAGTTCACTTCTAAACTTATACACTGTGTTGACACTCCGCGACTGAAAATTCCATCTGGTTGGGACTGATTTTGGAAGTCGTTTTTTAACCACTTCATCCAAAACTAGTTCTCTGTGGTGATGTGGAGCAAAATGAACATACCCTGAAGATTGAAAAAAAAACAAAAAAACATGCATTCCTATTAGCTGGTGCTGCATTTTGCACGATTAGATTGAGTTGATATGCGTAACCAGGGTCGCCAACTTTAATAAAATATTGGGGAATGGCCCAGGCAGGCGTGAATAGCATCTAATTTTCACCTTTAAGAGGAGAGTCTTTGCTTCATTCCCATAACTTGTTAAATAGGAAATACCCAAAGAAACGGACTATTAATATATGTTATCCATTTATTTATATTGTTTTATAATTATTTTAATATTACACGTTAAACAGACAGCGAAAAATGTTTTCCATTTATCTGGTACTTTACAACAATGTTAACATTGCTATACATTTCAACACTGCATGTTTATGTTGTTATACTGAAACATAAGCTAGTGAATTAAATTATCATTTTCCAACAGAAGTTGACTTTCGTATCTCTGCCCTAGATATGAAGGCATCTGCTGTAGAATCCATGTCCAAAGAGTTGGTCTCTTCGCGATGAATATTCAGAAGTCCAAGATGGTTTAGGCGCTTCTGAGTCATTGTTTATTTCAGGTAGTTTTTCAGCCTTCTCAGAGTTGAAAATCACCTTTCTGCAGTAGACTTGAAATAGGAATTGTTAGTAGGAGTCGAACAAACTTCAGCAACTCTGGAAGTATGATCTTCATTTGCGGATTTTTTCCGCAAGAACATCAACCACAACTGACACACTGGCAACTCCTGGTTTTCAAAGTATCTAATAGTATGTCTCGGTGTAATACTGCCCTTTCTTTGTCGATGTTATCTTTAAGGTGTTCACCTAGCCCCTGAAAATCAACTTTTGCACCAGTGAGAAATTGTTCTGCGTTTACCGTTAAATCGAAAACGCTGGATTTAAATCGGGTTGTCAGGTACTCAATAATTAATTTATTATATACGCTAAAAGGTCATGTTTTTTTATTTTTAAGATTTTGAGCATTCCAATATATGATGTTTAGTTTATTGATGTTTACTTAAATTTGTTCAAGAAGTCTATATTCTTACATTAATCAAGTATCATTCTTCTTTTTAGTTTTTCCTTTAGTTGATAAAGTCCTATTGGAATTGTTATAGGAGTACATGGATCTAAAGGATTTAACTTCTGAATAATACTTTCATTAGTATTCACAGAACTTAAAATTTCAGATTTTTTAAAGATTGTCTTCCGTGAATTTGAGTTATTGACAGCAGTAACTGAAGCATACATCACAGTGAAGGAAAGAGATCTACCATTTGGACAAATTAGAGATGACTGCATTTTAATTTTTTGACATTGTTTACTTGTATTTACATTGTATAGGGATTTCCTCTTCTTTGGATTTTAGTAGGAAACAGAGAAGTATTGTTAGCTGATATTTCTTGCGAAGGAGAAGAAAGACGTTGAACGACAACTGAGCTGATCAAAGTAAGGTTATTAACTTGAGTACTTGTCCTTTTGGTGACATCCGCATAGGAGATTTATTTTTTATGGTATTGATACCTTCATATCTAGACACCCTGTGCTCACATACTACTTTTATGACTTCCTGCTCAAATTTATAGACTGGGCAATCTCGACTACTGGCTTTATGATTACCCTTACATAGTATACAATAAAAATCAGAGGCTAAACAATCAGAAAGAGTATGTTCTTCTCCGCATTTTGTAGAAGTTCTACAAAATTCAAACATATGATCAAATTGTTGACATTTTTTTTTACATTGAATAGGAGATTCCTTAAATTCATCTACTTTACAACTCGCTCAATAAATATATACCTTTTGTGGCAATAACTGAGATCTAAAATTCATAAGAACTGATTGAATAGGGAACCATTGTATATCTCCATTGGGATTTACACTTTTCCTTTGGAATCTGTATGCAATTTCCATATCACCATTTGCTTTAGCCACTTGTTTTATCTCATCTATTGACAAATCTGTATCGATACCTCTAACAATGCCTTTGATTAGTACATCGCATTTAGGGATAAATGAGTTTACAGAGTATTTAAAACAAATTCAGATAGTAGGAAATTATTAGCCTCTTGGAAAGTATTGAAATAAATTTCAATTTTATTCTTCCCTACTGTGACAATAGATTTAAATTTCATTTCATTCTCATATAGCATTTTGTCCATATTTCATTGGATGCATCATGTTTATATTTTTATCAACTCCTACTATATTCACAACAAAAGGGCTAGAATCTTTGTAATTATACAACAATTCCCTATTATCTGTCATATTTACATTAGTTACCATCTCATTTACATCAGATATTGAATTATTTGTTTGATTTTTTTAATTCGATTCTTCTGAGACATTGAATTTCCATTCAAATCCCCAAAGGGAGAGATAAAAATTTCAATTACTGAAGAAACAAATTCTAGGCCAAACAAAATTAATTAAAATATTACACACTGAATAATAAGGGTTAGAACTATCTAATTAATTACTGTTTTAACTACTTAAATAATTAGGATTACTTAGCTTCAATCCAGATATTTGAAAATTAACTCCACACCAACTCGGTGCTTGCCTTCTCCGAAAACATTCGCGTCTCTGTAGCCGGACTAGATGCTGGCTTGCCAATTTGCACATTTCATGTCTAGTAATGATAAGGCTAAGTCATTGCTGATGAGCAAGTGTTCCAAAGGTAAAAAGTCACTGATATGACCTTAAATGTTAAAGGCGGCAGATAAATGGAACATTGAAAAAAAAAAGGCTTCAGAAAAGGACAATTATCCACACACAGGAGGCAATAACCGCAACCGATTATTATTATTATTATTATTATTATTAGTTTGCTTTAAAAATCTGATATGCTGCATTCAAACGACTTTATCTACTCTTCTACAAACTATTCTTACAAAATTTCATCCTTCTGTCTACTTCTTATTAATCGAGATAAACTTGCCTTACATGTCTACTCATTCGTTATAGGTACCTATAAAAGGGTGCAGTAGGCTAAAACAATAGATTCCATTTTTCCTTACATGATCACGAGAAAAAACGAACATCACCTTTGCGGTAGATTATCTTTATGTTATTAGCACTACGCTTTGGGTCCAATCTTGAAGTAGTTGAATTGATGTTGTGGTTGCACCACGTATCGCGGGAGATATTTTTTTTTGGAGTGTTCGCCCCACGTACGATACAAACTTTCCGGTGGTCTTCGCCCCACGTTCACCTTTCCGGTGGCCTTTGCCCCACGTTTAAAATATCAACTTTGTATTTTAATGTTTATTTAAATATTATATATGTATGCCTCGGCTGCGTCAGTAGTAATTTTTCAGAACACGTATCTCTTAGCAGGGCTGGAACGGCTAAAGAACAAGGCTTACACAAATTATAATTGTATTGCACTTTGTTTATTAATCTTTCACACGATTAAATAACACTTCACTGATATATCCTACTGTAGAACTGTGAGATTGTTGTTAATTGAACTTTTTAACACGTAAACTTTATATTATTCTCTCCGCAATGAATTTTTATGTCTCACATTGAACACATACCAAATCTTAATGGACTGGTTGGGAACGCTGTCTTATAACATCTCCCGCCTGAATTTGTACTTTTCCTCTATTTCAAGTCTCTGATTGGCTAAGCCTACTCCAATAGAATACTTTTATTTAACTTAAAGTTTTTCTAGTTGTTGATTGGCTATTTATAAGCTGTTTTAAATATTACATTATTGTTCCAAGAATTATTAGTAGCATTATTAAACTTTCTAGTTTATTGTTGTCTCAAGGTTACCTCATTGTTAGCAACGTTCGGCTTCTATTCACAGCTCCTACATTGTTAAAACTACGTAATACATTCACATAACATTATACATGTACATAATAATATAAAAATAGCACAATGACTGTTACATACACTTTATATATTATATTATACACATATTGCTTTAAGGCGGACTGTTATTATATTTTATATTATATAATTAGACTGATGTCATTTAAGTGATAAAAATACTGCCTCACCTTACCGTTTACAGAAAGTGTAAGTATTTGAAAATTCTAACCAATAACAAGGAATACCTTCGAAATGGTTAACATCACACAAAAATTGCATTTGGCATAAATTGTGTACTTTAACGAGATCTACATTTTTAAGTAGTAAGAATTTCTCTGTCCTACGGTCAACCAATCATACAAAAGTCATTCGGAATGAAGAGGACCTCACAGGCTATTCGCAGAAAATTTATGACATTATGACATTTTATTTGTCATGCAGACCTCTTATACAAACGGCATTTTAATAATAACCGTTAGTCATTTTTACTTTCTCTACCATGTACCTAGTAGGCAGAGAAAGTATTGCATTCCATAAAAAATTTGTTGCCGAGATCACACCGGAAATGCATGTCTTGAGGCCCCCTGAATACAAAAAGAGCAGTTTTAGAAAAAGGTCCGTGTGCGTGTTTGTGAAAAGCATAACTCAAAAACGAAAAGTCGGTTAAACACCAAACTTGGTATTTAAGTTCAATACCTTCCAAAGATGCGACACGAGGATTTTCAAGAAACTTCCCTACCCCGAACTACCTTTTACATGGAACGTTTTTCGAAATTTGTTATTTTCTAAAAAATGGCTCTAAGATTTTGATTAAAATACTACATATTAAAGATATTTACATGACAAATAAAATGCATATCTTGAATTTTTGGAATAGCCTTTGAAGTCCTCTTCATTCGGAAGGAATTTTGTATAATCTTTTATAACTGGTACATATTAAGTGATAAACAAAAAAACGTAATACACTAGAAATATAGGTCTCTTTAAAACACACCATTTATTTCAAGTAAATGTCTTTTTGTAGCATTAGCCATTTCCAGATACTCGTTATTAATGGTTCGAATTGTTCAATACTTAGCATTTCTTTTAAAGTCTTGTCAACTTTCAGTTGTTTCTCGCGATTCCATTGAAACAGTATGAAATTTTAAGACCAGCGTATAGCGTCTTAATCTAATCTAACTGATCCAAGAGTTTATTTGGATCAAAATGAAGTAGATATAAAATAAGCTTTAGTAACACTAGCTTGTATAGCCACCAATAAACGATAGAAGTAGAGAAAATCATGTGAATGTATCACATCATATCTTTTGTTCCTAAAAATGCTGTTTTAAGATTCAGAGTATTTAGAAATTACCTTTACAGACAGCAAGGCCTAAAAGTAGAACTTCTAACAGAGTGCAAACGAGCTAAAAGCTTTCTTCATTGTGGCCAACTTTGGTTTAAAGTCTAATCACATGGCAATTACTCTTTATATTTGCACATGTTTAATAATTGGACTTGGTTTGATTAGGTTTTACTTTTCAATGTGTCTTTTTACATGATTAATTTCTCGTGGCACTCGTATTATCTGTTCACAATACATATAGCCATACTTCAATTTATCGCATTTCGTTAAAGAATTAACCTATGCGTTATATTGGCAGCTTTCTTTGATCTAAAACGCTACTCTTTTATCTAATCTACATACAGATTAAATGGCAGAAATTATGAATTCAGAAGAAACTGAAATGGAAAAGAAATTACAGAAGCAACAGAAAGAATAACACCAGAAGTACTTACCCCCAAAAAATCCAGAAATTCATGTGATACAGCATTTAATCGCTGCATTCCCTGGTGTAAGGCAAAACGTGGTGAAAATAATTTCACTGAAAATGACTGCTAGCGAATCAACAAAACATCAAAACATCTCGCTTTTTTAACGTCATTTCTCTTGTTTCAAGAATGCGTTCTAAACGCAATCCCTGTTAGTTTCAGGAACCAATACAATAGTATTGTATTGATATTTTACAAATCCGAGCGCTGTCTAATAAATAGATATACCACACATGTTAAAAGGGTTTTATTTTGCTCGTAGGATTACAAAAAAAAAAAAAAAAAAAAAGGTGGTAGGCCTTCGTTTCGCAAACATTCCTATCGCAAAATAAAACCCTGCTTTTAGCCCTTGTATCATAATCTACTATTATAGTGTATATTTTATAATAATAATTATAAATATCATAATGTTTATAGCCGTGTTATTCGTGGAACAGCCATAATAAATATCATTCCAGGATTTGAACTTGATCAGATAACTTCTCTCGTGCTACGCCCTCACGAATTTATTCGTTGATCTCAAAGCCTCTATTGCATATTTTATAAGGGGGAGTTGCAATCTACTTTATCAATAACGCAATGCTACTAATTACTCTATGTGGCCAAGGTAGGACTAGGACTAGGATTAATTGCGGAGGGGGACTTAGGACCTCGACCTACAAGATCTTTATGCTTGAAGCCCCCGGGGTGTCCCCGGGAGGGGAGTCAGAGGGCGGCCGGACTAGGAGGCACTACAGGTCAGAGGGCAGGCACCCTACCTACCTTTTACAGATTGAAGCTCCCCAGATGGCAGCTTGTGCAAACGGCTCCCCCCTTTTGGGCTTACACATCCCCTGGGGGGGCCGGGACTCGGAGACCGTCGCCATTCCGCGGTAAGAAGGGTTACATAGAGCATCATTTTCCCCTAGCATGCCATGCCGAGACTCCCGCCGACACTTCAACCCTGAAACGGACCAAGCAGATGAAACGTAAAGGGAAATGGGAATGTAGATGAAATGGAGGGACAGGAAATTTGGGGGATGTAATGAACCTTCCCAGCATTCGCATAGCGATCCGGGGAAACCCCCGAAAAAATCCATGGGTCAGAAAGGTCGGCCGAGGGAATCAAACCCACGACCTCCCAAAAGCGGGTCACAGACGTTACCGCTTGTAACATCCCGCTCAGTGCGGTCAAGGTAACACACTGTGGCGTGGTCTTTGTATTTATCGACACTTCGTGTACGGTTACATACGCTTTTTAAACTGCTGTATACTGAATAGGTGCGCTGATTTTTAATAAATTAGTTCCTACCTTAATGTGATACTTCAACAATTGAAACTTACTATAACCGACAATAATTATAAAAATAAATAAAGATAGAAAAGGGAGGAAGCGCAAACATTTTGCACGGGTATATATACTAGCAATATTGGAAAATTTTTCATTCCAAATGATGATGGTGATGATGATAATGATGTACACATATGTATTGCAGGGAATTTTTTGAAGTAGTGTTTACGTTCGTTCTTACTGCACACGGCATCACAGGCAGTGGACTCTGATGAATGATGATGCGGGAAATGAAATGATAATTGTGAAAGGAAATTTGGGAAGGAAAGTCTAGGCATGCAAATTATGAGGACTGGCAAAAGCCTCAGTCAGGGAAAGCGGTCCTGGCGGGATTTGAATCCCAGACCTCCCGTTCACGAGTCCGTGTCTTAACCACCTCAGCTACTTCTATCGGTTGCAGAATACATTTTTATTACGTACCCCTTAAGGAGTCGCAGCAACACGAAATTTTACCGGATACGTTCTTGTGAAGACGTAAAAACATCGGTCCATGAACACAGACAAACGTTTACTCAACCGACATTCCTCTTTAAAGACCGTGGGTTTTCCTTCGTAAATGCATCTTGTTGTATTCATAAGAGATCTACGTGGACAGATGACGACGAAATGGGCACTGTGCTTGCATCACTCAAATGAAAGAACAGCAGCTACTCAGAAACACTGCTGATGCATCATGGTGGAATGCAACGCTCAGGTCTATTGACGTCAGAAATGACAACCATGAGCGCGAGAGACATCTTCCAGTTCTTAGCTGATGTATGCAAGACATCCTCCCGGGTTCGATTCCCAGCTGGGTGTGGGAAGTTTTCTCTAGTCAAGAATATTCCTTATCCTCCCTAGAGTCTGGAAGTATGAATGACAGCGTGAATGTGTGAGTGTGAAAAATCAGAAATCTAATGACAACGGCATACGAATTATCGACAATATGTTCCAAAGATAAAAGGCCTAAAAGGCAGTTGAATGGAAGTATTAAAAAATATATCCTCAAACGCCATAACAAAATTCTGGTTAGGAATTAATTACTTTCTCTACTACGTACAGTAAGTAGGGGAAGTACTGCATTCCACCCAAAAATTCGATACCGAGATTTAACCGGAAATACATGTTTTGAGGCCCCCTGAATCCAATAAAATCTGATGTGTTACACTCACATGACTTTCTCTACTCTTGTACAAACTATTTTACAAACGCTTATTCTCCATCTACTTCATGTTAATCGAGATAAACATTTTCAGACTCTATCTTATTGCTAATTTTCTTGTAGATGTAAGGGGAATATATATTTACAAGGGCAATATAGAAATACAGTAGCCTTTAAGCATTTACATATCTCTTAATAGCTGGTTGCTAGGTGCAGCACCATTCCCTTTGCCACAGATTAATACTCTTTGCATATCAAAGAAAAAAAATCTGATGCGTTACACTCACATGACTTTCTCTACTCTTGTACAATCTATTTTTACAAACGCCTATTCTCCATATGGTTTATGTTAATCGAGATATCGAGATGTCAATCTTATTGCTAATTTTCTTGTAGATGCAAGGGGAATATGGTAGCTTTTAAGCTGGTCAAATATTTTAACGCTGGTTGCTATGCGGCGCATTCCATTCTCTTTGCAAGTCCAGGACATAAAAAAATGAATAACGAATTTGAGAAAAAGTATAAGTATTGGAAAATTTAAGGGAATAACAAGCAATATCTCGAAAACGGTTCACTCAACAAAAGAAATGTATATGACATAAGTTGTGTATTTTAACGAGATATACATTTTTTGTGTAGTAAAATTTTGTCTATCTCTTATGGTTTACCAGTTATGCAAAAGTCGTTCACAATGAAGAATACTTTTGGAGACATTCCCAGAAAATTCGAGATATACATTTCATTTCTCATGACATTATCTTAAACATATGATATTTTAATCAAAATCGTTAGAGCCATTTTTGAGAAAATTAAAATTTTCGAAAAATGTTCCATGTAAAGGGTAGTCTGGGGTGGGGGGATTTTCCTGAAAACCTTCGTGTCGCATCTCTGGAAGATACTGAACCTAAATACCAAGTTTGGTGTTCATCCGACTGTTCGTTTTTGAGTTATGCTGTTCACAGACAGACACACACACAGACACACACACACACACACACACACACACACACAGACACACACACGGACATGTTTCCAAAACTGCTTTTTTTGGATTCAGGAGGTCTCAAAACATGTATTTCCGGTGAAATCTCGGTATCGAATTTTTGGGTGGAATGCAATACTTCCCCTACTTACTATACGTAGTAGAGAAAGTAAAAATGAATAACGAATTCCCTTTTAAGAAAATGTATTGAAAAATTTAAGAGAATAACAAGCAATATCTCGAAAATGGTTCACTCAACAAAAAAAATGTATATGACATAAATTGTGTATTTTAACGCGATGTACATTTTTTGTGTAGTAAAATTTTCTCTATCTCTTATGGTTTACCGGTTATGCAAAAGTCGTTCACAATGAAGAACACTTTTGGAGACATTCCCAGAAAATTCAAGATATACGTTTTATTTGTCATGAAAATATCTTAAACATATGATATTTTAATCAAAATCGTTAGAGCCGTTTTTGAGAAAATTAAAATTTTCGAAAACTCTTCCATGTAAAGGGTATCCTGGGGTGGGGGGATTTTCTTGAAAACCTTCGTGTCGCATCCCCGGAAGATACTGAACCTAAATACCAAGTTTGGTGTTTATCCGACTGTTCGTTTCTGAGTTATGCTGTTCACAGACAGACACACAGACACATACACGGACATGTTTCCAAAAATGCTTTTTTTGGATTCAGGGGATCTCAAAACATGTATTTCTGGTGAAATCTCGGTATCGAATTTTTTAGTGGAATACAATACTTCCCGTACTTACTATACGTAGTAAAGTAAAAAATCATTTTTAGAAAAAAGGTTTGTATGTGTGGATGTGTGTCTGTGTATCTGTGAACAGCATAACTCAAAAACGAAAAGTCGGATAAATACCAAACTTGGTATTCAGGTTCAATATCTAACAAAGATGCTACACGAAGATGTTCAAGAAAATCCCCCCACCCCAGACTACCCTTTACATGAAATATTTTTAAAAAATTCTGATTTTCTTAAAAATGGCTATAACGATTTTGATTAAAATATATATTTAAGATATTTTCATGACAAATAAAATGCATATCTTGAATTTTCTGACTATTTGACTATCGGTTATAGCCTACCAAATCCCCTTGCACCCACAAGACAATTTGCAATAAGATTAACATCTCGATATTTCGCATAACATGAAATAGATGGAGAGTAAGCGTTTGTAGAAACAGTTTGTACAAGAGTAGAGAAAATCATGTGAGTACAACATATCAGATTTTTTATATCAATTGTATGGTAGCATCTTCGGTATGTGCAGCAACTTTGTTTACAGCTGGAAGTGTTTGGTTTCATCAATTTTATTCACATTTCGAGTATGTAATTTGTTGTTTTCGTATTGCTACCTTTTCAATGTAAATGCTAAGATTAATTTTAATTAAAGACAAAATACATGTTTTAGGTGCGGAGCAGCTAAAAGCTTCGGTTGTTTTTCAATAACTATGCATAAACAGAATTTCACAATAACTGATTTAGGGTTTTCAATGAAATCAATATATCGTTTTGTTTTTCTGGAGCTTTGAAATGCTACTAGATAATTAAAACTAATACCGTATAGACAGAAGGCAATGTTTACATAAGGCGATCATCCGTCCTGTATTTTAGGTACATTGTATACGAGTCTATGGACCCCTTTGCTCACAGTACTGATACTGTTTACTGGTGAATTTTTGGTATTTACGCAGCTGATGCCTTTGAGTAAAGATGTTTCTTAAACAACTGAAACGATTTATTGTGAAAAACAAAATTTAAAAAATCTGAGGTTTGCAGTCACGTGGCTTTCTCTGTTCACTCTTCCACAAACTATTCCTATAAAAGCTTATTCTTCTATCTACTTCTTGTTAATTGAAATTAACTTTCATAGCACATTTACATATTTTACTGTAGGTATAAGAAGAATATCGCTAAAGCGATATACAGATTTTTAAAAAGCGTGTCGGTATGTTATAGTTTTAAAATTCCGTGCTTTCTGCATGACCACGAGAAGAAACGAATATGGACTTAACACTTGAATAAAGTAGTGGTATTTGAAAGTTAAACGAACAACAAAGAATATCCCGGAAATGCTGAACGCTACATAATGTTTTATTATACATGAATTGTGTGATTTGACGAGATCTATACTTTCTTGTGTAATAAGATTTTGTCTAACTCTCACAGTTAACCAATTATGCAACATTCGTTCAGAATAAAGAAGACTTTACAGGCTATTCCCAGAAAATTCAAGATATACACTTTGTCATGTAAATATATTTAATATAAAGTATTTCAATCAAAATCGTTAGAGGCATTTTGAGAAAATATAAAATATCAAAAATTTTTCCATGTAAAGGGGTTTGAGGGGAGGGATTTTCTTTTAAATCACCGTGTCTCTTCCTTAGAAGATGTTGAGCTTAAACGTAAGGTTTGGTATTTATCAAATATTTCGTGTTAAGAATTATGTTGTTTAGAGACACACAAACATACCTTTTACTAAAAATGTTTTTTATTCAAGGGACCTCAAAACACGTATTTCCGGTGAAACCTCGTCGAGGTGGAATACAGCACTTCCCTTACCTACTAGATAGGTGACAAGGCTAAATTGCCTTTCTTGGGCCCACCTAGAAAATGCTGAAGGAAGTAAGAAATAATGGAATGAATTACCTTGTAGAAGTAATGTGATGCCGCCAATACCTGGTGCCCACCTACCTTCCCGTTTTAGGTGTTTTACTTTTATGGGAAAATTGCTATATGAGAACAACAAACGTAGTCATCTTCTGCGACGGTATTACTTATAATGTTATTTGTGTATGTGTGTTTACTCAACGTGTTGAAACCATCTTGTGACGTCGTTCATTTGTTAGGTTTGTTAGCTCCATCTGGTGTTAGTAATTTGCGGCAGGATTAGTTTTTTGTTTAAAAAAAATGCTACTGTTATTTTATTTAATTTTGGTTCTTTGTCCTCCGGCTAGCTATTATCCTTTTGGTCAAGCACTTCTCTATATACAGGTTGTGTAAACGGAAAGGAATCTTTTATCCAAAGATAACACTGATGAAGAAATTTGTTTTACACTTTTATTGTCGAACACGTTAACTATCACATTTACACATTGATCTTGACACTCGCCAAACTGAAACTGTTATAATAACTTCATTACTGATAATTCTTAATTCGCGTACTTCAACTTTTTGTATAATTAACTTTATAACACTTGAGATTTTTCATAACTCTGTTACGCGTAACCTGCAAATTGATATCCGAAGTGTGGCGTACAAATACTTTCGACGAACTGACGGGAATGCGACGTGTAGTGTACAAAGAATTTTGATGAACTGACGTGGTCTACCTCTAACCTACTCTTTTTATACTCCTTCACCCCGATATGCCTAAAGATTATAACTGAACTGCAATTGGCTAAAAAAACGCGCCAACATTAGCGTCTATTTTTATATCCAATGAAAATTATGAATACATATGCTCTAGGGAAACGTTCCAGAAGATTCTCAAGAAAAAACGCGCCAACATTACGTAACTTCCTCGTTGCCAATAATGATAAACAGCTCACCCCCTCGCTGCATTATTGCACGCTATTATTGTCAGTTTCAGTAAGGCCGTATAAACTTACTTCTCAACAATAATTACAATCAACAAACATCTCAAATCAATGTCACATAATAATGCATATTCATACTATAATCACTCTTTACATTTAAATAATTTGTGATACAAATTACTGCATCATATGCCCCACTAGAAACATAATTATAAATATTTCCAACTTGTTTGGAAATTTTATAATTGGGTTTTTAGTCTCCTAAATCTTGGAACACACGCTATTTATCACTTTCACTTAACACTTCACACGCATTTAACACACGACATATGTTTTTCCTTTATCTCGCCACTATTTACTGGCTCTGGTCTAATGTGTTTAGACATTAATCTGACATTACAAAAATTTTTATGGCAAATATTGTACCCTGAATTATTTAATTACTGTTACAAAATTGTTTACTTTCTTAAGTTGTTGACAAAAATTTATACATTTAAGAATTTTTGTAATTATTAAACATATTTACCAAAAATATTCACCCTCTACACAAATATATTTACATCTCTTAAATCTAGGCACTGTTTCACATGTTCTATTTGCTACATAAGTATTTGTTTTTAATTATTTTTACCCCATTTTTGTTGTTTTGTACTTTATATTAACAATACTCTTGGAATTGTATTTACGTACTTTTACTTTAATATCATATTAAGTTTCAATCTTTGCATTCTTAATT
The DNA here is from genome assembly GCA_030765065.1 of Deroplatys truncata. Taxonomy (NCBI): domain Eukaryota; kingdom Metazoa; phylum Arthropoda; class Insecta; order Mantodea; family Mantidae; genus Deroplatys; species Deroplatys truncata. Next base: position 131,559,114 of record CM060980.1, read on the forward strand.
TTCAAATACTGTTACAAAAAAAATGTTATTTTCCTTTTTAAAAAAAAATTTGATTATATCCAAAATTTTATTTCTCCTTTCACATGACGTACATATTTATTTAACCCTCTTACGTTCCAATACATTTCTCTGCAAGTCATCTTTAACTATCCGGCATTTACTTTACATCTCATTGCTATTTACCCTCCTGGATCAAATTGTGTGTGGCTAAGCATTACTCGTAGCCGTATCCTAACCTTCCAAAATTTGTTCATGAATAACCTCTTGTATTCATATGAAATTTCGTCCCATGATAACATTTGAAAACAATCTAAAGTTTCCTGAGTAACACATCTTTTAACAACTGTCATTTTCAATTCTTCTACTATCTCTTTAATTTGAGAATACTCTGACAAATCTGTATTAAACTGTAATGGATTGGAGTTTTCATTCTGAACAGCTTGGTACTTGTTAATTTCAGAAGTTAGCTTTTGATTATTTACAGGCAAAACTTTAACTTCTTCGTACAATTGATTTCTTTGCACTACTGGCTCCTTCTGTATTTCTGATATCTCCCCTCTGAAATTAACTTGCGCCTGATTCACGTATACATTCATAACCTCTTTCATCTCTCTTATCTCACTTGAAATGTTACTCATTCTACTACCTAATTCTGTACATTCTACATCAACATGTTCACTTTTAGTATTAACCTCACTTTTTTTGTTACCTATTTCCCTGCTCATGTCTAGCATTTTCTTTGAAACTTCACCTCTCTCATTTGCTATTACTTCCTTATTTTCATCTCTCATTTTTGGCATACTACTATCTAGCTTCATAACTTTCTTTTCAATTTCTTCCCTGTTTTGATCTACTTTTTGCTCTAATATCTCATTCATCCTACCAATATCTTCACTCAATTCCCTATGATTTTTTTTATATCTTCACTCATTTGATTTATTTTTTTTATCCATATTTATCAGCATTTTCATTATCTCCTTCATCATACCAGCATCAATATTAATATTTCCTGCTTTTCTATTCTTACTTTCTTTACTAACATTTCCTCCCTCAAATACTACATTGTTTGAGCTATTTTCTGTAATCTGTATTGAATTACAGCTAACTGTTACACTATCCCTTTCCATCATTGTTTCTTCAGTATTCTTAGTAGACATTGTTTTCTTAATCTTACCACTTCTTAATAACATTTAAATTCCCACAATTCTTTTTTTAGGATAAATTTTTTTTTTACAATTTTCTAACCTTTCTGATGCTATCTGCTGATGTTGCTTTGATGTCCAGATTCCTGCCCCTCTCTCCTAGATTATATGTCGCTTCTGCGTTGTATTACGATGAATCTACGTCGTTTTGGTGTTTTGTAGTTGAATTCCCCTGTTGCCTTTTAATCTCGGAATTACGATGTCCAATCATCCGCGTAGTCTGTCGTTCCTATAGTTGTTTCTGGAATCTGCGTCTTGTAGTTCAGCTCACTGTTCCATTCGCTCCACGTCCTGATTCCTTCTCCCTTTCCTGGTTATTTCACTCCTTTCCTGGTCACTCTGCCCCACGTTGGGCGCCAATTTGTGAGTGCTTTAAATGTTATTTATAACCCACGTTGTGGTAGCCAATTTGAAGTAACATTATTTGTATATGTTTGTATTTGTTAGCCCCACGTTTGGGAAGCCAATTTGATGTGGTTTAGTGCTTACGTAATATGTTTTTACGTAAATTATTAGAACTTGAAGATCTTATATTGTGCTGCTTTTGTTTTGTTTGGTTACATAGTTTTAACTGCCCCACGTTGGGCGCCAATTTGCGACGGTATTACTTATAATGTTATTTGTGTATGTGTGTTTACTCAACGTGTTGAAGCCATCTTGTGACGTCATCCATTTGTTAGGTTTGTTAGCTCCATCTGGTGTTAGCAATTTGCGGCAGGATTAGTTTTTTGTTTAAAAAAATGCTACTGTTATTTTATTTAATTTTGGTTCTTTGTCCTCCGGCTAGCTATTATCCTTTTGGTCAAGCACTTCTCTATATACAGGTTGTGTAAACGGAAAGGAATCTTTTATCCAAAGATAACACTGATGAAGAAATTTGTTTTACACTTTTATTGTCGAACACGTTAACTATCTCATTTACACATTGATCTTGACACTCGCCAAACTGAAACTGTTATAATAACTTCATTACTGATAATTCTTAATTCGCGTACTTCAACTTTTTGTATAATTAACTTTATAACACTTGAGATTTTTCATAACTCTGTTACGCGTAACCTGCAAATTGATATCCGAAGTGTGGCGTACAAATACTTTCGACGAACTGACGGGAATGCGACGTGTAGTGTACAAAGAATTTTGATGAACTGACGTGGTCTACCTCTAACCTACTCTTTTTATACTCCTTCACCCAGATATGCCTAAAGATTATAACTGAACTGCAATTGGCTAAAAAAACGCGCCAACATTAGCGTCTATTTTTATATCCAATGAAAATTATGAATACATATGCTCTAGGGAAACGTTCCAGAAGATTCTCAAGAAAAAACGCGCCAACATTACGTAACTTCCTCGTTGCCAATAATGATAAACAGCTCACCCCCTCGCTGCATTATTGCACGCTATTATTGTCAGTTTCAGTAAGGCCGTATAAACTTACTTCTCAACAATAATTACAATCAACAAACATCTCAAATCAATGTCACATAATAATGCATATTCATACTATAATCACTCTTTACATTTAAATAATTTGTGATACAAATTACTGCATCACTTCCCGCTAAAACAGACGCTGAATGGGAAGTGCCAACCTAAATAAGTGAAATCCGCAAAGTAAGGAATTTCTGCAAACGTGAATGATTCGAGTTTTAGATGCGCAAATCCCTCGGCTACGCCCTGTAGACGTTTCGCAGTTGCGGCCTACTGCCACACTCCTCTTCTTCTAAAAAACATCCCTCGGTTGCGCCTTGAGGCTGAGTATCTTACCCGCTTTGGCGGCATTAGTTATTCATATGTTGCCAGCATTACGTTAAAGCTAGAGAATGACATTCAATGACATCTGTTGGTCATATAAGACATCACTTCCGTCACTAATGAGGGCCCAAGAAAGGCAATTTATCGGGTGATAAAAAGTAAAAAATCTTTGGTGGATCGTTGTTCTCCTGAAACTTGAATACCTCAAAGTGATTATATACTACGCCCCAGAGTCGAGTTTCAGGTTAATGTTTCGCAATAGATCACGCGCTTGAGTTTACGTTGCCAGTTTTATAACCTGGATCCAGCATGACAGGTGAACTTGTACAGGTATAATTACTGTACGTTTGTAGCACTATTACAGAACATAAGAAATGCAACAGTTGAAATGAATTATTTGTAGCATTATTTATGACATATGAAACGAAATATTTGACATCTTTAAAGCACAACAGCTCAAAGTGGCCGATATCAGTTTATATGTGAACATGATACATTACTTAGACGAGAGAAGTTCAGTCCACATTGCGAGGCATCAGCCCATCAGGAGCACCAAATTTCGCATCTGATATGAAAGAACAAATATTTATACATTAACTCTGTACTACGTAGTCAACTGTAGTTACAGGATGATTTATGAAGAACTGGCACAATGCTTTCTTTAATTATTCTGTTCGAAATTCACTTAATGCCCCAATTTTAGCACCAAATTAAGCAGAATGTTCTGGAGTTTCGATTGCCTGTCACTAGATGTGCAGATGTTCATGTTTTATTCGTAATTGTTAGTTTTATTGTCGGCAACTGTTTTTGAGATTTTGTTCTAGTCAACGTGAAAATGGAGTACACATTAAATGAACGACTCTTTCTTGTAAAGCAATACTGGATTACGAATTCAATTACAGTTATTCAAAGGGTATACCAGAGAGAATTTGGTGTTCGGAATCCTCCCCAAAGAAACACAATACTGGGACTGGTAAACAAATTGAAAACAACTGGATCTCTGGTGAGTGAAAAAGGCAAAACTTGTTCATCTAGGCTTCCAACGGTTGTTGTTGACGTAAGAGCACGGCTGGATCAGTCACCCAAAAAATCATTAAGACGTTTGTCGCAAGAGACAGGGTACAGCTATTCAATGCGTCAGAGAGCTGTAAAAAGTGCAGGCCTAAAGCCGTATAGTATTACGGCTGTCCATCAGTTACAGGAACCAGATAAGGATAACACTGAATTATTATCGTTGGTTTCAGGCGTTCATTGTGCAAATTCCTCCCATATTATCCACCACGTGGTTCAAGATGAAGCATGGTTCCATTTATCCGGCTATGTGAACTCACATATGCACCCGGTTAAAATCGGAGTTTGGTGCGCAATATCCGAATAGAGAATAGTGGGACCAATTTTTTTAAAGCAATGTGAACACTGCAGAGTACCGACGGATTTTTATGGAGTTTGCTGAGCAACTAGACGATGTAGAGCTGAGTCAAGGATATTTTCAGCAGGACGGCGCTACATGGCATACATCAAATGAATCCATGGCACTAATTGCAAGTTTCTTTACGACCACATACTTTCCAGGAAACTGTGGCCACCGAGATATCCGGATTTGACATCGCCGGACTTCTTTCTATGGAGTTACTTAAAAGATAGGGTTTATGCCACACGTCCCCAGACATTGGACGATCTGAAGCACAACATTACACAGGAGATTCAAGCTATTGACAACAGAGTCCTCCAACGAGTGGCCAGTAACATGGAACGACGTGTTGAGTTGTGTCTTATGGAGGATGGAGGACTTTTCAACATTTGCTATAGAGGTAAATAATCTCTCAAAATTCCTCTGCATTTCAGGTGTAATAAGTTGTCGCTAGTATAACTCGTTTTAAAACAATTAAAGAAATAAATGTGTCAGTTCTTCATAAATCACCCTGTAGAAGTAGTATGAATGAGTTTATTTATTGCAACGAATAGTTAACATACAAGTCGCCTTTGGGGTACAGCCCAGCCAGTGTGAAAGATAACTTAATTGTAATATTGGATACCAAGCTAACAACATCGTTACCGGTCATTGAATGTTGTTTTGCTATACAGAACCAACAGAATTATTTTAAATAAAAAAAGGAGAAACATTGGTCAAATTCATTTGCATTGAAGATAACTTTTGTTTCTATGTGTGCCGCGATGGATATAATCCATTAAACGATTGAGACATCGTGATAAATACATTGAAAAGATTTATGAACACTTTACTTCTGTCTTTCATCGAGTTTTATATAACCGCATTATAAAAAAGAGACGTTTGGCAACCGAGCACTTCAAATTGCAGGTGAGCGAAAATTCGCGTTGGTGGTGGGGGGTCACGTTTGCCTCGCTACAGAAACTGCTGCGAGATTCTAAAAGTGGCTGTTAAAAATAAATTGATTTTTATTTATGGACGCTCTTTAACTGCTATGGTTCTTGGCGTCCCATTCTATACTGGGCGTGAAAGATCGGAAATTTTGCTCAGAGGCCTCTTTATCAGACTTGAGGTTCTTTTGGTGCCGTAAATCTACGACAGAGACTACCAGCTTTACTTCCCTTCCGAAGAAAGCCATGTTAAATTACAGGCATGATATTAGCTTTCAGCATTTGTTTCTCAAGACAGTTTTTTGTGAATTTGTTGTGAATTAACGAAAGGAACGAAAGCAGAAACACATGAATATAAACGCCTTAACTTAAACATTGTATTATGCGCTTTTAAAGTAGAAAATAAATAGATACAGTATCATATGAAATCGATTTTAATAATATTCATCATCACTTTCCTCTCTATTATCCACGTAAAATACCTGTGGCGTTCTGACACTCGCCGCTTAAAAAAAAAAAAAAAAGAGCTTTATTCTGCTTTGGTCCTTAAGGTCCCATTCTATATTGCGCGTGAAACACCGGAAAATTTGCTCAGAGGCCTCTTTATCAGGTTCGAGGTTCTTTTACGTGCCGTAAATCTACGACACGGGACCACCGGCTTTACTCCCCTTCCGAAGGAAGCCATGCTAAGGATTTTTATGGCCGAAAAACTTCATCGCCCTCCGCCGAGTTTGAACCCGCGACCTCGGGAACTAGAAGTTATCATGGTAACCACGGAGGACGACCATACTGGTCGCTGATAGTAGAACTCCAGCAAGCCGTTGTGGATGAAACCGAAGATCTCACAATCATTAAACAAAAAGTAGCGATCGCTGTCAGTAAAATAGCTGTTGACACCGCCCTGGTTCAGACCATGTGCTCGTTAGGACTCTAAAAGACAACACATGCTACGAAATAATATCTTTAATAGTCACTACATTGTTAAATGAGGCTTAAGAACCTGACTGTATCAAGCAAGCTAGAACTATTTTAATTATAAAGGTGGAGATGAAAAAGATCTTAATAATTAGAGACCAATGACAATTTGCTCATTGGTTAGAAGGGTAATAGAACAAGTTCTTGACTCACGTCTCAGAAACATGATAACTTAATCAAAGAGGTTTCACAAATTTCCCAAGTACTCTTATAAATACTTCTATCTTACGTCATTACTGCTAGCAGCAAAACTCACAAAAGAGACCTTACTCTTACATTTCTGGATATAAGCAAAGCGTTCGATAACTTTGGTCATAGACATCCTCAAAACACGCATCAATTTGACTACTGCATAACATAATACAACTCAAGTTGAGACTGGAAGATTCAACATAAAACCAATTACCATCAAGAAAGGAATTCTGTAGGTACATCACTCTCCCCCTCCCTTTATAACATAACCACGGATCATATTTTACAAGAGCTTTCTACAAGACATTCAGGAGGAACATGGATTTTCTATTTCCAAAGGACTGACGAATATAATCTCCATTGACTTTGCAGACGACACGTGAATAGCTGCTAAAAATGATTCAGCACAAACATTGGTTTATATTACCATTCATAAATATAATGAGATTGGTTTAGAAAGTTATGTCAATAAATGCAAATGTATTTAAATAAAAAATTGAATAATTAATTACAAGCCTTTCAGATTAAGTAATGCCATGAATTAAAATCAATAGCTCCGGAGGAAACAATAAAACACCTGGGTGTCAATTATCATAGCTCCTTTATATTTGATGCTTCAAGAACCATGAAAAAAATAAAGAAAGAGCTCGATATACTAGCATCTACACCCTTTTTGCAACATCACTATAAATTTAGATTCTCTCCAATTTCATTTGCCCTACTTTAGTCTACCAATTCCAGACAACACCTCTTAAATAAATACCAGCAAAATTTCTTTCAGATGCTGATATCTTGATTAAGGATATCTCCCTACCGATACACGGGATAGCATGCTGCATACCCACAAGAAATAAAACGGACTTGGAACTGTTTAATTATACCAGAGAAGCTTACTTGCAACATATTAATGCATGTAAAAGACTTCAAACATCAGAAAACATCCATGTTAATACCTGCCGCAACTTACTCGGCGAAATAAACCTCTGTATAACCAAACGTAGTCTTCAGAATGCCAACAATGTTCAGACTCCGATGGAAAACTTCGAATTAAGGGAACAAGCTTTCCACTCTTGGGTTGCCTTTCAGCATAAGAGAAGGGGTGCAATCGTCTTTATAGAATATACACCTGCCAACGAATGGATTCGACAACCTAGTTGCCTCACTAGCAATAAATGAAGACTAGCCCTCAAAATAATGGCTAACGTTTCCGCTGTACTAGGAAGGTCCCGAGACGGAAACCATTGTCGCCGTTGCGGCAGTAAGATTGAAACTCTTGGACACGTTTCGGGTATCTCTCCTTACAGCAAGGCTTTCCGAAATCTAAACACAATAAAATTAGATCACTCATTGTTGAATGCCTTAGAAGCAAAAACCGTGGCATATACTCGTACTAAGAAGTCCATAGCATTTCTCAGGAGGGATCCTGTCGGCGAATAGGCATGCTTGCCATATCACCTTGGTTTTTCATATCTCATTATCGACCCAACAGCGAAACTCGAGTCTCAAGTCATGAACAACAGCCACTCAAGGTGCACGAAGAAAAATGCAGGATTTACGAGCCCACAGTGCCCTGCTATCTAGAGAAATACGGCCTCAATACTATCGAAATCGTAGGCACATCTCCAGGTTCTTCGTCCACTTCAGTAAGAGGTTCGGCCTAGGCAACCAGCTAATTAAAAATATTTCACTCTTGGCCATTGTAGGATCCGGTTCAATTTAAAAAAAATGATCTATACACACACACACACACACCATTTTAACTGCTTTTTGTAATTTGATTTTGTTAATTGTTCATTTCGATTTTATTGTATTTTGTATAACTACTCTTACTATGCCCTATATCCCTTTGATGCATGTTATTTTGTTTTATATCATTATTTTTGTATTTGTTCCCTAGTTTACTAAGTTTATTTATCTATTAATGTTAGCTTTGTGTTTATGAAGTCTCAGAATGAGAAAGCAGAAAGGCTGTTCTTTCAAAATAAATTAAGCGTCAGATTCAAGTACAAAAGGCAAAATGGGTGTTTTATTTCTCAATTTATAGGTTTACTTCTTCTTCCTCTTCAATGGACTACTCTCCTCTTTGTAGGATTTACATCCCCAAGGACTTGCAAGCCTATGCTTTGGGTAAGTAGCCTGCCGAAGAGCAAGCAAACTCTGGATCATAGCATAGCCAGGATGGGTGATCAGCCCAATGCCTGATATGACGGTGAAGAAGGAAAGAAACAAATGTAATGTTGAAAGGGATGATAGGAAAGTTTGCGGATCAAATTACCCAACCCAGCATTCGCCTAGCGACATAGCAAAACCGCGAAAAAACCCTTCGGTTCAGGTTGGTCGGCCCCGGGAGTTTGAACCCGAAACCTCCCGAATGCGAGCATTACTACGGCGTCACCTCGCTCAGGTTATAGGTTTACAACAAACGAAAATTTATTATTTTATTTAAAATGGATAAATTGCCTTACTTCCACCGGAATTAGCGATCGAAGTGGTCTTAGTTGTCAAACATATGTCCCTGGGTGTCCTACAGATGGCACTGTATCTTATTCTCTGACTTTAACACAATGCTGGCAACATATGAATAATGCCACCGAAGCCGGTAAGATACTCAGCCTCAAGGCGTAGCCGAGAGATAGAGGGCCCTCAGCCTCAAAGCGTAGCCGAGGGATGTTTTTCAGAAGGAGAGGAGTGTAGCAAGTTGCGGCCGATGCGAAGCGACGACAGGGCGTAGCCGAGGGATCTGCGCGTCTAAAACTCGAATGATTCACGTTCGCAGAAACAACAGCACATCACAAATTTAGTGCATTTCACTTTTTATTTAGGTTAGCAGTACCCGCTTTGCATGTGATTTATCGGAAAAATGGCTACGTTTCTTGCGTTTTTGACGCGATTTGCCTATATAAGTAAAGCACTTCAAACGGGCGGGCAGGTGAGCACCAGATATATAAGAGACCACATCATGTTCTCAATTCACTCCTAAGGTAATTTATTCACTTTCTTATACCTAATATAGGTCGGTGCAAGTATGACAATGTATCCTTAAAAATTAATACAAGAATCTATAAACTATCCTACTTATTTTTATTTGAACCTACAAACATGGTATAAAAAAAACGTGGCGACGTAAAAGTATTAAGTCGCAAGTCACACCTTCCGCAGAGAGGGATACTACAAGTATCTGGATGGAGAGCTAAGTCATGCAACCCGAAAGTAGCGCGACATTGCACCCTATTAACTCGTGCAACTTATCATTTAAACGAAAAATCCGTAACTTGTGGCGAAACTAGGCATATAAACAAGAAAGTCTAGATAATAAACAATGTAGATCAGCTGCTGTTCTTTCATATAGTTCAATAAGGATTATCTTAATCGCTTCGTATTTGAATCATTGTCACGAAAAATGTGCAGAAATTATTTTTTCTGTTTAAATAAGAGCTCAACGACTAAAAAATATTTTTTCGTTCATTTCTACGCGTAAAATACTTCCTAGAATAAATAAATGTCTGTATCCCTTCCACCCGAGATAAATGAGCTCATAATTCCTGAAGTTAAAGTACCTTATTTAACAAGATTAAATAATTTTGTTCCGCAAACTTTGCTAAGATCATGTATTATCGCTGACAAAATGCTGCGACTTTCTCCCTGGTCGAGTGATCAGCGAGGAAATTTTTCTTGAACTAGAATAATTGTTCCCTACCCTCCGTAGAGTCTGGAAGTATGAATGTGGAGTTTAATGCGAGAATGCTTCGTGGAACAGATAAATAAGCAAAATCAAAACGAAACCTACAGTTCGAGTTATAACACCTTCAGTTGTTTCTCAAGTCAAAGCCATGGCTATAGAAGTTAAACGGTGCAATATAAATGGAAAAACTTCTGATGTGTTACATTCACATGCCTTTCTAACCTTATCGTTTATTAGTGGATATGCAAGCTATTCTTACGAAAGCTTGCTTTTCTACTACATTTTAATCGAGATAAACCTTTGTAGAAATAGCTGTACATTACTCATTTCTTATAGACACAAAGGGGAAAGGAACAGTCAAATGTTTAAGACTGGACGCTATACGTATACTGACCTTAAAATTCCATACCCTTTCCATGAAATGCGAGAAATCAAGTCCGATAGCTCAACTGCACAAATTTGTATCCTGATTTGACAAACAGTAGGTAGAGCTTAAAATTTTCCGAGTACTATATCACTGAAAATAAGGTTTGGGCATATTTTTTTGTTTTACTTTTGTCGGGTTCTATATCATAATTGTCAATATTTTGACCAAATGCTCTAAACAGTGAGATTTCTACATAAGGGATTGATTTGTATTTTGAAAATAGGAATTAAAAATAAGGGTAGGGGAAGTTTATGAAACTTGTAAGGTAGATTATAATTTTTGCCAGAATCCGAAACCCATGTGTGCCAAGTTTTTGTCAAAATCATACGAAAAGTACTCCTTGATAATAAAATTCAGGAAAATCAGAGGGAAATTTGGTGATATGAATACGACATGCAACTACCCCTCCAATAACACAATTTTAAAAACAATTTACGCCTCCCCTTTTACCCGTTCGCATTGGAAACTATTCAATATCTATTACATTCGTAATAAATGCTAAAAGTATTCTCTGTTATTCATATGCATAGAAACGGGATTAAAATTCGGTGACATGAATATGAACACCCTCCAGTGTTAAACTTTTGGAAATATTTTATAGCCTATGTCTCTTCGAAGGAACAGTAACAGTACTTTTCAACGGCGAAAGAATTAATCAAAATCGGTTAGTGATTTCCGAGATTACCGCACACACTTAGTAGATTTTGAAGAAAATCCCCCTATTCCATACTATCATATACATAAAAAATTCTTCGTTATTTTTAATTTTCTCAAAAATAGTTCAAACGATTTGATTAAAACGGCATATGTTTAAGATATTTGTATGACAGACAAAGTGTGTATAGCCTTTGAAAACCTCTTCATTCGGAATGAATGATGTATAATTTGGTATAATTGGTACATAGCGTCCGTTTTTAAAAATCTTGCTATCGTTTCAAACTCCTGTGTCTTATACCTGCAGCAAAATGTTTTATAAAACTATTTCTGCAAACTTCATCTCGATTAACAAGTAGACAGAGGAATAAACTTTTATAAGAAGAATGCGTAAAGCAAGATATGTGGATGTAATACATAAGATTTTTCTATATTATAGATAACGATTACAAATCTATTCATAAACCTTGTTAGAATATCGCATAAGGATTAACACATCTCTTACGAATCTAAGTACTTTCTTATAAAAAAAATTCTAATGCGATACAATCACATGACTTTCTCTACCCTCTCGTTTATTAGTGGGTATACAAATTATTCTTACTCAAGCTTATTTTTCTATCCAATACATTTTAATCCAAATAAACCTTTGCAGAAATAGCTACATTACACATTTCGTTATAAATACAAAGGGAACAGCGATAGTCAAATGTCTAAGAACTGGACGCTACACGCGGACCTTAAAATTCCATACTGTTTCCATGCAATCGCGAGAAACAACAGGACTTCAAGAAATGTACAATTCAAACCTTTAATAATGGATATCTCAAAAACAGCTTATGCGCCACAAAACATCTTATTTTAAATAAATTGTGTGTTTTAGAGACCTACATTTTTAGTGTATTGTTTAACGTTTACCAGTTATACAAAATTATACAAAATTCCTTCCGAGTGAAGAGGGCTTCATAGACCATTCCAAGAAAATTAAAGATATACATTTTGTCATGTAAATATCTTTAATATGTGGTATTTTAATAAAAATCGTTTAGCCTTTTTTAGAAAATAAAAAAATTTAGAAAAGTGTTCCATCTAAAGGGTAGTTTGGGGTAGGGGACTTTTTGGAAAATCTTTGTGTCGCATCCTTGGGAGATACTGAACTTAAATACCAAGTTTGGTGTTGATCCGAAGTTTCGTTTTTTAGTTATGCTGTTCACACACACACGTACATGTTTCCAAAAATGCTTTATTTGAATTCAGAGGGCCTCAAAACACGTATTTTCAGTGAAATCTCGGTATCGAATTTTTGGGTGGAATACAACACCTCTTCTACCTACTAGGTACGTAGTGGAAAAGTAAAAATTAGTTTTATGGGGAATATTGTACCACGAACATCAGTCTTGCTATAATGATTTGATTCGCTTTCCAGTTCCATTGTAAACGATACACATTAATTTGAAGGCTTCGATGTGTTTACTAAGTTTAGTAGGGCTAACTGATATCTCCTTGAGGAATGGAGTAAACAGTTAAGGATGTTTAGCAGGCAGTTTGTCTTATGAGATCATTAATTTTTCCCATATCTGGTATGGTGGTTAGTACAGCCTAAGTATGAAATATTTCATCGATGGAGATGGATCCCATGAGCAATTGTGGGTAGTTATTAGGATTTCTAGGAAAACTAAAGATAATAAGGGTAAAGCTGTGTTTACTTCCTTCTTCAAGGCCCAATCGTTAATGTCTGAAAGTAGGCTCCGAAGCATGTTCAAGGCGATCGTTATTGCATGTATTCGAGAAGGTGGCGAGCAGGTTTTTGCATGTGCTGACAAGGCGATAGCATCGTGCGAAGAGATTATGAAGACGGCCAGCAGATACGGGCAACTGGGGCAGTAGGTCGCCAGACGTAGAGGGGCATTGCACGACACACCTGGACACCGGAAACATTGCTCACCCATGCTCACCAGTAAGAATCTAGTCAACGGAAGTAGCCGTCACAACATAAAAGAGGAACCAAAACATATATTATTGCAGTGATTTTATTGCTTTTATTCCTTCTAAATTTATCTTCAGGGCGGCAATGGAGGTCGTGGAATAACGCCAGAGACAACTGGAAATTTGGTCAGGGATGTGCTAAGATGCCAAGGGACCTTTGACATGCCATTTGGCACTAACCGCATGACTAGAGAAACAGGTGAACCCACGGGGTTCGAATGAAGCAGTCTGATGAGAGCATTTAATGAATGGGAGTATTTTGTTGTATGCAGAAACGCGTCAAAAATGACAATTTTTGCCTTGAAATACTACTTTATTCATTCAACTATTATTATTATTATTAATTACTTTTTTTAAAGAATATAGTGAATGGGAATATTTTGATGTATAGCGGAAATCCGTCCAAAATTACGAATGTTGCCTTGAAATGCTTTTTTTCTTATTATTACTATTATTAAAGTTTTTTTAGCTGAACTTAAGGGTACCCGCTCGATATGGACATTAAACATTGTAGAATCATAATCCTATTGCGATTTCGCATGTTTGGCCATTTAAATGTCCAAAATCGACGTTAAAATGGATGTATGATTGTAAAGAACTAATTTGAGAAATAATATGCAGGATTTAAAAGTTTCAAATTTTCATAATGTGGGGGAATTTTGCATATGATCCGGTTTTCATTTTTGAAAATTATTTTGTTAGAAAGGACCACGAAAACTAATTTACTGTTACAAATATGTTGAACAAAACTGCAGCATAAATTGCAACTAAATTCGTTAAAATTTGTTGAAAGTGCCAATTTCAGCACGGAGTACCCTTAAGAGGAAAGAACTTATCCCTAGCAGAGAAAAAAAATTCCCGCTTACGCCGGGATAGTTCCTAAGAAGAGGGGAACACCGCACTTCTGCCTTGAGCCCGAAGTTAGACTTACTATAGCAGGAAGCGATTAGTTTCTAACGTCGAACACTGTTAGAGATTTTCGTGTATATCCTCCTTAGTGATGTCATTACTGTGCCGTTAGAAAAAAATTTCTGATGTGTTACACTCACATGACTTTCTCCACTCTTGTAAAACTATTTTTACAAACGCTTATTCTCCATTAGCTTCATGCTAATCGAGATGTTAATCTTATTGCTAATTTTCTTGTAGATGCAAGAGGAATTGGTAGGCTTTAAGTGATAGTCAAATATTTTAAGAGCTGGTTGCTATGTGGAGTATTCCATTCTCTTTGCATTACCAGGACAAAAAAGAAAAAAAAATGAACAACGAATTCCCATTTGAGAAAAACTATAAGTATTGGAAAATTTAAGGGAATAACAAGCAATATCTTGAAAATGCTTCACTCGACAAAAAAAATGTATGACATAAATTGTGTATTTTAAGGCGATCTACATTTTTTGTGTAGTAAAATTTTGTCTATCTCTTATGGTTTACCAGTTATGCAAAAGTCGTTCACAATGAAGAATACTTTTGGAGACATTCCAAGAAAATTCAAGATATACATTTTATTTGCCATAAAAGTATCTTAAACATATGATATTTTAATCAAAATCGTTAGAGTCCTTTTTGAGAAAATTAAAATTTTCGAAAAATGTTCCATGTAAAGGGTAATCTGGGGTGGGAGGATTTTCTTGATAACCTTCGTGTCGCATCTCTGGAAGATACTAAACCTAAATACCAAGTTTGGTGTTTATCCGACTGTTCGTTTCTGAGTTATGCTGTTCACAGACACACACACGGGCATGTTTCCAAAAATGCTTTTTTGGATTCAGGGGGTCTCAAAACATATATTTCCGGTGAAATCTCGGTATCGAATTTTTGGGTGGAATGCAATACTTCCCCTACTTACTATACGTAGTAGAGAAAGTAAAAATCTCTGTACTCAAAAGGGTGTGTTCAATTTCTTACAATAAAATTTTGCAAGCTGTTTGGGATACTGTTGTTTGTAGTTTGTGCGTTACGGTTTATTATTTTGCACTCCGCTTCCCCTCGCTCCAACAGCTGTCTTGTGTTCGCATTAGACATGTTTAGAACATAAGTGGTAACATTATTTAATTTATGGTGGGCATATTTCTTTCTAAGCTGTTAATGTCGAACCATTATGCTGTAGCCTTTCCAGAAGAGTCTGAGCATTGTTATCTATTTCGTTGAGAACTTTTACATTTTCTATTTACCTACATCATTTTATATTTAGGCGGTTGAGAACCACATTATTTCATTATCTGCTACTCACTATACCTATATTATACGTATAGATTATACAACACGCGGCGATACTCTGGGCGCCAATTTTGCGGCACTGGATTTGCAGGAATGGTTCCGGGTTCTATGCTAGCTCAGGGATTTGCATGGATCTTGGATTACGACTGTTTCATTTTCCTGCTCGTTTATTTCCCGTCACCGTTTTAAAATTTGACTCCTGATATTACCTCGCCACACACACGCGCATTTCTTTATCGCCGTGGTTCATACTATCGCCCCTATCCGTCGACACATTGTTTAAGAACCACCTCCAAGGAACTACCACGAAGAAGAAGTATGTCTTCTCAACTCTCCTGTTTCTTTATTTCAAATTTCCCATCCCCCCATTTCACTATCACCTGATTTCTACCTTCTTTCTTGTTGGATGCCTGAAGCTATCGGGTTTTTGAGAACATTGATCCTTTTTCTACACATCTGCTTTTCAGGTGACCTATCGGTACACTAATGACAATCGAGGGAAAAACCTCCCGTTTCCGGCCCGTTGCTGGCACTGTCTGTTCACCTGTAGATGTAATATTCACTTCCCAGTCTTATTTAATAATACTATTCCTACTATTATTAATATTTATTTTAGCTATGGTTGTAATTTTAGCTACTCAGAATGTACTGTTTCAAACAGAGGTGAACACCTCGCGCGCTGCGAGCTACATGGATCTATTGTGGCTAACCCCTCCCAGGAGGGAGGGAACAGTGAAGCAACCACAGGAGGCTACAGGCCGCAGACAACAGGCCACAGAGACGCGCGGAAGTCCCTAACAGTTCCAGGTTCCAAGACCCGTCGCACTGCTGGTGCTGCCTAGCGAGGGCGATGGACGAACCGTCGACCTAGCAGCCCTCTAGACTTACCTGTAGTAAGTAGAGAAAGTATTGCATTTCACTAAAAAAATCGATACAGAGATTTCACCGGAAATACACGTTTTAAAGCTCACTGAGTCCAAAAGAGGCATTCTTACTTACTCTACCACGTACATAGTAGATAAAGATGTTGCATTCCACCCAAAAATTCGATATCGAGAAATACATGTTCTGAGGCCCCTGATTCCAAAACAAGCCTTTTTAGAAAAAGGTCCGTGTGGGTGTGTAAACAAAAGGTCGGATAAATACCAAACTTGGTATTAAGTTCAGTATCTTCCTAAGATGCGACACAAAGATTTTCAAGAAAATCCCCCACCCCAAACTATTCTTATCTTATCTTCCTGAACGGAGGGGACTCGGCACTGATCCGCAGCGGATATTGTACCTACACCCCACAAGGGGGCGTCCCCAGGAGGAAGGATGAGGCGAGAGAAGACACCTAGGGGCTGGATACAGGAGCAATGGTACAGCAATGACAGGGTCCCTAAGTTTCCAGTAGTAGACTCCCGGGAGACCGGGAACCCCGCCCCGCACAGAGAGGCTCCAACGCTCCTCAATGGGGTTCGGATATCCCGCAGCCAACCGAAAGCCGAGGGACGGAGAGAGGTACTGAGGGCATCCTTTTCCCCTGCCACGCTACACCGAAACACATCGCAGACACTTCTATCCTATAAGAGATAAACGGGATGAAGCATGAATGGGACGAAATGGAGGGACAGGAAATTCGGTGGCTGAAAGAAATCACTCCAGCGTTCGCCTGACGACTTGGGAAAACCCCGAAAAAACCCCATAGGTCAGAGTGGGCGGTCGAGACCTCCCGAATGCAAGCCACAGACGTTGCCACCTGAGCCATCCCGCTCGGTAAACTACCCTTTACATGGAAGATTTTTCGAAATGTTTGCTTTTATGAATAAACGATTTTGATTAAACTACCATACTTAAAGTTAATGACAAATAAAACATATATCTTGAATTTTTTGGGAATAGCTTGTTAAGTCCTTTTCATTCTGAAGGAATTTTGTAGAATCGTGTACAACTGGTAAACGAAGCAATAGACGCAAAAGGTACTACAAAAAAAATTACAGATCTCTTTAACTCATACAATTTATTTCAAATAACCTTTTTTGTGACATCTGCCATTTCGAAGATATCCGTTATTAATTTTTCGAATTTTTCAATTCTTAGCCATTCTTTTAAAGTCCTGTCGATTTTCAGTTGTTTCTCGCGATGTAATGGAAAGAGAATGGAATTTTAAAGCCAGGGTACAGCGTCCTGTTCTAAAACATTTGACTATCGCTATTCCCTTTGTATCTATAACGAAATGTGTAATGCGGTTATTTCCGGAAAGGGTTATCTCGATTAAAATGTCGTCCTCCGTGATGTAGTGGTTACCATGATAGCCCTAGTTCCCAAGATCACGGGTTCAAACCCGGCGGAGGGCGATGAATTTTTGCGGGCGTAAAAATCCTTAGCATGGCTTCCTTCGGAAGGGAGGTAAAGCCGTTGGTCCCGTGTAGCAGATTTACGGCACATAAAAGACTCTCTAGCCCGATAAAGAGGCCTCTGAGCAAAATTTCCGGTCTTTCACGCCAAATATAGAATAGGACGCTAAGGAGCACAGAAGTTAAAGTCCATAAATAAAACTAAATTTAATTTTAATTTCGATTAAAATGAAGTAGAAGAAAATACTTTTGTAAGAATAATTTGTATACCCACTAATAAGCGATAGAAACTAGTGAAAATCATGTAAATGTAATACTCGTACATCAGATTTTTAGAAAAAAGGTCCATGAGTGTTGTCTGAACGTAACTCAAAAACGAAAAGCCGATTAAATACCACATTTGGTATTTAAGTTCAACATCTTCCAAGGATGAGATACGAATTTTCAAGAAATTCCCCAACATCAAACTACCCTTTACAACGAAAGTTTATTATTAGTTTTTATTTTCTTAAAAATTGCCTCCAACGATTTTGTTAAAATACTACATGTTTAATATTCGTATGACAAATAAGATATATGCCCTGAATTTTCTGCGAATAGCCTGTGAAGTCCTCTTCATCCTGAATGACTTTGTATAATTAGTAGATCGTAAGAGAGACAAAATCTTACAAAAAAAATCTGATGTGTTACACTCACATGACTTTCTCTACTCTTGTACAATCTATTTTTACAAACGCCTTTTCTCCAAATGCTTCATGTTAATCGAGAAATCGAGATGTCAATCATATTGGTAATTTTCTTGTAGATGCGAGGGGAATATGGTAGCTTTTAAGCGATAGTCAAATATTTTAGCGCTGGTTGCTATGCGGCGAATTCCATTCTCTTTGTATGTCTAGGACATATAAAAATGAATAACGAATTTGAGAAAAAGATTAAGTATTGGAAAATTTAAGGAAATAAGCAATATCTCGAAAACGGTTCACTCAACAAAAAAAATGTATATGACATAAGTTTTGTATTTCAAAGCGATCTACATTTTTTGTGTAGTAAAATTTTGTCTATCTCTTATGGTTTACCAGTTATGCAAAAGTCGTTCACAATGAAGAATACTTTTGGAGACATTCCCAGAAAATTCGAGATATACATTTCATTTCTCATGACTTTATCTTAAACATATGATATTTTCATAAAAATCGTTAGAGCCATTTTTGAGAAAATTAAAATTTTCGAAAAATGTTCCATGTAAAGGGTAGTCTGGGGTGGGGGGATTTTCTTGAAAACGTTTGTGTCGCATCTCTGGAAGATACTGAACCTAAATACCAAGTTTGGTGTTTATCCGACTGTTCGTTTTTGAGTTATGCTGTTCACAGACACACACACACGGACATGTTTCCAAAAATGCTTTTTTTGGATTCAGGAGGTCTCAAAACATGTATTTCCAGTGAAATCTCGGTATCGAATTTTTGGGTGGAATGCAATACTTCCCCTACTTACTATACGTAGTAGAGAAAGTAAAAAGTACTTCTGTTAGGACACAAAATTTATGTCAAATAACATTTTTTTGTAGCGTTAAACATTTCGGAGATACTCTTTGTTGTTGTTTTCAATTTTCAAATATTTATACTTTCTTGAAGTGGCAAGTCCCTATTCGTTTTTCTCGTGGTCATGCATCCTAGGTTCTTCCAGGAACGAACGCACCGAACTGCAGTCCGGTATGAAATGTAACTACGTTTATAAATGCTGGCATAGTCTGCACACCTGTTTGGACATTTCATCTAGTATAATTTAATTTTACTATACTGAAATCACTACAGCATAAGAATATGATGCCGTTCTTTACAATAAAAGTACATAAAAAGCTCCTGTGTTACATACACAATACTTTACCTATCCACTAATTGTTTATTTTTATGTTTTCTAGGAACTATTCTATAATAGGCTTATTTTTCTATCTGCTTCATGTTAATCCAGATAAACATTTGTAGAATGACCACGAGAAACAAATGAATGCCTACTTAGCACTTAAAAAAAGTATAAAGTACTGCAAAATTCAAACCGTAACAACGAATGTCTACGAAATGGTTAAAGCTACACACAAAAAATTAATGCCACATAAAGTGTGTTTTAACGAGATCTATATTTATTGTGTAGTAAGCGTTTCTCCATATGGTTTACCAGTTATATAAAATTCATTAAGGATGAAGAAAACTTCATAAGCAATTACCAGAAAAGTCAAGTATTTGCATTCAAATATTTAAATATGGTATTTTAAGAGAAAGTAAAATGTTTGAGAAAATAAAAACATTTACATGTAAAGGGTATTTTGGGGTAGGGAATTCTTCGTGTTGCAACTTGGAAGATGCTGAACTTAAATACCAGGTTTGGTATTTATCAGAAGTTTTGGTTTTGAGTTATGCTATTTGCAGGCAGGCAGACAGACATACAGACAGACAGACAGACAAGCGCGTGCGGAGATTTTTTAAAACATCTGATGACACACTCATATGTCTTTCTCTACCTTCTATCGTTTATTATGGATATATAAACTAATCTTACTAAAACTTTATTTTTCTATCTACTTCATTTTAATTCAAATAAACCTTTGCAGAAATAGCGACATTACACATTTAGTTATAGATACAAAGGGAATAACGATAGTCAATTGTTTAAGAATTGGACGCTATATGCTGGCCTTAAAATTCCATAGTGTTTCCATGCAACCGCGAGAAACAACTGAATGTAGACAACTTTAAAATAATAACCAAGTAATGAACAATTCGAACCATTAATAACGGATATCTCAGAAATGGCTTATGCCTCAAAAAAGTTATTTGACATAAATTCTGTATTTTAAAGACACCTACAATTTTTGTGTAGTACATTTTCGTCTATCAGTTGACGTTTATCAGTTATACAAAATTCTTTCCAAACGAAGAGGACTTCAGAGGCTGATCTCAGATAATTCAATATATACGTTATATTTGTCATGTAAACATCTTTGATATATGGTATTTTAATCAAAATCGTTAGACATTTTTTAGAAAATAACAAAATTTCTAAAAAATGTTCAATGTAAAGAGTAGTTTGGGGTGAAGGGATTTTCTTGAAAAGATTGGTGTCGCATCTTTGGAAAGTACTGAACCTAAATACCAAGTTTGGTGATTATCCGACTTTTCGTTTTTGAGTTATCTGTTCACAGACACACACATACACGAGCCTTTTTCTAAAAATGTTTTTTTTTCTTTTGGGGGGGGATTCAGGGAGCCTCAAAATACATATTTCCGGTGAAATATCGGGATCGAATTTTTGGACGGAATGCAATACATTCTCTACCTCTTATGTACGTAGTAGAGAAAGTAAAAAATGCTCTTTTGGGTCCAGAGGACTTCAAAACATGTATTTTCAGTGACCTCTAAATCGAATTTCTGGGTGGAATGCAATACTTTCTCTACTTAATATACGTAAGCAGTAGATAAAGTAATAAGCCTTCTACATCGATATTCAATGCTATTAACACATAGCGTGAATATCGAATATCGAATCGCTCATGCTAACAATCGATCCTGGCATCACTATCTGTGTTACATTAAACAATACAACGCATCTTTCCTTTACATGTAGTATGGCGGGGTCATAAAGAATATAAAGGTCGAACATAATAGCGGTGCAATTAAGGTGCGTTTGACCCTAATAGCAAGAGAGCGGTTGGCCTTGCAGAGGTCGCTAATACGTATTGAATTACCAGACAGCTCATTCACACTTTTTTCAACTCAGTTGTTCTGTTGCATCAGAACTAATTTCTTTTGTTATGTTTTTGCTTTTTAACGCCCTGGTTTATGTTTCACATGCTCCCATTCTGGTAAACATTTCTGAGCGTTCCTTAGCACTGCGAGACTTTCTTTAGTATCATGTTTATACCGGGTGTTAAGAAATGCTCAGTATTTTGGGAGAATGTGGTACGTATGTATGTATGTGTGTGTGGTATGTATTTATGCATATACGCACGCACGTACGTATGTATGTATTATGTATGTATGTCAGTGTGTATGTATGCATGCATGTATGTATGTCTGCGTGTGTGTATGTATGCATGTCTGTGTGTATGTATGTCTGTGTGTAGGTATATGTATGTCTGTGTGTATGTATATATATGTGTATGTCTGTGTGTATGTATATATATATGTGTATGTCTGTGTGTATGTATATATATATGTGTATGTACATGTGTATGTCTGTCTTCTGTGTGTATGTATGAAAATACCAGAGACACTGAATAAATCGGAATCCTATAACTGATATATAACAGGATATTTTGGGATTGTTATTGTAAGAACAGTATCAGAATGAAAGGAATTAAGAATACGCGCCTTTCAAGTGATGTGTTACATTCACATAACTTTCTCTAGCCACATGTCACTAATTTTTATACAACTTTTAAACCTTCTGCAAAAGCTTATTTTTCTGTCTAGTTCATGCTAATCGAGATAAACGTTTGCATAAATGATTTCATTAAACGCTTCGTTGTAGGTACTTACAAGGGAGGTAAAAGATACTTAAGCGATAGTGAAA
Source organism: Deroplatys truncata (assembly GCA_030765065.1). Taxonomy (NCBI): domain Eukaryota; kingdom Metazoa; phylum Arthropoda; class Insecta; order Mantodea; family Mantidae; genus Deroplatys; species Deroplatys truncata. Next base: position 131,581,458 of record CM060980.1, read on the forward strand.
TGTTTAAAAACGGGTCTTTATATGCTGATTTTGAAGCCATACACTTTCCATAACATCGCAAGAAACAGATGAATGGTGACAGCCCTTCAAAAACTGACAAAATTGCTAATAATTTTAACCATAACAACGGATTTCTCTGAAATGACTGATGCCGCAAAAAAGAAGTTATTTGAAATAAACAGTGTCTTTTAAAGATAATACATTTTGTATATGTAACTCTTTATGATTTACCAGGTATGCAAAATTCATTCCGAATAAAGAGGATTTCATATCGGAAAAATCAGAAAATTCTATATAAACATTTAGTCATGTGAATGCCTTAAATTGTGGTATTTTAACCAAATCGTTAGAACCACTTTAAGAAAATAAAAATAACAAACATTTCCCATGTAAAGGGTAGTTTGGAATGGGGGATTTTCTTGAAAAATCGTGCGATTGTACCTTATATAGAGATATCGACATTTTACCGAAAATACTTTTTTGTGGCATCAGGCATTTTCAAGATATTCATTATTACTTGTTTAATTTTTCGATACTTTGTATTTTTAAAGAGCTGCCCTTATTCATTTGTTTCTCGCGATATCATGGAAAGAGTATGGAATTTCAAGGTCAGCATATAGCGAAACGGGTTTAAACATCTATCAATTCGGTTTCCTCTATCAATTTTAGACCTACAACGAAATGTGCAATGAAACCATTTATGCAAAGGTTTATCTCGATTAGCATAAAGCAGATAGACAAATAAGCTTTCGTAGGAATATTTTGTAGAAATTTTATAAAAATAAACAAAAGGGATGAGGAAAGTCATATGAATACAACACATGATGATTTGTTTACTCTTAAACTGAAAAACACTCATTTAATGGTTGTGTAATTTGCATCGACATGAACATATTTGAACGTTCTGTAATAACAATGTGTATTAATAATAACTTAAGTAATGATTTGCGTCGTAATAACTAAATAAAATGTGTAATAATTTACTCACTTTCATAGCTTCTTCCGTATCGTCCATATTGTCCACATGGCACATGTTATAAATGTAATGGCTGAAAGCGTACGCGCAAAATATGAAACTGTGCTACCATTTGCTTACTTCCGTAGTTTTCGTAGTTATGGCGGCAGTGTTTTGTTTTCTACTATATCAAACAGAGCCGATAGCTTCATTCGGTTAATATTCCTTCACTTCAGGAAATGTATGGCTTGAGGTTGGTACTTTTGTAACTAATTATCGAAACAATATTGCAAGCAGTTCTCATAACTGTTAAATTCAAACCTGAATTTATAGGTATGCCTTTTACACACCTCAGCGATAAAAATATTGTAATGTACTATCTGATAAAAATAGTATAATTACCTAGAAGAATCACTTGGTCATGGATAACAGACGAAAATCTCTTTCATTGTTAAGATGGGATCGATAGATTTATGAGCACGAGGTCTCGAGTAAATTAATCTAGAGAAAGTAAAAGCTCCAGTGGTATTTAGTTAGAAAAAGTATGTAAAAATAAGAAGTTGTACTCCAGCACAATAAAAATACTAAGTAGAGTTATGGCCAGCCACTGCAACTCATGGACAGCAAAGGAAACTTTTTAAGAGCACTTGATAGCTTTATTGATCCAGTTTTACTATTGTCAAGCAGATAATATTACTATCTGCGGCATTTTGATATTGCTACACATCTATGGCCGTTTCTTCTTGATAATGATTTTGTAGAGATAAAAGCTAGGGATACGATAATCACAAAATGAAAAACTGGTAATGCTAGTTAACCAGATAAGTTAAATTCAACCTTTCCTCCCGTGCTTTTTGTCGAAAGTAGCATGACGAAAGTTCATCTTGAGGCAGTATTTTTAACACTTACATGATTTCAGTCAAATTATATAATATGTAAATCTTGAAGCAATATGTGTGTGTAATAATTTGTAAAATGTATATAAGTCATTGCATATGCTTATATTATTGTATACATGTTCAATAATGTTATGTGAATGTATTACGTAATTTAATAATATAGGAGCTGTGAGAATAAAAAGTTAAAAGTTGCTAACAATGAGGTAACCTTGAGGCAATAATGAGTTTGAGAGTTTAACAATACTACTTGTGATTCTTGGAAGCAATAATGTAATTTTAGTGACAGTTTATAAAATAGCCAATTTAACAACCAGAAAAAGCTTTAGTTAAATGAAGGTATTCTATTGGAGTAGGATTAGCCAATCAGAGACTTGAAATACATAAATTTACAAAGTTTAGGCGCTTGAAATACGTTCAGTTGCCTACAGACAGTGATTATAACTGGATGCGTGATGCGTCCTCGAGAAATATAATACGTATTCGTGTGAGACGAAAATAGTTAACGTGTTAAAAATTGCAAGTACTTAATAATAAAAAGAATCTCACAGCTCTCTATCAGTGAAGTGTTATATAAATCGTGTCAAGCAGTAATAAAAGGAGTGAAGTAAAATTATAATCTTTGTAAGCCTACATTCTTGTCGCATCACAACCCTGCCAAGATACCCATGTCTCTAAAATAAATACTGACGCAGCCGAGGCAAACATAGATATATAACATTTAAAGAAACAGTCAAATTACAAAGTTAATATTTTTTTAAACTTGGGGCAAATAATAACGTAAAAATAAAAATTTATTCTCAAATTGGCGTCCATACGTGGGGCAGAAAATATCTTCTTCAATCTGAATGCCATCTAGAACATGGGCATATGGATTCCTCAAAATTTGACAGAAGTTCAGTAAACGTTGCATGTTTATTTTTTAATATGGCAAAGATATTGTTGTATTTTGGTTTGTATACGATACACTTGACTTAGTTATTTTTCTAAGAAAATAAACAACATTTCAATAGGCGAGCGCAGCCTAGCTTCTTACAATTTCTTCAAGATCCCACTTTAGCGGATAAAATGCATTAAGTCCTTGGAACCGGCAAACATGCGTTCGAAGTTTTCCAAAAGGTGATATTCGCAGAACCTCTAGAGCGTGTCATAACTGGTTTCTTTAATTAAAATCAAATATGGCGGGGGGGGGCGGAACACCTCGAGGTACTTTGGAATAATACGACTAAGAACAAGACTTCTCGTAGAGTTACCTTTGCTTTAACCTAAAGTTCACTTTGATATTTACCCATAACGTTCCATTTCTTTCAAAATATGATATTATCTGAAGCACTCTGAACGGAATTTGCCCATTTTTTCTCAGCATAATGTAAATCAAAATAAAGAATTTCCCGACGTACATGTATCCTAAATTCAGTCAGTATCTATAAATTCAGTATATATAAAGATACTAAACATACAACGCTTCCATGAAATGCAGGACATCAACGGAAGGTTTTGGAAATACATTACAACATATAACTAAATAAAGCCTACTTTGCATAATGCCTCCAAAGGCAACTCAATGTTAAAATTAAATACATTATTTTTTTTACTCTCAAGGAGGACACATTTACTGGATATTATTGGAATCATCTGTCCAATCCAAATATACAACTAAATGAAGCACTGTTTCACAAAATTTCTTCATGAAAAAATATTTTAATGACAATAAGAGTATAATGTACATCTGAAGTAAATTATACTTTTTACTCTCAAAGAGGACTCATTTACTAGAAATTATTTTAATAATCTGCGTAAACTCCATTCTTGTCCAAGATCTGATTTAGCGCCTAGGCACTGAAACTCACTCGTCGCCCTCTGGAAACACTGTCATGAAATGTGGGAACATTTGTGTTTAGTGATATTGCGAGCATACACTCGTACTGTGCAAAACAGGTTTAGTTATACAGGGTGATTTATGAAGAACTGACACATTTCTTTCTTTAATTATTTGTTCGAAATTCACCCAGTGCCACAATTTTAGCACCAAATTAAGCGGAATATTCTGGAGTTTCGATTGCCTGTCACTAGATGCGCAGATGTTCATGTTTTATTCGTAAGTGTTAGTTTTATTGTCGGCAACCGTTTTTGAGATTTTGTTCTAGTCAACGTAAAAATAGAGTACACATTAAATGAAAGACTCTTACATGTAAAGCAATACTGGATTACGAATTCAATTAAGCTACTCAAAGGGCATACCAGAGAGATATTGGTGCTCGGAATCCTCCCCAAAGAAACACAATACTGGGGCTGGTAAACAAATTGGAAACAACTGGATCTCTGGTGAGTGAAAAAGGCAAAACTCGTTCATCTAGGTTTCCCACGGTTGTTATTGACGTAAGAGCACGACTGGATCAGTCACCCAAAAAATCATTAAGACGTTTGTCGCAGAAGACAGCTACTCAATGTGTCAGAGAGCCAGCTGTATAGGATTACGGTTGTCCATCAGCTACAGGAACCAGATAAGGATAGACGACTGAATTATTGTCGTTGGTTTCAGGCGTTCATTGTGCAAAATCCTGCCATATTGTCCATCACATTGTTCACAGATGAAGCATGGTTCCATTTATCCGGCTATGTGAACTCACATACGCACCCGGTTAAAATCGGAGTTTGGTGCGCAATATCCGCACAGAGAATGTGGGACCAATTTTTTTTAAAAACAATGTGAACACTGCAGAGTACCGACGGATTCTCATGGAGTTTTCTGAGCAACTAGACGATGTAGAGCTGAATCAAGAATATTTTCAGCAGGACGGCGCTACATGCCATACATCAAATGAATTCATGGCACTAATTGCAAGTTTCTTTGACGACCGGATAATTTCCAAGAACCTGTGGCCATCGAGATCTCCGGATTTGACATCGCCGGACTTCTTTCTATGGGGTTACTTAAAAGACAGGTTTATGCCACACGTCCCCAAACATTGGATGATCTGAAGCACATTACACAGGAGATTCAAGCTATTGACAACAGAGTCCTCCAACGAGTGGGCAGTAATTTGGAATGACGTGTTGAGTTGTGCCTTATGCAGGATGGAGGACATTTTCAACATTTGCTATAGAGGTAAATAATCTCCCAAAATTCCTCTGCATTTCAGATATAACAAATTGTCGCTAGCATAACTCGTTTTGAAACAATTAAAGAAATAGATGTGTCAGTTCTTCATAAATCATCCGGTATATTTAAACATGGCTATTACAAGTGATGACGAGTAAAGCTATTGCTTAAAGTTATATATTCATGTGTGAATAATCTAGAATTGTGCACGTAAAACACACACCACAAGAACATTTAGATATGAATTTCGTCGTGTTCGCTCTCATACGTTTGGGGCAATCTCCGCGTCGCTTTGTGGGCTTAGCGCGCCAAGACATGGCCGTCAAGACCTCTTCTGCCCAGATAACCGGAGCTGTCACACCTAATTCAGTGTTTTTAGCACTGAGTAAACTAGAAAATAAATAGCTAGGGCGGTGGTTAGTACAGTAGTTCATGTACACTGTCCCGCTCCTGATTTACTGTCCCTCCACAGGTAGGGCCTCCCTTCCCGGAGGCTTCCCTTCCTTTCCGATCACTTCGGTCCCCCAGTAGCTATCACCTTAATGTAAATACTCGTCGTCACTTAAACCTTACCCAAAATGTCAACCCAGCTTAATTAGATCCCAGGTACCTTTTCTCGGGATGAAAGGTATGTCAGAATATTATCAAAACCCTAAAGCGAAAACTATACTTAATATCAAGAAAAATGATCTTTAGATCTCTTTAATCACCTTCAAAGAATGTATGCTGAAAATTTGAAAGAAACGGAACAGAATTACATCATGAGGGACATTTTAAAGTGTGAAAAAGCAAGAACACAATATTACGAAATAAGCAAGTTTTAAAATTACTGGTGCTATTTGCTCTTACCTGCACATATCGATTTAAAGCCGTATTTGGGCATTTAAACGGCCAAAAAAGAATAAAACCGCTGATGGATCCTGATTCTGTAATGTGTGAGGCTTTTATCTATGAAAATTATTTTAAAAAGTTACTTTTTTCTCGAAATTTTGTCGAAAATTCAGTATTGAGTTCCCTTAAAAGCATTAATATGGCCTAATCTTCAATGCATTATGATGAAGTCATTAAAAATAAAGAATTTAATAATAAAACAAGTTTCTAAATTTTTTCCGCTTGCCTTGAAAACAGTTTTAGCAAATCATTTAACATTAACGAGAGCAACAACTAGTGTATGAGGCGAAAAGTACATTTTAAATAGGTTAAGGCCAACACCGCCAACTCAGATTAGATAGAATGTAAAATTAGAGCAGCGGAAAACGGAACCGAATATAGCTAGTAGGTACGTACATCAACAAATAACTTCAGTCAATCATTCACAACAGCACCCACATAATTAATTAATTTGAGAAATTACATAATACCAGCGGTGCAGAAGGCGTAACACCCTGACCAGCAGCCGTCGAGGAGCAAACTTGCTACCTCCTTTCACTCCCTCAAACTCACTCCACCCGTCACCCTGCAACCCCTATCCTATCCACATGCGGTTAAGACCACCGCGGGTAGGTGCTTTTAATAACACTCCATCGGGCTGCCTTCAGCCTGCCATGATCCTCGCTTGTTCATGACACTGTTTCGGCCTCGAATGGCTGAATTTCACATAATTATGCACGTGCTTGTTTTCAGCAAGCATGTTTTCGGCGACACTAAACAAGAGGAGCGAAACACGAATTTAAAGTGATATGAAAATAAGAGAGAAGATAAGATAGGTATACAAACTATTCTTACTAAAGCTTATTTTTCTATCTACTTCATTTTAATCCAAATAAACCTTTGCAGAAATAGCACACTACACATTTCGTTACAGATACAAAGGGAACAGCGATGGTCAAATGTTTAAGAACTGCACACTATTCGCTGCCTTAAAACATCATACTCTTTCCATGACATCACAACAAACAACTGAATGTTGAAAGGAACGTTCGAACCATTAATAACAGATATCTCGGAAATGGTTGATGCCACAAAGAAATAAATTGTGTGTTTTAAAGAGATCTATATTTATTGTGTAGTAGGTTTTCTTCTATTGCTTAACGTTTACTAGTTACACGGAATTATACAAAATTCCTCCATGAAGAGGACTTCAAAGGCTATTCCCAGAAAATTCAAGATATACGTTTTATTTGTCATGTAAATATCATTAACGTATGGTATTTTAATCAAGATCGTTAGGGCCATTTTTTAGGAAATCAAAAGGTTCAAAATGTTCCGTGTAAAGGGTAGCTTGGGATGGGGAACTTTCTTGAAAATCTTTGTATCGCATCTTCCGAAGGTACTGAACCTAAATACCAAGTTTGGTATTTATTCGGCTTTTCGTTTTTGAGTTATGCTGTTAACCACACACACACACACACACACACACACACACACACACACACACACGGGCGCGCGCGCTAAATTTTTTTTTCAGGGCCTCAAAACATTTATTTCCGGTGAAAACTCGATATCGAATTTTTGGGTGGAATGCAACATCTTCTCTACCTACTATGTACGTGGTAGAGAAAGTAAAAAGTCGAAAGCAGCTACAAAATCAAACTCGACAATAAGTTTCACACTAAATCCAACTATGGCATTCGCTTTAACTCCACAGGAAGTACTACTTTCTTAGTTTATAACTAGGTTATGTTTTAATAAAGAAATATGCTGCAACTAACTTTACTGAATTACTACATTTTTACTTGTTAGTAACCTATAGTAGGCAGGGAAAGTATTGCATTACACCTAAAAATTCTTTAGTGATATCTCATCTGCAATACATTCCCCCAAAGAATTTTCGGAAAAAAGTTTGAGCGCGCATGTGTTTACCTGTGAACAGCATAACTCATAAACGAAAACTCGAGATCTAATCACATCATTTGGCTGGGAACAATTCGATCAGCCTCCCTACAGTCCGAAATTAGCACCAAGTGATTTTCATCTGTTTCTTACCTAGTGGAAAACATTTCAACGACGATGATGTTGTGAAATAAGAAGCGGAGACTTGGCTATCATCACAGGCGACATCATTCTTTGACAAAGGCATACAAAAACTGGTTTCCCGTTACACAAGTGCCTAAATAACGGCAGTGACTACGTGAAGAAGTAGTGTAAGGTGTAAGGTAATGAATGATAATAAAGCATTTGAGAAACAATGTTATTTCATTTTTCTTTAAAAAATAATCGGTACTTACTTTAAAAACTCGCCTCATGTGTGAATTTATCATTGGTAGAGAAAGTCGTGTGATGCATCACATCAGATCTTTCACTATTACTTTATTCACGTGTTTTAAAATCTTTCAGTCCCTTTAATTTTAAAGATATTGACTCAATTTGTTTACTGCATACTCTTTGTATAATTACTAAATATTTTCATGGCCAGATTCAAAGTATGTGCAGACGCAGAAAAAAAAATTGCTGAATAAACTTATATTACTGTGTTTTTCAAATTTCTGGTTCAAGTTGCTTTCTAATATCGATTTACTTTAGTAGACAATAACCATTGCGGTTTTAAGAAAATGCACGAAAAATCATGCTTCTAACTTAATATTGGTCGAAGTTGAAACTTTTCCTGTGATATAAAAACATTATTCGAGAGAAACAGCTCTAAAGTTGGAACTAACCTATCAAGACCCTAACAGACTGGGTTTCAATGGCTGTATAATGAGATGTTGCGCGCAGCACCCATCCCTTCCGTACCCAGATAAGTTAGCAGGTAACAACCTTCATTTCTCCCGTGAGACAGTCTAATAACCAGCAGGTAATAGCTCGGATTCACCCCGAGTTTCTTCTCAGAACTCTTCCATCCTCCCTCCTCAGAGTGGTATGAATAGCGTAATTGTTTTACTTGATTTCAGTCTACAGCAGATCATTTTATAGTAAACATGTCTTCCGACGAGACCGCAAGTGAGTAGAACGGGAGGGAAAATGCTACTTTGGAAAGGTTACACCGTCGAATTCCAGAAATTCTTAAAATGTAACGTAGTGCGATGGACGTGCAACGTTAAAGATTGCAAACATTCTATTAACACCCCTTCCATTGAAGATACAGATGTCTTGGAGAGTAAATAGTACCACAGCCACGCCTCGCTATCTAGTGGCAAAATTCAGAGGCAGAAAGTACTTTGTAATTGAAGAGAAAAGCTATGGAAGATATACGTGAGAGGCCATCAAAACTAATATGCAATCAACTAAAGAGAGGAAGCACGAAAGAAATAACCACTAGTACAACGCTAAGCGGAAAATTGTGCCAAAATTACCCACAAGCGTGGAGGTCCATGATGTTCTGAACACATTAACTGGGACAATTATAGATGGGGCCGAATTATTGCACATAACGATGCTGAGAAAAACGCTGTAATATTTTGCGAATCTGAAAACCTCAATGGACACAACATATGTTGAGGGAACTTTCAAGTGTTGCAAAAGATTTTCTTGCCAGCTATTTACAATCCAGGGTTCACTAATGGACATAACATTCCAATCATATTTTCTTTGTGGAAGGACAAGAAAACTTCATCATATCAGCATGCCTTTTCAACAGTTGTTGACAAATGTAATAACCTAGATCTGAAATTTTCTCCGTCAACAATGTTTTCTTACTTCGAAGAAGCCATCATGAAAGCTGGAAGTGACGTGTGGGCTGACATTAAAATTCAAGGATGTAAATTTCATTTAACGCAGAGCTGTTGGCGAAATATACAAAATTTAGGAATTGCACATGACTAATATTTAAGAAATGAAATAGGAAAGTTTTTATCCTATATACACTGGTGTGCAAAACATAAGGACGAGATGGGTAAAGTAACATAACAGATGAACTTCTTGGTGGAAGTAGATGAAGTTGCGGGAGCATGTTGCCAGAGGCCTCTCACACGTACACAGAAAGTTGGACGTCACATGGCGTGAGTGTAGCGAGCCTATAGTGCCAAATGTGTCTGGTCCCGCAGTTGACGAAACAGGACAATACGGTCTGTGGCAATTAGCAAGCTGTTACGGTGCACTGCAGTGGTGTTCTTCATTGACTTCACACGGGGAAGAATCATCGAGAAACTGGAAGAAGGGCGAAGTGTGACGAGTGTTGCTCAGGAGTTTGGAATTGTTCACAGCATTGTTTCGCGTACATGGGGAACCTTCCAAACCACAGGCACTGCTGTTTCAAGGAGAGGTGGTGGTCGACCACACTCAACTACAGCAGCAGATGACCGCTACATTTTGCAAAAGGCAAGAAGGGATCCACGCCAAACAGCGGGTGCCATTGCAACCATATTTAGCAGGACAGCCAGGCACGCAATCTAACGATACACAGTGGCACGGCGACTATCACAGAGGTGGTCTTTTTGCCCAACGGCCAGTACGTTGTGTTCCATTGACATCCGCACATCGGCGGCACCGTTTGCGATGGTCCCAAGAGCATAAAATTGGACCAACGAGGAATGGGATCGCGTGCTCTTCTCAGATGAGAGCAGATTCAGTCTAAGTACTGATTCTCGACGTACCCTCATCTGGCTAGAGGTGGGAACACGTAATGAACCCAGGAACATCCTTAAAAATGGTTGTTTTGGTGGTCCGGTGTTATGGGTTGGGGAGGCATAATGTTTATGGGCGCACCGACCTCCAAATCTTTGAACACGGTACGCTCACTGGTCAAAGTTGTGATACTGTACTCCTTCCCCATATGCGTTTTTTCAGGGGTGCAGTCGGCCCCGATTTCATTTTTATGGATGACAATGCGCGACTGCATCGAACAGCGCAGGTGGAGGACCTCTTGGAACGAGAGGATATTCGGCGAATGGTCTGGCCTGCCCGTTCCCTCGATTTAAATCCCATCGAACACGTGTGGGATGCTTTGGGGAGACGCACTGTAGCAATCCACATGCACCAACGACCATCCAACAGTTGTCAACAGCGCTGGTGGAGAAATGGAACGCTCTGTGGCCAGCATGGGAGCACGATGCAGAGCATGCATTGCTGTCCGTGGTGATCATACACCCTTTTAAGCACCATGTAACTGTTTCTGTAAATCTAGAGAGCCATCATATATCGCATTGACTTTAGTGTAGCTTATGGTCTATGAATAAAAGTGACATTTCTGTTCATCTCATTGCATATTTCGTTTAGTTGCCTACTGTTGCATACCGTAGCAGTTCCCTCTATGTATAGTTCAAGTTTCATCGAGCTATGTTACTTGGCAGTGTTACAGCATGCGAAGATTGCTTTCGTCCTTAGGTTTTGCACACCAGTGTATTTGGTCTGCCAATGTTGGATCCTGATATGGTTGGTGACTGTTTTACCAAGGATTTTCATGCCAGTGACGCTGTCTCAGAAAAACTACAAAAGTGTTGCGACTATTTAGTCGAAACTTACGTCTATGACAGTGCACTTTTTCCTTCTTCGACGTGGGCAGAACTAAGTTGCAATAGACAGAGAACTACCAACGCTTGCGAAAGTTTCCACAGCAAGTACAATAGTCAGTTCTGTTCCTGCAGTCCAGATCTATAGAGATTTATTGAGGTACAGAAGTGAATTCAATTGGATACTAAAATTGCAATCAATCCCTCAAAACACAAGAAAAAGGAAAGTTCTTGCCTTAACTTGAAACTCATGATGCAGCAAATGAAAATTTTCAAAGCAGGAAAAATTTCAGGAATGCAACATGTAAAACGATTTCTTATAAAACCAAACCTGGAAGTACCTGGAAGTAAAAAATAAAAGGATAAATATTGCTTACGCTAAAGACGGGCCTACATATTAGGGTATGAGAATACATTTGTAAATACATGTTTAAAATGTCATAAATAACGAAACATCTAAATGCGGATCCATGGTGAGTTAATTATAGAAAATAAATAATCACAAAGCTGATAAATGTGGAATATTTTGGGGTGCAAGTCAATTCGACTCCTCACGGTGCACCCTGAGTAACGCTAAACGAACTGGAACAAAAAAAAACCAACAAAAAAAGCACTAATTCAAATTTAAACATTAGTGGTTCCTTTTCGTTTAATACCAGCATCCGATAAACAGAAACGTGCTTTCATTTGTTATTTATCATAAAGAAGGTTTAACATCTTCCACTAGAAGTTTCTAATGTTCCATCACAAACGTAGATGATTTAGACCCAATTTTCCGGGTTTTCACGAATTTCCCGTTTTCTCGCGATAAACGCGAAAATTTTCATTTTTTAAAAATTAATTACAAATTTATAATCGCCTCTAAACGTTCATAATACTTCGTTTAAGAATAGTGTATGCAACGCATTACAATAGTTGGACATCCATGTCGAAACAGATACATTTCACTATCCTTCGAGAAACACCACATACACAAAACAGGGCAGATTTTAACATTGTCAAAAGTTATTCATTCAGCTTCAGCGTGTTCTTGCTAGTCATAGTTTCCAATGCGAATGTATGGGGAGCAGATAGACCGAACTACTAAAGCGAGCGCGTCTTCTCGTGTAGCTGAATATCGGCTTTAACATCTAACGTCATATCGGCGGCTTTGTTTTTGAAACAAAATGCTCAACGGCAATGATGCTTATTATAAGCATTAAATAAACACGCACATTTACACGCTCACTCATAGTTCCAGACCCTGGGGAGGATGGGGAATAATTCTGGCTAAAGAAAATGTCCCGTGAAAAATTATCATACTCCAACCTGAAATCGAACCTGGGACCTAATTTGAAAGCTAACATGCTAACCTCTCCGCAGAAACTTGTACATGCAATTTGGTGACATGCAACAAACTCCAGGAATAAATTAATATTTAACTTAATAATTCCTACTAACAGAATGTATATAGGATGGACCATTTAAGGTGAGACTGTACAATATCCCCAAAACTAAACTTGTAGAAAGAAATATCTTGAAGAAACGTTGCTTGATATTATGGGGGAAAGTAAATACCATTAGTCGTGTTTCATTTGGAGGACACTGTGATGGGCGTTTTAGGGACAATTTAATTTTTTAAAATGGGAGAGCATGTTGCGGCGCGTTAATGTTTTGATTTATCTCTACAATGCTTATAGTCCGTAATGTTAGACAAGAACAGCGTAAACATAATTAAAAATAGGTATAGGTACAAACTGATATGTAAAGACATTTTAATAATTTGTCAATCTAAAAAGTGAGCTATACGTTCAAAAATAAAGTCGGTGTAATTGAACTGGAATATACTCTAAGATCTTTTTCGGTCTATTTGCACTGTTCTTGTCTATCATCACGAACTGTGCACACTAGTGCAAGCCTGGGAACTGCCCCTCAATGAGCGCGATCTGCCCATCGTCTTCGCTGATAAGCAAGAGGAGTAGAACGAAGATAGCTTCACTTTACTTCGCCAGTTCTCCACTGACCTGCATTCACTTTGAATTGCCGCTTTGAGTTCTGCAATTTTTTTAATGCACGAAGTGATACCTGCACACATGAAATACGGCGATGTTGGGCTATTTGGTATATTTTGTTTGTCATTCTGTCGTCTCAAAAATGTGATCTCTAAATAAAGCCATTAAAACCATAAAATAACGAGCATGTTACTATGTAAAGAGTTACTTAGGGTGAGAAATTTCATAAAAAATCTTCGCCTTGCGTTCTTAAACATTCCAGACTTAAATATGAAGTTTGATATTTATTCAACTTAAACACACGCGGGCGGGGACCTTTGTTTCTTCTCTCCTTTCTAAAATTGATTTCAAGGGAGGATTCAAGGGAGCATAGTAGGTGTATTTCCGGTGAGATAGTGGTATGGAGCTTTTGGGTAGAATACAATACTTTCCACCTGAAATAAACAATAAAACAAAAGATTGTGCTAACGCGGCGTGTTTCCAGTTGGAAAAATATACGAGGGCGGATCGAAAAGTAACGCACAATAATTTTTTTCTGGCTTGGTATTGCAGCCGAAATGTTGCAATTTCACACAGATATAGTTTGAAGTTTTCACTACAGAGGGTATTTTTTGTTTCATGTGCAACGCTAGCGAGAGAAGCGTGAACTACGTAACAAAGATGGCGCCCATGTTACTGTCGTCCACATGTAAAGAGCAGAGAGGTGTGGTTCGATATTTGTGGGTCAAAGGGCATACACCGAGTGATATTCACAGGAACATGCGTGGCGTGCATGGGGATGATTGTATGGACCGTAGCAATATCTCCAGGTGGTATGCATTCTTCCTAGAGAGCCTGTGATCATTAGTGTTTCGCCACGCTCCTGGATGCCGGTAACAGCTGCAGAATGTCAGAGGCATTGAGGCGACAATTTTGAACGACCGGCATGTGCAACCGCGAACCTTATCGCAACAGTTCAACATTTCCTATGGTGCAGTCTACGATATTGTTCATGACACGTTGAAATTTCGCAAAGTTAGTGCTCGCTGGGTGCCTAAGAATCTGACAGACAACCGCAAGGGCCAGCGAATGATAACGAGCTTGGATCACCTAACGCGGTACACCGCAGAAGGGCATGACTTTCTGAAAGGAATCGTTACTGGTGATGAGTCGTGGGCATACCACTACACGCCCGAAATCAAGCAGACTAGTATGGAGTGGAAACATGCTGGTTCCCCAGTGAAGAAAAAATTCAAAGTGACTCAAACTGCTAGGAAAGTGCTTGTGATGGTGTTCTGGGATATGCATGGTGTTGTATTGGGGAACTGTGCTGAACACGGGACCACTGGGAATGTTACAACCTACATGAAAACTTTGGTGAAGTTGCGTCGTGCCCTTCGTGACAAACGCCACAACATGAATGCTGAAGATGTCAAAATTCATGACAATGTTCGCCCCTATGGTGTTGCTGCTGCTGTTCGTCAGAAAATCACCAAATTTGGTTGGGAGGTACTCCAGCATCCACTAGACAGTCCGGACCTTGCACTGTCGGACTTTCATCTGTTTGATCTCATGAAGAAATTCCTGGCCGGCCAACGCTTTGCTACAGATGCGGAAGTGAAATCAGCAGTCCGCAGATGACTATACTCCAAGGAAACGGACTTCTACGAACACGACATATTGAAACTGGTATCACGATGGGAGAAATGTGTTGAGAAACTTGGTGACTATGTCGAAAAGTAGGTAAAAGGTGTAAGTTCATTTGTGATTTTTTGTTGTTTTAACTATTAAACTTTTTTTGTAAAAAAAGTATTGTGCGTTACTTTTCGATCCGCCCTCGTAGAATGCCTGCTCGCCTGAACATAACCCTATCCAGTTAAGTGAGAATATTTGCACTTAAGCTACCCTCATGCACATACAGTACTCGTCATTGGTTCCTCTTTCATTAGAAAAAGAACTCATTTGATGTTGCAAGTTTTAGTTTCGCAAAATTAATACCCTATTAAATGAATAAATGTAGTTTTCAAATTTTGCATTACCAGCTTTACTATAGGTATACAGAATAATAAAGAAATAGTGAACACATTTTAAGCCTTCCTTTTGTAAGAATAGTAAAGAAAGTTATTAATATGGCATGGAAAGCGTTGCAACGCACACCTGCCCTGCATTACACGCATCTTTGCACTTGCGAGTAAACAAGCTTGTCTTCTCGGAACCCGTCTGTCAACTTTCGATGATTCGACGAGGAGTAAGAAAACCCTTCATAGCAAGTTTTATTCGCCCTACCATGTTACTGCACTTGTCAAATGCAACAGTTATGCCTACTTATTTACCCACCTTCATTAATTTTGGGGGCTTTAAGGATACCCACCTGTGAAGAAAAGGCCCAAAATTTGTAACATTCATAAATATACATACATTTTAGTGTTATTTAATACTACCAGTCTTCTACTTTAGTTCTATGCAGCTGTACGGGCTTTTCTCATGCAGCGATTTAAGTATCTGCATGTAAGTCTAGATTCCTATAAAATAGCAGTAAATTATTTGAGGAGCAGAAAAAGGCAAAGGAAAACCTGCATATGCACAAAATGCTTTTACAATAGCATAAATTCTGGTGTCATTTTAGCATTAGGTATAATTTTTAAGAACTCTTTTCTCGGATTTTTAAATTGTTCCACACGACGTACTTTTCGGAATAAACCAATGGAATTTTGTATACCACCTGAAAATAACAGAATAAAAAATGAGATGAACTTTTGTTAAAATGCTTGATTGTGACATTATTAAACATAATATCCATAATGAATACACTTTTAAGCAAAATATTTAAGTCTCATATTAACACTTATTTTCTCCCAAACTAATGGGATAATTAAAAATCCATCTTATAATTTTAGTATTATAGAGTTCAATTATTAAATATTAATCTTTTCCAAAAATAACTGCATTGTATAAAGAATTTTTTTCAAAATAGTAAAAAAGCAATAAAAATTAGTATCTCTGGGGCCTGTTTCATAAAACTTTTACGGTAATATTACTTGTAATAATATTAACCAATAATACAAGCATTCTGTTTCGTAAATATATCAGTGCCTTTTACTAAAAAATATCAGTAAACCTTTTCATAAAACAAGGGTAATAAAATTCACTAATTTTATTAGGATCAATGTCACGAGTAAGTCCATTTTAATTATTATTATTATTATTATTATTATAGTGGAAACCGCTTGAAATGTAGCTCTGGTTTGCGCAATAGTACTCAGAAAATCAGTATAATGTGGAATTCTGACTCAAATAGTGATGAGGACATATTAAATGTTCGTCGTCCAAGAAATTTTAGATCAAGAATAAGCTATAATTGTTGAATGGAAGAAGCATACAAGTACAACGAGAGGTTTCGATTAAATGCTGAAAAATTTGATATGTGCTTATTGGAAACGAGTGCGCATATATAAGCAATCAAATAATCTAAATTACCACTGCCTTAGTCCTCAGGTTTGGCCAAGTCGCAACGTTCACATAATTATCGTTTGAAATAAAGTAAATTAATATTGCAAAATATCTAACTTCCATCCAAGGTTTCTTCTTTGTTTCTTTGGTTACTGTAGAAGAAAACCCTCTAAAAGAGCTCAGTTTTTAATTTAGGCACCTTCCGGGGGGGAAAAAATGTTCATTTCGTTTTACCATTTGTATTTAAAGCACAAAAGCTTGCTAACAAAAACCAAAAAGCCGGCCTCTGCAGTGTAGGGGTAACATGTCTGTCTCATTCATGAGCTCCCGAGTTCAAATCTCGGTTAGGGTGAGTTACTCGGATAAGGTTTTTACCGGGGTTTTCCCTTATCCTGAAACGGCGAATGTGTGGTAACTTTAAGCTCTATGGACTCCGGGATCATTTGAGTATCATGTCACCCATTTCATTCATCGTCTGATATTAACTACCAGGTTAAAGGACGTTAACCCTCCCCCATAAAAAACTAGGTTCCAGTATGTAATGAAAACAGAAACAAAAGGAAAGCTAAAAACAAAACACAGCCGTACGACAACATAATATTAGTGAGGTTATTTTATTAGTTGTTAAGAATATTTATGATACCGAATTTCTTAATAATTCGTTTCCATTGGTCTAATAATATTAGCTAATATTATTATTGAATCTTATGAAAAAGACCATTGGAACTGATTTAAAAAAATACATAAAATTTGATCGACGTATTACACATTAAACCCTGATTGCTTTATTAAAATTTCAAAGGAGGAATTCTGAAATTGTAGATTTTAGAAACTTCACAGATGTGTACCCGTAATAAATGAATGCGTTTTTATAAGCAGTCGACATGCAAAGATGTTAATAATTTTATTATTTACAATGTTTTCTCTTCCATTATGATTTCATACGGATTCTATAAATTGCTCACGTGTTTGTTTTTGTGTGCCATTTGATGTTATTACGATACACATAAAAATTACTTTAGTTTAGATAATACACAATTTGTTATGCTCAGGAGACTGAAGCAACAACCAACTGTTTATAAAACAAAGTGTCGATTATGTTGTATTAGCTTGGAGCTAGTGAGATACAAAAGAAAGAGCATTTTATATTTCAGAATGTACATTTCTGAACATCTAAACAAACAGCGTACATCGGCGTGCATAGCATTTCCGAAATGTGGTTAATTATGGATTTACATATGAAAAAAAATATTTTTACTTAGAATGTTCAAACAAGCTGGCTCCTTTTTTTTAAGTAGTGTTTAAGTCCGTTCCTACTATATACGGCACCGCAGGCGGTGGACACTGATGATACATGGAATGAAATTGTAATTTGGAAAGGAAACGTTCCAGGCCCAAGACTAGGATACCACCCCTATATTTGCTAATTATGAAGACTGGGAAAAACCTGGAGGGAGAGAGAGACCTCAGTCCGTTCCTGGCGGGATTTGAACCACGGACCTCCCATTCACGAGTCCAAGTCTTAACGACCTCGGCCACCCGTTTCGGTAGCAAGCTGACTGAAAATGCATTTAAATAAACTTAACGATTTAGTACATTTATAGGCAATTATTTAATTAAATCTTCAGTTTCATTGGCTCTGTTCATTCTTTAGCGTAACACAAAATACGTACATTCCATAGTTCACAAAGCTACAAAACAAAATATTTCTTTGGTTTTCATTGTTGGTTGTTAAAATGCATCTAGGATTTGTTTCCTCAAACATTACATCAATGGTCTGATTTAACCATAATTTTAAAAGAAACCCCATATCATACTTTTCTCCGATTTTTTTATAAATATAACATTGGGCTTGTGTGTTATTTGGGAAAATATATCCATTGTTAAAAATTAAATCCTGATTCCTGATTTAAAATAGAAATAGGAAACTAATGCCATTAAACAATATAAAATGTATATTTTGAGGTTTATATCTGCTTTCATTATAAACATTTTTAGAAAATAGAAAATAAAATATTTCCAAGTAAGGCATTAGTTGAGGGGAAGCATTTACCGAAAATCTCACCTTACAATCCTCAAAATAAGCCTCAACTTTCGTAAACTGTGCTGATAGGCTGACAGATCACATACGATATAGGCACCTTTATCTAAAGCACTTTCTTTTCCAGTTCAGATACCTTCCAGAAGGCGAAGGTAAAGAACGTAAAAGCGAAAGTTTGTTTCCATGGATGGAGCAGTGCAACGCGGTCATTAGCAATACAACAGAAATGATTAAGAATCATATTGCTACGAAACTCTGGAAATAAAATAAATATGCGAGCATACATCTTTGATTATAACTGTTAGAAACTCAGGATTTTTAGAAGCTTTTAAACACCAGCCAAGCAATGTTTCTGAGGACAGTTCCTTTTACTGCTTGTTTGGTGAAGTTCACACGAAACTGACGAATATTCCGTTATATTCAAATATAATTCCAATATAATTACTCAAAAACTTAATTTCAAATCTTATAGTAGTTTCGTAAACGACATGTCTAATTAATAATCACTTATTCTTAATTTACAATAAGGAGGCACTATCGATGAATGCATTGGGCTAGGAAGGACTAAATAGCCGCAGAAACCAATATATTCTTAAACTATCGGAGATGAAAGTGTTAAAAAGCAGTGCTCAGGAGTAAAAACATTCAGAAAACTGGAGCAACAATATAGTGAAATGTAAGACATTGTTGTTTGTGAAAATAAACAACGAATCATGACTTACACAACATACCGCGTAACTGCCAACTGATGGATTAAACGGAGTAAGGGATTCTAATTATCCCATGCATTAAAGTAGTTCTTTATGAATCAACATCACAATTTCTTACTCACCCAATGTGTTTAAATGCCAATTTACTTTCCATGAAGAAGCTGCAATAAATTATGTTTCAGGGTCAGTGGAAATATTCACCAAAACAGTTCACATAACTTATGTATAACAATGTAGAAAAACTACGAAACAGCCTCATTGTGTATATAAACCGCTTTAGCGACTTAATTATCTCTATCTCAAGGTGTCACACTCACTACTGACCGTATAACCCGCGTTGTGAGCCATGCTACTGCACCGTGTGTGCTAACGCCTTGAGTCAGTGTGTAGTAATGTTAATGCCGCTTCATAGATGGCGACCGTCAAGCGGTAAAGTAGATCCGAATACGGTGCAAGTGTAGTTTATGCAATCCGAACATGAAAATAAAAACGACTACAGCCTAGAATTAACCCTTTCATTACTAACAGGACACATACTATGTCCCAATAAAATGTTGAAAACTTCTGTTGGATACAGATACATACAGAGAATTAGATTGGCAATACCTGTCCCTGTGCACTATAGCTACCGAATGAAGCCTGCTTTGCGCGTGGCCGCCATAGTTGTAACTATGTTTCTGAGTATGAGCAAGCCTCGAAGGAGTTGCATTAAGTACAATGTTTCTTTTTGTTGTGTTTGTGCGAGTCTGTGAAAATGGTGAATAAATCAGTAAAATTGTATTGTGATTTTCGATCCAGTATCATGGTGCATGGATGCAATTTCTCGTATAGCAGGAGAGAAAGAGAGGAAAAGATGTTTCAGTGCACATTGGTGTAGGTTGTTTTTCGGCGGTAACTTCGTGAAATATATTATATACTATGAACAGAACAATCTTGTAAGGTTTCAAAACGGAAAAACCAAACCGAAGCGTGGATAAAGGCAATAAGCAGAAAATAAAATGTTAAGTTTTTATCTGTAAAATTATGTTGTCCTTTCTTCTCTATCCTGTGATGTTTTTAGAGGTTAAAAATCAGACCGCTGCGCTTTTAAATAGTTCCTTTCCTTTTTCCAAGCAGCATTTTTCTCTTTAAAATTCTCTTGTCCCCCCCTTTTTCTTTGGCAGAATTCCTTTAAACTTTGTATGTAGCCAGCTAAATATATACTGATTAAAAGTTATTCAGTGCTGATATGCATCAGCGATGGAAAAAATAATTAAGATGCACTTAATTGCAAATGTTTAGCCAATTAACCATTCAATTGGGAGCAGAATTAAATAATAACTAACCGAGCGGGTTGGCTCAAGTGGTAACGTCTGAGGCCCGCATTCGGCAAGTTCCGTTCGATCCCTGGCGACCGCCCACTGACCCCATGGGCGTTTCGAGGATTTTCCCGAGTCGTCAAGCGAGCGGTTTTTGGAGGCGTTGGACCCTGTGTGGGGCGGGGCACACCTGTTTGCCTGTCCAACTGCGCGGGAGTCTACATCTGGAAACTGTCATGTTTAGTATTATATCTTTTTGTAGTCAACGAGCAAGGGCTGACGACTCAGCTCCACCCTGAACCCAGTAAGGTAAACTTTCCGAGTGCCTTTCCATTAGGACGATACCTATTTAATATTCCGCAACAGGTGTTTGCGCAGGGACGGAAGTGGACATGCCACTTACGCTCAACCCCAGAGGGGAAGGCTACCGAAGACCTCGGTGGAGGTGACAGTGTCTGGCCAAATTGGTGCCGGAGATCACTGAGGTGTCTCACAGCTTCGCCCAGACGTATCTAATTACCCATGGTTATCGGAAACCACTGCCCCGTTGAGTTCAACTCAATCAAAGCAGCTCCCTTCCGGGAGGGACTCAGAAGTACGCTACGCTCTGGCGTACTTCTGGTAATGTCAAAAGTACGAGTGCTAGGAGTCCGCAGCTGAAGGGGTCGAAATCCTCTCCCCCTACAGGGAAGAGATATGTATATAGGACAGGAGGCTTATTCTTCGGAATATTAGGGCTCTTCTATAATTTCCTGGTTAAGAAAATTGTTACTGTTACTCTTTTAGCAGTGGAGCTGCTGCATAACAGCACAAGAACTTTTGATACCTTGCGGGTTTATTGGTTATTTTCTTCTTTGAATGCGATGAAATGAAACGTATATGGGCTATTCCATTTCAAATCGTTCCAAATAGAAGGAAAATCGACCTTGCATCTTTAAACGAAAATGTTCTGTATTTGGAGACAAGCCGATACATTGCTTTATGCAAACTTTTAAAATTCAGAACATCATAGTTTTGCAATTAAAATTGTTGAAATTTATCATATTTTCCTAACATTTCCAACTGTTATAACTCAAAAACCGTTAAATCTATTTGTTTAAATCGAACTTTATTTTGATTCCCTAAAACTTTAATTTCATACTGATATGTGAAGAAAGGTCTATTTTTTAAGTGAAGGCGGTATTGGTCTAAGAAAAATAATTGTATATATAGCAAGATTCCGTAATTTAATCACAATCAAACACAATTTTACTGTGATGGTGACTGATAAGGTTTCGTCTAAAATAATCAAAGTAGTAAATTACGTTACGCGCGGAAGGTAGTAAAACACGTGCTCATGGCCGCTCTCGCACGTTTGTTCTAAACTAAAGGTCAAGCAAGCCGCTATGCTTAAGGTTAAACAATGAAAACGCTTACTAAGCAGTCCGCGGTACGGAGTATTTCCTCACAGATTCACATTGCTACAGGTGGACGCATAACATAAAACAAAATTCTTTCTCCTGGCATAGTTCTTCTGATTCGTAGAAGTATTTACCTAATTAGTCGTCTTCTCTGAAAGCACATGACCTATCTTTATGTCCGCAGCAGACATAATTGTACCTTTCCTTTCACTTCTGCTGCTATGCGAATTATGCCTAGTGGCTGCACAGTTAACTTAAATCGTTTTAATGGGCCATGACATGAGAAGAATGAGGAATTGACTCTATCAACTTGAACGCCTATTTAAGGTTCTCTTAAGGTTTCGTTGTCTGTTTCATTTATAGGTTCTCATTTCAGCCTGATGAAAAAGTTTCTTTTAGAGCCTTCTCTATGGTTTTCATTTTACTTGTTAATTTCTTTTTCTATATTGGACTAGAACTCAACACAAAAAGCGTTTTTAAGGCAGCTGTGTAGACTCTAGCCTCATTGGATTGCACTTCGCTACAAATCTGCATCACTATTACTATGACTAAAATTTTCCGCTTGACCACTAGAAATTATTGGTTGCGCATTTTCTACTAATGACCTTGCTTGTTCTACGGTATCCTTTTTCTTTAATTAATTCTGCACGAGGCAAATACATCAAATGTATTACGATATCATTTTGGAACGCCACATTTAGAATGGGATACTCTATGGAGTGCTTTGTCGCTAATATTGTTTGTGAACTGGAAGCTGAAAGGGGGTTTAAGCAACGGTTACTCGTGTAAGACGTGTTCCATTATAGGCAGCCTATGAAAGAAGTACTGTAATGCAGACAGTGTACATACATCTTACGGCATACCTTAACTTGATTAAAGCTTCTTTCAATCTTAATTTTCTTACCTTAAAGAAAAACTCACCAGAACGTATCACTAAAGAAATATAATTAAGAGTTCCGGAGATAAAACATAAAATGCGAGTTCATACTGAATTACGTTGCTGAATAGCCTGCATTCCTTGCGTCACACATGTGCTGCTACAGAGCGCCAGGCGAACATCTTGTGTAAACCACCTAAATTCTGCGTTAGTCACTTTTTTTTTACTACGAATATCCTAATATTACCGCTTTATTAACATCGCCGGCTTCGTAACCCAGCAGCAGTGGTGTGATGGGATTTTAGACAACCATCCACAAATGTTTTTCATTTGTTCTAATAGATGGCAGTAGACACTTTAAGTTGTGACTCCGCCTACCTTTGTACTTTTAACCAAAGACTGTAGCCTGCCAGTTACCTTGGTTTCATTCAGTTCTGCTTCTACCGCTTCTAAAGAACATAAAACCATGCAGGGCGCTGCCAGAGTGGAAAAGGTTAAGTTTTGAGATTTAAATGTGTTATTACAGCTGAATACATTTACACCTGCACTTGTGCTAACAGGTACATGTTATTCTAGTTGTATGACTATGAACGAGAACGGCAACGACTGGTATCACCTTTTGAGTCGATACCAGATGATGAACTTGTGGATTTCGATGACGAAGATGAAGTGGACGTAATTGAAGAGACTGATCACGACTCGTCTGAACAGGATCCAGAGGAGCCACCTGATTTGCAAGATATATATGCTATGATGTGCCATATAATAGGAAAAGATGGAATTACAAAATGGGCCCCGAAATCTTCCTCAGAAGAATGTTAAAACCTTCGCAGAAAATATTGTTATTCATGCAACTTCTTCAAGGGACTGCTTTAATCTAGATTCAGAATATTGTGATTCACACAAATAAAAAAAATTGCATTCGGGCTTCCTATATTCAACAAGTTGCAAAGCCGACGAGTTGAAATATATGCACTGTTAGGCCTGCTCTATCTTGAGGACAAATTTAAAGCTAGTAGCTTAAATTAAGAGAAACTTGGGCAGTAGGTGGCACAGGTATTGATATTTTTCGAGCTACATTATCTCTCCAGAGATTCCGACGTTTGCTTCGCTGCTCACACTTTGACGATCAGAACACACGAGAATATCTTTGCTGCTCTGAGTGAGATTTTCACAGTTTGTTTCCCAATATAAGAAACATTATTCTGTTGAAGAATGTGTTACAGTGGATAAGAAATTAGAATAATTCAGGGGCAGATGCGATTTTAGAGTTTACATAATACACAAGCCAGCCAAGTATGGCATAAAGGTATATGCATTAACTGATGCGAGGACATTTTATACGGCTAAATTGGAACCATATGCGTGAAAACCAGAAAGACCATATCAAATTAGCAATAAACCTGACGATGTTGTGGAACATATCAACCAATATCAGGATCTGGTAGAAATGTCACTATCGTCAATTGGTTTACAAGCTATAGTTTAGCTGACAAATTGTTAAAGACAATAGATCGACTAATTGGAATGAAGAATAAGATCCCTCCTGAATTTCTAATAAGCAAAAGGTAGACCTGTACACTCCACAATATTTGGCTTCCAACAAAGTAAAATACTTGTATCACATGCCCTTAAGAGGGAAAATTGTTCTTTTACTTTCTTCTATGCATCACAATGATAGTATCGATGTGCTTGATGAGCTCTGTGCAACATACACCTATCAAGACATTTCATATGTTGGCCACTTGTATAATTTTTGCTATTATGAATGCGGCTGGTATAAATGCACAAATCATGATGCCGACACATGAAACGTGAAAAAAGATCAAGTCGTCGAGTGAAATGTCCCAGAAAGATCGCAAAACAACCTGTTTTAGATGCAATGTGCACTAAGTATGGAACACCTTACTGTGTGTGCTGTTCAACAGGAATTGCAAGAAGTTGTGCTATCTGAATAAGTCTCGTGTGCCTACTAGCTTCAGTGTTGCCCACAAAGACTTTCTCCATATATTATGTTGACATATTTTTTATACCTAGGTGCTTCTTTCTCATTAGAGCTTGATTATTCAAATTAGTTGTCGAAATATAGTTAATTTCTCGGTCTTTAACACAAGTGAAAGGGTTATAAACTGCTGATTTTCTGTAATATAACTGCATTAAAACGTCTCGGATCACTCATAATTATTTCCAGTTAAATGAGTATTTCTTGCAGAATATGTCACAGTATTGTATAGTTTGAACATAATACCGAGCTAAAAAAGTGTTTTCCTATTAAAGAAAACCTTGTGGTACCTTTAAGGTACTCCAAATATACAAGAAAAGCCTATCCCATTCCTTGGCTATAAAAGTAACATCAAACTTATAAGGTGTGTAATTTTTTATTTTGGGTTTCTCACACCCCACCACATTACTGATGTTCCAAATTAACACCGCACCGCTAGTTTTATAAAAATCCAAAGACGCTTAAAATACGTAAAAACTGTATATGGATTTCTGTGAATATTATAAGAATTATATGCTGTAATGAAATACGGAGTTCTATCTACATGACATTTGGCACAATATTCTGAAATAAAGGATTCCGAAACTATGCTCGCTTAAAATATAACAAAATTAATACGACAAATTTATCGCCCAATACCTTAACATTTGATAAATATGCTTTTCTTAGCATTCTTATTAATAGGAAAATTACAGCGGAAACAAAAAATGCTATTTTTTCTCCCGTTCGAGTTCACATGGAATGTCCCATAAACGATTATTTAAAATCTACCGCACTACTACTCTAAACGCGATGAGACACGGCAACACAGTCGATGGGCACATTTTGACGTGTACACATCAAGGAGCTTCTAAAAATTAAACTGTTTCATTTATGGACGTTCTTTAATTACTGGTTCTTAGCGTCCCATTCTATATTGGGCGTGAAAAACTGGAAATTTTGCCGAGGCCTCTTTATTAAGCTTGGTTCTTTTACGTGCCGTAAATCTACGACACAGGACCACCGACTTAACTTCTCTTCCGAAGACATGCTAAAAATGTTTACGCCCGCATAATTCCATCGGCCTCCGCTAGATTTGAACCAGCGACTAGCCGGCAGCCCTAGACGCATGTGCAACTCTTTATGACGTAATTACCTTATTGGGCCAATTGGATACATACAGGTAGTGCACACAGTGCATTAGCGCGCGAAGCTTTTCGCGCAGTTTCCCTTTATTTTTTTTTTAATTAGAAGTTATTCATTAGATTTTTTTAAAATCATATCACTACAATTTTACGTCAACGCCACTAAGATCTACTCCGTATAATTCTGCCTTGTATCTCTTTAACGGTCACGTGCACTAGTCGCCTCTCATTGGCTCCCGTCGTGGAATAGGTTGAGGTACAAATTACTAGCTCGTTATTTAACATGATCATTTATCTTAATATAATCAGAGAATTGTCAGATTTACACTTTCATAACTGTATAGATCAAACACATAACATAACAGTTTATGCAGCTGGAATGCATGTAAATTTTTATAATAAATAGATAGGATTCTTTGCTTCAAACCTGTCTCTCAGGATGACGGTATCACGTGTTTACCGCATTGGCCCAATAATCCTAATCCAGACCCCTCATCTGGATTGAGGTAAGAAAAACTAATATAAACATTTATTTTCTGTACTTACATGTGCCTAAACATCTTATAGCATACGGTACCCCCTAAGGTTAAAGGGGAGGGGAGGAAAGGAAAAAAAGCACTCTCGTTTCCGTGACCGGTTCACAATGGCGTCTTGAGACACATGCCTTTAGCTTCGTTCTATTGTCACCTTTCATACTGAGTCCCAGTTACCGAGTATGCTGACAGCAGAACTGCTATAAGTAGGTACGTAGCAATGAAGACAAATTAAATTGAGTTCTATTTATGGACGCTGTTTAACTGCTGTGGTCCTTAGCATCCCATTCTATATTGGGCGTGAAAGAGGACATTTTGCTCAGAGGCTTCTTTACCAGGCTTGGTTATTTTACGTTCCATAAATCTACGACACGGTACCACCGCCTCTACTTCCCTTTCGAAGGAAGCAAGCTAAGAATTTTTATGCCCCCGAAAAAAAATCCATCGCCCTCCTCCGGGTTTGAACCCGTGACTTTGGGAACGTAGCAATGAACCCTACCGAGGTTTGTATCACGAAATAATTTTTGTGTAGAAAATCACAATGTTTATTACGCATATAATTTCCAATTGCTAGGCTTATTTGATTTAAAGGATTCATGCTCACATAACAAACATTCTCCTTTCGGTTTTCAAACTAAATAAGTAAACATTTTATTCCTAAATGAAAATATCGAAACCGTAAACCCTCTGCTTCTATTAACACCCTCATTATACGGGGCCATGAACGATATCAAATGCCAGATCAAATTTTCACGAGGATAATGCAAGCATCCGATTCCACAAAACTTTTTGTTTTGAAGGCTAATTTAACTCCAAGAATTTCTTCAAACCTGCCCACAAATGTTCAATAGAATTAAAATCTAGTGAGCAGGGAGACCAATAAAGCACTACTTTATCTAACCTTTGCGAGAACCAGTTTGAAACCTGCTGATTAGTGTAGACAGGGTGGTTATCCTATGAAATTCAATCATTCCATCAGATCTAATCTTACAGACGGTACCACGATGTTTTCCAAGATGTCTTCACACTGCTTGCTATTTAATGTACCATCAAGCTGCCACAACCCCATCACGACCTTAGTGCCACTATTTTGCGTCATAACTATTTCCTCTGGGCTGGCAGAACACTTTCCCAATATTTGTTGATGTGAATATGTGAATTTCTGTGAATATAAACCTATTCTAGTTTTGGTCGATTTCAACTATGCGAAGCGACATAATCTGATCGTTCATAAGACGCTGCTGATTGAGCCAAGAGCCCCGCTGTAGCCAAAACGACGCAAGGCTGTGCAGTTCGACTCAGGAAATTTAGAATTACTTCTAGTAGACACATGCTGGAAGGGATTGCTGTGTGCCTCCTATAGAAGTGCAGTGTCATGCTGAGGGTTGGCAAACGTTTTCGACCCTAACCAGGTCAACGACGGACAATCGTTTCCCTGGCTAACCGCACCCACCTCATAGCCATAAATACGAAGTGTTCTTGCAGCCTATGATAGAGTATCCAGCAACGTTCACTAACGTAAGGAGCTCATTGTAGCTTCATGTTTGTGCGCGCGCCCAGCCACAGCTAAAATCAGTATAATTGCTTACATATCGTGCAGAACTCCATAGCTAAGAGATGTGCGCGCATGATCACGCCAGCGCCATTCATAGTTAAATGAGACAAGAGCCCTTGGACATCAAATATTAAGTCCATTAAATATTTGGTTTACTTTTCCACTCAAGAATTCCCACCGAGTCATTTCACAACAAACACGCACAAAACATCACTTTCTTCGAATTTTAGTTTTCATGTTCCAGACATGAAATTAATGGACATATATTGCATATATTGAAGAAATACAGAATGGTCAGGGATAAGATATCATTTTGTAGATAAAAACCTTGTGGTTTTTCTTATTCAAGATACTAGTTATACGGAATAAAAAAAATCGCTTAAGTATGAGTATTTTAAACGGCAATATATTAAACTCCATAATAAAATCTGGAAAAAAAATACACAAGGAATTTGCGATTTATTTTGTTTTCAACCGGTTAATATTAGGATGGATCTTCCTTAGAAGTACGCTTTTAAACTGTTGGTGTTAGCGCGCAGGGTTTGATAGGCTGGCGAGTGCACCGCAGCAGCACGCCGAGCGACCCGTCACACAGTACGAACCCCTTTCAGGTAACTTAGCATCTGGAATCTCATATTCTATTAAGCCTCTTTCCGCCTTTTCATTTTAAATGTTATTTTGTGTTCAGATTTTTAGCTCTGTAGTTTACGAAATTACATAATGAGTAAACTAAAGAAACGGAGCCATGACAATTGCTTCGATTCATTTAATGTTTTCAGCATAACACAAGGTAGAAATCATTACTTAATTACCCACAATATGCTTACAAACTTAAAAATGGAGAACTTTGTCACCAAGCCTAAAACTATGTGATGCGTGTCGGGGAGGTGGGAAGTTCCCAAAGTACCACCCACTGCTAAGTGATTGTGTAATACAAAGTGCCAATGCCGTAAATAATCCAGAAGTGGTTTTAAGCACAGTAACCATTTTGAGGCAAGATACAGCAACGCGAAAGCGATCTCTGGTCCTTAGAGCTAAATTCCTTTATTCCTTCAACCAATAATCAGATGGTATTCGTTTGAGCCTGAAGGAAAAAATGTGCGCATTTAAATTGTAGTCGAGTTACCTCCCATAGGATAAGATTGAAAGTTAGAATGTTTATGTCAAATTTAAGTTACATGTGAACCAACTAGTGCAATTAAGTGCTGTGAACAATTGACATAGCAACCATCGACTGCTGCTGTACTCCCAGCAGCGCAGCGCTGGAATTCCGCTACGCACCACTAAGTTATGTTATTTAAAATTAACTATACAGGACCCCATCTTTGTTTTATGCATATAAAAAAAATTCTGTGCTACACTCACATGATTTACTCTACTCTTGTACAAACTATTTTTAAAAACGCTTATTCTCCATCTACTTCATGTTAATCAAGATAAACGTTTGCAGACTCTTATCTTATTGCTAATTTTCTTGTAGATGTAAGGGGAATATATATTTACAAGGGCAATATAGAAATACAGTAGCCTTTAAGCATACACCTATCTCTTAATAGCTGGTTGCTAGGTGCAGCACCATTTCCTTTGCCACAGATTAATACTGTTTGCATATCTAAGACAAAAAATGAATAACGAATTCCCACTTGAGAAAATAACTACTGAAAAATTTAAGGGAATAACAAGCAATATCTCGAAAATGGTTCACCCACCAAAAAAAATGTATGACATAAATTGTGTATTTTAACGCGTACTACATTTTTTGTGTAGTAAAATTTTGTCTATCTCTTATGGTTTACCAGGTATGCAAAAGTCGTTCACAATGAAGAATACTTTTGGAGACATTCCCGAAAATTCAAGATATACATTTCATTTGTCATAAAAATAACTTAAACATATGATATTTTAATCAAAATCGTTAGAGCAATTTTTGAGAAAATTAAAATTTTCGAAAAATGTTTCATGTAAAAGGGTAATCTGGGGTGGGGGGATTTTCTTGAAAACCTTCGTGGGACATCTCTGGAAGATACTGAACCTAAATCGTAATTTTGGTGCTTATCCGACTGTTCGTTTCTGACTGATGCTGTTCACAGACGGACACGTTTCCAAAAATGTTTTTTTTGGATTCAGGGGGTCTCAAAACATGTATTTCCGGTGAAATCTCGGTATCGAATTTTTGGGTGGAATACAATACTTCCCCTACTTACTCTACGTAGTAGAGAAAGTAAAATAATTTATTTATAATTTTTATAGAAATTTAAACCTGCGGGTTAATAGGGATATAGTTTTTAAATGTATGGGTTTTAAAAATTGGTGTAAACAATTATCTCAGTTATGACGAATATTACGTAAAGATTACATATTAACCTTTGCACTACACTTTATAATATAAATCACTTATCGCCTGTGAGATTTTCTAATTTAAAGGTGTGTCGCTTTTCACAAGTTGGATTGAGCAATTTTTTTTAAAAGATATTGAGATTAAAAAAATTAAAACAATTCACCTTGCTTTCGTAATCCATGAACAAGATTTGAAGTGAATCTGAGACATGGTCAAATTTTGTGAACATTTGTGCGGCTTGACGTGGAATGACTAATATAGCTTTTATTTTGAAAAAGAAAAGAGTAATTTGTTTGCGTCTTTAGGCATATGTGTCTTAAAATTAATCGATATATTATGCATGGAAAAAAATTACAATTTAGACAATAAAAAAGTGTCCACCAAGGATTTGAACCCAGATTGTTCCAGTTACGAGACACGCGTTTCACCGCTCGGGTACTATTTATACAAACTTAAAGGCACCTTCCTACTTAAAGCATAGCTTTAAAATGAACGCTGGGAGATATTAAATCGTGTATTGTGAACGCAGCGTCAGCGAATGCTTCCGGTGTTTTCCGAATCGAACTTAGGTTGTGCATCACATTGGCACCACACACATTACCATATTTTGCAGTATTCACTCCATTATTCTCGCCATTTTCTTCATTCTCCTTCCAAAATAAATTCTCGCCGACATCCAGCGCATTCGATAGAAGCTAACGAAATATTATACACAATGTTTAATCGCCGGTAAAAATTTGTTACGAAAATGTCGCCAATTTAGGTTAACTATACTTTTGCAAATGAGCGTTCATTTTAACAGCAAAGTTACATAAGAAAACCAACATAACGAATATAGGCCGCAATCCAAATTTTTGCTGTTAAAATGTGGATCAAAAGTACGGCTTATTTTCGGTTCATACGGCATATCGCTCATCTTGCAGTGCACAGGAATCAAAGGTGTTTTATAGCGAGTGCGACGATTACAGTACTACTCGGGTTAGTTGTAGAAGACCGACCGAAACGTACGTTAGTATTTCTGATGCACCGCGCTTGGTGAATGCTGCTAATCTTTCCTCCCCTCCCCTTTTCAAACTTCTCTTCGTTTGCGTTCCTGCTGGGTCAGGTCGGAAAGAAAGAAAAAACAAAACACGTACCAATTCATTATCTTGTATTGTACTTCCAATTAATGCTCAATGACAGAATCTTCCGCGGGTTTTACGCTACAACATCGAAGGGGTACGTTTACGAAGAGGCGAAAAACGAATTGTGGTGCATGCATTTAATGTACTCGCGTAGAAGAAGCCGTCTTTCCAGGGAGAGAAGTCGAGCAGCTGTTCTGAACTTACGGGTGTAAGTGTTCGATCCGTAGGTACATCGCAACAAGAATTCGAGCAAGATTCTCCATAAATGCGTGGGTTGCATTTCATTATGAAGTTTTATTTTTGCACACCTTCACATCTTTATTTGAACGTTTTTATGCTCCTGGCAATTTATGACGTTTACTGCAGACTTCCACGTGGCGCGAGAGCCAAAAACATTAGCCATCAGAGGAAAGGGGATGGAAATGGTGTGCGCAAGAATACATGTCAGCGGGCAAGGTTATAAGACACAAGCACACTACGGCAGTAGTTTTAGTCGCTGTAGCAGAAGCTCGGTAACTTCTCCCAGTTTTTCCATGCCATCCACAATCTCCAACTATACAATTTAATTTACACATTACTTCGTGCTTACCCTAACACAGTGTAATTAATACACAACATTGCATAAAAAGAACACTTCTTTCTCCAGACGAGTTATGCATTATTATTATTGTTAGGAGCGGCTGTAGGTATCAGTTTGTTCATATAGATCCGCATCCTAACTTCTGCAGTGTGCCACTTGGACTCACAAACCAATACAGTTCTCCATTTCCGTCTGTTTGCTTCCCCGTCTCTTCGCATAGCAGGGGAAGTCTCCCCCTCGCCGATCAGAACTAGAGCACAGATATTACGAGAAAATTAAAATTATTCATAATTATCTTTGTAAATTATCAATTCAACGTGCTACGTTAAGGGGTGGGCTACGAAAAAAGAATTCCACTTCAAAAGTATGAATTTTATTATTTTGAACAGTTTGAAGTAGTACTCTTAACGTTTCTGTACAAAAGCATGAAAATACTATTTTTGCACATACATACAGAAACAAATTGGCTAATAGATTACTTTTACACAGCTACAAAACTTGATACAAAATATAAATTCCATTTTGTTTAGTCTTGTTTGCACGAGCCAATAACTGCCTGAAAATCAGGCGTAAATGAAAACGTGTTACAAATAAGCGCAAACAACTTCTCAAATTTTCATCTGAAATGTCTGCTCGCAACCTTTGTTTATTTAGATTCAACACTGAAAAAAATCGTTCACATACATATGTAGAACTGAACATATGAATTTGGCGGCCTCTTGGGGAGTGCGAGGAAATTCATGATGTGTAAGGTTCTGATAAAATTCTTTCAATTTCTTTGCTGCGAAGAACTTGTCCCGCAACCGTGCATTGTATTGTAAATAATTTATTTCTAGTTTTAAGTCAATTGGTGCGCTATCCACTGAAATTAAAGGCCTTCAAAAATACTGAAATAAAGGAGACAAATCTGAAACTTCTTTAAACTATTTACAAATTGTTTCACTTCTTTCACAGCGCATACGTCATTTTCAAACTTGGCACTTTCAGAAACAGTAGCTAACGTGGGGAAAATGTGCCGCATTTGATGACTCCAGCTGACCTTCCCAGAGAGTAAGTTTCATTTTGAAAGCTTGTACGTTTTCCACTAGGTAGGTGACCAAATAATTCTCTCCTTACACACTCGGGTTCAGAGCATTCAAGTGATCTGTCAAGTCCACCAAAAAAAGCTAGGTCCACTACCCAACCTACATCTTCTAATTTTGGTTCCTCTTTCCTCCTCTTTTTTTTTTTAAACTGGACAAAAGTCACTCGGATATCGAAAAATCGTTTTATGACCTTGCCACGACTAAGCCACCGTATTTCACTATAATATGGTATGTCACTGCACAGCTCTCAATTTCCTCCAGAAATTGTTTGAACTGGCGATGAGTCAAACGATCTCAAATAATTCACCGTTTTCACAACAATGTTATGTCGCAAGTTTAATTGATTTTGCACAGAGCGCATCCTGATGTATAAAGCTGCGCGCAGTCTTCTGTGCACCCAAAGTTTTTCCTAAGGGCGACAAATCCTTCCGCTCTCCTCGCATCGCCGGTGCTCCATCCGTCGTAACAGAAACAAGGCGATCCCAACCCACTCCAAAGGCGTCGATTACTTCCTTGGCGGTTTTTAAAATGTCTTTTCCAGTTGTGGTGTCCTTTAATGGCACAAAATCCAGAAAGTCTTCAGTTACTTTGAGATATTTGTCCACTCCCCGTATGTATAATACTAATTGTGCGGTATCAGAAATGTCTTGACTCACCCAATGTTACAAACCTTTCAGCATTTTATTAATCGACTATAAATGTCACCGGCCAACACACTTATTCGACGAGCCACGGTTTGACGTGACATGTGGATTGCTTGCAATTTTCTGACAAGCAACGTCGACAAGACGTGTAATGTGATACAGATATTGTGGAAGCCTTGCCAATTATCTGGGAGGTAATGTCACTTTGTAAGCTGTTTCAATGTTGCATGAAAACAGCCAGCAGCATAAAATCTGGATGTTGACAAACTTAGAACACCGTGACTGAGACTGCTTCAGTTTCCACTTTTTCTTCATTACCTTGTTTTCTATGCTATTTGAACTTTATTTTCTGTAAAATGTTCCTTGCCAATGTTATATCATTATATCTATAGCTGCTTATTTGTTAGGAAGCACACTAATTTATGAAGGTTGATTTACAGCATCCATGTTCTAAATTTCACCATTTGATAAAATGAGTGACACAGGGAAATACAAAATTAGTTTAACATTAACATACTAATGTTATCCATGAAACAGAATTTGAGTTTGAATTACCAGCTTGTTATCTAATTATGTCTTATGAAATGAGGTCAGAGATCTGACAAATACTATCGCATGGGTATGCATTTTTTTAAATGATCTCTGTTCCCACATTTAGAGAGGGACAAAACAATTCATTGTAAAATATACAACAGACTTGGACATTCCTCCAACTTAGTAATCAGAAAGAGCATGCAAACTATCAATAGAGCTAAAAATGCTTTCATTTAAGTTTCTTTATTTCTTAAAGTAAAAACATTCTCAAAATTGACAATGGGTACAAAAGATTGCAATAAAAGTAAATAGGACAAACTGCAATTCTCTGAAATAACATAATATCTGTAACAGTGTAGTATATTAGAGAGATAGGAACACAAGATTTTTGGACATATGCCCTCAATCTAGTACAATGAAATCTGGAACCTGGTAGTAGAGCCTAACGCTAAATTCAAGTTACAACAAACTCTTTACCAAGTGAGAGAGAGAGAGAAAAAAAGATATAGCTACCAAACAATTTCATTTAGAAATCTTTACATACAATCAAAGTCTGCATTTCAATATTTTTGAACACAATCGCTCGTCATTCAGCACACTTTATTAATACTTCTTGTAAATAACTCTTAAGGTTACTCATTTTAAATGCACATACCTTGAATACTAATGAGTAAATGCAAAAAAATGCTGGAGAGTAAAAATTTGTACACCTTTTGAAACAACTAACCTACTGGACAACATAGTGAGGCACAAAATGAATTGCAATAGATTCCAATGAACAATGGCCCATTGATACACCAAATCAAATTCTTACTTCTGTAAATTTTGCATCCTTGATATTAGCAAATTTCTTTAAGATGAGGTCAGAACCGTTTTTCTTAATTCTTTGTAAACATATTCTGTTTCCGTATTCAAGAAAAAGGAGGCCACTTCTGTATTTTGTGTACTGTTGAAGTTTCTCCTCATAAATGCAGTTTTCTTCTAAATCGACATTCCAAAGAATGGCAGAGGCACTAGTATGGTATGTGGGTAGGAGTAGAATGCACCGTAATTGCTTATGAAATCAACCATTTTTTTTATATCCAGAGTGGTCTTGAGAGAATGTAGATTTGTTTTATGTGGGAGCTTTTTCAGAATTAAGTCACTGGGTCCACACCGTTATATACTGATTACATTAACATTTTATGAAGAGTTACCAACCAAAGAAGACAAAATGTCACTGAAGCAATGTTGCCATAAAAGGTAAGAATATACGCTATCCTGGATCATTGGAGTTGAGCCTCACAGATCCTACAGCTATGCCCTGCTGCCGCTCCCTTGGCTAAGCTTTGCAGCTTAGGGCCCTCAATGCTGCGGCCCTAAACACAAGCAATGCACCCATAATGCATCGAGTGTGATGCATGTGATGGGAGTTGTTTAACTGGTTAATATGGAACAAACGTGACAGTATTTTTCAGAAATATGTTAACCAAACGTCCGGTAGTGTGCATGATGTGTAATAATGTTATGAAAGTAATAAAGATAATGATAATGATGTAGATATGTGGGTGCCACATGTTTAGCAAATGCTGCTCTACCCATATACCGTAAAATATCCATGGCAGAATGTGACAACCTGAGAAATTCAAAAGTTCAAAACCCTTTAGAGATATTGATTGAAAAACTTTTGACAATTTCAATTGCTAGTAAAAAGAATTTGCAATTAGGACAATACTTTATTTAACTGCCTCAGTGAATTTACAATTGATACACCGTGAGTCTTTCAGA
Source organism: Deroplatys truncata (assembly GCA_030765065.1). Classification (NCBI taxonomy): domain Eukaryota; kingdom Metazoa; phylum Arthropoda; class Insecta; order Mantodea; family Mantidae; genus Deroplatys; species Deroplatys truncata. The sequence continues at coordinate 131,617,770 of CM060980.1, forward strand.
GCACCTTAAGTACTTAATATCTGAAATCTTGTTTAAACCATTTAAATCTAAGATTGCAGCACAATTTTGCGCAAAAGCAAACAATGCTTTCATGTGTTATCCCTAAGGATAGATGTAACATATGAATTAATGACTTGCATACTTCTCTTCAAATCAGCCTTGGCATGCACTGCTCATTTGCTACATAATAACTGCATTAAGCATGTTTCTCTCAAGATGGCATCAAAAGCAATTTAATGTTATTTCCTGTTTTGTATGGTGTAAATTAGTTCCATTGTGTTCAATATGGCTAAAAATTCCTTTCGCATGTTTTCATGCAAGATATAGCATGTACATTTAAGCTGTCTGGTTCTGACAGTTTTAAATCAGCACTCTGGACAGAACAAGTGGTTTAATTGCTTATAATCTGGAATGCCTTTAAATATAGACTGCACATGAAATTGCTGCCACTTATATGGTGGTAAAAATGCCATTAAAATGGAATGTTGTGGTTATACATAATACATCAGAATTATCTTCAATTTGCAGAATGGGTCATCCCTCATTGAATCTATGAAACTGCTCTATATGCCTCACATTTTCTAAAACACTTTTGGAATTAAAAATATATGTTATTATTACTACCTAAAGTTGATATACCTTAGCTATAATGCTTTCTGGCACAACATTTAAGATTAGGACAAGCAAAAGCTAACATCTCAGGTAATATTCAGATCAACAGCGGAGGGCTAAACCAAGCATTATCTATGTTAAACTAGGAAATGCTTGAATAAAATGCAGAAAATATAATCCTCCTAGATACAGTGCAATTTCCTGAGCACAACCATATTCAGAAGGCCATGTGCAATAAGGTAGGCCAGAAATTCAGTCTTCCATACTTTTTCACACAAGGCCACTTTATCAGCTAATCGTTGCAACATTGTCTCCATGGAAACAGCAAGCACAGCATAATACTAAATGTTATATCTTGAAAGAAAAAGAAACAAAAAATGTTACTGGGATTGAATATTGCTTTCTGTACAACAGTTGATAATCTGGATAGAAATTCCTGTCTCTCTTTCTGATGAAGATGCTGCTCTGAAGATGTTGCCAGCGTCCCCATCACATAGTTTTCTGGAATATAACAACTTGCATGAACATAAAGAAATTTAAAAAGATATTGTATTAATATACCCCCGCCATTGAAATGTTGCACTTGACAGCTAGCAATTAAGTTGGTACACTTGCAAAAAAACAGATCAAAAGCTTTAACCGTTAAGATTTCCTAAACCAATCACAAGGCAGCATTCCAAGTGGTCACTGACAAAGCGGAAGCGGAGCTGGAAGCAACTCAGTTGCCGCATGTAGCTATTTCTAACCACATGCTTCAGTTTGTGAATCTCTAGCACATGCGTCAAGTTGTTCTTTGCAAGCTACATATTGTTCATTGTTATTTATATTTGTGGTTATTGTTTGATAGTTTTGTTATTGTTGTTATTCTTTTACACACACACACACACACACACATATATATATATATATATATAAATAATTTTTTTCATTCATATTATTCATACAAGATTTGAACTGTGACAATTTCTCAAAAATCACCCCGATCATGCAGTGATGATAAAGCCATACAATGAACTACAGCAGCTCTTGGACTAAGCAGGAGAACTGTTATTTACAAGATAATGAAACTCCAAGAGGAGGATGATGGAGATTTGGATGAACTGAGCCATTACAGTGAAAATAACTTTGTTGTTGTATGCTTATAATTTGTTTCGTTTCTCCTCATTGTAGCAGGCAAGTTAGAATTATTTTGTTTCTATATTGCCAAAAGTGCATAATTTATTCTATATACGTTGCAATGTTTATGCTGAATTATTTTCAACAATAATAATACGAAATAGTTATTGATTTGACGTTTGCTACTTACGTACACTTTTTGTATAGACACAATAGAAAGGCGAACAATCGGCTGTTGTTTACTAGCCACTCTGGCAACGTCGCAACCACAATATAGCCAACATTACGCAAAGCCACACGAACTGTCAAGTGCAAAGATTCAATGACCCCCCCCGCCATTGTGCGACCAATAATCATAAAAACAATTTACCACATTCAAACCAAGCATTCAGCTGTTCATTTCTTACTATTATGGGGAATTAAAAGGAATTTTGAGCTGTTTGTTACACAGTGCTTCAGTTACTGCAATTAACTAGAGAATATGTCTTGGAAACACTTGCTTACATCGTCAGCTTTAGGTCAACTGGTTGGTTGGAGTTGTTTGTAGGTGGTGCGATGAACTTGCTCATGTAATCTGGTGACAGGTATTCAAAATTCACTACTGTGCCTTTGCTTTTCAAAATGTATACCCATTTTCAATTCTAATGAACAGCTAGCATGTTTAATGTTGTGTTTAGGTATATTTCATGTTTCTGGTTCCAGAAATGTGGAGGAACTGTGTCCACTTGCATGCTTTTAAAACTATGTGAGTGTTTATTGCTGCAGATGTTTATGCTTTTAGTTTTGCTGAAATACTTTGTGACAACCTTTGCAGTTGATAATGGTAGACGACTAGTCTGTAGTCAGGTGATAAATGCATATTTTGAGGTAGGGGGATTTTACTATCTGTTCTTTACACTAAATTTGCTTTGAGGGAAAGAGTGATGTGCTGTTTAAAAATCTAGATTTCTTGCAAGCCCATAGGTATAAAGTAAATCACCTGAATTTCTTCTTTTGTTTGCTTCAAGAGTGGTGGGTGGTTAGTGTTAATTCCTTGTTCCTCAAACTTAGGCATCCATAGAAAGCCAACCTACAGAATTACTCAAAACATCAGCATGCCATTTTCAAAGTCTACTTCACCAGCTCGCCAACTTCCCATTCATTAGACAGAATTACAAAGACCACACCACCATCACCAAACCTTGCATCAATGGCTTTAAAACTGACATTGTAACCCATAAAACAAGTTCAAGAGAAGCACGGAAATAAAGTTAACCATCACTCCGAAAAACTAAGAGAAGAAGAAATTCAACAGATTTACTTTTTAGCCATGGGCTTACAACATATTCAGAAAATTTTCTCAACAGTATATCACTTCAAAACTCTTCAAAACTAATGCATGCAAAAGAACCTACATTTCCACCTCCCCAAGATCCAGTACAACTTAAATGCAAACCAGACATCTACAGATCAACTACAAAGATTGCAAAATTAAAAGTAACACACATCAACACCATGAACACATAATAGTAAAGAACATGCTAGTAGATAAGTGAGCAGTTGCAGCACTTTTCTGGGTCCAGAAACATGCAAGTATTTTTTTCTCTAGTGTTCAACACACATTGTTACTCCATATGGCACCACAGGTGGTGGAATTGATACAGGAAATGGAACAATTGGGAAAGGAAAGATCTGAGAAGGAAACTTTCCATGCAAAACATGTGAACCATTCATTGGAGCTTGCCACTTGGGAGAAGATATTTATTTTGAGAAACACACAGAGTAATGAAAAGTGAAATTCACCACTAGATAAATTATCAAGTAACGGGAACAAGTTCATCATGTCACCTAGAACTCTAACACAACAGTTAATCTATAGCTGAAGATGGAAGCAAGGGCTTTCAAAACAAGTTATACAAATTTTCAAAACATGTTATGCAAGTAATTCCATTAAAGGAAGCACTGTATAACAAATGAACTCAAAATTCTCTTAATTTTTTTCATTTACTTCACTGTTACGAGCTACCAGTTCATATGAACTGAAGTTCCATTCAGTTTTTTAAGTGCTTAATTTTTAGAACATCTTGCTAGTTAGAATCCAAACATTCAATTTAGGGTGTATGTTGCACGTGTATTCACAGTTTTGGTCCGAGGAGGGGAATAGATAATATAACTAAATAAAAAGCATTAAATGGAATGGCAGTAATGCCAATGCAGAAAAATGTGTTTAGTTCAAGCACATGTACAAACTCCTACTAACCATGTATGTACTACATAATGTGCAATTACTGTTATAAATAACTGTTTATTGTTAATTCCAAAAACCTATCAATTGATCAGACACTGGATTATATTGTACAACATTCTCCTCAGGACATCAGAGATTATGGCAGATCATAATGAATATATCAATGAGTTTCTTATTGCATTCCAGAACAGGCAGTTGATTTAAAAAAACTTATTGTTTTTGTGGGGGAGAAGAGACAATGTAAAGGAATGGAAGATAAATGAAAGTGGAGGGCAACACAACTCCTATTACGTATGTATTGTAATGAAATTGTTAAGTGAGTAAACTTAAGTGATGTTAGTGTAACAATTTCGACTCACCTTTAAATAAATACAACTCCTATTATTGTTCTTTATGGAGAATAGAGAGATAGTAAAGGACAGGAGAGAAATAATAGTGGAGGGCAACATGGCTTTCATTATAGTTCTTTGTGGGGTGAGAAGCCAATGTAAAGGATTGGAGGAGAGAAACAAAAGTGGAGGGCAACAAAAATTTTATTATTGTTCTTTGTGGGGGAGGAGACATGTAAAATATCATAGTAAAGCAATGAAAGCGGAGGGCAAAGAATTTTATTATGGTCCTTTGTGGAGGAGGAGACAATGTAAAGGATTGAAAGAGAGAAATGAAAGTGGAGGGCAACAAAATTCTTACTATTGCTCTCTGTGTGGGAAAGAGGTCAGATAAAGGATAGGAGAGAAATGAAAGTGTAGGACACAGAAACTTTGGGAGGAGGGCTATAAAGGATAGATTGGAGGAAGATGTAGCAATGCTATTTGCTTACTAGCACTCATTGCAGTGGTAGTTTTTAATGTTGGCTGCTATTGCAGGCTTTCCTCAGGGTAGCCCTTGCTAGCTACGAGGGCAGTCTGTGAAGTACCTGACCTGATGTATAGATAATGGTTGTTTCAAACAAATGACTGGTAAAAAGTACTAACCTTATAAAGCTTAAGTCTGAAGTTTGATGATGTTAAGTTGAATATTGAGTAGCAGAGTTTCAGCGAGGCCATATGAGCTGCCAAGATTAACATCGCAGTGGTCAACCAAATGAGGTGACCATGCCAGAAATTGTGAGGAAAATCCACCAAATGGTATTGGACGACTGTCGACTGAGTACGCGAGCTAGCAGACATCATAGGCATTTCAAAAAGTGCTGTACATCGCATACTGACTGAAAATTTAAACATGAGAAAGCTATATGCAAAATGGGTGCCGCGTTTACTCACAATGGAACAAAAGCAACATCTGAAGATGTTTCAGCCGCATGTTTGGTGGTGTTTTGCTGCAATAAAGCAAAGTTTGAGTCTATTCATAACCACGAATGAAACATGGGTCCAACACTTCACACCTGAGACAAAGGAACAATCAAAACAATGGATTGAAAGGGGAGAATCGGATCCAAAGAGGTGAGATAGTTCCATATGCAGGCAAGGTCATGGCGTCAGTTTTTTGGAATGTGTATGGAATAATTTTCATTGATTATCTTCAAAAAGGAAAAACAATCAATGGCAAGTATTATGCAAACTTCTTGCAGCATTTGAATGATGAAATCAAGCAACAATGGGCACATTTAGAGGAAAAGAAACTTTCGTTTCATCAAGACAATGCACCAGTTTAACATCCATTATCGCCATAGCCAAAATCGAGTTAAAATTGCTTCCTCATGCACCCTATTTGCGAGATTTACATCCTCTGATTATTTTCTCTTTTCAAAGAAAAAGAAATAGCTTGGTGCTAAAAGATTTGCCAACAGTGAAGAGATGGAGTCTGCAGTTGATGGCTACTTTGGAAAACTCAATGGTTCTCAGTATAAACAGGGTATCGAAGATATTGAAACACAGCTGGGAGAAGTGCATCGAGCTGAAAGGAGACTATGTAGAGAAATAGAGAGGTTTTTCCCAAAATTTTTGTGTTTTCTTTGTTAGGTTGGGTAATTCTGGGACAGCCCTTGTATATGTTAGAGGAATGATTCAAACTTCACAGTTTCATCAGGAATGAATTTTAATTTGGTTTCTTGGTATATCTACTCCCCAATGTTAACTATGTGCTGCAATTACATTCAAATATTTCCTGAGTGGCTTTAAGCTTTATCCAGCACCTCTTTATTCTGGGCGTGGAGTCAAATGCGGTAGTTGAGCACCTGGAGCTGATGCCTTCCACGGATGACCAAGAGACCCCTAGAATGCTACATTTGGCACCCACAGTGGATCTTCACTCCTTGCAGGATAAAGTCATGGCTGTGAATGATTCTGTCATGGTCACGAAACCAGTGCTGATGCCATTATAGGTGAGCCATTTAAATAGTAAAAGTGTCAGTCAATATTATGCTGCAAAATTGGGAACAGCACTTCCCTGGTGTAATTTGGTATGATTACTCAATCTTTTTTGGATGTTTGACTAATACCTCCCACTAGCCAAGAGGGTTGCAGATATTATTTCCTCTTAAAGAGGAGAGTTTCGTAAACCTCAATGATATCGCCAACACTGCCCAGTTCCTGGAATTCATATCTGGTAGCAATGTCCCAAAAGTAGCTGCTCCATCAATGGCCATGTCACAAACTACCTTCACATCCATCTGTTTTTTAATGGTGGAGCAACCCCTCGTCATAAGAAGGCAAACTCAACCATCTTGTCTGCACCAAATTTTGTCCTGATGCAGCACCTTGCAGGAAGGTATTCATCACTGCCTCCACTTGGTGATAACTGTTACTTTTGTGTAAAGCCAACCAATCAGTGCTTCACATCGGGGACTACTGGGACTCATCATCTCCTTCTGGAACCACCCCATAGTTTCACAGCAGACGAAGTCCTTGTTGACTTGCTTCCCTCCTGTGTCCCTCTGTGAAGGGGTACCCCCAAGTATATTCCCAGGAAAAAACATGTTGAGTTTCCTAAGTTGCATTAATTCCTGCCGCATGCCCATACTGAAGTTACAGCTAAGAAAGTAATGCTTCACAACTCAATTGGAGTTACAGCTACGAAAATAATGCTTCGCAACTCAAAAGTTTCATGCTCTTAAGACTGAAAAAATTGCAGAATAACTCCTTCCTCTCCATTATCATCCCTGCTCCTCCTATACAGATTGTTGTAAACAAGTGCCACTTCAGTGATTGGTAGCTCCAGAAAAATAATTTCACTTAACTTTGATCCCCTATAACAAGGGAACTACCTCATTCTCTTAAAGCTTATTGAATTTTCTATTTATATGAAAGAATAAGGTTTTTCAGTAGATAACATTAGTTCAGCAAATTGCACAATAGAATAGGTAATAGAAATAAAAAAAATTCCAAAAGTTTGACAATGTAAAGCATCATAGAGAAACAAAAGCGGAGGGCTACAAGACTATTTTATTGCTCTTTTTGGAGGGAGAAAAGCGCGATAATAAAGGATAGGAGAGAAATGAAAGTGTAGCACAAGGGGATTTCCCCTCACAATAAACAATCTTTTGGATTACATTTTCTAACTTATGGTTCAAATTATTTTCATTAAAATAGCACACATTTTGACATATTGATATGACAACTATTAAGTGTATGTTTAGAATTAGTTATTTCATGATACCTCCTGGCCGATGTATGAACTGAACATACTGTTAAAGTTATCCTGGTGTAAGGCAAGGAAATATCCATATTATAGAAATTTTATACACTTCTGAAAATTTAGGCGTATGATCCTAACTATGCAATAACCCATTTTACAAATACTGAACCTTCATAAATAGTTTTCATCAATTCAAACACTTTATGTAATTCAATTTTGTGCAAACTAATTATTTTGAATAAATAACTTTAAAAAAGACTAAATAAATGTGGAACAGTATCTACACATTTACACTATGTGAAAAGGTTAAAAGACGGAGAGATGATATATGGAATAAAAATGGGATAAGTTGAACAAAAAATAATAGCAATTAAAATGTTGGCAAAGCCCAAAAGCAGAAACAATTAAAATGGTGGAGACATTTTTAGGAAATGTGAGAGTTAAGTGGACAAGGAGCCTAAGAAAGGAGCAACAGAATAGTTTCTGTCTGGAAAGTGAAGAGATGTTACAGTAATCACATACATACAACCTAGGGGTTGTTTGGAAGAGTTGTAAGTATAGAAGAGTTAGTTTATACACACACTAGATTTTAAAAATTTTTTAGCTGTAAGTTTCATTTCTAATACTGTATCATAGAAAGATAGAAATAAATCTAATCTATTCAATCTTTCACATTCTAAAAGTGACATAGGCTTTTAAATTTGTAATTGCCCATTCCTTGGAGGGAAGGAAAAAGGAAAAAAATCTGAAGTGTTACACTCACATGACTTTCTCCACTCTTGTACAAACTATTTTTACAAATGCTTATTCTCCATATGCTTCATGTTAATCGAGATAAACATTTGCAGAGTCCATATTATTGCTAATTTTCTTGCAGATGTAAGGGGAATATATATTTACAAGGTCAATTTGGAAATACGTAGCCCTTAAGCACAAACATATCTCTTAATAGCTGGTTGCTAGGTGCAGCACCATTCCCTTTCCCACAGATTAATACTCTTTGCATATCCAAGACAAAAAAAATGAACAACGAATTCCCATATGAGAAAATAAGCATTGAAAAATTTAAGGGAATAACAAGCAATATCTCGAAAACGGTTCACTCAACAGAAAAAAATGTATATGACATAAATTGTGTATTTTAACGCGATCTACACTTTTTGTGTAGTAAAATTTTGTCTATCTCTTATGGTTTACCAGTTATGCAAAAGTTGTTCACAATGAAGAATACTTTTGGAGACATTCCCAGAAAATTCAAGATATACATTTTATTTGTCATAAAAATATCTTAAACATATATTTTAATCAAAATTGTTAGCCATTTTTGAGAAAATTAAAATTTTCGAAAAATGTCCCATGTAAAGGGTAATCTGGGGTGGGGGGATTTTCTTGGAAACCTTCGTGTCGCATCCTTGGAAGATACTGAACCTGAATACAAAGTTTGGTGCTTATCCGACTGTTCGTTTCTGAGTTATGCTGTTCAGACAGACAGACAGACACACACACACACGGACATGTTTCCAAAAATGCTTTTTTTGGATTCAGGGGATCTCAAAACATGTATTTCCGGTGAAATCTCGGTATCAAATTTTTGGGTGGAATACAATACTTCCCCTACTTACTATACGTAGTAGAGAAAGTAAAAAGCAGCAGCAATTCAATGGCAAATTTTTGTAATGTACGAGAACATGCACCCATTAGGGCAAACAATGTAAATAATGGGAAATCATAAACCAATAATCAAGATAGGGGTATGTAATAATATAGCATAATACTACGAAATAACTTGCATCAGTTCTAAAATGTAGAAATATGTAAGAGATAATTGTAATTAGCTAAGAAGAAGCGAGCTAACAGCAGGGCAAAAGTCCATCAACAACGCACACTAATGGACACAAAATTAGGCCAAATAGCCAAGGAGAGAGAGAGAGAGAGAGGTCCGAGGAGAGGACAATTCCAGGAATAGTCACAGGTTTTAAAGGGAGTTGGATAAGAAGTCAGCAAATAGAAAAAGAAACGAGTTGCAAGGGACACAGATCTATGTGGACTTTACCAAAGAAGCCAGAAGAAGCCTGACTGGTAAAAGTGAATGATTTCCTTCTCATAGCAGCCAAGTAAAAAGCCAATCTAAATACAGATTAGGTAAAAGGGCACGTAAGTTAGTGTCATATAAAAAGGAGGTCTGCCTCAGATTTCAACACTTGCTCATATACTTCTCTGATAGTCATTCATGGGATTTGTCCAGTGGCAGATTACCCTAACAAGTGCAAGTGGAGTGGGAGATGTGTGACATAGATAGCTATGACCACTGAAATATTTAAAGTAGCAGGAAGGTGGAAATTATAGTATATAAATAATCATTGTTCAAAGGGGAACAGTTGCTAGCCACTTCAATTATTTTGCTGATTTGGAATAAATTCAATTGTTAAATTCATTGTATTCATTTACCTTCACCCAAAATATTCTGAGATACAGAAAGCTAGCTCTAGGAATTTATTCACAACTGCCAACTGACAGCAGAGGCAGAGAACTTCAACCTGGAACTCGTCACCAAGTTGTGATATCTACATGAATATGTGGGAATGCTTCAATAACCACCCACTGCAAATGGCGCTGTTATTTAATTAAGAAAGGCACCACCCATGCACAATCAACAAGAGGATAACTACATGCCCAGAACTTCCAGACTTGTTGCAGCAAATAGTAACGTACAAAAGTGTCATTTAATTGTATTATATAATTTGCATGTTGCTCAGAAATAAAGTAATTAACATGGCGGAATCAGAGAACAGTGCTAGCACATGTCGGAGGGACAACACATTACTCCACCTGCTGCTCAGCACATAGAAAACAATTACACTGTTTTACAACAATCAGCAACCAGCCCAACTCAGCAAACTGTAGCAAATGGCCAAGGCAATGCTAACTTCATGCATATGCTGCAGTCAATATTAGCATCCACACTACGTGGACAGAGTAGGAAATTGCAAGAGCAATTAGAAAACAAACACACTATGCTATCCCAAATGAGGCCATCAAGTGCAAAACTTGCCTTATCCAGGTAAAACGAATTATCAGTAAACAAGAAAAACTAAAATTAGGCAAACAGCAGAACATTTGAAAATTCTTTTAATGTAATAATGTTCGGACTAGACCCTTAAATATGCATGTATTCTCTTGATAATCAGTCTCAAATAATATGGCAGTAAATCAAAATTTAATTTTGGATAAGGTTAGTTTTGCACGCAACAGTAGTGGATTTGGAGAGTTTTGGTGCAAACGCAATACTAAATTACAATTAAGTGCAAACATTTTCGATTTACTTTTCAATATTCGTGTTTGACAATGTTAATAAATGACTTCTGAATGTTTGTATAATTATAAACATTTCTGATTTCATTTTAGTTAAAAAAAATTAAATTTTCACAATTTATTCATCAATTTCATATAAGGATGTCAATGAATCACTCTTTTCATACTTTGCTACTAAAATTGACCAGTTTTCATATCACACACATCTTATGACTTGTAAAATTTACATATTATGTATAAAATTCAATACTAATAACTATGTTCAAAAACAAACATATCAAATTCTAAGTTCTCCTTCCTCATTATCCAAGAAACTCTCACAAACAGCATCTACTCCTTTACCGTCATTGGCAGTATTGTTTTTAGATATTAACTTCTGGTAAAATACAGGCTTTCATTTTCCTCCCAGTTAACACCAAACGCTTTTTAATACATTTTTCACACTTTTTCCTCCTTTACTTTTACACCTACATCTAAATTCCTTGCAATAAGCATTTCTAAGGTTTTGCCTCGCTTCAGAATGGTCTTGCCTACACACATTGGCCCGATAATTTGCCTCACCTTTCACTAGAACTTTGCCTTAGGTAAAACGTAAAATAATGTGTAGATGCCTTTAATTTAAAATACCAGGATTCTGGCGACTTCAATGTTTCCTTTGCAGCATAATTCCAATCTTGTACAAATACATCTATCCCTAATCTGATTACCTTTCCATGATTTTTATAGATTTCAAAATATTCTTCAGGCCTACTGACAGTGTTTCTTCATTCTTATTTCTTTCTGGATTAGCCCGAAACCACGATCGGGAGGGATGAATGAATGGCCAGGAATAGGAAAGATCATTTATATCACCTACATGTTCTGTGGTGCGTTGAATAGCAAGCTATTTATTATACATGCCTATCATAATGGTGTTTTTATTTTGCCCACAGCAGCCATCTGCAAATAGCCTAACTTTCTTAACCCCAGAAAAATTGGATTTGCACAAATGACTGGATACTGCTGACACAATTTCGTTTGAACCTTTAGGATGTTCTTCTGCCCAAACAGAATTACAAACATTCTGGTTTGTCAGTGTAGTCTTGGATGAACCCTGCACAATGGAGAAGTTATACATGTATAACTGCCTGCTGTAGTATGCTGCTTGATCCTATACTTTTGACAGTACCATATTTTTCTGACTGTCAAATGAAAATGTTGCTACTTTATCATCTTCTTTCAGGAGATCAAAATATGCCTTAGCTCCAAGTTTATGTATTCATTTAGCTATCAGCAAATCAGAACGTTTAGTTTTATCTGTTTCCAATTTTATTTTCTCGTCATAAGAAAGACAAAGTGAGCATACATCAGAAATAGGACTTGTGAAGCCTATATTAAATTTTGCATTAAAAATATTACGAAAGAAACTTAAGACAATTTCAATGAACTAGATGCTTCTGCATTATACATACGTCTCATTTTATTAATGCTTAATTCCCTTGGTAAGTATTGCCGTGTTGATGTTTTTCTCCTACAATAATGGACGTCAAGTACTTTAAACTTCTGTATGAATTTCATTACAGATTCTCTCTTATTACTATCTTTTGTGACGCCCTGTCTCCACCTCGGAGTTCCTTTGGCATCACTCCAGTTTCGAGGTGTCTTTTATACTCTGTCTTATGATATTTGCAAAATGTCCAGAGAAGTTTTCTGGCACACCTGAACTGCCAGACCTAGTACACGTTTCACGTGATACATTGTTGTAAAACCCTTCTGAGAATTGTCTTTGACTGCACGCTGCCGTTTAGGTATATCAGTTGAACAGTAAGTCAGTTAATGCAGTCTTGTTTAATTTTAGAGCTGCAGCTGTAGAAGGCTTCGTGGAATTTCCTTATGTCCTGTGTCAAGTTACTGTATTGGAATGACTTACTGTTGTGATTGCAGGCAAGCGGGGGCCGAGGCTTGCGGAATGCCTTTAACAATAGACTGTATTGTAAACATATCTGCTTATTCCTATACGAGTCGTATCTGTCAACAATAGAAGAATACTACTTAATTATAGTTCGATCATACATATCTTTCCCTCTTCTCTCTTCCATGTTTTGATTCATGGGATGTGATGCAGTAATTTGTATCATAAATTATTTAAATGTAAAGAATGATTATAATATGAATATGCATTTTTATGTCACATTGATTTGAGATGTTTGTTGATAGTAATTATTGTTGAGAAGTAAGTTTATACGGCCTTACTGAAACTGACAATAATAGCGTGCAATAATGCAGCGAGGGGGTGAGCTGTTTATCATTATTAGAGATGAGGAAGTTACGTAATGTTGGCGCGTTTTTCTTTAGAATCTTCTGGAACATTTTCCCTAAAGTATATGTATTCATAATTTTCATTGGATATAAAAATAGACGCTAATGTTGGCGCGTTTTATTAGCCAATAGCAGCTCAGTTATAATCTTTAGGCATATCAGGGTGTAGGAGTATAAAAAGGGCTAGGTTAGAGGTAAAGTCCTCCAGTACGTCAGTTCGTCGAAAATATTTGTATGCTACACGTCGCCTTCAGTCCGTTGAAAACATTTGTACGTTACACGTCGCCTTCAGTCCTGCAGAAATATTTGTACAGTATACGTCGATTATCGATTCGCAAGTTACGCGTAGCAGAGTTATGAAAAATCTAAAGTGTTGTAAAGTTAATTATACAAAAAGTTGAAGTACGCGAATTAAGAATGATCAGTAATGAAGTTATTATAACAGTTTCAGTTTGGCGAGTGTCAAGATCAATGTGTAAATTGTGATAGTGAATGTGTTCGACAATAAAAAGTGTAAAACAAATTCTTTCATCAGTGTTATCTTTGGATAAAAGACTCCTTTCCATTTACACAACCTGTATAAAGAGAAGTGCTCGACCAAAAAAGATAATAGCTAGCCGGAGGACAGTGAACCAAAAGTAAATAAAATAACAGTAGCATTCTTTCAAACAAACACTAATACTGCCGCAAATTGCTAACACCAGATGGAACTAACAAACCTAACAAAGAATCACGTCACAAAATGGCTTCACCACGTGGAGTAAACACACATACACAAATAACATTATAAATTTACCATCGCAAATTGGCTTCCAAAACGTGGGGCTCAACAAATAAATATAACAGAAGTATACAACGTCAGATGCCCGTTTCCTAGCTCTACCCCTTCCACCAACTTCGGGATATCAGAGTACTTCATAATAACACGTCTGCACCTTAAGACTAGTCAAAACTAAACTAAAAACAGTTGGAATCACACATGCCTGCCAATGTAGGGAAACAGAAAAGCGAAACTGCTATATTTCTTAATGCTGGATAAGGCGAGTTTTGCTCTTCACACAGCAGTATTGGATAAGGCAAATTTTGCTCTTAACTGTAAGATGGATTAGACGAGTTCTGCGTCAACCGCCTCCATGGATTTGAAGAGTTTTGCATTGAACAGCAGTTTTCGAGGCTCTCTTGAAGGTGTATTAGATGAGTTTTGTTGAAACATAAAGTCACCAGTTTGTAGAGAACTGCAAGAAGTACTGAATCCAATGTCGAACTTTTTTTTTTTTATATAAATTTTTGGATAAGACGAGTTTTGCACTTGACGGCTTCAAATACTACAACAGAAATTAGAACAAATTAGAGCAGGACAAATGAATATTCAAACAGAAATTCTTAGCATTACACAGGAACTAAATGTAAATAAAGGTGAAGTAGCCAGCCTTTCTGAATTTGTAACTTGTCAGATAGAAACATAACAATACTCAGATGCAGGAGAAAGTAATGATAGGGCAAAAATCTTTGGAAGATAGAATAAATTCAGAATTAACAACAGTTTAGTGCATTGTTAATGGAACTCACATAGACAGTAGTCAGGAGATTGCAAATCTCAATGTCATTCAGAACAGTGAGCAATGTACCTGACAAGGAAATGGTTCAACTTGTAAAATAACTTATCACTAGAAAAAAATGTAGACACATGTAACAAATAATTTTAATTAGCTAGGAAGAAGCGAGCTAGCAGCAAGGCAAAAGTCTACCAGTAACACACAGGATTGGTAAATAACCAATCCAAATAGAGAATAAGTAAAAGAGTACGAAAGTTAGCGACACAGCAGCAACATATAAAAAGGAGGTCCATCTCAGATTTCAACACTTGCTCATATACATCTCTAACAGTCATCCATGTGAATTGTCTGGTGGCAGAACGTGTGCATGTGGGATGGAAGATGTGCGACTTAGATAGCTAGGTCCACTGAAATATTTAAAGTAGCAGGAAGATTGTAATTATAATATATAAATAATCCTTATTATTCAAAGGGGAACAGTTGCTAGCCGCTTCCATTATTTTGTTGATTTGGAATAAATCCAATCGTTAAGAAATTCATTGTATTCATTCGCCTTCATCCAAAATATCCTGAGATACAGATAGCTAGGAATAGGAGTTTATTCACGCTACAGACTGATAGCCGAGACAGAGAACTTCTGAGAACTCCAACCTGGAACTCATCACCAAGGTGAGAATTCTATGTGAAAGCACTTCAACACGTGCCCGCTATATATATTTCACCTTCTCAACTGAAGATTGCGAAAATATTTAAAGAGCAGGAAAAAAAAATAATATATCACACTTCATAAAAGATCTGGAGGAAATGTCAAGTGAATTGCAACATTAGTTTGCTTAATAATAATTTATTGCATACAAAGTGAAGAAAATTCAGATGCGAGATAAAACGTAAGGCATATAATGACTTAGATTACTCATATAACATTAAAATGTAAAGCAAAATTACTGTTCCTTTGGATAGTTGGGAGGGAAAAAGCAGATATACTTTTTGAAACCTAAAAATCTGAAATTAAAGCCCTACTTATTTTTGGAATTTTTTTAGTGATCGCTCATCTTAAGCTTTATATTGGATTTCAGCATTTTCAATCCAATAGTGAATTTATACTGGGTGTCTTAAATAATATGAAGACTCATAAGCAGAATCACATGCTTACTTCCACAATTAATGATGCCCTTCATGCAGAAGTCAGGATGCTGTCAACCAAGCAAAAGTATGCAAAGTCTCATGACTACAGCATCTTTGTATCCCGCAGCTTTTAAACCACCATCTAGTTCCACTCATCTTGGGGGAAGACAATGATGGCAGTGATGAGGATATGCTCCTGTGAAGATTGATTTATTTATTCACCGTAAGAATACATGTATTCATGGTGTCGACTTAAAACTATGTATGGTGGAACAGTGTGTCCATAAAAATACTGTCATACTTTGAACTGGTATTGCATTGCTTTGGATAGTCGTAATTGGGTGAAGTTGGTGACATTCAAAAGAAAAAATTGAATACTTTTTTACTATACCTCAGACATCGAATGTGGCCCCCAAGAGTGACGCTGCAGGCATCAAGGCAATATTCCCATTCACGCCACACATGCCTCAACATACCTGGCAAAATGGACTGGATGGCAGCAGTGATACAAAGTTGCACTTCTTGCAGGTTTTAAGGCAATCGGGGTACATAGACACAATTCTTTATATAAACCCATAAAAAAAGTCACAGACCATCAAATCAGGTGATCTCGGCAGCCACTTATAGAAGACATTATCATAATTTCTGTCTGGCACGTGAATCCATCTTCCTGGAAGCCGCTACTTCAGATGTTCTCAAACATGTAAATGCCAGTGAGGCGGTGCTCCATCTTGTTGGAAAATAAATTTGTTGCCTTCTTCCAATTGTGGAAATAACCATTCAGTGAGCATGTCAAGTTGGACCATTGACAGTGGCCATTCAAAAGAAAAATGGGCCATAGACTTGACGTTTCGATACAGCACAAAAGACATTCACTTTAGGGGAGTCTCTTTCAACTTCTAAAATGGCATGTGGATTCTGGTTCAACCAAATCCTAACATTATGCCTGTTCATGATGATGATATGGGGCTTAAGGGCGCTCAACTGCCAAGGTTATTAGCGACCTTACTATGTGTAAAATATAAAATGTAAAAGTCAAAAAAGTAAAAAACCCCATACAAACCGCTTGGTCAAAAACACTAAAAAAACATAACAGACGAAATACTAAGATCTACACACTAAAATCATGGTCAATAAAAGAATAAAACGTGTCAAGAACTGTAGAATGCAAGGGACATGAGCGCCTTATGTCAGTTGGGGAGAAGAGCCCCATTAAAACTGACAATATAAAATCTCAAAGCTAAAAGACGCCCAGCGCCTCAAATGCACAGATTAAAACCAATGTCACTTATAAAACGTAAAAGACATTCTACAGCACGCGCGTCGCCTGCCAAAACGTTGGCTATGCCAACAGGCAGACCCACGCGAACGTGCAGTGGAGCTAAACCTTGACACTCAGTTAAAATGTGGCGCACTGTTAAGGGCGCATCACACTGCTGACACAGTGGAACGGGGTCACCACTAAGCAAGTATCTATGACTAAAAAGGCAATGTCCAATTCGTAAACGGGCTAAAAGTACTTATTCCCGATGTGTAGAACGAGAAGAGGTACCCCAGAATAACGGGAGAGGCTTAACCTCCCGCAATTTGTTCCCCCAGAGTGCAGTCCACTCATCGCGCCAAAGCGAGAGGATGCGGCGACGTAAAATAACACACGAATCTGATGAGGGAACAACAGAGGTAAAAAATCTGGGTAATAAAATCGCCGATTTAGCAGCGGCGTCGGCTGACTCGTTCCCCGAGATGCCCACATGGCCTGGAATCCACATGAAGGAGACGCTGATGCCAGAGGCAACAAGCGAGTGGACCAGGTCATGTATGCGCTGTACGAGGGGTGGTAATTGTACAGTGCGCGAATACTTTGAAGAGCACTCAGGGAGTCTGAACAAATAAAACAGAGCCGTAAGTCGTACCGCTGGACGTATAAAAGTGACTGATAAATACTAAAAAGTTCGGCGGTAAAAATCGAACATTGCCCGGGTAAACGGAATGTAAAACTACGATTATCATCAACAAAGGCGCACACCCTACTCCAACATCAGTCTTAGACCCATCAGTATATATAAAACGAAGGTCCCCGAACTGCGCCCGAAGTTCTAAAAAGGCCGATCTAAGAACTGAAGAAGGGGTCTCATTCTTCGACATTGACGTCAACCCAAGGTGACACTGGGCCTCAGCGCGCAACCATGGAGGAAAGCGCGTTTCCCCCCTGGGAAGGGCCGGCGCTGGCGTAAAGTCCAAATGCCGAAGAAGCTTTCGAAATCGAACCCCTGGAGGGAGCAAGGCAGAGGAGCTAACAAAATATTGCCGATCAAGCGAATCTTCGTAAAATACCTCGAAAGACGGGTGCTCAGGCAAGCTTGAGAGTCGTCAGGCATAGCTGCACAAAAGCATCTCACGCCGGAAGGACAGCGGAGGTTCTGTAGCTTCAGCATATAGACTGGGTACAGGGCTGGTTGGAAAGGCCCCCGTAGCGACTCTTATGCCAAGATGGTGAATGGCATTCAATCGACGTAATACAGATGGACGCGCCGACGAATAGACAATGCACCCGTAATCAAGCTTGGATCGGACCAAAGAGCGATAAAGATGTAGAAGGACGGTCCGATCAGCTCCCCAGGATGTGCCACTTAAAACACGTAAAAGATTAAGAGAACGGTCACACTTTGCTTTTAAAAACGAAATGTGCGAAATCCAGCTCAGCTTCCTATCAAATATCAACCCCAAAAATTTCGCCTCGTCTGCAAAGGGAAGTATCCCTGTTCCAAGATGCAGAGAGGGCGGAGGGAAAGCCTTCCGGCGCCAGAAGTTGATGCAGACGGATTTCTCGGCGGAGAAATTAAAGCCGTTAGCTTACTCCAGGCGTAGAGACGGTCGATACAGCTCTGGAGACTGCGTTCGAGTAGACAGGTCCGCCGTGAACTGCAATAAATGGCAAAATCGTCAACAAAAAGGGACGATGAAATGCCAGGTGGAATACAATCAACAATTGATAGCAATTGGAAAAAGTGTGACCCTGAGTACTGAGCCCTGCGGTACTCCGTTCTCTTGAATAAAACGACTAGATAAAACCGAGCCCACACGTACACGAAAGACGCCGTCCGTCACAAACTCCCGAAGAAATATGGGAAGAAGACCGCGGATATTCCATGCGTGAAGTATACGTAAAATGCCGCCCCTCCAACAAGTGTCATAAACTTTCTCCAGGTCAAAAAACACAGCCAAGGTTTGACACTTTCTCAGCAATCCATTCATAATATGCGTCGACAGGGACACCAGATGGTCGACGGTAGAGCGATAGCGACGAAATCCGCACTAAGCGTTCGCTAAAGTTTCTGAGACTCAAACCACCATGTCAACCGCCCGTTGATCATGCGCTCCATCACCTTGCAAATGCAACTGGTGAGGGAGATAGGGCGGTAGCTGGAAGGTAGTTGGCGATCCTTCCCAGGCTTAAGAATAGGGACAATGGTGGCTTCGCGCCAAACGGAAGGAAAAAGGCCGTCTTGCCAAATACGGTTATAGACCTGTAAGAGAAAGAGTTTACTGTCGGCTGAAAGGTTCTTTAACATCAGGACATGAATGCCGTCCGGGCCAGGAGCGGAGTGCCTAGAGCAATGAAGAGCGTGCTCCAGCTCCCTCATTGTGAAAAGTTCATTATTAGCAGACCGAAAATTAAAGGTGTCGGAATCCAGCCGGTCTTTGATAGAGCAAAAGCCGGCGGAATAATGGTCTGAACTGGAAACCGCCTCAAAGCAGCACGCAGAGTGTTAGCGATGGCAGCCGGGTCCACTATGGTGGCACTGGAAACCTGAAGGCCAGAAACAGTACAATGCGACACTTTACCTGAGAAGCGACGAAGGTTATCCCAAACAACGGATGAAGGCGTAAAGCGATTAAAAGACTCGACAAAACGAGTCCACGCCTTCTTGCTATCCTGAATAATGCGACGAGCCCTGGCGCGCGATTGTTTAAGTCACCAAATTATCAAGTGTAGGGTGTCGCCGAAACACCCTAAGTGCAGTTCTACGGGCACGAACGTCGTCCCGACAATCCTCGTTCCACCACGGAACAGGCGGTCGCCGAGGTTGAGAGGATGAACGGGGAATTGCGCGTTCGGCGGCAGAGAAAATCGTAGACGTAAGGTGCTGCACTAGTTGGTTAATGTCGGCGAAGGGCTGATCGTCAAAATGCACGAGGCTGGAATACAAGCTCCAGTCGGCTTTTGTGAATATCCAGGTAGGCACTCTGGAATGCTGTACGTGGTGTGACAGAAGAGAAACGATGCATGGGCAATGGTCGCTGGAGTAGGTGTCAGCGACGACGTTCCATTGCAGACGACTAGCAAGCTGGAGTGAGCAAACGGATAGGTCCAAGTGAGAAAAGGTACCGGAAGAATCAGAAAGAAACGTAGGCTCACCTGTATTCAGAATAGAGAGATTGAACTGGTAAAAAATGTCGGAAAGAAGAGTTCCCCTCGCACATGCCCTTGGCGAACCCCACAGGGGGTGATGGGCATTAAAATCTCCCAACAGGAGAAATGGAGTTGGGAGAGCGGACAAGAGATCTCGAAGGTTCGCGTTAGCGAGGGGAGAACGATGGGACTGAATATACAGAGCAAACAAAAAAGAAAAAACCGGGTAACTGCAGTCTAATGGCAACAGCTTGCAAGTCAGACGTAAGAGTGAGACGTTGAAAATGAACGTCGTTACGCACTAACAACATGACACCTCCATGAGCAGGAGTACCCTCCTCCGGTTCAAGGTCGTAGCGAACCGGGGTATATCCTCCGAGATCAAAAGGATCATGAGGGCGAAGCTTAGTCTCCTGCATACACACGACCATAGGCGAATGGGAACGCAATAAAAGTTGCAGTTCCGCCCTATGCGATCGTACACCACGTACATTCCAGGTCAGGATAGCCATTAAGAAAAAGGGATAAACTGTCTACTTAGAAGGGACGCTTAAAATTACCTTTTGTTTAACCTTTGGGCTCGGGCTTTTGGTATGGAGTTGGTCAGACTCCATAGCCTCCTCGAAGGGAGGACCCACGCGCTCAGAGCCAGAAACCGATTCAAGCGCCGTGTGGGGGTGCCGCTGAGCACGGCTTGTCCCAGGAGCTTCCTGGGACTGCGACCTCCGAGGAGGAGAAGGTGAACTCTGCTTACTGTGAACACGCGGAGGGTCTTTTAGAAAGTCTTCTCTTCGAAGTTTCTGCTTCAGTTTCTTCTCAGTGGCTTGTGACTTCATAGACTTTGGACCAGGTTTATAGGGCTTGGTAACTGTAGCTTTAATGAACGGCCGGATGGTAGTGGCGGTCAATGCAGTCATGGTCCAAGTTTGAGTTTCTGCATCCTTCCGGGGTACTGGCGAGGCAACAACAGAACTAAATGTTCCCAATCGCAGGAGCGAAGGTTGGCGCGCATGGTAACGCCTCCGAGCTTCGGCGAAGGAGAGTTTCTCCTTTAACCGGATCTCCTTCTCGTCCAGGTACCGTGGACAGTCGGCAAATGAAGCAGAATGAGACCCTTTGCAATTAATGCAGACGGGGGCTGTTGAACAGGTACCTTCGTGTGAGGGCTGGCTATATATTGCACAGATGTTAACGGCACTTTACATGAGACTTGCGTATGCCCAAAACGTTGGCATTTAAAACAACGCAGAGGTCTAGGTATATAAGGCCTCACAGAAATCCGTTCGTTCCCTGCGGAAATGCTCGTGGGCAGATCGACGCCATCAAATGTTATAAACAAGGTACGAGTGGGTACCAAAACTCCGTCACGTTTGGCCTGCACTCGATGCACTACTGTCACCTTTTGTTCTGAAAGATAGTCTACGAGTTCGTCGTCCGACATACTATCGAGGCTATGGGTGGTAATGACGCCTCGACAGGAATTCAATGTGCGGTGCTTCTCCACACGGATGGGATAGCCGTGGAGAAGCGTAGCGCGCAACAAGGTCTTACTTTGCTCATCGGACTTCGTTTGTGCTAATAAGGAACCGTTCCGTGGACGAGTGCAGGACTGAACTGCACCGTCAATAGCATCAATGCCCTTTTGAATAATGAAAGGGTTCACCTTCTCAAAACTTTGCCCTTCTTCGGTTCGTGAAATGACCAAGTAACAACCAGTTGTCGGTGGTGTCACTTCTGTTACATAAACTTTTCGGCGCTTATTTGTAGTAATGGAGAAAGGGTGCTCCATAGCGAAATAAATCCTCCACCATTGCAACCGTCTCCGACCTCGGGCTCTGACTTCCCCGGCGTTACCCCGGCTTGGGTGAGTGGCCTATCTATACCAGACTCACCCCAGGGTCACACCTCCCAGAACATAGACAGAGGGACCCAATCGCCGTCAGAAGTCAGCAGCTCATGCAATGGCCCCCCCCCCCCGCGGGACTGCAGTTGAACAGCGGATACGAACACAAACCCTACATGACGACCCCGGGTGGTGGTGATGATGCCATTACCCACTCACCCAGCTGCGCACACAGTGTGCGGGTATCCGTCAGGCTGTGTCCATGGAGGATTAACATAAAAGGTTAAAAGAAACTAAAAGTATGTGGGCGTTTCGCACTCAAGGTAGGCCAGCGAAGAAGTAAACGAGACGTGTAAATGAATGGGCGTGGGGCAAAATGTGCATAAACAGAAGAGAAGAAAGAGGCGATGGCGAGGGGCGACATGGAATAAAGTGCACAGAACGCACGAGAGCCTACCTTGAGTCCCCCGGTCACGAGAACGAACCCACCTCGACCGGACGGGAATGAAAGGGTGAAAATAGTTATGAATGGCTCGGGTACCCCTAACCCATACTCACAAAAGGCGAGCCCCTGGGGGGATGCCTGTTCACTTTTCCACTAACGTGGAATGTTATCTCTATCACAGAAAATTATTTTTTTCTGACAGATTTTCAGTATTCTTCATTAGTACCCATAAATGTTCAGAGAAATCTAAATCATTTTGCAGGGATATCAGATTTCAACTTATACAGTAATTGCAGTTTATAGGGGTTAAACTTCAGGATCTTAGATACAGTGGATTTAGGGATGTTTAACTGCTGACTAGCTCCATGGACAGACTTCTTAGGGGTACATACAAATGCCTCCCGCACTTGTTCCACAATTCCCGCATTGACAGATCATCTCCCTGAATGGTTTTTCCTTTGAAAACATATGCAGCCACGATCCACAAAATCACAGTACCACTTCAAAATTGATGTGTGTACAAAATTGATGTGTGTATAGGAGCTTGATGTTGAAAGCTTTGCCTATAAGTACGCTGAACCTGCACCAGACTCTGCGTACTATGATATTCCAAAACACACCAACTACATCCTTGTGGGTTCGCCATAACTCCTTAAACCTTCTTTAATAACAACACAATTTTAAAAGCAAACATTCACATGTAACCTGCCTGCTAAATATCCAAAAATGAACCCATATCGACTAATCACAAACGTGAGGTTTCTGTGTTTGATTCCAGTGATCCCATCCACTGTTATCCATTATTGAAACGCACAAAAAATATTTGAGTTTTTCTTTTCAATGTCACCAATTTAATTTAAATACAATTATTCAAGGCAACGTGTGCCAGTCTGGAGTATGAAAGTATTTTTATGGACACACTGCATATAGAAATAGTACAGAAGATTTGAAACATTGCTAATATTAGCGGTGCCTTAAATTCTATTTACATAAGTCCTAAATTTAGCTATTTAGCCTTTGTATACAACTGTTTACCTTAGGAGGTAAAGCCAATACCTTACAAAGCAATCATATTCAAATTTAACTTTAAATATGCATCTGTTGTACGTGAGATTGTTTTTAATACGATTACTTTACAACTTCACCAAAAGTCTTGCTGTATAAATCCTTAACTTGGTTTGGTAATTTATTGTATAAATTTATACCCTGATGAGATACATTGTTAATCTTTTGGCTAATGGATATTTTGAGTTAAAATTTTTTTGCTCCACATCGCATGCGCATGCACACACACAATAACCTGAGTTGATTGAGAACAATTTATTTTGAGTATAAAACACACTACTTCATGTACATACAATGGACGGGTAAGAAGCTAAGCTTTTTTGAAACTTGGTCTTGTAGTCTGTATGGACACTATTTTTTTTTTTGTTTGAACTTTGCATTTTGTAGAGTTATACAGATTTTAGTGACAAACACCAGATATGGTACAGGATAATAGAGCGCACACATAATAAACGGTCTTTTAACACATGAATGGCTAAAGCATCAGTCAAAATTAGGAGAGCATAACAGAGATGACTTATTTTGAACTAGACGCTCAGATTTGAATAAATCCAGATAGCAAGAAATTTTGTGTTTTTAACTACTTCTATTGGAGCACATATTACCGAGATAAATCTTGATGGGATGATGCAAATGTTTTTCAATTAAGGTTTACAGTAACAGTTTTACTAGTATTAATATTCAATATTTGATTGAAATTTCATTATTTGAAAGCCAATCTGGAATTTTATTCATTGTTTAATTTAACATTATTTGCAAGTCTTTAGTATTAGTACCACTAATGATTATATTTATCATCATCTGTAAATAAAATTTAACTTAACATTATTGCTGGCAGCCAATAATTTTTAGACAGGAATTCTAAAATTTTAAGGATAGAAATAAACAAAATATGGTTGCAAAGAAGAGATAAACTTCATTCTGTAGTGTTCAACATTGCTTATTAACAACTAGGGTCTGCAGAGATGATTGAAGCATATGGAATGAAAGCTTAATAAGCTTATGGTCCATACAGTGGATAGTTACTGGAAAATTTTCTCAGGATAAAGGGAAACTCCGGGAAGAAACATTACATCAGTAATTCATTATAACTGAAACTTTATCTGTACTCCGGGAGACAAAACAAAGATGGTCTGTACTGGTTAGGCTGAGTATTAGAAAGCTTTAGCACATTAACCCCAGGATAATTTGCAATGTCATCAACACTTCCATTCACTGTGTGACACAGCAATAACAAAATAAGTTTTGCTCTATTCTGGCTTGCTTCTAAATGGACTACAAACCTGAAGCCAGTCAATGGGGATTTCCAATTTGAATGGAAAAGCAATGGACATAACAGTCAATTAATTATTATACTAATAATGCCTGTGATTCTCATGCACATGGATATGTTCAGATGAATGACATCTTTACTTTTTCTACTTAGTCTATTGTGGGTAGAGGAAATCTTGCATTACACTAAAAAATTTAATATTGAGCTTTCACCGGAAATACACGTTTTGAGACTTTCTGAATAACAAATAAAAGAGCATTTTTTAGAAAAAGGTCCAGGTGTGTCTGTGAACAGCAGTACTCAAAAATAAAAAGTCAGTTAAATACCAAACTTGGTACTTAAGTTTAGGCATCCCGCAAAAATGCAACAAAGATTTTCAAGAAAATCCCCATCCAAAACTACCCTTTATATGGAAAAGGTTTTGTTTTTTATTTTCTCAAAATGGCTTTAAAAGATTTTGATTAAATTACTATCTGCATAACAAAATGTATATCTTGAATTTTCTGGGAATAACCTGTAAAGTCCTCTTCATTTTATTGACTTTTGTAGAATTGGTAAATTGTAAGAGAAAATCTTACTACACAAAGAATGTAATCTTGTTAAACAACATAGTCTATATCAATTAAGATAGTATCTTAAAAATAATTAATGCCAGACTAAAACAATAATAGTCGTCCACTCCCACACTTTCATTTCTACCCTATTCTTCACTCTCTCCCCAAAAACAACAAAAATAGTCTTGTTGCCCACCGTTTTCATTTCTTTATCCTTTATCTCTCTCATAAAAGAGGCCTCTGAGCAAAATTCCTGGTGTTTCACGCCCAATATAGAATGGGATGCTAAGAACCGCAGTAGTTAAAGAGCTTTCATAAATAAAACTCAATTTATTTTAATTTTGGGGGGATATGTTGATCGAGTATTTGAGTACAACAGATCTTGAACCAAGGGAAGTACCAACTTTTGTGAATAATCAGGTTTTAGATTTGTAACCAGCGTACCTTGAGATTCTAGAGGAAATCAAGGATTGGAGGATCTGTTTGGAACCTTCCTTATCTGACCACAGACATATTCACCTTGATCTTGAAGGAAAAGTAAAGGACAGCCTGTACACGAACCCTAGAGTTCCTGTATTGGGACTCCTTTAGGGAGGACCTGGATGGCAGCTTAACACTTTTGTCTACACACAAAAAGTTATACTTTGTTCTATAACTAGGTTACAGGTAACCTCATGAATTTACTGTGGTACTAGTCATGGTTGTTAACACACTGCTTCGGGTATACATAAAATCGTTACAATAATGCATTCTAATTGTTTCTGGCTATTAATTGCACAACATTCTGTGCTATGCATTGTCATGTAAACTTTACTACAGTGAACCTCAACTGTGGTGTTCATGAACGATACTGAAGAACTCTTTAAATCTGAATACAGCACATTAAGCTATGAAGAGAAAGATTATATTAGAAAGTTATTGTCTACTGTTGATTCAGTAAAGGGTGAAACTATAGATTTCAGTGCAGAAGATTCTAAAGATGAATGGATTCCAAGAGAATGTTTCCGATTCAGATACTGAAGATGCTATTGATGATTCTAGTGATATTGAAGTTGAAAGCGAGAGGGGTGTAATAGTAGCGATGAAAATGACAACTGACGAAAACAGCAACGTGTTTGTGTCTCCTACACACATTCGACATGGTAAAGATGGAACTGAATGGCATAAAAAATCCTTTAAGGTCAAGAAAGTTGAAGCATAATATCGTGCGGGAAAGGGCTGGTCCAATATGGGCTACACAAAATTCTTTCTATAACAGACACCGTCAAGAGTGTATTCACAGATGAAATTGTGCGATATAATAGTATGTGAAACCCACAGGAAGGCAAATCAGTATTCACAAATTATAAATTCAAGGGGAATGGCCCAAGTGTGGAAGCCATTTATAATTGAAGAACTTGATGCATATGTTGGTATACTTACAGCTGGAGTAAGATTCTTTAACAGTGAACACAAAGGAAATGTGGAAAACAAATGCATTCCCATTGTATCATGCAAGCTTATCCCCTAACAGATTTTGGCAGATTTATAAGATTTGACAACGTGAACACTAGGGCTGAGCGTTTTAATAACAGATCTGCTGCAATTTCTAACATACTTGAAATGCTAAATTCCAATCTTCGAAAAAACTATGTGCATACTGATCCCCTCACTGTTAATGAACAACTA
The DNA here is from genome assembly GCA_030765065.1 of Deroplatys truncata. Taxonomy (NCBI): domain Eukaryota; kingdom Metazoa; phylum Arthropoda; class Insecta; order Mantodea; family Mantidae; genus Deroplatys; species Deroplatys truncata. The sequence continues at coordinate 131,644,854 of CM060980.1, forward strand.
TTTTCTTACAAAGGAAAGACGATTTACTCAATACATCCCTTCAAAGCCAGCCAGGTATGGCTTGAAGGTTTGGTGGATTTGTGATTCATGAAATTTTTACCCAATAACTAATTTATACACGGAACTCTGCTTCTGGAAGAGAAACTAATCAAGGAGAGAGGGTAGTGAAAGTCATTTCAAAGGTACCGTCAGAAATATAGTCATTACAATTAAAAAAAACGAGTTTTAGTTAGCGCCCCATGCCGAGTTAGCGTCAGTCAGTCAGTTGAGTCGTGGCTAGTTACTGGAAGAGGCAGGTTGTGTGTGTGCCGCGCTACCCATACAAACATGTATGGCGTCCTCACAGACGGACATGGGAACAAGGAGGTACTGTATCCCCTTTTATTAATAAACCCCCTTGCCATCCACTTCTATTCTGTTTAATTTGTCATAGTAGATAGATCCCTTCTCTCATCTGCACCATGTAGTAATCCTTTTACTAGGTATTTCCTAATATTTTTCACTTTTCTCTTAGTTGCGTCCCTCGTCGTGACCTCGCATAATATAAATTGTTAACTTTCAGATTCTTCGGTGCTCAGTTGCGAGTAGCTCTACCTCCCATTGAGTTAGTGTGTTTAGAGGGCACGACATTTGGTGGAGGGCCGGATATTTTGAGATTTTTAACTGCAAAATTTTTTTTCTCTAAAATGTAGCGTTTTTGGTCCTCCGCGTGTTAGAAAATGTAAATTTTTTTTCTTGACTTAAGGGTAAGGGTTTTGGTGCTGTAATTTGTGGTTTTTCTTCTAAATTCCTTTTGCATTGTTTCCTGAAAGTCCCATGTTTATATTTTAATTTTAAGTCCAGTTTTAATTTTTTTTGCATTGTCTGTCGGTAGCGTGGCGTGGCGGTAAAACTTTTGGCTCCATTTTTCCCCTTACCATGGCTTTACTTATGCTAAATTCTGTTACTGTGATAAATCATTCGTACTGGTCATTTTAAAGTACTTATTTTTGTGAATTGTGGAAAATTGGGCGATATGTGCAACTTTGATAATGTGGTCGTCACGTGTTAGCGGTGTGTTTGGAGATGCTGTTTTTTGTGCTCATTGGTAGTAGTTCTGGGAGCTTGTAATTCTATATTGCATTGATTGTGATTTCCTGCTCATTACTATATTTTTGGGGTGCATTTTTCGTGCAACTTTTATGTACGCAAGTGTGTTACGTAATCTCTGCGTGGTCATCCAATTCATCACTAATTCTAGCTTGTGAAACCAATCTTTTCCAGCACGTGTTCTGTGCGCTTATTTGCATGTGTGTATAATAGGTCAGATGCATCTATTTAAAAAAAAAAAGAAGGAATTCATTTTTGTGCATCGTACTCCGGTACGCATAAATTACAAGTTTAGCATATTCTGCTCTCCATGGAATAATTTCAGTGCTAGTCACAGTAGGTGTGACTTAATTTTTTAACTTCCAGTTCAAGTTTTCTCGCTGAAGATATCGGTTTGTTAATTTTTTTTCTCTTCCATGTGTACATTCTGTTTTAAAACCTTGGTTTTGTGTCCAAGTGGCTTGCGTGTCATGTGTGTAAACAATATGCTGGTATAATTTTCTAATATTTCGCCGTGGGCGCTTAATTATATTACTCCTGGTATTAGTTCTTATCTGGCTATGTTCTGATATTTCTAGTTACATTCATGCGATGCTATAAGTGCGTAGTTTGGTGTAATCTGTAATGGTGATCTTCCATATTCTTTTCATTTACTGGTTGAGTTTATCATTGGTTTGTGCTGTCAGAATGCCTAAGCGACGTATTACGCAGAAATCTGATGTGGTTATTGCTCCAGTCAGTGAGCATAGTGAAGTAGAACCTATTTCCAGTACTAGTACATCTGTTGTTACCCAGTTATTACGAGCGATGTCTAATCCGCCTGTTTTGGTGAGCACCATGCAGTCAGCTGTGTGTCGGCCGGTCATTGAACCCTCTTACTTTGAGAATTCCAGTAAGTTATCAGCATATGAATTTCTTCAAAATTTTGAAATGGTCGCTGCTGCTAATGGTTGGTCTGAGGAAATGAAATTGAAATGTTTCCCATGTTACTTGAGAGATACTGCTGCATCATGGTTTCAAACTTTTCGCCACCGGCATACTCGCCACGATTGGCTTTGTCTATCTACAGTGTTTCTAAATGCCTTTCAGATGACTAACCAGAGTGATATTTTGGAAATGAAACTCAGACAGCGGGTACAGTTAGATGATGAACCTGTTATTAATTATATCTATGATGTGTTATCTTTGTGTGATCAAGTAAATCCAGCTATGTCTCAGTTAGAACAAATCAAACACCTGCTTAAAGGTCTTAAACCTCTCTATGTACAGCCTTTGCTGCCATTAAATCCTCAAACTGTTGACGAGGTAATACAAATAATTCGACGAGTGGACAAGGCACAATTTTATATGCAGAACCGAGAACATCGAGTGTCTGCCCAATCTCAGGCTGCAGTGGTTACACCACCCACTCCTGTATTTAATAATGCATCTGTTCCTGCTGTTAACTTACCAGCTACTGCTCAGCTAACAAATGCTTCTCTTGGGGACATACCAGTCGCTCCCATGCACCAGCTGATTGATCGTGTAGAACAGTTATGTAACTGAGTTAACCAGTTTCAGTTACCACCTGCTGTACCATCTTCGGAGAGAACTTCACAGCTTCCACGGTCATCTGACTTCAACCGGCGGGACTTATCCATCACCTGCTATAGATGCAACAGGCAGGGCCACCTGGCTCGCTTCTGCCGTAGCCGCTTTCCTCAGTCAAAAAACGACTGGTGCCGAGCCTCATACAACGAGACTTAGCAGCATCACCACCGCCCACCAGCACAGCTGCACCTGAACGGGATGTGGCTGCATTATCAGGTCAGATCTTACAAGTTATTGGCCATATTGCCCAGACAGAGGTTTCCGTCTTGTTCGACACAAGAAGCGCAGTCAGCATTGTAAATGCTGCCCATGTTCTTGATCACTCTACATTAAAACCCATAGAGATGTTGCTTCGAACTGCAGGTAATAAGTTACTTGATGCCTTACCACACTGTTCTAGATTTTCATATTAATGATGTTCTTTTTCAGGAAGATGTATTAGTTGTAAAAGATCTGTCTCATGATTTGATTTTAGGCAATGACTTTTTGCATGCTCATGGTGTAGTAATTGATTATGCACACAACTTGATAACATTGAATTCTTCCGAGGATGATGTTTTTACTATACCAATTATCCTAGTACAAGGTCCTTTTGTTGATATGGCAGTTGTGAATGATGTGAAAATTCCACCTTTGTCTACATGTTATATAACAGTTAAACCCTCGTCAGACATTAGTAATGGGGTTATGTTTGAACCTGCTGTTAATATAATGCAAAAGAAAAATCTTTCAATTCCACCGTTGTTGTCATTCTGCATCTGAACTTAGCATACCAGTGCATATTAATACTGCAGTTCCACAAACACTGTTTGCCAATACAGTTTTAGCTAAAGCTTATGATGTTGCACTAGTTCAGAGTAATTCTGTTTTATCATCAGATGTTACCCCTCTGCCAGCTTCAAATTTTAATTTTAATGTCAATGGTAAACTACTAGAAACTCAAAAGGCTGAAATGCATTCATTGTTATTGAAATATAGTGATCTTTTTGCCACCACATGGCAAGAACTTGGTACTACTGATGTTGCAGAGTTTGATATTAAAGTAACTGACTCCAAACCTATTAAACAAAGACCTTACAGAGTTCCCCATAAACAAAAGGAAATCATTGCTGAACAGGTTAAAGAAATGCAAGATGCTGGAATTATTAAGGAATCGCAGTCCTCTTGGGCTTCTCCTGTGGTGCTTGTTAAAAAGAAAGATGGTTCCATGAGATTTTGTGTTGATTATAGGAAATTGAATGCTGTTACAGAAACCACCTCTTTCCCTTTGCCATTGATAGATGATTTGTTAAGTTATTTGGGGGAAGCTAAATGGTTTGTCTCATTAGATTTGCTGTCAGCATATTTTCAGGTACCTATTGCAGAGGATAGCCAGAAACATACTTTTATTACTTTTCAAGGTCAATATCAATTCACACGCTTGAGTTTTGGGTTGGCGAATGCTCCTAGGTTTTTCAGTTACATCACAGACAAGTTGCTACGTGATCTGAATTTTAAAAAGGCAATTGTATATTTGGATGATATTGTCGTTTTTGCTAAAACCTTTGACAAGTTGTTACAAAATCTTGAAGCTGTTTTTCAACAGCTGGATAACCATAAGTTTAAGCTCAAACCAGAAAAGTGTTTCTTCGCTATGCAAAAGATCAAGCTCTTAGGCTTTGAAGTCTCCAAAGATGGTATTTCTCCTGATTCTAATAAAGTAGTTTCCATTCAGAATTTGCCTCGTCCTAAAAATGTCAGATGTAAGGAAGGTTTTGGGATTATTTAACTTTTACAGGAAATTCATCAAAGACTATGCTGATATTATTCAACCACTTATTCAGTTGACTAGGAAAAATCAAAGTTTTATTTGGGAACCTGATCAGCAAGCTGCATTTCAAAAGTTGAAGGACTCATTAGTTTCTGCTCCTGTCTTAGCTCACTGTACTCCTGGTGCATATACTGAATTACACTGATGCCAGTGGACTAGGGGTTGCTTCTGTTTTGTATCAAAAGATTGACAATGTGTTGAAACCAGTGGGCTATGCTTCGAGGACATTATCCAAATGTGAACGTAATTATAGTGTTCCTGAGTTGGAATTGTTGGCCATCTTGTTTTGGACTTACTTTCGCAGTTTTGTATATGGCTATAAGGTTAATATTGTGTCTGATCATCACTCCCTCTGTTATCTGAATAATTTAAAAGATTTGACTGGGCATCTGGCACGATGGAGTTTGAAATTGCAAGAATTTGATTATACTATTTCCTATAAATCTGGTAAGAAACATCACGATGCTGATACTTTATCGAGATTTCCTGTGTTGCAACCCACAGAAAGTGACCTTGAACAGCTTGAGGAACTCCCCACATGTTTATTGTCTTCAGTTGAAGTTGCTGACCAACAGAAAAAAGATCCTGTGTTACTTGAACTTATCAATGCTCTTCATGATCCTCCGTCAGCCCCTGCTAAGATTCAGCGACAAATTTCAACTTATACTCTTAAATCAGGAGTTGTTTATCATAAAAATGCTGGCTCTACTGGCCCTCTCCACCTGCTGGTTATTCCAGAGGCACTGAAACATGAAATTCTATCTTCGTGTCATGATGATCCTCTTTCAGGTCATTTAGGCTTTTCAAAAACATTTGCCAAAATTCACTCCAGATACTATTGGATTGGAATGAAAAAAGATATTGAACATTTTGTGCGTACCTGTCCCAGTTGTCAAACAAGAAAAGGACCTAAGAATCAAAAGCCAGCAGGTTTATTACAACCAATTCCTGTTACTTCTGTAGGCGAGCGGTGGGGTATTGATTTGCTTGGGCCTCTCCCACGCTCTAATTCTGGACACAAGTACGTCGTCGTTGCGACCGAGTATGCTTCTCGCTGGGTCAAGTCTGCGTCGCTTCCTTCAGCAACAATTCTCCAAGTTGCTAAGTTTATTTTACATAACATCATCTGTAGGCATGGAGCCCCTGATGCCTTGTTGTCTGATCGCGGCTCAGTTTTCCTCAAGGAAGTGACACAAGAATTGTTGAGATCTCTATCAGTGTCTTCTAATTTTACTAGTGCTTACCATCCAGCTTGTAATGGACTTACTGAAAGATTAAATCAAACCCTCTTTAATATGCTTAGCCATTTTGTTGACACTAATCAAAAGAATTGGGACTCAATTTTGCCCTATGTCATTTTTTCTTATAACTCAAGTGTTCATGAGTCTACTAAATTCTCCCCTTTTTTCTTGATACATGGTCGGGAGCCTTCTTTACCTAACTAGGTTCAGCTGCAAGCTACATCTAATGACCTTTTTGTGAAACAAACTTTACAAGAGATTCAGAAGGCACGTGAGTTTGCCGTTGCTAACATTACTAAGCAACAAGTGAAACAAAAAGAAGCATTTGATGCCAAACATAGAGATGTGGTTTACAATGTAGGTCAATTAGTCAAAGTTTTTACTCCTATAAGAAAGAAAGGTAAATGTACAAAGTTGTTACATAGATATTTTGGTCCTTTTGAAATTATCCGACAGATCACTCCTGTTACCTACCTTGTTGGGCGACCTCATGCCCCTCGTACCAAACATCAGTGTGTTCATGTGTCACGCCTCCACCCCTACTATGATCCTGTGGGTCCTTATACACTGTAAATTTTGAGTTTTGTGATGCTATTTTTATTGTTTGCCTTAATGTTGGCATGAAGTATATATTACATGAAACTGGAAAGTTGCACCATTTTGTGGTAAAAAGCATAAGAAGAACAACCTGTAGGTGTGTACTGTGTGCTTAATTAAGCTTTGATTTTCAGGAATGTTACGTGACAGTATTGTTTTGGTAATGGTGTGCTTTGTTCTGTTGCATTCGTTTGATTTGGGTGATTTTGGGTTTCATTATGATGCTGTGATCTTTTCTTTGCAGAAAATTGTTGCATGAATAGTGTGTGTATATGTTTGTGAGGTTATGTGAGAGATGAGTTAATGTTTGCCTTGGTGGAAGTGCCAAAGAGTAACCCCAACGGTGGTAGTGTGAGAGATGAGATGAGTTGATGTCAGCTTCGGTGGAAGTGCCAAAGAGTAACCCCGATAGTTGAAGTGTAAATGTTTGACTTTTCAAGAGGGCTACATGTACCTGGAAATTCGATTTGATGTGATGACTTGAGAGATTTTGCTTATTGGTGTTGCTGAAATGTGCCCAGTATAGCGTGTGTGATGTATTCACACGAGAGTAAATGCAATGAGAATAATTTTTTTTTGTGTTTATGCAACAAGTTTAGTACCATCTTATATAGCGAGTTTTAATACCATCTATTTTCCAGCTTAATTTTGATTCAGAGGATGTGGATGCAACTGTATGATTCATGTTATCTGTGTCATTCCTGAAATGTTAATATGATTTCTTTACGTTTATGCCTATGTCAGGTATTTTTGACTTTGCAGCCAGTTGAATGGAACATGTCAGTGAAGATGTTTTATTTTCTCAGTAATTACTGTGTACGAGAAAGTTGAAAGCTATGATGATGATGATTGAAATAATGATGATGATGATTGAGATGATGATAATAATGAGATGGATGAGATAGTAATGTAGAGGAGAACTTATATTTGACAGTAGAGCATGAGTATTGTAGTTTAAAGAATGTAACGAGGTGTAGTTTGACGTATGTACTGTGGATTTATTTTTGAAGTCTGTAGTAATGCACATAGTAGTTTTGGTTAGTTATTTAAGTGTTGTGTATAATTTGGGACATGGTCAGTATGAATGTATTATAAGTGCACTTATCCTTTTCTTTTCATTAGTAGTACCAGCTGGTCATAAATAATATTGGGATCCCAAATAAGTTTCTAAATTTGTGTTGTGTTATTGTATGTAAACAATGAATGTAAGTGATGTAATGTTTATGTATTCTGGCCCTTTTATGTCTCTGTATTTGGATTCTAAAGCAGTTTGTGTTAAATTTTGGATGGTAATCCCTTGTAAAATTCAGTTTTTATGTCAATGTGTAGTCATTTTTTTTTCTCTTTGCCCCATACTAAAAGAATTAATTGATTGATTGTAAACTTTCTGGCACTTTCAAATCTTATTACTGTAAATGACATAATACTTGTTTTATGTATGATGATCTTCTGGAGCACAATTTCTATCCTTCTGTGATTTATGTTATAGTGATTTTGCTGATTCCGGAGCTCAGGTGTCCAGAGGAGTATCCCTGCTAGACAGACATGCCAGAGGTTCCAGAGACACCACAGGAGAGCTGTCGTTCATCCACTACACTGCAGTGTCATAAGGAGCCACTATTTTGGGGGGCAGTCCAAGCTAGCGATTGCTCCCCCCACATCTTCAGCAACTTGCAACATCAGAAACACTTTACAGCTGAAAGTTCGCCGTTGTGGGTGATGTGGAAATTCCACCCACAAACAATTACGTCGGAACAACCAGGTGCAGTGTAGTGTGCATGTAACAGTGGCAGTACGGTGTAGTGTGCGGGGTACTCATACTTAGGCAATCTGTCAAACTAAATTGTCGGTGGCACTCGAGACTCCAAAATGTTTCAATCAGCCAAAATATGTTTTAGTAAACCTTTAATTTCTTTAAGAGATATTTATGCTCCATATTACCCAGATATTGTTTGCTGTAGTCCAATTGTCTAAACTATTCATTGTAAAGTATGTCATATTTTTTTTTCTTTTCTTCTTTCTTGTAATTCTTTGTCCACACACAAAAAAATCCTCCTTGTGTCGACGAGGACGTCGATCTGGGTGGCCAGGGGGAGATGTGATGTATGCAAGTATTGTTGCATATATGACCTTGGCTGCCCAGATCGGGTATTGCGTAAGAGAGTGGTGGGGATAAACGAGCTTTAGTTAGCGGCCCACGCCGAGTTAGCATCAGTCAGTCAGTTGAGTCGTGGCTAGTTACTGGAAGAGGCAGGTTGTGTGTGTGCCGCGCTACCCATACAAACATGTATGGCGTCCTCACCGACGGACATGGGAACAAGGAGGTACTGTATCCCCTTGCCATTCACTTCTATTCTATTTAATTTGTCATAGTAGATAGATCCCTTCTCTCATCTGCACCATGTAGTAATCCTTTTACTAGGTATATCCTAATATTTTTCACTTTTCTCTTAGCTGCGTCCCTCGTTGTGACCTCGCATAATATAAATTGTTAACTTTCAGATTCTTCGGTACCCTCAGTTGCGAGTAGCTTTACCTCCCATTGAGTTAGTGTGTTTAGAGGGCACGACAATATTATATATATATAATTATGGAACAATCACTGGTAGGAATGTTCAAGTAATTTTATATTGGGACACAAGGCTATGGACCAAGGTTATTGGGAGGTCGGCACAGAACAATAACAGCCGCTCGCCAGCATAAAAACACCGGGCATGGTATTGGCAGATAACAGACCTTCTAGAAGCTTTATCTCCCACCTACACCATAAAGTGTGTCAAAATTAGTTCTAGAACCTGGAAAGATTCCGACTATTAAGCAAGTGTTCTGGTGCAGTCTGGCCAGTTGCGACTCAAGTGCGAGAGAGTCAAGTCAGTGCAACTCAAGTAAGAATTTGAGTCAGACACTGAATGAGCAAGTGCGTCTCAAGAGCAATTTTCTGGGCGAGTTGGTGACTGTTGTGGTGGTCTTGTGTTCCATTCCCGAGTGAAGTGAACTGTCCAGCATGAAGAGATACGTCATGAGGTAAAGTGACAGAACTGAACTAGTTTCTTAGTGAAGTGATGATGATGATGATATGCGGTTTAAGGGCGCTAAACTGCTTTGGTCATCAGCGCCCTACTCTTAGTGAAGTGAACTCCCAGTGAAAGTGAAATACATAAAAATGAAACAGGATAAGTGACAGCTAAAGAAAAACTGGACAAAGTCACACTAGTGTCAGGAGTGGGACATAAAAGTCACGATTGAGGACATACTTAAACAATGGATGAGTGTCTGGACTAGCAGCTGACGAAGAGTGCAACAACCCTATACTCAGTCACAGAGCAACCTGCAGTTGGTTGGAATGCAGAGACCTTGAGGATCGAGACATAGGGCCGATCCTGAGGGATAAAGAATACGGCATATGTATCTGCGTGGGCAAATGTTTCTCCCAGAGGCCCGAGGTATGACAGCTGTTGGATGAGGTGTGACTCCCTGGCAATCAGGAACAGTGTATCCAAGAGAGTGTGGGGGGTTCGTAGCCAGAAGGACTAGGGTGGAACAGCTGGTGCTCCTGAAGATGGTTAAGGAAGTCCTCAAGGAAACCCATTGCCATTACTGGCAGGAACCTGGATGTTAACAAGACCCCAAAGAAGCTCCATCGCGATATTGTTGGTTGCATCTTTGGAGTGACATGGAGAGGTGGCGCACCTGCATGTGACATATATGCCACAGGTCCTGGGACCCTGTTGTGCATTTGGTGTCAGCCTCAGGGAGGGGGGAGGTGGTAGTTTGTGATCGCTCTGCTACAGATCATGGAGCTGTTCAGGATGTACAGCTCTGAGGAGGGAGCTGTGTAAGGCAGCTTCTACAGCCCATGGTTATCGTGAGGTCAGAGACAAGCGGTCTGAGTAAATAATAATGGCTGCTTGCACGCCTAAACACCAGGCACAGTTATCCACAGATAAACAGAGTCTTCTGGAAGCTATTTCTGTCCCCCCCCCTCCTCTAGAAAGTGTGTCAAAATAGTTCTAGAACATTCGAGAACCTTGTGGAAATATTCCACTGGCTATTTAAGTGAAAAGGTTATCAAGACATTTTGATACCAATTCATTACATACACATTTGCAGTATTTGACAACTAAAAAAATAAACCCATTATGATTTGAATTTCCTGTTTGTCTTTTAGTAATTTATAAATTGAAATTAGATATTGTCGCATGTGATGTTAGACGGACTCGTTTATTTTACATTAATTTGGATCTTAACATTAATATGGCTCATTCTTCTAAATTCTAATAGAATCATATTTTACATTTTCTGCCTTAAGAAACTTTCTTAAGATGGGTACGTGACAGGATGTATGTGGGCTACCTCACTTCCTAGGTTTGGCTCAGGGGACTTTTTCATTTGAGTCATTTCCCATGGAAATTCTTAGAATAATGTTGCCTTTTGCAACATAGAACCGATCACGTGTTTCCGCTCAATCATGGCGTCGGCTTACCACAAACAGGATATAGACGTCATTAGGATTGAGTCGGTTCTTGCCTATTTAAGACAGCGCCTGAGCGCTGCTCGGGGGAGACCGACACATGCTAGACAGGGTCGAATCGCTGCCCGTCAGCATCTTAATCTGCTATCTACAATGATGGGTTCACAGGTCCGTCCACATTACACACGACAAGCACTTCAAGGTAAGATCTTACATGTACTCTAGCTTTGTTCCCCCTTCAATGTAAACTCAACATTGCAAGTATCTGAACTTCATAAACCAAGCGAGTAAAATTAAGCCAAGCTTGAGATGTTCTACCCTGACACCGCTATTCCCCCTATGTCCATCCAGCCATGGATGTGACAATATTTTGTAGACATGTCTGTCAAAATGGAGCTCGATTACCCTACATGCACACAAATTTTTGTGTATAATATTATAGCTAACTTTGAAGATAAAATGTCATCTATTTATTCAATCATTTTTCCCGCAAAACTATTTGACATAGTTGATTAAAAATAGCAAATTTTGAAAGCATAATCCAAAGGAACATACAACCACAATCTAAATTAGTGTGATTGAACATTTGACATCAACACACACTATAAACTGTAAATAAAATGTTCGCAGTGTTATTTGTCTTCACTTCATTATTGGTGGTATGTGTTGCACTCTTGACTGCTTTGTAATTATGTCAATGGCTGCAGTGATGGTGTTGATACCAGCAGTTGGTGTGATGAACCTGGCTGATATGGAAATGATGGCATAATTGTAAAAGGGTAAGTGGGAGTTTTAAGCAGGCGGTTCACTGCTGCTGTGAAACTACTTACTAATATTTGCAAACTTTTTCCCCATTCTTCTTGCCTCGTGAAGAAATTTACCTACAGCTATCTCTGCTGCACGAATGTGTCAAGACTATTGTCTGTACCCGTCTTTCTTTTACTGTAGGTCTGTCTGGATTCACTAGCAGCATCAGACGACAGATCTGCAAGTGCTGTTGGAAAAGCTAAAAAATTCCCTTATTTATATGGTTGATACATTTGGGCTCACTTCCACCATAATTTTTCCAAGGTACTATCTTCCTCATTTGCAATTGAAATGATGTCCAAGCCTTCTATTGCAGCCAACAGGTAGCTTCCTTAAATTTCATTTAGTAGATTGAAGTATTCACATTCCTTTCTCTCTGTTCCACTCCTCTTAAGTCTCCCTCTGCCATGTATATGTAGATTTCAAGTTATTCCTTTATTTTTAATTTATTCAGTGAACAAACTTATCACCTCATCCTGCACATGCTTATATATTTTGGCATTTTTATACTGCTTACCATCAAACAGTTTCTAAATTTCTCTATCCTAGAAGATTCCTTACAATGTTATGGTTTTATAGAAAAACTGACTTGGAGTTGAAACACTTATCACCTAATTTTTTGCATCTTGACCAGTTTCGAGAGCTACTTGCTCTCATCAGAAGTAACCAACTGGCTTCTAGCGATGATGTCCGGTGTGTAATGATGAATTTCCAAAGCAGATTTGGTGGCAGCAAAATTAATTTAACAATGTTTATTTTTATGATTAAAATCTTTTCCTAAGTATCCCAATCAATTGAGTATTTTGTGGGTTTTAAGAGTGTTAAGCTCAGTGTGATGTAATTGGTCATCCAAAATGATGTGCAACTGTAGTTTATCAGTCTGTTTGTATTTGATCTCATGTGCTCTTTTAACCTTGCTTCTATATTTCTTTTAGTTTTGCCTAAATAAATTTCGTCACGTTCTGTGCAACTGATTTGATAAATTCCTGCTGTTTTGTTCGGAGGTATCTGGTCCTTCGATTTGCTGCAGAATAATTCCTCTGTGCTGTAATTATTTTATGGAGCTAACTACACAAGAACCTTGTTCATTAGGACTAGGTGGGACCGAAGGTAATCCGGATTAACTAAAATCCAGAAATATTCTACTAAATGCAAAAACTCTAATACATACTACAATATACAAAACTTTTATTTTGACACTACAAGAAATACTTTTTTGTCACTTAAACTCTATATTTACTATAGTCTACACATATTTATTTACTGAAATATATAGTGTGTAAGTTTCTTTTGTTTCAAACCTGTGTGGCATTTGAGAACAACACAATCGCAGTAGACATTTCACTAACATCAGTTCAACTGGAGTTGTTTTCGGCTGATGTTCTAGGCAAACCATTAGTTTTTCCAGCTGTGCCGTTGCCTCCGCAGAGGCATTATTTCGCTCGCACGCGCGCACTCAAAACATGGGAACAAAAGAACAATACCAGTACAGCTTAAGGAACAGATCCACACTGATCATAGTAACAGTAGCTAGTTGCGTGGGACCGGCGATCTCTATGTTAGCTGCAGTGCCAACATAACAACTGTACATATACCATACCATATCAACTGTATACTGCACATTTTCGTGTTAAAAAACAAGGGAAAAATAAACAAAAAATTAATCTGGATAAACCGGAAATCCGGATTAATGAGGGGCAGATAAATGAGATTGTGTAGAATTTATAAAGAATACTCGGATGGAAAGCGAACCTTTTGAAAATCATTGTTTTTTTGTTGAGTTAGTTTTGCAATATCCTTAATGTGTTTGTTTTTTTAATTTTGCTATTTTCTTGTGAATATGTTTGGTGATGTTTTTTTAATTTGCTATTTTCTTGTGAATATGTTTGGTGAAACCATTGAAACAAAAGATGTAAGGATGTCGAGTGTTTTAATTTTCACTCAAATTTCCTATAAATTTAATTCACATCACTGTTACTAGCTTATTCAAATACTGTACAAATGTCATGGTTTCTTCTATTGTCCACCATACATTTTATTCACTAAATAATTAAGTAAAACTACTAATTACATCCACCAAACCCCAGAGCAATAAACTAAAAGCATTAATATGCGACTAACGATTTTCGAAAAGAGATGAGCATGCAAGGTGTTACAAGTACAGTAGAAGTAACTACTTTCAGTATATTCAGTGTGGTAGTTTTGTTTCCATGCAACAAAAGTTTGATCAACTCTAAGATTCAGTTCAACCTGTGTGTTTCCATTCAGTATTCAATACGGAATGTGTACTCAAATCGATTTCAATTCCCCATGGAAACATGGTAAATATAGTGTTGGGTAGCACTGAATCACACCTTCAATTTCATGCCTCATCTGGAAATCACTAATTCATACCAATTTACTACTTTTTTTCAAATCACTTCTGCAAGCAAAAATAATAAAACTATGTAACTCAATAAAAAGGCAAAATAGGTCTCTTCTCTGCATAACAACTTAGAAATGCAAATAAGAACATAACGCACAATTTATATCTCTATAAAATGTTTTGCTTTTGCCATTGCCATTTTTGGCAATCAATATTTTAAAGAATTGCAGCTTTTTTCAGGTGGCAAAGCACCACACCACTTCATAATGATTGCTGTTTTCACAGGATTTTCATGTCGAGTCCAAATTAAATATCCAGTAAACCCTACTGAAAGAGAGGAAATAAATCAAACTGGCATGTGGCCTCAATAAGGCAAGGAATCCAGCCAATCCTTCAAGAATAAGCATTGTCAGTTTTCAGCGTTTGTGAATAGTAACTAAGTAAGCACTTCAAGACAGATGAAGGGAGGAACAGTGGTAGAGTAAAAAGTGGCAACTCCTGGAAATGTTTCACCTAAAAAGTCATACTGGTAATGTGGTGAGGTAAAGTTAGAGGATGGCTTTCCTAACAAAATCAAGTGGTATTTACTTTATATTAGCAATTAAAAACACATACCTAGAAACTTTTACCACAGCTCTCCATCTTTTTCTTTAGCCGGCACTTCAATTACACGAGGTTTATCAATAATGCGCGCAGTACGACTTCCTTTCTCCACAATACCAATGATCCATGCTTGGTAACCTTCTTGTTTCTCTATATCCTTGCAGTACGCAGCGGCTTGTTCACGTGGCAAGCATATCAGCAGTCCTCCAGATGTCTCTGCAGAATGACCCTGCAGAAGCTGGAACATGTTGCCACAGGCTTTGGCTACTGCTGCCATCTTCGCTATTACTGGTAGATTGTGGATTACAAAAGATACCTGTGAAATACCATATTCAGGTATATCAAATTCAAAAATACACCCTTCAAATGCCTTACTGACAAATAGAGTAACCAAAATTAACTTTGTTGGTGTTAAAACCTGTGTGTTTAGGGGAATGATTATTAAATTTAGGCCAAAATCTGCTGAATTTGCCATCACAATAATACCTGGAACTATGAAAAATGTGTGCCAAGTTTCACAGCGTTCCTCCAACTCTAGGTGTCTCTAATCTGATCCTTTTAAAGGCTGAAAAGAATTAAAATGCCCTAAGTGCTTAGCAGCATA
This sequence comes from Deroplatys truncata, assembly GCA_030765065.1. Taxonomy (NCBI): domain Eukaryota; kingdom Metazoa; phylum Arthropoda; class Insecta; order Mantodea; family Mantidae; genus Deroplatys; species Deroplatys truncata. The sequence goes on from CM060980.1 coordinate 131,660,031, forward strand.
TAATATAGCTTCCATTTTCTTTACAGCAACCTGCTGTCTATTCTGTTTAGAATTAAGATTGCTTTTGATGTATAACAAAAATACTTCAGAAACAAAAATCTTTAAGCACATGTACACACTAAACCAAACCCAGTACTAATATAGAGGCAGTGTTAACTAGTGTTGTGCCTGGTTGACATCTCAGTCTCTCTTTCCTTAATCCAACATCACTAATTTTATACTCTAAATCACAAACGTCACAGAGCATATAGTGGTTTAGGAATATCCACCGGATTATAAAATAAAATGGAACTGAGCTTACAAATAACTCACCTCATTCTTTTGATGACGGGCCAAATTCTGAGCATGTCCCAAAAGACCAAAGCCGGTGACATCAGTAGCACCATGGGCATTATATTTATGCATAAGTCGAGCTGCAATTCGGTTTAGACGAGACATCGAGTCCATAGCACGCTGGTATGCCTTGCGTACATCGTCCTCCGACACAACCTGTTAAAACAATTTTCTTTCAGAACTTTCAGCTTAAGTTTACAATAAAGGATTAACAGGAAATGTGATTTAGATTACAGGTACGTATTAATTTTCAAATCGACAATTTGAATCTTGTTAGCAAATTTGCAAAATTGTGAATTTACATTCTTATGCAGGTTGCAATAATAACTAAATAGAATCTATTTTAATATTACAAAGAAGCAAAATTGGTATCCATGCATGCATAGGTATAGGGTAATCTTAAGAACAAAAAATAATCCCACTGATTTTGAAAATTTTGTCAGCATTCAAAAGCAACCTGATGGTGGATGGATGCTGTGGCAACTCAATGATGCTGTTTTTCTTACCATTGGATTTCCAGATGATATTGCTATTATAACAAAAGGGAAAATTCCTAATACTTTGCCGACTAGTTTCAATCTGCAATCAAGAAAGTTGAGATTTGCTGCAACGGAACTTAACTTAGTTAATCCAAGTAAAACAGTGAATGAGGCATACCAGGACCTTAAAGGAATCTACTCTATTTGGTAACACTATACCATATTCATGTCAAGTGAAATACCTTGATTTTCTTTTAGACAAGAAATTGACTTGGAAAGACAATTTAGGTCATTTAGTTGCCAAGGTTTATGTGGTCTTTTGGCTCAGCAGAAGCCTGTTTGACAAGAAATGGGGACTAAAACTTAAATTGATGTATTAGATATACCTAATAATAGTTGGGTCCCTTTTCTTATCTTGCACTGCATTGGTGGCCAAGAGTTAAATTAAAGCAGTGCAAAATTGAACTCGGCAAGTTGCAAAGGTTGTTTTGCATTGCCATTACAGAAGCATTGAGAATTACTCCACTACAGCCATGAAAATGTTATTGAAAGTCATCCCCTTACTCATCTGGTTGGAGGCAGAGGCCTCTGGGGCATTCTATACTTTAAAGCATCAAACTGAAGTTCCCCTTGATGGGCACTTTATATCACCTCAACAGTACTCTGGGACAAAATATTCTTTAGGATACGTGGTATGAGGACTGACATTTTGAATTTGACAAAACATTTACTGTCTCTTATCCAAAATGCAGTGAATAGGAAGAACACGTTAAACCTGAAAAGCATAAAAGTGCAATCTGGTAAACTGATGGGAAGATTTGGACACTCTAGCAATGGTACCAAGCACAAATATGTCATGGTATTTGAAGCAGAGGTATTTGCTATTTAGCTAGTACTCGGAAGAAGGTAAGAAGACACTGTAGTAACACAGGTTCTTATTCTCAGATAGTCAGGCAAGACTGAAGGCCCTTGATAACCACTTGATTAAGTTGGTCTTAGAACGCTGGAGTCTCTCATAGCACTAGACACTCACAATTTAGTTCAACTTAAGAGTGTGCCAGGGCATGTCAGTTTTGTGAGTTTTTTTTTATGGATGCTATTTAACTGCTGTGGTCCTTGGCATTCCATTCTATATTGCGTGTGAAAGACCGGTAATTTTGCTCAGAGGCCTCTTCATCAGGCTTGAGGTTCTTTTATGTGCCATAAATCTACGACACAGTTACACCGGCTATACTTCCCTTCCAAAGGAAGCCATGCTAAAGATTTTTACACACCCCCCCCAAAAAATTATCCATCGTCCTCTGCCGGGTTTGAAACTGTGACCTCGGGAACTAGAGGCTAGCACGGTAACCACTACATCACAGAGGACAACAGCGCATGTGAGGGTTCTGGGATGAATGAGCAGATGACGCCGCTAAGAAGGGAACTGAGCAACCTTTTATTGGACTTGAACCAGTATAGAGACTGTCATCTGGACCAGCTAAGCCGGCTATCAGGGATTGGTTGCTCAAAGAACACAATCCATACTGGAACCCCTCCTCAGATTTCAGGCACTGCAATGCTCATACAGAAACTGGACAGAATGAGGTTGCAAAAGCTGCTAAAATTAAACAGGGAAAAGCTTGCAGGGGCAACAGGCCTCTTTACAGGACACTGTTCCCTTACAGGGCACCAGCACAAAATGGGACTGCAAGTGAATCCTGTCCATTGATGTCAATAGGCAGATGAGACAACTGCACTTCTATTCTGCAAGTTGGTAGCAATAGCAGCCAGGCTTTATAAAGCAAACTATTAATAATAACACAATCATTTAGACGAGCAACCTTGCACATTCAGAAGATATCTTGACAAAAAAAAAGCATTAAACTGATATTGATGCTGCAGAAAATGTTGCATCTTACTCTGACTCTGTAGCTGATAAAGATTTGAAGAATCATCTGATGATCCAATACACCTGACATTTAAGAAATGGAAAAAAACTAACTGAAGGTAAATACTTCAGATCTAATTCTGAAAGGCTATGAAAAACACATACTGTGTCGATGAGTAACCGCAAAATAGAAATGTTCTTATTCAGTACTCTTAGAAATGATTGATATTCAAGTCTTAATAACCTGAAGTAGCTTCCTATATTCTACAATTTATTTTTGATAAAAACAAGAATGGGTGAGACAACACGACCAACAAACAAAATAATTTTAAGATACATTATTAGAGACAGAAAGTGTAGTTTTTGTTTTTGCTTTCCTTTTTTGTAATTACCAATGTGACTTCATGTTTCAGATTCAAAAAAGAAGTACAACCATAAAGCTAATAAGGATTTGAAGCAACATGGAATGGAATATTACAATCCGAAAGGTAATAAAATATCAAAAGTTTAAATCTACTTTGGACTGTTGTCGGAGGTGCATCTTTTGTCCACCAGAATCAAAGGGAAATCTTTCTAGTTTCTATAGATGTAGTAAGGAAACTACAGAGCAATTAATATTTAGTGGCATTACGATTAATTCCAAAAAGGAAGAAAGAGAAGAGTTATTGGAGAACACTACTATGTTATCACAGCCAATTATATAGTTAAGCTAAACAGCAGCAGCATAAACATTTGCAAAAAAGTCTATTGAGCAGTATGTGGTACCTTGAGAGCCAAAGAAGATATTATAGTACAGAAACTCAAGGTATCTGGTACTACATTTTCTGTTGCTATCAAGGTTGCCACAAGCCGAGGAATAGAATGACAGCAGAAAGGAACTTAATGAGAAGTTATATTGAAAAATACCGTAAATACCAAAGTTGCTACTACCGTTATGATTCTAATGGAACGTATCTGACCAGTCATCTAAACATGAAGAAAATCTTTTGAGGATATAGGAGTGAAAATGATGGAATATGCAGTTATCAGCCATTTGATAAAGTTTCAAAAAAAAAAAAAAAAAAAAAAAAAAAAAAAAATCTCATGTGTTGCATTCACATGATTTTCTCTACTCTTGTACAAACTATTTTCACAAACGCTTATTCTCCATCTACTTCACGTTAATTGAGAAATTATCTTATTGCCAATATTCTTGCAGGTGCAAAGGGAATGGTAGACTAAGTGATAAGCAAATCTTTTAAGAGCTGGTTGCTATGTGGAGCATTCCATTCTCTTTGAATGTCCAAGACATAAAGAAAGAAAGAAAGAAAGAAAGAAAGAAAGAAAGAAAGAGGGAGGGAAAAAAAATCAAACAGATAACAAAGATATCTCGGTAATGGTTCACTTGGGAAAAAAATGTATTAGATAAAAATTGTGTGTTTTAACGAGATCTAAATTTTTTTTTTTTGCATAGTAAAACTTTTCTATCTCTCAGTTATGCAAAAGCCATTCAGAATGAAGAGACTTTTGGGGATATTCCCAGAAAATTCAAGATATGCATTTCATTTGCTATAAAAATATCTTAAACATACAATATTTTAATCAAAATCATTAAATCCATTTTTAAGAAAATCAAAATTTTAGAAAACTTTTCCCTGTAAAGGGTAGTTGGGGGGGATTTTCTTGAAAATCTTCATGTTGCATCTTAGAAAGATACTGAAGTTAAATACCATATCTGGCATTTATCCAACTTTCTGTTTTTGAGTTATTTCTTCACACACACAGACGCCTTTTTCTGAAAATGCTCTTTTTGTGGATTCAGGATGCCTCAAAACATTTATTTCTGGTGAAATCTTGATATCAAATTTTTGGGTGGAACACAATACTTCCCCTACTTACTATACATAGTAGAGAAAGTAAAAACTGTATACAAAATATAAAAGAGAGAGGAAAACACACATGGACACACACGTAAACACTTGCAATTATTTTCAGATCGGTATAAAAGAATGCAAAGATTAAAGAGGACACGGCAGTTAAGAAATGTTATGAAGAACATAAACAAATGGCTGACTACCGATATATGAAGATAAAATGCATTCTATACAGTACTGGCAAGACAGTTTTAGCTTTAGATCTAGAGCATATCTTAAATGACTGCCTCTATGGGGCTTAGCATGCTAGCCATCAAATCCAGAGGTCCCGGGTTCAATTCCCGGTTGGAAATTTTTTTGTTTAGGCCAGGATCATTTCCCCATTCTACACGCAGTCTGGAAGTATGAGCGAGTGTAAATGTATGAATTTAATGTTTATAAAGAAAAATCCCAAAGATTAACACAAAAGTTGAGAATATAATTGCTGATTAACAATTGCTCCAAAGGCAAAGCCACTGATATCACCTTAGAAGTTAAAGGCAGCATATAAATGCAACAAAAGTCTTAAACACACCATCTTTATCAGCAAATATTGCACACTAGAAGAGACTTCTAGCAACTTTCAACCTAACAATTTGAGACTGCTCCATAAATGATGGTAAAGGTTTAGAAAAAAAATGGCTTCTTGTTTTGCACACTCTTGCAGTTAACACACACTACTGCTCAAAAGTTTTTGAATATTGGAAAGGTAGAATCAGGCGACTGAAAAATTCAATGCCATCCTGAACTGTCTGGTAGCTCAGTGACTTTTCAATCAATTTGAATTTAATGATAACCCGGTAAATAAAAGGTATCAATGAACAAATCCTACTATTTTAAAATAGAGAGTTGAGGGTTGTTACACTACATCACTATGATATTCTTACTTGAACGCGTTTCGGGAGACGGCTTGTTCCCATCGTCAGCATTTTCTCTCAACTCAGTTGAGCCGTCTCCCGAAACGCGTTCAAGTAAGAATATCATAGTGATGTAGTGTAACAACCCTCAACTCTCTATTTTAAATTATGACACATCACTGTTACCAGCTTCTAAATCTTCAAAAGTAGTCAAATCCTACTATAATAGCAAAAACTGCTCCTATTGGAACTACATAATGGAAATGATCTACTACATAGTGTGTATCATGAAGAATAATATCAATAGCTGAGTTGGCTAAAATTACTCCTGTTAAACGGAGACCGAGAGATCCGTGGTTCAAATCCCGGCTATGGCATTGAATTTTTCAGTTGCCTGATTCTACCTTTCCAACTCTGTCCAACACATGGCTTGTGTGGAAGAACAATCAATTCCATTTTTGAGCATTCTTAGTTTCCTGAGGTAAGTATTATGGCACCACTCAAAGCTAATAATATACTTAATATAGAAACCTATAGAAACATTAATCCATTTCATTAATTTACCTTTCTTTCATGAAAGAAGTTTTAAGCCAAAGCTTGATGCTCCTTATAGGGAAACTTACCTCAAAGATTTGTTTTGAACATAGTATTGTGTAATGCACCAGATGTTGCCATGTAAGCTAACATACTATAGGTACGAGGTGTGTTCTAAAAAAGACCAAGCTTTTGCTATAATGCATTTTATATTTTAAGCATGGTCCCAACTCAAAGTAGTCCCCTCTACTGGATATACACCGTTCCCAACATTTCTTTCATTTTTGGAAAGCCTCCTGGAACACACTTTCTGGGATGGCATGCAGGTCCCATTGTCCTGAATCTCCTCTCTGGTTTGGAAACGACATCCATTCAATGGTTTTAAGTTTCGGAAACAGGAAATTGTTTGATGGGGTTAGGTCCAGAGAATAGGGTTTATGGAGCAAAACAGGAGTGTGATAGTTTGCCAGATAGCCATGGACAAGAAGCAACACACAAGCTGGTACATTGTCATGATGTAACATCCAAGTCTGATTTTTCCACAATTCAAGCCTCTTCCTGTGCATAGCATCCCTCAAATACACTAAAATTCTGATAGATTTCCTTGTTTTCCATCTGACCATGTGGTACAAATTTCTGATGGACAATCTCAACATGGTCATCTGTTGATGTGGAAGGTTACCCAGTCTTGGGATCCTCACTAACCAACATTCTGCCATGTTTTCTCTCTCTCACGCAAACATGCACGCGCGCACACACACACACACACATTCAAGCTCTTTCATTGCCACTTTATCAGTAATCTGACGACGTTTGTGTGCACGTACTCACGTCAGTGGCTGTAGCTCGGCAACTAACAGTAATAGCAAAATGAGGCAAATGTCACTTTGTTGTGTAAATCAGCCACTACGTGCGCTCAGTAGTTGCAGCAGGCTCCCTGTGCCAGTTGGCTCATCATTTCTTTTATTGATCACACCTCGTATTCAGGCAGTCAGAAGTTCGAGGGTCATTAGAGAGCACAAGATTGACATTGTGGTGTGTATATTGAAAAGTTAAAATGGGTTAACACAGTGAGCTTTCAACAGAAAAATGTGCTACTGTAGTTTACACAAAGCAGGTCATAGCATGCATGAAATAGTGAAACGAACATGTTTGCTTGGGAAGTGTCCATTATACTGTCAAGAGATATTTTAATACTAATAGTAACAAGGATCGTTATCGCAAGGGGAGGCCTAAGGTGACCGTGAAATCTAAAGACAAACACTCAGTAGTAAGTAGCAAACATGATCGGTTCAAAACCCCACCCATGGTGGCAGCAGAAATCAACCAGTTGAAGAATGAACTTGTATCGACAGTAAAAAGAGGACTTCTGGATGCACATCTTAACCCAATCGTGTCATATTGAAATGCATACTCAACTAACCAAGAAATCAGATTTAAATCCTCTAGCAGTGAGGATGGTAACAGCTTAATGCTTAAAAATTATTTAAAATCAACCAACAAGTTTTTTTGCTGAAAATTTGTGTGCACAAAATTAAAAGTATAAACTCAACAGTACTGTCACGTGTGATAGACCTCAAAACAATCCCCTAAATGAAGAGCAACATCATCATTTTTACTCACAATTGGTGTCAAGGCATAAGTTTTTGCTCCACTGCAATTAAATATGCGATTTTGGTACACGTGACATCAAAATAACAATATCAGCCTTAATTTCATCTGCATAATGTTAGTCTATTTTTCATTGTCTTTCTACATATTTGTCGGATTGTTCAACTGCTTGTTGCATAAGCATTAATTTCGTAACATGTTTTGTCAAACAATGGTTTCCTGTATTACACAAACAAAAAAGGAGAGAGGAGCGCAGATGGCTCTGTGACACATGCTTATTCAGCGAGTCTTTAAACACCACTGTTTGCAGTAAAAGAGTGGAGAACGGTGTTGTCAGTTTCAGTCCAATTCCAGTCACACTGTTTTTTCTGTGTCATATTACAAATGAGTTTCAAAGGGTCTGTCACATCATCATTGGTGTTTGTTAATGGTTTTCCTTGCCGCTTTCTGCACTAACCCACTATCATGGTCATTAAAACTTTCTTCAGCTTCTGTTTCATATTCAGAAAAATCACCACTTTCATAATCTCACTCTAATACACTTTGGGCGGCATGCACCATGTTGGAATAAATTGCTTTGGAAGTAATGTTTACTAAATAAGTCCCCACTACGGGATCAATTTATTCCAGAAGTAATGTTGGAGAGCTCAATTACAATTTACTCAGTTACGACTACTGAAGAAAGAGCTCATTACTCCCGGAGGTGTTGTTTTGTTTGCACAATTTACTTGATGCAATCATGAATAAGGTTATGTGCGATAGGAAAAGGGGAGAAACGTCAGGAAAGAGATAAAGGTTTGTTGGCAGAAATAAAGACAATCCATTTAAACAATATGAGTGTAAAAAAAGTCTTCAAAGCCAGTGAGATACCGCCAACACTCGCAACATGCTTTCCTAATTACTTTTATTTCAGGTATATTAGTTTTTTACATTTCTGATTTATGGGAGGTTACTTTTATTAACATTTTCAATGAAGACCAAAGTAATGCAAAAAAGCCAAAACGTGTTATAAAGATGCTGGAAAGACGTGATTGACGAGTTTAATAATTCGAGCGACGGGAAGCATACTGAAGAGCAGCTTAAAATTCTGGGAACAATATTTCTAATCTTCATTTTGCATTGCAGATCACTTGTGTGTTGATAGAGAAATACCCATTCTGATTTTGGAAAAGTTCACCATATTCACGGATGGGTACAAAATACTAACATGTCAATCCACACATAATGTGTGGGAAATCTGTAAAAATGAAGAATTGCCTTTTATTTTCTGAACACCCGTGTACATTTATATGTGTAGGTACTTTGCACTTAACCTCAAAAGCTCTCTAACAAAGTAATGAAATACATGGCCAACAGACGCGTGGTGAACATTTATTTATAAGATCGCCTGTAATACCGGGATTACAATGAACTTTACATAGCGTGACATCAAAATGCTGGTAAACTAAAGGTATAATTGGCATGCACTTAACGTAATGGGAATGACTCTTGATTCATAGTTCTTTTATTACTCCAAACTAGTACCGATTGGTTCTAATTACCAGGTGAAATCAAAGTTGACGTAACGAAAAGGAAAAGTTTTATGCCAAACTTTTAAGTTAAATTGCGTTAAGTCAATTCTAAATATCTCCATTTAATACAGTGTAATACGTTAAATTCATCGTAATGCCGGTTCAAGCTTCTGAAATATTCCGTAACGAAACACTCATAGGATGCATAACAATAATTGCAATTTGGATTATAGAGCTGAATTTGTGTATGAGCTTTGTTGAAATGCTCTCCAAGCAGGTTCAAAAGGCGTGAATAAGATTCTTGGTAATGTTGCTCCAGAGGTCGACATCTCATGGCGGACAATGTAAATGCGCAATGTCAGGTATGAACTGTTAAATAGAAAAAACGCTGTCGCGTTAGTAAAACCGGAAATAGTTTGGTATTGTTGTGAACTGTTATACGCTGTTGCAATAGAAAAGTGTGAAATAGTGAATAAATGCAATAAAACTGAATATTAACCGTGAAACAGTAAATAGATACAATAAAATTTAATAATAACCGTGAAGCAATAAAGAATACTATTGTTATGGTTTAATGTGTGGCGTTTAGTAATGAGCATTGGCGCTGTGCACTACTAAATAAATATAAAGAACCTCAAGCCTGATAAACAAACCTCTGAGCAAAATTACCTGTCTTTCATGGACCAATATAGAATGGGACGCTAGGGATAACAGCAGTTAAAGAGCTTCCATAAATAAAATTCAATTTAATGTTTCAACTGAATAATTGCCGTACAACAGTGAGCAAATGTAATATAACTAAATAATTACCGCGTAGCAGTAAACAAATGTAACAGAACTAAATAATTACGACCAGTAAACGAATGTAATAGAAATAAATAATTATTGCGTAGCAGGCAGCAAATTTAACAGAACTAAATAATTACAGCGATGCAATAGTCAAATGTAATACTACTAAATAATAATGAATGCTACTACAATTATGTCCAAGGACATATCTGTTCTTTCATGATGCAATTGTTAGCCTTAATAAAGGCTGTTTTGCATCGATGCATATAAGACAATCAAGAAATATAAAATTTTGGAAGAAAAGAAAGATGAAAAGGAAGTTCTGAGGGAGAATACAAACCAAAAGAGAGCTGCGAAGATGTTATGTTATAGGATAATTTTCGGAGAGTGCCACAAGAAAATTCTGAAACACTCTACGAATGGGTCAGCTGTTCCTGTACATGAACTCGTGCAAGTATGAGTTGAAGAGCTCCTGAGAAGTGCTGAACTGCCTCCTAAGCTTGCTAGCTCTTCTGAAAGTTGTTCTATGTCATTTTCCATTAGGACAGCGTCACTATTTAAGATCTAATTCTCCGCAATGATGCGTAAGTTGTCCATGTTGACAAAATCACGCCAGAATACATAACCAATTCAATAAATCGCAACAGAATACATAACCAGAAGTGCTTAAACAACTTTGGGTCATTTAAAAAGCCAAATACCACACATTCGCAGAATTTTAGCGATTTTTTTTTGTAAAGGGTAGTCTGCCTGACGTTGCACGGCACCCGCCATGACACATTGACCTCTGGAGCAACATTACCAGATTCTTTCCTAATACCGAAATGTTCATTGAACTTTCTCTCCCTCTCTGTATAAGTAACAAATGGTTCTCGCATAGCACTATCACATTTCCGCTGTTTCTTTTCCGCCGACATCATCAATGTAACCTAAGTAATCACTGTTTTCTTCATCGAGATCATCAATGTAATCTAAGTAATTCACGAACGCGTCAAAAACATCTTTCTTCAAATACGATAAGGTATTCTAGTTCAATCGACAGGTTAGTTGCTCCATCCAGGTCGCAAGAGTAAATTCTAACCTATATTTGTGCTTTATTTAATTCTGTAGTAACATACTACATGATGGTGCTCTCAGACATTTACTTCTGCAGTAATTTAATCTGGGAGAATCTGAAAGGAGTAAAATTCTTTGGAAGTAGTTTACTCTTGCATGGAAGTCGCCGAGTGTTGACTTGAATAGTAGTTTACTACGAAAATAGGGCTTACTCTAGGTTGGTGCATGTTCTATATGCGACATGTTCTATAATGAATTTGGCAACAAATAAAATAAACACACAGGTATTAAAGCTTTGATAAAAAGAAATTTCCACATATACACCCTGAATTTGATGTATGACAAATCCCTTATGAAAATGTTTAAAAAGAGTCCTAAATCATTGGTCATTCATGAATGGAAGCTTTATTTCTGTGGTGGGCTATTGTGAAAGTAATACTGTAATCCTAAAGGAAAGGTTTATGTAATTCTAAATCACATTAGTAATGTCCATGATTGGGTAGATCTTGAGAAATTTCATTCATGTGCTCATGATGCGTTAGTGAAGAAAAAGTTGAAAACAAACTGGTTACTTAAGTATTCCACAGAATACAATGCCTTGTACAGTATCATGTCAGATCAATGATAGCAGTTCTAAACCACAATTTACACCAAGGGAAAAAAAGCAGTGCATAGTTTCCTGGAATATTCTGAAAACATTTGGAAAAAGTTTTTTTTTTTTTTTTTAATTTTTTTTATTTATGGACGCTGTTTAACTACTATGGTTCTTAGCGTCCCATTCTATATTGGGCGTGAAACACCTGTAATTTTGCTCAGAGGCCTCATTTGGAAAAAGGGTGTATAAAACGAAGTATGAGAAAAAACTTACAAGTGGAGACAAAACCTTATAACATAAATAGCGAGTCAAATAAAGGAACACAAGTAGCAATATGAGTATGTTGTATCAGGAGTTACTGGCTGTAATGACATCTTGTAATACTGGTTCACTCCATAAAATTGAACTAATAAGCAGGAAATAGAAGGTTTGGATTGCCTTTGTGAGAAAAACCATGGAACAAAAATAAAATACAGGTGTAGCTTTATTGGTGTCATATATTTGAGGGATGTGTTACCGACATCAAAACAGTAAAAAAAGGTCATATGTACAGCAGCAACGATGGATTTGTGCCGGTGAAGACTGGGTGCGCAATCGTTTAGAGCCCAGTTGCCGAGCCTATATTCTCGATCATGCGCAGTATACTGAAATGGCCAGTATCGTGGAAAGCTTTGACCGTGCAACATCCGTCTTCTACCGCTTCGGTGCCAGCACGTTAAGTTTTACAAGTTTTAGAAAGTGATTGTTAATCGCATTCGTGATTAGTGTTTTGTGTCTTGTGTGTATGTGTGTGCGCGTGTATATGTATTTGCTTATTTAGACTAAAATGCCTCCCATTCAAAGCAAACTTGGTGGAAAAACACTGCACAGCCAAACACGTGAAGTTGTTAATAACGTCCATTTCTTCATGAAACGGGAAGCAGCTTCTGGCGATATTCTAATTCCATTGAAGAAAGTGCAAGAGAGGGTGAGTGCAGCAACAAAAGTATCTGAGAGGACAATATGTAAAATAATTAAAGAAGGGGGAACATGTGAGGAACAGGGAACCTCCTTTGGGACACCTGGAAAGGTACATCGTGTACCAAAATGGATCACAGACATCGATGACTTTTATAGGTGTGTGATTCGGCTAACAATTTACAATTTTTATATTCAGGAGAAAACCGTGCCCACTGTCAGAAATCTGCTCCTGAAGCTTAAGGATTCCATTAACTTTAAAGGGGGAAGCACTAGTTTAAATATTATCTTACGTGACATGGGTTTCACGTGGAAGAAAACAAGGAACAATAAGGTTTTGTTACAGGAAAGACATGAGATAAGAGATTGGCGCATGTCATATTTGCGTGCCATTAAAAAGTTTAGAGGTGAAGGAAGGCCGATTATATATGAAGATGAAACATACATGATAGTGAGCTGTCAGGTGTTGAATATTTGCCAGATGATTAGATACCTCATTGATAAAACTGTGTGCGAGGGTGTGCGTGTTGGAAAAAAGAGAAACAAGCTGTACCACAATATTTAAAATGGTTTATATTAACCTGGTGTTCTGTGAGGAGTGCAATACATTGTTCACCCACCCGTAGCAGCCGTCATTCTAGGAATGAACAACAATACGGTGAGTCACACGATAGTATACTACTTAGTTATTCTTTTGTCGGTTTATTTTCCCGAGTTTTCTGTTTTACTGTTTGTTTACTGTTTCCATACACCACATTTACAGAGAGCTGCCTGGCGTTAGACAGACTCGCTTCAGTGCGCGAGGAAGCAAGGTCACCGGCACAGAACTATCGTTTCTACTGTACATGGGTCTGAAAATCAACCGTTTCGTTGTTATAGGTCAAAGAAGATGTATTCCATGAGTGAACAGATGGATATGCCCTACATGTATGGCTATGCAGACGGCAATGCAGCATGAGCACGTGAACTTTATGCAGAAAGGTACCCTGACAGGCCGTTACCATGTGCAAGAACATTCGCACGAATTCACCAACACTTGAGAGTGAACGGCGCATTTGAGAGGAGTACTAGGGATGTTGCAAGAGCGGTACAAGGCATTGAGCTTGAAAAACGAGTTCTTTGTACTGTGGATGCAGACCCATTACAAAGCACAAGACATATGGCTGCAAGGGAAAGAGCTAATCATATGACTATCTGGAGAATTCTGCATAAAAAATCTTCTGTACCCGTATCACCTTCAACGTGTGCAAAGATTAAATGAGACGGACTTTGAGCCAAGACGACGTTTCTGTAAACGCATGTTACAGCAGTGCGCTGTGTTCATCAATTTCCTAATCTGTATCTTATTCACGGATGAGGCTGATTTTACTTGTGACGGCAACTTCAATTTTCATAACTCATAACTGGGCATTTGAAAATCCTAATGAAGCATGACAGGTCAACCATCAACAGAGGTTCTCCCTCAACATTTGGGGTGGAATCATTCATGATCACCTTATTGGTCCCTACTTCTTTCCTCCGCGTCTGAATGGACAAACCTATCTCCAGTTTCTCAGAAATGAGTTGCACCACTTAACTGATAATGTGCCTCTGGACATCATCCAACGAATGTGGTTTTTACATGATGGTGCTCCAGCTCATTTCAGTATGATAGCTTGCAAGTTTTCGAATGATCGATTTCTGCAAAGATCAATTGGTCAACGGGGACCTATTGCATGGTCTGCTTGATCGCCTGATTTGAATCCAATGGATTTCGTCTGCGGACATTTGAAGTCCTTGGTTTATGCAACTCCTGTACCTGATCTTGACATTTTGAGGACATATCCAAACTGGATTTGACAAAATACGAAACCCCAGGAATTTTCAACAGAGCACACCAGAGCATGGAACGCGAGCTTACTGCATGCATTGAAGCAATAGGAAGCCACTTTGAGCAATTTTTGTAACTTTCGATTTTGTGTTATAACTCTGAAATAAATGATTTTCAGACCCATCTTCATATGAATTTTTTTTTTTACTGTTTTGATGTCAGGAACACGTCCCCCAAATATATGACACCAATAAAGATACATCCTGTAGGTAAATAATAAGATGAGTTCAAAGAAGTGAAATTTTAAAGCATGGATATTCAAGGCACTATAGTGATTACACATTCCTCTTGAAATGCTATAAAGTCAGCCGCTCTGACAGGAGATACATGCTTTAAGGATGCAGGCTAGTCTCATGGCATCACCATAGTGCACTGTCAGTGGAAAATACCTCACAGATCCTGAACGGTATATGTACATTATTCCGGTTTTCACCATTATAATGCACAAAACAAGACCTTTTAGAACATAAAACAGAAATGTGAATTTTTAGTTCAGTCCTAAAGTAAATGCCTGAAGTGGTTGTGAAAACAGAAAAACAGCAATTAATGGAATAGAACTACAGGATGCTGACTTAAAAAAGACAACGGGAGAGAAGAAAATGAACAAAAGAGGCATTTTTAATTTTGGGGGAAAGTTATTAAAGGTCTTATTCGGCACACTTGATACCGATGGTGCTGAAATGAAATTGAGTTTTATTTATGGACGCTCTTTAACTGCTATGGTTCTTAGCGTCCCATTCTATATTGGGCGTGAAACACTGGTAATTTTGCTCAGAGGTCTCTTTATCAGGCTTGAGGTTCTTTTACGTGCCGTAAATCTACGACACGGGACCACCGGCTTTACTTCCCTCCCAAAGGAAGCCGTGCTAAGGATTTTTACGCGAAAAAATCCATCGCCCTCCGCTGGGTTTGAACCCGCGACCTTGGGAACTCGAGGCTAGCACAGTACCACTAGTCCACGGAGGATGATAGATGATGCTGAATATCATGAGAAACAAATTAAGAATGCAAAAGGGGTGTACAGTATAGTTAAGAAACAGGTTTCTGTGGTTAAAGCTACCCTGAATACTTTTAATGAATCAATGACAAGCATAGTTTATAATGAGCAAGTTTTGCAGATAATTTACCAAAAATAAGCATGTATTTAAATGAAAGTTCAGCTGGCTTCAAGAATTAATTATTGAGTTAACGTAAAGTTAACCTTAAGAGACAATATGTTGTGATGGAAAGAAAGTCTATCTAGAAGTCTAGGTGTATTAATAGATAGTATTTTGCATGCACAAAAGAGTTTATCCAGCCGAAGGTAGTATCACCATCTAAAGTTCTACATGTGTTAAGCAAAAATTTAGCTAGTTTTCCAAAAGGAACCTCACTGCTATTTCCCCTAATCAAGGATTCTCTCAATGTACTGTTCAAAATGTGTGAAGTGATAGTGTTTGTGAAGAACAAGTTAAATTACATGTACTTGCCATTGGTTTCTCCAAGTGTATACAGCGTGTGCAAGGCAATACCAGTGCCAGTTAAATTAGAAAAAGCAAGGTACATTTTATAGATATTCCATATGACCTCTTTATACACAAGACCATTAATTTGCCAGCAATGAAACTGTGCTACAGCAGTATAGAACCATGCACAAGGACATATATATATATATATATATATATATATATATATATTTATTTGTAAGTGAAATGGCCTTAAAGAACAGTTCCAAGTAATGATTGTATTGTAAAAATGCTCCAACCCAGAGACAAAGTGCCTTAAACATATGATAAAAGACTAGCAGAACTTCCAGGTTCTCTGTGGACTCTATTAAACTACAATTCATGGTTATATTTCTACCAAACATTGAAGCTGTAACTGTTTTGTGTTCTCAAGCAGAACCAACTAAACATACTCTTACAAGGAGTAGGTAAAATTACGTAAACAGAAGGGTGCAAAGGGTATAACAAACTAGTAGTAATTCAATTACAGTCATTTATATTAAAAGGAGTAGCAGAAGAAAGTGATTTGATATCTCCCAATCTAGATATTGACTATTGTAACAGAGTAGTTGAGAAACTAAATGCCAGCCATTACATTTACATTAGCTTCAAGTCCATTGTTTCAAATTTTGATGAAGTTAGCTAGTCACAAGTTATCAGAAGTTGAGAGATTCATTACTACACATGAATGGCATTCTGAGCAAACTAATTTTTAAATACAGTGGAATCTCGTTAGCACGTTCCTCATTAAAACGTTTTCCCGTGAATTACGTTGAATTATAAAAGTCCCAGCACCAAATGCAATAAATAATGTTCATTCAGTACATTTTCTCGCTTCTGCTTACTATGTTCAAAGTTTGACACCCTCATTCGCTATTTTGGCCAATGCTTTGTTGGTGCAGTGGGAGTAGATTTACTACATTCAAAGTTTGACATTCTCATTCGCTACTTTGGTCAAACCAGGCAGGGTGGAACTGGCAGCAAATGGCATGCATGTATGTACATATTTGTGTGATGCAATTTGTATGGGAGGGGGGATAGAGAATGCTTTAGTTTAGCGGTGGCTTGGCATGGTTAGTTTCTGCTGTTAAGTGTTGACGAAACTTAAGAGTATTTTAACTTTTTTTTCGCAATGCAGAAAAAGCAAGTGCAGCAAATAACCAAACAGTGAAAAACTGAAAATCCTTGAAGTAGAAGATCGCAACCCAAATATGAAACTTGGGATATAGTGCAGAAGTTTAACATTCGCCTGTCAACCTTAAAATAATTGTTAGCAAACGTAAACTAATTAATGGATATCTTTATTGAGTGTTGAGCTAATACAATACATTTGAGCATGATCAGCGTCGAGCCCTGGCTCCTTTTGCCGATTGTACCCAAGCTTCCGCATTTACAAAGCATGTGTGTTGAGTTAGCTTCATATCGCTAACATTTCTCATTTAAATTCACTATACTGCTTACTGTTCTTCTCGCCTTCCCATCTCCTTCCCTTGCTTCCTCTGCCGTCTTTAATACTCCCTATCAGCGGGAAATGGGAATTATTAGATGCTATTTAGAGAATGTTTATTTGTACCCCGTACTGATCGTCCATACTAAGAAATGTACCTCTCCCTCCTAGCCCTCTCGTATTTACCGTCCTTTATATCTAAATCATTCACTTCACGATTTCATAAAATCTATCATTTGCTTAATACCTTGACTTTACTTTGTCTAATTTGTTCCTTTCTATACATTCTATAGTCACTCTCCCTCCCTATTCTATTTACTTCCTCATTATTACTGCTTCTGTTTTCCCATACTTCTCACAGAGCCTGCACTATTTCTATATGTATGGCACACCTTCCTACTCCATAAATCTATTTCTGTTGGCTCCTTTAACGGTACTGCTTTATTTCTGTCCAAAATCCGTAGACTCCCATTGGGTGTCAACACAATACTTTCTTCTTCCACCAATTCGCCACTCTGAAACCACGCCTCTGTCCTGCCCGCAATCATATCACGTGGCGATTGAACTCCCTCCTCGATGATGCCACTTTCCTAACTTTGCCAGCTGTTGTCCATACATCACTCTGATCTGACGTCACTGCCTCGGCTCCGAATCTCTTCTCAGATTCAGCCATCTTCTTCCCGCCAGCCCCACGTAGCAGTGACGTAACTTCCATTTCCCTTGTTTGCCAGCAGATGGCCTTGCATCACTCTGATCTGACGTTCTGACTGTCTTGGCCACGCCTACTCTCTAACACCGTCATCTTCTTTCCGCCAGCCCCATGTGCCGGTGACGTAACGTCCATATGTCGATCCTTATCCTCTGGTCTCCGAACGCTCTTTGGACTTCCTCTGCATTCCTTCTCTCTGGTCTCGGATGTATTTCGTTGAATCATATCCTGCTCCTGCGATCTGCTGTTCCTTGTGTCACTTTCGTATCCCATCACCATATGCCCATCGTCCCATAATCGTAGATTCTTTATAAATAATCTCTCTGACCTCATCTACAGGCCATACTCCATTCCTTTCTTTCACTCCTGCTATAACCAAATTAAATCTTCGGTGTCTCTCTTCCAGCAGCTCAACTCTTCTTTTAACTTTCTGTACCTCATTTTGTATATCTTGCATTTCATTTTAAATCTCTCCCTTAATATCTATTAGTTCCTTTTCCATTCAGTTTATTTCCTAATCTCTCATCTATATCTATAATGTATGCAAACGTTTGTTCCATGACGTTTCGATCCCCATTTGGCCCAGGGTTGATTTCAACTCCACCAATTACTAATAGTATACCTATTACACATGTGAGAAGAAACATGTTTACCATCTCTTCTACTTTGTTTGTTTTAAAATCCTTCCATTTTAATTTATTAAATGCTCCCATTCTTGCTCTGTGCACCTCAATACCAATTCCCATGGTTACTTTAGCCCTTCTTTCTTCCACTCCAGGAGCTTCCTCCTCACATATCCACTCTTGCTTAGCACTCCCATAAACTAATTAAAAACTGCTTTTGAAGGGAAAAATGCTAAAAGTAAACGTAATTGGCCTGTCCAGTTTCCAGAATTAAAAGATGTTCTGCTAAAGTGGTTTACACAAACTAGAGCTTCAAACGTGCCAATAGATGGTACTGTGGTTCGATGTCAGGCAACACATTTGGTATAGAAGATGGGACTGTATTGAAAGATTCAAGAATCGACATGGCTTAGTCTACAGATATGTGCGAGGTGAGGCTGCTGCCCTAGATAATGATGCTACACTGTGTGAAAATATAGAAATGTGGAAAAATACAACGCTCCCGTCAATTTTGAAAGACTATAGCCCTGACGATGTTTATAATGCAGATGAAACGAGAATATGTTTCCATCTTTTGCCAGACAAAACCCTGGATTTTAAGGGCACTAAGTGCCATGGCGGGAAGCTTAACAAGGAGAGGATTACAGTTTTGTTGAGCTGTAACGAAAGTGGAATGGAGAAATTAGTACCGCTGGTTATTGGAAAAGCGCACAGTCCGCGATGCAATCTTTTCCATGTAAGTACACTTCCAACATAAAAGCCCGGATAACTTCTGCCACCTTTGAAAATTTCTTACGAGCATGGGACACAAGACTGGGCATAAGAAGCAGGAAAATTGCACTCTTCATTGATCAATGTGCCACTCATTTGCCAACTGTTTCAAATTTAAGAAACAAAGATCATTTTCTTCCAAGCAAACTGCACGAGTAAGCTACAACCTTTAGATCAAGGCATAATTTGGTGCATGAAGCATATGTATCGGAAGAGGCTGGTACAGAGAAGATTGGCTGCACTGAAATAGACAAGAAAAATCACCATCTTAGATGCTATGCATTTTATTAGAACTGCTTGGGATTGTGTGACGCAATATACCATTAGGAACTGTTTTAATAAAGCTGGTTTTTGCCGGATTCTTGATGATGCAATCATGCAGGAAGAGGAGTTTTTCAAGAGTGAAGAATGGCGCCAAACAGCAGACCATGCCAGTGTGTCTTTAGAAACATACGTAAACATTGACAATGAAATTCCAGTGTGTGAAACAGAAACGATAGATGAAATGCTTGAAGTGAAAGAAGCGTCAGTGGGAGATGAAAGTGATGAGCCAGTACCTACAGTGTCGGAAGCGATGCAGGCAATGGACATAGTGAAGCGATATGTGTGCAGTTTCGAAGTTGATAACAATGTAATGACTTTACTAAACAAGATGGACAGTAAAATTTGGCATTAAAACTAACAAAGCAATCAACTATAGATATGTATTTCAAACCAGTGTAAGTAGTGTCTATATTTCACATCCGTTTTTGAGGTAAGATGTATTATTAAATGTTATTGCACAAATAGGTTTTTAAATTACAGATTTTGTATTTTCAGGTTTTTAAATTACAGATTTTGTATTTTCGTCAACACATTTTCCCATCTACAATGACCAAATCCTTGGGTCCCTGAAAAAACGTACTAACGAGATTCTACTGTATTCTGTCATGGTATGTTATTTTAGCCACAATAGCACTGTATGTTATTGGAGTTATAAATTATCTAAGATTTGTTGTAAACGCACTAGAAAAATCCCTACATTAGAGGCTGGACGACAAGGAAATATAGTTAATATAAATATTAGTTCCAGTAATGAAAGCATTGCCTCCAAGTTGGAAGAAATACCTCTACGAGAGGTAGAACCCAGGCATTGGAGCATCTAAAGAATAGGTCTACTTATTGTCCAAATTATGGTGTATATCTGGTCAACAATATGGGGGAGGTATTGTATATGGGTATGAATTAATGTGTGTATTAATGTTATATACAAGTATGAAGTAACTATATGAATTATATATAAATTGTATAAGAAATTGAAATTTAGAACGGAGAAGCCAGGAAACTTATTGCTAACGTAAGGGCACCAGTCAGTCAGAAGGAATATTTTTGTAAAAAGCAACCGAATGTTTGTGGACTGGACAAACAGTATATTTACTATGTATGCAGGGCAAGGAAACCCGCCACATGACCAAGGGAAAGTTCAATTTTGAGAATAGTCAGACCTAGGAGTCAACAGTTAAATGGAAAAGAGCACATAACCAGCTTCCAGAACCTTTGGCAGCCTGATATAAACCCTCAGACTGGAGTACCTCAAGCACTTCAGTAAGTTCACCAGTTCACAGCAAAAGCCAGAACTCTTCAATTCCGCATAGTCCGGCAGCATACCATATTGTTACAAAGCTTGCCTTCATATTCTGGATCTTTTCATCACTGACTGACTGGAGCCACAGATGCTAAGCACCTCATGTATAAATAAATTTATCTCACCTTCAACGTCTCAATGAATTCATTTGTTTTCCTGACTACTGAGTTGGTTTTGTTACCAAAGGCTTAACTACCTCTTCCCCAACCAATTGGCTTCGCTGTAATTCACATACGGATACAACACTTTCTTGAAGACTTTATGTTGATTAGGATTGCCGAATAATTTTAGGTAACATGGAAGGTTATTATAAATTTTTATTGCAGAATAGGAACATTTTTCAGAACAGTTTCAGCAATCTGCTAGTCTCTGCAAATCGCCTGCATGCCTCGTATTGTCATGCACAGTAAGCTTTGTTGTGAAGTTATCATAATTACCTGAAAGAAGCTTGAGAGAATACTTGTATTCACCAGCAAGAGTAAGAACTTTTTGGGTTTTAAATAAGGCCTGCAAGAATGACGACACCCAAAGCCACAAATTATGTGAATGACCTTTTCTGCAATATAAGTACTCGCTTGCTCTGCGCCGAAATACCCCAGAAGATTATTCCATACAGCTAAAGGGAGTGAAAGGCAAAATATGCTGTTAAGGTATTTTGGTTAAGGAAGTTGCTTAAAGCAAAGCAAACTGAGCTAAGTTTTGGTAGCATGATTTTTATCTGTTTTCTCCACAGCTGAGCTCATCTACTTGAAGATAAAGAAATTTTGTATAAAATATTTTATGGTGTAATTATTGTACCCGATTGTTAATTCACTTACTTGTTTATGTTGAATAAAGTTTATTTTATAGTTTAATTGGCTTCAAACCAAATGTTGGAGTTGTTCGAACACCTTGTTGAAAGAATCTCTTAAGTGCTGATGTGACTTTTCAGATATAAGTACATTGGTATCATCTGCAAAAAACACAGCTACAGACTCTTTGCTAAGATAATGTGGCAGGTCATTTATAAATATTAAAAACAACAAAGGGCTGAATATAGAACTTGTGGGACACCTCTAGTAATAACACCTGATTGAGAACCACAACCACTGATTCTGGTTTTCTGAATTATATTTGTTAAGCAAGATCTGAACCAATTTATAGAGATCTCACTGAAACCATAAAATTTTAACTTTTGTAACAAGAGGTTGTGATATATGCTGTCAAATGCCTTAGCTAATGATAGTTACTTTTTAACCAAGTCTGTTACTACTTCAGAAGTGAGAATGGTGTACAAGTCTTTCATCACAACCTCAAAGAAGATTGTTTCATATACTCTGACCATTGTCTTTAATCTCTTTTGGCAGAAATGCAGCTTTTGACATCACAGCCTACTCCCCATCACTGAAATGGGATGGGATGGTGGCTCCTCTGGATCTTTAGTACCATCTCAGGAACTTCTTTAAGAGGTCCTGGCATACTGGTCATATTGGTGGTTGTAGCTCTCTTCATTATGAAAATCTTTTAATCTGTAAAAAGGGCTTCCCTGTGCCTGTTAGAATAATGCTCACAAGCAGGCATTTGCATTTCCGATGCTTTGTAGTTAAGAAATGTGCAGTATCCCAGTAATAAGCCGTTAGCCCTGGTCTCGTTTGAGCAATCTGTACTTAATCTCATGAGCTATTAATTTTTGCTTCCGAATGGGATTTCTTCTGTGGCTCTGCTTTCATCATTGCCCTGGTCCAAACAGAGCATGAATGCCCTGATCTTGGTTGGTCAGCAATTGTACTAGTTTCATTACGGTGAATTTCCACATAGCCCACTGTGTTCTGACTGTACACCATGTTCCTACTAAGTTGTGTCGATTTCCACATAACCTGCCATGCACTGATTATTCTCATACCTGATTCAATCACTAGACAGAGCCAAGGAGTGGTTAAGAGGATCTATAGAATTACAGAAAAAGGAGGAAAAAAAAAAAAATTGTGTTGCTTTGGCAACGTCAAAATCAACACTTATTTCCATTTGGTTTACTTAAAACCAGATGACATTTCGCCAATTCACAGTTAAGGAGTAACACTGCGCACCACACTCCAATTTTCTGTGCATGTAGAGGTTCTGCATGTAGGGCATGAGGATTTGTGTGTGTTCTGAGAGTTTATGTAGCCATTCAGATGAAACCACGCTTCATCTGTGAACCAAGTAAAGCCCAACATCCCAGGATTCTGATTAATAAAGGTTTGAAACCATACACAGAACTGCACAAGTTTTTCATGGTCCGTTGGTTGCAATTCTTGAACACATGTTCACACGGTAAGCGTGGAGGTTTGATTCTTAGCAGCTCTTTGACACGCAGAATATGGAACATTCATTTCCTGGGGAAGTTGTTGCAAGGATTTTGATGGTGATGCCAGCAATCACTCCTTTACTTCTTCCATTACACCCACATTCATTTTCCGGCCACCTGCATGCTGTGTGATCAAGGTCCCAGTTGTCTAACTTGGTTATCAATTTCTAAATACAACATTTTGAGGGCACACGTCGCGTACCAAATTCGGCCCGAAATGCCCTTTGACATGATTTAAATGAACCTGTTTGCCAGTAGTTACGAACGAGAAACACGTGTTCTGCAATTGCGTACGACACTGTCGATGCTGCTTCCAAGCCAACACTGGAGTATAGTGCGTGGAGACATTCATGTGACTAAGCAGAGCCAAGGTCAGTGGAACAGTCCAAGCCTATTGGGAGGGATGTGGCACATTACATTGTTCAAGGTATGTGTACACAAAGTTTCATCACAAAACTCACAAATGGCCAACATATAGGCCAAGTTTGGGGCCTCTAGCGAGAGAATCACACTGTATAAAGTGGAGTTTAGTAGCAGGCACATCATCTGATTACCCAAACACCTGGTACAGTAGCCCCAAAATTGTGTAACACTTAAGGCCAGCTTAGGTATATCACCATAACACATAAAAGCAGCTCATGCAGAGTACTCTCAACTTCAGGGAAAAAATGTACGGTTTATTCATACTATGACATTAATGAAGCTAAAGAGAGAATATAATTGTGATAGGGTAATTCATAGCCATACTTTGAGGGAGAACCTACAATTTTTTTTGTTGTTGTGTATGTGAATGAATGTGAGCTTTACAGCTTACATTCAAATACATCATAAATCAAAAATGGCCATATCCAAACAATTATCAACCATTTTATATTTTCTTCAAATGATTTTGGACAGACACACACTCCGCATCAACCCAGTTTATGTTTGCTAACTACTATTTGACAAACTGTTCTGCATCTGCCACTGATATGCAATAAACAATTACAATACCATCAGCTCATACACACTAATCTAAAGCTAACCTTGAGTTATATCTAGAAAAATCTAGTGTTACATTCACTGACACTTTTCCCACTACTGTTTATATTTATATAAACTATACAAACTATTATTATGAAAGCTTATTTTTCTACCTACGTCTTGTTAATCAATATATGTCTTTGCAGAAATAATAGTTTGATTCCATATTTTCTTTAAGGTACAATGATAGAGGAAACGAACTGCATGAAATGTTTATAAACCAGGTCACTATAGGCTGGCCTAGAAATCCCACTCTCTTTCAATGACTGCGAGAGACAACTATACCCCCGCCACTGTAACATTGCACTTTACAACTAGCGTTTAAGTTGGTACACTCGGAAAAAAAAAAAAAAAAAAAAAAGATGAAAAGCTCTAACCGTTTGACCTCCTAAGCCATTCACAAGGCAGCATTCCAAATACAGTGGAATCTCGTTAGCACATTCCTCATTAACATGTTTTCCCGTGTATTACGTTGAATTATAAAAGTCCCGGTACCAAATCACCAAATATAATAAATAATGTTTGCTTAGTGCGTTTTCCCGGTCCCGCTTACTACGTTTGAAGTTTGACGTCCTCATTCGCTGTTTTGGCCAATCCTTGATGGGTACAGTGAATGTAGGCGTTTAACACGTTCATAGTTTGATGTCCTCATTTGCTACTTTGGTCAATCCTTGGTCACGGGTTGGATATCGGCAGCCAATCACATACATGCATTTAAATATTTGTGTGAGACGATTTCAGTGGGCGGGATAGAGAATGCTTTACCTTGCGTGGTATGCGGTAAACGCTAACGATAGTTTCTAATGTTGAGTGATGACCAAACAACCGTAGATTGTATTTTAACTTTTCATTTACAATGAAAAAAAGAAAGTGTAGTAGGTAAATAACCAACAGTGAAAAACTGAAAATCCTTGATGTAATACAATCCAAATATAAAACATGTCGATATAGTGCAGAAGTTAAACATTCCTCCGTCAACCTTAAACACGATTGTTAGCAAACCTAAATTGAAACTGTTTTTAAAGAAGGGAAAAATACTAAAACAAAACTTTTCTCTTGGAAAATAGGATCAGAAGAGGACCGGAACGAAATTTGTTGCATGGAAACACCTCCGTGTTCAAATCGTCTTATATACACCAAAGATAATATCGTCTATTGTACTCGTAACACGATGCACGCTCATAATTTTTTCTTTTTTAGCAGAAATTGTTATCACGTGTGTAATACAACACACAGCAAAACCACTATTGCCGCTTACACAATTCGCAATTTATTTTCTCAAAAACATTCATAACCTAAAAAATCCAAGTTGATCAAAATAAAAGCTTGAATTATTTATTCTCAGGCTTTGTGTATCCAAATCCATTTAAACATATTGAATTTAACATGGAAACGGGATCGTATTCAGTATGAAATTGTACTCAAAATCGATTTAAATTGCCCATGGAGACGTATAATAGTAATTATTAGATTTTTATTACCTATGTTCTTAAATTGCAGATTTTGCATTTTCGTTAACACGTTTTCCCGCCTATGACGTCCAAATCCTTAGGTCCCTGCAAAAACGTACTAACGAGATTCTACTGTAGTTGATGATAAAGCGGAACTGGAAGTGGCTCTGTTGCCGGATGTAGCTATTCCCAACCACATGCTTCAGTTTGTGCATCTCTAGCACGATCAAGTTGTTCTTTGCAAGTTACATATCGTTCATTGTTATTTACATTTGTGGTTATTGTTTGATAGTTTTGTTCTTATTCGTTTATACATATTTATTTACATTTATCTATTTTTATATATATCTCATTCATATTATTTATTTATAAAGATTTAAGTGCGACAATATCGGAAAACGACGTTGATTGCTGAGTGATAATTCACAAAGTGAAAATGCTTTGCGCCGAGGTGTGTCACTACAATAGCCAGGCATTGGAACTATTAAGGAGGACCCAGGAATTCTTTGAACAGGAAAAGGAGTACATGAAGCTTCACGGCCATCCCTCTATTCCTGCTGATAAAGCCGTACATTGTCACTTCAACCCTATTGAATTAGTGTGGAGCGACATTAAGGTTTATGTGAGGGAGAACAATAAGTCATTTGCATTACCGAGGTGGAAAGGCTTTTGCGGTGTGGCGATGGTGGACACGGCCTTGTGGAAGAAGAAAGTAGGCCATGTGAATAAGCTAATACAAAAAGCACAAGAAATAGATGGAATTATCAGTGAGTGTGAACCATTAATGATATGCCTGGTTGAAGATGACTATGATGCTTGCAGTTTTAAATCAGTGAGTGAAATTAACTTTATCACATGCTTATAATTTGTTTTTTATTTCTCTTCATTGTAGCAGGCAATTTTCCATTATTCTGTTTCTATATTGTCAAAAGTGCATAATTTATTCTACACATGCTGCAATGATTACCAGTTATTATCGATTAAATATAATAATACAAAATAGTTATTCATTGACGTTCGTTACTGACGTACACTTATTATATGCGGCTTAGACACGGTAGAACTAACACCTGTTGTTGTTACTAGCCACTCTGACGTCGCAACCACAATATAGCCAACCTTATGCAAAGCCACA
Source organism: Deroplatys truncata (assembly GCA_030765065.1). Classification (NCBI taxonomy): domain Eukaryota; kingdom Metazoa; phylum Arthropoda; class Insecta; order Mantodea; family Mantidae; genus Deroplatys; species Deroplatys truncata. Next base: position 131,686,978 of record CM060980.1, read on the forward strand.
CGAACTGTCAAGTGCAAAGATTCAGCGGCAGGGGTATAAATAGCAACTAGGGATGGGACCATCATACTTGGTGGTATCAAAGTATATATAATACCTTAAGATAAACCTTCGATACTTTTTCAACACTTTTAAATTTTGCATTACTGAAAGTTGTTGCATTCAACTTTATGCTAGATAAGGAATGAGAGACTTCACATTGTCTTGCACACATCCTTAAGCGTTACTGGGCTATAGTTCTTGATAGACCTTGACTGTTTCCTGTAGGTGAATGTAACATTCCACAGACTCTAGTGTCTACATGAAAATATGCCAAACAATGTGCGGAAGGAATAGAGGTACTCATGTAATGTTAACCGAGTTGTGAATGAAGCTGATTTAACTGACGCACTACACCACATTTTCTAGCTTGGAGACACTCACTCAGCCTTTACATTTATTAACTCCAGTGACCAACATCTACGAATCAAGCAGAAACAAATCATTACTCAAGACATGAGAAGATACAGTGCATGGAAATGTTACTTTTAGTTTTTTGAGTTTCATGTAAAATATGCTTATTAGTTTATATTTTCAAGGTTGAGGAATAAAGAATTGATAGTATTTGTTTTTCTACAGATAGAAAATCCTTTAAAAGAAAGTTTTCAGCACAAAATATAGTTGCATAAAAAGAGAAGCAAAGAAATTGATTATTATTATTATTATTATTATTTGGAGAATGTCAAACACGAACAATTTCGGAATTAGCATACAAAACTGGTTACATGCACTACTACAGAATACTACTAATAAGAACATAATTCAGTGAACAAGATATTGTCTTACAGCTTTTTATAAAGTGAGTATTGGTGCTCAAAAATCAGTATCTTTATCAACAAATAGTGGTACTGCCCCATCATTAATAGCAACAGCACTTTTTTGGCAGCCCAAAAATATGTTGAATCATACTTTCTGTAATTGTGGCCAACGGAGTTCACAGAAAGGTATAAAAATTGATCAAATTCCATAATATGAAGTATGTGCAAACTCTTAGTTCTAAACTGAAAAAATTAAACCGAGTTTTATTTATGGATGCTCTTTAACCAATATGCTCCTTAGCATCTCATTCTATACTGGGCATGAAATACTGCAAATTTTGCTAAGAGGTCTCTTCCATCAGGCTTGAGGTTCTTTTTAATGTGCTGTAAATCTATGACACGGGACCACCAGCATTACTTCCCTTCCAAAGGAAGCCATGCTAAGGATTTTTATGCCCCAAAAATCCATTGCCACCTGCCGGATTTGAACCCGCAACCTTGGGGCTCATGGTTCCCCTAGACCACGAGGATGACAGCTGAAAACTGGGTGATGAGTGTCATGAACTGGATGATTTGACATGGAATGACCCTAGATTATTTTATGATTTTTTTTAAACTGATTTTGTTGGAAAAGCTCTGTAATGGAGTTACATGCCAATTTTTTTACATAGACCATAAGTTGCTAAGCCTTAGAATGAGTAGGTGGCAAGGATAAGCCACTAACACTTGCTACCATCACTTTCTCTCTCTCTCACATGCGCGTATGCGTACGTACACACACACAGAGCGAGCCTAAACTAACTTTAGATTAAATCTAGCCCCGATTTCACTGCAGCCTGCTAGTCTATTGTCCCCCTACTCATTCTAAGGCCAACAATACACACACTGGTTATCTGAGGTAATGTGGACCGGGTTCACTTCAAATAAGGGAAAACTGATAATACGAATGGCTGCAAAGGCATAAAAGCTGTTAAATGTAGGCTATGTATTGCTAAATATCTTAACTGTTTAACTGCTTCTCCCCAGTCTATGCTTTATATAGGGTCTTTCAAGAGTGTACTATCTTTAACATGTGATAGCTGCCGTTGTTATTGAGTTACAGCAGTCATTTTTTTTTTCATGTGGTTATAGTTGTTATTGACAAATAGCCATGGAACGTTACAGCATTCAGCAACGCGTAGAAATCATGAAAATTTATTATCAAAATGGATCATCTGTTTGCCAAACCTTCCATGTATTGCACGAAGTTTACGGTCTGCATAACCGTCCCTGCGACAGAACAATTCGGTGTTTGATCGATAAATTTGAAAGAAGTGGTTCTGTCAGCGATCAAAGAATGCCTTACGTTGCGGCGGTATTTATGTTGTATTTATTTATTTATTGAGCCCCATGTTTGGGAGCCAATTTGCGATGTAAATTTATAATGTTATTTGTGAATGTGTTTACTCAATGTGGTGAAGCCATTTTGTGACGTGATTCTTTGTTAGGTTTGTAGCTCCATCTGGTGTTAGCAATTTGCGGCAGTATTAGTTTTTGTTTGAAAGAATGCTACTTTTATTTTATTTAATTTTGTTTCACTGTCCTCCGGCTAGCTATGATCTTTTTGGGTCGAGCACTTCTCTTTATACAGGTTGTGTAAACGGAAAGGAATCTTTTATCCAAAGATAACACTGATGAAGGAATTTGTTTTACACTTTTATTGTTGAACACAGTCACTATCACATTTACACATTGATCTAGACACTCGCCAAACTGAAACTGTTATAACAACTTCTTACTGATCACTTTTAATTCACGTACTTCAACCTTTTGTATAATTAACTTTACCATACTTGAGATTTTTCATAACTCTTATACGTGCAACTTGCGAATCGATAGCCGACGTGTAATATTTCTGCTGGACTGAAGGCGACGTGTATCATATAAATATTTTCGACGAACTGACGGGGTTTACCTCTAACCTAGCTCTTTTATACTCATACACCCCGATATGCCTAAAGATTATAACTGAGCTGCAATTGGCTAATAAAACGCGCCAACATTAGTGTATTTTTATATCCAATGAAAATTATTAATACATATGCTCTAGGTATAATGTTCCAGCAAATTCTACAGAAAAACGCGCCAACATTACGTAACTTCCTTGTCTCTAATAATGATAAACAGCTCACCCCCTCGCTGCATTATTGCACGCTATTATTGTCAGTTTCAGTAAGGCAGTATAAACTTACTTCCCAACAATAATTACAATCAACAAACATCTCAAATCAATGTCACATAATAATGCATATTCATACTATAATCACTCTTTACATTTAAATAATTTGTGATACAAATTACTGCATCAACGTAATCACTCCAACGAAAACATAGGCGCCGTGAGTGTGTACGCAAGAACGGAAGCAAATAAATTGCTCGTTGAGCGCAAGAATTGGGGCTTTCGCCGGCCACAACTTCAAATTCTGCATCTGGACTTGAAGTTTCACGCTTACAAAATGGTGTTAACTAAAGCCCAATGACCATAGGTTGCACTGTGTATTCGCTGACTGAGCTATGGAGCAATTGGAAACTGACCCGGATTTTTGTCGAAAAATCATTTTCAGCGACGAAGCCCACTTTTGGATGGATGATTGTGTTAAACAAAATTGCCACTATTGGAGCAATCACAATCCAATGCAGATTCAAGCACGACCACTTTATCCCCAAAAGGTTACTGTGTGGTGTGGATTTTGGTATGGTGGAATCATTGGTCCATATTTTTTCCAAGATGTAGATGGAGAAGCTATAATTGTCAATGGAGAAAGATACCGGGCTCTTATAAGGGACTATTTTTGGCCTCAATATGATGGTATGAATCTCAGAAACATCTGGTTCCAGTAAGATGGTGCCACATGTCATACTGCTCTCAAAACAATTGATCTTACTTACAAAAAATTTTCAGACACCCTGTGAAAGCATGCATTGTCTGCTCTACAGTACGTGATGTCCAAGTTGAAACATGGCAATTTTAATGCTACCTGACCGGCCTGGGAAGGGGTAGATGCACTAATGACGGTCGGAATGCTGAGAAATCCTGTCAGTCATCCTTTGCTGCATAGCTAACAATTGATGGTAGATAAGCACAGCTAATTGTTTTTTTTTTTTATTGTTGTCGCTGCCCTTTTCAATTCACGCTCTAATGACTTGTCAAACAGCATAGAATACAGCTACTAATGGTACACCTCTAAACTTACATAGGTGATAATTTAGTTTAGCAGTCACCATGGCTTCAAAAACAAGGGTTGTGCTAGATCTTAATGAGAGTAAAAGTGGTTTATGCTAATGAACATGATAAATTGAGTGTAAAGCAGATCATGAAGGTGTTTAACGTAGGCAAAACTCAAGTTTATGAGATTCTAAAGAAGAAAACAGAAATTCTGAAATGGTGGGAAAACCGTACTAATGGAAAAATAAAGAGAACTTAAGAAAATTGAAAACCAGGACATTGATGAAATAATCTTGGAGTGGCAAAAAAATCACCACATTATCGGTGATGTTATAGGAATATGCTAAAAAGATAGCTCAAAAACTAAGACTGAATCCAAAGCATCTAATGGATGGTTGGAGAGTTTCTGCAAAAGACATCAGATAGTTTTTAATGAACTTTGTAGTGAAATGAGTCATGTTAATATCAAAACCACTACTGATTGGATTGCTTAACTAAATTCAATAATCAAAGGATACAAACTTGAAAATATAGCAAACAGCGACAAGACAGGACTATTTTTCTGTGCATTACCGAATAAATCACTGTGTTTGAAAGATGAGGAATGTTTGGGAGGAAAATTGTCCAATGAAAGATTGACTGTTTTATGTCAGGTGAAATGGAAAAACTCCTAGTGATTGGCAAGGCTACCAAGCCAACATGCTTCAAAAACAGACCTTTGGAACCTGCCTGTTGATTGGACATCCAATAAAAAGCTGTTTCACAGATCATGAAAGAATGGTTAACAGCATTTAATGGAAGAATGAAGAGGCAAAACAGGCATGTTTTGCTTTTTTTGGATAATGTAATTGTCACCCATACATCGAACTTTCCAATGTCCAACTTGCTTGGTTCCCTCCAAACATCACCAAGTGTTACTCAACCATTGGATCAAGGCATCATTCAGAATGTCAAACTACATTGTCGTAAACTGTTAATGCAGTCTTTGCTCGCTAATATCGATTCCACATCACCCACCTCTGAGCTAGCCAAAACCATCTCGATTCTAGGTGCAGTAATTTTGATAAGCCAAACTGTAAAGAAATTGCTTCCAGAAACGCAGGTTTTCCAATGGGTCAAGTTGATAGTGAAGAAAATAAGGATGAGCAACAAGAATTACAAAACTACATCAATGAAACTGCTCTCAATCGCAATGCCAAGGAATATGTGAACAGTGATGTGCAAATTGAAACAGACACAATGGATATAAATGCCTTAATTCAGAACTATACACAATGTCGAAAAGAAGAAGAGGAGGAGGAGGTGCAGGAATATGGCTCTAGAAGAGTGTATGCTAATCATGATGCTGTCGAAAGTTTAAAGGAACTGCAGCAATATGCCCTATGACAAAAGACTCGGGTAAGTTTGGTGTGGTTTCTCAAGCAGCTGTGCAGAAAACTCTCCTTAACCACTGGAAAAAGTCAACAAATAGTATGTACAGCTATTTTTTGTTCATGATAAGTTGAAGTGTGTATTATGTTGTAGCAGAAATATATACACAAATACAGTACATAATTTTTTTTTAATCTCGATATGTCGAGGATTTAATTTTGTTAATAACCTAGGCCTACCTTCGTTAAATGGAAAACTATCTTTAACAGAAATATTCAATTCTGCTGAAGACAGACTTTATTGCACAAAGCTAAAAGCTATCATTTTTCACACATGTAGAGATTCAATGCTTCCAAGAATCAGATGCATTCCAATCTCCCCTCATTACTTTCAAAGTTCCCAGTGTGTATGGGCAAACAAGTGCTGGGATTTATTTTGCATCAGCAACACCACAGATGTAACTGAATTAGCTTGCTTTAATAATAATAATAATAATAATAATAATAATAATAATAATAATAATTTGTTCTCAGTACCTAACAAATTAACTGCATAATCTTAATGGATTTGCAAGTGTCAGGGTTTGCAACCTCAAAAATATGCACTCGAGCAGCATGGTATTTGCATCAAAATCTTTTTAATTATTGCATTAAAAATGAATTTAGCATTTTACAGATTTGGCTCGGATAATACAGTGCCTCAGTTAACTGGAGCTCAAATAATCAGGGATCTACTGTGCTAAAACTTTTTACACGCATGCAACAAATTAGCATCTAACCTCCATAACAGAGCTTTTCCAACAAACAAAAATTCTACAGCTGATAACTCTCACACTGATGTTTTATGATGTTTACACTGGATGCAAAAAAGAATTTTCATGTATTTTTAGAAAAACCTGCCGTCGTTTGTTTTGCCAAGAATAGTTGCACTTAGCAATAGTTCCATACTTACTTTGTTATTAATTTGGTAAAAAAATTGGGTAGTAGTTCTGTAAATATCTTTGAATTGAAATGTGGAAGATAATTTAAAGAAGGAAAATGTGTACAATACACATTTTTTCAAAAGGAGATGTGAACAGAAATCCTTTGTTGGCAATGCTATAAAACAGCATTAAAAAGGATGGCAGATGGGTTACAGACTTGTCTAGTAATCACATCTCCTAAACCTCCAATTGAGGTGTTTTCATTATTTTTGTTGACATATCTGAAGTCATATCAACAATTAAGAAATTCTGTCAATAAAGTGTTCAAACAGCTCAGCTTTTGGTTTGAAGCTAATAAGCTTTCATTAAACTATGAAAAAACCCATTTTATTCAATTTCAAACGAAGCATAAACAAGTGAGTGAATTAACAATCAGGTACAACAATTACAACATGCATAAGGTATTTGATAAAAAAATTCTTGGGCTTCAAATAGATGGAGAGCTGAGCTGCAGAAAACAAATAAAATCATGCTGCCAAAACTCAGCTCAGCTTGCTTTGCCTTAAAAAAAAAAAAAAAAAAAAAAAAAAAAAAAAAAAATTGCTCCACCAAAATGCCTTAAGAACAGCATATGTTGCCTACTTTCACTCCTTGTTGCGATATGGAATAGTGTTCTGGCGCAATTCGGGAACATAGCAAGCAAGTATTTCTTCACTAAGCATTAAACCTTTCCAAGGCTTGTTGCATGCGCCAAAGGTTTAATTTATTGATTTATCCATCATTTCCTGGGTCTTCCGACATTTCGTTTTCCTTTAGGTATAAACTCTCACGGGTGAATATGTATATTCTCTCTTGAGCTACCTTACAGATAATTGTGATAACTTCACAATGAACTTTGCTGTGCATGACCACAATACAAGGCATGCAGGCGATTTGCAAAGACCAGCAAATAGCTTAAAGCTGTTCCAAAAAGGATGTTACTATTCTGCAATAACAATTTATAACAACCTTCCATGCTACTTAAAACTATTAGACAAGCTTAATCAATATAAAATCCTTAAGAAAGAGCTTTCTTATACACTCATTCTCCATATACTATGGAGGAATTTTTTAATATGTCGTGCAACATATAAATATTCAATACATAGGGCAGATGGCATATGATGGTGACTTACACTTATTTGTTATTGTCCTACTGTATTGCATGTTGAGGTGTTTAACTCTTGGAATGGTGATCGTTTTCAAATTTTACGGAGAGATTTTCTTGGTGTTGGGTATGTTATTAGTTATGCTGCATATTTCATAATTGTGTGACGTGCTTATGTCCCTGAGCGTTGCTCACAGCAGGACCAAATGAACAAACAGACTGTTTTTAACACCTTTTTTCAATGACAGAAACAGCAGCTTAACATTTTTTTTTCAGCCTAAAGCTGCCAACTTCTCCCTGTCCTACATTGCCATATGCTGCCTACCTACATACTTAAAAAAAATCACTAAAAATATGCAAGTAGCAGTACTGCAAAATATGAGTTGTTGGCAATAGGTAATCCATGCCGCTGAGGAGAAGGTGGCGGGGAAAAGTAATTTCTGTTCAAAATGCCCAACTGGGATGAGTTTACGATTGTGTGGTTTCTTTAACCAAACCGATGCAAAAACAGCCTTTTTAAGGCTAACATTTGCATCATAAAAGAGCAAGCAGACCTGATTGGACTAACAGTTACTCTTAAAGTCACGATTATTATTTGTTTACTATTATTACTAGCACGTATTATTTGCTTCCGTTTATCTCCGCATTTTAATTTGCTGCTTAATCATGTAAAGATCTGGTTGGATTATTCTTAAGTAAAGATTATTATTTACTTTGGACATTATTCTGTACGTGGATAGGAGGTATGAAATGTTAAGAAACTTATTGAATCAAGATTTTCTAATACGCGGATTATATTGTGTAGTATCCTGGGTTCTCATTCGAGTTTAGACGCACAGATCCTATGGCTACGCCCTGTCATCGCTCTGCAACTACGGCCTTCGGCCACAACTGCTCCATGCTCGTCTTCTAAAAAATATCCCTTGGCTACACTTTGAGGCTCAGGGCCCTCAATCCATTGGCTACGCCTTGAGGCTTAGGGCCCTCGATGTTACAATGTTGAAACCCTGATTCCATAAATTTCATACCTCATACCCGCATACGGAATAATGTCCTTTACTTACATTACAACTTTTACTGCCACATGCATTGACTGTTAGCAACACACCAGCTATTATTTGATAGTGGCATGTTGCCTATGCATTACATTTCTTAATTCAACCAAAAATAATCCAATGTACAACTGAATACAATTGCAGAATGAGGGCCTCTTCATATTGTGATGAAATAACCTTTGGCTAAGTTATGTAGCACACAACCTCAAATAACTATTAAATTATAACCTCGCACAATTCCCCAATAGGTAAATAAATACATTTCGTAATGGGATTACATTTCTAATGAAATAAACTTAAGGTAATGTATGTACCATGCAAATGCATAAGTAATGAGTGCTCCACATCATACGCCCCCCTTTTTGTGTGCATTATTTACATTTTCTACGATCCGCTTCAGTTCCATTTCCGGACATTTCCGCAAACACTACCTCCCTTCTTCCATTAAACTCCAACAGACTCACCTTCCTACCAACCAACACACACCTCTCGCATTTTTCAATGTTACAAGGTTGGTATGGTTTAGCGATGACGTAGGACAAGGAGAGGGAGACATTACCAATTTTTTTTCAAGTTTGAAATAATGAAAAGTAATTATACCAATTAAAACTAATTTTTGTACAATGGCCTGCTGTGGTGTACCTAATTAACATGCAACACAAGCAGCTCACATTTAAGTGTACATTGAGTGTATAGTGTCTTGAATTTTCGGGTTCCTTTTAAACACCTAATCTGCTCTTAGTTCTCTTTGTTGAAAACGGTTATAAAAGCAATAAGGAAGTGAATAAAATACCTTAAGAGTGAGTTTAGAAGTGGATGTCATTTCTTCAACAGCTGGTGCCCACCTACCCGCCTCTTTTAGGAGTTTTACTTTTATAGGCAAATCGCGTTATGAACACAACAAACGTAGCTGTTTTTTTATTCTCGGCCGCAACTGCTACACTCCTTTCCTTCTAAAAAAACATCCCTCGGCTACACTTTGAGGCTGAGGGCCCTCAATCTCTTGGCTACGTCTTGAGGCTGAGTCTTACCGGCTTTGGCAGCATTAAGCATTCGTCTGTTGGACAATAACACATCATTTTCATCCCAAGGAAGAGAGCTAAGAGCAGATTGTCGCCCAGAATTTTAGTGTGGTATTTTGTACTTTAATGCTTAGAAATCCACTCATCTTATACAAAAATTGCTTACCAGTTTTATACGGTTCCATCTCTCTGGCTGATCAAGCCACTGATGAGCATTTACTGCCACCTGTGTACCAAGTGGTTTCGTCAGGACCAAAACATCACCTACTACAGCATTATCTGGCACAATGTATTCGTTGGGTTGACAAACTGTAGAGGCTACACCACCAACTGTGCACCAAGGATTCACCACCGTCTGCCCTCCAGTAACTGTTGTACCTGCCTCTAGTGCAGAATCCTTGAAGCCACGCATAATGAGAGGCATTACAATGTCGCGCTCCTTTTCAGTCATCTTAGTTGACACCCCAAGCAACATGAGCATGTTGTCACACTCTGTTACACCCATTGCGTACATATCGCTCAGGACGTTGGCACACGCGATTTTACCCATCATGTAGGGATCGTCAACCAATGGATAAAAGAAATCCGTCGTCTGAACAAGAGAAAGCCCACCATGTTGCAGAGGGGTTACCGAGCAATCCATGCCAATCCCGATTCTCGGGATTGCCATGTGCAAGAAATGGCCATGTTCGTCCTGTGCTGCGCCGACCTGATCCTCATCTTGCTGCAGTCCCTCCAAGAGCTTCGAAAGAGCTTCCTGGGGGACCTTGCACCCTCATCCTTTTAAATCGGCAAACCGCGTAAGGCGGAAAGTAGCATCAAGATCGTGAGCAACAGGATCGAACGGTCTCCTAATCAATGCATTTGGATTGCCTTCTAACTCCAACTGTGCAACAGATAGGTTTCTCGCATTCATAGCAGTCAAAGCGTCCGAGGAAATGGTTGGCGACTGCAGTTCTGCCATTATGCCGCTGAAAGAAGCAATAAATTTCGATAAATTTACTTACACTGCAAAGAATGTATCCTTACTCTTAGTACACTTGTGAAACAAAGATAACATACTCACATTTTAGCTACAGAACCGGCGTATGCGCTAACAAAATAATGGCGTCCGGCGTTGGCGTCCTGAGACATGCACGCTTGCTTTTCACTTCCTCCCGGCTTTTTGTTTCTTCCGCTGCTTACCGCACGACTACAAACGTTACCAACCCAACTGAGCGCTTCAATTCATCGCTTTCTACATTTCTTTTGTATGATTGGCCGAGAGAAAACCACATTAAAAAGAACAAAATATAATTCCTAATATAAAATAAATGTTTACATATTAAATTGAAATTTATAGCCACATAATTATTAATAGATGAAATGCACTTAATATTTGTTTATTAAATAGTATCCGTGTATTATCAAATGCAAAATTAACTTCATTTGTTTTTTTTTCCATATTCCAGTTGTGTTCCAGTTTCTCCAATCTCCTCACCGAATACCAAATAGTAGTATAATTATCGTCACATAGAAATGCGTAATAGAAATAAACTAAACTAATTAATGCAGTATGTGACTTATGATTATCTATAGAGCACATATTTTTATATCATAATATATTGTTTTATATATGGCCAACAAATATTATCAGTCTCAAGTTTTCGTGTTTGCAGTGTGTCGTCTGCTATGAATTCAATTGTAAAGCGCTAATCAGAACAATAAAAATATGAAACATTAAAGTGTGTGTAGAGCTAAAATTAATGCTGCATGAATATGCAGAATTTATATGTGATAGTATTGCTTCATTTCTTGTAGTTTTTTCTGCTCTGGTCTACCTAATTAATCTTATATGATCAAAACGGTAATCGAGCAACACCAACTGAAGCATTTTCAAAGAAGGACTACATTTGTCAGGGATAAGAGTTATTGCATTGTGTTTGCACACAACTTGTGTGTACGTAGGACAAAAGGAATAAGCACAAGCACAGGAGTGGGGAAGAGAAATGAATAAATATTTTCGGCTCGGACATCCTGATCGTCCCTAAAAACTGAGTTTTTTTTATGGACCTCCTAATCGCCCCTGCTCACGGTTGTGGCCACAGATTAACATGCAGTGGATCTGTCTGATATTGCATTTTTCTGAAACAGTAAAATCATCTAACAATAATAATATGTTATTCTTAAGTTGCGGGTATTTTCGGCAATTATGCTACTCTTGTATCCCCGTCGAAATAGCTTAAAGTAGCCAATGGTTTACATGATACACTGGATACCAAATAGTTGATAGTAATAAGTCGTTTATGGTTAAATTAGTGTGAAGCAAATGCAGAAATCAAATCGAAATTTACGAAGCATAAAGTTGCAACAAAGAGGAAACCGCTGATCGTGTCTGTTACAAAACGAAATATGAGTGAAAATAGCAGCTACAAATTGTGCTTTGCAGTATGAAGGTTGAAGTCAATGTACGTGCAAAAATCTGTTGCATTCAAGCTATGGAAACACCAACATCCTCATAGTTTTAATGCTATAATACAATGCTGTCAATGAAAATGCCTTATCCCAGTGACACGCCAATCCACCAGTGGTAGCATATGTGCATGAGGTAAATAAGTTGAAATAATTTTAAAAATGAATCTCAGTTCTGTATTTTAAATTTCTATTAAATTATAGGGACAATATTTTGATTAGATATATTTAACACACAACTTCTGACATGCCTTGTTTTCACACATATTTTGCAGCAAAGTTATTAAGATTCTGCATGCATCATTGAAAAAGAAATGAATTCTCTGCCAGATGAAATATTGCTGAAGATATTTTCTTACTTTAGCCCTGAAGATGTATGTTTCACAATTGCAAAAGTATGCCAACAATGGAGCAGCCTCACCCAAAGTATCAGTTTATGGAGACAACTCACACTTGTTTGTGACAAAAATATGAATGCAATGGGAATAATTAATGCTATTTCACAGATGCCTTTGCTGAAGGCTATAATATTTCAGTGGAGAACAGATGTGCATATATTGATCACAGAACTCTGCAACAGTTGTGTAGATATTCGTCGAATAAAATTTGTGTGTTGTGGTTACATAAAAGCAAATTCCATAAAGATGCTAACTGAGCATTATCCATTGCTTGAAGTGTTTAGCCTTGGAAAATGTTGGAATGTGGAATCTGACTGTTTTAGTGAAATTCCAAAGTTTACAAATTTAAGATGTCTTGATTTATCACACAGTAAAACTTTAAATGGTCATACCCTCTTTGAGATAACCAGTTCTTGTAAATTTCTAAAGGTTGTGAATATTGATTATATAAGAAATCTGCAGGATAGTGACATGTTAGATATACTAGAAGAGAAAAAGGACAAATTGCTCTCATTAATTCTTTTTGGAGAAGCCTTGACGGATTCCACATACCTTTATTTTGTCAAGTGTGAATTTCTTCATACTTTACATTTATCCTGTTGCTCTCTCATCACTGATAAAGGATTGCTGAGCATTTCAAAAATGCAGTCACTTATATCTTTAAAACTGAGAAGAGCAAACCGCATAACTACAGTTGGCATAGCCAATTTTCTGCTCACACCTCTAATTTCCAAACTTAAACACCTTATATTATCAAGGTTAGAGAATATTAATGATAATGCAGTGTATAACATATCAACAAATGGTACGAATCTAACCTATCTAGAATTGGTGTACTGTCCAAACATTACAGAACAGAGTAAGGTTCATGTGCTTAATGGGTGCAAAAAACTGAAAAAGCTAACTTTTAGAAATAATGGTGGCCCTCCACAATCTACTGACTGAAACAAAATATTTTTAACTATGTATGTTCAAAACCTAAAATTCAGGAATATCAGTAAATGAATCACCTCTCAAAACATTGTCATAGTATGTGATATTCACATTGAGTGGAAATATGAATGGAACATTGAAAAACTAAAGGGGCCATTTTTCTTAAGAAAATGATGTTCCTATGCAGAATAACTACTGTTGTAATATCAATGGCATTAATATATTTATAATTGATGGTTGCACACCTTCTTGTTGTATTTATATATTTTGTTTTATACCATTGCTTTACTTATCATGTACCTAGTACATAGGTAGAGATGGTATTGCTTCCACTGAAAAATTTGATATTGAGATTTCAGTGGAAATACATGTTCTTACGTCCCCCGAGTCCACAAAAGCCTCTTTTGAAAACAGGTCCAGGTGTATGTGTATGTATGTGTGTGTCTTGAACAGCATAACTCAAAATGAAAAGCCTGGTAAAAAGCAAACTTGGTACTTAAGTTTAGTATCTTTGAAAGATGTAACATGAAAATGTTCAAGAAAATCTCCCTACCCCTAGGCTACCCTTTACATAGAACATTTTTTGAAATTTTAATTTCTAAAAAATAGCTTTTAACGATTTTGATTAAAATAACATATATTTAAGATATTTACATGACAAATAAAATTTATATCTTGAATTTTCTGGGAATAGCCTTTCATATAGATGAAATACCGTATATCAGTTGTCACATATATGAAATACCTATATAAGTTCTCACATAGATGAAATATCATATATCAGTTGTCATATATGAAATACCTATATAAGTTGTCACATAGATGGAATACCGTATATAAGTTGTCACGTAGATGAAATACTATGTCAGTTGTTACATAGACGAAATACCATATGTGAGTTGTCACATAGATGAAATACCATATGTCAGTTGTCACATAGATGAAATACCATATGTCAGTTGTCACATAGGCAAAATACCATATACCAGTTGTCTGCCTACGTGTGAATATAACATTAGAATTTTTACTTTCTCTACTACGTATAGTAAGTAGGGGAAGTATTGTATTCCGCCCAAAAATTCGATACCGAGATTTCACAGGAAATATATGATTTGAGACCCCCTGAATCCAAAAAAAGCATTTTTGGAAACATGTCTGTGTGTCTGTCTGTGAACAGCATAACTCAGAAACAAACAGTCGGATAAATACCAAACTTCGTATTTAGGTTCAGTATCTTCCAGAGATGCGACACGAAGGTTTTCAAGAAAATCCCCCCCACCCTAGACTACCCTTTACATGGAACATTTTTCGAAAATTTTAATTTTCTCAAAAATGGCTCTAATGATTTTGATTAAAATATCATATGTTTAAGATATTGTCATGAGAAATGAAATGTATATCTTGAATTTTCTGGGAATGTCTCCAAAAGTATTCTTCATTGTGAACGACTTTTGCATAACTGGTAAACCATAGAGATAGACAAAATTTTACTACACAAAAAATGTAGATCGCATTAAAATACACAATTTATGTCATATACATTTCTTTTGTTGAGTGAACCATTTTCGAGACATTGCTTGTTATTCCCTTAAATTTTCCAATACTTATACTTTTTCTCAAATTCGTTATTCATTTTTTTTATGTCCTGGACATGCAAAGAGAATGGAATGCGCCACATAGCAACCAGCGTTTAAATATTTGACTATCGCTTAAAACCTACCATATTCTCCTTGCATCTACAAGAAAATTACCAATAAGATTGACATCTCGATTAACATGAAACATATGGAGAATAAGCGTTTGTAAAAATAGTTTGTACAAGAGTAGAGAAAGTCATGTGAGTGTAACACATGATTTTTTTTTTTAAAGAAACATATGCAACAAGTAACAAACGCCTTAGTTGGATCAATTAAAATATTAATCAGGTATTGAACATATATTCTGAAAATTACTTGTTTAATTATATTTCTGCCAAATAACCACTAAAATTCAAATTTTAAAGGTGATTCAGTAGGAAAGGGTTAGCAATGCGGATTAATTATATATAATTAGAAATTTTATTGACAAGTTTGATGTATTCAGGGGAAACAAAATCCATTACATAGTGTTAAATTATAAAGACCAGTTAAATATTTTGTCTTCTGAATAATATGATGCAGATAGAATATGGTTGAATTATCTGATATAGGTTCTTGAACATTTTCAAATAAATATGAAAATAATGAGTATTAAGAAAAAGGATTGCTTTGTCATTATTTTGTTTTATAGATTTAATGTTTATTTAGTTTATAGATAAAGTTACTTTAATTTGTGTACAAGTTTGAAGTGTTTGGGGTTAGTATATAGCTAATATTCACTGCCATTAGCTGTTCTGTGGAAATCATTTGTTGACTTTAACCTGTATATTTCTCAGTAATATCAATATTTAATATATGCAGTAATTTATTGCCCCAGACTTTTATGGTTGAAAGATGTTGCTACATATAAGCAATTGAGCAACCCATTGATAATCAGATTTTTGATCTAATGCAGAGAGAAAATCTATGAAAAGATAATATTGTACCCCAGCATCACTACATCTCAAAAAAAAAGAAAGGAAAAAAAAAATGTAATCTCGCAATGCTAAGGATTGCTTGACCTGGTGTTCATAGTAACAAGTTTTGTAACAAGAGAGTTTACAAACAGTTTTTCTGATCAACCAGTAATGTCATCCAGCCTTAAATATGTCATCCTCCTGGTTTAGGGTACCATGTTAGCTTCTGGTTTCCAAGGTCACAGGTTCAAACCCAGCGAAGGGCAATGGATTTTTTCAGGCGTAAAAATACTTAGCATGGCTTCCTTCAGAAGAGAAGTAAAGCTGGTGGTTCTGTCGTAGATTTATGACACATAAAAGAATCTCAAGCCTGATAAAGAGGCCTCTGAGCAAAATTTCCAGTCTTTCACGCCCAGGATAGAATAGGATGCTAAGAACAATGGTAGTTAAAGAGTGTCCATAAATAAAGCTCAATTTAATTTAATTTTAGCCTTAAATATGAGGCCTATATCTTTCTGTGTTGCTCAAGACTGATTTTCAGCTCTATTCAAATAGATGAACCCCGGAAAATATTATTGAAATTCTGTACAATGCTGAACAACTTATTCACTGGTTAAAAAGTGGGAACGAAGTGAACAATTTGTTATTCTGAAAAAATACAATTATGAATGTGGAGTCAACCTAAACACTCTTACTAGGTGCATGTTCTGCAAAATAAATAGGTGAGTGAAGCTAGTAACTTGTTTATGTTGACTCCACTTTCATTAAGTGTATTTTATCAATTGCTTCACTGTGTGTGATTTCACATTTTGGATTTGTTATTTTGTATTAAATCTTTGAACTACAGCAAACACGGAAGTGTAACACAATAATATAGTTAATTTTTTCATAGTTCCAAACCCAAGCATGCAATCACCTACTGGCTTTGAATCTGGTCATGTGGGCACAGGCAGGAGAAGAAGATAAAAGTGACATTTTTTTAAAAAAGAGTAGTCTCAAGATACTTTTCAATAACCACAGTTTTGCATTTAAAAACAAAACCAAATAGCAAATATATGGCATTATAAAAGTTTATCAGATTATTTTTTTGTTTTTGTTCATTTCTATACCAGCTTTTAACTGCTATGGTCATATCAGGGGCTATGACAAGCATTTGATGGTGTTTTTACTCTTTGAAATTGTTTAGGTTAGGTTACTGTGGGCCTTTGTCGTTTTTAACTTCACATGCACATTCACACTTTCAGATCCTATAAAGGGTAGGGAACAATCCCAATTAAAGAAAAATTCCCACGCCCAATGAGAAATTGAATCCATGACCTCTGGATGAGAAGAGGACTCGTTTATCAGATTTATTTAAGTATTTTCCTGCCATTTTGTTTTAGAGATATTAAATTATTAAGTTTCTCTCTGTAGAATCACCAGCTGCTGTTGTTTGGAACAGGCATAAAGAATGCATCTTTTCTCATTGAGAGAAGGGAATAGTAGATGTGGAAGGTCTGATTGAACACCTTTAAGCATGGGTAGCTTTCTTCATGATATTGTCCCAGGTGGCACATGAAGTCCCTGTCTTTCTATGCCCAAAGTTGCAGGTTTAATCCTAGCCCAGAATGATGGGATTTAAGCGTGCTTAAAAAGAGACAGTCTCATGTTGATAGATTTACTGGTATAAAGCACTTTGCTGGACAAAATTCCAGCACACTAGCAACCCTAATATGACCATGCTAGTTGTTAGTGTTAATTAACTTTAACAATTTATTTCTTCATGATTTGGAGCATGCGGTATCTTTATACTGCTCTGGGAGAAAGTCTTATTCTTTTTCCTTCTGGTTAAATTGAGCTTATTTCCAAATGTGTCTTTTCTATACAGAAATATTGGCAAATCAAAACCAATTTTACATATTAAAGTGAACTTAATGCACTCTTTTAAAGGTTTTTTAATGCTATGAAGCTTAACTGATTCACTTATCTTTACTGTTCTTCTACCATGTGAAGTACATTTGAATGTTATTTTACAATAAACAAGAATTTGTTTTGGAAATAACTTCCAACACAGTTTTTCTGTTTCATTCCTAGGATGTAACTGAATTAAAATAGTCTTTCCCACATAAAGCTGGTCTACTCCATATGAGAAAAGCAGTAATTCATTGTAAAATGTTTGGGACAAGACACCTTTTGGAATCATATTCATCTCAAAATCACATTTGTGTAGAAGGTGTTGCTTTTCTTTATTTCTGTCCTTCTTCTAAGTATCATTTTGTAAAACTACCATTTTAATATATGAATGTAAATTATTTAGAAAATAAAATAAAAAAATAAGTGTTGCTCACATGACTTTCTGTACTCACTCTTCTACAGACTATTTGTGCAAAAAGCCTATATTCTATCTACTTCTTGTTAATCCAGATAGTTTTCAATTCACATTTCTACATTTTGTTGTAGCATGCAGCAGGTAAAGTGATCGATTTTTAAACAGTGTGTCGCTATGTGATAGCTTTGAAATGTTCTTTGTAGGCCCACAAGGGTAATAGTGACTTTCCAGTTGGGAAGCATATAATTATTTGAAAATTCAAATCAATAACAAGTAATATCTTGGAAATGGTTAACTCCACAAAAAAACGTTGACTAAAATGTTGTGCTTTAACAAGCATGTGTAGGACAACATTGGAAAGACAGAATCAGTCTGAAAAATTCAATGCCATAGCCAGGATTTGAACTACAGATATTTTGCTTTCCATGCAGGTGCTGTAACCAATTGAGCTACCATGGCAACATGCTGGGGCACAATATTAAATTCCACAATGAGATCTCAAATTCATTTCATCCTTGGCTTTTATAGTTAACCACTATTGTGTCAGTTAATGATAGGTAATTGTTCTTTCACACAAGTTGTGTGTAGGACAAGGTTAGAAAGGTAGAATCAGACTGGAAAATTCAATTTACATTTTTTTTGCATACTAAGATTTTGTCTGTCTGTTACAGTTATACAAAAGTAATTCAGAATGAAAAGGACTCCACGGACAATTTAAGATATATATTTCATCATGAAAATATCTTAAACATAATGGTATTTTTTAGAAAATAAAAAATAACGAAAATGTTTCCATGTAAAGGGTAGTTTGGGGTGGGGGACGTTTTCTTGAAAATCTTTTTTGGTAGCATCCTTGGAAGATGAAGTTAAATACCAAGTTAGTTTGGTATTTAATCGACTTTTTGTTTTTGAGTTATACTATTCACACACATACACACAGACCTTTTTGTAATTTTTTTTGGGGGGGGGATTCAGGAAGCATCAAAATGTGTATTTCCAGTGAATTCTGTATAACATTTTTGGATGGACAGCAATATTTCCTCTACTTACTATAGGTAAGTAGTAGAGAAACAAAAGTGTGAAACAAACACAGGTTTTCTTATGGTGGTTTGTTTGGGAAACCACATAAATTTTTACTAATGAATAAAAATTAATTTACAAACACCAACATTTGTGGTACATTTGCACTAGAAAATGTGTTCAGATAAATGAAACCTTCAGCTTCCAGTTTCACACAACAGCATTATAAGGTTCGCATTGTTAGCAGTGCTGGTTGTAACAAAGGCTTAAAGAATACAGCTAAAGTTGTTTGTAGCCTTTTAATTTGGCAAAAAAAGAAAAACAATATCAGCTTATTTCCATTACTATGCAAAATGCATATTTAAAACAAACTGATTTCCTGGGGAAATGAGGATAAAATGGAAGTGAAAATAAGATGAACGATGATGATGAAGCTGTTCTTTTGAAACAATAGAAATGGAAATTATATAATTTTGTGTAAATATAGATAAGAGTAATTATGTACAGGACAAACAAAGGAATACTGAGACTTTCTCTACCTATTAATGTAAAGGAATGGACATGGAATTAAAAAATGCACAAAAGGAAACATTAATTCAGCAATTTGATTAATTTGAAGATTGAGAAGCTAGTAACAGTGATGTGTCATAATTTAAAATGAAGAGAGTCAGAGGTTGTTACACTACATCATTAAAAGGTACTTACTGAGTTGGAAACAAGCTACGATGGGAGCAAACCATTCTCCCAAAACACATTCAAAGTAAGTACCTTTTAGTGATATAGTGCAACAACCTCCGACTCTCTTTATTTTAAATTAATTCAGCATTCTCCACTGTCGATTACAGCATTGTCATCCAAGCCTTGACTGGAGTAGAGTGGAGCAAATTCTTAGCTTTAGATGCTTTACCATACCTCTATTATATTATTTCTGAGAGTAACCACTGTTCTCTTTTTGTCCCACTCATGAGTTGCCATGCCAATTCCAGTTATTATTATATTATACTGCAGAAAAAATAAAACCATTTTGCCAAACCTTACAAGCAATATTACTTGATGAAAATTATGAAAAAAGGAGAGAAATGCAAAGAAAGATAGCCTCCAATGAAGCAAAGCAGGAACAGTATTCTATTTAGTTGCCATAAGGCTTGGAAACAGAAATCATGTAGATTACAATGTTGTGTAAAGCATGATGTCACAGCTTGCTATGTGTAACTTACAAGTTTGGGTAACTGCCCATGACTTTAATTATCAACTTCCACTGCTCCCTTTCATCTTGGTTCACCCAATAAGTTTGACAAGAAAGGGTAAGGGCAGTCCTGAGTACTCCATGTAAAATGTAAACATTTCCATCTTCCACATAAATGTTTTTCAGCCATGAAAGCAAAGAAGGTACTTGTCTGTAATTCATGTTGTGAATGGACAAATCACAGACATTTAATGTAGTGTATCTTAGATCTCAGCATTGTTCAGTTCTTGAGTCTTCTGCAAAGACTCTACTCATATTAGATCTTTTATTGTTGACCTAACCGTTCATTTGAAACTACCATACACACTATTCCTGTCTAGCCTTCAAAATTAGCAGCTCTTGCCCACAATTTTTTCAAATGTGTGTATATATATGCAAACACAAACCTTTTTATATCTTGTTTAGTTTATTCAGGGAGCCTCAAAACATGTATTTCTAGTGAAATCTTGATATAAAATTTTTGGTTGAAATAGAATAGCTTCTCTACCTACCGGAGAGTGGTAGGGAAAGTAACAAAAGGCATACATCTTAAACCTGGGATCATTAGGGCTCCTTTGCTATAAAAACAAAACAAAAACAAAAACCTATAATTATCATGGGATAAATGAACTAGTTTACACACTGTGCTTATGCTTAAAAACTAGGTAATGTTTTGGGAATGCTTGTTCCCTTATCAGCTGTACACTTATTGTTCTTTGGACATTTGGAGGTTGTGTGATAGTGTTTTAAAACAAAAATTCTTTCCCAAGTAGTTAGTTTTGTTGGTTATAGTTTTTTTTTTAATTGTAATTTTGGCTTTGGTTTCCTTTAATAGTTTCTTTTCCAAAAATGGCTTGCTGCTGCTGATTTTTCTATTTGTTTTAGATGTTCCTATTTCATATTGCAGTCAAGTGTTTGTCATATATATGATTTCTTTTCTGTTGATATCCTATCCATTAATGATCCAAGATCTAATAAATCTATCCTGAAGAACTAGTTCAGTGCTGATTTCTTCAAAGATCTTTCCAAATTTGTTGTGCATCAGTGGGTGATAGGTGAATCTGCAAAATCTGTTTTTCTTTATGGGAAATGCCTGTTACTAAACTATCAAAATTCATAAGAAAAAACATTTTAGTAATGTCTGACTAAAATAAATTTAAGAATTCAATTTGATGCACTGATACAACCTTTTCTATCCACTACAGAATCACACAAAGAAAAACAGAGTTTGTTTTTCTACTTCCCTTTTAAACCATATGTGTTAGCCAAAAAGATTTTAATACAAACTTTGTTATAGTTGCAGAGAATCATTCAGGAGGCTAACATGGTAGTCAAGTGTCTAAAAAGTAGACCACCGTAGTTGGCCTTGATATTACTTGCTCTCTGCATGGCCTCAACAGATTCAAAACATGGTGACAAATTCAAGTGACAACAATCTTAGGAAGGCGAGTCATGTTTTTCTCTCTCTGCAGTTTCCAAGTTATACAAAATTATACCAAATTCAGTCAAAATGAAGATGACTTAAAAGGCTATTAGAAGAGAATTCTATATATACATTTTTTTATATCTCAAACATGATACTTTAATAAAAGTCCATTGGTGCAGTATTTAAATACCCTCATGGCTAACTCAGAAAGCTAATTTAGCCCTTTATCTGGTAATGTTGCTCACAAGCATCACCAGTTCATTACGTGTGTTATGCAAGAAATACATTTTATTCCTAAAAGAAATTGTTTTAGGACCTTTCACACAAAGTAATATGCAATAGTGAAGCATTCTGGCTAGTCTTTGTATGGGTAATGTTGCTCTTGAGCATTTGTTATAAAAATAATTGAAATATTTGAAAGCCATATAAAAAAGTGTCAGGAGACATTTACTTCATTCCCTATCCCAAAAAAAAGTGTTTCGCTTATTTTATTCTCGTCTGTGAGTTAAAGGGTTGTACAAATGTGCTTTAAAGTTTAAAAATTCAGATAAAATCAACCAATATACTTTTTCTCTTGAAATTTTGCACACATGATACTGGAAGCATTGACCCACTAATTTTAATAGCCTAATATGATTGTTGGGTGCAGTACATCTCAAAACAGTTATCCAAATAAAGAGCAAAACAACACTTTCTGTATTGCCAAGCACTTTCGCTATTTTTTCCCCTGTAACACATCTTTTTGTTTCATTTTTTTCTTGTCTATGGGTGGAATGTGAATCGGAAAGTGAGCCCATGTTTTAACTTGTCTCAATGGGGTATACACAGCTGAAGGTTAACCTTGAACATTGTACTCGGGAGTGTTATACTTTAAAGCAGCTACTGAGTGACGGTTCTAAAGTCCTTGCAGTTGGTCTTTTTGATTTTTTACAGTCGTCTTGTTAAACACAATAAAACAATTGAATACACACATGTCTAGCAAACAAAAAAATATTTTCCTTAGCTGTGCGTTGCATAATAGAAAAAAAAAAGCTGTCACCTGATCTTACAAATCACCTCCCATTCCCTCTAGTACTCAAGGGGGCACTTTTACCTCCTCTTTGGGTATCTGACTTTCCTTCTTCTCAGTTTGCCTGTTACTGTAGTGTCAGCAGCTTTGTGTTTTGTCGATAGGAAATAAACATCTTTGTTATCCCTCTACTTCACATTCATTGCAGACCATGATTTATACGCACCACATTTCACTTTATTATGAGAGGGATTAGGCAGCATAATATCCTTCATTTTCTTTTAACTGTGTTAGGTTTTCTGTCCACTTTCTTTCTAAGCAGATCTGGAATGCTACCTGCGAGTTTATAATGCAAATACATGTAGATTTATTGGACCAGAGCATATTTGGTATACTTGTCATGTGATTTAAATGCCAGTACTACCTTGTACGAGTAATATGGCCAAATAGGTTAAAACTAGATTTAAGAAAATAAAAAATTAATATTTGTTTCCAAGTAAAAGATGGTTTAGGGTGAGAATTTCATGCAAATTATGTCATCCTTAATAGGAGCCTGAAATATCAAACCTGGATTTTATTTGACTTTTTGTTTCTGAGTTATGCTGTTCACAGATACAAACACAGACTTTTTTTTGTAAAAATGCTTTCTTAGGGTAAGGGGACCTAAAAATGTGTATATATATATATATATATATATATATATTTCTAGTGAAATCTTAATATCAAATTTTTAGGTGAAAGATCATACTTCCTCTGCTTGTCATAAATAAATGCAAATAAAGTAAAAATCTAAGGAGCAAGTCGCTTTTGGGAAAGAAAACATAAAAACCAGAAGCTAAACTTTAGGGGGGGGGGATCCAACAGAACACATCACTTGGGAAAGAATTTCATTTTAAACCACAGAAAAATAACCATGAATTTTGAATGGCCTTTATAAGTGATTTACACATCCTCCAGATTAAAGACAACCTGAAGATACATATAAGCAATAGGTTAACAGCTGATGATGGGATCAATGGTAACATAACATAGTTTTTAAATGAAAGTGAATTGCGTAAATCACTTCAGCTATTCCTTGCTAATAAATTTATGGTATCTTCACAACAGACATAATAATTTCTCTTGCAAAGCTGTACAAGTAGGGTGGGGTGGAGGATCCCTCATAGCACAATCTGCAACAAAATGATCAAATTTATTAATTTAGAAGCTTTTTAACATTGGAGACGAGGTTAAATACTTGAGCATTAGGAGTCGAATTTAGACAGGCTTGTTTCACTTCTGTGCTATTTATTATACAGGACATGTTTCAGAGGCCTTCACTTACATGATCAGCTATAGCTCGATTAGCTGTGCTGATGTCGCCTTCATTCATCTCCGGGAGATGGCATGATGAATTTGGTACAGATGTCTGGATGCAGGATTTCAAAGTTCATAACTATGTGTTTGTGCTTGTGGATGGTTTTTCTATGCATATCCTATTGCATTCTTGACGGCTTATCCTGTAAATCCTAGGTTTGAAAGTTTTTGGTACCTGATGCTGCTGAGAGCATCTCCCAAAGATCAGCTACTAAAAACATCCCCTTGAACTTGGCATATGGGAGAAGATTTTCATCCACAAACACAGAGTTATGAACTTTGAAATCCTGCCTCTACACATCTATACCAAATTCATCATGCCATCTACCAGAGACCAGAATGAAGATATCAGCACCGCCAGTCAACCTACAGCTGATGATGGGAGCAAAGGCTCCTGAAACACGTCCCATATAACAACAGAGTAAGTGAAGCAAGCTTGTGCCAAATTCACTCCTACTGTTCAAAATGATCAAAGTTATATCATTCTTGAAATAAGAGGGTCATTCTGAAAGTTTTGAGAATGGACAACAATGAGTTGTGGTAAGCCAAAGTAGTTTCTCTTAGTTTTAGTCTGAAGTTCAGATTGGATGCACTCCAACAGTGTGAATGCAGTTGTTGCTATACCATATGCTAGGATGGATCTTAAGTGAGAGCATTTCTTGTGATGACCACCTCACAAATGAGCAGAAACAGGCACATGTGCAATGATGCCAGGAAATGATAGAAAAATTTGACATTGTTACAAGTGACGGAAGCTAAATATACCAATATGATCCAGAAACTTAAGTTACAGTCACCAGTCTGGGTCTTCCCAGGAGAGGATCTCCCCCCCAACAAAAGTGAAGCAAGCAAAAAGTGTTGGTAAGATGATGATCTGTTCATTCTTAACTAGTGGCCATATTGTGAAAATTCAGCTTGAGGGAAAAGAATTGTCACTGCCAGATGGTGTCGTCCTCCGTGGACTAGTGGTACAGTGATAGCCTCTAGTTCCCAAGGTTGCGGGTTCAAATCCGGCGGAGGGCGATGGATTTTTTCAGGCGTAAAAATCCTTAGCATGGTTTCCTTTGGAAGGGAAGTAAAGCCAGTGGTACCGTGTCGTAGATTTACGGCACGTAAAAGAACCTCAAGCCTGATAAAGAGGCCTCTGAGCAAAATTATCGGTCTTTCACGCCCAATATAGATGGGACACTAAGGACCATAGTAGTTAGAGAGCATCCATAAGTAAAACTCAATTTTACTGCCAGATGGTACCACAAAATCTGCACAAGTCTTCAATGAACTGAGAACAAAGTGTCCTAAGTTTGGTCTGCATGGAATTTTGTTCCACCATAATGTCTCGGCTCACACTGCACTAGAAACAACCCAATTTCTGCAGGAGTCTATATTTGTCCCATCATCCCTACAGTCCATATCTGGCCACATGCAACTTTTTTCTATTCCCCAAAATAAAAGAAAAAATTTGAATTGCCTGAAGCTGCAGTAGTTGTTTACGAAGAATGTGTTTGCTCTCTCTCCAAAGAAGAATGGTGTTCAGCATTTGAAAGGATGGGATGTATAGAAACAATGGAGAATAGTTTGAAAAGATGCCATGATCACATCTAAATTTTTGAACCTTTATTACATTCATTCTTAAAACTTTTAGATGCCCTTCGTAGCAAGCATTTTTCAGTATTATTTAGAAAAGCTGAGTCGGACTTGAAACGCTTAACATCACTTACATGTTTTTCATCTTGACTGGTTTCAAGAGCTGTTGTTCCTCGTGGCATTTTCCAGTGTGTGATGACATCTGGTGGTGGAGTGATGAATTTCCATAGTGGGTTTGGTGATAGCAATTCAAAATCCATTAAATGGTGTTTATGTTTTGTGATTAATAATTTTCCCAAGTATCTAACTCTGTTGTATACTTTGCCGGTTTTAGGAGTGTTATATTTGGTGTGATGTGATTTGTCATCCAAAAATGATATGCAACTGCAGATTTATCCGTCTGTTTCAGTCAGCATTTCCAAGGATAGGAGCAATAGCTCTTGAAACCGGTCAAGACGAAAAACATGTAAGTGATGTTAAGTGTTTCAACTTCGACTCAATTTTCCTAAATAATTCAGTCAGCCACTTCTGAGGATGGGAGCAATAGCTCTTAAAACTGGTCAAGATGAACATGTAAGCGATGTTAAAGTGTTTCAACTCAAATTCACATCACTGTTACTAGCTTATCCACATATTATAGAAATGTTTTCAGTATTCTGCTAACCAAGCAGTGAACTGCTATTGATGTGTGCTCCCACCTGCTGGTTCATTCCATATTCATTCGGGGAGGGAGAACACATTAAATTGTAAACTTTACTTCTGTCTATGTGATGATAGATATCAGTAAGTCTGGTTTGATAATCTCACATGACTTTCTCTAAGCATTAAAAATTCATATATCTGCCTTATGTATTACAGTACTAATATAAAAAGTTATTCCTGTATCCATTTTACATTATTTACAATGCATTTTAGTCCAGAATGACTTCCAATTAAGATACAAATGTTTGTTCAGAAACATGGCGGGTAAACTCAGAAGAGGTAGAAATGAGTTCTTGTGTAGGAGTAGAAAGAAAAAAACAGAAGAATTGCAAAGTCTCAAACATATCCTTTTTGATAATGCACTTATACTTGGAAAAATGTGAACATGCAAACTGGGATATCTTGAATTACCTAATGCTATGACAAAAAGTAATTTAACACAAACTGGCTATTTTAATAAGCTGTTTATTTTTGCTGCAGTAAGTGTTTGTCTACATCTTACGATTTCGCAGCTAACAAAATTTTGTAAAATTCATTAGAATATAGAATTCTTCACTATCTACAGAAAATTCAAGATATACATTTTATTCTTAATTTCAATATCTCAAATGTGTATAATTATTAAAGTAGTTTTGGAGAAAATAAAAATGTCTGCATGTAAATGTTAGTTTAGCCTCTTCATGCATAAATTATCAAGGAACACGAGAAAAAAAAAATTTAATTCTTTAAAAATTGTCAAATTTACATTAAATAATGTAAGCTCATCAATGTATATTATTACTTTTTGAACAAATTATGAACATGGTATCATGTGTGTACATTATGCATTTGAGGCTTTAATACAAACATGCAAAAAAGTTTACAAAAGTGAGAAATTTGAGCAGCACATATGTTTTACTTCATGTGGAAGTTCTCCATACATTCAGGGCATATTACATTTCTTGCACTTACATCTCATTCTTCGTTTATGTATGTCATCATGACAATGCATTGCCTTTTCTGAGTCACCTTTCATAGGTAAATAACCTCTTCCATCGAATCTTTAAGTTAGCAATTGCTGCATTAGAAACAGCTGTATTTTTCTTAAGTGGTCGATCGGCAACAGCATCATTGCAAAGTTGCAATCTCTTCTTTTCATGTTCATTATCAAGTACAATAAATTTGAATTTCACAAAAGAACATTTATTGCCTTTAATATTTCTATAAAGTAGTTATACATTTACCAGTCTGATATTAACCATGTGGAAAAACATTTCAAGTATCATTTCTTATTTCTGAACCAATGGGGTCAATGGGCAATCAACCATAGGTCCACTCTACCCATGTACATGTTGATTAAATGGACCAAAAATAGAAATAATGGATTTTTCTTTTCTATTCCACCTTTTAGCTTAATTTTCTTCAGCTTCTAATGTGGGTGGTACTTCTTGTTCATCAGGAAGAAAAATTTCTTCTCCCATTTCCCTTATAACAGCTCTCAAAAGATACTTCCTTTCAGAATCTGAAGGTGGTAGTAATTTCACAATCTCCTCTTCTGATAATTAACATTTCTGTCCTTTACTAAATTGAACATTTATAATGACGTACCTGAAATAATTCTCATAAGCAAGAATACAAGATTATTAGATCCAAATACTACGGTGTAAAATTACGAATGGTTACATAACCTTAAAATCTTCAGCACACCTAAATGCATGTTATTATTTATGCACAGTAACTAATAATAGATATATACATTTCAAATAACTTTATTTTTGCCCTTTTATAATATGAATTTTGATTCCGAACTTCTGCAAACTAGTACTTCCAATCAGATGTTGCACACTCCTTCCATCAAGATATATTACTTCATCCAGGGAGTGCTGCACTCTTGTAGAAACATGCTCTGATTATCAAAATGTTACCTTCATGCATGTTCCTGATGTCATACTTGTAAAATAAAAGGAAATCAAATATGATACCTTCATGCATGAAGAGGAATTTTGTGAAAAACAACATTATGTTGCACCCTTGAAAGATGTTGGTCTTAAATATAGTTGGTGTACGCATGCGAGCATATGCACACAAGTTTTTTTTTTTCTAAAAATTGTAATCTTTGGGTTGAGAGGACCTTAAAGCATATTTTTGGAGAAATCACAATACCAAAATTTTGATTGGAATACAATAGTTTCTCTACCTATCACAGGTAAACACTAATGAAAGTAAAAATTTATATAGAAGTTAGGAAACTGAGAAGGGCGACACAAAATTTAAAAATATGGCACAATACAAACACTGCAATTTTGTAAGCACTTTAGGAATCACATTTTCAAGTGAATCTTATTGCCACACTTGTGTTTCTGTAACTTTTGAGATATTTTTATACCTAATATCCCATCTTAGCTGGTTAGTAAGAATGTTCATAAAGCACAGTATATGAACCATCTTTCAGCACGATGCAGTATGAACAAAAGTTAAAAGGTGAGAATGCAGCTTGCCCCTATACTATTTATCCTTTATTTTCACAATATATGTGCACAACTGTGCTATACCCCAGAAAACAATCTGAACATTAAGTCTGTTGGAAATAATATACATTAAATATACAGAATTATAACTCGGCAATGAATAAGGGTTTTGTGCTATTGTTTACTGTTCTAAAGTGCTCCCCACAGTAGTTTAAAAAGAGCTTTATTGCACTTCAAACAAAAGAATTTAATTTATTCACACATAGTAAGTAAAAAATAATGTTTAATATAAATATACAGTTCAAGACTAATATAAAATTAAGATAAAGACCACACACATATAGCTTAGATAATAAATGCTGACATCTCAAAAATTACTTTGTACAGTTTTTTCCCCCCAAGTAAACAAAGCCTGTTTTGCTGTGCACAACAGTTAATGCCATAAAAAATAATTGGTATTATGTTAATATTAAAGCATACTGTAGTTATGCATGAGGTATTGTGAGTTATTACAGAAATGCTCTTATTTCCAGTAAAAGCAAATAAAATATTTCTCAACTGAACATCTTTTATTAAATAAAAACTTTATTGTCATTACCAGAGATGCATTAATATTCAAGGTGCATTGGATTTCCATTTTAAACGATGCTAAAAACCACTATTTGAAAAACAAATAAAGTTCGTTTATATGGCATATGCAATTTTATTTTACAAATTTAACATTTAGAAACAGTATTTCACGAATCTCATATTCATGGAATTTTTAATTTCTTATATTTTTCTAACATCATGGACAAACAACTGAAATGCATTATTTCTGCACACTGTCCTTTTTCTCTTTTGAACATGTTCAACACTTCTTAACATTTGTAATCTGCAGTAAAATTGCATTAAGCTTTAATTCATTTGTAAAAATGGAATATTTCATTTGATATTGAGCTAGAAAGCATGTAAACTTTCTATACTTCAGAGATTATAAAACAGACCTTGTTATTTCTTCGGAAGTAAGGTGAGAACTCAAATACGGCATTATAAGTTCTTGAAAATCTTTAATAACTTCAGCTTTTAGTTTAAGGGTTTGGGCTTATATGGTACATCAAATGACAGAATGAAACTACAGTTTCAGCAGACTTCTCGAGCAGATATTCCATCTTTGGCTAAGTATTGTGGTAAAAGGAAAATAGCTACCGTGCTAATGATTTATAGTGACAAATTATTATAAAACTCCAGAAGCCTTTTTCCTGATACAAAAGTTCAACCATTCCTGGACATATATAATACTACTATGTATTGTCTCTACAAAATATTGATAGATAGGAAGGGTGATAAAATAAAAATTCTGTTGTCCATGTAATAGTTTCTAAGATCTGGAAATAACTTCCATCTTCCTCTCTCAGAGATTGCGAAAAACACAAATTTGTACATATTCCACAATGTCCAATTTAGTTGCATGAATTCTAGGTTTTGTTGAAGAGGGCCTTGTGAATAGTGCTTACATCAGGGATAACAGAAGACTTTCCACCTGTTGGTAAAATAAATGAGCTGCTACCACCAGTACTCCTAGAACAAATAATAATACACATAAATGCAAAAGTTGAAGGACCACTGTAAGCTAAACTCAAGTGAAAGTAAATTGCTTAATTCTTCAGGTGATATCACTTTTTTTTTAAGGTATTGTAATTGTTTAACCATCATTTTGATTGTGCCTCTGTGATCTTCAACAAAAACAATTATAGATAATTCTGCTCAATATTAATCATCATATGTAAGGTGGATCTATTTATTCTATGTTCATCAAAAGGTCAAAGTAAGCATAAACAAAACCTTGTGCGTTTTGACCGCAGCGTGCCTTCTTCATGGTTTGCTGGATGCTTCCGCCCTCTAAATAGTTCCTTGAAAAGTGTTACTAAATACTAAGGTTTGAAGCTCACTTAATTTCATAAAGCACAAACTATTGAGTACTAAGCATAGTTCAACTCAATATGTTAAATGATAAATAAATTAATTTGTAACTAGCGTTACTCAATTTGTAACGATGCTGATTGGTTGCTGGAACTGGTTTGGGAAGGAGGAAAAAGCAAAACACTTAGTATGCATCAACATGGCGGAAATAACCGGTGTTGTTAAACATAAGCGCGGAAAGCCTTTACATAGTGGTGAGAAGACAATAGTTTTGAACGTGTACAACAAGTTCTGCGAGAAATATCCAGAACTTGCTGTCGATGATGTGATGAAATTAACATCTGAGTTTACTGGTGTGTCAATTTCAAGTGTTTACAGCGCACACAAAGAAAAATCCACAGTTGGTGAGGTTAGAACTCCTGGCAAGAAGAGACCACATGCGAGACGAGTGCTGGATGTTGTTTGTGATGAGTTTGTGAGGTCAGCAATCCGCAGAAAAGTTCACCAGTTCTTTATTAACAATGAACCCCCCACCTTAAACAAAGTGCTGTTTGCAGTTAACTCTGATCCGAACCTCCCAAACTTAAAACGAACCTCCCTCCACAAGTTGCTCCTGGAGACAGGTTTCAAGTTTGTCAGCAGGAAAAGAAAAAGTATTATTGTGGACAGAGATTACATTATTTTATGGCGTAGAGATTTTCTCCATAGAATAAAAGAACACAGAGACATCCGACCTGGAGGGCATTCAACCAATGTCAAGCTCAGATTAGACGAATAGAGATGACGTAAGTAAATAGCAATTTCTGTTACTAGCGTGCTGTATGTTAGAGTGAATAAATATTCCTAGTGGTGAAAAACTCATATAACAGTTACCGTATGGGTAAATGTGTTCAATAAACTGAACATAATTAACTACTGATACCTGATGGAGGGTGGGCGTAACCTCATTTGGAGCGCACATGGCCGCGGAGTGATACAAACCAATGATTTGTTTATGCCTACTTTATTCTTCTGGTGTACATAATTTACATATAAAATAACTAAAACGCAAATAAAAAATATTTCCCACTAAGAATAGTTAATAAGAGAAATATATGGGTCAAATCCTTGAAGCAGGAATGAATAGTGAAGTTAAGAGACAGTGCTATTACCCACTATTCATTACATTTCTGGTTATTGGAAGTAAATTAATTTAGCATTTACTATGCTATGAATGTAGGCTATCAAACAATTGAGGGGCCCAGTAGAAAAGGGGGACATGCCACCTGTCTAGTGATTTTGGTACAGGGAGACAGGCGATGCCATTTAATATTATAACTAGCAACTCCTAGCAGAATGGCATGTGCCCATTCTTTGGAAGAGAGCATTATATGTTTGCAAATTCATGTGACTGACACATTCTCAGTGGAAAGAGTCCCATGCCATTTGTTTCTCTAGGTTTTATGACTCAATACTTCTCATTGGCCAGCTTGGTTTTAGGCAACCAATCAGAAAGTGTTTGTTTATAAGGTTCCAAGATGGCAGCAGTAGCTGTTGATGTTAATGCTGTTGAAGAATAAAGTACAATACATATAAAGCAGTTACAAAAAGAGTAATATGAATTTACAAATTGCTTAAGCCTCTTTAATTCCCAATTTATCTGCCATGATTGTATCCTGAAACCTTACCTATAAACAATGATACAAATGTGAGAACATTCCAAGGCTTTCTTTTTAATTGTTTTTTTTTTTTTTAAACTGTTTTAAATTAATAATAATATTACCACCTTATATTTAATATTACTTGAAAAAAAAACATCTAGTTTATGTAACAAGTGTTGGTAAAACAGCAGAAGTTTGCTTTTCCATAAAAAAAAATCATTTTATTTATTCCTTTTTTCTTTCTAAAAAAAATTTTTTTTGAAGGCATGTGCCCCTCAGTTGTGTATGCAATATTGTTTGTGATGCACAAATTATACTAAATTATCAAAATCTGTACAGAAAGCCCATGCTGTATCCTGGCAGAGTCTTAAAGCACCATATTTACAGTTTATTTTAAACAAGAAGAGAATTTATTTAAAGGTGAGTCGGAATTGTTACACTAACATCACTTAAGTTTACTCACTTAACATGTTTCGGGAAACGGTTGTTCCCATCCTCAGAAGTTAATTTGACTGGCCCGTGTTGTTGGTGTTTCCGTTTTTTGGACTGGATCCTGTGGTGGCATCTTGTGGTGGAGAAATGTACTTCCAGAGAGGATTTGGTGGCGGCAAATCAAAATTCATTAGATGTGTGTTGTGTTTTAGAATGTTGATCTTCTCCCATGCATCTAATTCGGCTGCAAATTTGGCTGGTTTGACTAATGTAATATTGGGTTTGATGTTGTGATTAGTGATCCAAAAATGGTGTGAAACTGCAGATTTGTCCATTTGTTTGTATTTAATACATCTCATGTGCTCCTTTAGCCTAGTTTCTAAGTTTCTTTTTGTCTTACCTATGTATACTTTATTGCAATCTGAACAATTGATTTTATAGATTCCAGCTTTTTTGTCTTGTGGAATGGGGTCTTTTAACTTGTTACAAAGTAATTTCTCTATGTTAAATTTGTTCTGTGGAGCTAGGCTGATGTTAGGTTTCATGAAAATCTTCTTAAATTTGTGAAATGTTCCTGGGTGGTATGTGAATTTCTTGAACTTTAGATTCCTGGGTGGTATGTGAATTTCTTGAACTTTAGTTCCTGGGTGGTATGTGAATTTCTTGAACTTATACATAGGTATGACAAAAAGAAACTTAGAAACTAGGCTAAAGGAGCACATGAGATGTATTAAATACAAACAAATGGACAAATCTGCAGTTTCACACCATTTTTGGATCACTAATCACAACATCAAACCCAATATTACATTAGTCAAACCAGCCAAATTAGATGCATGGGAGAAGATCACCATTCTAAAACACAACACACATCTAATGAATTTTGATTTGCCGCCACCAAATCCTCTCTGGAAGTACATTTCTCCACCACAAGATGCCACCACAGGATCCAGTCCAAAAAACGGAAACACCAACAACATGGGTCAGTCGAATTAACTTCTGAGGATGGGAACAACCGTTTCCCGAAACATGTTAAGTGAGTAAACTTAAGTGATGTTAGTGTAACAATTCCGACTCACCTTTAAATAAATTCAATACACATCACTGTTTCTAGCTTCTTTTCATTACAATATCAACGTAAGAAGAGAATGTTTACATGGCAACCTCCCCTCAGCTACTGCTCTAGCCAGTAAGGTTCTACCACCCCCCTTTCCATCTGCCAACACACTGAACTTTGAGGGGTGCCACATTATATTATATGCTTTCATACTACTTACTAGCTTTCTAATACAATTCACCATGCTGTTTTCCCATTTTCCTGCTATCAATGAACTGTCACATGTCACCTCTTGTTTAAATACTATTGTATTTTGCTGTGCACTGAATGCAGTGTTACTAAAAGCAGGCTGCAATATGACATCACAAGGTCATCTTGAGAAGAATAAAATAATTTTCCCTCCTAAGTGAAAAGTGAGCAAATGGAAGCAATGGGATAGTGAAACTCTGTTATAATTATTCTGAAGTTGGATACAGTGAAGTGAAACAATAGTTGAATTGAATCTTGAACTGTTGATGCATTATAGTGTATCAACCAGCTCAAGATTCAATTAAATTCAGCCATGTTTGTAAAATAAGCACCAATTGTGCAATCAGGTATGTTAACAGATTTCTTTCTGGTGTCATATCTTTTGTCTATTATGTTACTCAAAGTGAGAATATAGCCTATGGGTTACATAGATGTAGAAACCTAATCGCACTTCATTCATCTAGTATACACACACATTTTTTGTTCTCATTTTATTTCTGCTACCTCCCCCCCCCCTTATGTTCAAAACAACTCTAATGCTTTGAAGTGTAATGATTGTTGTTTAAGGTGTATTTCTCAAGAAAAGGTGTTGAACAGATTGCCACCCCAACATGTTCAAATTTATTTTATGTTTTTAAAATCCCAAAAATATAATAATATGCATACCCTTGATATTAGACAAAATATTAAATAGCGTATTTCAGTTTGGGTATCAGAAAAAATTACATATGTTAAGAATCAAAACTGAGCCCCTTGTGAACTAACAAGAGCTCCTCACTCGGGATATGCAGACATAGCAGTTAACTTGCTATCCTCTACACACGTGAGTGATGAGACAAGAGGTAAAGGTTCACTTTAAGCGTTTGAAGTAATAAGGTATAGAAATAAAACTAACACACTCTTTTGCTCCATAGAACAAGTTTTACCTTAAACATCCTTTGCGTGCATATCAATTTTCCAAAAGCTTGGTTGTTGTTGATAGGTATCTTGTTGCAAATGCTGGGGGTGGTAGTTTGACGAATTTCAAGTTGGAGTTCTTGTCCAATGGCATGTCAAAATTTATTAATTTAATCCTAAACTTCACAATAAATTCTCTTCCACAATGATTAACTCTGCTGCCATTAAATGCTCTTTAATGAATAATTTTTTTTTCTCTATATAGTGTTATTTTTCCCAGAAATGGGTACAATACTGCAAGTTTATCTATCTCTTTATTTTTTGTTTAGAAAGTAGACTGTAAGCCTAATTCCTGCATTCCTCTTAGTTTTTCCGATGTAGATTTTTCCACAACACTCACAGTTAATTATATAAATCTCAGTTTTCCTTTGCATTGGGTTTTACCTATCCTGTTTGAAACATGTTTCAAATTCAAATTTAAGTAGGTGAAGTTAGTGTTACTGCCTTGACAACCAATTAAAATGATTTAACTTGCAGGTTAATTAACATTCCATTGAACAGGACAGAGCATGAAAGAATTACGCCACATGATTAAAATAGCTGAGAATAATGGTTATACCAAGGAATTGATACTTGAAAAAGTAAAGAAATAGAAGAAAATCTAATCCATAGACAAGTAACTATACTATATCCAAGAAACAACAAAACTACCTGTAAGACATTTACATACCATTCAAGAGCACACAACTACGAGGCTGATCAATAAAGACTGAGACTGATTTCTTCCTGCAGCTTTCTTGAGAGTTTCCTGTCTCTACCATGAATATTTGAAAAGAGCGGGGTTTCATGTATAATGTCCATAGACGGCAGCACTCTTGTATCGGTAGGTAGGTAGTAATGCTGTATATTGTTGACCCTACTTGAATTTTGCATACCACTCGACACGAGAGGAGCAATAAAATTTTGTTTTTGTTTAAATCATACAGCCTCTGAAACTTTGGAAAAGCTGAAGCAAGCATACGGTGAAGATGCACTATCTCGTGCAACAGTGTTTAGGTGGTTCAAGGACTTCAAAGAAGGGCGAGTCCTCTGTGCTAAGCAAGGTGGGCCTGGTGCTTCGGCTTCTGCTATGACTGAAGTCAACATCAACACAGCTGCTGTGATTGTTGTTCTTCCTCACACTACTGCTACAGCAATGTACTACACACCAGTATTGGCTACACTAAGGAAGCACATTGCAAGGAAACATCCAGAACTTCATCAGAATGGGTGGCGACTTCATCACAACAAAGCATGGCCTAACGTTGCAAATCAAGTCCAGGAATTCAACATCATCTGCGTACTGCATCCACCTTATAACCCCAATCTTGCCCCCTGTGATTTCTTTTTTATTCCCATCACTAAAGGCAAAGCTCCGGGGCATTCGATTTGAGAGCACTGAAGCGTGCTGAGGAAAATGAGGCGATTCTCAAAGACCTGACAAAGAATGGCCTGCACCATGTGTTCGAGGACTGGCAGAGACGCTATAAAAAGTGCATTCAAGTAGGAGGGGACTACTTTGAAAAATATCATGTCAACATTGAAATGGAGTAATAAATACTGTGAAAAAAAAACAGTCTCAGTCTTTATTGATCAGCCCTCGTATATACATAAAACATATAGCATTACTCTGCCACCACAAAGTATACTAATATAGGAATTTATTAAAATCAAACAGGATAGATAAAACATCAATGGAAAGGAAAGCTGGCATTTATACTCGTAGAATTGACTATGAGTGCTGCGAAAAAGTCTATGTTGAAAAAATAAAAGGAATGCAGGAATTAGGCTTACCGAGAACTTTTGAAATGTAAAAAACTAACAAGAGAGATAAATTGGCAGTAGCATTTCTAGGAAGAACATAGAGAAAAAAAAGTTCATTTATTAAAGTGTTCAACAAGTAACAAGAGTTAACTGCATGGGAAAAAAAAGTTATGATAAAGTTTAGGAACAAATTAATGAATTTTGTCATGCCACTGGACGAAAACCCCAACTTGAAATTCATCAAACTACTGAGAGATGAGCCCCCCCCCCCACATACAACAGGATATCTGGCAACAACAACCACGAAGCAGCTGGATAACTGACGATATGATGCACACAATGGATGTGAAAAACATCTTTTAAGGTAAAACTTGTTCTATGGAGCATACGAGTATGTTAGTTTTAATTCTAATTCAGTGCTTCTTTTAGTTCAGAACAATGAATCCCTTCCCCTCACTTACGTGATTTATACGTGCAAATATAAGGAAAGCAAGGAAGAAGAGGTGGCTTTAAGGTACCATCTACTTAAAATCCTATATGCAAATTTTTAATGGCACTTTGTGAGATGTGCTTATATCTCACCTGTTTAATGCCTGAGCTACACCAGGCATTGTTTGAGGTCTTGAGTTCACTAGCATGCATTTCATTGGCTGACCATCTAGTTGACGATTATGATACACATCTACTGCTTTCATTGCATCCTTACGCTGCTGGTACACCACCTCTGCTGTTCCTGGTCTAACCAACCGAGAAGTAATTAGTGGACCAATATCTTCGAACAGTTCCTGCAAATAAAAACTTTGTTAAAGAAAATACTTAAGATAAATCCTATAGTTATTAATGTAAATTGCATTAAAAGAGTTAAAGCACTGCTTAGGATGTAATGAAACATTAAAAGAAGTCCAAATATGATAGTTCTTTTAGAAGTTTTAATAGATAAAACAAAAATATGGTTTAGATCAGCAAATAAGTTACAACAATAGTGTGGTATATTAGGTAACAAACACAGTTTAATTATAAATGTATAAAAACAATTTTCAACTGTCTCCCTGATGTATATTAGTTGATTCAATCCCCAAACAGAACCAATTACAACTGTTCTTAAGATTTTGACAAATATGCCATAGTGTTAGATAGGGATGAATTAGAAGCTCATTAGTGCTGTTCTTTCATTATTCCATAAGCCTATCGTAGTTGAATGTTCAAACTCTTAAAATGAAAGGAAAAGATTTCATATACATTACTCTCTACCCATTAGCATCTCATAGCAATTCTGCAAATGATTTTCAAAAGAGCCCAACTTGAGTAGAAGGTTGATATTTAACCAACTTTTATTTTTGAAATATGATGTTCACACACCATTTTAAAATCAGGACTATATGACTAATCCTGATGAAGATAAAAGAACTGGCTTTTCTAGACCAAAGGGGGCATGACTGAAAAATGAAAAGCAGTGACAATGTTATTAACTGGTATAATAACAAAAACATGTATATCAATAATTACCATTATGAAAAGCAGATAGAGTCCTCAAATAACAAGCCTAATACAATATGGAAAATTATAAAAAAAGAGACTGGTAAACATCACATAAAAAATGACAAAAGAAATTAGAGTAAACCATATCACCATAAAAGAACCACAAGAAATAGCAACATTATTTAATGAGTATTACATTCAGTTAGCAGAAAATTTACTGTTACAGTCCAATCAACAAGTGGAGGACCCTATTTCATATTTGAAAAAAGCAAGCTTAGAACAGCCTATTTGTACAGAAATAGTACCCACAAGCACGATAGAAGTAAATAAAATGATAAAATCCCTCAAAA
This sequence comes from Deroplatys truncata, assembly GCA_030765065.1. Classification (NCBI taxonomy): domain Eukaryota; kingdom Metazoa; phylum Arthropoda; class Insecta; order Mantodea; family Mantidae; genus Deroplatys; species Deroplatys truncata. The sequence continues at coordinate 131,725,695 of CM060980.1, forward strand.
GAGAATTCATCGGGTTATGACGAAATAACTACTAAGATATTAAAACTATGTGCTGATAAAATTAGCAAACCTTTAAGTCATATATGTAACTTCTCCTTTGTAACAGGAATTTTTCCTGACAGGCTAAAATATTCTATAGTTAAACCACTATACAAGAAAGGGCAAAAGTCGCAACTGTCTGTCAAACTATAGACCAGTATCTTTACTGCTTTCTCCAAAGTATTTGAAAAACTTATGTTAAAACAAATATGTCACCACCTAATTAAAAAATATAAATATATAAAAATAAAAAATAAATAATATTTTAGCAAAGGAGCAGTTTGGATTTAGGAAAAACATGTCAACCATGATGCCACTTTCAACTTAACGAATGAAATTTTGAAATCACTTGATAATAAATGTAATACATTAGGAATATTCTGTGACCTATCAAAAGCATTTGACTGTGTAAATCATAATATACTCTTATCAAAATTATCATATTATGGTATTAAGAATAAAACATATCAATGGATCGCATCTTACCTATCAAACAGACATCAAAAGGTCATAATAAATACGGCAGATAATTCCAAAATATATTCCAAATAGTCAGAAATAAAGCATGGTGTTCAACAAGGTTCGATTTTGGGTCCATTATTGTTTCTAATATATGTCAACAACCTCCCCAGAGTAATAAATGAACATGCTCACCCAGTCCTCTTTGCTGATGATACAAGTATTATAATTAAAGAACACAACATCCTCTCAGAGTTATCCAATGGCATTTTCAGTGTGTTAAATAATTGGTTCAATAGTAACAAAATTCATATAAACTTTGAAATAACTAAGTATATAAATTTTCACACAATAAATAAAAGTATTGCAGACATAAGAATTGAACATGAAGGCAATGAAATTACTGAAACTTGTAGCATAAAATTTCTTGGTCTTATTGTAGATCATAATATGAATTGGAAAGACCATATTGACCACATCCTACCAAAACTAAGCTCAGCATGTTTTGCAATTAGATCATTAATTCATTTTACAAATAAGAGCATCCTAAAAGCAGTATATTATGATTATTTTCATTCAATTATGACTAATGGAATAACATTTTGGGGAAATTCAGTAGACGCATAAAAAATATTTCTTTAACAAAAAAAGGTAATAAGAATAATGGCAGGTGTAAAGAAATCAACTCATTGTAAACCACTATTCAAAACATTTGGAATTCTACCATTAGCCTGTGAGTATATTTTAGCTGTACTTTTAACCGTGGTTGACCACCTAGAAATGTTCATAAAAAATTCAGACATACACAGCAAACAAACCAGAAATGGGCAGGGCTTACACAGGCCAAGCAATAACCTACAAGTATTCCAAAAACGGGCTTACTACAATGGTATAGTATTATTTAATTCACTTCCATCATATATTAAGGAACTGAAAACTAATAAAAATAAACTCAAGTTAGCATTAAAAAGATATCTATCACTCACACTTTCTATACAGAGGAGGATTTCTTTTATTCAAAAAATAACTGACTATAAAATGTTACCAAATTTTATAACTATATTAAGTATAAATAATATTCTTTTAGTTTTTTAGCTCTAACGTACTCTACATAAGCACTACAATTTATGTACATACAAGTACACAATGTAATTATGTATTTATGACGTAATCTACATCCTAGAGTAGACTAGCTTTCTTTAAGCTGGTCTAGCTCACAATAGGGTCTATAGATTGAGATCTTATGTTATGTTACCTAATTATATATGTGTAATTTGTACCCAGACTTCCTTATACAAGTCTTTCATTTTGAAACTTCCCAGTCTAAATAAATCAATAAATAATTTTAATTTAAACAAAAAACATGTCAATTCAGATATTGAGGTGGAAGTTTAATTATGGTGTTAACTGCAATTTAGGTTTCAACCACCACCCCCAGCCACAATCACTTTGAAATTTCAAATGAAATCCTTGGATAATTATGTTTATTTCTGAAAGAGCATTCATTTGTTAGTACATCTCATTCATTTGGCCTAATTTTTTCTGTTGTCTTGACAACCTGGAACCATTTGAATTTGAAAAAAAAGTCTAGTGCTACATTCACATTACTTTCTCTACACTCCATCGTTTATTAGGGGTATGCAAACTATTCTTATAAAAACTTATTTTTCTGTCTATTTTATTTGAATCCAAATGAATCTTTGCGGAAATAGCTGCATTACACATTTACTTATAGATAAAGGGGATAGTGATATTCAAATGTTTAAGAATTGACACTATGTACTGGCCTATATTCTTTCCACACATCATGAGAAACAACTGAATATTAATAGGACTTTTCAAACCATTAATAACACATATCTTGGAAATGGCTTATGCCACAAAAAGTTATTTTAAATAAATGGTGTGGTCCGGATTTTTTGTGTAATACATTTTCATCTATTGCTTAAAGTTTACCAGTTATAAAAGATTACACAAAATTCCTTCTATATAAAGTAGACTTCACAGGCTATTCCCAGGAAATTCAAAACATGCATTTCATTTGTCATGTAAATGTATTAAAAATATAGTATTTTAGTCAAAATCATCACAGTCATGTTTAAGAGAATAAAAAGTTCCATGTAAAGGGTAGTTCGGGGTGGTGGATTTTCTTGAAAACCTTTGTGTCACATTTTTGGAAGATACTGAACTTAAATACTTAAGTTTGGTATTTATCTGGCTTTTTGTTTTTGAGTTATGCTGTTCAGAGACACACACACAGCCTTGGATTTTAGAAAGTGTTGCCCTTCACCTGAGGATGAGAGCGATAGCTCTTGAAACATGTCCAAGTTTTAAAATGTGTAACTGAAGTGGTATCACAAAAATCAACTCAAATAGTTGCTAAATTATTATAAGCTTCACTGTTACAAGCTTCTTTCAATTTGAAATTAATTTGTAACTAGCTCTGAAATCACAAAAAATGTTACAAGTTTTACACACAAGAGCATGAAACTGCCCTAAGGAATAATATCATAGATGTGTTAAGTAAATAATAAAGCAGAAATGGAAGGAAAAATACAATTGAATCTTAATCTAATGTTCCCAGAACTATCCTTTTTCTGTGTTAATCATTCAGTTTGTTGGACCTGAACGGTTTACATTATAACTTATGTACATAAAACCCAACAGAAAGACTGTGATTCTGAAATTGGACAAAAAGCAGATGAAACTCATGGTGAGTCTACTGACTGGCCATGGGAACTTCACAAAATGTCTGTACACAATGAGGATTGAGAAAGTGTCCCCAAAGTTTAGATGTGTAACAGGGAAGATGAAACTGCACTGCATCTTATACTAGTACTACTGGAAGAGGAACCACACAATAAGCCATTGGCTTTGGTGCAGACATTATGGATTAGGCCATCTTGTTTTGTCTCCCAGATTTTATCAATCAGTCTAATAAAACCATATTGAATTAATTGTTTTTCGACACTAGCCATATGTGCAGGACAAGGCTGAAAAGGTAAAATCAGACAACTGAAAAATTCAATGACATAGCCAGGATATGAACCACAGATCTCCCGGTTTCCATTTGGTTGCTCTAACCACTGAGCTACCATGGCAACATGCCGGCAGGACACTAAATTCTCCAGCTGACTCACATTTTTCCCGGTAAACCCCATGGAGATGTCTTTAATTAAATGGAAACCAAGAGATCTGTGGTTCATATCCCAGCTATGGCATTGAATTTTTCAGTCGTCTGATTCTATCTTTCCAACCTTGTCCTACACACATGGCTAGTGTGCAAGAACAATTAATTCATTAATTGACCTAGAGGCTAAAGTATGAAGCCTGGGACTTAAAAGTGCTTACGGCATTGTAAATCGCCATTGCGATATATCATCTCAAAACAACTTGAGATCTTCTTGTGGTTTACCAGGAAAAATGTGAGTCAGCTGGAGAATTTAGTGTCCTGCCGGCATGTTGCCATGGTAGCTCAGTGATTAGAGCAATTGGACGGAACTGTTAGATCCATGGTTATTATCCTGGCTATGGCATTAAATTTTTCAGTCTGATTCTACCTTTCCAACCTTGTCCTACACACATGACTAGTGTGGAAGAAGAATTAATTCATTAATTGCCTTAATAGAGGCTAAACTATGAAGCCTGGTACTTAAAGTACTTATGGCATTGTAAGGCGCCATTGGGGTATGTTACCTTAAAACAATTTGAGATCTCCTTGTGGTTTACCAGGAAAGATGCAAGTCAGTTGGAGATTTTAGTGTCCTACCGGCATGTTGCCATTGTAGCTCAAAGGTTAAAGCAATGGAAACCGGGAGATCCGTGGTTCATATCCTGGATATGGCACTGAATTTTTCAATTGCCTGATTCTAACTTTCCAAATTCATATTGATTGCTCCTTGAAGTAACTTTTCCTGATTTATTCAAGAATTTCAGTCATAACAAATTTTTACCTTGAATGATGGTTTAGTTGGAATAACTGAGCAGCGATTGTAATTTGCAAATAGTTGCTGATACTCTTGGAGCGGCTTGTAACAAAGTATTACAGGCTATTGCTCTTTAAATAGCAACATTCACACCCATATGGTTACAGCAGATGGTAGTGGGTATATATATATAGATGCCACCAACAGATGTATGCCATTAGCTACTGAAGCTGATGTGAGAAAAAAAGAGCATGCATACTTCTTTCAGATCTCTTTCTTCCAGTAGTGTCATCACTCATTCATTTCAGTTAGTGATTCAGTCAAGTGTTTTTGAGCTGTGTGATCTGCTGTGATTTTGAGCTAGCTTCTTGTTGAGTTTTTAATCTTGTTCCTTTGTTTTTTTATTCCTTGTTACATTTTTCATATGTTGTTTCTATCCTCTTATTTAGTTATTCGTATACATTTTTATTGTTCTTATGGATGTTATTGCTGTTTTTATCTTCTTTTTTTTTAGATTTACTTCCATTCCTAACATTGTTATAATTCATCACTTTAAGTTCCTCTATTTTCACACCTTGTTTCCTTTTTTTTTTCTAGTTATTTCTAACCTTGTTTTTATTCTGATTTTCTTATCCTTATTATTGCTTTCCTTCCATCCCTACTGTTATAAGCAAAGTTAACAATGACTAGACCTGTTAAGCAGGTTAGGATGCTACAAGAAAGGCTTTGAATTACTGAGCAAGTGGAGAGAAACCTGTTTGAAAAGAGAGTTGAATAGCAAAATGGCTGGGTTTGGTTCCCATATGCAAAGAAAAGTCAGAGAGAAAAAGCATCACAAGTGGCCGCAAGAATGGGATATGTACTGTCTTCCACAGCAAAGAAAGTACCCGGGGAATGAAGGGCAGGAGAGAAATTGCTGATTAGATACGGTCCAAACCCTTCCTACTTGCTTATGTTACCCTTATTTATGACACACATGACAGCTCAGTTACAGCCCATTGAATAGTTTTACTCCTTGCGTAGCATGCGTTCTCTGTCACACACATTCACTGTCCTTGTTGCACTGTTTCCAAACAGATAAGGGGACTTTCTCTCCATTGGAGAACAGTAGAGTTTTCTGCATCCAACGGCTGAATTTTCTGGTTCAAGGAGTGCCATGGAATGATAGCGAAAAAGCTGGCAGGTGAGAATGTTGCTGTATGGAGAGGTTACCGAGAATCGTGGAAGGAGTACGAAGCCAGGGAGATTTATAATGCTGATGAAACTGCCCTATTCTCTACTGCCTCTCAGATCATACATTGGCTTTGAAAGGAGAAGCCTGTTATGGGGGGAAGAGAGCCAAGGATAGGACTACTGTTGTTCTGTACAAATAGTGTCAGTGCGGATAAAAGGAACCCAATTGTGAGCGACAAGCCAGAAATCTGAGAGGCTTCAGAAACATAAAGAAGCTCCCATTCCATATTAAGCAAACAAAAAGGCACTAAGCTTCTTAAACTTCGAATGAGCTCAAAGAAAGAAAAATCCTATTCATTGATAACTGTGCAGCACATATCTGCAGGACATGCTCTTCCTGTTGAATGTTAAGATAGCTTTCTAGCCCCTACACACATGCATAATATGCTCATTTAAGCTGCACTATCTCAAGCACCTTGTTCAGAGGGCAGTGTGCTTGCTTGATGGTGAGTATCTGTCATCACCATCAACAATGCTTCGCTAAATGTGGCAGATACATCACAAACTAGATGATTGATGTTGTTTAGGAGGAGGCTGATGGTTACGATAGTCAAAGAGAAGAACGGGACAAAATTGCACATGCTGTCAGTTTTGACACCTATGTAGTAGTGGATGAGGATGTCATGTGTGAAGTTCAAAGTGTAGATGAAGTGTGCAACGAGCTGAGAGAAGCAGCACACATTTGTGGTGAGAGTGAGCGGAATGAGGAAGAGGGCAAAGATGTTGCAATAGCCAAAGCAGTGCTGACTTTTGCTGATGCTTTGAGTGTGTATGAAACTGTATGGGTGTTTATCTTTGCCCCTGACAGTGACAGAGCAAGCAATAGAATGTGTTGAACATGAAGTTTGTTGTTTTCAGCAAAAAGAAAATCAGCTAAGCAGCAAATGTCAATTAAAAACTTTTTAAAGGAAAAAGACAAACATGTAAAATTGACATAAAATATAGGTTTTCTTATATATTGGCTTTATTTTGGTACATGATTTGTGCACGCCCCATATCCATCATTTTTCCACATTCATAGTTTTTTTTTATCTGCTTCCTAGGAAAATGAATCAAATTTTGACTGTAGTGGCATATGGAATGTTAAAAAGATATTTTCCTATTTTATGTCAGTGCCAATATTTTTTTTTATATATAAATACCTATTCTAACATATTTTAGGCTTTACTACTTGCCAGTTTTTTACTTTTAGTGCATATTTTGCCAAGCTATAGTTTCAACAATATTTTATTTCTATGGAGGTCCAATTCATGTTGCAATTTCCCCATTTCAATTGCTCATTTTGATAAAGCTGATTGCTTTCTCCTTTTTATATACTTTGCATGAAAAAAGGCTATGATGTGTCAAATCGCATTTTTTTCCTTTCCCCCTCCCTCCACTTTTCTATTTTATTGCCTTTCTTTTCATTTTTGCTTTTTGTGTGTTGCAAATAAAAATATATATTAGCTTTTAAAAAGAATTGAAGTTAAAACATGAAAGATGGTTAATAAATTGAGTGCAAAAGGAGAATGTGAAAGATTTTGCATATTTGCAGTTGAGACTTTCAAGTACATAATCTGAACTGGGAGGCGCAGATGCATACACACAGAAAGTAAATTAGCCATGAAAGCTGCTGAAATATACTTATTTAAGACTTTACATTCCAGTGAAATGGCTGGCAAGATTATATGAAGCAGAAATTTAGTTTTAAGATGTATGGAATAGCAATTTGTAGAGATTTAAAGGGGTGGCAAGATCACTATGATACATAGAATGTTTAAGAGAGAAGTTTTGGATTACTAAAAGGTTTTCTGAGGGGAATAGGAAAGGTGAACTAGAAAGAGCAAGAAAAAAAATGTATGACAGTATAAAGAATTTGAAATATTGATAGGGATGCTAAAAGAATGCTTCAAGTTCCTAAGAGATACATTGGGAAGAGAGAAGTAGTTTGGGGAGGTAGGTAAACTTCCAGAAGAGTTTACAATGATGGATGTTTGGTAACTGCATAAAAGAAATTGGATTTGGGAAAGAAATAAGGGAAAAGGAGGAAGATTGAGAAGCAGGAGATTTAGGCTAGCTTTAAGGATTAAAGTTCTTCAGATTTCTAAAAAAACAGTTAAATGAAATTGGAGGCGAGAAATATGTGGATGTTTATGATCAGTTGGGAAGAGTAGGTTTTGGATGGTTGTGAACAACGATATTATTTTTAAATGGACTAAGAAAATATTCTACAAAAACATACAAGGTGTATTCCAAAACTAAGGTCCGTTTGGTCATAACAACACTGCTCATGTGACAAAGTTTTTATTGACAGTAATATGTGCCTACATATATACTTTACTTTTCCACATAATCACTGTTCACATCTATACACTTGCTGTAATGCTGCACCAGTTGGTAATGCTCATCTTGAGTTCATCGTCGGTTTTAAATTGTTGTCCACCCAGCCACCATTTCAAATGCAAGAGGAGGAAATAGTCGCTTGGTGTCAGGTCAGGACTGTATGGAGGGTGGTCAAAGAGTTCCCAAAAAAACTCTTGAATCTTCTCTTTGGTTTTGGCAGCAGTGTACAGCTGTGCATTGCCATGCAGGAGGATGATGCCAGGCAACAGTTTCCTGCGGCGTTGATTTTGGATTGCACGTCTTAGTTTGCTAAGCGTTGCACAGTACAAGTCAGCTGTAATTTTTGACCCACGGTCCATGAAATCAATCAAGAGGACACCCTCCTCGTCCCAAAACAATGGTAGCCATCATTTTTCGATTCATGTACAGTGATTGCTTACACTTTTTTGGTTTGGGTGAACCAGAACAGCGCCACTGCATTGACTGTTGTTTCAATTCTGCATTGGTGTACGCTATCCATGTCTCATCGCCTGTAACAATGTGGGAAAACAAACCATCTCCATCTTGTCTATAGCGCTCAAAAAACTGTCGTGCACTATGTATTCATTGCTCTTTGTGCTGAATGGTGAGCAGTTTTGGCACCCAACTCGCACAAAGTTTCTGGTATCCAAGCTGTTCAGTGACAATCCTGTAAAGTGAGGTTCGAGCAACATTTGGGAATTCATCAGCCAGACCACTAACTGTCAAATGCCAAACACTTCAAAGTTTTTTGTTTACTTGCTCAATGATGTCGTAGTTCAAACATTGGGCCTACCACTCCATTGTCCATCGTGCACATTTGTGCGGCTATTTCAAAATTCTTAACACCAGTGTCAACTGTTTGTCATTCATTATGTCCGGTCCATACACGAAGCATAACTCACGATGGATGTCCACAGCTGACGATCCTTTTGCCAGCAAAAATCTAATCACACCACACACTTCACAACTGGTGGGATCTACGATCGTCACCCATTGCAATCTGCTCTCACTGACTGGCAAATGCCTACTGTGTCACACCAACACTGCGGTAGGTTCCTCAGGAATCAATTGAGGCAGTATTTTAATACCTGAATAATTTCAATTGTATTTTATAATAATTAAATTCAATAACAGCCCGCCTTGAAACAATATGTATGTAATAATTATTTTAATTGTATGTAACAGTCATTGCAAATGTTTATTTTTATTGTAAACATATTTTAATAATGTTATGTGAATACATTACATACTCTAATAATGCAAGAACTGTGAGAATAATAAGTTTTAAGTTGCTAACAATGAGTAATCTTATGGCAATAATGTGTTTAGAGTTTGAAATGTACTGGTCATGATTAGAGCGACGATGACGTAGTTTCAGGACAATTTTAAAATTAGCCAATCAACAACAAAGAAATGTTTTAAGTTAATTGCAGATATTCTATTGGGCTAGAAATAGCCAATCAGAGACTTACAATACCGAAGCTTACGGGTTTTGACCGTTGAGAGTTACTCAGTTGCTGGCGAGACTTGGTAGGGTGTAGATGGGAAAATGTGTTCTCTATGGGTGATTAGTAAAAACAGATATACGCGCTAAGTGAATGTACAAAAGTTTCTCACAGTTCTTTAAAAGTGTGGTGCTGTATAAATATGTGCAAGAATTTAAATAAAAGAAGTTAATTTAAAAGTTTAATTCTGTGATGTCTACAATAATTGTCATACCGCGCCCTACCTAAGATACATGACTCTAAAGTAAGACTGACGCAGCCGAGGCAAATTCAAACATAAGTAATATTACGTAAGCATCAAATTCAAACCAACGCCCAAAGTGTGTTACAAACTACATAAAGCAACTATTATTACATAAAACAATTCAAGTTTAGTAAACATATATTATGTAACAACACACTTCTTCAAGTTGGCTTCCAAGCATGTAGCTAACAACAACAACAACAACAACAACAACAACAGTAAAACTTCAACTGTAGAAGAAAAACAACTACTACAAGTTGACTTCCTAATTGCAGGGCAGATTAAGTAATTTACATAATTTATTACGCACCAACATAACAAAAATCAACATTCTTCAAATTGGCATACCAAGCATGGAGTTAAATAACTACTTCAAATTGGCTCCCAACTGCGGGGCAGTTAAACATAAAGCATATATCTATCAACCTAACTTCACAATAGACAGCACTGCAGGCATGAAACGTCATTCAGGCTTACCATCCATTAAATATTGTTCATGGGACCTTAGTTTTGCAATATGCCTCGTATATTATATCTGGGAAACTCGGAAAATACATTCCGTCTAAATGGGTAAGAAATGGAAGGATAGTATCAGAGATGAAAAATGGGAGAAATATTATCAAATAAAATGAAAATGTCCTTCACATTATATTTGACTGTCCAGGAACACAGATTGGAGGAAGCAATTGATTAAAGAAAACTGTGTTTAATATGTAAAAGAGTATTAAAGAAATCTTTGAGACAAATCTCAAGTAGTAATTTAGGAGAATATTTGTAACAAGTTAAAAATAAATGGATACAACAGCTTAATAAGTGAATGAATACTGGTTTTATGGGTGTAGACTTATTGTAGGAGTTGTTTGAAGTGAATAATAATAATAATAATAATAATAATAATAATAATAATAATAATAATAATAATAATAATAATAATAAGAAGAAGAAGAAGAAGAAGAAGAAGAAGAAGAAGAAGAAGAAGAAGAAGAAGAAGAAGAAGAAGAAGAAGAAGAAGAAGAAGAAGAGCATTGTACTGCTGGTGAGCTATTTCCATTAGGTATTAATGTTATTGAGTTACATATTTATGGCTTTGGGTAGAACCAGCGCTGATACAAGCCTTAAAGATTTAATATCATAATTTGTTTACTTTTTAAATATAGTTATAACAATAGAGGTCTACTTCAGTGGCTCTAATATTATGATAGAATCTTAAATGAATTGTTTATATTTATAAAAGCTTTATACCTGTTGGCATTATAAATCAATTCAATTCAGTGTTGTGGGGGAGAGGCGATCACTTCTATCTTTGTCATTACCTCCGAACATTCCTGTCTACATATTTACTATCCTAGATATTCCCCATTAGCGAAAAAGCACAACAACTTACAACAAAGCTGTAGAATAAAGTTACCCTAATATCCTCTTGGGTGACACTTGGCTGCAAATTGGATACCACTATGCGATGACCAGTTGCAGAAGTAGTAGTATTCTGTGTGCCTGGAGAGGCAGGTGTCTTTGAAAGAATACCCATGCTGCGAGACGCAGCAACTGCTGGAGTATCCAGCCTTGCTTTCAACTCTGAGCTCATCCTTACTGGACCTCGTCTCCAAGGTGAGAGCTCATCCTCATCTGATTCCTCGAGATCCATGCTATCAAATAATATTCATAAATAAATACATATTGAAGATAATACTTATAATCATAATAATGATTGCAATATGGTACCAGTAACAATCTGCACTGTAATTTATTATTTCTATCTTAGAATCTATATAAGTACAATAAAATTGTAATTAAAATTTTTCCAGTAATTAACAATTTTGGATAACTGATGTTAACATGTACAATCGGTCGCATTGAAGCCAAAAGAACCATTTATTTTAAAATGTTTATACAGTGAAATCTCATTAGCATGTTCCTCAATAACATGTTTTCCCGTATGTGACGAATTATAAAAGTCCTGGTCCTAAATGCTATAAAAAACATTTGTTTAGCATGTTTTCCCACTCCCACTTACTACGTTTGAAATTTTATGTCCTGTTCACTATTTTGGTCAATCCTTGGTCACTCCAGTTGGCGTGGGGACTGGCATCAATGACATGCATGCAACTGTGTGATGCAATTTGTGTGGGTGGGACAGAGAATGCTTCAACTTGGCATGTGGACCAGCAGCCAATGGTATACATGCATCTGTGTGAATCAATTTGTATGGGTTGGATAGATGCTTTAGTTTGGCACGGTAAACGCCAATGATAGTTGTGAGTGTTGACTAAATACTTGTACATCATATTTTAACTTCATACTGCTTACATTTGCAATGGAGAAAAATAAAGTGCAGCAAATAGCAAACAGTGAAAAAACTGAAAATCCTTCAAGAAGTAAATCGTAATCCAAATATGAAATACAAGGAATTAGCGTGGAAGTTAAACATTCCTCAAACATGATTGTTAGCAAACATAAACTGACTGAAACTGTTTTTAAAGAAGGAAAAATGCTGGATAAGATTCAGTATCGGGGTAGGGGTTACATTCACTATATGTTACAAACTACCATTGCATGCAACCAACATTAAGGGCCCTAAGCCACAACAAAGCATAGCTGAGTGATGTTTTTTAGAAGTAGAAGGGCACAGCAGTTTTTTTTTTTCTTTAATTATCATCATCCTTTTAAATACATTTAAAAGACACATCCAATTACAAATATAAAATATTTAACAAGTACAGCTTATAATTTTACATTACTTTTCATTAGCATTTTACCTTCAGTATCAATTATTTTTTACATTGCATTTACATTAAGTTTGCCTTAAATATAAATTTTCACTTTACATTGCTTTACCATGTCTAAATTCATCTATACTATAAAATTCATTTTCTATTAAGTATTTCTGTATTGTTTTCATCATTACATTTGGCTGGTTTATGTTCTTTAGTTCTCTAGGTAATTTATTGAATAATTCTCTTCCTCTAATTTCTATGGCACGATTATTTAAAGTTCCCCTTAATGTTATTCTATAATAATCGTCATTGTTTCTTAAATTATGGTTATGACTGAAATTTTTTTGTATATTCATGTTTATTACAGTTTTTATGCATTCATATATATATATATATATATATATATATATATATATATATATATACATGGCACTTTTAACAAGTTTTGATTCTTAAACACTCCCCTGCAAGTTTGTTTGTTTTCCATTTTGCTTATTATTCTAATGGCTTATTTTTGCAGTTTAAAGACTTTATCCATTTCTCTTGCTGTGATATTTTCCCATAACGTAATTCTGTATCTTACATGTGAATATATAAAAGCATAATAGACCTATTTCATTGTCCATTATTTTAGTCAATTGTCTCATTACATAGATGCTCTTATTTATCTTTTTTCTAATTGATGCTACATGAGATTGCTAATTTAAATGTTTATCAATTATTACTCCAAGAAAATTAGTGCAATTTATTTCCGATATGTTTTCCTCATCTATAGTTAGTTTAATACTACTCAGGTTAAGTTTTGTTAATTCAAAGTTAATACATGCCGTCTTTTGTGTATTTATCTTCATATCTAAATTAGCATAATATTGTTTTATAATTTTTAAAATTGAATTCTCTGTAATTTCAACCTCTTTTGCTGTTTGACCTTTAATTATGACAGTCATGTCGTATGCATATCCAATTGCAATGCCTCCATTTTCTTGTTTGATCTCAAAAATTTCATTTATATATATATAAGAAATAAAAATGACCCCAATTTTGAACCTTGCGGGACCTCTTGTTTTACATTTTGAAATCTGACTATCTTTTTTATGACACCATTTGTATTTAGATGATCTATTTTGTAACATTGTGTTCGATTTTCCAGATATGTTGATATCCAATCCAGCGCCGAACCTCGAATACCACATGTTTCTAATTTATTTAGTAATATTTTTATATTCATACAATTAAAGGCCTTTGATAAATCTATGAAGATAGCCACCACTGATTCATGCTCATTTATTGCATTTACAATTATATTATTTGTCTTTTCAATCGCATTTATGGTTGACTTGTGCTTTTGAAATCCATATTGCCATTTTGATACAACATTTATCTTTTTAAGATAGCTTTGCAACTGTATTATTCCATTACTTTTGATATAACAGAACATAGAGTAATTGGCCTATAATTTTCTGCCTTTTTTACTCCCCTTATGTTTAAATCTTGGCCTAACTATTACCTTCTTTAGCATATCTTGAAAAATGCCTTGCATTAACGATGTATTTATAATGTGTGTTAGGATTTTGCTAATTTCTTGCTTTGTGTGTTTTAGTAACAAATTCAAGATTTCGTCTAGGCCACTTGATTTCTTTGATTTTAACTTCTTTATTTAATTTTTTACACTTTCTTCTGACACTTCAAAGACTGCCATACTATTTAATTGGCTTGTTTGTTTTTTTACATTAATGTTTTTATCTATTTTTTGTTTATTTAAATTTAATTCTGCTGCTATATTTGCATAATATTTATCAAAAATTTCACAAATTTTCTTTGTGTCTTTTATTTCTCTACCTTGATTTTTAATGACTAAATTTTCCATATGTTTATTTTTACTTTGGTTATGGACTATATTTACCATATGCCATATTGTTTTTTTGTTTTATTTTCAGATTTCTGTATCAATTCCCTACTGTATTGCCTTTTTCATTTTCTACTCACTTTTGAAAATATTATTATACCTTATTATGTAATCCCTAGATTTCTCATTTATATTTGGGTGTATTATTGAATTTAAGAACTTCATTCTTTCCCATTAGATTTTTATCCCTTTTGTCATCCATCCCATATTTATACTACCTTTACCATTTTTTACTTTAACACTCCTACCGCCATATTGAATAATATCCAAAATGCTAAAAGAAAACATAACCATCTGGGTCAGTTTTTCAAAATTAGAAGACATTCTACTAAAATGATTTACACAAGCACAAGCTTCAAACGTGTTAATAGACTGTACTGCGGTTCAAGCTCAAGCAACACATTTAGCTCAGAAGATGGGACTAGATGATTTTAAAGTGTCCAAAGGCTAGAATGAAAGATTCAAGAACTGACATGACTTAGTTTATAATGTGTATAATGGCGAGAAATTTAATAAGGAGAAACTTACAGTTCTGTTGTGCTATAATGAAAGTTGAATGTAAAAATTGGTAACACTGGTTATTGGAAAAACATGCAGTCCATGATGCTTCAAGAAGGTGCGAACCCATTCATGTAAGTACATTTCCAAAACAAAAGCCTGGATAACTTCTGCACTATTTGAAAATTTCTCACATGGGATGCAAGACTGGGATAAGAAACAAGGAAAATTGCACTTTTCATTCATCAGTATGCTGCTCATCCACCAACAGTTTCAAATTTAAGAAACATGAAGATCAATTTCCTCCCAGCAAACTACATAAGCAAACTACAACCTTTAGATCAAGGTATAATACGGTGCATGAAGCAAACTTATCTTAAGATGCTGGTACAGAGAAAATTGGCTTCAATGGAATCAATGAAAAATCACGATCTTAGATGCCATGTATTTCATTAAGACTCCTTGGGATTCTGCGACACAAGATACCATTCTGAATGACTTCAATAAAGCTGGCTTTTATTGAATTCTTGGTGATGTCATGCTAGAAGAATGTGTGAAGAATAGTGTCAAATAACAGATGGCATCTTTTGAAACATATATAAACATTGATAATGAAATTCCAGTGTGTGAGACTGTGATGATAGATGACATACTTGAACAGATGACGGAAGAAGCATCAATGCAGGATGAAAGTGATGAGCCAATTCCTATAGTGTCCGAAGTGATAGAGACATAGTGAAGCGGTATATGTGTAGTTTCAAAGTTGATGACAATGTAATGACTTTACTAAACAAGGACAGTAAAATTTTGGCATTAAAACTAACAAAGCAATCAACCATAGACATTTACTTTAAACCAGTAAATATTGTACATATTTTGTATTCAATTGTGAAGTAAGGTGTACTATTAGATTCTTATTATGGAATTATAAAGTTTTTAAGTTGCAGACTGTTTTTTCGTTAACACGTTTTCCATCTATGATGGCCAAATCCTTGGGTCCCTGCATAAACATACAAATGAGATTCTACTGTATGTACACATTTATTCATTCATGTTTGCTAATTTATAACTCAAACCACTGAAGCCATTACTATTGAAACTTAGCATTAAGATATACTAGTTACCACTAATAGAGGCTATATAACAGCTTAATTACTTTTCTCAAAGATATAAACACACGATATAAAGCCAGAAACTGAAATACTGGTTTATCCAATTCTATAAAAATACTACCTGCAAAATTTCAATACACTGCTTCTGCAGACTGGTGATATTGGTTCAGTTGCCAGCTGGAGGGTGGGAATTTTTCTTTACCCATGATTATTTCCAAACCTTCCTAGAGTCTGAAAATATGAATGAGAGAGTGAATGTGTACGCACTTTAAAATACTGGCCCTTGTAAGGTTTGCTTTGGTGTTCCACTGTGTAGAGAACCATGGATTCCAGTCCTGCCTTGCACATGGGTGTTAATGTGTGTGTAAAAACAGGAAAACAAAATGGAACAATGAGTAAACAGGAACAAAATAGAGAAGATAAAGGATAAACACTAATTTTACTTTGGAGCAGCTATTAGCATTGCTTTGTCCGTCCATACACATGAAATAACTCAGCAGCTGCTGCAGCACTGAATTGGGATTTTATATAGGATGATGCGGTATTAATGTTACAATATTTAACTTTATTATAGCACCACGTTTGGGAGCCAATTTACGAGAGCAAATATGTGTTTACTTCACGCGATGCCATCTTGTGTGACGTCACTCCTTATTTGGTTCGTTTAACTCCATCTGGCGTAGCAATTTGCATCAATTTTTGAAATAATTCACTTTAAATATCCTCCAGCTAGCTCTTTGGGTCGAATATGTTTCTCATGCAGGGTGTGAATCGGAAAGGAATCTTTTATCCAGAAATGATACTGACGAAGAAATTGGTTTTATAACTTTTATTGCCGAACACGTCAGAAACACTTTCACATATTTATCTGGATACTCGCCATACTGAAACTGTTTGTAATAACTTCTCACTTTTAACTCACGTACTTCAATTTTGTATATATTTAACTGTATAATAATTTAGATTCTAGTAATTCTGCTGCGCGTAACTTGGCGAACTGAGAGACCGACGCGTAGTATGGAGAATTCTGTTAAACTGGGAGCTGACGTGTAATGTGTTGAGAATCTTGTTGAACTGGGGGAACGCTCCCTTGAACCTACACTATTTATAGGCTTGCCTCAAGATACGCCTAAAGATTATAAATGAACTGCTATTGGCTAATAAAATGCGCCAACATTAGCGTCTATTTTACTATCCAATGAAAACCACTAATACATATTTCTTTTAGGGAACATTCTAGAAGCTTTTTTTACCGAAAAGGCGCGAAACATTACGTAACTTCCTGGTTCCCGGTAATGATAAACAACTCACCCTCTTGCTGCATTATTGCGTTATTGTTGACAGTTTCAGTAGAGCCGTATATTATTATTTACCAATAATAATTACAATTAATAAACCTCTGAAATCAATGTCACATAAAAATACATATTCATATTATTATCATTAATTACATCTGTGTAATTTGTGATACAAATTACCGTATCATATGCCCCACTAGAAACATAATTATAAATATTTATAACTTGTTTAGAAATTTTAAAATTGTGTTTTTAGTCTCCTAAATCTTGGAACACACGCTATCACTTTCACTAAACACTTCACACGCGTTTAACACACGACATATGTTTTCTTTATTATCTCGCCACTACTTACTGGCTTTGGTTTAATTAATTTAGATATTAATCTTACATTACAATTTTTTTTATAGCAAATACTTTACCCTAAATTATTTAACTAGTGTTACAAAAAATGGTTTACTTTCTTATATTGTTACCAAAAATTTATCAATTCAAGAATTTTTTTGTAATTACTATACATATTTACCAAAATATTCACCCTTTACATATATTTACATCTCTTAAATCTAGGCACTGTGTCACATTTTCTGTTTGCTACATAAGTATTTGTTTCAATTATTTTTAATTATATTTACCAATTTTTTTTGTTATTTTGTACTTTGCAAATATATTTACATCTCTTAAATCTTGACAATGTTTCACCTTTTCTGTTTGCTACATAAGTATTTGTTTTATTTATTTGTACCAATTTTTGTTATTCTGAATTTTATTTCAACAATACTCTTGGAATTGTATTTACGTACTTTTAATTTAATATCATATTAAATTTCAATCTTTGCATTTTTAATTTTTAAATGTTGTTACAGTTACTAAAAATTTATTTATTTATTTTTTTTTAAACATTTCTCTTTTTTTTTTTTTTTATTTTATCATTTATTTCTCTTTTCAAATGATATATATATAAATAGTTAACCCTCTTACGTTCCAATACATTTCTCTGCAAGTCGTCTTTAACTATCCAGCATTTACTTTACATTTCATTGCTATTTACCCTCCTGGATCAAATTGTGTGTGGCTAAACATTACTCGTAGCCGTAACCTAACCTTCAAATTTGTGTTCATGAATAACCTCTTGTATTCATTTGAAATTTCATTCCCTGATAATATTTGAAAACAATCTACAGTTTCTTGAACAACACGTCTTTTAACAACATTCATTTTCAATTCATCTGCGATCTTTATAACTTGAGAATATTCTGACAAATCTGTACTAAACTGTACTGGACTGGAGTTTTCATTTTGAACATCTTGGTACAATTTATTTCTTTGCATTACTGTCTCATTTTGTATTTCTGATATTTCCCCTCTGAAATTAACTTGCGCCTGATTTACATCTACATTCCTAACCTCTTTTATCTCTCTTAGCTCACTTGTAATACTACTCATTTGACTTCCTAACTCTGTACATTCTACCTTAACCTCACTTTTAGTATTAACCTCACCTTTTTTGTTACCTCTTTCCCTGCTCATGTCTAACATTTTCTTTGAAACTTCTCCTATCTCACTTGCTATTACTTCCTCATTTTCATCTCTCATTTCTGGCATACTACTATCTAGCTTCGTAACTTTCTTTTCCATTTCTTCACTGCTTTGATCTACTTTTTGCTCTAATACCTCATTACTCCTACCAATATTTTCAATTGATTTCCTGTTTTGTTCTAAAATCCTATCAAAATCTTCCCTTAATTCTTCCCTCATATTTCTCAGCATTTCCATCATCATACTAGCATCAAGATTAACATTTCCTGCTATTCTATTCTCACTTTCTACACTAACATTTTCATCTTCAAATCCTAAAAAGTCTGGGCTTCTTTCTGGAACCTGTATTGAATCACAGCTAACTGTTACACTATCTCCCTCCATAATTATTTCTTCTGTATTACTAGCAGCCATTGTTTTTATTATCCTACCATTCCTAAGGAACATTGATTGATTTACCTTTTTGATGCTGTATGTTGCTGTTACTTTAATGTCCAGCGTTCTGCCCCATTCTCCTAGATTTGTATGTCGCTTCTGCGTTGTGTTGTGATGAATCTACATCGTCTTGTAGTTGATCTCGGAATTACGATGTCCAATCATCCGTATAGTCTGTCGTTCCTTTTGTTTCTGGAATCTGCGTCTTGTAGATCATTTTACTGCTGCATTCGCCCCTTTGGTCCTCTCAATTCTTCTTGGTTAATTCTGATCCTTTCCTGGTTACTCGAGTTCCTTTCCTGGTCGCTTTGCCCCACGTTCTGTGTGCCAATTTGTAAGAGAACAAATTGTATATACATTTATGTTTATAGCCCCACGTTGGGCGCCAATATGATGCGGTATTAATGTTACAATATTTAACTTTATTATAGCACCACGTTTGGGAGCCAATTTACGAGAGCAAATATGTGTTTACTTCACGCGATGCCATCTTGTGTGACGTCACTCCTTATTTGGTTCGTTTAACTCCATCTGGCGTAGCAATTTGCATCAATTTTTGAAATAATTCACTTTAAATATCCTCCAGCTAGCTCTTTGGGTCGAATATGTTTCTCATGCAGGGTGTGAATCGGAAAGGAATCTTTTATCCAGAAATGATACCGACGAAGAAATTGGTTTTATAACTTTTATTGCCGAACACGTCAGAAACACTTTCACATATTTATCTGGATACTCGCCATACTGAAACTGTTTGTAATAACTTCTCACTTTTAACTCACGTACTTCAATTTTGTATATATTTAACTGTATAATAATTTAGATTCTAGTAATTCTGCTGCGCGTAACTTGGCGAACTGAGAGACCGACGCGTAGTATGGAGAATTCTGTTAAACTGGGAGCTGACGTGTAATGTGTTGAGAATCTTGTTGAACTGGGGGAACGCTCCCTTGAACCTACACTATTTATAGGCTTGCCTCAAGATACGCCTAAAGATTATAAATGAACTGCTATTGGCTAATAAAATGCGCCAACATTAGCGTCTATTTTACTATCCAATGAAAACCACTAATACATATTTCTTTTAGGGAACATTCTAGAAGCTTTTTTTACCGAAAAGGCGCGAAACATTACGTAACTTCCTGGTTCCCGGTAATGATAAACAACTCACCCTCTTGCTGCATTATTGCGTTATTGTTGACAGTTTCAGTAGAGCCGTATATTATTATTTACCAATAATAATTACAATTAATAAACCTCTGAAATCAATGTCACATAAAAATACATATTCATATTATTATCATTAATTACATCTGAGTAATTTGTGATACAAATTACCGTATCAAGGATGAGTCAGAGTAACACCGAATAATTTTAAGGCATGATTCCGGGATTATATTTGAGTGTTTTCTTACAGGGAATGTATGTCTTGTTATCCAACTAGAGGGCATAAACGTTTTTCAAATACCATGTTGGGTTAGATGAAATTCTGTCAAATCCCTATTCCCCCATGGGATTGGAATATCGCATGTTTTGTTTTCTTTGCATTTTGGAATATTGTGTTCTGTTTTTTTACTTTCTCTACTACGTATAGTAAGTAGGGGAAGTATTGTATTCCACCCAAAAATTCGATACCGAAATTTCACCAGAAATATATGTTTTGAGGCCCCCTAAATCCAAAAAAAGCATTTTTGGAAACATGTCCGTGTGTGTGTGTGTGTGTGTGTGTGTGTGTGTGTGTGTGTCTGTGAACAGCATAACTCAGAAACGAACAGTCGGATAAACACCAAACTTGGTATATAGGTTCAGTATCTTCCAGAGATGCCACAAGAAGGTTTTCAAGAAAATCCCCCACCTCAGATTACCCTTTACATGGAACATTTTTCGAAAATTTTAATTTTCTCAGAAATGGCTCTAACGAATTTGATTAAAATATCATATATTTAAGATACTTTTATGAAAAATAAAATGTATATCTCGAATTTTCTGGGAATGTCTCCAAAAGTATTCTTCATTGTGAACGACTTTTGCATAACTGGTAAACCATAAGAGATAGACAAAATTTTACGATACAAAAAATGTAGATTGCGTTAAAATACACAATTTATGTCATATACATTTTTTTTTATTGAGTGAACCATTTTCGAGATATTGCTTGTTATTCCCTTAAATTTTCCAATACTTATACTTTTTCTCAAATGGGAATTCATTATTAATTTTTTTTATGTCCTGGACATGTAAAGAGAATGGAATGCGCCACATAGCTACCAGCTCTTAAAAGATTTGACTATCGCTTAAATCCTACCATATTCCCCTTGCACCTACAAGAAAATTAGCAATAAGATTAACATCTACATTAACATGAAGTATATGGAGAATAAGCGTTTGTAAAAATACTTTGTACAAGAGTAGAGAAAGTCATGTGAGTGTAACACATAATATGTTTTTGTTTAACACTGTTTATATCACCATTAACCTAAAACCCACATTTTGTTATTTAAGTGGTAAGGGATTCCGACGTATATTATAAAACACTTGTGACTTTGTGGTTCCTACAAAAGGCATAGGTTATCAATCTCAGCTATCAGGATATACTAAAGTGCTCTGTTTACTGGAAGGACTTTTAGTTTTACAACCTATTATACAAATGTTCCAATTTACTTACACAGAACTAGCAGGCATGCATTACATTTATGGTGCCACTTGGGGAAATGCAAAAAGGGCACGATCTTTATGCTGAGCATTACCCAAGGAGACATTTGCCTCATCACAGCACCTTTACTGCCATATATCAACAACTGTGAGAAACAGGAACTTTCCAAAAACAAGCGCATCGCTCAAAACAGCAGCTATAGAAGAGGAGGTTCTTGACCGGGTCCATAATTCCTGTCCACAAGCACAACAGCGATAGTGCATGCCACGCATACAAGCCAGTCTTTGTTACTAGAATTCTGCGCGAATAGCAATTACATCCATATTCTCCCAACCAAGTTCAAGTATTGGGACCAGATGCACCCCGGCCACAATTTGTCCAGTGGTTTCTTCATAAATGCATTGATTAACCAAAATTTCTAAAACCATATTGGGGCCAAAATGTTAATATTTATGGATTTCTATTCTAGAAAGTTGGTGTATGGTGTAATGCTCTTGCTTGGAATGCAGGAGACCAGCGTTTCATTAAAATTTTAATCTACCACATTAAGCCTTAAATGGGTTAAACATATTTTTAGTTATCTGTAATTTCACTGAAGGACACAACTACATCCTTTATTTTAAATTTATTGCCATAAATTGAGACCATTTAAAAAACATCTCAGGTCTTCAGCATGTGCCTGGAAATGCCAGGTTTGCCTGAGAATCACTAAAGATATTTTCGCAAAACAAAAGCAATGTAAAACTCCCCTTCAAAAGTAAATAAGATCTTGGGGAATCTCACAGATTTACAAAGTACACTATCACACAATGTAATAATACAATTCCACTCATGTAATTCAGCTTACCAAATGAAAACTGCATCCTGATTTATGTAATGAAATGACACTGATTATGTTTGTATTATTTAAATAACATGAGAACAAGTGAATGTGTAATATAAAATATATTAACAAATGCTAAGCAAATATCCATGGATGTAATTTGTTTGAAATCAACACAAATTTAATAGTTAATATGCGAGTCTGCTAAAAACTTAAGATTTTAGGATTGTTTCCTAAAATATTATTAAATGCATAAATGCAAAAACAAAGTGTTCTAAACATACCTGATGTAATCCTATATGCAAGTTTATGATCTTCTTACTAGTACTTTGACTACATTACATTAATGTTCCTGGTTTCATTCTTTTTTCTGTTAAATGTTTAAAGGTAGGTCTATGTTTTGAAGTTAAAAAAATCTGATGTAATACATTCACATGACTTTCTCTACACTATCGTTTATTAGTAGATATAAAAACTATTATTACTAAAGTTTATTACTTTCTCTATTACGAATGGTAAGTAGGGGAAGTACTATATTCCACCCAAAAATTTGATACTGAGATTTCACCAGTAATACGCGTTTTGAGGCACCTGAATAAAAAAAAACAAAAGAATAAGCGTTTGTAAAAATAGTTTGTACAAGAGTAGAGAAAGTCATGTGAGTGTAACACATCAGATTTCTTTAGAATTTTAATGATGTATTTCCGAGCATCTTTTACTCCTTATAGTAGTACACATGTTGTATAGTCCCCTTCAACTTCCATGGTTATCTGGGGGCTCTGACTTGAGAAACAACTGATGGTGTTATTACTCATTGAACTATATTTTTTTTAATATTGGTTTTATCAGTATTTTACTATTAAACACACTCACATTTGTGTTTCCAGACTCTGTGGAGATAGGGAATAATTTTGGTTAAAAACAAAAATTCCCTGCCCCAGCCAGGAATCGAAACCAGGACCTCTGGGTTAAGAAGTCAGAATGCTGACGACTCTATCATGGGAGTAGTCCTGTAAAATTTGCTCAGTGCTTTTGTTTACGTTTATTTTTTGGGATTAAGATTTATTGAAACCCAAGTAATTAGCTTTATTGTTTCACCATTAGTTATTTTATATCCTATGTAGTTCCTGGTGATCAACCCTATTGTCTCCGCTTTTGCCTCGAATATCTGCATGTTATATCTCTTTGCAATCTCCTTAATTAGTTATGGCTGATCTGTGTCACACCAAAGAAATGTCTTAGCACTACTACAAAATTGTACAATCCTTAATAGTATAGTGAAAACAGCGGTTATATATTAACAAATCACTTATTTACATCACTTTTGACTGTAACTTGTAAATACAGTTTTAGCAACAAGCTCATCCCTGTGACCTTCAACTACTATTTCTGCACCTTTCTCAGAAGCTACAATACAGTTGCCATGACCTATGACACAAATCTTGTATAACCATTTGCATAAATAAGATTACCGTGCTACAGGTGCATCCGCTGCATGTTTTACTGTAGGTGCATCGTAGTTCCACATGGCTCTATCCGAAAGCGTTGTTGCTCCAAACTTCTGCTGAAAAAAAAATTTTTTTTTACAAAAAGGATATTACCTGCAGAAACTTTAAATTAAAGGGAGTACTCTGACCAATGCCACTCTTCTTAATACACTGTGTAACTAATCTATCATTTTGTCGTAACTTCAAATAATGAAGATGCAGATGATGCTGGGACTGAAAGTTTTAACCAACATGTCTGTTTCAGAATCATATAAATTTTTTGTAATTGTATTTCAAAATGTGCTTTAATCATGACTTGAAATATACCTCCAGAGGCCCTTGAAGCTTCATTGTAAAAAAGTTTTCATTTCAATTTTCATTTCATGGAAACATGGGATACTATTTTTTTATTCCAGAAAAAACAAACATATAGTATGTCAACTTCAACTTGGTGTTGAAGTTGAGTGTTCGGTGTTACTCGTAACACTAAATAATTTTAAGGTGTGATTCAGGGGTTCTATTTGAACAATTTCTTTTAGGGAACGTATGCCCATAAATGTCTTGTTATTGAGCTAGACAGCATTAATGTTTTTCAAGCGCCACAATGCGTTATATGAAATTCCACCAAACAGGTCATTACACATCTTTTGGTACATGGCATTGGGAGTGTTTTGAATAAGAGTGGCCACGTATCTTTAATTTTAAACAATGCAAAAATTTCTTAAATTAACTTGGTAAACTTGTGAATCTTTAATGATGTTTAAAGGAATTTAGTAATGGTGATATCCAAACTATACTTGTACATTTGTGGAGTCAGTTTTTTGACACTATGTCATTTAGACTTTCAGGGACTAGTTTCGGGAGCCATTGCTTCCATTTTCAATCTTGGGGTCAGACTGTCTTTGCTGGTTGTAGTTGATTGCAGCCTTCTCTCTGGCAAATAAAACAAACTTCTTTGCTGAGGCATCAACTGTCATGATTTCAAAAGTCATTAGCTGGTCTTTGTGCTTCCATGTTTGAAGCAACATACAGTACTAGCCACGGACAAACTAATACAAAAACTCATTAATTTAATAAGATATCTAATTCACAGCTTCTCAGCATCAACACATTAATAATTTCTTTCTTTAATATTTTGTCTAAGCTTTACGTGTTATGTACTTTCTTTGATAATACTATACGTATAATAATTAAGAGGATGTTAAAAACACATATATTCATGATGTACACATGGTAGAGAAGAAGTATATAGCATTCTAACATATAAGATAAGAGGGAAAGGCCATTGTTAGCTATATAACCAGTAATATAAAATTACGAGAAATGCAGTAGTATCTACATAAGCATGTAACAAACCTTGGATTCATAATTAAGACAATGGAAGTCTGTAAACATATATATGTAACATAAACTGTTATTGGATAGTAGCACCAATCAGGCACATTGATACATGCCTATAATTCAAATATGTACGTTAAGAAGAACAGTTGAAGGGAGCGCTAACAGAAGCTTGTCAGTGTTCGAGCAGGAAGGTAGTGCTTAAACTCATCTCTAAATAGATGCTAAAACTATGTACAGTGGAATCTCGTTAGCACGTTCCTCATTAACACGTTTTCCCGTGTATTACGTTGAATTATAAAAGTCCCGGTACCAAATCACCAAATATAATAAATAATGTTTGCTTAGTGCGTTTTCCCGGTCCCGCTTACTACGTTTGAAGTTTGACGTCCTCATTCGCTGTTTTGGCCAATCCTTGATCGGTACAGTGGGAATAGGCATTTAACACGTTCATAGTTTGACGTCCTCATTTGCTACTTTGGTCAATCCTTGGTCACGGGGTGGATATCGGCAGCCAATCACATACATGCATTTAAATATTTGTGTGACACGATTTCTGTGGGCGGGATAGAGAATGCTTCACCTTGGCGTGGTAAATGCAGTAAACGCTAACGATAGTTTCTAATGTTGAGTGATGACCAAACAACCGTAGATTGTATTTTAACTTTTCATTTACAATGAAAAAAAGAAAGTGTAGTAGGTAAATAACCAACAGTGAAAAACTGAAAATCCTTGATGTAATCGCAATCCAAATATAAAACATGTCGATATAGTGCGGAAGTTAAACGTTTATTCCTCCGTCAACCTTAAACACGATTGTTAGCAAACCTAAATTGATTGAAACTGTTTTTAAAGAAGAGAAAAATACTAAAACAAAACTTTTCTCTTGGAAAATAGGATCAGAAGAGGACCGGAACGAAATTTGTTGCATGGAAACACCTCCGTGTTCAAATTGTCTTGTATACACCAAAGATAATATCGTCTATTGTACTCGTAACATGATGCACACTCATAATTTTTTCTTTTTTAGCAGAAATTGTTATCACATGTGTATTAAAACACACAGCAAAACCACTATTGCCGCTTCCACAATTCGCAATTTATTTTCTCAAAAACATTCATAACCTAAAATATCCAAGTTGACCAAAATAAAAGCTTGAATTATTTATTCTCAGGCTTTGTGTATCCAAATCCATTTAAACATATTGAATTTAACATGGAAACGCGGATCCTATTCAGTATGAAATTGTACTCAAAATCGATTTAAATTGCCCATGGAGACGTAGTAATTATTAGATTTTTATTACCTATGTTGTTAAATTGCAGATTTTGCATTTTCGTTAACACGTTTTCCCGCCTATGACGTCGAAATCCTTAGGTCCCTGCAAAAACGTACTAACGAGATTCTACTGTATTTAAAGTCTACCAGTATACATATTTTAACATCACAAAGGTAATAGTGATTTATGAATATCTACATGTGGTTTATCTAAAATACAAGTGAAATAATTAACAGAATATGTGTGTGCAAAATAGTTTAACATTCTCCATACCAAACCCTGACAACACACAAGTGTTCTCCGAGACAAATACAGCAGCTGTGGCACAATTATAAAATAATAATTATAACAAACTAACACACGCGCAAGGATACAGACATAATGATCATAAGATTCCAGTCTACAAGAACGTTGAGATACGCCACGAGGGTACGGGCATCAAGACGACCTACAGGTACATAATACAGCATTCATCAACAACAACATAGCGGGCTCCTACCAAGGGGAACCGCTACAGTTCTGCTTTGGGTAGTAGAGCCATTCCTGTAGGTAAGATGAGGAATAATTTCGACGGCGAAGTTGCCGCTATCAGTGAGGCAGCTATCGCCTTAATATCAATGAATGTACAGTGTAAAGTGGTCTTTTTATCCGACTCCACTTCAGCCATTCAGGCTCTCTGCTCGCAAGGAAACCAACATGAGGACGATCTGGACACTGAATGCCAAGACAGACTGTATAAACTGCAAGAATTGACAGAAGTTCGTTTGCAATGGGTCCCGGGTCACTGCGACCTTGATGGAAATGAGAAAGCCGACGCTTTAGCCAAGGAAGGGTGCTCAATGGAGCAGCCAGTTTTACCAATGACATACTCAAACATCAGTAGCGTCATAACATCTCGAATCAAAGGAGCAATTGTAGACTCTCGGAAGGTAGCGGCAGCTGGTAAAAGATGGGAAATGCTTGCTTCAAACTCCATTCCCAACAACCTGCCCCGGGAGCTGGCAGTAGCCACCTTTAGGATGACTACAGGGCACGATTATTTGCAAAAACACCTGCATAGAATCGGTGTGGTTGATAGCCCAATTTGTCCCCTCTGCTTGCAACAGGAAGGCACTGCTGACCATTTGGCCTCCTGCACTGCCCTGCAGACTGTTATAGTTGAAGAATCTATGGAAGGAAGGTCACAGCTGTACTGGGAGGCAAGGCATCGAATGGCAGACCAGCCAAGGACGGGCGTTGGCTGAAGCTGAAGCTGAAGAAGAAGATGAAGAAGAAGAAGAAGAAGAAGAAGAAGAAGAAGAAGAAGAAGAAGAAGAAGAAGAAGAAGAAGAAGAAGAAGAAGAAGAAGAAGAAGAAGAAGAAGAAGAAGAAGAAGAAGGAACTGCTACATGTTAAAATGTTTTCCCATGTTGTGGCCTGTTAGCTTTTAAGTAGTTTCGGATTTGGGTCTAAGTTATGATTTTCACTCCAAAAGTTAAATACTACTTCCGACTTGTCTTCTTGTTTTAATTTAATGTTTCTGAACTGTTCTTTGATTCTGTTTTTTAAGACTTCTTTTGGTTTGTCCTTTGTAGAGCTTTTCACAATCCATTCAGCTGATTTGGTATATTCCAGATCTATTGTCTGGTGGAATCTCATCTTTTGTTTTCGAATTTAGCAAGTTTATTACTGAGTATGTGTTTATGGGAACCAAGATGATATTTTGTTCTCTATGGATTGTTTTTGAATTTTCTAAATGCTTCAAAGTGACAATGTGTTGTTGCTATCCTTTCCTGTGGTGAGTGTGCTTATTTCTTTTATGGCTATCTTTTGCTTTGCTTGTCAATCTTCTTGTATACAAGGCTTCTGTTGTATCCATTTTCTTCTGTATTGTGGATTTTGGTTTTTAGTTCTTTGTTAAATTACGCTTGATTTAAACTTCGTGAGGAGGGCATAAAATTCAATAAAAACAGTAAACAGCAAAAAGTTTTAGTAATGGAAAAGAATAAACATTACAAAAACAGAAGTGAGCTTAAATTATACTCACTTCATCTAAAGCTAATTAGTAAATTTAGGAAACATAATTTGGGAGAAATGGAAAATAACCTTTTTGTAATTTTGAATGCAAAAATGAAGAACAAAACAACGAAACTAGAAAATTTGTGCAAGAAAACAAACACCCAAGAAACCACATCACAACAAATCAGTAGAAAACATATTAAACCTCTCAAATCATAATTTCGCTATGCCAGAGTTGAACTTCCTTAACCAAGGCTTAAAAACATGAGTGGACTACTCAAACCAAGTGGAAGACTGTATAGCAGACATCCAAATTGCCAGAGAGCTTAAATGAAGATAAAACTATAGTCAAAAAACAAATGTTCTAAACTAGTAGATCAGATTAAGAATGAAAAGAAGCCCATCTTCAATAGCCACATCATAAAATCACTTAAAAGCAAATCAGTCATATATGTCAAAGCGGATAAGAGGAATAAAATCATTTTGGATAAATCAGAATACATAGACAGGATGGAAAACCTATTACAGGGTGACCAGTACATCACAGTCAAAACCAACCCCCTAAATTCCTATATCTAGTCCGTAAACAAAGCTGTAAAAGGGAGTAAATTACTCAATAAAAATCTCATGTGTTACATTCACATGACTTTCTCTATCCTCTATTGTTTATTAGTGGATATACAAATTATTCTTATGAAAGTTTATTTTCTGTCTACTTAATTTTAATCGAGATGAAGCTTTCTGGAATTTTCGTTAGGTATATAAAGGGAATAGCAATTGTCAAATATTTTAGAGCTGGACACTTAATGCTGGCATAAAACTCAATACTCTTCCCATGACATTGCAAGAAACAATTGAAAATTGACAGGACTTCAAAAGAATGGTACTTAACAATTCAAACCATTAATAACGGATATTCTTGGAAATGGCTGATGCCACAAAAACTGTTATTGGAAATAAATTGTGTGTTTAAAAGAGATCTACATTTCTTATGTAGTCTGTTGTCATCTATCGCTTACCATTTTCACTTATTAAAGGTTATACAAAATTCCTTCTGAAGGAAGAGGACTTCAAAGGCTATTCCAGAAAATTCAAGATATACATTTTATTTGCCATGTAAATGTCTTTAATATACAGTACGTTAATCAAAATCATTAGAGCCATTGTTTAGAAAATCAAAATTTTTGAAAAATGTTCCATGTAAAGAGTAGTTTGGGGTGGGGAGATTTTCTTGAAAATTTTGTCACATATTTGGAAGATACTGAACTTAAATACAAGTTTGGTGTTTATCTGACACTTTGTTTTTTAGTTATGCTGTTCTCTCACTCACACACGCATGCACCCACCCACCTCCACACCTTTTTTCTAAAAATGCTATTTTTGGATTTAGGGGGTTTAAAGGATGTATTTCCGGTGAAATCTTGGTACCGAATTTTTGGGTCGAATGCAATACCTTCTTTACTACTTCAGGCAATATTTTATATCACAACACCGTGAATGCCACAGTGATTGTAGTGTAAATTAACATTATTGTATGTACAGGATTTTAGATGTTTGTTAGCCATAAATATTTTTAGGAAATAAGTTACATGGCCTCACTGAAACTGACAATGGAAGTGGGTAACAATAAAACGAGAGGGTCAGTTGTTTATCACTAAGAAGAGACAAACAAATGACGTCAGGGTAGCGTGCTTTTCTTTAGAAATGGAGGGAATATCTTCCCTAGAGCATATATGTTAGTAGAATGATTGGCTGACAAAACAGACGCTAATGTTGGCGCAATTTGGTAACCAATAGCAGCTCTGTTATAATGTTTAGGCATTTCGAGGTGATGGAGTATATATTCTCGAGCCATAAGCATGTTTCATGCAGTTCTAAGGAATCTCTCATGAGGTGCACGTCATACAGTTTGGAAGAATCTCTTGTCGCAGTGTTAGTTACAAAATGTGAAGTATGCGGCAACTAATACGACAGTAGTTACATTTGTAAATATTACAGTTTTAGTCAGGCGTGTATAAAGATTAAATATGTGAATTATTAATTAAGTGTGACGGCAATAAAAATGTAAAAACAAATTATTTTATCAGTGTTATCTATTAGCAACAACTCCTTTCCGTTTACACGCCCTGCTCAGAGATACTTGCTTAACTGAGTAAATAATAGCTAGCCGGAGGACAAAGAAACCAAATTTTAAAATAATAAAAGAATAACAAGCGCCCAGCAAATAAGATAACACGAGCCGAGTACCGCGACATACTAGTGTCTGCTTTTCCTAAGGAGGGAAAGGCCTTGCCAAGATATGTAAACAGTTGTGTATGGGAAGTCAATGGTTCTAAAGCTACCCTCATCTGACTTCCTAGAATTTAACCAGCCTTGACAACAGGGAGCTTCAAACCATACTTCCCCATTTGCCATACTTGCCTGCTACTTGGATTTGGACAGTGAACGTAGATCTGCAGAGTGTATAGCAACGATTGTGATTGATATGTTTACATACTATCAATATTATGTGCTAGTTTTTATTTATTAGTGAGTTATTGTATTACGTAATTAGCATTAGTGATTATTGAGTATGTCTGCTGCCAAAATTGACATAATTCTGGGTGTATTAATTCTGCTGTGCTTGATTTTCACTGTGTCATTAATCAGTGGAAAAGAAAAGCCCATGTACTCCAAAACAAAAGAAATAGTGTGTCCCATGTATGAGTTCTTTCAGAGTGAATATAATAACGCAAAATGTGGACAGCCTCTTTAGCCGTAGAAAAAGCGTTGGATAGAACATTGCAAGCAATGGGAGTGTCTAAATCAGCATTATACAGTTCATGAACGAGGAAAAGGATAGAGAAAAATTGGAAAGTCCCGCTAAAATGCGAAAGCATGAATGCACCGTAACTAGACTTGATAAGTTTGATTAAGATGCTTTGAGACGTATTTAAAATCTCTACAAGCAAGGATTTACTCCAGTGTTAAATGATATTTTATAGCTGTAAAGGAAACAATATAAATCTATTACGCTCATCTTTGTGGAAAGCAATTAAAAATGTACGGTTTCATTACCGTAAGAACAATGCAAATCATAAATTCTTAATGGAGTGCAGTAAAATAGTTGCTTACCATAATGAATACCTCAGAAAAATGAGGGACATAAGTAATTCGGGACAGCTGATTGTTTTCTTAGATGAAACATGGATAAACGTGAACATGACAAAACAAAAGATGTGGATTCTGAATCATTGCAGGGAAGACTGCGTATTCCAACAGGTAAAGGTTCCAAGTTAATTGTTTTATACGCTGGTGGTGAAACAGGTATTGTGCCAAATGCTCCCCTGGTATTTAGTTCAAAGTTCACTACGGAATATCACAAGGAAATGGATTCTGAACATTTTACAAAGCGGTTTCACGAACAGCTTTTATCTAACATATCCCCAAACTCAGTAATAGTCATGGATAACATTATAAATACTATTTGCCAGAATTTGACGCAGTAATTTGTATCACAAATTATGTAAATGTCAAGAGTGATTATAGTGTGAATATGCATTATTGTGTGACATTGATTTGAGATGTTTGATGATTGTAAGCATTGTTGAGAAGTGGGTTTATACGGCCTTACTGAAACTGACAATAATAGCGTGCAATAATGTAGCGAGGGGGTGAGCTGTTTATCATTATTAGAGACGAGCAAATGACGTAATATTGGCGCGTTTTTCTTAGAATTTGCTGGAACATTTTTCCTAGAGCATATGTTTTCGTAATTTTCATTGGATATAAAAATAGACGCTAATGTTGGCGCATTTTATTAACCAATAGCAGCTCGGTTATAATCTTTAGGCATATCGGGGTGTAGGAGTATAAAAAGGGCTAAGTCAGAGTCAGATACCTCCAGTCCATCGGAAACATTTGTACATTACACGTCGGCTCCAGTCCATCGGAAACATTTGTGCATTACACGTTGCTGAGTTCAACAGAAATAGTCATGGTGAATACATAGCATAGTTTATCGATTCGCAGGTTACGCGTAGCAAAGTTATGAAAAATCTCAAGTGTCGTAAAGTTAATTACACAAAAAGTTGAAGTACGCGAATTAATAATGTGCAGTAAATAAGTTATTATAACAGTTTCAGTTTGGCGAGTGTCACGATTAATAGGTGAAAGTGAATAATGTGTTAAGACAATAAAAAGTGTAAAACAAATTCTTTCATCACTGTTATCTTTGGATAAAAACTCCTTTCCGTTTACACCCCTGTATAAGATAAGTGCTTGACCGAGAGATCATAGCTAGCCGGAGGACAGTGAACCCAAAAATTAAACACAATAACAGGCGCTCAGTAAAAGATAACACGAAGTGACCGCGACAAATTGTCTTTCATACATGCGGCAAATAAACAGTAGCATTCTTTCAAACAAACACTAATACCGCCACAAATTGGCTACCACAACGTGGAACTTAACAAAGAATACCGTCGCAAATTGGCTCCCAAACGTGGGGCTCAATAAATAAATAAACATAAAACCGTCGCAAATTGAATACAGTCCCGAATTCCAACACAAGAAAAGATGCAATACAACAGTGGTTATATAAACATGTTGATTTTGATAAAAGAATGGTAAAGGATGCTCAATTAACAAGACATACTAAAGTCATGTGTTTAATAAAAGGACTTTCAGTTTTACAACTTATTGTAAAAAGTTCCAAGTTATGTATGCAGAACTGTACTCTGTATTTATGGTGCTGCTTGTGGAAATGCGAAAAAGGTACAAGATGTTTATGCTGGGTTTTACTCAAGGAGGCCTGTGCCTTATAACAGTACTTTTACTGCTGTACATCAATGACTGCAAGAAACAGGAACATTCCAAAAACAAGCGCATCGTTCGGAAGTCCAAAGAAATGTTAAGAGCAGTGGCTCTAGAAAAGGAGGTTCTTGACTGGGTCCATAATTTTCCGTCCACAAGAGCAATAGCATATGCCATGCATACAAGTTGTCTTCAGTTATTGGAATTCTGCATGAAAGGCAATTACATCTGTATCATCTTACCCAAGTTCAAGCACTGGGACCAGATGCACTCCAACTACAGTTTGTACAGTGGTTTCTTCATAAATGCATTGATCAACCAAGATTTCTGCATCCATACAATGTGGAGGGACAAGAAAAACCCTAGAGCTATTAGAGTTATAAATTACCAATGACGGTTTGCAGTGAACATTTGGGTTAGCATTGTGAATGAAATACTCATCAGGCCCTATTTACTACCTCCGCGTATGATGGGGCACATTTACCTACAGTTTTTACGACATACTTTGGCAGAACTTCTGGAAGATGTTCCTTTAGGAATACACTGGTTAATGTGGTTCCAAGGCGATGGGGCACCTACACATTATTCCGGTGAGGTAAGGGATTTCCTAAGAGCAACATATAAATACCTCACAAAAGTGCTGTATAATATGTGACAGAATGCTTTACCACTTAAATAACAAAAAGCAGGTTTTAGGTTAATGGTGATATAAACAATGTTAAAAACGGTACACAGTGATATTCCAAAATACAAAGAAAACAAAGCATAACTGATAAACATATATTCCAATTCCATGGGGGAACAGGGATCTATTTGACAGAATTTCATCTGACACAATGTAGTGTTTAAAAATGTTAATGCCATAACTAGATATCTATATTCTCTATAAGAAAATACTTAAATAGAACTCCTGAATCATGCCTTAAAATTATTTGATGTTATTCTGACTCACCCATATAAGAAATGCAACAGAAACAACAAGCAGGTTTTAATTACAGATTATTTTGAATCTATGGGAGTACTTTTGTTATAGATATGTGGCGGGGTTGTAGAGTGCAGGCAATGAGTTGGCATTGTTGTATCCTCTTCCTGGCATAATGGTCAGCCATAGTGCTGGAAAGCTAGGGAGTGTATTTGCTTCTGTTGAACAGAGTCCATCATTGAAACACAGAAAACATTTTGATAAATGCTGAACTGTAATGATTCTCCTTTTAAAAATGCAATTCATCTATGGCTGAGACTAATGCATGCAAAACAAATCAACGTCTGGTCATCCTTATTCAATTCAAACAGAACAGAACTACTGTCCATTCCAGAGTTCCCTCTGATGTAAACAGAAGCACATTCTTCTGCTTGTCACGAACCCAAGAACACACGCTTACGCAATGTAAATAGTTCCTTAATACATGTATTGTATTATGAAATATTGGAGCAGGAAAGGTATAGAGCTGCACATTTTATTGCGGTTATCATAAAAACTTATCGTTAAAGGTAATGCATATATGTTAGCTATTAAGAGATTACAAAATATGATTTTCGTCTGCTATTGCGCTAATGCCAAGAGAATCTTACTTGTTAATACCAACCGTATGCATGACTGCCACTCTGTTACATATACAAGAAATGCAGCAATGAATTCCCAGAGGTGGTATTTGAGTACTGAATAAACACTTTGCATAACACAGGAAATATGATAAGCGAACAATCAGTCATAATACGCTAGTATATGTATGCTCAGCTCAGGTCAAATCTTGTGATTTAGTCAGTTGGTATTTGAATTCACATGGCAGAGGAAGGTGCGCATAGTGCGAATAAACTGTTCAAACACAAAAGAGGGAAACAGTTAAAAAGTGGAGAAAAACAAACAATACTTCATATATTCAACTCACTATTAGAAAAATACCCGATACTTGCATTAGTGCATATTACAAAACTAATATCGGATTTTACAGGCATTTCAGTATTTCAGTGAGAAGTGTAACCAAAGCGAGCAGGGAATATAAACAAACGTAATATAACATAGAAGAAGATAATATGTGGGAACTTGTTTTAAGTGCAACAGTACTGTGGAATTGTGGATAAGCTTGTCATTATTTTGGAGAGTAGTTTTGATTCCGATATGTGAGCTGAATCATCTTTGAAGGATTTGGATTTGGGTGTTGCACTTTTGCCCGAGGATTGTGATTAACGTAAGTAAAATGTTCATTGTCACATATTTATAAAATTGATTGTTACCTCAGGTTGCATTTTGAACTATGATTCTCACACAGGGCACATTTTTATAGATTTAAACAGTGTTCAACAAGCACGTGAGAGGGGAACAAGCAGCCATTAAGGGCGGGGATTACAAACTACTTTCGCGCGGATAATATAAAGAGTTTGTTTTCAGTGAAAAGCACTCTGTTTTGGAATGGACAGTAGGCTACAGTATATTGTCAAAATAGTGAAGCAGGCAGTTTTATAGCATTGCTTTCATAATTGGAAATGGCACACACCTCAAAAATCACATTCTGTGCTGTGCCTTTTAAATAATATTGTGTAACATCCAAACTGTAATAATGTTATTAGTGTTGGGATGAGTCAAAAACTTATTTGAACTCTTTTTTTTCTCCTCTTATGTCCATTTATTTAAGACTAGTTTCTGGGAACATCTTCCCAATTGTCAGTTGTGCGGTTGACTGGCATTCCCATGGATGGCTTGATCCTGCTTGGCATTGTGCTGCCCTTTGTACTTCTGGTTAATCAGGTGACATCATCATTGGGGTATTTCAAAATTCATTACTTTTTCTTTGTTCTTCATGATAAAGGTGTTCTCCCAAGCGCTTAGTTTTAATGGTTTCTTGGTCTGTTCAACAATTTTATCTCCTATTTCATGTTGTGATTTAAAGACCAAAAATGATGTGCTATAGCAGTCTTGTCCATGTACTTGAATTTGGTGTTTCTCCAATGTTCTTTCATTCTGACCTCCAAATTTCTTTTGGCTCTCCCAACGTATACTTATTCACAATTTTGGCAAACCATTTAGTAAATCTGTGATACTTTGGTTCTTGGTGAGCTATTTTTACTTTCTCTACTACGTATAGTAAGTAGGGGAAGTATTGTATTCCACCCAAAATTTCGATACCGAGATTTCACCGGAAATACATGTTTTGAGACTCACTGAATCCAAAAAAAGCATTTTTGGAAACATGTCCGTGTGTGTGTCTGTCCGTGTGTCTGTCTGTGTGTCT
Organism: Deroplatys truncata; assembly: GCA_030765065.1. Lineage (NCBI taxonomy): Eukaryota > Metazoa > Arthropoda > Insecta > Mantodea > Mantidae > Deroplatys > Deroplatys truncata. The sequence goes on from CM060980.1 coordinate 131,762,546, forward strand.
GTGAACAGCATAACTCAAAAACGAAGAGTCGGATAAACACCAAACTTGGTATTTAGGTTCAGTATCTTTCAGAGATGCTACACGAAGGTTTTCAAGAAAATCCCCCCACCCCAGACTACCCTTTACATGGAACATTTTTCGAACATTTTAATTTTCTCAAAAACGGCTCTAACGATTTTGATTAAAATATCATATGTTTAAGATATTGTCATGACAAATAAAATGTATATCTCGAATTTTCTGGGAATGTCTCCAAAAGTATTCTTCGTTATGAACGACTTTTTCATAACTGGTAAACCATAATAGACAAAATTTTACTACACGAAAAATGTAGATCGCGTTAAAATACACAATTTATGTCATATACATTTCTTTTGTTGAGTGAACCGTTTGCAAGATATTGCTTGTTATTCCCTTAAATTTTTCAATACTTATACTTTTTCTCAAATTTGTTATTCATTTTTTTTATGTCCTGGACATGCAAAGAGAATGGAATGCGCCACATAGCAACCAGCGTTAAAATATTTGACTATCGCTTAAAACCTACCATATTCCCCTTGCATCTACAAGAAAATTATCAATAAGATTGACATCTCGATATCTCCATTAACATGAAGCATATGGAGAATAAGCGTTTGCAAAAATAGTTTGTACAAGAGTAGAGAAAGTCATGTGAGTGTAACACATCAGATTTTTTAGTGGGGGTTCAACAGGTTCCTGATGGTATATCCATTTTGCAGTGCTAATTTTATGTTGAAATCCCTGAAAATCTTAATCAAATTCAAAAAAAAATTTGGAACAAAGAAAACATAAATGAATTTTGATATCCCCACTGTTGATGACATCATCCAATTAACCAGAAGTACATAGAGCAGCACAATGCCAAGCAGGACCAAAGCAGCCACAGGAATGCTACTTGACCGCACAACTGAGGATGGGGATGTTCACCGAAACGGTCTTAAACAAATAAACGTGAAGGAGAAAAAAGCTTTTTAAATAAGTTGTCGACTCATCCCAACATTAATTATGATGTTGCTCCACTATACAATACTTCTTGTTATTTATATTGAATCTTGTTCTCTAATCTGTTCACCATACTATACATCTTATACACAGTGTAACAAAAATGTGCGGCACAAATTGCAGGACACATTCCTCACATGTAGACGAAGAAATCATGTTATATGAACATGGGTCTGGAAACGCCTTGTTTCCATGTTACAATTCATTATTCATTGGAAACACAAACGAACAGAATGTTAGAATCATGGGGAACATGCACTCTTGGTTATGCCTGGTTACGTTGTCATTATCGTAGGTGCACTGCCAGTGTTTTGTTTTACATGTCCCTGTTGTCATGCGACTTACGTCATTGCTTGTTTACAGGTAACATCAACTGTTTCAGTGAGCAGTACGGCCTTGGCAAGCACATGGGTTACTATGTAGTAGTATGGATCATGCAATGGCAGTGTACACAAATGCAGAGATGGCACATGCCCATTTGATGTAAATTAAAATTGAATTTTATTTGTGGATGCTCTTTAACTGCTGTGGTCCTTAGCGCCCCATTCTATATTGGGCGTGAAAGACCGGTAATTTTGCTCAGAGGCCTCTTTATCAGGCTTGATGTTCTTTTACATGTCGTATATCTATGACACGGTACCACCAGCTTTATTTCCCTTCCAAAGGAAGCCATGCTAAGGATTTTTACGCCCAAAAAAATCCATAGCCCTCCACCAGGTTTGAACCTGCGGCCTCGGGAACTAGAGGCTAACATGGCAACTACTACACCACAGAAGGCAACCCATTTGATGTATGGATTAGCAGACGGCAATGGCATTTGCACTCAACGTTTGTACCGGGAGAGATTTCCAGGATGAAGGTGCCCCAACAGGAAAACGTTTGAAGCCATTGATTATTGTCTTAGGGAACATGGAGCATTTCAGCCTGATACTTGCAATCAAGGAAGACCTAGAAGGACGAGGACACCGCAACGGGAGGCGGCATTTCTTCAGGCAGTCAACGACGACCCTAGTGTCAGTACAACACAAGTAGCTGCAACAATGAATGTTGAATGTTGACCACATGACTGTCTGGCGAGTGTTACACGAGGTCTGGCTGTACCCATAGCATTTACAGCGTGTGCAGGCACTATCAGCAGTTGATTTTCTTGCATAGGTACGCTTCTGCGAATGGTTTATGCAACAAAGTGTCAACCCTAATTTTAGTGCAACAGTGCTGTTCACAGATGAGGCGTCGTTTCAACAAGACCAGATTGTAAATTACCACAATCAGCATGTATGGGCTGACGTCAATCCTCATGCACTGTTGAAGCAAGTCATCTACAAAGATTTTCTGTCAATGTTTGGACCGGCATTGTTGGTGATTGTTTGGTAGGACCTCACATTCTTGCTCCCAGGCTCAAAGGACATAGTTACCATAATTTTGTAGAGAATGTTCTACCTGATCTGTTAGCAAATGTGCCTTTAGCTGTGTGACAAAACATGTACTTCATGCATAATGTAGCACCTCCTCATTTTAGTGATAATGTCCATTGGCTTCTAAATAACAGATTCGGTGACAGGTGGATAGGTAGAGTTGGACCAATTGCCTGGTCTCCATGCTCTCCAGACCTAAACCCACTGGACTTTTATTTGTGGGTGCATTTGAAAGCTTCTTGTGTATCGAACCCCAGTACCAGATGTTCTGAGTCTCCGTGTCCGTATTATGGAAGGCTGCAAAACCATATGCAATACTCCAGGGATATATCAGCACATCCGGTATTCACTACGATGGCGGGCTGATGCGTGTATCAAAGCTCATGGAGGGCATATTGAACATCTCCTGTGAGAAAGAGTTGTATGTGGTATGTTGGTACATTCTATTCTTGTGTTTCCCATGATTAATGAGTTGGAGAAAATGAGTTGTAACATGGTAACAAAGTGTTTCCAGACCTATGTTCATATAACATAATTTCTTTGTCTACATGTGAGGAATGTGTCCTGCAATTTGTGCTGTACATTTTTGTTACACTCTGTATAGGACAAACTGAAAAAGAACATAAAACATTTTTAAAAATGTTATATTACCAAAATTTTAAAATATATCCCAATTACAAGAAATATATTAAGCTGCTAAAAGAATATAAAACTACGTCATTAGAACATCTTTGCAAAATACAGCAACAGTTGTTCCTGTATAAAATAGTTAATGGTATTAACTATTAAACTGTAATAAAATTCCAGGTTAAATTCCCTATTTTATTACAATAAATCAAAAACATTAATTCATCAAAACTCTTCCTTTATAAAGATGGTATCTCACTACAGTGGTCTCATTTAAGACTTATGACTAAGCCTACAGTTCATATCATACATTTAAGAAACAATTTCTTAATTTATTTTCATCATCTGTTTCTAGGTATGCATTATTTGATAAGTCAGTATCCAATGTAATGCCATTGCATTATTATTTTTTTTTTTTATTATAAATGTGCAATATTGTGTATACGGCAGTATATGTGCAGTAGATAATGCAAATGAAAAGAACAATAATATTCAACATACTAGACATAATACAGATTATTTTAGAAGAGGCTTTAATAAAAAAAAATGTAAATGTTCAAGCTTTAATTTCGTACAATAAACTGCCATTTTATTTTTGGTTTTATTATGTATTTTTAATTTTGAAATTGTTTATTTCTATATATTTCAAATATGTATAAATACAATGCAATAAATGCCATACATGCCATAATTGCATTTGCCCTGTAGCAGCAAATGCAAATAAATAAATAATGAAAAGTAATGCACTTTCATAACCAATATAACAGTATACTGAAAATGATGTCCATCTAAACGATATAAAAAAAGAAAAGAATTTTTGGAATTCCAAGAATTGCAGACTAAAGTAATATAAGAAACTGTAAAAGATATATGTTAGAAAATTAAATAAATTGTTCTTAAAACATGCTTATTGTTTCTGATGTACCCTGTATGTTTGTTGAATAATAATTTGAGCCTTACCTGCAATGGATTACTCTTGGCTGTTATTTTAAGGCCTACTTGTTGAGCTACAGAGTTACTTTCTCTTGTTGTACCAAGAATAGCATGACGCAGAATTGTGCCATGCCTGCCACCGGTAGATACCACATTTGTTTCATACTCTTCAGTTCTTGGATCATCATTCACCCAGGTGTAAAGAGCTCGTCTTGAAGCAGGTGGAGCAAGTGATCTTTGGGATACAATTGGCAATGTTCTCTCATTTGTAACTGTGCGGCGGAGTAGCGTGGATCCTCCAACCAGGTCATCTGCAATTTTACCAGTTACATTCAAACCAAAATCTAACATTATACAACATGGCATTTCAAATCAATGCATATAATAAATGGAAGTGTCTATTACAGCTCATCATTCTCATGATGGCACGGATCTGGCATTGCTGAGCAATTGTGATGATGGTGCTGCATATCAAACTTTTGAAATGCACACCATTTTCAGGAGCCTACTGCAAACTTCTGCAAAACTACAATTTGAGTACAGCTTGGATAGTATTACTGCTAGAGTGGGGGGAATCTTTCTTTAATTAAAATTATTTCCTACCTTCTACAGGATCTGGAATTATGAATGTAGCTTTCATGGAAGAAATCAAACCAACATTAAAATTTCCATTTAAGAGAGATAATGCCACCACTAGAGTTAATAACACCAACACTTATTTCTAAAGTCAAGACTATAGAAGTTGAAGGGCTATGCAATGAAGAAAGAGGAAAGGGGGAAAAAAAAAAACATAGATATGTATTTCAAACCAGTGTTAATGTTCTATTTGGTATTCAACTGTGAGGTAAGAATTGAATTTATATGATTATAAATATTCATCACAAAAATAACAATGTAAAATCATAATAGTCCTATTTGAAGCATCAACTTACCCGTCTCTTCATCTAGCTCTGGTGAAGCATGTTGGAAGCTACGGCCAGCTGAAATAACACGTTCTGCTGACTTGCCTCTTGGTTTCTTATTTGTGCTGAGACTGATTTGACCATTGCGACCAGTGCGCCTTGTTATGCTTACATTGGACCACTGTCCTGAGCTGCTCTGTAAATAAAATTTGCAATTCCTTGGAATTAGTATGCCAGATTTTAAATTTATCTAGGATGAACATATACAATAATGAAATACATTTCATCTAGGATATTTCAAACTCCTGAATAAAGCATGCTGCTGTTGCCATTAACTTACTTACAATTTCTGGCAACATTCCATAAAGCTTGATGCAAACTAAGTGAATGACTTTCAGTACAATTTTCTGATACTATCTATAAAATACTGATTAGATACTAGTGTATTCTGAGTGACACTCATTAATTTATGATAAATAAAAGTTGGTTGCAGAAAATAATATTTACAACATTTACGTAATAGTTTAGGTTAAACAATCAGTATGACTGCTATACCTCAGTGTTCATGTGTAGCTATAAGCAGTATATAAAGGCAGTGAAAAAATCACTAAGGACCTATAGGTTAATAAAAGGAGAGTGGGGAAGAGAAGGGTACATTGGCCATTGTAGCAAACACAAAAAGGAAGAATTAGTATGGATGAAAATGGCATCAAATGTAGCTAAGAGAGTTAAAGGATAAGGAAAATGAATTTGTGAATTATGTGATGGAAAGAAAACTACAGAACATTACGTGACAGAATGCAAGGAACTGACGTTATGAACACAAAAAGTATGGGAGAAAACGTGGGATAAAATGGAGGAACATATATTAGCCACAAATATGTTGACTGGCAAAAGAGAAAAGAAAAATAGAAACATGGGTGAGTTTTTAAGGAAAGGAAAATAAAAATGGATTAGGAAAGTAAGGGATGCAAGAAAGGAAGAATGGCAAAGGGAAGAGCGGGAGCAAAGTTGTCAAAGGGCTATTCAGTGGTGAGATAAGGTCAGAGCACCAGGCAAACTGAGTAGCACATACAGTGCATAGATAGCCAGACTATTTTTATATAGGTTACGCTGGTAACTAGGAAAAAAATATTGTAATATATTTATGTAAAATAACAGGTACAAATAAAATTCATCCATATAAAGGCAGTGTCTAAAACAGGCAGGAGCACTGTTTAACCTCAAATCCAACTCATGTCTCTTCCTAGATAGCATTTTTAGAACAGAAATTGGAAAATTTCACACAATGGAAGGTGATGGCATGTAGTATTTAATTGCAATGCAATCTGCACAAACAAATTAAAAAAAATTTCATATGCATGGAAGACTGCACCAAGAAAAATAATGCCCTCTTGAACTGTGTCATACAAAATGTGCCATTCCAATACCAACCTTAATATCAAAAAAGGTTGTTGATTGTAATCTGCCACCCTTATAAATGGCATGTTACATAAAAATAACTGAGAATTACTTATAAGTTACCTACTAAAGTCTTGCTTTTATCTGAAAAGTTCTGTGGCAAATTGCTGCTGAAAGCTAGCTTCCTTCTTTAACCTATTTAAATTCCACAACTCTGCAATTCCCGACAATACCAAATAATACAATTCTTTCTTCAACGTAAAGTTTACTGCATGTTTAGGTAAGAATTTTGTAAAAAGATAACCCTATAGACATATGTTTTGCCACATTTGGCTAGATACACCAATTTAGAGTTATGACTGGAAATCAACAAAGAATCAATATTCCAAATTTTCTTTTCCTTGCTATGTTTTGATTAAAGTCTAGCTAAACGTGGGCTGAACAATGTTTAAGCAAAGGAATTTCATGCCTAACTTAAAATGATTTAGCTATACAGTGTCTGAAGCCCAAAACATGTTACTGTTTCTGCAATCTGCCTAGAATGTTTACTGATCAGTTTCTGACAGTGATAAACCAATTGTGCATAACTCTACTCCAACTCCAAACCTTACCCTATTTTCTCGAAGCTTTACCAGTTTTAACCTTGCATCTGATTGTTTTGCTATTTCAGCCAGTTTTTCTCTTGCATCTGTAAGTTTCTGTCTCTTCTTCTGAATTATTCGCAGCCGTGCATCACTCACTGGGGCAGGATTATTTCCGCCACTTCCTCGTCGAGGCTGGCTTCCTCTTCTGTTTATGCTTTGCTTATTCTGATTCTGACTTCCACCACCAGGCTGTAATCTTCTCATTGGTGCCCTGTTTGAATGAAATAAAATACTCTTTGGTACATCTGATTAACGAAAGACATTTTGAGCTTTTCTTGCACCTTGTTTACACAACGTTTATCAGCAAGCAGAACTGGATGCAATTACTTAATTCCATAATGCTGCTGCAATATCACTTTCATTTTAATAAGTAAAGGAAATCAAATTCTATATCAAGGTTTCAATAGAAGTAATTACAGGCTGCAAGACATTTGATACATTCTTTTAAATTATAAATTTTACTTGCCAACTTCCTGGAATTGAAACCAGTGAAACCTTCTCTCGTCCAGCAAAGCATAATTATTTTATGATGACATGAAATTTGAAATACGTAAAATGTTCAGTGCAGTAAACATACAAAAATTACACGTAAAATAAAAAGGAATTCTGCTTTATAAGAATCCTTGAACACCTGGTAGTACCGCTCCTTTCTGTCGCACATACTGGAGTTACCACAGATAAATAGGTATTAAACAGCAAAGATCACCACTTCCTAGGTATACACAGATATCTAGTCCATATTTTATACTTCATACCCGTTCCATTAAAAATCAAATAAAAATCACAGAGGCTTAATTTACTTGATAATGTACTTCGTCTCTTGTCCCAAAAGTGTTACACCTCTGCAAACCTCAAAATCCAACTAGCATAACAAATTCCAAACCTAGCTGAAAATTTTTAATAACTGATATAATATAACTGTGAATGTATCATCATCATCATCATCATCATCATCATAATATTTAGTTTTGCAATTAACCAACTGCACTCTTGCTATTCTGCTATAAATGTACAGATGCCATAACCATGATAATGGAATCTAGTTTCAATCCCCACAAATCCATAAAGTAGAACTCAGTGAAACCAAATTTACACCTTACGTAAACTTGTAAAATGGCTTGCCTTTCCATTCTCAACATAGAACAAGTAATGATGGTTTCAAAATACTGAATGTTATAATGAATGAATTTATTCACATACTTCACATACAAAAATAATTTTTTCATTAATACAGTATTACTATAAACTTATTACTATCAATACAATTATATTTTTTAATTTAAAATTCTCTGATTTATGAAGTTGCATTACTTCCTTCCCCCATTATACTTAACACCAGGTTATCTATATAATGGGATTATTATATTGGATCCATCGCCCTAAAAATTAAAATTTGCTTGTATACCTCAAGCAAGATTATCTCCATTGTCCTTTCCATTAATGTTACCCACCGTCCATTGCCATTTTTGACTCACCTTACCTATGTACTTTTTCAGTTTTTTTTTTATTATGTTTTTCTCTTGTCTTAGATTTAAAATTCTTCCTCTTGAATGTGCTAATAATATGAAAGGCCATAGAGAATATTCTCAGAAGTTAACTGGAGGTTTAAGTGTCTAGTGATGCACAAAGCTTATGTGATCTCGCTGCACTCATACAAAGAGTCAAGAATTATCCTGTGCACATTGGTGCTGTTTTGACATCTACTACTACTAATAATATTTATTTTTCTACTTCTACTATTTAGAGAAACTAACATTTCTCATGTAATATGAACATCGAAACTTAAAAGCTAGTAGAATTTAATTGAATTTACTTGTAATTCCAAAAGTTGTAAAATAGATAAGATCATAAACAACATATTTAAAAGTCTAGTACTACTAAAACTAAAGCTATCGCATACCTTAACCCCCTAGTAAACAACTAGAACTTCTAGCCAATTTGAATAACTGATTTCCTCTTTGATCACCAAATCACATTCTCCACAACACCTGGCAGCTAATATTTGCTGCCTCCAACATCTGTTTGCTTACAGTAGCAGCAACTCAATAACTTTACTACAGAAAATTCAACAACCAAGTACTTAAATATAAAAAAGAACACTTGGCTACAACCTAAAGAAACTGTTTGCTCTAGCATCCTGTAACCCATTGTTTCAAACTGAGTTTAATATGTGCTGAATAAAATTCTAATAATATTCTAAGACCTGTTTTTGAGGACAAAAGTTTAATATCTGGAATGAAAAAAAAAAAATAAAAAAATAAATAAATAAATAAACAACTAGCTTCCCACAACTTACTTTTATATTCTAAAAGCCAATTAAGAAATGCATACATGTTTAAGAAAAATATTTTGCTTTGTGCCCAGTAGTTAAGAATGTATTAATTATGAAGCATATAATAATGTGATGAAAAATGAAAGGAAGCATTTGCAGTTGAAAAATACCAGAATATCAATATTTAGAATCTTTCACTGATTTTATGATGGTACTTTGAATCAAAACAAGTTATGCAATGTTAAAGAAATTTCTCTGATGAAAACCAACTTTTAAAGCTTTTTAAAAGAAATAACTTTGATGCAGAAGCTTGAAGGTCAAGAAGGGAAGACAGGAATATGGCTTGAGTAAACTTGTAGAAAGTTAACTTCCTCAGAGAAAACTTATCTCAACTTTCTAGTTATCTAACACACATGCAATTTAAACTTTAATGACATGCGCATGCACACAAGATTTTTACAAAAATCAGCCATAGATAGTTCATATTCATTTGTTTCATGGCTGCTTGTCCTGTGCGGTGTTAGGCTGGAGTCAACATGTCACATGCATGTCTTAATATTAATACATTCAGACATACATTTTGGCCAAACTAAGTTTTTACACAAAAACTACATCACAAATCGACATTATACCATTATTTTTGTAACCCTGGTTTGAAACAAATCGGTCACTGGGCCCTGAAGTAAACAATTACCCTAACTGATATTAACTTATACACTAGAAATTTGCTATGGTTATAAAACTTTGACATTTCATGAGCTATGCTGCAAAATGCAGTTTACTCCTACAATTAAGGCTAGGCGTTTATTTATCCTGAAGCACATAGGCGAAAACTAGGGGTACTAAGCATAACATTTAGAGCACCTGATAGCATAGTAGTTGCTTTATATATGGTAACCTCTCTGTTGTAACCATTATCTTCCTTAAAGTGGACAGTTAAATACTTTATTGCGCAAGCTATTAAAACTGCAGCTCATCACGTTATAGATATCTAAAATGTCATTCAAATGCCATATCCATCAAAGAGAACATAACCTATTTTTGCAGTCCTTACAACGCCCTGAACAATGCTAGTGTATTAATATCTAGATCCATTATAATATTCTACGTAATTATTATATCTGTTCGCCGTTTCCGAGAAAAAACTGAAGAGAATTCAGAACAACTTCCCAACTGATTATAATTCTTACACGAAAAGGTGAGGTGGTTTACTTACTTTCCTCTTCCACGTGTATTCGTATTTCTGTTGAATTTCTTGCGGATAATATCCGCCAGGCTAAGATCCATTTTAATTCTAAAATAGGATTAGCAATTTCTATTCATGGGTAATATACTTGGCAAATTACACCTAAAACTTCAGAAACAATCGCACCGCAATAACTACCGTCATTTGTTTCACAGATTATACCAAACGTATAAATCGAAATTGACCTAATTATTTACCGCATCTTTCCCTACATTATTTCAGTTGTACCGCGCGGCGGGATTTTCGCGAATAGTTTTCATTACACACACACAAATCCTTTATTGGGAAGTACAAGCCAAAATGTCAGCAAATATAAATCTATTAATATAAGAAAAACTATAATCAAAATAAAACATTGTATGAGCGGATCCAGAGTCCAAAAGGACATAGAGGAAATGAAATTGAGTTTTATTTATGGACGCTGTTTAACTACTATGGTCCTTAGCGTCCCATTCTATATTGGGCGTGAAAGACCGGTAATTTTGCTCAGAGGCCTCTTTATCAGGCTTGAGGTTCTTTTACGTGCCGTAAATTTACGACACGGGACCACCGGCTATACTTTCCTTCCGAAGGAAGCCATGCTAACGATTTTCATCGCCCTCCGCCGGGTTTGAACCCGCGACCTTGGGAACTAGAGGCTAGCGCGGTACCACTAGTCCACGGAGGACGACGGACATAGAGGCACAGAACATCAAACTAAGAGCGTAGAACAATAAAATCTAAAACACTAAGGATCATGTACTGATACTGTGCATGTTGTGCTAATACTGTGTTACATGCAATTACTTTTGAGTATTGCTTTATTTTGTAGCCCATTTCCTCTTTACTGTTATTAAGTGTGGATGTCATGTATTCATCAGCCACTTAAGTTAAAATAATTTGAGTTTTATTTATGGATACACTTTAATTACTGCGGTCCTTAGCACCCCATTCTATACTGGGCATGAAAGATCGGAAATTTTGTTCAGAGGCCTCTATCAGGCTTGAGATTCTTTTACGTGCCGTAAATCTATGACAAGGGACCACCGACTTTACACTTACCTTCCGAAGAAAGCCATGCTACGGATTTTTACTCCAAAAAAATCTATCGCTCTCCACCGGGCTTGAACCCGCGATCTCGGGAGGCTTCTTGAAGAGTTATGTCATCTATGGGAATTGCAACATCAATTGACATAGCTGATATAAGGCTGTACAGAAATGCAAACCAAACCTTATTGGTCATGAAAAGAACTCACAACACATACTGTGTTATGGTTATGATCAATGTAAATGTAATGTTATAAGAAGTTTCAGCACAAGTTTATTTTTATGAATCCTGCTTGAATTTTTATATGCATCAACTCCAAATACATGTCCAATTTCAACTAATTTTTGCTATTGCCATATGTGATGATTGATCTCGTGATTTATGTAAGCAAAATATAAATCCACACATAATAACAGAATTCATTGCATAGGTATTGCATTTATAACATAGAGCTAAACAATTTGATACAAAGATTCCACTGGAATGACATGTTTTAAAGTGTCCTGGATCCAAAAACACATATTTTAGAAAAAAATTTCATGACATGAATGCACATGCACAATAAGTTAAATAATTACCAAATTTCATATTTAAGGCCAGCACCTTTTAAGAAAGCAAGAGTTTAATGAAAATTCCCTTCACTGCTTGCAATCATTTAAAAGGACATTTTTTTATTATTTATTAATTTCTCAAAAGTGTCTCATAACAATTAAATTGAAATCTTGTTTGAGAAATAGGCAAATAAGTTTTCTGTAAATCACTAGTGAAGTTCTCTTTCATCTCCTGAATTGTAATAACACAATTATAAAGGACATATAAAAGCTAATACTGACAAATTTACAGCTCATTAAAATACACAATTTATGTCAAATGGCATTTTTTGCAGTGTCAGCCATTTTGTAATATTTATAAATTTTGCTTATCTCACATAAGCATGGTGCAAGTTGCGCCATCAGGAACATTTTTGGGGAGGAATTCAGCATTCTGGGGAATACAAAAATACTGAGGTAAATTAACACAGGTAATATACATACATTTATTACAATCTTTAATTGAGTACTGTAATTTTTAACTCAGTTTGTATAAAGTTATGGTATTTAAAAGAGGAAATAAACTAAAAAAAGAATAGAAATGGCAGATAGGGGGTTTAATAATAATAACAATAATAATAATAATAATAATAATAATAATAATAATAATAATAATAATAATAATAATAATAATAATAATAATAATTTATTTCATCCAGTTTATCATACATCTGATTTTGGACATGTCAAAACAAATACATCTTTACAAATCCTTTAAATCATACAGACATTTGTTTATTAGATACACCCTCAATTTCCTTTTGAATTGCTGTTTAGAAACATCAACTACAGATTTGATTTCCAGTGGTAATTTATTAAATAGCGTGATTCCAGAAATATATAAATCCTTTAAAGATATACTTTTTTTTACACTCTGCCTAAAGTAGTCCAAATTTCCTCTTGTATTATGTTTATGGATTTGGTTGTTTTTAATTGGTTTGTACTTATCTATTACATACATTATTGTCCTATATGCATAGAGAGAGTAAATAGTAAGCAATTTATTGACTAATTTTGAAGATTTAGAAGCTAGTAACAGTGATGTGTCATAATTTAAAATAGAGAGTTGAGGGTTGTTACACTACATCACTATGATATTCTTACTTGAACGCGTTTCGGGAGACGGCTTGTTCCCATCGTCAGCATTTTCTCTCAACTGATTTTTGCCGGTTCATCGTCTGGGCGATGTGTGTGGTTTGTGGTGTTCTCTGGTGCTGGGCTGATGAACCTCCAAAGGCTGTTGGGTGGCGGCAGTTCGAAATTCATTAGGTGATTCCTGTGTCTGACAATATGTATTTTTTCTCAGATGTCCAATTCATTGCTGCTGTTGATCGGTTTTAAGAGTTTTGTGTTTGGAGTGATATCATGGTTTGAAGACCAGAAATGATGTGCTACTGCTGATTTATCTTGCTGCTTTTGGTAAATGCATCTCATATGCTCTTTAAGTCTTATTTCAAGATTTCTTTTGGTTCTTCCTATGTATACCAGGTTACATTCATTACAATCAATTTGATATATACCAGCTGATTTATCGTTGGGGATAGGATCTTTTGTTCTGTTACATAGTAGTTTCTGTATATTGTGGTTATTCTGTGGAGACAGGGTGATGTTGTATTTTTTGAAAATCCTTTGAAATTTATGATGTGTCCAAGGGTGATAAGTGAATTTTCTATATGCTTGTGGTTTTTGTTCATCAGCCCAGCACCAGAGAACACCACAAACCACACACATCCCCCAGACGATGACCGGCAAAAATCAGTTGAGAGAAAATGCTGACGATGGGAACAAGCCGTCTCCCGAAACGCGTTCAAGTAAGAATATCATAGTGATGTAATGTAACAACCCTCAACTCTCTATTTTAAAGTAAGCAATTTATTGTTGACAAAGGTTTCCCTACACGATTCTCTTGGTTTTAGGTTAAAGATGATTCTGATGCATTTCTTTTGGTATATAAGTAATTTATCCATATGCATTTTTGCAGCAGCACCCCAGATTTCAATCCCATAGAGTATGTGTGGATAAAAACATCCATAGTATATTAGTTTCAATATGTTACCATCACTATGATTGTTGAAATATTTGAGTAGATACACTGTTTTACTAATTTTAGCACATATATGTTCAATGTGCTCAGTCCATGTTAGCTTGTTATCAACAATAAGACCTAAACATTTATGTGATTTTACATCCAGAATATTATTATTATCAACTTTTAGTGATATTTTACCATCATTTTTATTGAATTGCATCACTTTAGTTTTTTGCATGTTGCAGTGTAGATTTATCGATTTGAAGTAATTCAGCAAAGAGAAGGTGGTATTGTTTATGGTAGTATTTAATCCTTCTACTGTTTTATTCCAGCATACAGCTGTGGTGTCATCTGCATAAGTTATCACTGAAGTATTTGGTGGATTTTTAATGTCATTAATGTAGATAATAAATAATAATGGTCCCAGCACAGTGCCTTGTGGTACGCCATATTTCACAGATCCCAAATGTGATTTGATTTGTTGTATACATCGCCCTTTTTTGTATGTTATTTCCGTAACTTGTTTTCTTCCAACCAGATAACTACGGATTAGGTCCAGGGGTAATCCTCTTATGCCGTAGTTTTCCAATTTACTAATTAATATATTATGGTTGACACAGTCAAAAGCCTTAGATAAATCAAAAAATAATGTACTGACCTTCTCATTGTTTTCTAAATTCCCAATTATTTCATGTACAGATTGGTTAATGGCAGAAATGGTGGATTTCCCTTTTCTAAACCCATGTTGAAACTTCCTTAATATGTTGAATTTACTTAGATAATTATCCAGTCTTAACAGCAGGATCCTTTCAAACAATTTAGCTATCTCCGATGTTAAGGCTATAGGTCTATAATTGTCAATATTTAGTTCATCCCCTTTTTTGAATACTGGTCTGATTATCGCTAGTTTCAACATTTCTGGAAATTGTCCCTGTTCAATGGAGAAATTAATCAGATAGGTTAATGGTTTTACAATAACACATTTACATACTTTTAATAGAAATGAGCTGATTTCATCCCACCCACTGCTTTTTTTACTCGGCAGGTTGTTGATTATTTTAATTATCTCATCTTCTGTAACTGGTCTGAGAAAGAAAGAAGTATTTGTCATGGTATTAATATTGGCATTTACAGAATTTGGTCTACTAGCTAGCCGTGTAGGTGCATTTATGAAATAATCATTAAATTGTTTACTTATAGTGACCGGATCATGAACCACTTCCCCATTTATGTTCAGTTTTATGTTTTTATATAATTCAGGATATCTTCTCGCTTCATTTATTAAGCACCAGGCTGTTTTACTGACATTTTTGGATTTTCTCATGCTTTCTCTATATGCATTTATTTTAACAGCTTTCAAATTACTGAGATACTCATGTCTCATAGTTTTATATTTATTTTTATAATACTCCAGTGAGGAACTTTTATACAGTACATACATATCTTTCATTTTCTCTTTCAGTTTCATCGTTGTTAATGGTAATTTTACTTTTTTCTTTGCAGTGTTATTTACATTCACATTTATTTTTGGACATGTAGCATCAAGATTCAATTTAAATACATTATAAAACTGGTTAAAGTTAGAAGTTGTCAAGGAGTTGGATTATTTGGGGGTGAGGATGAGCAGTAATGGTGAATGGGTGGTGCATAGCAGGAAGGTTATGGCTAAAGGAAAGGCGGCAATGACAGGAGTAAGGATGTGCAAATACAAATTAGAAATGCCAACTAAATGGATAGAAAGAATGTATGAAGCATTGGTAGAAGCAAGGATGCTATATGCAGTAGAAATTTGGGGGGCGGGTCTGAATTAAGCAGAAAAATAGACCAGAGCTATAGAACGTTCTGTAAAGAGCTATTGGGGTTGCCAAGATCAGCACCAGGGGAAGTAGCATTAGTGGAATTAGGAAGAACAAGAAGAAAGGGAGTGATACTGGAAAGGATATTGGAATTTTGGTTCAGATGCCTGAGAAAAGATGAAGGGGAAATTTTAAAGATATGCATGGAACAGCAAAAGAGTACGAAAAATAAAAATAACTGGTGGACAGGGGTAGAACAAATTATAAGAAAGATAGGAATGGGAGATATTTGGAGAACAGGAGAAAGAAACAGAAATGGTTTCTGGATAACAGTAAGAAACAGAGTGGAGGACATAGAAAGACAAGAAATTTGGGGAAGCTTAGAGAATAAAAAATCACTAGGGTTCTATAGATTAGTAAAATGGAAATGGGGAAGAGAAGGGTATGTGGATTATTGTAATAGAACAGAAAAAGAAGCGTTTGCAAGGATGAGAACAGAATCATTGTATCTGAGAGGGCTAAGAGGCAGAAAAAACGGAATTCGTGAATTATGCAGAGGTAGTGAAAGCACAGAGCATTATATGACAGAATGCAAAGAATTAGCAGAATGGAGATAAGAAGTATCGGAGGAAAAATGGGAAAAATGGATGGAAAAATAGTAGTAATTAAAATGTTAACAAGAAAAGAAGAAAAGAAAAATAAGAATATGGGGGAGTTCTTAAAGAAAGTAAAAGAGAAATGGATTAGAAAAGTAAGAGAGATAAGAAAGGTAGAAGGGCAAACTGAGGAGAGGATGGGCAATAGGGATTAAGAGTAGCAAGGGATGCTCATATGAGCCAGAAGGCCAGGAAAAATGAGCAGAATAGCTGGCAAGGAAATTTGTACATATGTTAGCTTATAAGAGGAATATTGTAAAAAGGATTATGTATAAAAAATGTACAAATAAAGTTATCTATCTTCTATCTAACTCAGTTTGTATCTTTCAAGTTTGTTAATCTAAATGTGCTGTATCCTGCTCCCCAAAAGTAATCTTAAGTAGAATTCATACTGTATAGTATAATGTGGTCTGTCAAATGATAATTTTTGGAAATGAATAAAAGGAACTATAATATTATAGATGGGTATGTAGTTGTTCAGGACGTATTGCATTATTACACTTAATATCAAGTAATAAAATACACCACCTGCCAAATGTTTTTGTTTGTAATCTTTGGTGTAAATATTACAATTTTGTTTATTGATTTTAGCTTTCCAATTAATTTTTTAAGCTTTCATTGTGTACCGGTATCACAATAGCTACTACAGTACCCACAAATGAAGCTTCCCAGCAACATAGAAAAGAAACTAAATAGAGTAATTTGAGCTCTCAGAAACATTGGGGAAGGAGGAGGATGATTGTTTGGGAAGGGGGGTATGGGCACCCTCAGGATAAGTCAAATATTATATACATTTATAATTTCCATCAAGTGAGAAATTTCAATTTTACAATAATAACAGATTTAGAAATTCATCTACACCTCATCTATGCAACATGTTTGAAATGGTGGACTTCCCCTTTCTTCCATATGAGCTAATTGCTAACAAAAATTGTCTTGTGACACAAACAGTTGAATACCTTTTTCTCTATTTTAAACATAACCATGTCCATAGTGCCTAATTTGAAACCCTTTCTAGAGAAACATCTATCATGATTAACATAAGGTGGACAGAAGCATCACTTTATACATGAAAGGTATAGATTATAAGCAGTGCCAGTGGGCTGAGAAAGTCATATGCCTGTTAAATTTAACAATTTTACTTTCTCTACTACTTATGGTAGGAAGAGAAAGGATTGTATTTCATTAAAAATATGATACCAAGATTTCACCATAAATACATGTTTTGATACCCCCTGAACCCAAAAAAGCATTTTTAGAAACAGGTAGGGGGGTGTGCGTGCGTGTGTGTGTGAAATGTATATCTTGAATTTTCTGTGAATATCCCCAAAAGTCCTCTTCATTCTGAATGGCTTCTGCATAATTGGTAAACCATAAGAGATAGACAAAATGTTTCTACTCAAAAAAATGTAGATATCGTTAAAATATACAAGTTATATCCTATAATTTTTTTTATGGAATTAACTATTAGGCACTTCCCTGGCCACATGATTAGACCGATTGCCTCTCACTAAGGCAGCCCGGGTTCAGTCTCAGGGAAACTGTATGTGGGATTTGTGGTGAATAAAGTGGCATCTGGGCAGGTTTCCTCTGGGATCTCTGGTTTCCCCTGCAATTTGTTCCACCAACTGCTCCATCATCACCTTTTCTTTCATCCATTTCCCCATCATTTCATATCACCTCCTTCCTTGCTCTTGTGCCAGGCTATGGGCTGATCACTCATCCTGGCTGTTCCATCTAATCAAATTAGTCTTGTTTACCCCCGACAGGTGTCTGACACCAGGCACCCACTTGCAAGTCCTCCTAAGGGGGAGGTTAACAGAGAAAGAAGGAGAATTAACTATTACCAAGATATTCCTTCTTATTGGTTTGAATTTTAAATATTTATATTTTTCTCAACTGGGAAGTTGTTATTCATTTTTTCTCATGGTTGTTCAAAGCCATCATATAGTGACATACTCTTCACAAATCTATCACTTTACCTTGTATCCTACAACAAAATGTGTAAACATGACTTTAAAATTTGTCTGGATTAACAAGAAAATCATGTGAATGCAACACACAATATCTTTTTTAAAAACTTGATCAGTACAATTTTGCAATGAACAAAATAATAGGTTTGGTACTTATTGCATTATTAGTTTTCTTGTACTCTCTTCATGCATGTGAATAATTTTATTTATGTTACAGTAAACATTTTGGGAATACCACTTTTATGGAGTGGACATGTCCCTATTAGTGATAGCATTTTGCACTGCAGTATGGTATGTTTAAAAAAATTAGTTCCTTCTTTTGTATGATTCTGGGTCTGCCATTAATTCAGGCCAATTATTCTATATATGTAATAAATTGATTATTGTAACAAATGAGAACACAGTTACTGTGAAACACACTTTACTTATCACTAGGCACCCAGCACAAAAGTTACAATTGAGTCACTTTTGGCACACACTCAGAATACATCCACTGATCTGTCAAATTGAGTCACAACTGAACTGCACTGGCAACTTTTCACACTATCACTTCTTGATTAACAGAACTCAACTCAATCAACATACACTCACTGCTCCCTCTGGGAGAGCAACCTCTTATATAGATATACAAAGTGGAAGGTTCTAGAAGTAGAGGTTTCTAGAGCATGCTGAAAGGAATGTTCCCAAACAGGCAAGTGGCAAACAATGCATATTGTTCTGCACTAGCTATTGTTCCATGCTGCCTACTGTTTTAAGGCTGTTGAAGGCACACCTAGGTGCGGGCCGAGAGACATTACTGGTAGCCGGCAGGTAAGCTTCAGGCACGTGATCACCTTATTAAAAAGGAAGATAGATATTTTTATAGCACAAATAAACAATGAAAATCTGAACCCCTTCTTCTGTTTTTTTCACACTAGCCTCACACTTTCTCTTAATCCTTAAAGTGTTTTGCTACTCAAAAGAGAGATATTATGTTATTAGAAAATTTGCAAGAAACATTTCATTTTTCATGTTCACATGTGTATCACAATAATTATTTGTGACTATAGCATAGAATTTGGCAAAGCTTTTCCAAAATGGAGTTATTTGGGTCTTCTCTAAAGAGTATAATTATGAACTCTGCAACATTGGGAAGTCGTCCTCCATGGTATAGTGGTTACCATGCCAGCCTCCAGTCCCCAAGGTTAACAGTTCAAACCTGGCAGAGGGCGATGGATTTTTTTCAGGCGTAAAAATCCTTAGCATGGTTACCTTCAGAAGGTAAATAAAGGCAGTGGTCCCATATCATAGATTTATGGCACTTAAAAGAACCTCAAATCTGATAAAGAGGCCTCTGAGTAAAATTACAGTAGTTAAAGAATGTCCATAAATAAAACTCAATTTATTATTTTTTTTTAACATTGCAAAGTTCTCTGTAAGTTTTAGGTATGTTCAGTTCAGCCATATTTCCATTATTTTTAATCTGAATGCACTATCTAATAATTATTAGACTGAGAATTTGCATATAAAGGTATGTCTTTATTGAAGGATCATATACAAGAAATGTTTATGTAGGTTTGCATTTTGAAATATATGTAGTAAAATAAGGCAAATTTTATTTTAAATATTTTCAGACTTTCACAAAAAAAGAAGTAATTTGCATATTATTAAATATTTTGTCATTTTTACTTTCTCTACTGCTTAACTATGGTACACAGAGGAAATATTGCAGTCTATTCCATTTGATTTGAAGATTTCATTGAAAATACATGTTTTGAGGTGATCCCTAAACCCAAAAAGGGGCTTTTCAGAAAGTGTAGGATGAACATTAAATTTGTATTCAAGTCCAGTATCTTAGAAGGATACAAGATGAAGATTTTAATAAAATTCTCCCCACCCATAACCATCCCTTTTCATGGAGAACATTTTAACCTTTTTTCCTCCTCAAAATGGATTTAGCAATTGATCTAAGCACCAGGGAGAAGACTTTACATTAAAAATTTTGAAGACCATATAATGAACTTTGATATTCCAGGAAACAACCTAATAACCAGCTTCAAGTTACCACAAGAGCACATCTGAACTCCTGCACCATATATTCACCCAAAGCAGGTAGTCTACAAATAACTCATATGCAGACAGTGGTCATAATCACTCTTAGGTAAGTGAAGCAAGAAGTGTTAAAATAGCCTCAATAAATCCTTAAGTTTTACTTCCTCAAATACTTAGCTATAGTAAGAGGAGGAAGTATTGCACTCCACCCAAAAATTCAATATCATATGCACCTGTGTGTGTGAGAGAGAGAGAGACTCAAATGAAAATATGTTGGATAAATTCCTAAGCTGGTGTTTCAGTTTTAATTCAGGGGGCCTCAAAACATATGTGAAACTTGAAATAGAATTTTTGGGTGGAATACGGTACTTCCCCTACTTACTATATGTAGCAGAGAAAGTAAAAATGGAATGCTACAATAATGTGACAAAACTGGTATTTTAATCTAAATTTTGTTTTAGTAAATTTTGGCATATCCCTTAGTTCCCCAGATGTATAAAATTCAATGAGAATGGTGAGA
The DNA here is from genome assembly GCA_030765065.1 of Deroplatys truncata. Classification (NCBI taxonomy): domain Eukaryota; kingdom Metazoa; phylum Arthropoda; class Insecta; order Mantodea; family Mantidae; genus Deroplatys; species Deroplatys truncata. The sequence goes on from CM060980.1 coordinate 131,783,631, forward strand.
ACTTCACAGACTTTTCACAGAATATTGAAAATATATGTTTTATTTGTTGTGCTAATTTTGCAAACATGTGATATCTATTTTAATCAAAACCATTGAGTCATTTTGATAAAATAAAACATTTTTGTTTTTTAATCCTGTCTTGCAACCTTGAAAGATGCTGGGCTTAAATGCCAAGGTTGGTATCTATCCAACTTAACAGTTTTGAACTGTCCCTCCCTCTCATACTACTTCTATCTGCTACAGGTAGGCGATATAGAAAGTTAAAAAAAACAAAACAACAACAGTCACACATTACTTTAATGCCAAATTATCACTACCAACATTCAGCTTCATAATTTGTATACATCTTTAAATTTGGCCTCAAACATTATAAAGTTCCTGTTTTGGATATGCTTTCTTCTATCACCTTAGAATCTGTGCAGCCAAACTCTGTAACAGCCTCCATCTAGACGGCTCAGTGCACAGCCATTTTTAGCCAATATCTGTTTTGAAAATTTCTTATATGGTTCCAAATAGGGAAAGAAAAAATATACACCCAGGAAACTTAGCCCAGCAACCTTTTTTTTTTTTTTTTTTTTAACAGCAGGGTAGGTCTTCTTACCTGTTCTGTCTCCAAAATTAATTCTGATTCTCCAATTTGGTCTGAATCTTTCTTTGACCCTGTGGTATGTAATGAAATATTTTTAAGGATATTTGATTTGCAGTCATTCTTTAAACATAATCTTATAAACTAGCTTCACTCACCAGTTTAATATGTTTCATGAACATTTGTGTGCATCCTCAGTTGCATGTTGGCTGTCGGAGTTAATTCTTGAGCAGGTGTGACCTCTGGTGGCTAAAAGAAACAACCTCAAGCCTGATAAAGAGGCCTCGAGTAAAATTTCCGATCTTTTATGTCCAATATAAAATGCGATGCTAAGGACCATAGTAGTTAATGAGCATCCATAAATAAAAACTCTTGTTTAATTTAACTCTGGTGGCATGCAGATGAATTTTAAAATGGGGTTTTCTGCTTTCAGAATATCAGAATTCATTAACCTGTGTTTAAATTTCATTATGTATAGCTCCCCCCATATATTTTGCACTTTGTATTTTACAGCTGGTTTTATTAACTTTATTTCATTTTCTAATGGCTTTTGCTTCATGAATTTGATGCAACTGCCATTTTTACTTTCTCTACTACATACAGTAAGAATGGGAAGTATTATATTCCAACCAAAAATTTGATGTTGAGATTTAATGGAAATATATGTTTTGAGGATCCCTTAACCAAAAGAAGGTATTTTTAGAAAAAGGTCCATGTGTGTGTATCTATGTAAAATTCAGTTAAGTACCAAACTTGGTATTTAAGTTATCCATCTTCCAAGGATGCAGTGTGAAGGTTTTCAAGAAAATGCCTCCACTCCAAACTACTCTTTACATGCACAATTTTTCAAAAATGTTGATTTTCCTCACATATTGCTCTAATGATTTTGATTAAAATACCATATGTTTATGACATTTTCATGAGAAATGAAATGCATATATTGAATTGTCTGGGAATAGCCTCTGAAGTCCTCTTCATTTTGAATTATTTTTGCATAATTGGTAAACCGTAAGATATTGACAAAATCTTACTACACAAAAAAAGTAAATTTCATTAAAGCATTACATTTTATTTCCAAGATATTCCATGTTATTGGTTTGAATTTCCCAATACTTCTACTTTTCTCAAATGGGAAATCTTTTATTTTTTTTCTTTCTCTCTCTAGGCCGTGCAAAGAGCAGAATGGTACCACCTCTTGAAAGATCTGACCACTGTTTTTCCCTATTCCCATTGTACCTACAAGTAAATATGTAATAAAACCATTCTGCAGATGTTTATCTCACTTAGCATGAAGCAGATAGAAGAATAAGTTTTGTAAGAATGGCATTTAAGAATTCGTAGATGTGATGTAGCACATCAGATTTTTTAATTAATTTATACTTTATGTTTGTTATGTATACTTTAAAATGTGCACCAATATTTCTTTTTGCTTTCCTCATGTATAGTTTACTGCTATTTACACAGTGAATCTGGTGAATTCCTGTCCTTTTTTCTAGTGCTACCCAATCTATTTGATTTTATCAGATTTTTAGTACTGTATGTACTATATGGTGCCAATATGATGTATCTTTTAAAGATCTCCTGGAATTTGTGGAAGGTTCTTGGATGAAATGTGAATCTCATGAAGCTGTTCTTGTCTGTTATGGTGGCTAAAACAGTGATAGCTTGATGCATTTCTGTCTCTTGAATTTTGAGATTTTTTTGTTACCTGGTTAAACTCATTTTGTTCTGGAACGTTTACTATTTGTTTAAATTCCTTGTATTCTATCAGCTTTAGGGGGTTGTTAACTAATCTGTGTACCAAACTGCTGAATACTACTTCTTTGTGTGCCTTAGGATTGAAACTATGCTTTTGTATAGTTATCTGTATGTGTATATTTTCTATGGATGTTTAATTCAATCTTGCCTTCTGTTTTCATTCTTTTAAGGTCACGAAACAGAAGTGAATTGTTGATTTCTATTCCAATTGTAAATTGAATTGATGGGTCTTGTAAGTAAGAAGCTTTGAGGGCATCAACTGTGTGATTGTGTGTCTATGGTGAAAATATTGTCCACATATTTATGATGGACTTTTAACAAGAAAGAGGAGGTCTTGGTGATGTGTGTCTTTAGGTGGCTCATGAACAGGTACACATTATACACATGTCTAGTGTGTGTATATCTAGTGATTCCAGTATAATCCAACCAATAATCTTTCCATTTAATTTTATCCTCTGAAACGGAATGGGCTTGATGATGATGATGATTGATTGATGATGAGTTATTTATTGTCTCTGAAGCATATTAGGGCATATTTATTTTATTTCAGATTTCCTAATTTTTTTCAGTGATCCAAAAAAAAAACAGGGCGGTGATGTGGCTGAGTGGTTAGACCGCTCGCCTCTTATCTAGGCAGCCTGGGTTCAATACCATGGAACTGCATATGGTTTGTGGTGGACAAAGCAGCATCTAGGTGGGTTTTTTCTAGGTTCTCTGGAGATCCCTGCCATTCATTCCACCAATTGCTCCATCATCTCCTTCCTCGCTCTCATAGCACGGTTCGGGCTGATCACCCATCCTGGTTGTTTTCTCTGATCCATAGTCTGTCTGCTCCCCAACAGGCATCTGACTTTGTAAGTTCTGGGGGGTGTAAGCCCTAACGACAGGGGGGGGGGGATAAACAGAGAAAGAAGAAGAAATTAAAAAATGAGTAACGTGCCATTGGCTTCAACAATCTCATCTCTATAGCCTCTATTCTTTATTTCTGCTGTGCTGTCCATCACAATTGTTTCTCAAAAGATGAATTCTAGAAACACAATGTTTGGGCATTAAATCATCAATATTTTGATGCTTTGGTATAGAAGGTATCAAATCTATAAAATAGAGTAATGTACTAGCTTTCTTAATATTGAAATATGCTTAATACACAAAACAAATGCAAGCACCATCTAATTAGCAATATTAAGAGAAATGGGTTTAAATATAGGAACAAGCCTCTTTCTGTAAAAACAAAAACATTCACGTTTATTTTCTGCATCATTCCTTCATTAGATACACATAATATGTATTAATGCATTATAAATCTTATAATTCAATCACAACTGAGTTATTGTAAAGGGAAAGGATGAGGAATATTATGGCACTTCAATGTGTAATTGGCCAATATTTTAGATTTTAACATTAATCAATGCATACACTAACATTGCATAAGTCAAAGTATTTTATGAAATTTTAAGTTATTTCAGGATAGAATCTTCATTTATTTATGTAATGTATATATATAAAAATGGTTAAGAACTCACATAACTGAAACTTTTCCAAAAAATGCACAAAAGACTGGTACTGAAATTACTATCACTTGTTATAATGTTAACAATACACTCAAAAACTTAACATAGCTGTAGAATAAACTGAAGGAAGACTGAAAAAAGTGCACATCATGGCCATTTGTGTGTAACTATGCTACCTTCTTGTTCAAATGGTGCTCTTGGCGTATGCCTGACAAGGTGCTTGAAGATGGTTTCCAACATGCTGCATGAGAGCATTTCATTGATACATCTTTGAATTAATAACTATCAGATTACCTTAGTGTGAACATAAAGCTTAAAGAACAATGCATACCTCTTTATAATGTATATCTAATTAAAATAATTATGGAACTTGAAGCATCACTGAGGAAACTTTCCTTGTTATGTTTGTGGAATGGCTAATGTACTAATACAGAATTACAAAATCTGTGCACAAAATCCCAAACAGGATACAATAATTTTCTTCCTATCCATGTCACTTTGTTGCCAATTATCTTTACAACAAAATTTCACAAAATGTTTATACTATTGTATGTAACTAATATTCTTCAATTTGAGCTACAATGAAATCTCCTGTTACTTATTCACAAAATACCTTATATGTCTAGCTCATTCTAAGAGAGGAAGTATTACAAATGTTTAATTGGTGTTAAAGAGCTTAATCATGAATAGGATGACTGAAAACATTAAAATAAAATTGTTAAATTCTAAATATTAAATGATGTACAAGGAAGTTAGCGAATAAGTGGGCATAGGTAAGCCATGTTGTACTCCTATGAAAAGTAGAGATTGCTTTGAAATAACCAATATATGACAAACAAGATATCTTGGAAAGCAATGCAAACATTATTCCAAGTACAATCTTAGATTTCCTGGGTTTGCAATAGGGAAAGAAGTAAAGAAAGGAAGGGGGAAAAAGTGTGCTAGGATAAATGTCTGTGAACAAATGAGCTCTCAAATGTATTCACCAGCTTTATAAATTCTTAGATCACTGTTGTTAACAAAATATTGAATGTGGTTCTAGTTTGTATTTGCAAGAAGGTGTAGAAGTATATGTAAGAGAACATGATAAATAGAACCAATTTAAAAATAAAATTTCTTTTATTAAACAAAATTTCGCACACAAGCACTTTCTCCTTGAGCTAATGAAATAGTATTTGTGAAATAATTATTTTACTAAATAAAATTTAGCACACAAGTAAGTTCTTTCTCTCTGAACTAATGAAATAGCTTTTGCAAAATTATCACCATTCACTTGCAATTATACAAGCTTCACCACAAGCATTACTTCCTCATGGCATTTTCTTCACTTTTTTTTTTTTTGCAATTTGTGTATGGCATAATGACATCTATTTTCCATTCATAATCACGTATCCTAGACTTGGGATCCAAAATAATTTTTACATTGAAATTCCATGTACAACAGTCTAGATAAGACTGATGTGCATACAATAAAGCTGCTGCTTGAATGGCTGTAAGACAATTTCTAGATCAACCAAGTAATTCTGTTGCTTTTTCATAACCAGATGCTATGTTATGTGTAAAGGTTACAAAATACTTAAAAGAATAGCAAGATTTACTGGAGCAAATAAATTTGGAAATCAGTGAGAAAACGTACATAGGCATTCCAAAATATTAAGTCATTTCAATCAAATAAGATTTAAGGAAAGAAAAAGTAGGATTTTCCAGATTATGTTAAGACTGAGTTAGAACAAAAAATCAATGTACACTGAACTTAATTAGAAGTCATGCTGATTTTCCCCAAAGGAATAAGAATAGTGATTGTTCTGCTTATATGTTTGTGATATTCTTAAAGGACGACACCCAAAACCTACTACGCCAGAAACATCTCTGGTGTGAAGAGCATGATCTCCAAAGGATTTGAAGTTGTACAAGGTGCAAGGATGAGTTGTGATGGGATGTATAAAATGAGGAGGGGGGTGTGGCTGGTATAGAACACATACACCAACTTTATTGAAGAAATAAGAAAGAAAGAAACAAAAGCTACTGTTCAACCAAGCACTCAGCCTTAATAAGAGGTGATCCATTTTGAACTAAATTGAGTACTATGTTATTATTTTTATTACGTACAATTAATGAAATTAATTATACTTTTAACGGCCCATCCGGCTAGAGAATGTGATATAGAGCCAGCTAATAAATTCAATGTCATAGCCGGGAGTATGTACTCAAGCACTTGGATAATAACTTGGCCAATAACTACTGCAGCTCATCTGGCTTGATCTACAGGCTACTTGTATATACCTTTTCTCTGATGAAAAAGGTCTTCAGAAGTCTCCATTTGCCACTTCCATTGCAAAATGAGTAGAATGCCTGCTTAGTAATCTGGACTTCATCTCAGTTGGGGTAAGCTGCTTGGATAAGGTTTATTTCCAAGCCTTTCTCTTATTTGCTGGTAATTCCCAGTTCTTTGGATTAAGACTCATTTGGGTACTATGCAGACCTGAGATATTCCATAGAATGCTAAAATCTTGATTAAAAAAAATGATACAGCTGAGTACTTTGTTAAACTGTATTTATGATAAAGTGGCCTTGTAACAATTCTGAGCATTTGAAGCTATATAATCAAGCATTTTCAAACAGCAAAACTGCAATCTTCATCATTTTGCTATCATTACCATAATTACGTCCTCTTAATGTGCATCCTAATTTTAAAAATAATTTTCTTATTTGGTGATTTCTATCATCACCCATGAAGTTTGTTGTAAAAGTGAATAAGGAACAGCTAGCTTTAGTAATTTTTTTTCATATAGATAGGCTATTATGCATTTTCAATTTTATTTTTGGTATCCATTGCATGACAATTTGAAGGGGAAGAGAGCAGAAGTTAACTAATTGCCTATAATTCAAAGATGGTTCCAACACACTTTGAACTCTCATACATTTTCCCTGAGTATACAAGTTGCCATTTTCATAACAAAATACAAAACTTAATTTTAACTTTACATTTACCTTTATTTTATTATGCTTTTTATTGTTACTTTCACTTTAAACTTTTTTAAAACATATTACAGGTTTCAAACCAACTTGCAGAGGAATTTAAGACTTCTTTTATTTGACCGCACGTTTTAACAGCAAATGTTGATAAACACTATTTTAGTATCAATGCCAGTAAAACTCCACAAATAAACTAACATGCTGCAACTGCAAGTAAAAATTCTTTGGTTTACTTCCACAGTATGGTTTCAATATCAATAAAATGAAGCTAAAAAATAAAGAAAGAAAAGTGTATAAGAGAGCAAGAACAATCACAGCATATTTTCTAAAAAGGTGTGCTTTAACATTTTAACAAATGATATATAAATAATTATTAGAAAAAGTTGCAATTTTTATTAAAGATATACTAGCAGGAAGAAAGTAATATTAAAGTAGTAGCTTATTCTGGAAAGTATTTACATTGACATGTTATTAATGTAGAAAGTTTAAGGATGTAACATACTTTCAACATTTCAGGTAAAACATCATTAATAATTGTAACCATTCAGTTATCAACAGATTATACAATTGAGGCCATTAGTTGTCCCTTTTATACGTTCCATCACTCCTACACAATGTACAAATTGAAAAAATACAAGAATCTAGCCTTTGTATTAAAATTTTGGGAAAAGTGCTCAGTAAATGAACAAAAGAAATCTAGTTACCTTGCCTTCCTATGTACATTGTAATACTGGAAAACACATAAATACTGGTGAAAAGTAAATGCAAACTATATCCTATTGCAACCAGTTCTGTTAGTGATGAACTTACTGTAAACAAAGGTGTTTATGCCAATGAAACATGTCTTTGTTACTGTATCCTGACTTAATTAACTCAATTAATGATGGCAGATGCATTTCATTAATCAGGGCCACAAACTTTGCTAATATGCACAAGAATAGCATTATTTATACTAAAATAAATGACTTAATAAATAGTAATACTAGAATTTATCACAAGTAATTTCACAGGAGTGTCTGAAATTGCTGATAAATTCACAAGTGGGTATTTATCTGGAAATTCTATTCCTACGTGATATCTATTAGGACTATTTCATGAATGAAGTAATCAATTTGATATCTTAACTTTAACATCCATTATTCCTAACATCACATCAAAAAGATGATCTTTCAAGCCTATAAGCACATAAATTCCCAAAAGTTTCAATCTGATAAGGCTGAAAACAGGCATTTCTCATTTCATGTTATACATGGTGGACCATTTAAGTTGAGACTGTACAATATCTCCAAAACTAAGTGTTGTAGAAATAAATGCCTTTAATAAAAGTTGCTTGATATTATGGGGGAAATAAATGCCATTAGTCGTGTTTTGCTTGGAGGACGTTGTGATGGTCACTTTAGGGTCAATTTAGGAAACAAAATAAAAAAAATGGTTCCCAATTACGAAACATAACTTGACCCTCAAATGACCATCCATGGATGGTCCAACCATTCATTACGCTCTTCGTATACAGCCATTCAGAATTTTTGTTAGTGTAAGAACAATTGCAAAGTACTTTATACAAATGTTGTTTCATTTTTTATGAGTGAGAAAACATAAATAAGGTAGGTTTCTATTTAAAAAAATTAAATTGACCTTAAAATGACCATCACAACGTCCTCCAAATAAAACACGACTAATAGCATTTACTTTCCCCCCATAATATCAAGAAACTTTTATTCACGACATTTCTTTCTACAACGCTTAGTTTTGAAGATATTATACAGTCTCAACTTAAATGGTCCATTCTGTCTGTCTGTGAAAGTCTTAAAGGAAGAATGCAACACTCAAATGAAACAGATTAGATCTGCTCATTATCTTCAAAAAGATAATTACTTTTGATAATGTTGCTAACTATTTTTTGGTGGAAAGAATGTTTGTAAAGGCCATTGTTTCTACTGTAAAAAGTCCAACAGCAAATTTTATATCACTTATGATGTTGAAGGTATCATTTAGCTTTCTCCTTTATGTTCATTACCACTGCAACTTGCAATTTAATGGCTCTCAGTTTAGAAAAAAGTCTAACAATGTACTATTGTTATCTGATAGTCACTATTTTATAGTCCAATTTCATGGTACTAGGTAACAAAGTTGAAAATATTTTTGTGGCAGACTAGCCATATGGGATGCTTTGGACCTACTGTAATAAGAGGAAGAAACAGTGGCATCAAAATAGGCAATGAACTGCCAAAATCCAGTTACTTCATAGATTGATTGCTGTAACTACACACAGTAAAATTATTAGACTAAACATTGTCATTCACCCGATCCTTGGGTATCTGTTCTTCTAATGTTTATTATTAATTACTAAAGATAAAAAGGACCAGGATTCTTTCTGATTTCCTTCAATCAGTAAATACTGGACTGAATATTCAATACCTTGAACAAAATTAAACCCACAGACCAAAAGAAATAAAGTAATGTCTCTTAATGTCTTGTATTGTCATATTTTGCAGTACTAGTTATCGTACATTTTACTACGTTAATTTGTCCATTTCACTGACTCAAATTTTATACCTTTGCCACAGAAGAGCTCTGAATTATAGTCCGAAACATGATGTGTAACAGCAATATTTTGGTGTGTGAAGCAGTGTGCTATGACCAGAGTTTCTAATGGTAGAAAATGTGGTACCAATTGACATTTGGAGAATGGTAGCTGTAAAGGACTGTTTGTTCAAAAAAACTCAAAGGCTGTGCAAATTCATGCTTACAATCTTCTGAGATATGCAAGATGTGTAGAATTATGCAATTCATGCCTAAAGGCACAACCATAAGTGTTATAAGTTGCCGTGAAACTAAAAAAAAAACAAATTCTGATGTTTACATTTACATGACTTTCTCTACCCATTCAATAAAAAATTTACAGAAAATCGTTTTATTATATATTTCCTTATAGGTACAAGGGGAATACGGGAACACAATAGGCTTAAGTGAAAGTCAAATCTTTTAAGAACAGGTTGCCATGTGATGCTTTGAAATTCGAGGTTCAAAGGGTTCTCTTTGCATGACTACGAGAAAAAAATGAAGAACAACTTTGCAGTTGAAAAAATATGAAGTATTTGACAACTCAAACCAATAATAATGAATATCTTGAAAATTTTTAATGCCCAAAACATACTGCTAATGCTTTTGCACACACTTTTTCTTTCATAGAACATTAAGCTCAAATTATACAAATTTTTATGGTGAAATATTAGCAGTTCTTCTCAGCTTGCAAAATCTTCTATATCAAATAAACAAATTTAAGAGAGTTGTAGTATTATCTGGCTCTAAAGCAACTATAAAATCCATAGTATCTGATAAAGCAGCCAAAAGCCTAAATGTACTAGAATGCCAAAAAATTATAAAACAATTTAAATAAAAGAGTAGTACTTCAATGGATACCAGCACACTGTGGAATACAAGTAATGAAACAGCTGATTTTCTGGCCAAGAAAGGTATTAAAGTTACATCAAAATCATCAGGTCCACTGTCTTCTCACTCCTTCAAAGGAATAATTAAATCAATATACATTACAAAAATTAAAGAAGAATATGTATCACAAACAAAAGGAAAACAATGGGAAAATCTACATAATACAACTAGAATTACTACACTATGAAGAATATCCTCTATAGCAGTTTTTAGATTATTAACATGAATGCATCAACAAACATCTACACAGGATTAACATAGCAGAATCTCCTATATGCCCTTTCTGTGAACTTGAAGATGGGGAGAAAAACCACTTGCCCAGCTTTCGATCAACATACCAACCCCTCATCAAAATACTGGAGTGCAAGAGAGGGAATGGCTTCATTGCCAACTGTGCAACATTAGATACCAATCAAACAACATTTTATTTGTCATGTGAATACCTTAAACATAAGGTATTTTAATAAAAATTGTTAGGGCCATTTTTGAGGAAATCAAAATTTTCAAACCTTTTTACATCTAAAGGGTAGTTTTGGGTGGGGGGGGGATTTTCTTGAAAATTGTATCTCATCCTTGTAAGATGCAGAACTTAAAATACCAAGTTTGGTATTTAACCAACTTTTCATTTTTGAGTTATGCACGCACATGCACATGTAACCTTCTCCTAAAAATGCTATTTTTGGATTAAGGGAGTCTCAAAACACGTATTTCTGGTGAAATCTCAGTATCAAATTTTTGGGTGGAATGCAATACTTTCTCTACGTTACTATAGGTAAGTAATGGAGAAAGTAAAGATTGAAAGTGAGTTTGAAAAGCTTGTCCTCATATGGACCTAAAATTAAATTGAGTTTTATATATGGGCGCTCTTTAACTCCTGGGCATGAAAGACCGGTAATTTTTCTCAGGGGCCTCTTTATCAGGCTTGAGCTTCTTTTATGTGTAGTAAATCTATGACAGAGGACCACCGGCTTTACTTCCCTTCCAAAGGAAGCCATGCTAAGAATTTTTACATTCTGAAAAAAAATCCTTCGCCCTCCGCCGGGTTTGAATGCAACCTCGGGAAGGGTAGCATGGTCATAAGGAGAGGCCTCCTACAGATGGCATTGACCATCTACAAACAATGCAATGACAAGGTAGACACAGCTTTTTAGTTTTATTGTCATTGGTCATGCTCCATAGTTTCCAACCTGGCAACACTGGTTTCCATCGTTTCCAAAGCTTAAAAAATGTCTGAGAGGACATCACTTTGATTCTGATGGTAGAGTGCAGACAGAAGTGAAGGATCATTCTGCAGCCAAAGTGCCAGTATCAAGAAAGTATATTTATACCCTTTGGGAGAAGTATATTTACTCCCGCAGTGATTATATGGAGAAATAATTATGTATGCATCAACAACAAAGATGTAGCAAGTCGCCACCTTTAATTAACTTAAATAAATACACATTTTAAAATAAAAAAATTTGTAGCCATTATTTTTCACTACACCTTCATATAAGTACACAGAAAAGCAACCACATGATAGAAAGCCCACCTTTCAATTAAATCAACAGCAACAAAATTCAATAGCACAGAAAGGTGAGAATATCTAGCAGCAAGTTATTCAAATAAATGGTACTGGAAGGCAACTATGCAAGGCAACTATGTCTTCAGTGCTGTGGTGCAGGCGCTGCATACCCCTAGCACTTACTTCTTACGTTACTACAAGTACGTCAGGCTGAATATCTGAGCCCCTCCCATATGGGAGCCGTTCAGGTTGGGTTGATCTCGACGGGGCAGTGGTTCCTGATACCCATGGGGGATTGGATATGTCTGGGCAGCGATGCCCAGGTGGGGTTGTGAGATGCCTCAAGGTCTTCCGGTACTGCCCTGGATAGCCAGTAGATGGTGTGCTAGTTCACTGTCAGTCCTATTGAGGTTTATTGGTAGTCTTCCCCTTTGGAGTTGACACACATAAGTGGCATATCCACTTCTATCCTTGCACAAGTGGGGGGGGGCTTTTTTTAAAGTTATAAGGTATTGGCCTAATGGAAAACAGCATGGGAGGTGTGTCACTAGATGATGCCTTCCCTTGGGTCTAGAAGGGGAGTTTGGCTCCCATGTAGACCTTTGTTCTGTCCAGTACACACTTCCCATATGGGAGAAGTTCCCTACACTTTCAGCTGCACTCATGGTACTTCTGAAGTTACTAGAAGTGTGCTGGGCCGAACACTTGAGGTCCTTCTGAAGGGGAGCTGTTCAGATAGGGTTGGACTCAGCAAGGCAGTGATTTCCAATACCCATGGGAGATTGGAATGTCTGGATGGTGATAACCAGGCCGGTTGTCCTTGATGTCCTCTCCTCCAGTACCAGCCTGTAAGAGCTAGGAGATGGCGAGCTAGAATGTTGTCGACTCTACTGAGGTTTTTTGGTAGTCTTCCCCCTTTGGGGTTGATGTACGTAAGTAGTGTATCTACTTCCATCCCTGCATAAGCGGGGCGAGGGGGTAGTTTCCAGGTATTAGCCTAATGGAAAACCTGCAGAGAAGACGGCTACTCGGAATGTTGCACCTGCCTGGTTGACAAAGATCAGCTTCTGCTCTGGGTAGACCTTTGTCATAAACTGTCCAACACCCACTGAATCATGTGAATCAAAGAATCCACATGTTACAACCACAATATGATATAAATGTTGATGTAACATTAAACAAGAAATAACAAACCAAAGTGTTTTCTCATTGCTCCATTCACACTATTGAAAATAGCCAGAAAATTAATTTTTTAATAATCTAATACCGCAACTGCAACTGCAACTACTTTAAGTACACTATGTACAGAATGGAAAACGTAGAAGTTTACATAGTCTAATAATTTGATGTACTTCCTTCTCAATAAAATGAAATCAGCTTATTAAGATAATCATGTATGAGCAGACAGATATTTTCATTGTTTGAATTACTTTTTGTTTCTTTTTTTTACATTTACTATTCTGATGATTTAATTCAAGATGATAACCAGAGGTTGATTTTCTGCAAATATCACCATTAATTTAACTCTAATATAAGTATATACCACTCAACTATGGCCAGTTTAACATCCCCTCATCTAATCTTCCTAAGGGTATATTCACAGGCAGACCAGGATGAACATATTAGACGACCTAGGACTTAGGGTACCTACCAAAAAGGCTTAGACATAAGAGCGGTGGATATGTCACTTTAGCATGTTATATCATTGTATGCTATTCTCCCTTATCCATATGTCACTGCTTTTACATTACAAATTATGTGAGACAATGTAATTAACAGCAGTTCTGTCTGGAACTTTGTGATTAGCCAGAGGGCTCAGAATTTATGTGGGTAGCTGTGTTCATAGACAACTTCAAAATAATAATGATGATGCTTCAACAAAATGCTCAGTATTAATGTTTAAAACTTCTTAATTGGTGATATGGTGATCACTATACAACCTAATATTTAATATGCTTTATAAGTTTTCAAAATATATAAAAACTGATAATACCCAAGGCACAGGAAGGATAATGATTCCACCTAAATACTGTATACTACCATTCTTATGATTTTTTTGCAAACCTAAGACTTTTTGGAGACTTACACAAAATCTGCCATCATTAATGCTGAGAAGTAAACATAGACAGGCTGGCATAAAGCACAAAGTGAAGGGTTGGGAAGGGGATGGAGAACCTATCTAGTATCCTTAAGGTATATAGGTCTTTTCTTAACATTTAGTTCACTGCTTCATAAGTTTACTTCTATATCATTTAAAGAAATCAAATAGTACTTCCATGGCATGTAATTGGAAAACTAATAATTTTAAAAATATAACTTTGTAATTTCACTTCCAGTATTTTTCATGAAAGTCCATAAGAAGTCTTTGTGTGTTAATGCATATCCCTCATGTTTTGACACATAGAAAACAGAGTTGTTCACAAACCTTCAAAAGTAGCTAATATATCTGGTAAACAAACATAATTTAATCAGGACTGCCTGAAGAGTGAAATATATACATACCAAATACATTACTTAAAAATATGAAGAAGCCAAAAGGAATACAGAAGACTATTCTGCTTCCTCATAAACATGTGGTATTTTGATTACTTGCATTCTTTTCAGATAAATTATTCTTACAAAATCACAAACCACTTCTTTTTCTATTTTCTTAAAAATAAATTAATGACACTAAACTATCTCTATTTCTCAAGAGGAAAAATATCTAATATTTTAATCTTGTTTACTCTTATATTTCACATAAATGGAATGGTTAAGTCTGTTTTAAGTCTTCCATGAAAACAAATAGCTTGACAAACAAAATCATAGCCAATTTATGAAAATAACCTCTATTAGTTTTGAGAAACAATAAAATTGTCTCCTAGATGCTTCTGAATGTATTTCAGGAAATTCTAAATGTGAAGCATGTGCTCTTGATAAATAAAATCTTAGCAGCTGCCCAATGTAAACCTTAAATGAAACTCAATTAAAAAAGTGAAAATGAGCAGTGCACACTAACTCTAAAGAAGATTTTATCTGGCTGTGATAAGCACTTGCTACAGTGCACGAGAAGAATTCTCATTACCATCAGTTGATGCTAAGTGTGTTTGCTTATTTCTGCTTGATAATACACAAGAGTCATCTACAGTAGCTTTATCTAACACAAGACAGTGTGGCTAGTAGGGACCTTGCAGGCACAGTTATTATAGATGTACTTCAGAATAGCATTGCAGAATTACAGCTGATGTATAGCTACATTTATCTGTCCTTGTATGTATCCATCACAGGTTTACTCACAGAAAGAATGAAATGTAAAGCAAGAAAGCTTACACTAAAAATTGAATACATCTACTAAAATTATCGCAGTATAGTAAGAATTAAAAACTACCCTGTTGAAATTTTACTAAAGCAGATGCATTGTCTTACTCAAAATTTAGTAATTGGGTTAAAACAAAATATATTTTCCATTCCACGTGTTTATTTTTGACACATTAATTCCTCATTTCAGTTTCCTTTTTATTTTTCTAACCCTCAAATTAAGATGGATAAAGTATTACTCTGACTCTTAACTCAAAATATCAGAAATACATATTTGGAGACTACCTAATAGAAAATATGAAGATGTGTGCATGTTTCTGAATAGTAATAACTCAAAATTACGGAGAACCACGCTCCATATTTAAGTTGGTCATCTTACAGTTGTAAAGTGAAAATGTTAATAGAATTTCTCCAGATTAAATAAATAGCATGGAACAATCAATTTTTTTAGACTACCTCCATGGTATGAGGGTGACATATGTGCCTCATATTCTGGAGGTCCTAAATCAGAGTGAGTTACCTGGATTAGGTTGTTTTCTGCAGTTTTCATTTATCCTCAGAAGACAAATGTCTCTTGAGGATAACCACCTCCCCAAAATAAATAAACAAATAACTAAAAATGTTCTTAGATTTTAAAAAATGGTTACAGAATTTGTTTAAAATATCAGATGGATATTTGGTTGGTTGGATTGACAAATATCCAACATTTTCTGTAAACATCCAGTGAAGTCTTCTACATTCTATATTTTGCATAAATGGGAAACTGTAACTTATTTAAGTTAAAGGCAAACAAAGCAAGTAGTATTGATGGTATTCTAAGGGGAATTTTGAAAGGTGTGGGCTAAGATGATACTAGGAGAAAACTAATGACTAAATTGTTTAACACAATAATGGAAATAGGGGAGATACCCAAGATGTGGAGAACTAGTATGTGATATCTATACATAAGGGGAAGCATGATGTAAATAATCCTGCTAACTGTAGGGGGATAGAAGCATTTCAGGAAAGGTCTTTACTGGAATTCTAGCCAATAGGCTACAGAGTTTCAAGTACAAATCAGGGTCGGGAGAAGAACATCAGACAATATTTTTCTAATAAAGGCCATTGTGAATAAATAAAGGGGAAGGGTTTATATTATATTTTTCTGAACTTGAAATGGCATCAGTAGTACAGAGATGCATTGTGGATAAAATAAAAACAAAAGGATAAGTAATGCATTAATAAAATTACTATACAAGATATACTGAGAAAACCTGTTTTATATTAATTTTTTCAGGTGTTAAAGCAACTGACTACATGCAGGAGTAAGGAAGGCTGTAAATTAAGACCAGTATTTTTCAGTCTTTATATTGATGACATCCTGGAGGAGATTCAAAGCAAAAAGATATATCTGCCAATAATTAACAATAAAAAAACATCAGGGTTCTTTTTGCAGAATATTTAGTGCTGGATTTCTATTTAGTGGAGGAACAATCAAAGAAGGTAGTTAATAATTTTTTGTAAAAAATGAGGACTAAAAATAAATGAGAATAAATCAAAGATCATGGTTTTTAAAAGCGGCTAGAAACTTAGAAAAAATGAGAAACGGCAGTTGAATGGAGCAAAAATGAAAGTTGTAAGGAAATTTGATTATTTAGGGACAAGATTAAGTTCTAATGGAAGTTGGAATGAACAAAGAAAAATGACAATAGCCAAAGGAAAAGCAGCTATGAGTGTTATAAGAGCATGTCTAAGAAAAATATCAGATATAAGAGTCAGTTGGTTACAAAGAATTTATACAGCCACAATAGAAACCAGAATGCTATATGCATCAGGATGCCCATCCCCCCCCATTTTTCTGAGAGGTCAATTTAAACCATTTAGTTCCTTTTCTATGTTGCTGGAAAGCTTCGCATAAGGGTTGCCTTATAGGTTCTATAACAGTTATTGTGATACCGGTATACAATAAAAGCTTAAACAAACAATTGGAAAGTTGAAATCAATAAAAAATCATAACATTTATAGCAAAAACTACAAACAAAAATATTTGGCAGGCTGTGTATTTTATTACTTGGTATTTCAATGTATCGCATTATATCTAAATAGACCAATATAGTAGGTGCAATAATGTTATACGTTCTGAACTACATACCTACCTATAATCTTTTACAGAATTTAAAAAATTATGATTTGATACACCATATTATAGCACACAGTATGAATTGTACTTAACATTACATTTGGGGGGGGGATACAGCACATTTAGATTAGCAAACTTAAAGATACAAACTGAGGTAACAATTACAATACTTGATTAAAAATTGTAATAAATGTGTTTATATTACCTGTGTTAATTTAATTTAATATTTTTGTATTCCCAAAAATGCTCCTAATGGTGCAACTTACATCATGATTCCCTCCCCCCATGCTGTGGGTGGCCCTGTATGGGGTAGAAATATATAGTGTAGATGGTGCCTGGAAAGATGTTGACAGAGTTAATACGACCTCTTACAATCATGTTTTAGGTTTATAGAGTTAATAGAACCTCTTTCAAACAGGTTTTAGGTTTACCAACAGCATCACTAAATGGGAAATGCGCAGTTAATTAGGTACACACTCAACCAAAAACAAACCATCATGAGAATTATGGAATAATATTTAGAATTGTCACATTGGAAGAATGTGATATTATTAAAGAATTCAGGAGAAATGCAAGTGAAAAGGATCATGGTTTCTTAAGGTGCAGAAAGTTCTGCAATAGATAGGCATGGGAAACTTGTGGATTAATAGGAAGTATCAAAACAGTAGTTTTTTGAAAAAAAGTAAACCTAAAGACTGCAGGACATTGAAACACAAGAAACATTTGGAGTATGAGGGAGAAGAATTCCTTGATGCTTTACAGGGAGATAAAAATAGAAAGAGGCAGGGAAAAATAAATAGAGATATGTGATAAAATGGGTTGACAAGAATTTAGTAAAATGTCCTATGTGTAGGGAAACAAACACAGATTTCCAGGTTTACTATACTGCAGTCAAACAAAATTATGGCGAGAACAGGCATGGCAACACAAATGGAATAATTTAGATGGGGAATTATTACTTAGAAAAATTTTGACTGTAAAAGGAGAGGAAAATATAAAAATTGTAAGGAAGTATTTGGGCAAAGTTAGAAATGGATAAGAATAATCAAGGGGAAAGTAAAACCATGAGACTATTATAGAAGAGCAATAGGCTAGAAAGTGATAAGAATAGTATAAGGCAGTAAAGATTATATGGTCACTAATAATGAGTTGCATGTGTTGGGACCAATAAGTGGAGCCAGCATCTTTAGTGAAGAGATACTTACAGAGATAACTAAGATTAACTTAATTTAGATTATATTTTGTAATAGACTGTATACAAGTTATGCATCTAATTTTGCAATGAGAAAATGAATATGAAACTTTTATTTTTTTTTTGGGGGGGGGAAAGGGAGTCTTAACTACCTAAGCGCATTTTTTAATAGAGGGCAGAAGCAGAATAACTTATCTGGTTTTCATCACTTATTACAAGCTTGAGTATAAATGAGATGGCTTGAATTTTGAAGAAAATACAAGGGAAATAATTGGGTTTACTAATTAAGCAGTCAAAAACAGAATGAGAATATACCCACATAAAAGTGAATAAAAGCCAAAATCGGATTTCTATTTTAATATTCTAATCACTGCTCATAGGTCTCCTACTTTTTGATTCGAAATCAAATTAATGCGAGCATCAAATAAATGAAATGCTGAATATGCATACCAAATAATGTGGAGGTATTTAATACATTAAAACAATAAAAGCACATTTAACCACAAAAGTATGAATTTTGCAATTAGGTTCAGGAGTCCTATGAAGTACTATTTGCATATTTCAGACTGTTTAGACACGCATGTCTCCCAAAACTAATATTAAAATTGCAGTGAAAATTACCTTCAGTGATAAAATTTAATTAACACTTCCAACTATTTTCTATTATTGCAACTCTAATGCTACTAGACAAAATATGAACTTTTTAAAAAATGTTTTGTTTTGACTGCACTGATATTAAAGCAATATTTTCTGTTTCATTTGTACTATATTAATGGATCTGATCAATAAAATTAACTACCATTCATTATATTTGCTGTAGTCTCAATGTAGTTCAGAACTCTGTATTTATAATTCCCTCAATGTTATTTATGTTCAGAAGCTTTTTGCAAAAGCTTTATTACCATTCTGAGTTAACTGGCACTATTTATTGCATCTATTTTTTTTTGGACTAAAAATACTCATTTTAGAATCATGCAAATTTTCAGGATATCCATTTAAAACATATATGACAGAATTTTGCATTTTAAATATATATTTTGTTTCTTGATTTATGAACATAAAACATTGAGTTTCAAATTGGTTATGAAAGTTTACTAGAAGTTAAGGTGTACATTGCCTAAAACACTCTTAACAACGAATGTTGTTGCTGTAGTGTTTAAGATTAACTTCCAGAGACAATTCTGGAACAGACTGTTTACGGTGTCAATTAATGCAAACTTTCCAGCTTGTAATTATTTTAAACTTGGTTCTTAAATTTAAGTGGATATGAACATAACAAATTTGTTTAAAAAAATGAGTAAATGTTATGAGCATTTTATAATTTATTTTCAGCAGCATGGCAGTAATAAATTTAAAACACGATTCTGTAAAACAAGCCTTACCCTCGCCTAGAAAAAACTCATTATCCAATAAGATTTTGATCTTTGCAGCATAATTTAATAAAAGTGGACCATGGAAGTTCAGATTAAAGCCTACAACTTAGTACATCTTCTGTGAGGAAATATATGTCATTACAGTGTGACGTAATGCAAGGTTTTACACCCTTTACTGTGAGATGGGAATGCAAGAGGAGCTATTCCATGACTTGGGAAGTTTTGTTAGTTAAGCTGATGTAGATGACCCTTGCTCTAAGGATACTAATAATAAGTCTTATAACAGTTGTCCTTTTTATTTACATGGACCTTGTCACACAGCATAAGAACATGCTTATGGAGTTTATGTCATCCCCACCACACAAAGTTGCTAAGCAACAAATCACATCTCATGTTCCTCACTACTTTTAACTATATCATGGAATCTTTTCTTTCAAACTTCTGCCCTTAGTTTCCATGAACCTCTGGCCCAAACCAGGCTGCCATTCTTGGCCATATCTGCAAAAAAAGAAAGAAAAAAAAAATAGAAACATTTGTCCATTCTTTATTATGTGCACCTTAATAACATTACAAAAGTGAAAAAATTATTTAAATCTCTCTTCATAAAACTGAAGGTGGTGTTTGTTTCACAAGCAGTATATTATTAGTTAACTTTATTTCAGTTTCATGCAAATGTGTAATATTTTGATCTCTGCTCTTTGAAGCTTTATTAGTAAGAAAAGGCCCCTGAAATTTATTTGCAGGGGGACCCTCACAACCTTAGCTATGCCACTAGTTGGCAAATAAATTTTTCATCACTAAAGAATAAGAACCCTCCAAGACAGCATACAACACCAATTTCTCAGAAGAAAAAGAGACTGTGTTTATTGACAAACTTCCCAAGCACAATACAATGTTAAGTATCTAGAGTGAGAACAGTAATATGCTAGTCTCATATGAAGATCATTAGTATCATAGCAATGTTAATTAAAGCCTCAGTGCAGTAATGAGCTTAACCCTTCATGAGCAAAAACCCATATATGGGTGTGCATTTATAGAGCTATTGTGTTTGGCTCTTCTCACTCAAACAATTCAAATATGCTACCAACAGAAGGCAGACATTGGTGGTTGGTATATACCCTAAGTTTGCTTTGTTAGGAATTTCTCTCGTAGTTCTCACCAGTGAAACAACAAACAGTGTGGTGTTTGCAACTAGTAAGCCAGATGTTTTCTTTTTCAACATAATGGCAAGAAAGAAAGGGTTGACGGTCAAAAGAAATTATGCCTTTGTTGAACGAAAGTGATAGTGAGTTGTCAGATTTTGTGTTCAGCGATGATGGAAGTGATATTTGCAAGAATGCATGTATAAGTATTACAAGTGAGAGCGAGAGTGGCACAAGAGATACTGCAGACAACAGTGCACCTAGCTGGGCAGAGGCGAGTAATTTTGATCCTGCCTCACAATATTCAGCATGGACCAATACGTCCTTCTCATTTTGATGAGAATACTTTTCCCATAGAATTTTTCTGCTTATTTCTTTATGATGATATTATGCAAATGATTACTGAGGAGGCCTGCATTCAAGGGAACACAAAGGAAACAACAGGTGACACCACCAACAAAAAAGCCGGATATAAAAGCACTAATTGACATGGTTATTCTATTCAATTCAATTCAGTTCAATTTTATTTCATCCAAATGTTCATGTTACATAGGAATCGTGAAAGTTACTTACATTTATAAAAACTACCTTAAGATTTAGTACATTGTCTGAAATAACAAGATTTCTTTATATTCCTAAACATTATTTACACGTCTTTTGAAATAATATTTACATATTTTATACATTAATCATTATGGTTATATACAGTGTTGAATTTAAATTCATCTATGCTATAAAATGCATTTACTACTTAACTTTTTTATTGCTTTTAGACACACTTCTAGTTGCTCCAAGTCTTTTATTTCTTTAGGCAGTGCATTGTAGTTTTCTTTCCCCTTACTTTCTATTGAACGATTATTTAGTGTTCCTCTGAGCACCGTTTTGTAGAAATCATGCCTCGTTCTTACATTATGAGTATGCATTTGGCTATTTTTTGGCTACTTTTTTGCTAGCTAATACATATTTTATACTTTCATATACATATATACAAGGAACTGTTAATATTCCACATGTTTTGAAAATCTCCCTACAAGTATGGCTGCTTTCCAAATTACCAATCATTCTGATTGACTTTTTCTGTAGTTTAAATATTTTATTTACTTCTCTAGCTGTAATATTTCCCCAGAGTGTTATACCATATGTTATATGTGAAAATATGAAGGCATAATATACTGTTTCAATGTTTTACTATCCATTGTATTTTTAACGTGTCACATTATGTATAAACCCCTGTTTATTTTTTTTGTAATATGCATTATATGTGGTTTCCAGTTTAAATATTTATCTATAACAACTCCCAAGAAATTTGTGACCAGTACCTCAGGAATAATTTCCCCATCTACTTTAAGATTAATTGGTTCCATGATTTGCTCTTTCAATATGAAGTTAATCCACGCTGTTTTTTTCACATTTAAAGGCAGTTGTAAATATAAAAAATACTCCTTCAGAATTTTTAGTATATTATTTGCCTTATTTTCTACCCGTTTCTTTGTATGATCTGTGATTATTATTGTTATGTCATCTGCGTAACCAATTGCCTTTTCTCCATTTGTTTCTATTAAGCCAAAAATACCAATATTTTATTAATATGGGGCATCTTCCTACCTCTGATGTGACAGACTATTTTTCTCCAATTTGGGAGGATAAATTTCCTTTTTTTTGGGGCGATGTATTTTCTTGTGATGAATTTCTTCTTTTGTTCTGGAATCTTCATTTTGCTCATGCTGAGGGAAACAGAAAACTAAGGCCCTTTTTTTACACCCAAAAAAATCCATCATCCTCCATCGGGTTTGAACCTGCGACATTGGGAAGTAGAGGCTAGCATGGTAACGACATGTCTTTGAAGGAAGAATCGATGGCAGCATTAAGGAACTGAACACCATGCTGGAAGGAATGCTTCACATAAGACTTAAAGGTCGAGACATCAGGACGTGACACAACATCTGCATGCATGAAGCCACACAAATACGAGAAATGTCAACTTCAAAGTCTTCCGCCGACAATGCGCTGCCACTGGCCACAAACGATGGTCAGCAGAGGAGGAAGCCACACAGTTAAAAGCCAGCCTAAAGGACAAGCGGCAGAGTTTTTTTTAATGTAATTTCGATAGTGGCATCTGGAGACATCTGGGAGGCCCTCGAAAACTGGTTCTGAAAACATTGTTTGGATGCAGCCTTCCATTGTCAGCTTAAGTCAAGGCTGCAACAGACGGGAAATGATTGCAGGAGTTCATGCTGGCAACAGAACAGCTGGTAAACAAGGCTCTGGTAAACAAGGCATAGTTGCTCTTCCGGAAGCTGACTACTTCTTTGTTGATGGGGTGCGTGACACCGAGATAATACTTCTGATGCTCGGCGACTACAAGATCACTCACGATGCGCTAACCGCCACATTGAGAATGGAGGCAGCCAAAGTAACAGCTGCCCCCACCTTGAAGACCAGGAGTATCCGATATAATGGGGACAGAGGATCAACCCAGAGAGGACGACCAAGATCTTCACGTAGTGTGTGTTGGGATGTGGCCAGCCGGGACACCTAGTGAAGGACTCTACAACCAAGCCAATGAGCAGGCAGGAAACAAAAAATGGCCAGCATGGCGTGGGGCACATGGGGGCCTTCATCACCATCCCCTTGACTGAAGCTGCATACCTTAGAGAGAAGAGTAGGTGACAGCCTCGTCACGGACGGTTGAATATGAGAAAAACTGTGTTGGATATAGTGGACAAAGGTGCAACCATGACTGTGATCAGACCGATGTTGTGAAGGGCTTACAGTCAAGGAAACCAAATTGGCCCACCAGCTAGTGATGGCATCAGGCATTACCTTGCTTGTGGACAGGCCCTGCTAGAGTTGACCCTGGGGCAGAGCACTGTGAGCCTGTAGGTGTTCGTCGCAAGGGTGGCTGAGGATATGACATTGGGATTGGATGCCATGATGTGAAGGTCAATGTCAGCAGGAGGGTTTTGTGAGTCGGCTGAGATAAGGTGACACTCTGGAGCCCAACGAATATTCCAGGATCTGCAGGCTGATCCTGACGGAGGGTACTGTTGTACCTGTAAGAAACAAGGTGATTGTAAAGGTGCACCAGGATGGTCAGCCGTCAAGGAACCTGGTTTTAGACCAGAAGACACTATTGAAAGGATTGTGTGTTGCCAGGGAATTTTGTCTTGCCAGGAGGAAATGCCTGCAAGACTGCTGAATCCATCGAACACTGATCAGGACATCCAGACCAGAACAGAGTTAGGGAAGTGCGAGCCAACTGCAAGTGTATCGCTGTGCCATAAATCTTGCAATTGTGCTGGCTCCTCAGATTTGTGGCCCCCGACTGGAAGACTTGCTGAGCAGGGCAGCCAACCATCTGACCGTGGCACAACTGGAGAGGGTCAGCATCTATTTAGACAATAACAGTCTGTCTTCAGCCAGGGGAACAGCGATTATGGCCACACAAACTGACATACTCCACCACATGACAACGGAGATGCCCATCCTATCCGGAAACCACCAAGACATGTTCCTCTGGCAAAGCAAGTGGAGGTATGGGACATGCTGAAGGACACGACATCCAGGGGGATTATCAAAGCATCTGACAGTCCCTGGTACTTTCCTGTAGACCTAGTAAAGAACGATGAGTTGCGCTTCTGCATAAACCATAGGAAGCTGAATGCTGTGACTCAAAAGGATTGTTTTCCCTTAACTCAGATTGACGATACCCTGGACACACTTGCTGGTGCCCAGTGGTTCTTGACATTGAACCTAATATCAGAATACTGACAGGTAGCTCTAGATCCCAGAAACAAGGAAAAGACCTCATTCTCAACTTCTGGCAATTTATGGTTATGCCCTTTGGCTTCTGCAACACACCAGCCACCTTCCAGCACCTGATGGAGTCAGTGATGAAGGGGTTGACTTACGATGCCTGTCTGCTATATCTGCTACATCATTGTTATTGGCAACATCTTCGAAGACCTCTTGAGAAGCCGGCCAAGATACTGCAGAGATTGCAGCCACCATACTGAAGCGAATGTGAAGAAGTGTCAACTCTTCTGCAAAGAGGTTAACTTGGGCCACAAAGTCTCAACAATTTGGGTGGCCATGGACCTGGACTCAGGCTATGAGAGATTGGCCTCATACAAAAGGCAAACGAGAGTTGCACAGTTTCCTGGGCCTATGCAGCTACTACCGCTGGTTCGTCAAGAGGTTTCTCCAACATTGCGAAGCCCCTCACTCGTATGACGGAAAAACACCGGCCCTACATGTGGACAGAAGAGGTCAAGGACTTGTTTCAGGTGCTTCAATCAGCACTCTGCAGTGCTGACTCTGGGCGGGGATTTTATCATGGACACCGACACCAGCGACAGCAGTATTGGAGGCATACTATCCCAGGTCCAGGATGGGCAGGAGTGTAATAGCGCTCTCCAAGATGGGGAAGAACTACTGTGTTACCTGGTGGGAGCTCCTGACAGTTGTGAAGGCGCTGGAACACTTCCATAAGTACCTGAACAGTCAGTCATTCCACCTGAGGACTGTTGAGCTTCATAAACTTAGAGGGCCAGACAGCCCTTTGGGTCCAGAGGTTCCAAGAGTACAATTTCATATCAGAATATCGGAGAGGAAGTGGCCACTCAAATACTGATACCATCCAGAAGACCCTGCACTAAGGTGGAGGAAGAGCATACCACAGCTGTGTGTGTAATTTCGGCGGTGCCTGCAGATGGATGGGATAGTATAGGCTGAGAAGGAAGCAGCTGGCGCACAGTGTCTTGGGGCCGCTCCTGAGAGAAGTGGGGGCAGGGAAGACATCACACCCAGAAATAGTGTGTACAAGTCCTACTGGGCTTAATGGGACTCACTAAAGTCCAAGGAAGGTGTGTTGCTCAGAGTTTGGGAGTCACCTAACGGGAAGACTCAGGGAGAGCAACTGATCCTCCCTCAGAGTGAGGTGACACAACTCTTGAAGAAAGTACATGTCGGGACTTAGAGAG
Organism: Deroplatys truncata; assembly: GCA_030765065.1. Classification (NCBI taxonomy): domain Eukaryota; kingdom Metazoa; phylum Arthropoda; class Insecta; order Mantodea; family Mantidae; genus Deroplatys; species Deroplatys truncata. The sequence continues at coordinate 131,809,524 of CM060980.1, forward strand.
AACATCTTGGACCCAACCAAACAATTGATAAGCTTCGACAAAGGTACTATTGGTTGAGGTTATGAGCACACACTGAGAGGTGATGCTGCCAATGTCATATGTATGTGTGGCAAGTTGCGGCCCACAGTCCAGTAGCCAGGGGTCAATGCAGCAGTATAACATGAGAGCACCCTCAAGCGCATTGTCATCAGCATAGCTGGACCTTTCCCTGTGTCCGACAAGGGAAACAAGTATCTGTTCGAAAGTAATCTATGGATTACTTCTCTAAGTGGCCAGAGGTGTATGCCATTCCTAACCAGGTCGTCCTCTGTGGTACCTGTAGTTCTCAAGGTCGCAGGTTCAAACCTGGCAGAGGGCAATGGATTTTTTTTCAGGCATAAAAATCCTTAGCATGGCTTCCTTTGGATGAGAAGTAAAGATTGTGGTACCGTGTCATAGATTTACGGCACATAAAAGAACTTCAAGCCTGACAAAAGAAGCCTCTGAGCAAAATTTCTAATCTTTCAGCCCAATATAGAATGAGACACTAAGGACCATAGTAGTAAAGAGCATCCATAAATAAAACTAATTTAATTCCTAACCAGGAGGTGAAGATAATTGCGAACTGCCTCGTGGAAGAGCTATGCTGTCGCTTTGGAGTACAGTTGGAACTACACAGTGATCAGGGCACCAACTTTGAGTTGAACCTGATGAAGGAAGCATTGAAGTGACTTGGAGTGCACAAGATGCGCACAACACCTCTCCATCCACAGTCAGACAGCATGGTTGAGCAGTATAAAAAGACTACAGAGGAGCAATTGAGGAAGGTTGTGGCCAGTCACCAGAGGGACTAGGATGACAGGGTGCCGCTTTTCTTGGTCTACCACTCCAAGAAACACCACCACCAGGTTAACACCAACCAGCTTAGTCTTTAGCAGGGAGCTGCATCTACCATATATGTAATGTTTGGGAATTCTCCTGGGACAGAGCAGCAATTGAATACGTGAAGAACCTCATAGATTATCTTCACAACTAGCAAGAGATGGCCCATCAACACATCCAGGTAATGAGCAACTCGATAAAGAACCATTACGACCGGCAAGCCCACAGCCAAGGTTTCCAGCAAGGTGAGCTGGTGTGGTGGTGTCATCCTACTAGAACCAAGGGACGTTGCCCCAACAACCACCTTGGCAAGGGCCATACCTTTTCATGAAGAGAATAAATGGTGTAATCTATCATGTCCAGAGGCTGTCCTGAGGGAAGATGCTAATGATACACTTAAGATTGTCTAGCCCGCTATGATGGTGCTGGCCAGGAGTAGTGTGACCACATGCACAAACACACCGGCCCCTTTAACTAGCCGCCTGGATTGTTATCGTCTTCGGTTGCCCCTTTAGAAGAAATGGCCCATATGATAATGGCCTAAGCAACAAACCCTTTTATGTGCATTCCCCGCCTTTCTAGAAATTTCCTTGGCAGCGGGTTTGAGAAGCTGCCCCATAGAGAACCTCCTGCTTTGTTGTTCGGCAGCAATTGGAGCCATTATTTGTTACAATATTTTGTTCCTCTAAGTTCTTTATCCTAAACAAATGTTTTAAAATTCTTGTCATTACTTTTTCCTTTGCTCCTTACACTTCCTAGTTGTGTTTGTGAGGCTTTTAGTAGCCCAAAATTTGTTTGCAAAAATTCCTGTGAATCAAGTCTACAATTAGCCCCCCCCCTCCATCGACACTCCATATTTCAACACTATAAATCATTTTAGCCTTGACTACTGTCGAATATATTCTCTCCTACCACTTTGTGTGTATTCCTGGTAGTTTGTGACTACAGGAACTAATAACTTTTAAAGCTAACTTTCCTTTTGTCAAAGACTTTTTCTTTTGTTTGTTCCAACCACTAAGGCTGTTGAGCCTAATACCATAATCCAATTTATTAACTATTTCAATTTCTGTCCCTTCAACACTATTTTTGTTATTTTGCAACCTGTTTCCTTTCTTACATACCATGATCCTTTATTTTGGAATATTTATTCCTAAACCCCATTCCTTGCAAAATTTGGAAATTACTTCAATTGATTTCACTAGTCTAACATTTGTAACTGACCCTACTACTAGGCCACCAGCAAATAGTATGCCAGGGATGTCAGTATTTTTAACCCCTCAGAGCCTGGTGTACCATAATTGATACAAAGGTGATTTTTTATAAGGTTTTTAACGAGATTTTTTTCTAATTTCATATTATACTAAATTTCAACAATAAAACGGAGGTATTTATAACTGTTTATATTGTAAAAGTATTAAGTTTTTTCAATAAAATGTTAGTCTTTTTTCAAATAATACAAAGCAAAATCCATGGAACTGTAGCCAAATGTAACCCTATCAGCATCCAAGGGTGGCAGCACACCGGTTATTTTACTTGGGCCCTCCCTGACCTTTACCACAGGCATATTTGACTTGAACTCGCGACAATTGGCTTTGAATGGATAGCCAGCCCATTTTATCTTGCTTTAACGATCACAGCTTTTCAAATCGCTTCGGAAAAGGAAAGCTGATGAAAAGGATATGAAAGCTGGTTTAGAAATTAGACGAAGAGCAGCATAAATAAAGCCATAATTATTATACGCTTGTGCATGTTGGCTTTACAGACTTTTTCTAGTATGTCAACAATAAATAAGTTAAATAGTTAAATTCTAATGGTGAAGAAGCTAGTAACTGTGATGTTATTATCATTTGATCAATGGTTGGGACACTACATCACATACTTAGTACTTATTTGTATGCATTTCAGGAATGGCTTGTTCCCATCTACAGCATACATCCGGCTGGCTTGGTTATTGTCTGTTGGTTATGTTGAGTATGGAGACATCTGTTGATAGGGTGATAAATTTCCAGAGATTGTTGAGAGGCGGCAATTCAAAGTTCATCATTTGGCTCTTGTATTTTAAGATGTACAACTTCTCCCAAGTGTCCAGCTCCTGGGTGTATCTTGTGGATTTCAGTAGATTTATGTTGGGTGTAATGTCATGATGTGAGGATCAAAAGTGGTGTGCTACAGCAGATTTATCAGTTTAAAACTATACATCTCATATGTTCTTTGAGTCTGGTTTCCAAATTTCTTATAGTTTTGCCAACATATACCATGTTGTACTCATCACATTCTGTCTTATAAATTTCAGCTTTTTTATTGTTGGGGATGGGGTATTTTAATTTGTTGCACAGTATTTTCTGTATGCTGTAATAGTTCTGGGGAGTTAAAATGATGTATTTTTTTAAAAATATTTGAAATCTGTGATTTTTGCACAAGGGTGGTATGTGAATTTCTTGAATTATTGTGGATCTTGTTGAACTTGTAGTGTTGTTGATTCCTTAATGTGTTTTTGTTTCTTAAATTTCTTTATCTCATTGTCTTAATGGATGTTTGAAATCCATTGTTGGAGGCTGTCTGGATAACATGTTTATATTCTATTTGGTACTGGATCTTTTTCCATCGGTACATGCATTAATCTGTACGTCATGCTGTTTAGAATTGGCAGTTTATGTGATGTAGGGTCCTACAGACAATGATCCACAACAATTCCAGAAATTCACATACCACCTTTGGGCAAAATCACAAATTTCAAAAGATTTAAAAAAAAATAACTAACTTCCCAGAACCGCTGCAGCTTGCAGAAAATACTGTGCAACAAATTAAAAGACCCCATCCCCAACAACAAGAAAGCTGGAATTTACAAGCTTGTGATAAGTGCAACATGGTATATGTTGGCAAAACTATAAGAAATTAGAAACCAGACTCAAAGAACACAAGAGATGTATATATCTTTAACAAACTGATAATCTGCTGTAGCATACCACTTTTGGTCCTCACATCATGACATTTCACCCAACGTAAATCTGCTGAAACCTACAAGAAACACTCAGCAGTTGGACACTTGAGAGAAGATATACATCTTAAAATACAAGAACCAACTTATGAACTTTGAATTGCCACCTTCCAACCACCTCTGGAAGTTCATCATCCCTTAACAGATGTCTCCACATTCAACACAATCCACTAAATAATAACCAAGCTAGCCAGCCATATGAATGCTGAAGATGGGAACAAATCATTCCCAAAAAGCAAACAAATAAGTACTAAAGTATGTGGTGTAGTGTCCCAACCACCAACCCATTAATTCAAAAAAGTTAAATAGCATAGGGCATACCTGTCACCCTTGTCTGAGACCTATTGTGTTCGAATTACTAGCAATGACCATACCCTATGTAATCTTAATACAATACTCATTTTCACAATATAACTTTCTTACATACAATTGCTTGTGCAAGGTGTCCAAGACATGATCTAAAGAGACTTCGACAATGTCAGCAAGCTGATGTACCTCTATTTGTCTGTCATTGAACATAGCATTGTGGATTTTTGTTATGTTTTCTTTACTTGTAGTTATGGACTTTCGTCATCAAAATGGAAGAATAGTCATGTTTAAACTCTGCAGGCCATTACTTCACCACAGAAAATGATGAAGAATCTTCCAAGTGGAATCCAATTCCTTTTCTATTTCGATTGTCATTAAACCTTTTATTACATAGTATTTAATCACTCTATGGCATTCAGTTTTATCCATTTTTTTTTAAGAAACCCAAACTTATTTTTCAGCACCATAAAATCTAAACAAAGGAAGGCATATATATGAAACAGTATGATGCGCCATCTAAAGCAATGCACTCTTTGTTGTATGATACTGCCAGCACCACCTCTATCTGGTTGAGAACTTTCTGAACTGCCCTTGTATTGCTAGGTAGCTCAAAGAGTGAGGGAGAAGATAAATCCAACACATGAATCTATATCTCATCTTTCCCCCCAAAAAAACTTTTCAATAATATAGTAAAAATAACAAATGAATATTAAGATTATCCTGTTGATGCAAAGAGCTATGCTTACCATCACCCATGGCTGATCCTTGGTAAGTACTGTGCTAGGTGTGCTGGTGACCATGTTGCTGCCACCTTCAGGATGAATAATAAAAGTTCAGGGCTCGGTTGATATCATAATCTGCTGCGAGTGCCACCTAGACAAGAGTGTAAGTCCAATGAATGCTGGCATAACTTATATAGATTGAGGCACTTAAAACTATCACTTTTATCTCTCATACCATTGACAATATCAACAATCTGTCTGAATTCCTAGTTTTAAACTGGAACAACCGCTGTAAATGCAGCAAAAATAATACTAAATAGAATAAGAATGATGTATTTTCACAAATTTCTATACCCAGCTTCTCCTTACTTTAATCTACATGTTAACAAAAGCACATGCATCTAATCTTCTCTTATTGCTGGATGCATAACCGCTTATTGCAACCGAAATAAGTTGTGTGTTTAAAACAGTAGTTTGCCTTCATATATTTGAAGAATCAAGGGAAAATGCAAGCACATGCATGAAATTAGTATATGGAGACATTGACTCATTTGTATATTAATGCCATTGTATTATAAAATGTATGGAAGGTTACTTCTTGTATTTAAACTTGGCTTGGGTAGCAGAAGGCACGTGCACTTTGATTAGATTATTACACGTTTTCAGCTTGGTGCTTGATCACAGATTAATACCTCAGTTGAGCATAAAGCTAAAGCGTATTCACTCTGACTGTTACTTCTGACGGCTGAAAGTGCATAACTGTTCCATATATCATATGTAAATACTCCATAATGGCAGTATTCACAGGTACCTTTGAGGTCAAACTCATAAGGGGGAAACTCTTACGTAGTGGCGAGAAAAAAACATTATGTTACATATGATAATTAAACAAACTGGAAGTATACCCCCGCCGCCATAATGTTGCATTTGACAGCCAGTGTTTAAGTTGGTACACTCGCAAAAAAACAGATGAAAAGCTTCAACCGTGTGACTTCCTAAGCCAATCACAAGGCAGCATTCCGGATGGTCGATGACAAAGCGGAACCGGAACTAGAATCGGCTCTGTTGCCGGATGTAACTTTTCCAATCACGTGCTTCAGTTTGTGAATCTCTAGCACGAGCATCGAGTTGTTCTTTGCAAGCTACATATTGTTCATTGTTATTTATATTTGTGGTTATTGTTCATTTATACATATATTTATTTATATTTATCTATTTTATATATATATGTCATTCATATTATATATTTAAACAAAACATAAGTGCGACAATGTCTGAAAAACGATGCCGATCGCTGAGTGGATGATTCACGAAGTGAAAATCCTTTGCGCCAAGGTGTGCCACTTAATAGTCGGGCACTGGAACTATTAAGGAGAACCCTGGAATTCTTTGAACAAGGAAAAGGAGTACGTGAAGCTTCATGGCAATCCCTCTATTGCTGCTGATAAAGCCGTACAACGAACTGCAGCAGCTCTTCGACTAAGCACGGGAACTGTTATTCACAAGGCTACAGTGGACGCGGCTTCATGGAAGAAGAAAGTAGATCATGTGAATAAGCTAATACGAAAAGCACAAGAAATAGACAGAATTATTAGTGACTGTGAACCATTGATGATATGCTTTGGTGAAGATGATGATGACAATGATGATTCCGAGGATGATGATGACGACAACAACAGGGATTTGGATGGAATTGAGCCATTGCAGTTTTAAGTGGATGGGTGAAAATAACTTTGTTATGGCATGCTTATAATTTGTTTTATTTCTCCTCATTGTAGCAGGAAGTTTGTATTATTTTGTTTCTATATTATTAAAAGTGCGTAATTTATTCTACAATGCTGCAATGTTTATGCAGAGTTATTTTCAATTAACAACAATAATACGAAATAGTTATTATTCATTGACGTTCGCTACTTATGTACATTTTTAGTATGCGGCTTACACACGATAGAAAGGAGAACAATCAGCTGTTGTTGTTTGCTAACCACTCTGGCAACATCGCAACCACAATGTAGCCAACCTTACACGAAGCCACACGAACTGATACAGCGGCGGGGGTATAGTAGATAGTGAAGCGAAATGAAGACTTATTTAAGTAACAGAGTCAAAATTAACACTTAATGCTTCACTAGCTTTAACATATTGTTTTACATGTTTTTAATGTCCGTTTGCTCTACCTATGTATAACAAATTGAGGAACCCGTGTCTCAATTTACATGTGTAAGGAAATTAAAAAACGGAAAGTTTTTCTTCCGATAGTGAATCTGACATCTTGAATGAGAGATAGGCAGAAAAGGAATGGCACCACTATGAGACCCCTGTAACTGTAACTTAAATATTATTAAATAATGCTATACAATTGCATGCTTCTAATACTTCATTTGTATGAGTGCATACTGTTACAATTCAATCGTGGCTATGTCATCCATTGGTCCCATGGTCTCCATATGGAAGGAAATGATGACTGTGGTCAAACGACTTTAGCCAATCAGGGTAAAGTGGATACAGAGTAACACAGTTTGCTGTTTACATGAGGAGTAAACTTAAAAGAAACAGGATCTACAACAATTAGTGAAAAAATCACTACTGAATGTCATAATTCAATAGGTTAAAGCAGCATTTTGATTTAATCTGCAAGAAAGGTGCTTTAAAAAACAGCTGATATTTCTTACTTATTTTACAAAATGCTTTTCACTTACTTTTAATGGATAAAGATTCCACAGTAATTTACTTTTAACATAAAAATTAATGGGAAACACAGTGAGATAAGTAAAATATTAATAATACCTTGAACGCTCTTAGCTGATGATGAAGACAAGGTGTCTTCATAACATGATAACTTAATGCGACATAGCAAGAAAGTTTAACACATGTACTAAATGGAGCTATTTAGGATTGACTTAATGTGACTTAACTTAACACGACAATACTAAAGAGTCTGACAATGTCAAACTTTTCCTTCCCGTTACGTCAAGTTTGATGTGACATGATAATTAGAACCAATTAGCATGAAGCAGTAGCATGAAGTTAATAAAAGAAGTCAAGAGTCATTTCCATTACGTTAAGGTAAGCGCATCCTAATCAAGACCTTTAGTTTAGCAGCATTTCTTAACTTTACGTTACGTCCCATCCATCAAGTCATGTTAAGTTCATTGTAATTCCAGCATTACTGCTTCAACTACCATGGCGAGATACCTTTATGCACAGAGTGCACTCATTCCTACTGTTTTGATATTTTATTCTATAGAGCCTTTTGGGTCCGCTAAAGTCTGTTGAGATACGTCCATCCTGCCTTTCCCTCAAAGGTCTGTTGTTCTGTAGCTGAAAATATATATGAGTCATTCCACATCAAGGTGCACAAATTTTCACAAAATCTGACCATTATGTCTCCGATTCACTTCAAATTTTGTCCATTGAAAGAGGTATAGCTTACGTATTCTGTTTTACGTAAATTATTATATCTTGAAGATCTTATAGTTAGCCCCACGTTGTGGTAGCCAATTTGTAAGAGAACAAATATGTGTTTACTTCACGCGAAACCATCTTGTGTGACGTCATACGTTGGTTGGTTCATTTGTTCTGTTTGTAGATTCCTCTGGCGTAGCAATTTGTATCAGTTTTAAATGTCCACCGGCTAGCTATCATCTGATCTGGGTAGGCATGTTTTTCTTACAGGTTGTGAAGCGGAAAAGGAATCTTTTATCCAAAAATTACTAGTGAAGAAATGTGTTTTATAATGTTTTATTGTCGAACACGTGCACTAACACTTTCACAGATTTATCTAGATAATCGCCATACTGAAACTGTTTATAATAACTTCTTATCACTTTTAACTCACGCACTTCAACTTTGTATATTTAAATTTAGAATATTTTATAAGATTTCTCGCACTTCTACTGCGTGTAACTTATGACGAAAATGAAAGACTGATTGGCGACATGTAGTTGAACTGCGGGATCGACGTGGAGTGTGCGGAAAAATTTTGTATAACTGAGGGGCGACCGACTTCGAGCATGGCTATTTATAGGCTTGCCTTAAGATACACCTAAAGATTATAAATGAAATGCTATTGGCTAATAAAACGCGCCAACACTAGCGTCTATTTTACTATCCAATGAAAACCACTAATACATATTACTTTTATAGAACATTCTGGAAGCTTTTTTTACTGAAAAGGCGCGAAATATTACGTAACTTCCTGGTTCCCGGTAACGATAAACAACTCACCCCCTTGCTGCAGTATTGTGTTATTGTTAACAGTTTCAATAGAGCCGTATATTATTATTTACCATTAATAACTACAACTATCAAACCTCTGAAATCAATGTTACACAAAAATACATATTCATATTAAAATAATTATTTACATTTGAGTAATTTGTGATACAAATTACCGTATCATATGCCCCACTAGAAACATAATTATAAATATTTATAACTTGTTTGGAAATTTTATAATTTTGTTTTTAGTCTCCTAAATCTTGGAACACACGCTATCACTTTCACTTTACACTTCACACGTATTTAACACACGACATGTGTTTTATCTCGCCACTACTTACTGGCTCTGGTTTAACTAATTTAGATATTAATCTGACATTACAAATTTTTTTTTTTTATAGCAAATACTTTACCATAAATTATTTAACTAGCGTTACAAAAAATGGTTTACTTTCTTATATTGTTACCAAAAATTTATCAATTCAAGAATTTTTTTTTTTTTTTTGTAATTACTATACATATTTACCAAAATATTTACCCTCTACATATATTTACATCTCTTAAATCTAGATAATGCTTTACATTTTCTGTTTACTACATAAGTATTTGTTTTGAATTATTTTTACCATTTTTGTTATTTTGAATTTTATTTTAAACAATACTCTTGGAATTGCATTTACGTATCTTTACTTTAATATCATATTAAGTTTCAATCTTTGTATTCTTAATTTTCAAATATTTTGTTACAGTTACTAAAAATGTATTTTTTATTTATTTATTTTTTTTTTTTTTAAACATTTCTCTCTCTTTTTTTTTTTTTATTTTATCATTTATTTCTCTTTTCAAATGATATATATATAAATAGTTAACCCTCTTACGTTCCAATACATTTCTTTGCAAGTCATCTTTAACTATCCAGCATTTACTTTACATCACATTGCTATTTACCCTCCTGGATCAAATTGTGTGTGGCTAAACATTACTCGTAGCCGTAACCTAACCTTCCAATTTTTGTTCATGAATAACCTCTTGTATTCATATGAAATTTCATTACATGATAACATTTGAGAACAATCTAAAGTTTCTTGAACAACACATCTTTTGACAACTTTCATTTTCAATTCATCTGCTATCTTTTTATTTTGAAAGTACTCTGACAAATCTGTACTAAACTGTACTGGACTGGAGTTTTCATTTTGAACATCTTGGTACAATTTATTTCTTTGCATTTCTGATTCTTTCTTTATTTCTGATATTTCCCCTCTGAAATTAACTTGCGCCTTATTCACATCTACATTCATAACCTCATTTATCTCTCTTAACTCACTTGAACTACTACTCATTTGACTTCCTAACTCTGTACATTCTACATTAACCTCACTTTCTTTGTTACCTATTTCCCTGCTCATGTCTAGCATTTTCTTTGAAACTTCTCCTATCTCACTTACTATTACTTTGTCATTTTCATCTCTCATTTCTGGCATACTACTATCTAGCTTCATAACTTTCTTTTCAATTTCTTTACTGCTTTGATCTACTTTTTGCTCTAATATCTCATTCTTCCTACCAATACTTTCTATTAATTCCCTACGATCTTTTTTTATATCTTCTCTCAATTCCATGAAACTCTGATCTATTTTCTTACTAATATATTCCCTCGTTTCCCTATACATATTTCTCAGCATTTCCATCATTATACTAGCATCAAGATTAACATTTCCTGCTATTCTATTCTGACTTTCTGCACTAACATTTTTTTTCTTCAATACTACATTGTTTGAGCCTTTTTTTGTATCCTGTATTGAATTACAGCTCACTGTTACACTATCCCCCTTCATCATTATTTCTTCAGTATTCCTAGCAGCCATTGTTTTTGTTTTCTAAAAAAAAATTACAATCACCTGACCTTTATGATGCTGCCTGTTGATGTAGCTTTGATGTCCAGCGTTCTGCCCCTTTCTCCTAGATTTGTATGTCGCTTCTGCGTTGTATTGTGATGAATCTACGTCGTTTCGATGTTTTTTGTATCCACTTATCCGCATCGTTTGTCGCTCCACTTGTTTCTGGAATCTGCGTCTTGTAGATCATTTTACTGCTGCTTTCGTTCCACGTCCTGATTATTCTTGTTCCTTTCCTAGTCGCTTTGCCTTCCTTTCCTGGTCGCTTCGCCCCACGTTGGTGGCGCCAATTTGAAAGAGGTATAGCTTACGTATTCTGTTTTACGTAAATTATTATATCTTGAAGATCTTATAGTTAGCCCCACGTTGTGGTAGCCAATTTGTAAGAGAACAAATATGTGTTTACTTCACGCGAAACCATCTTGTGTGACGTCATACGTTGGTTGGTTCATTTGTTCTGTTTGTAGATTCCTCTGGCGTAGCAATTTGTATCAGTTTTAAATGTCCACCGGCTAGCTATCATCTGATCTGGGTAGGCATGTTTTTCTTACAGGTTGTGAAGCGGAAAAGGAATCTTTTATCCAAAAATTACTAGTGAAGAAATGTGTTTTATAATGTTTTATTGTCGAACACGTGCACTAACACTTTCACAGATTTATCTAGATAATCGCCATACTGAAACTGTTTATAATAACTTCTTATCACTTTTAACTCACGCACTTCAACTTTGTATATTTAAATTTAGAATATTTTATAAGATTTCTCGCACTTCTACTGCGTGTAACTTATGACGAAAATGAAAGACTGATTGGCGACATGTAGTTGAACTGCGGGATCGACGTGGAGTGTGCGGAAAAATTTTGTATAACTGAGGGGCGACCGACTTCGAGCATGGCTATTTATAGGCTTGCCTTAAGATACACCTAAAGATTATAAATGAAATGCTATTGGCTAATAAAACGCGCCAACACTAGCGTCTATTTTACTATCCAATGAAAACCACTAATACATATTACTTTTATAGAACATTCTGGAAGCTTTTTTTACTGAAAAGGCGCGAAATATTACGTAACTTCCTGGTTCCCGGTAACGATAAACAACTCACCCCCTTGCTGCAGTATTGTGTTATTGTTAACAGTTTCAATAGAGCCGTATATTATTATTTACCATTAATAACTACAACTATCAAACCTCTGAAATCAATGTTACACAAAAATACATATTCATATTAAAATAATTATTTACATTTGAGTAATTTGTGATACAAATTACCGTATCACCATGGATTACACAAACAAAGTGAATTATGTTTTAAATTCTTATTTTTTTTAAATCGCTATTTTAAAACGTATTGCACAATACAACTTGTGAAAAGCCGCACTCCTCTTACATTTATATTAGAATACAATAAGACAATAAGTGATAAAATTTTGTTATAAAGTGCAATACAAAGCTTAATATGTAATGATTTACGTAATATTTATTATAATTAATATAATTAAGTATTTACATCAATTTTTAAAACCCAAACATTTAAAAACTATATATCCCTATCAACCCACAAGTTTAAATTCGTATAAAAATTATAAATACAGTGGAATCTCGTTAGCACGTTCCTCATTAACACGTTTTCCCGTGTATTACGTTGAATTATAAAAGTCCCGATGCCAAATCACCAAAAATAATAAATAATGTTTGCTTAGTGCATTTTCCCGGTCCCGCTTACTACGTTTGAAGTTTGACGTCCTCATTCGCTGTTTTGGCCAATCCTTGATCGCTACAGTGGGAGTAGGCGTTTAACACGTTCTAGTTTGACGTCCTCATTTGCTACTTTGGTCAATCCTTGGTCACGGGGTGGATATCGGCAGCCAATCACATACATGCATTTAAATATTTGTGTGACACGATTTCTGTGGGCGGGATAGAGAATGCTTTACCTTGGTGTGGTAAACGCGGTAAACGCTAACGATAGTTTCTAATGTTGAGTGATGACCAAACAACCGTAGATTGTATTTTAACTTTTCATTTACAATGAAAAAAAGAAAGTGTAGTAGGTAAATAACCAACAGTGAAAAACTGAAAATCCTTGATGTAATCACAATCCAAATATAAAACATGTGGATATAGTGCAGAAGTTAAACATTCCTCCGTCAACCTTAAACACGATTGTTAGCAAACCTAAATTGATTGAAACTGCTTTTAAAGAAGGGAAAAATACTAAAACAAAACTTTTCTCTTGGAAAATAGGATCAGAAGAGGAGCCGAACGAAATTTGTTGCATGGAAACACCTCCGTATTCAAATCGTCTTGTATACACCAAAGATGATATCGTCTATTGTACTCGTAACACGATGCACGCTCATAATTTTTTCTTTTTTAGCAGAAATTGTTATCACGTGTGTAATAAAACACACAGCAAAACCACTATTGCCGCTTCCACAATTCGCAATTTATTTTCTCAAAAACAATCATAACCTAAAAAATCCAAGTTGACCAAAATAAAAGCTTGAAATATTTATTCTCAGGCTTTGTGTATCCAAATCCATTTAAACATATTGAATTTAACATGGAAACGCGGATCGTATTCAGTATGAAATTGTACTCAAAATCGATTTAAATTGCCCATGGAGACGTAGTAATTATTAGATTTTTATTACCTATGTTCTTAAATTGCAGATTTTGCATTTTCGTTAACACATTTTCCCGCCTATGACGTCCAAATCCTTAGGTCCCTGCAAAAACGTACTGATGGGATTCTACTGTAAATTCCCTGTAGCTTTTTTGTATATATTTACATAAAACAAAGAAGGGATCCTGTATAGTTAATTTTAAATAAAATAACCTAGAAAGCGGCACGTAGCAGGATTCCAGTGCAGTACAGCTGGAGAGTAGCAGCAGTATGTCATTGGATGCCTTGTTCACTGTTCACAGGACTTTAGTTGCACTAGTTTGTTCACGTGTAACTTAAATTCGGCATACAGTTGAGAAGCATTCAAACTTTCAATCTTATGTGGGAGGCAACTTAACTATAATTTAAATGTGCACTTTTTCCCCTTCAGGTTCAAGTGAATACCATCTGGTTATTATTGCATTATTGTACCACAGGGCTAAATGAATTTAGCTCTCAGGTACCAGGGATCCCTTTCACATTGCTGTATGTTACCTTAAAATGCTCACTATATTCAAAAGTACTTCTGGATTATTCACAGCATTGGCACTTAGTAACACACAATCACTGTTGTTGGTGGGTGGTACTTTGGGTCCCCCCTCCCGACACACATCACATACTTTTAGGTCTGGTGACAAAGTTAAGTTCTCCATATTTAAGTTTGTAAGCATATTGTGAGTAACAAAGCTTAGTGATCTCTGCCTTGCATTATGCTTGGAAACCTTAAATGGATTGAAGCAATAGTCTTAGCTACATTTCTCCAGTTCGCTCATTATGCACTTTCAGAAATCACAGAGCTAAGAATGAATTTCTAACGCAAAAAGCTGAAAACAAAGTAACTTTAAAATGAAACAGTGGAAAGAGGCTTTATAGAATATCAGATTCCAGTTGCTAAGTTGCACCAAACACCTAAAGTGATAGCCTATCACATTCGTACTGCGTAATGCATTGGCCAGCATGGCGTGCTGCTGCAGTGTAATACTCTCAGTCAGAATCTATGTTCTAAAACCCTACACACTAACACAAAGAAACAGTTTAGACACATTCTTTCAAGATAGATCCCATCTTGATATTAACAGATTTAAAATATATCATAGATTCCTCCTGTATTTTTTTTCCAGATTTTAATATTAGGGGGTTAAATATGATATTGCGGTTTAAAATATTCATACTTAAAAAAGTGATTGTTTTTCTATTCGAAAAAATAGTGTTTTATATAAGGAAAAGCACAGTTTTTATCCACAAAACGACATATTGTTCTTATCCCTGACCATTCTGTATTCCAAGAATAAATTACTTTTAAGGAACATTGTGAGAGTATAAGAAAAATATTAAGCACACTGTAAATCCTAAAATAATTTGATTTTTCGCAAAATATAAAATACGTGTTGATTTATTTTATGTGTGTTCAGTTTGATGTGGAATGACTCGTATGTTCTCAGGAGGTGATGTCGCCTTCAAATTCATTTAAGTGGCTGAAGGAAGAAAATTATTACTTATTAATCTTTGAAACATTCACCTTAGAGGAGAAAATGCATCACATCCTTAATAATTCTCCTCACATTTTCTTCAGTGAATGTAAAGGTCCCCTAAAGTTGATGCCACCACAGTTTGTAATCCAATTTTGGTGCACACATCTTCTCCACTTATTTCATGCATTTGATAGGTGAATGGCATTTGACTTAACAGTTGAAAAATGTAGCTTGAGGGGCATTAAAACCAATGCTTTTGTAGGTTTTCCATATTGTCAATGCTGGCTACGTCAAACTGACAAAATTAAATTGAGTTTTATTTATGAACACTCTTTTAACTGTTTGTGGCTCATAGCGTCCCATTCTATATTATTGGGCATGAAAGATTGAAAATTTTGCTCAGAGGCCTCTTTATCAGGCTTGAGGTTCTTTTACATGCATAAATCTATGACACATGATTGCCGGCTTTACTTCCCTTCCAAAGGAAGCCATGCTAAGGATTTTTACGCCTGAAAAAATCCATTGCCCTCTGCCAAATTTGAACCTGCAACCTCAGGAACTACAGGTTATAGTATGTACCCCTAGACCACGAAGGACTATACATAAAACTGATGGTGTGTCAACTTGAAAGTTCCTAACATAAGTTTGTGACGGCTGCAATGTCTCTTTTCATTGGCTGTGGTTGTGTCTTTAAATACAAAAGAAAAGCGTAGTGCTAATGCTTTATTAATACCCATATCATGCTACCTTGTGTTCTTAACTCTTATCAAATGCAAAACCATCATAAACACAACCTGACCACCGTGCTACAATGTATGTAATTAGTAAACTTGCATTACAACCTGGCTGAGTGTTCAGGGAAAAGTAGGATCTGAGTATGTGTCTACCAGTTAATTCATGGTACCCACAATGCCAGGAATATCTGTCATTGTGTAAAATTCCTAAATAATAGCATCAGCGTTTTAACCTTCCATATCTTATTAAGCAGTATGGGTTTAAGGAAGGAATAATGGCTTTGAAGACCTTTTTCATGTACCTGCACACCATAGATTATGAAACTCGGTTGCAGTGACACTAACAATACGAAATGACACCATGATGAAATATTCGAGGGTAGGCAGCAATGTTGAATCAGTAGACGTGGTGGATTTCTGTTGGTACACCATAATTAATCCTGATTCAATTTTCTCCAAAAATGGTGAACATTACCTGCTTTACAACTTATAGGGCCGGTTTCACCAACTGATGTTAAAAATACTCTAACATTTTGTTTGTTAAAAAGATGTTCAAAGTTTAACATAAGGTTAAAACTTTTGCGTTTCATCAAGCTTTTACAGCAAATTGTTAGCTAATATTTTGTTATCGACAAAGACAACTGCAAACGTTAACTTTCGAGAAGGCGGTGACCGAACTACACTGCTTCTGAACGTACTCTGATGCACTTTTGTCTATGTATCGCCGCGCTCTCTGTGTTAGTAGTCAACAACTATTTAAATTCATGGCAATGGCCATGTGGTGTTCCCGATTGCTTGAGTTTAAAATCACGATGTCAAATGTTTTGCCGTTTAAAACGCGTAAATTAACATCTGGTTAATAAGTAACGTATTATCAAGTGTGAAAAAGCTGACGGTCTTACATTAAAGGATAAGATTACAGCCTGGGACAAAATCCACAAGTAATTTAATTTGAATAAACGTGTTTCTCTTAAGTCCAGTAAGCAACTACAGCAATTTTA
Organism: Deroplatys truncata; assembly: GCA_030765065.1. Classification (NCBI taxonomy): domain Eukaryota; kingdom Metazoa; phylum Arthropoda; class Insecta; order Mantodea; family Mantidae; genus Deroplatys; species Deroplatys truncata. The sequence continues at coordinate 131,826,408 of CM060980.1, forward strand.
TACTAACAAAGTGTAGCACCAGGAACCTTAGGTGCAAAGAGCGTTTAAGATGGTTTAAAACTGGTGGTGACGCTGCATTGAAACTAAAGTGGACGAAAATGTGTTATCGCTGATTAATCAAGCAGACCTTAAAGAATAGTTTGCTTCTTGAAGCAAATGCTTTGGAAACCTTCCGGATAAACGGTAGCTTTGGAAATACCAACATTATCACAAGTAAATGAAAAATGTTAGTAGCGTAAAATCTAAGTACCTAATTAACACTTAGGAGAAAAGGCATGCTTCTGTTGGTAGTATTCTAAACTTTCGTATTTCCCATAAAACCATGATCATGACCCCCTGGACAGTCTATATTGCTTTAAAAATTCCTCCTTTTGCAGGGTTTCAAATTTATTATGACGTACGATTACTCTTCTTTTACGAATGACATTCAAAAATGCCAATTGTAGTAAACTCACATCAACAGCTTGGTTTGTGGCAGCCATTTTCCAACTTATAACGTTTGTTAAACGCCTTAACACAGGGGAATGGGTATGTTAACTTAACACCGACTTTAACACATTGTTAAAGTTAACATTGTTTGATGAAACAGAATTTGTGTTAACTTCAGTGTTAAATCAGTTTAACATCGTGTTAAAATTTAGGATCTGTTGGTGAAACCAGCCCATATTGACATAAACTTCAGTCATCTATTTTTTGTATAGAGTCAGCTAAAAAATTCAATGTCATAGCCGGGATTTGAACACTGTGAAGTGGTTATTTCTAATCCAATTTACACATTCTGTACCAATTTTCTATAACCTCAACAAGCAATATTTCAAGCCAGAAATATCCATTATTTGCTAGAGGAATGAAAATAAATGCAATATATATCGTTTCACATGAGTTGAAGTACCTATAAACCTTGAACAAAGAATTGCCAACTGTCAGTGATTTGAAGGGAAGAAAATGGCTCCTCAAAAGTTGATGGGAGCTTCACTAATGAAAACGATGCATAAATTACAATTACAACTTGGTGAAATGGAGCTTCTGATTTTAATAAACCATCACAAGCTTGATAATCCTCAAATTCTTTGACGGTTGTTGATGAAAGCAAGCAATAGACAATCGCAAGTTTTTTTAGTACAAAAAAAAAACTGTTAGGCTGTTGTTACTGCAATAGAAGTTGTTTGGTAGTCAGTTTTATGATTTTTTATGAATACAGTCCTTAAAATTTACTAATTTTACGAGGAAAAAAGACTAAAGGAAATTATAATTTCATGTAATCATTTCTACAGCAACAGCTATATTTTTTAAAATCATTTTTGCATACAAAAATTATTTCACACATTTTCTATAAATTTCAGGAGTTTGGACTTATTGGATTTCAAAACTCAGTGCCTCCTGTTTCTGTAGTTTGTATTTCTCTCCACCTAGTAGAATTTAAAGACAGATGTTACTTTAGGAATGAATGCATTCAACTAAGAGTAATGACACTAATAAATTTATACATTTACACTTTGTTTAATAAAAGCTGTTAATCTGATCAGCAATGCAGAGAGGAAACACATAATTATAATACTAGGTATAACAGCCTTATTAACGTATAATATCATAAGACTTTCTAAATCAAAGTGTTGAAATTTTATTACAGTTTACCATTATATAGAGTACAATGAATTACTGGAAATCAGCGACTGGTTAGTTGTTACTTCTTATTATTCAATACAAGAATCTTTTGATATGATGTAAAACCTTTTATCTCTTATTACACATATATTTCTGCCATGATTATTTCTTATTGTATGCCTTCTCTGTACCATTTTATTTCTTAGTTTGTATGTTACTTATTTTCTCCTCCATGCAATGAAATTTGTACATATTACTTCACAAAATAGTTTAATGGCAATAAGACATTACTTAAAATATGGATTAAAATTGATAGTAGTAGTATACAGTGAAGCAAACACCATTTACTTAATTAGTAACAAACATTTTGGTGACTTTAGGGGGGAAATACAAACTTCATTTCATAATTTACTCAAATGGATTAACTTTGATATCTCTTCCTTTATTCACATAAATGATGCTAGTGGACCATGTGAACAACAGTTTATGAAACAAGTGCTAGGTAAAATGCAAAAATTAGTGGAGTGTTGAGCGTGTATTTCACTCAAAATTAAATATTTGTTCCCTGTGTTTTTAATATGAACTACTAGTTTTAAAATCCTGTCATAACTTATTGATTTTAAAGATTCTGTAATTACCTGTACAAGTTTTTCCCTTGATGCTGCTTGTCCTACAACATCCCTTAACTGAACAAGACAACTTTCTAATCGAGCTGAATCCTGTGTGAGAGGCAGGTCCTCTAGAGAGCTACTGTCTGATGCAGGCTCAATCCTCATATTTGATGCCATTTCTTCCAAGTCTGCTACACTTGAATCATCTGGAGATTCTGGAGGACTGTGTCCTGTATCAGAGAGAAGTTTCTCCGTGGTGGCAGATTTTCGTGGTTTCACCCAAATCACTAAATCATATATTTCAGCCTGCAGGTTCTGTGGTAATTCTTCAAACAGCTCAGAGTCCATGATGTCCGGATTTTGAGAAATGAAGTTCAGGCAAGCACCCTACACAAAATATGTTTAATCACTACAGGCTCATAGTTATCATTTTTACTTTCTCTATTATGTATAGTAAGTAGGGGAAGTATTGTATTCCACCCAAAAATTTGATACCAAAATTTCACCGGAGATACACGTTTTAAAGTTCCTTGAATCTAAAAAAAAGCCATTTTAGAAAAAAGTGTGTCGCCTATGAACAGCATATGAAACATCGGGTGAGTGCAAATTTGGTATTTTAATTCAGTGTCTTCCAAAGATACGACATGAAGATTTTCAAGAAAATCCCCCTGTACCCAACTATCCTTTACTGAAACATTTTTCAAAATTTTCAATTTTGATTAAAATATCAAATACTAAGGATATTTACATGACAGATAAAACACATATCCTGAATTTTCTAAGAATAGTTACAAGTAAGTTGCCATTGGGGTATGTCATTTCAAAATAATTTGAGTTTTCTTTGTGGTTTAACGGTAAACTGTGAATCAGTTGGGGAATTTAATCTCATAACAGCATGTTGCCACGATAGCTCCGTTGGTTAATGCAACCGGGCAGAAACCTGAAGACCATGGTTCAAATCCTGACTATGGCATGAATTTTTCAGTCGTCTGATTCTACCTTTCCAACCTTGTCCTACACATGTGGTGTGTGGAAGAACAATTAATTAACATAAATAAAAGTCATTTGAATAAAGAGGACTTCACAGGCTGTTCACATAAAATTCCAGATGCACATTTTATATGTCATTCAAATATCTTAAATATGTTATTTTAATCAAAACTGTTAAGTCATTTTTGAGAAAATAAAAAATAATGAAATTTGTCCAAGTAAAGAGTAGTTTGGGATGGGAAGATATTCTTGAAAATCTTTATGTAGCATTCTTGAGTAGCAAGTTTGATTTTTAACCATTTTTTCAGTTTTAAGTTAAGCTGTTCATAGACACACGCATATGGACAACACACCTTTTTCTATAAATGCATTTTTTAGGGGGTGACCTCAAAACATGTACTTTCAGTGACATCTCGATATCAAATTATAGGATGGAATGTAGTACTTAACTATAGGTGAGTAGTAGAGAAAGCAAAATGACATACACTCATACATAAAACATATCTTGTAAACAGATGACAGTTGTTAGAATGTAAATGAGTTTCTTTACAAGTTGCAAATAACGCAATCTTCTGTAATAAAGAGCTGTGATTTAAAAGCTAATAAGCATCTCTGAGGTGGTGATGTTTGAGATTATGCTGAAAATTTTCTGCATGGAAAATACACTGAAAACAGTGAGACACGAGTTCAGGATCTCTTCCATGCCTTACTTTGGTGGGAAAAAATTAACATATTGGCTTGACAGTATGGTTTGAGGAGAATGAAGTGCACATGGTATATGTCAAAGATTACCATTAAGCTCACAGCATTTTTAGCAGGTTTCTGCTTGTTTCATTTTATGTTGATAAGCTAAGTAAATAATTTACGAACAAAACAAGTTGATTTTAGACAATATGTGGGATTATAAACATTTCCAACAGTTTTATTTAAAGAGTCAAAATATTTATTTATTTCAGTGCTAAGTACATACATTACATGCGAGTCTACCTTCTTTGTCCTAGCCATTCTCCGATAGGCTATTCTCCTTTTTCTTTTAACATAATTTCTTATCTCTAAAAGATTAATACATTGACTTAAATTATATTATCCATTCTTTGTCGTTTTGTCTCTGCCATTTTATTTTCACTCTATGTGGAATTCCCCTAAATCTCTTACCTTACTTTTATCTTTAAAAATCTTATTTAATTCTACTATTTTATTTATCTCTAAACATTTCTTTTTTATCAGCTCAGTTCTCAATTCATTAGTCCTCATATATTCAAATAATATGTGGGATTCATTTTCTTCTCCCCCACAAATTGGGCAAAACCCCCGAGTAACTTCCCCCCCCCCCCTCCAACCTTTTAATTTCCAAATCCTTATCTAAACCAGGCAATCCCTGATCCCTCTTTCTGTTACACATTTTGACATATACTTCCTTTTCTATGCCTTCTTTTCTTTCATTGTGAGCAATTAAAATCTGCCTATACATATCCTCCAATAGTGCTGTAACTCCCATTAGTCCTTATCTAGGCTACCAATTCTAGACCAGACATCACCTAACCCATTCTTTATCAATTGCTCCTTTATTTTACCTAACCAAGTATTGCTTTCCAAATTATCCTCTTGAAACCTCAGGTATACTTTCAAAATATCTGTCAAGAGTCAAAATAGAAATTACAGTTATTTATTTTCTAATTATTCATTACATCTGCATAATCACTACAATTATGGGTCCCCTAATATATCTTCAATAAAAGCACATCCGTCATAAACATGGTTCTGATGATGTAGAATGACTCTGTAAAAACAGGTATAGAACAATTGCAACCACTTTGTATTTCTGAACCTTTGATTAAGCCAAAAAGTTCTACTGGTGTACCATTATCACTGCATACCCAAAATCATTTGCAAAGGTGAAACCATTTTGAATAACTGTCACATCCATCATCATGTCACTGAATCATCCTAATTTTTCTCAACTTATACAAGAACAATGTGCAATGCTGTTTTAAATTTAAATTGTCATTTTACTTCCTTTTCCTTTTTTACTTGCTCTACTATGTATAGTAAGTAGGGGAAGTATAGTATTCCACCCAAAAATTTGATACCGAGATTTCACCGGAAATATATGTTTTGAGACCGCCTGAATCCAAAAAAGGTGTGCGTGCGTGCGTGCGTGCGTGCATGTGTGTGTAGCATAACTCAGAAACGAACAGTCGGATAAACACCAAACTTGGTATTTAGGTTCAGTATCTTCCAGAGATGCGACAGGAAGGTTTTCAAGAAAATCCCCCCACCCCAGATTACCCTTTACATAGAACATTTTTCGAACATTTTTATTTTCTCAAAAATGGCTCTAACGATTTTGATTAAAATATCATATATTTCAGATACTTTCATGACAAATAAAATGTATAACTTGAATTTTCTGGGAATGTCTCCAAAAGTATTCTTCATTGTGAATGACTTTTGCATAACTGGTAAACCATAAGAGATAGACAAAATTTTACTACACAAAAAATGTAGATCGCGTTAAAATACACAATTTATGTCATATACATTTGTTTTGTTGAGTGAACCATTTTCGAGATATTGCTTGTTATTCCCTTAAATTTTCCAATACTTATACTTTTTCTCAAATGTGAATTCGTTATTCTTTTTTTTTTTTTTGTCCTGGTAATGCAAAGAGAATGGAATACTCCACATAGCAACCGGCTCTTAAAATATTTGACTATCGCTTAAAGCCTACCAATTCCCCTTGCATCTACAAGAAAATTAGCAATAAGATTAACATCTCGATTAACATGAAGCATATGGAGAATAAGCGTTTGTAAAAGAGTAGAGAAAGTCATGTTAGTGTAACACATCAGATTTTTTTTTCACGATGTTCTGCATCTGGAATTTTTGCAGCGTCTATGTACACTTTTTATAACCATGACAACTCATTACGTATTCCACTGAAATTGTTAACCTGAAATTGATATGTCTGTATGCAGGTGGAGAAAATAAATGGTTACTTGCTGATACTGGTAGTGAGAGTTACTATTTTATATATCCGAATATTTGACATTTTAGGTGCTGCTATCCTAAGTTAAGTGCAAAGCAAGCCTGCACTTTAAGAATGTAACCCACATTTCTACCTGCTCAATTCTAAGAAAAATACTAGGAGACCTTAGAACTCGAAGACACCTTGTACATTCCTAATTCAACAGATAACACTATAATCTCTCTGCTTCCATTCCCTAAGTTTTCAATATAAAATTTGCTTACTCTGTAAACAAGAAAAATCTCCATAAGAATTACATAATACAGTAAATGACTGCTATAATGAACCCCAATTTAATGTTTTCTTGTATATAACATCAGATTTTGGAAACCTGACTTTCATTTCAACTGATTAATGTATTTTATAATTTGATCTACTCCACAGGTTTGCTTTGTAAAATCACATTTAATCATCAAATATGCAAAGTATTTGAATAAATGATTACATATCTTACAATTTATTATAAAGTATATATATATATATATATATATATATAGATTTGAAAGTTCATCAGCAACTGCGTTTCTTGACTGCTCTGCAAATATACTAATTTGGCAATGCAGTCTCCAACAGTTAGCTAGGGTGCATTCACACAGTAACCATTCCTTGCATTCTGATTGACTGTGCCTTCGGCTGTGAATCAGAGTGCGCAGAAGCAGCAACAGCTGTCTTAGTTCATGTTCATTCTGAAGGTGTATTGTGGGGTATCATTGCGAAACATTTGCCTAGTATCACCATATGTTTGTTTGCCACATACAAAGTGCTTTTGTTATGTGCATAACGAAGATTGAAGACTACACGTGAGTGTGAAAAAATCTGATGTGTTACACTCACATACTTTCTCTAATCTTGTACAAACTATTTTTACAAATGCTTATTCTCCATATGCTTCATGTTTATCGAGATGTTAATCTTATTGCTAATTTTCTTGAAGATGCAAGGGGAATTCGTAGGCTTTAAGTGATAGTCAAATATTTTAAGAGCTGGTTGCTATGTGGAGTATTCCATTCTCTTTTGCATAACCAGGACAAAAAAAAAAATGAACAACGAATTTGAGAAAAAGTACAAGTATTAGAAAATTTAAGGAAATAACAAGCAATATCTACAAAATGGTTCACCCAACAAAAAAAATGTATATGACATAAATTGTGTATTTTAACATTATCTACATTTTTTGTGCTGTAAAATTTTGTCTATCTCTTATGGTTTACCAGCTATTCAAAAGTCGTTTACAATGAAGAATACTTTTGGAGACATTCCCAGAAAATTTGAGATTTACATTGCATTTGTCATGAAAATATCTTAAACTTGTGATATTTTAATCAAAATCGTTAGAGCCATTTTTGAGAAAATTAAAATTTTCGAAAAATGTTCCATATAAAGGGTAATCTGGGGTGGGGGGATTTTCTTGCAAACCTTCGTGTCGCATCTCTGGAAGATATTGAACCTAATTACCAAGTTTGGTGTTTATCCGACTGTTCATTTCTGAGTTATGCTGTTCACAGACACACACACGGACATGTTTCCAAAAATGCTTTTTTTGGATTCAGAGGGTCTGAAAACATGTATTTCCGGTGAAATCTCGGTATCAAATTTTTGGGTGGAATACAATACTTCCCCTACTTACTAAACGTAGTAGAGAAAGTAAAAATTGTACTAAAACAAACAGCAGCAGCAAAGAGAAAAACATTTTCTAAAAAGTCCAAATTGTTTGGGAACTTGAAAAACATTCCAAAATGTGAAATGTAATAGTTAACGCAGTGCACAAACACACACACACATTGATTTATTTATTTAGATGAAAAATAAATTCTGATTTTTATTCCTTTTAGGAACAGAGATTGAATATTAAGAGAAAATGAAGGTGATTGACCTTTGAAATGCATTCCTAGTTATTTCTGTAAGTGGTGTATAATAGTCACTAATCAATTGGAAGCAGTAGTAGAATTCTGATTTTAATTGAATAGTGTAATATTTATATAATATAGATATTAAAAAAATATGGATAAGACTGTGCTAAAAGTAGAAGCATTATGCTTGGAAATAAGTGCAGACCTCTATTTAGTGTAAGTCTCCATTTAAGGTAAGTTTTTCCTAATACCCGAAAAATGTCATACAGGGATTTCACTCCAAGTACATAAAATGTGATACTATTTCACTGTTGATGTTAAATTACTCACCCTGAGCAATCTAGCATTGAACTGATCACCCATACTGAGGAGGTAGAGCACTGAATCCTCATCAATATGCCTCTTCAGCCCATGCTCACAGGCCTGTTTGAGAGAGTCCACCTCATAACGATCACTCAGCAGCATTAGATCTGCCAACTGATCCACACTAAGCTCCTGAGTGTCCAACTGTCCTGAATAGAGATACCGCAGGAATGTTGTGAACAGGAATGGACTTGTGTCATGGATCACAATCTTCCTGCATACACAAATTACATTCAAATTATTATTAACTCAAATAAACTGTTGTAATAAATAAATGAGAAAACTGAGGACTGTTCACACAACTGACTAAAATTAATTATATAGTAATTATTTACTTTAGCATCTGGTGACCACTTTATTTCAAACCCCTTTTAATATTTTATTTAAACGTGAGTCGGAATTGTAACACTAACATCACTTAAGTTTAATATGCCTTTTAATATGCCCTAATATGTCTTTTTAGGGGCAAAAGCTTGGTTTGGCCACGATAAATGTTTGAAAACAGTAATATTACCTATAATGCTCATACGTCAGATCCATCAATATACAGGAAGACAAAAGATGATCACAAGGCAATGAATATGAATTTGCCTGAGGCTTATTTCTCTGAAATCTAATATATCTGCCGTTAAGATAAAATAGATCCACCAATGTTGTATGGGTCAGTTTGAAGTAGAATTGTTTATGTAATTTATTGTTACGTACGTTATTAGCCTCACGCTTGGGAAGCCAACTTGAAGTAGAATTGTTCTTTATGTTGTTTATTTATTTAGCTCCACATATGGACGTCAATTTGAAGAAGTAGATAATTATTTACGTAATATGCTGCTACATATGAGAAGCTGATTTGAAGATGTATTTTTGTTGTTACGCTCCAAGTTTAAAAAAAATATTTATTAATTTGTTTTTAAACTGCTTCTATAGATAGTATTTATGTTTATGTTTGTCTCGGCTGCGTCAGTATTACTTTAGAGACACGTTTCTCTTAATCAGGGCGTGGGGCGACAAGAATGTAGGCTTACACAGATTTTAAGTTTAAATTCATTTCTTTTTATTAATCCTTGACACAAATTAAATAGCACTACACTGATATCAAGAGCTGTGAGATTCTTTTACTTAATACTTGCACTTTGTTAACGTGTATACATAATTTTCGTTTCACACAAATACGTAATATTTCTCTAGAGAACACATCTTCCATCCGGTTACTACCAAGGTATGCAGGCAACTGAACATATTTCAACCGTCCAAACCCGTAAACTTCTGTATTTCAAGTCTCTGATTGGCTAATCCTAGTCCAATAGAATACCTGCATTTTACTAAAGCTTTTTCTGGCTGTTGATTGGCTATTTTTAAACTGTCACAAAATTTACATTATCGTTGCTCTAATAGTGACTAGTAGCATTCAAACTATCAAACTCATTATTGCCTCAAGGTTTCCTCATTGTTATCTCATTGTTAGCAACTTTAAACTTATTATTCTCACAGCTCTTACATTATTAAATTGTGTAATGCATTCATATAACATTATTGAACATGTTTACAATAATATAAGCATATGCAATGACTGTTACATACTTTTTTTTTTACAAATTATTACATACATATTGCTTCAAGGTGGGCTGTTATTGAATTTACATATTATATAATTTAATTGAACTTATTCAAGTGTTAAAAATACTGCATCAAGTTCTGCTTCCTCAGTGAGCATTCAGATGTGCCACGTTTTGCAGATTTGTTCCAGTCATACTCTACTTGTCTTCCTTGGTTAAGGTTTTACTGCACCAATAGGCAAATACTATCTAAACGAACATCCTCTCATAATACATAACCAGATCTTTTAGAATGTTATGCTTCATACAAGAATGTTATGCTTCATACATTTCATGTCAATGAAATGAATTTCACATGAATCGCAACTCAGTTTCACTTGCAATTATCAGCATAAAATAAAAAAACGCTTACACGGACAGATCTGAACCACATTTATGAGCATTAAAACCTAATTGGAAGCACAGGATGGCACTGCGATGAAACAGCTAAGATTGCTAGAGAATTGATCAACAACACTCTTCATATCCTTTTAGATGATATTGAGTGGCTTAAAGAGGATAAAACTAAACTGTAAACATCCGGAAGAGAATGCAGTGCAAGGGGTTAAGGGGTAGTGGGAGGTGAATGGGAGGAAATGTGGATAAAGGTGTAATGAGATGCAAGGAATAAGTGGTTTAGTATAACACTTTTTAACTTTTTTTTTTAATAAAAGACTTTGCTCCAAAAATGACACCCTAAAACATCATCAGGGTATTACTTAATACACATTAAGCATGGTTTAAAACAAATCGGTCACCAACTGTGAATAAATAATTACTGATTATACTAATTATAGCAATTTTTACAAAGCTCGTTTAATTTTATATTTCTGCATCTCCTTGCCATTAGCTTTGTTACAATCATTTTCCATTAACTATGTATAACTTAATATTTTGGTTATTGGTACCAGTAGCTACCTACCTTTGCCAATCTAATCCTCAACATTTTTTTTACTTCTTTCCTATAAAACCACTACATCAAGAGTACAGCAAAGCAATATTCCTGTACTTACTTCACTATGCACAGTGAAGTTACTTAAATATAAACTTGCATGCATTTAAAGATGCTATCACCTGTTCATATCCAACTTCCTGCTATGAGAAATGTCACATCTATCAAAAGCTGTGTTGCAATGATAAGATTCCTGATGTGTTCCAGATCACTATATATAAATATTTCCAAAGAGAAAGGGGTAAACAATATCTAAGTGAACAATATCATGTCATCCTGCTTGAACAGTTCTAATGTATTATTCTACTTTAGAGTAAAAATCTTATATTCAATTACCTATCAATAGCTTCTCTCATTCCAGAAAGCAGAGCTCGCCTAAACCAATCACAACGGGCTGCAACAATGACACGATGTGCCTGTATACTACATACTTCTTGTTGATCTTCTGTAGCTGGACTAGGGGGTGCTCCTTCTGCAGGACTCTGCTGTGCCTGTGATGATTGTTCTATCACACTATCAGATGAATCTGCAAACAAACATGACAACAAATCTTACCACAATCTTTTGTTGGTGTTCATTCAGTTCTTTTTTTTTCAAGGCAAAATTCAGTATAGCAAAAATCTCACATCTGAAACTTGTTCTGTTCTTAGATGTTCTTTTAATCTTGTTTCTAGATTTTTTTTTTTTTGTATATATAGTTTGTTGCAAGAATACACTGTGCAGAATGCAACAAACTATTCATAGGAAAATCCAAAAGAAATCTAGAAACAAGATTAAAAGAACATCTAAGAGCAGTTAAATACAAACAAAAAGACAAATCTGCCATTACTCACACATTTTGGTTGACCAACAATGAAATAACACAAAATATGCACATCCCTCACAATATTTGCCAGATAAGAACAGAATCAGACATTTGGGATGCAGCAGTTTTTTATTTCAGTGGATAGTAGTGCATTGAGTCCTTAAATCTGCAGGATTTGCATGGTACAGATAGACAAAAATTAAATTATTGCACCACTTTTAATTTCTTGTTGTATTTTATTAGATTTCAATTTATATATCTTTTTAAGAAATAAAACGCACCGTCTACTTATGTAGTATTCCTTTTTAAACTACCCGCAATATATGCCTGGAAAATAAACCCTTCTCTTCTATGAGGATGTCCAAAATATGTGTCATCCTCCATGGTGTAGTGGTTCCATGCTAGACTCTAGTTCCCGAGGTTGCGGGTTTAAACTCGGCAGAGAGCGATGGATTATTTTGGGCATAAAAATCTGTAGCATAGCTTCCTTTGGAAGGGAAGTAAAGCCATTGGTCCTATGTCATAGATTTGTGGCATGTAAAAGAACCTCAAGCTTGATAAAGAGGCCTCTGAGCAGAATTTCTGGTCTTTCACGCCCAATATAGAATGGGATGCTAAGGACCACAGCAGTTAAAGAGCGTCCATAAATAAAATTTTCCAAAATATGTATGTGTTAATCATTAGACAGAAAAACAAATTTTATATTGTTAAACATTTTCTCCTTGTACATAACAACTGTTCCTATAGAGATGTTAATAAACACTTTCATTTGTCATTTATTTTCTCCTTCATAGGTTAACAAATGAACCAAGTTCTTCACACTGACAGCAACTATTAAGGTAGGTTATGCAATTTTGAATTCTTAAGGTGATAATTTTTCTTTAGTTATGTTACCTGAATATTTCTCCTGGTTATTTTATTTTATATATTTTTTTTCTCAGACACATTGTTTTAACATACAAATATTTTCATTGACAAGCAATAATCACAATCTTCATATAATTTAAGGGGTAAGTTGCCTTTCTTGGGCCCACATTAGAGACGGAAGTGATGTCTTATAGGTCCAACAGATATCACTGTATGTCATACAGATGGCAACACTAGGAATTCATGCAAGGTTAGCCTTAGGTTAGGTTTTTTTTATACAAGCTTACGCATCTGAATTCGTGCAAGGTTAGCCTTAGCTACCTCAAAGCACGTGAGCAAAGCAAGCGTGCGTTCCTCAATGATGGTTATGATTACCTATTTATAAAACCTAAGGTTTGTGATTTTCGGGAGTTTAGGTTTAGTTATTTTTTTTTTATATAAAAACTTAGGTTAATTAGCAATCAATAGCTACATCAAAGCACGCGAGCGAAGCGAGCATGCGTTCTTTAACGATGGTTATGATTACCTCCAAAACCCCAACTTTCCACGTTATCGCGGTTTAGGGGAAGAATGCCACAAGTTCATGCCGCAGTATTCTAGGCTTGTTCCGCCTCTTCTCACAGCTTGCTCTGAATGCGTGGCACTTTTTTCTGCGGCTATACTACATGAATAATAATAAGAACAACACATCGCATATTTAGCGGATTCCCCAATTCCGTACTTCAGTTGGCACTTCCGAATGAGCGTCAGTATTACCGTGAAATGGCCACGTTTCTTCATGTTTTTATTGCAATTCACCTATATAAGTAAGACACCAAAAAAGGGAGGGTAGGTGGGCACCAGATATTGGCCAGTGCACATCTACTTATGCATTTGCTCCTAAGGTAATTTATTCCATTATTTCTCACTTCCTTCTGCATTTTCTAGGTGGGTCCAAGAAGGGCAACTTTGGCAATTTAAGTAACTTCCATAATTACATATGCACTTAAATAAAGCAAATTTCCTAACAACATATTGAAACAATATCTCAATTTAATAATTACAAATATATATAGTAAACACCTCTTTGAGGTCTTATATAAACTATTACAGGGAGAAGATTCACATTTTATGATAAACCAGAAGTATTATTTATAGTGATGTTATGTAACATTTAAAGTTTTTTGAGTCGGAAAATGTAAATTCACATCACATATGTGCGCTAGGTGTTATGGCAGGAGCGCTTTCGAGAGATGTTTCTCTCATCTTCAGCTGAGACTCCGACTGACGGATCTCCCTCTCCCCATAAAGCTTTTCATTAAATGTTATTTCTGCCCTCTGTTGGGAAACCTTGGAACTTAAAGCTGTTGCTGCCCTTAAGTTCCAAGGTTTCCCAACAGAGGGCAGAAATAACATTTAATGAAAAGCTTTATGGGGAGAGGGGAGAGGGAGATCCGTCAGTCGGAGTCTCAGCTGAAGATGAGAGAAACATCTCTCGAAAGCGCTCCTGCCATAACACCTAGCGCACATATGTGATGTGAATTTACATTTTCCAACTCAAAAAACTTTAAATGTTACATAACATCACTATAAATAATACTTCTGGTTTATCATAAAATGTATTAGGCCTTCAAGCCAGAGAAGTGGGTACATCCGACTACTTGAGATTCTCCAACATGGAACAACAGGTACGATTTTCATACTTTAACGTTTACTTAGAAGAACAAAAAGTTAACCTAAAAACTTACGTAAAATTGCAATGTAAAAGAAGAAGCTTGCTTGCTAGTATCAAGTTTATTAAACTGTGTCTTATATATATGGTAGTACCTTGCTTTGTTAAGAAATATATTAAAAATACCGGTAATGGCCGACATCAAAGAATGGCAGAAAGAACCATTTTGAAAACTGAAATTATGAAACACTATAGTAATGTAAACGGTATTCAATTAAGACTTTATGAATTGCATTTATTCTTAACTAAAACCTTGGGTCAACAAGTATGGAAAGATTTTGAAGATAGATGTTATTCCCACTTACAGTATTACATGCATAACAAAAACTATATATTAAAGAAGAAATTTCAATATTTGAAAGAAACACAGTTATATGTAAATTATAATAAAGCTAAGAATGTTAATAAATTGAAATCTGTTGTTAATCAGTCAGATCAAACTATGACTTTAGAAGAACTGCATGTATTAGAAAAAGGATTTAAAACATGTATGGCTTTCTCTAATAATATCCAAGATTATATAGCTGATACAGAGATAGCCACTCAGGGCTTAACTTCAGCCTTAGCTAGCAGTCTCAAACTACAAAGCACAGAAATTATAAGAGAGATGGACTTCACTATAAATAAGAATTTCCATAAAAAAACCATAAAGAAACTTAATGTAAAACCAGTAGTATATCTGAAGGCAGATAAAGGAAACCAAATAGTAATTTTAAATAGTGACGATTACCATAACAGAGTTAATGAATTTTTAAAAAAAGATGACTATGAATTAATTAATAAAAATCCTCTGAATTTATGCATAAAACAGGTGAACCAAGTGATAGCCAATGCAACTATATTCTCAATTGAGAAGAAGAGACAGCTTAAATCTAATAACCCTATCTTGTCAAAAATATATTGTTTGCCAAAAACTCATAAAACAGATAACAGTATGAGACCTATAATTAACAATATAGGCTCACCCAGCTACAATTTAGCAAAATGGCTAACAAAGGAATATACTTCTTTGGAAAAGTTTCCATCATTAAGTATTAAAAATTCAACAGAATTAATTAATTATATCCAGAATTAACCCATTAATAAAGAAGATATGTTGGTATCCTTTGACGTAACATCACTTTTTACTAATGTACCTACAGATAATATACCAGATTTGTTAAGAAATTGGATGGAATCACTGAATTTACAGGATAACTACATCCAAGAGATGATTGCACTTACAACTAGTTGTATCAATCAGAATTATTTCTCCTTCAATAAGAACTTTTACAAGCAGACACATGGCTTAGCAATGGGTAATCCTTTATCTCCTTTACTGGCTGACCTCTATATGAGCTCTTTGGAGAAAACTGTCACCTCTTCACATCCACATATTTTTAAAATATGGTATAGATATGTAGATGATATTTTCGCAGTGGTACCTCAAAATTGCATGAATTCATCATTGGATATTTTAAATGAACAAGACATACACATTAAATTTACCATGGAAATTGAAAGTAATAATTCTCTACCATTCCTGGATATACTTGTAAAAAGAAAAGAAAACTGTCTTAAATTTGGCATTTATAGGAAACCAACGCATGTGGATAATTACATTAAAAATAATTTCTACAACTCTGTGTCACACCAACATGCTGTGTTCAGAAGTTTGATTTATAGATTGATGAGGGTACCTTTAGACAAAGAAGAGTACATTATAGAATTAAATTATATAAAAAATGTAGCCACTGAAAATGGTTTTAAACCTCAACTTATTAATAACTTACTTACTAAATACAAAAAGAAACAAAATTTACATAGCAGTAGCACTTTACAAAACCCAAATAAAAAGGATGTGATATATAAGAGGTTCACATATCATCCAGTCATGTTCAAAAAGTTTGAAAAGCTATTCAGAAAATACCAAATTCAATTAGCACCTCAGAATGTTTTCAGTTTGAAAAATTTGTTAAATACACCTTTAAGTAATACAACTGACAAATTAAAAAAATCAGGAATTTACCAGATATCATGTCAAGACTGTCAAGGCTTATACATAGGAAGAACTAAAAGAAATCTAAAAATCAGATTAAGTGAACATCAAAGAAATATAAAATTGAAACAAACAGATAGATCAGCAGTAGCTAATCATTTTTGGAATAGCAACCATGAGATTGGACAAGAGATAAAACTACTCAAATCTATTCAGATACCATCACATTTGGAAATATGGGAAAAGATCTTCATTCATTTCAACATTGAGAAGGTTTTGAATTTTGAGATACCACCGACAGACCACTTAATGCAGTTGATCCATTTAAACAACAAAAGAAAAAATAGAAGTTCCCAAGGTTCTCCACAGAGGGCAGCAAACTCAAGATCAAGTGTTTTCAAGATTTTTCAACAGAATGTAGACCAATTACATCACAAGAGAGAAGAAAGAAGCATGATAAGTGACCAACAGACAGAGGGCAGCAACAGCTTTAAGTTCCAAGGTTTCCCAACAGAGGGCAGAAATAACATTTAATGAAAAGCTTTATGGGGAGAGGGGAGAGGGAGATCCGTCAGTCGGAGTCTCAGCTGAAGATGAGAGAAACATCTCTCGAAAGCGCTCCTGCCATAACACCTAGCGCACATATGTGATGTGAATTTACATTTTCCGACTCAAAAAACTTTAAAAGAAGATTCACATTTTGAAGAACCAAGACAGTGTACTGAATTTTGATTTGTAGCCACATAGTACCCTCTGGAAATTCATCACACAATCACCAGACAAAGAACCACTCAAT
This sequence comes from Deroplatys truncata, assembly GCA_030765065.1. Lineage (NCBI taxonomy): Eukaryota > Metazoa > Arthropoda > Insecta > Mantodea > Mantidae > Deroplatys > Deroplatys truncata. The sequence goes on from CM060980.1 coordinate 131,843,556, forward strand.
CAAAGCCAACCCTTTCCAAGATCACTAGGAAAGATACATCAGTTGGAGAATACTGACAATGAGGCAAACAAGCCCCAAAACATATTTAGGTAAAAATTACCACTTAGCAATGCTTTTAGTATTACAATTCCAACTCTCAAAAGAATCTAATTCAAATTAATCAGTGTTTCTAACTTCTGTACCAAGTAGAGAGCATTTCCTTCCATCGGTGGATCAGTATCATGTACACAATCAATAAGAACATCAGTTTTGAAGAATGGAAGTTTCTTCAGCTTTTATTTCAAGTACAGTTTTTTTATTTACAAAATGTTGAAAGACGAATAAATATTGGTGCATACTGTTACATTATAATTTTTTAAGCTGAAGGGATTACATATTAGCTTTTTCTTGAATGCTGTTGCATTTCATAAAGACTTACAAACACTCTAGATTACTGTGTTTGCTATAGCACAGCTGAATATGTTCAGGCAAACAATAAAACCTGTAGCTTCTAAGCAAAAATGAAATTGAGCTTTATTTATGGACTCTCTTTAACTGCTGTGGTCCTTAGTGTCCCATTCTTTTGGGTGTGAAAGACTGGAAATTTTGCTCTAAGGTCTCTTTATCATGCTTGAGGTTCTTTTACATGCCATAAATCTGTGACACGAGACCACCGGCTTTACTTCCCTTCCGAAGGAAGCCATTCTAAGAATTTTTACACCCGAACAAATCCATCACCCTCTGCCGGGTTTGAACCTGTGACCTTGGGAACTAGAAGCTAGCATGGCAATCACTACACCAAGGAGGACAACTAACTTCTAAGAGAAAGCAGTGTTGCAATATGAGAAATGATGAAATTGAAAGCAAATCTAGGAATAACTTCCACCAGTTAGTCTGACTGAGCATGAAAATTTACAGTACAACCTAACATTAAACAAAATCTTGAATGAGTAAGATGTTTCTTCCCAAGAAGCAAAATCTCTCATACTGGAAACTTTAAATACAACATACCCATAAAATAATTGAACATGCATACAAATGGTTCTCTTGTGAATCACCCTCCTTTTCCTTCTACCAAAATGCAAGAAGAAATGCCCTCCAACTCCCTCTCCTCTTCACTTCCATGGATTAGGTTTGCAGCCTGTTACATGTTCATTCCAGCCATCTCTTTCTGGGGCATCCTATTCCTCTATTAATGCTATATTTATTATATTGTAAACACAGCACACAGACTCTAGATTGACAAGTCTACATGATTATCTTTTGTGAGAGAGGAAGGGAGGGAGAGAGAGAACTATAAACTCTATTTTAGTTGTAAGTTAATTGTAATCACATGCCAACCATGTCAGAGAGCCTGTACAAAGTTTCATAATAAATTATTATTGTTATTATTATTATTATTGTTGTTGTTGTTACTGCTGTTGTTAACATTGCTTGGCAAGACAAAGGATAGTTAAATCTTTAACTGGAATTCCAAAATGTTGAAGATTGCACAAAAATGAGAACTTTCAAACCTGATACAGTACATAAATATACGAGGGCTGTAAATAAAGTAGTGGCAACATTGATAGAACACAATATTTATTGAACTCACAAGTACAATTGCATTAAATTCCTTCAATGTAGTCACCCGCAAACAATGTAGGGCAACCGTTGGGGACTGTTGGCAAGTCGATCTCTGTTGATGACTGCGACGGAGCGCCCTACTGCGCAGACTACAGATGCGTCAGGAAATCGGCGGCCTCGGAGGGGTTCCTTCAACTTCGGAAACAGGTCAAAGTCACAAGGACTCATGTCTGGTGAGTACGGAGGATGTTCCAAAACCTCCCAATGCCACCGTTACAATAAGAGCTGGACATTGTTTGCGACATAACAACGTGCATTGTCATGCAACACTTTGGGGTGATCGTCTCGCAATAAACGTGGACGTTTGTGCTGCATAGCCGGACGAAGATGTCGCTCCAGAAATCGGCAATAGTAATCACTGTTGACGGTTTGTCCCTCAGGCACAGCATGCGCAAGAATAACCCCCTCGTAGTTGTATGCCACAATCAGCATCAGCTTCACCCGACTGGGTTCCTGTCGAACTTTCTGTGGACGTGGTGAACCTGGGTGATGCCATTCATTCGACTGACGCTTCAATTCCGGCTCATAGGCTTGTGCCCACATCTCATCAATGGCGACAATACGCTGCAGAAATGCGTCTCCTTCATTGCGGTATCCGTCCAGATCAATGCCAGCCAGTGCATACCGGTGCCATTTCTGTACCTCAGTGAGTCGATGTGGAACAAAATGGGACACAATTTTCCTCAGGTGAAGACATTTCGTCAGGGTGTGCCACACAGTTTGATGACTGAGACCAACCTCTACGGATAACTCCCGGACAGTCCATGGCAACGAGACCACTCACGATGCCAATCTAATCTTGCGGAATGGATGACCGACCTGTGTGGTGCAAATCCGCAGTCTCAGTCCGACCTGCACGAAACGCCTTGATCCATCGTGCAACCGTCCTGTACGGCAATGCATTCCCACCATGGGCTTCACGTAATCCTCGATAACATGCTGATGCATTTTAGCCACGGGCAACCTCGATTTTAACCCACGAACACTGATCGCCTTTAGTAAACATGCTTTAGAGCGGTGCACTTGACACTGTTTACTTCAATGCTACACAGCAACAACACACTCTCAACTGACAGCCCAACCAATGCACACCACACATCGACACTAGTCACCTGATCGCTCCCATATCCTATTGGCTCATACCCGCTCTCCTGTGAATGTGGGGACCATGTTGCCACTACTTTCTTTACAGCCCTCATATGAATGGTGACAATCTAGTGATTCAGGTATTGCAGCCATAGCCCTCTTTGCAAAAAAACTGTAAAATGGTGCAAACAATTTTTTTTTATATATGATGGATATCAACATACACAATTATTTAATAATATCAAGAGTTATAAACCTACACAGAACAATGACAAACCTGGACTTCATGTCAATAGCTTGCAGCCTAATTCCACAGTACCAAATTTAGGGTCCTGTAAATACGGGGATGGAAAACTTAAACCATCTGCCATGATCACACTGACAGGAAAAGTCTCCTAAAAGGATCACATCACATTTCAGAAGTGTATGATATGCCACAAAATGCAAGTATGCAAGGAAACCAATATGATATATGTGACTGTGAAATGTATCCTTATGCCTTGAGGTCTATCATTCAGATGCAACCTTTAAAACAGGCTTGGACTAATAACAAATAATAAGTGAAGATAGTTACAGCAAATGCAAACATTTCTTACAAATTAGTAACAGTATTCTCCACCTATCCTTCGATTAATGAATTTATGTACAGGAAATGTTTGTAATTATAAATTTAAATGCAGAAATATTTAACCTAGATTTATTTTACAAAATTATTTAAAATTATTCATAAAAGTAGTGTGAAAAACATTTAAGGATTGTAAAGCATGAAATGGAAACTGAATCCATGGCAAAAAGTTATGCCACAAGGCAAAGAATTAATGTCATTTAATTATGCAAAATAGCTAGGAGGAAAATTAAATACACAAAAGGAAGTATTGTGCACTTTTACAGTAATAAAAATGAAAGTTAATGTATAGATTCATGTCCAGAAAAGCCTCAAGACAAAATTAACATGTAATGCTCAAAAAAATCTGATGTGTTACACTCACATGACTTTCTCTACTCTTGTACAAACCATTTTTACAAACTCTTATTCTCCATATGCTTCATGTTAATCGAGATATCGAGATGTTAATCTTATTGCTAATTTTCTTATAGATGCAAGGGGAATTGGTAGGCTTTAAGCTATACTCAAATATTTTAAGAGCTGGTTGCTATGTGGAGTATTCCATTCTCTTTGCATTACCAGGACAAAAAAAAAATGAATAACGAATTTGAGAAAAAGTACAAGTATTGGAAAATTTAAGGGAATAACAAGCAATACCTCGAAAATGGTTCACTCAACAAAAAAAATGTATTTGACATAAATTGTGTATTTTAATGCGATCTACATTTTTTTGTGTAGTAAAATTTTGTCTCTCTCTTATGGTTTACCAGTTATGCAAAAGTTGTTCACAAATAAGAATACTTTTGGAGACATTCCCAGAAAATTCAAGATATACATTTTGTCATGAAAATATCTTAAACATATGATATTTTAATCAAAATCGTTAGAGCCATTTTTGAGAAAATTAAAATTTTCGAAAAATGTTCCATGTAAAGGGTAATCTGGGGTGGGGGGGATGTTCTTGAAAACCTTCGTGTCGCATCTCTGGAAGATACTGAACCTAACTACCAAGTTTGGTGTTTATCCGACTGTTCGTTTCTGAGTTATGCTGTTCACAGACACACACACGGACATGTTTCCAAAAATGCTTTTTTTTTGGATTCAGGGGGTCTCAAAACATACATTTCCGGTGAAACCTTGGTATCGAATTTTTGGGTGGAATACAATACTTCCCCTACTTACTATACATAGTAGAGAAAGTGATAAAAAATTGTAGATAATTGTACACTGTAATTCAAAATGGCAGGAAAGCGTAAGTGGAGGTTCATAAGGAAAAAGGTGACATTTTAAAGGTGAAACAGGGATGGAAGCTGCAGTGAAGAGGTAAAACACAAAATTGAAAGATAACATTACAGAAGAAAAGAAGATCCCTGAAGGGTAAAAACTAGTAACCTAGCAAAAATGAGGAACAATGCAAGTGTAGGAATAATGCCAGAAGCAAGATGATGACAAATGAGGATGCAATTTGACCACTGAAGAGTGCATATGTGCCAGGACTTGTAGTGGAAGAGATGTGCTGGAAAAATCAAATCATCATGAGTCAAGAGTTAACATTTATTCCACACAGCTAAAGGTTTAAGACAAGGGAATTATATCCTAGCAAATCAAGCGAGTTATCCTCTGCGGGAGAAGCGTAGGGTAAATAGTAATTATACTGTTGACGAGAATTAGTATTACTGGCCTTGGACTTGTGAAAGATTAATATTTGTTATCTCCTGCAGAAAAGTAAAATACAGTAACTTGAAGCACAGCAAAGTGGAGTAACGAAAGCACACAAAAGTAGTAGAAGTGATAATTTTGAAATGTCATCAGAAAGAGAAATCTTAGATCCAGTCAGATAGTAAACTACACTATATGATCAAAAGTATCCAGACACCCCCACAAACATACGGTTTTCATCTTAGGTGCATTGTGCTGCCACCTACTGCCTGGTACTCTTATCCGCAACCTCAGTAGTCATTAGACATCGTGAAACAGCAGAATGGGACTCTTCGTGGAACTCACAGACTTCGAACATGGTCAGGTGATCTTGTGTCACTTGTGTCAGAAGTCTGTACGCGAGATTTCCACATTCCTAAATACCCCTAGGTCCACTGTTTCTGATGTGATAGTGAAGTGGAAACGTGAAGGGACATGTACACCACAAAAGCGTACAGGCAGACCTCGTCTGTTGACTGACAGAGACAGCCGACATTTGAAGAGGGTCGTAAAGAGTAATAGGCAGATATCTATCCAGACCATCACACAGGAATTCCAAACTGCATCAGGATCCACTCCAAGTACTATGCCAGTTAGGAGTGAGGTGAGAAACCTTGGATTCCATGGTCGAGCAGCTGCTAAGAAGCCACACATCATGCAGGAAAATGCCAAACGACGCCTCGCTTGGTGTAAGGAGCGTCAACATTACACGATTGAACAGTGGAAAAACGTTTTGTGGAGTGATGAATCACGGTACACAATGTGGCGATCTGATGGAAGGGTGTGGGTATGGCGAATGCCTGGTGAACGTCATTTGCCAGCGTGTGTAGTGCCAACAGTGAAATTTGGAGGTGGTGGTGTTATGGTGTGGTTGTGTTTTTCCTGGAGGGGGCTTGCACCCCTTGTTGTTTTGCGTGGCACGATCACAGAGCAGACCTACATTGATATTTTAAGCAGCTTCTTGCTTTGCACTGTTGAAGAGCAATTCAGGGATGGCGATTGCATCTTTCAACACGATCGACCACCTGTTCATACTGCACGGGCTGTGGCGGAGTGGTTACATGACAATAACACCCATGTAATGGACTGGCCTGAACAGAGTCCTGAGTTGAATCCTATAGAACACCTTTGGGATGTTTTGGAATGCTGACTTTGTGCCAGGCCTCACCGACCTACATCGATACCTCTCCTCAGTTCCGCACTCCATGAAGAATGGGCTGCCATTCCCTAAGAAACCTTCCAGCACCTGATTGAAAGTATGCCTGCGAGAGTGAACGCTGTCATCAAGGCTAAGGGTGGGCCAACACCATATTGACTTCCAGTATTAGCGATGGAGGGTGCCACGAACTTGTACATTTTCAGCCAGGTGTCCGGATACTTTTGATCACGTAGTGTATTTGTGAAAAGAACCACAATGAATGTTAAGCCAGAAAAGCATTCAAATGTTGTTACAAAGATATTTAAATATTTCACAGTCTAAAATTTACTGAATGAGAAAGTGTTTAAAAAATAAATGTTGACTTAAACTCACAAAATTATCTTATCATTTCCATAAATCAATATCTCTTCATCATCATCACCACATCACACGAGAACTTCCAGTGTGCCTGAGATCCACAGCTACTCTCTATTAGAATCCATAATATTTACTTATCAATTCATCTAGTCAATAAAAACCATATCAAGCATTAGCTCTGATGCATTTGTTGCTCTATGCATTTTACAGTGGACGGGTACATAGTCCCTGACATGAAAGAGATTACTGTAGACTTAGCTCTACTGCGCCTTTGAGAGTGTTAAGAAGCTTATATTGTAAATGGCTTGTATACGATAATTATTAAAACATGCTTTACAAACAGCAGCTAAGTAAACAGTCCTAAATAGGATAAAAAATCAGAAAACCTTAAGCAATTCTGAAACAAAAAGGAATATGCAATATATTGGACTTAATGATTAGCTTCAAAATCGTTTTAGCCTTATAAAAGAAAAAAATCTTATGTCTCTCATGATTTACGAATTACACAAAACTCATTCAGAATGAAGAGGACTTCACAGACTAGTCCCAGAAAACATATGGTTTATTTAGCATATATTTTGTCATAAAAATATCTTAAACATATAGTATTTTAATCAAATCGTTAGCCATTTTTGAGAAAATAAAAATTTTCTAAAACTGTTCCATGTAAAGAGTAGTTTGGGGTTGGGGGATTTTGTTGAAAATTGGTGTAGCATCTTTGGGGGAGGGAGTAGAAAACAACTCATGCATGCGCACTCGGTCCTTTTTCTAAAAATGCTTTTCTTGGATTCAGGGAGTCTCAAAAAATGTATTTCCATTGAAATCTTGACATCAAATTTTTGTATGGGATACAATGCTTTCTCTACTTACTGTATGTGGTAAGAAAAGTAAAACTTTTAATGGAAAATCCTAAAAAAATCACACATTGCCTCAACAAAAAGAGAGAGCTAGTGTTTCGTTATCTGTACTGAACATGGAACTTGTGAGCCTAAAAAAGGAGACCGAATCTTTTTTGCAGTAACATTCATTTGCTACAAACTGGTGCAACATGTATCCCTGAGCTGCAGGTTTAGACATTTCTAGAGCAAGATTATAAACTACCGCGATACTGCTCAAGAGCAGCATTGCTGTAAATATTGAAACTACAATATAATTCCACTTTTACATTTCTGAAATGAATGGTTTGCTATCATTTACATAATATAAAATGTTCTCAGATTTACATTTATTACAGTTCCTTTCATTGCTCTATGTTCATCAATATTTTTACTTCCTCTAGCACCTAGGTAAAGCAAGTCAGCATTCTACCCATAAATTCAATATCGAGATTTCGCAGGAAACACTCGTTTTGAGGTCCCCTGAACCACAAACAAAAAGGGTGTGAGAGAGAAAGAGAACACACTAGTTCAAAAGCAAAAGTTGGATAAATACTAATATTAGTATTTATGTTCAACATCTTCCAAGGATATGAGACACAGATTTTCAAGAAAATCCCCCCCCACCCAATCCACATAGAGTAGTTTTCTAATTTTTTTTATTTTCTCAAAAATGGCTCTTAACAATTTCAATTATAACACTGTATGTTTAAGATATTTCCATTACTAATAAAATATTTATCTTGAATTTTCTGGGGATAGCCTCTGAAGCCCTCTTCATTCTGAATGAATCTTGTATAAATTTGTATGGTAGATAAGCCATAAGATATTGACAAAAAACTTACTGCACAAAAAATGTAACTCATTAAATTTATTTCAATTTTTTTTTTTTTTTGATGGCATCAGCATTTCCAAGATATTCATTCTTAATGTTTGAATTTGACAATAGCTGGTCATATTCTGAAACCCTGTTGCCTGTCACATGTATGGAAAGAGCATGGAATTTCAAAGCTAGCACTTAGCAAGCTGCTTTTTAGAAATCTGACTATTGCTTCAGCTTCCTGTTATCCCATTTCTACTTACAATGAATTTCTAAGGAAACTATTTCTGCAAATGTTTATCTCGATTAGCTTTTTATAAATATAAAAACAAGCTTTTGTAAGAATAATCTATAGAAGCTATATAAAAATAAATGATAATGGGCAGAGAAATGTATGCAAATGTAACACATCAGATTTTTAACCTTGTATTTAAACCTCCATAATTTTGAGGAGCATTCAAAAACACACCAATCCTTCATATTCAAATTCTAGTTATATATCTTACCTTGTGTGGAAACAACCTCAAACACCATGTCTGTTGCTTGGCCAGAATTAAGAAGTTGGATCGCTGACTTAGACAGAAGACTGTTTCTAGATAATGGAGGTACACACAGTGACTCTACCAAATTTAACTGAAACAAGAAGAAAATCTTGTCGTATAAAATATTCTTTAATTTGCCTGCAATTAACAAAAGCTAAGTGTTTCTATACATAAAATGCTTCACCCTCTTAGATTTGGTGAGACAAATAAAAAAATTAACGTAAGTGATGTTAGTGTAACAATTCCGACTCACCTTTAAATAAAAAAAAATTAACATTTGTAGAAAGTGTTGTACTGTCAGTAGTCAACATGTATAGAGTGAAAATCCATTAAATTGCACTAGACAAAGTTCAGAAACTAATTAAACATTTAATTAAATTTAAGCAATATGAGTCCACATTTTTACACTACTCCTTTACAAACCTGTTTGCCGACTAAAAGTGATTGAAGATAGTGTGGAGAGATAAACTGCAGCAGGCTACCCAACATGACTCATTCACTGTTCCCAATACTGAATTTCTTCTCCCAGGTTGACAGTTTCAGTGGATTTTTTTACATATTTGGGCAATTTTATATTTCTATCAATGGTTATCAATGGTTATCTGATTTTTTTAAAATTCGATATTCCTGAGGTGCTCTTTTGTTCTCGTAACAATGCTCCCTTTAATCTTTCCTATACATGCTTGTTTACAATATATGCAGCTGATTTGGTAAATACTGAACTTCTTTTCAGGAGGGATGAAATTACTGAATGGATTGTTTAGTAAACTTTTCATGCACTATTTGTTTGTGGAATCAAACCATGACAACTTTCTTAAAAAATACAGTATAAATTATTGTGGGGCCCAAGGTTGGTAGGTGAATCACCCTTGTATTTTGTTCTGTTTCTCTATCGTTATAGTCGATCCAGCCTTAGAACCGAAGTTATGTAAACAAAACATTTTGTATTCTTCCATGTTAGTGTTTGCATCAGCTGCGAGAAATAAAACAAATACGTGTACTTATGTCTCATGTTTATAATGTACTAGAATGGTGCACTATTTGAATAACAATATAATGCATCACTATCAGGAAGGTGTGTAAAATGTGGGTCTCCAAAATACAACATTATCTCTATCAGTAACCATATTCACTTTATTTCTCTTCACAAACCGAAATCCAATTTCTAGGAATAATTTATGAAAGGTGGATTGCTTAAAAGAAAACAACACAGGATCATTGTTGACAGAATTTAAGGCTTTGTCTTACATTAGCGGTTTTCATTATTAAAGAAAAACTCGTGCACTTTCCTACGAACAACACATTTGGTCAAGACATCTGCTTTATCTAATTCTGGCTTATATCTGTTTCGTTTCTTCCTTGGTGTTCACAACGCCCCTGTTTCCCTTAGTTCTTTACATACTCATGCAATGCCCCACTAGGAAACATTGGTATAATCTGCAGTTTAACTATGCTTCACGACCACAGTTGGATTTTCCTACATTAGTTTGTTAAAAACATTCAATGTGATTTGTTTCTAGTGATTTTAATGTCTTACCTTTAGAATGCTTCACTATTTCACCTTTGTCATTCACCAAGCTAACAACATTTGTAGAAACAGCCATGTTTACCGCCTTACTAACTGTTCATAATTATCGTATGAATCAGTGATGAGTGCAATATTACTACTGGTATTATTATCACTTTGAACAACAAATCACGAGCACTCCTGTGATCTAACGGCTCACAAGGTAGTGATTGGAGATGATTGAAAATGACTGCACTTCAAAGTTTTTCACTGCAAATCATTTATAACTTCTTCACTGTCAATCAGCTCTAGTCACTGTCTTACCTTGCGAGCATGGAAGTGAACAGATGTCATTGCAGTGTCAATGCATTTCTTAACCTTTTACAGGTCACAGTTCATGAACAGGAATTCAGTCACATATTTTCTATTATGGGAACACTATTATTTAGTTTCAAGTAAAATTAATGATATTATACCAAAACATGGGCCTAAATTTGTGTGGCTAATGATAGCTGTAGGTTACATATGTTCTTAAGTTATGATTTTTTTTATACAGTATTTTGAATGCACCATTTCAATTTTGTACAACTGTTTTTTGGACAGGCCTATGCATGAACATGCTTAGGAGTGTGACTGAATAAATATTTCTTGATTGAGTCAGAATCTGGTTTTAAAAAAGTGGAATCTTAACTGTTATGAGATTGTTTTAGTTTATTTTTAACATCTACTGCATTTGCTTAAATGCATGCTGCGATATGAAGTTCAAACCATCTTCTGAGTATTTTATTAAATTAATTAAGATTCTGATGCAATTTAGAGACATTATGAATTTCAGAAACACTTGAGGTAATGTTGAGGAATTGGCTATTGGCTTGGGAGAATTAAATCCGCTGTATTTTTTTCATGAAAAACACTCTGGAACATTTCCATGGTTTCCACCCCATTATTTCCTTGTAATAAAGTACACGGAAATAGTTACACGGAATAGCAAATTCATTATAAATTTACCCAAAAGTCTACTATTATTCCACAGTACAACATACTATATTCCAACTTATTTAAATCTGCTAGATGACCCACAGCAGCTGTCTTCCAAATAATTAAGTTTTAATAACTCATTCCTTCATATGATAAGAGACTATGTTTAATAATAATGCTTATTAAATTTTTAAGCATGCTTTGGTTTGTAATATGACCTATTCTACTTCCCAGAGCTTAAATAATTATAGGTTATGACAGTACAAATGCTACTTCCATCACCACTATAACTGTTACATTTTTATTTTGAAGTTTTGTAACTCAGGGAATAGTTTTGAAGTAATAAGTATTAGGTAGAGAAAATTAACAATCAGGGTGGCCAGTTAAGTTATTTGTTTGTATAGGAGCTTAACTTACATCCTTTGCTGATTATCTCTAAATTATTTTAATTTCATGTCAGAAATATACAGTTCGGTATTACTATGGCTAGTTCTTATTACTACTTCATTTATTAGCTATATCTTTCTGGAATACACAATTTTCTTAAAACTGGAAGTTGGTTATAACAGCAGCATTGAAGCGCATTTAATGTGCAATATTAACATCTTAAAATAGCAATGTTTTATCAACGATAGCATATTTTTTTTGTTGTATACCTACATTCCTTTAAAGCAAGAAATTGTTATGCTACCAATGATGAAATGCATAAACTGATTACAAAGTTGTATATTTGGTACAGTGGACTTTGGCGCACGTGCACTGTTATAAATGAGTATCAGCTGACAATGATAATCATTATATCACTTACAATCTCACCGTATCACCATTTAATCACATACTTCACTGTCACACTTGACCTGTGTCATGTAAAAATCAACAGCAAGTTAAAATCTTCTCAATCACTGCACCACCATCTAAGATCATCATGGTCACTACTGAACAGTGAAGGTGATCACTGTGTTTGCAAAAGAGTTGTTTCTCTCATCACTAGTGTGAATACAGAACAGGGATGAACAATACCATACAGAATTGAATGGAAGCTATAAGTTATAACTTTTTCTTGCTTTACTATTCATACTATTTTATATTAATCAAAAGTTTTGAACTATGATAAACATACTGTGCAGGAGTTTTTTTATATCTGATCACTGCGCTCAGGTAATGGATATAGTAAATGTTAGCAAACTCTCTGAGCAATTAAACTATAAAACAATTAGACAAACAACAGTAAAAAATCTGAACCGGATGCTTGAAAGCCTAAAACAAGAAAAATGGGAAGTAGTTTATGAAATGCAAGATAGTGACCAAAAATGGGAACGTTTCTTCAAAATTCTAACAAAACATCTAAATAACCATTGCCCCATACAGAAAGTCAAGGATAAAGAGAAGGGAGACCAGTATATACAAATACCAATAGAAATTAAAAAATTGCGGGAAAAAATGAAAGACTATTACACATTTTATAAGTCTACAAAATTAGAGCTTAGAGCTATTCAAATGCAAATATAAAAACCTGAAAAACCAATACTCAATAGCACTAACTAACCTAAAGAAGCAACAATATGGTAATAAAATAACAAGCTCAAGCAATAAAGCTAGGACCGTATGGGGAATTGTAAAACAAAGTAGTATTAACAAAAATAAGCACGAGAATATAAAATTAGTTGAAAAAGGACAAACAATAGATAATCCACAAGATGTATGCCAACATTTCAATACATATTTCCTAAACATAACAAGGGGGGAACAAAGCGTGATAGAAAGCATTCAAAGAGAACTACCAGTTTGCATAAATTCAATATATTTGGAAGAAACTTCAGCCGAAGAAGTGGAAAAGGTAATAAATGAATTAAAAAATAAGTCCTCTTCAGGATGGGATGAAATATCACCGATAATTTTAAAACATTGTAAGACGGCACTTATTACTATTCTGATACATCTAATAAATTCTTCGCTATACAGTGAAAACTTTCCAGATTCCTTAAAACTCAGTATAGTTCGGCCAATCTTTAAAAAAGGGGATAAAGCACAAATAGGGAACTATAGGCCAATCAGTCTTACTTCTGTCTTTGCAAAAGTTTTTGAAAATATACTGAGCTGCAGACTGATACGATTCCTAAATAAATATAATCTGCTTAACTCATCACAACATGGATTCAGGAGCAAATTATCAACAACCACTGCTATTGCAGAACTTTATCAGGAAATTCTCGAAGCACTTGATAAAGATAACAAAGCTGCAGGAATTTTCTTGGATCTATCCAAGGCGTTTGATAGTGTAGTACATGATAAATTACTGGACAAGATTCAGAAAGTGGGCATCAGGGGAAAATTCTTAGAAATCATAAAATCATACTTGTTAAACCGTATGCAATGCACAGAAATTTATTACCAACAGCATCACATGACAAAATGTGCAAGATCAAATTATGAAACAATGAAGGTGGGTGTACCTCAAGGATCTGTACTTGGACCAATCCTATTCATATTGTATGTAAATGACATTCCTAAATCTTCAGAATATAAAATAATATCATACGCAGACGACACTTCAGTTATATTGACAAGTAAAAATATACATAGTCTAGAGAAGTTAGTAACCACAAAAACACAGGATATATGTGAGTACCTAAAATATAACAACTTAAAGGTAAATTTACAAAAAACAAATATGATCGTGTTCCAGCACCGAAATAAGGGATCCACTCAAAGATTACATGCAACACTAAACGATGAGTATATAGAGCAAATACAGAGAATAAAATTTTTAGGGATAATGATAGATGAGAATATGACATTCAGAAATCACATTGACCTTGTGTGTAATAAAATTAGTACTGGTTTATATCTGTTAAGAAAGATGAAAAAATATTTAAACATTGATTATTTAAAGCTAGTATACTATGGTCTAATTCACCCCCATCTTCAATATGGGATTGAAGTCTGGGACAGCACAGGTATTGTAAATATGAACAGAGTACTGTTAATGCAGAAAAAGTGTTTAAGATGTATCTATGGTCGAAATAGTAGAGAATCATGTAGACAAATCTATGTGGAGGCTAGTGTTTTAACAGTCGTATCACTATATGTGTATAAAGTAATTATGTATGTAGTAAGTAAGTCACATTCTGTAAAAATAAAAGATAGTCACATATATAAAACTAGAACACAAAATAATTACTACAGAGATAATGTAAATAAAATGGCCACTGAAAAGGATCCAATTACGATGGGTAGGATACTCTATAACAAATTACCCAATGACATTAAAAGTTTAGAGGGCAAAGAATTTCAAAGGAGGTTAAAAACATTCTTAATTCAGAAATGCTTGTACAGGTTGAATGAATTGTAAATATTGTATACACATGTAAATTTTGTAACTTTTTATTGTTTGACGATGCTTGAAACTTGTAAAAGTCTATAAGCAAATAAATATTATTATTATTATTATTATTATTATTATTATTATTATTATTATTATTATTATTATTATTATAAACCACAGCTAATCACAAATATTTAAAGGAGGACTGAACTAAGGTGCATAAAAATGGTGAAAACCCGAACAATGTATGACTTACCGTTCAGATTCTGCAGAGTATTTTCCACTTCAGCAGCACACTATGATGATATCAAGTGGATAGCCAGCATTCTTAAGCAGGTATCTCCTGTCAGAGCAGCTGATTAGTCATAGTATTTAAGTTTCAATGGGAATGTGTAGTCACTGTAGTGCCTTGAATATTTTTATCATTTCATGAGCGACTTGCTGCCATACATTAATTCCTGATTGTGTATGTACAGAAATTTCTTTTTCATCAAAGCTCTAATACCCACATGTGTATCTTTCAGGAACAATTTTATGGACAGGTTTCCATTCATATAAGTCAGTATATTTTCACAAGAGGCCTTTTCAATATCACAATTTACAGTTCCTATCTTACAATATGAAGTCTAGTATTTTATTTGTTGCCAAGTTCATTACAGAATATGTCACATATTTAGCAGAAAATCCTGGATAGTTGTACTGTCCATCCCCACATAAATACAAATTTGAATCATTCATGGCAATTGCAAAATTACTTTGTTTTTCTTTTAACCAGCCCTTGTGTACAGAAGGTAAAACAAATTTAACAAGCGTATAAAAATACGATTCAGAAACAAATATAAGTCTTATTGCTTTTGAGAACGCCAAGAAACAGTTAAATATCATTCCACAAAGATACACATCTGAAGCTATGCACACATTACTTTTCAGACTTCCACTTTCGTCTCCAGAGTGCCACTCATAAGTGTGTCCATTCACACAATGAGTTATAATTCACATTAATGCCCCTCGTGTGTTAGATTTTCTTTCAGTGACAGTCGCACCACATGTGTGACAAATACCAAATAGTGAAAGGAGAGCATTTACACATACAAACAAAAAAGAGCTTTTTCTGGACATACCTACATCATCTTCTCCATCTTCATTGGATTCTTGCATATATTCTTTCCGTTTATAATCTTCATCATTTACAGCTGAAGATTTGCCTTCCTCATCAGTCAAACTTTGGTTCCATTAGCACCATTTAGAGCACTAAAAGTTTCCATTCCCAACTCGCACTATATTTTAGCATAATCTTCAACTCCATGTATAAAGACTCAGAAACTAGTGTAGCTTACTTTCTTGCTGATAATTGCTTATTGAATTATCGACTAGCTGTAGCACTTGCTTTCTTTTAAGATTTCAGTTTCTTTTTTGGGGAGATTTTTCTTCTAGTCCTGTTAACAATTTCGAAGGCACCACATTGTCGTTCAGTCTGGGGCTGTTGAATTTCATGTTCTTCATTATTATTTTTATAACATCCGACTCATTAAAATCACTTTCTTTGAAATGAATTCCACATATTCTAGCATTTTCGATTTGCACAAAGTATTTGCATTTCAGAGCAGCTACACATTTGTTGTATACATGTTGATTCTTAGCTCTATCACGAAATGAGTAATAACCAACATTTCTGTTTATACCAGAATTATTTGCACAACCATAAGCAGTGCACACAGGGATTCTTGACCTAACACCTCACACAACACTAGGAAGGAAGACCTGTCCTACAATCACAAAATAACAATGGGAATTAAAGGCAATGCAAGACTAATGTAACGGGAGAGCCAAGATACTACGCACCGGCTATGCAGTGTTTTTCCATTGGGCATGTGGAAACATAATGCACTGCTACTATAAACAAGGTCACGCTATTGACATGGTTTTGTTCTGCAGTGTGAAGTGCAGTACTGAGTTGATGGTGATGTGATGTAGTTCAGTTATTATGAGTTATTTATGGTTTTGTCCTGTACTTGGTCACAAAGTATATTACGGCTCAGTATATATTTTCTACTGCACAGCATGTATTTGTTTATGATTCGTATGTGTAAACTCAGTCACCTCGCCAAGTGAAAGTTCGATTTGCAGAAAGATTTCCAGGTGTAAAAGTTTCAAGCCGTACAACAATCCATGAACTTTATAATAAATTTCAGGACAGGAAGTGTTCAGGATAAGAAATCTAAAAGACGGCATACGGTTCCTACGAAGAAACATTAGACGACATCGGTCATCGTTTCGGGGAATTCCCCCCAAAAATCACTTAGGCATCTTTCACAACAAGCAGACATTACTTATGGATCTGTGCGAGGAGCTACTAAATTGCTGAAGCTAAAACCATATAAAATAACTGTGACACATGCTCTTCAAACAGGTGATCCTGTAATTAGCGCACATTTTGTGAATGGAGTCTCAATAGTGTGCACAATGGTGAAATATACCCATATTTAATATATTTCACGGATGAGTCTTGGTTCCACCTTCATGGATATGTGCGCACACAAAATAATTGTTATTGGAGCTCTGACAAACCTATATTGTTCATGAAGTACCCCTTCATGACAAAAAAATTGGTGTAGGGCTAATTTTTTTTTGAGTCAACAGTTGACGCCTGTATATATGTGAATACAATTTTGCCCCCTTTTTTTAGAGAATTAACAGACAGGGAACGTGATTTTGCCTTTTTTCAACAAGACTGCAACTCATACAGCCAATATTTTGATGTGAACAATTGAAAGTGGTTGAGGACAGAATTATTAGTAGAGATTTGTGGCCCCCTAGGTCCCCCAATCTAACCCGCTGCGATTTCTACCTCTGGAGTAACTTAAAACATAAAGTGTACAAGACAAACCCACACACCCTGGAAGAATTAAAACAAAATATCTGCCAGGAAATTGCCAGCATTTCTCAACAAGAACTACGGCGTGATGGATAGTTTCCTAAAGAGGTGCCAAAAATGTATTGACGATGGTGGCCAGTTTCAACATCTCCTTTCATAAAGTTGGTAAGTAAAGCCTTTAAAATAGTTTTAAAAATGTTGTATAGTTTCATCCATGCCTTTCTACGATAACGGCAGATGGCAATGAGCGCTCAGACTGCAGACTGGAAAAACACAATGCAGCCAGTTTGTAGTTTTTTGGCTCTCTGTATAAGTGACATTCAGTAGTGTGGCATGATCCTAGCCTGATGACGTCACTGCAAGGTGAGTGTAAAACATAAAAGTGCTTCCAAAATGAAAGAAGTCGTAAAACGATGCAGTTTTCAACAGTGTGCTCAGAATTGTTTATATTTTATTGTTAACAGTCTTTAAAAATTTAGTTCAGTCCTCCTTTAAGGTACTATACATTATGCTATGTTTTGGTTCCACACATATTGTGGGCTAGTTAATGACATCATATGTTTACATCAAGTTGGGTTCTAAAAATGGGATGATTATAGTAAAGAGTTTCTAATAATGTATTGTTTTCTCTTGATTTTACTGATTTTTTTTTATTTACCTGCTTTCCATGGAATCCATTGTTGGTTACATTGATGATATGTTGATAAACTCTCAGCATATTTTTTATTGCTCAGTAATATGCTGATTAATCTATGAATGAAGCTGCTGTTAATAGCATGTTGGTATGATACAGGATTATAGCTGTGTTTTTACTATAGTTATTGATATGGTTGGTTGCCTGTACTAAATTTTATTGTGGGATTTAATCTTCAGATCTAGGAATGGGATATATCCATGTTTCTCTATCTCCATCATGTGAACAGGATGCTGATGTCACTGAGGTTAAGTAGTTTTGAGGCATAATCAATGTGTTTACAGACTGAGAACTATAAGATCAACGAAAATGTGAAATTTCTTAAATAAGCAAAAAATCCACTGGAACTGTCAACCTGTCATCAAAAGCCAAAAACAAGCCATGAACGTTTGATGAGCTAAATTGGGTAAATTGTACCAGATCTTGCCAACATCAGATCTCTCTGTAGCATTTTCAACCATGTTTAGTCAACAAGCAGCTGATGATCCGAATGAGTATTCTTGAAACACATCCTGATTCAAAAATGGTTTGTGAAGCAGTAATGTAAAAATTGTTGACACATTTAATGAAATGAAAATTTGTTTCACGTTTATCAACTTCTAAGCATAACAATTTATACAAGTTTAAATCAGTACCAAAAGAAAATCAGAATTATCTCAGATCTCATTAAATCTTTTGACATGATAGATCATAAACCTTTATTGCATAAACTGACTAATATAGGTGTATTGTCATGCTCTAGATTAAATGCTATTTAATAATAGACAGCAAATAGTTGCAATTTTTATTTGGATAAAATCATTAACTAATCTAAAATCACCAAGACAATTAATTAATTAATTAATTAATTAATTAATGTGAGGCAGCTTCAGACCTGTTTGGTTTCATTTTTACATCAATAACCTATCACTAAGAATATACACAGCAGAATTAGTTTTATTTACAGATGGCACAAGATTATTTATAAAAAGTGAAAGCATAAATAACAACAGGTTACAGGTTCTGCAGTCATTATGTAATGGGGAAACCTTTTCTTGGTTCCGAGCCAACTAACTTGCCATAAAGAAAAGCTGAAGGCATAGGCACTATACTTCATTATGTACAAAATAAGAATATCCACAAACTAGATAATGAACTTGGTGGAAAAAGGCACTATCTGCTGATAATGTAAAAATTTTGGCAATAATCACAACACAATACATGAAGAGGAATGTATGTATGTTAATAAATTTAAACAACAAGGAGTATACAGGATGCAAGTCAAATAGTCCTGAGGAATGCAGGAGGTCGGAGAGCAGATACAGATGAACAAAAACCCCCTCAGACTATCATGAAGTAATGACAGCTGGTACATTTAAGGAATGGTTTC
Source organism: Deroplatys truncata (assembly GCA_030765065.1). Classification (NCBI taxonomy): domain Eukaryota; kingdom Metazoa; phylum Arthropoda; class Insecta; order Mantodea; family Mantidae; genus Deroplatys; species Deroplatys truncata. Next base: position 131,863,053 of record CM060980.1, read on the forward strand.
TGAACGATTCTTAAATTATTTAGAAGAGGGAAGCATAATTATAATGAATGATGTATCATATCATTCGGTTATTGAAAACAAAATACCGAATATGGCCAGCAGAGAGAACAAAATTTTTTATGGTTGCAGAATAATGGGGTTGAATTTTCAGCAACAAAAACTAAAACTGGGTTATTAGAACGAGTACTTCCATTTAAAAACCAGGAAAAATTGTATCAGCTATATCAACTAGCAATTGAAATCGGACACCCCTTAGCACTGCCAATATAATCCAAATGAATTAGTGTGAGTTCAAATAAAACAGGGTGTTGCAAATAGAAATAACACTTTTAAACTGGCTATTGGTGAATGACTTATTCACCAAGGTAACCAACAAGACTGCAAATCCTGCAAAAAACAACATGGCGACTACTTCTGGAAAGAAACAGGCCCTGACAAGATTTTGGAACCTTTCATCATAAATTTGCAACACTCAGGCAATAAAGACAGTGACAATAACGAATAGTATCTTGACATAACTGATGACAGCGATACAGAGGAACTACTGGCAGTTCCATTGATTAAAAGAACAGGTAATTCATAAATTATAATTATATAATATTTAAGAAAACATGCACATAATATGTGAGTATGCATGTTCAAATTTTGAATCTAACTGCAAAATTATAGAAGTTTGGAAAATTCTGTTTCAATTCCCTTAAGTCACCCATTTAGCGCCAGGTAGATTTGCATGCTCTAGAATAGTGTGCAAGTGAGAGGGAAATACGAAAAGAGTGGGGTAATGAGGTTGCAATGCTGAACATGCAAACGCATCTCATCAGCTGCAGAGCAAAACTCTTCCCATTTGAAAAACATAAGAATGCAGTCTTGTATATTAGAAAATTGTTGTATATGCAAAATTCTGTTGTATTCCAAAAAATTATTCTGTATTGTAACATTTTGTTATACTTGTAAAATGCTGTTATATACTGCAAAATTATTGCAAATCATTGCTGCAAAACCATGACGATTTTATATGATGTACTGATGATCCAGATACAATGAAATAAATGAATGAACAGGATTTGTGCCTCGACTTTTATTGTGTAATGTATAATAACTTTTCAAAACAAATTTAAAATGAATTTTCTACATTTACTGCTGCCTTTAACATCTAAGGATAATAGATAGATAATACTTTAAGCCAATTTGTAACACTTATACACCACTTAAAATTGACCATGTTATTTATCTATTATTCATGAAATCACTGTAAACAAATACCATTCAATACCAATACAGTAAACTCTAGACAATTTAATATGGGAATAGATGGTGACACACGATGCTGCCACTATCTAGCGTAGGAGTCTGGACTATGCACATCAGCTGGTTTAACTAGATGGAAATGATGCTGTGATACTCATGATTTCTATTAAAAGGGGACTAAATACGAATTTATGTGGTTTTCTTTTACTGCAGGTCAGAAACAAGGATGCAAGCCTAATTATTTCGGGCATGGTTTGAGTTAATTTTTACAGGCCACACAATATAATTGTTTATATTAGCCTTCATTTACATCCACATTAGTGGGAAGAGTATCAACTCCAATAGTTATAAGCTTTGAAGCTCAATGTATGATCATTCATATGTTTTGCGGTGCTGCCGAATAAAATCGAACTTTAACACAGTTTTTAATGTAGAGTCAACTGAAAAATTCAATGATTAAAAACTTGCCTAGGCCAGGCTAAGGTCTATTAAAAGTATAATTAATTTATACAATAACAATAGAACAATTTAACACAATTTCTTTGTGCTGAAAATATGAATATCAAGAGTTGCCAAGGCCTATTTTGAAAGCCAATTTTGGCCGAGAGAATCTGTCAAAACTTAGAAAAGCTGAAATCGAATATCTATCTTTTAAGCATGAAAATCATGTTAAAGATTAAAAACAGAAGCGTTATTAACAGTGAAGTATTCATCATGATTTAGATTGAGTCACACTTTTTTACACTCACCTTCACTAATTAAAGTTACATAAAACAGAAATGTTTTCGAGGGCATTCGTCCTCATCGTCAGCGACTGGGTGACTAAGGGTCGCTTTCTCCCATGTCCTCTTCTTCGTCATAAAAATACACATCGTCAAAAACAGCAACAACGTCATTAATTTTGAAATCCCGCCTGTAAGCAATGTGTTAAAACTTTGTGCCCCCAACACCAGATGGCAACAGGGTCAGAATTCGCAGGATGAGGAAGAAGAAGACATGGGAGAAAGCGACCCTTAGTCACCCAGTCGCTGACGATGAGGACGAATGCCCTCAAAAACGTTTCTGTTTTATGTAACTTTAATTAGTGAAGGTGAGTGTAAAAAAGTGTGACTCAATCTAAATCATGAAAATCATGCTTAAAAGATGAGACTTTGAGATGTTACTTTACTCTGCTCCTCAGCAGTCTGCAAATGCTTCTGAATGAAATCATGTTAAGCCTTCATTCCATATTCATAGTGGAATGTAACAGAATGCACAGACGAAAAACATTTGTAGGCAACATACATATTCAAATTAATGGAAAGAGTATTGCAAATTACCTTAAAGATTTTTTTTTGTTTTTTTGTTATGTATGACTGTAGACAACTCTTCGGATAGCAATCATTTACTGTTATTGTACAGAATCTGTTTTGAGATATACACAGCTTTAGCTCCATCAACCATTGAAATAAGTTTCTGAGTGAATAAAATAAAAGATTTTGATCCTCAGATGTCTTTGGCACCTATAAAATAGAATAGAGACAATTCTCTGTCCAGAAAGAAAAATATATAAATTGTTTGAATACACAAAAATAATCAACATTAAACCTCATTTATGATTAATACAAAGTTTCACTTGATATTATATGTATGACGAGAACTGCAAAATAACATTGGATTTTGGATTAATAAGGATTTGTGTACTTGATTTTTCATTTCTTTGGTGCATTTTCATAATATGCCTTTATATGTGTAACTTTTAATGAAACATAACCTCGTGGAGAGGCACTGGTCATATGTTTTAAAACATTACTTTACTGTCTTTATCTCGAGGAAATCGAAAGAACAAAACAATCTTTTGCCAACTATAAATCTGGCAATAAAATACCAACACACTTTGCGTCCTTGAAGGTTGTCATTGCTAAAACCCCAACACAGCAAACCTTAACACCTAATTTGCATATTTCCTAAACAATTGATTCAAAGCCTCCAAACTGCTGTGCTAGGAGAGTTAGTGTTCCTTGTCTGTCCTTTTTCGGCCAAGTTTCTTGTATTGGTACTGAATGCTATTTGCTGTAACCGTTTTCCCCACAATATAATCTAAGTTGGCAGTTTTAACTTCAGAGTAATTGCTCACCACCTAAGATGTTAACTTGTTTACAGTTTATGCTAAAAGTTGAATTTTACATTAACCTTTGCTTTTCTTTTTAAATGTTAAATCATACATGCAACCTGCTTTTATTCATACTACCAGACTCTAGGGAAGATAGGGAGTAATCATGGCTAAAGAAAAATTTCCACCCTCCAATCAGCAACCAAACCTGGGACCTACTTGAAGGTTAACATGCTAACACCCAACCAAATTCCCCAATCAAATTAAAGTTATATATATATATATATATATATATATTGTTTTTGATTTCATGTTTTTCTACTGTAAAAATATTTATTTTCCTATGTGCAAGGTTTAGCTTTTCCCAAAATGTTTAATGACTCACCTTATAGCCATGCTGTTTAGGAGTTGAATGACCAGAAAGAGGCCGATGATTGTTTTCTCCTGTGCCATAATGGGCAGGATCCAATAAACCCAGAGTGAACAGTGACTGGGTAAAGGCATCTCGTTGGACTAAATCACAAAGCTGCACCAGCACATCCTGAAGTGTTCCACTGTGTGCCAACAGCTTTTGTAGCACACCAGACTGAAATAAAATTGTGATAAACTTGACAATTGTATGCATTTCATAAATATTATATTTGTAGCAATTAGGAGAAGGAAGGTATTACACAATATAATCTGGTTAAAACCATGGGTTCTGCAACTTATACTGGGAACTGAACCACATACCATTTCCATAAAGTAGGGCAAATGTAAATGTTAATAAGGTAAATAGCTTTATTGATATTTAGCAAAACTATGTAAATAATATGAATACGAATGCTGATGGGCAGGTATGACATATATTTTCATTGCATTTATATCGAGCTACAACAAGAATAAGCAAATCCAATATGTCCTTAGCCATGTACAGACACATAGCTTATGGTTAAACGCAAATAAAGTTTTAATGAAAGAAAGAAGCATAAAAAGCTTTGAAAATGTAAATAATTAAGGAGTTATTTAATCATAATATGTTTTTTAAATGAGCAATTGTACATGTTAATTCAATTTAAAGTTGGCACCACAAAATACGTATAATTTAAGGAATCTATTGAATCATCCTTTAAAAAACAGTTTACCTAAAAATAAGATGGCTGAAATATATAAAATGCAATGTTCAGTGTGTGATAAAATTTATATTGGAAAAACAAAACGGAGCCTGGAAATTAGAATGAAGGAACATAACATCTAAACAAGTGGACAAGTTTGCAGTTTCATCCCATTTTTGGAACTTTAACCATGAAATAAAATGGGAAATCACATTGCTCAAACACATCAAGATGCCCTTAGCACTTGATTCATGGGAAAGAATTTTAATCACCAAGAACGAGCCTTGTCTTATGGATTTTGATACCCCGCCAGTTGACGATATCATCCAAGAGGCCATAGGACACCGAGGGTGGCACAGACACAATGACTTGGCCAAGGATTTTCCGGCTGCAAGCTCCAGTCAACCAACTGATGATGGGAAACATGCTTCACAAAATGCATTTTGACTACTTGACGTATGTGGAGTTCATGCGTTTTTAATATAATTGTTTAATACTTATTTGAATATAACACCGCTTTTTGGTAAACGTAACCTCACTTTTGGTAAAAATAACATCTTTTACCAAAAACATAACCTCAGCTTTTGCAGGTCCCTACCTACAACACATTTATTAAATCTATAATTAAATACAGAAGGTAAGAGTTACAGGGAATAAAACATGTCTAAAACAACTACAAGATCAAAAAATAACCAGAATTATATTTTTGCTGGAAAATACTATTCACCTTTATTCAAATTCTTTTATAAACCTTTAAAGTATTCTCCCTCGGACACAATACCATGGTTCCAGCATTCTGTTCACTGTTCATAACACTCCCTACAGCCCTTTTGGATAGTCTGTTGAGTATACCCAAAATTGTATGGTTTAACTCACGATCACTATGAAAATGACAACACCGAAGCTGTTTTTTCACTGTAGGAAATATGTGGAAGTCATACAGTGCTAGGTTTGGTGAATAAGGTAGATGTGGCATCACCTCAATGCCCAATTCCATGATTGTTTTTTGAGTCCTCATGGAGCAATCAACTAGTGCATTATCCTGATGAAGGATCTATTCCATTTGAGCAAGATTTAATCTTTTCTTGGCAATTTTCCTCCAATGGTCCTATCAATACTTCACAATAGTAATCAGCAGAAAGAGTACATTGTTTATTATGCGATCTTACACAATGCCTTGCATATAAAAAAATCTGATGTGTTACACTCACATGACTTTCTCTACTCTTGTACAAACTATTATACAAACTCTTATTCTCCATCTATTTCATATTAATCGAGATAAACATTTGCAGAAACGATCTTTTGACATGCCAAGAGAATTACATTTTACAAATAGCGACCAGTTCTAAAGATATTTGACTATTGCTTAAGGCGTACTATGTTCCCCTTGTTTTGTAATTGCAAGGGCAATATAGAAATACAGTAGCCTTTAAGCACATACATATCTCTTAATAGTTGGTTGCTATGTGCAGCACCGTTCTCTTTGCCACAGATTAATACTCTTTGCATATCCAAGACAAAACAATGAATAACGAATTCCCATTTGAGAAAAAGTATAAGTATTGAACAATTTAAGGGAATAACAAGCAATATCTCGAAAATGGTTCACTCAACAAAAAAATCTATGACATAAATTGTGTATTTTAACGCTATCTACATTTTTTGTGTAGTAAAATTTTGTCTATCTCTTATGGTTTACCAGTTATGCAAAAGTCGTTCACAATGAAGAATACTTTTGGAGACATTCCCAGAAAATTCAAGATATACATTTTATTTGTCATGAAAATATCTTAAATACATGATATTTTAATCAAAATCGTTAGAGCCATTTTTGAGAAAATTAAAATTTTTGAAAAATGGTCCATGTAAAGGGTAATCTGGGGTGGGGGGATTTTCTTGAAAACCTTTGTGTCGCATCTCTGGAAGATACTGAACCTAAATACCAAGTTTGGTGTTTATCCAACTGTTCATTTCTGAGTTATGCTGTTCACAGACACACACACACACACAAACATGTTTCCAAAAATGCTTTTTTGGATTCAGGGGATCTCAAAACATGTATTTCTGGTGAAATCTCGGTATCGAATTTTTGGGTGGAATACAATGCTTCCCCTACTTACTAGAGAAAGTAAAAAGACAGCACTTGGTTGAACTCTGAGCTTTTTGGGTGTTGGACTTGAAGGATGTTTCCACTGAGCACTTTCTGTTTTGTCTCTGGGTCATAATGATGAAGCCAGGCTTCGTCATATATGATAACTCTGTCCAAAAAAATCTGGTTCTTACCGGTCTTCCTTTCCATTGTTGACATGCCATCACATAAAGAGCCTTCTGTTCATCATTGATCACATAAGGCACCCACTTTCTTATAGCCTAAAACATTTCGTACAATGTCTTCAGCTGATCCATTGGATATATTCATAACCTCGGCAATCTTTGGTAATGATAAACGATGGTCTTTGCACAACACGACATAAATTGTATTGGCATTGATGTCAGTCTTCAAAGTTGAGGTCTTCTAGGGCATGGAGCATCCTTAAAAGTCATTTTTACCCTTCCAAAATTGCTTATGCCATTCAAAAACCCACATTTCCCCATGGCTTGCTGCAGCTTTTCCACTGTTTGTAATGGAGTTTTATCAAGAAGAACGCAAAATCTAATTGATGCACGCTGCTGCAACTTAAGAGCCATGTTGGGTACATTTAACACTCCCTTCTACTTCATCCGCTTCGCTCCAACTGAGGACAAACAGACGAATGACGGTCAGGGCATTTTGTCATTCAAAATCAGACTTTCCAGTGCTGCCAACACCAAACTCCAGCTCGGGTGCATTACAATGAAAAAAAATAATTTTGGTTATTTTTTGACACCCCTCGTAGAAAGGATACAGTCAAATGTCCTAGGATTAATACCTGGAGCAGCAAAAACAACCCGAATCACAGCACTACAATTATATTCAAATAATCCACAAATACAAAGAGAACTAGTGACAATGAACCTAGTTAAAATGGAAGTGTCATAAAGAGCAAGCTGGATACCCAGAATAAACCTTGATGAATGACTGAAAACTCAAAAAGCAATATAATTACTAGCAGAAATATCTTGAAAACACTAGACATACCATCTAAAATTGATACCATCACTGAATCAATAAACCCATTAAATGTCACATCAGTTGATATCAACCTATTTCTTCCTGATAACCTCCAAGAGAAAGACAGCATTCAAAGAAGTTGAGATGTTCTGCACTTAGTATGCTACATGAAAAATACCCTGAGGGTCAATGTCTAAGGATCTTCACAGACAGATGGCAGTGGTGCAGACGCTGGAGATTTTTTTGTCAATTATTCTCACACTATGCTCCAGAGGGTAGATACCATAACAATTTTGATGGAGAAATAGCCATCTATATAGTCCTACAAAAGTTGATGTATAGAGAGTCAAATCATTTGAAAAAGCAGGCCTAACTACAGATTCACAGGCTGTAATACACGCCATTTCCTAATATAGCGAACCCCATTCTTCTCAAAACCAAGACATTAAACACCTATTAACAAAACTGAAAACCTTAAAGAAAACTATTATCTTGCAAAGGATCCCTGCCCATGTTGGAGATGCAGGCAGTGCGCTAGCAGATAAATTAGTCAAAAAAGGTGCTACAATCTGCATGGGAACAAAACTGCTGGCAGTCTATTCAATCAAGAAGGTAATCACAAACAGAACCTTTGAAACATGAAACAAAGAAATGACTGAACTTCCTGGGAAGAAGTGGGAAAGCATAAATGACCTATCGGACAAAAATAAAAATAAACAGAGGAAAGCATTTATGGCAGCCTTCAGATTGGAAACAGTACATGACTGTCTTCTTGTCTTATGCAATACAGATTTCTGTCATTGCTCTGGATGCACTTCAGCTTGGGCTTATTGTGCTACCTGTATTGTTTTAAAGCCAATTCGTTATGCCAGCACCCTTTATCAGTAATACAGTCTCATAACAGATATGGTTTCAAATTCTTCTGGCTCTAAAAACATTTTTTCATAAGCAATATATCTCCTATGAGTCCAAGGATCACAGAAGCATATAATGTGCTGGGCTATTCAGTTTCTTTTTTGCATAATCTGCGATCTAAGTTACTCTGAAACACTCCCATCGTGTTAAGATGTTTTTTCACAGGAGCAAGTCCTATGAGAAATACAATAATTTGTTCTCAGCTGAAGTCTGTTACATTTAAGTATTTCAACTCTTTTCTTTGATGCAGTAATTTGTATCACAAATTACTTTAATGTAAATAATGATTGTAATATGAATATGCATTTTTATGTGACATTGATTTCAGATGTTTATTGATTATAAATATTGTTGGGAAGTAAGTTTATACGACCTTACTGAAACTGTCAATAATAGCGCGCAATAATGCAGCGAGGGAGTGAGCTGTTTATCATTATTGGAAACGAGGAAGTTACGTAATGTTGGCGCATTTTCGGTAGAAACTTCTGGAATGTTTCCTCCCTAAAGCATATGTATTCATAATTTTAATTGGATATTAAGATGGACGCTAATGTTGGCGCGTTTTATTAGCCAATAGCAGTTCAGTTATAATCTTTAGGCGTATCTGGATGCAGGATTATAAATAGGGTAGGTTAGAGGTAGCTTCATGCTCAGTTCATCGAAAGTCTCAATACAGTACACGTCGCCTTCAGTCGCTCAGTTCATCAAAAATCTGTGTACACTACACGTCGTCTTCAGTCAGTCAGTCCTTCAGTTCGTCGAAAGCATTCATACATTACACGTCGTATTTAGCTCAGTTCATCAAAAATCTGTGTACACTACACGTCGTCTTCAGTCAGTCAGTTCGTCGAAAAGTATTAGTTCGTCATACATCGGAGATAGATTCACAAGTTACGCGCAGCAGAATTATGAAAGATCTAAAATATGGTAAAGTTAATTATACAAAAGGTTGAAGTACGTTGATTAAAAGTGATCAGTAAGAAGTTATTATAACAGTTTCAGTTTGGCGAGTATCTAGATCAATATGTAAAAGTGATAGTGAACTTGTTCGACAATAAAAATTATAAAACAAATTTCTTCATCAGTGTTCTTTTTGGATAAAAGATTCCTTTGCGTTTACACAACCCTGATCAAGACACATGTTCGACCCAAGATAAGATAATAGCTAGCCGGAGGACAATAAACAAAACTTAAAATTCTTTCAAACACTGATACTAGGTACCACAAATTGCTAACACTAGATGGAGCTACAAACCGAACAAATGAATGACGTCACAAGATGGCTTCAACACACGTGATGTAAACAAACATTTGTAAGTAATACCGTTACAAATTGGCTACCAAACGTGGGGCAGTTAAAATTATGTAACCAAACAAAACAAAAGCAGCACAACATAAGATCTTCAAGTTCTAATAACTTACGTAAAAACATATTACGTAAGCAACAACAAAATAAATAACATTAAATACCACAGCAAATTGGCACCCAGAACGTGGGGCATAGTGACCAGGAAAGGATCAGCATAACCAGGAAGGAGCATAGTGACCAGGAAAGGAACACGATGACCAGGAAAGGATCAGCATAACCAGGAAGGAGCAGAGTGACCAGGAAAGGAACCAGGACGTGGAACGAATGTAGCAGTGAAATGATCTACAAGACGCAGATTCCAGAAACAACAGGGACGACAGACTACGATCGTAATTCCGAGATTACAAGGCAACAGGGAAATTCAAACTACAGGACAACAAAACGACGAAGATTCATCGAAGCGACATACAAATCTAGGAGAGAGGGGCAGGAAGCTGGACATCAATGTAACAGCAACAGACAGCATCACAAAGGTCAGAGTATTGTAATTTTTTTTTAGAAAACAAAAGTGTAACCTTCAAATGTACTTAAGGAGTGGTAGGATAAAGAAAACAATGGCTACTAATAATACAGAAGAAATAATTATGGAGGGAGATAATGTAACAGTTAGCTGTAATTCAATACAGGTTACAGAAAATAGCTCAAACTTTTTAGGATTTGAGGGTGGAAATGTTAGTGCAAAAAGTCAGAATAGAATAGCAGGAAATGTTAATCTTGATACTAGTATGATTATGGAAATGCTGAAAAATTTGAATGAGAATATAGAAAAGAAAATAGATCAAAACAGGGAAGATATGCAAAAGAATAATAGGAAATTGAGGGAAGATCTTAGTAAGAAAATAGATCAAAACAGGGAAGATATGCAAAAGAGTCATAGGGAATTGAGGGAAGATCTTAGTAAGAAAATAGATCAAAACAGGGAAGATATTATTAAGAGTATAGAACAAAAAGTAGATCAGAGTTTTGAGGAAATGAGAGAAGATATAAAAAAAGATCATAGGAAATCAATTGAAGATATTGGTAGGAGTAATGAGATATTAGAGCAAAAAGTAGATCAAAGCAGGGAAGAATTTGAAAAGAAATCTATGGAGCTAGATAGTAGTATGCCAAAAATGAGTGATGAAAAGGAAATAATAGCAAGTGAGATAGGAGAAGTTTCAAAGAAAATGCTAGACATGAGCAGGGAAATACGTAACAAAGAAAGTGAGGTTAATACTAAAAGTGAACATGTTGATTTAGAATGTACAGAGTCAGGTAGTAGAATGAGTAACATTGCAAGTGAGATAAGAGAGATAAATGAGGTTATGAATGTAGATGTGAATAAGGCGCAAGTTAATTTCAGAGGGGAGATATCAGAAATACAGAAGGAGACAGTAATGCAAAGAAATAAATTTTACCAAGATGTTCAGAATGAAAACTCCAGTCCAGTACAGTTTAGTACAGATTTGTCAGAGTATTCTCAAGATAAAAGGATAGCAGAAGAATTGAAAATGAAAGTTGTTAAAAGATGTGTTGTTCAGGAAACTTTAGATTGTTTTCAAATGTTATCATGTGATGAAATTTCAAATGAATACAAGAGGTTATTCATGAACAAAAATTTGAAGGTTAGGATACGGCTACGAGTAATGTTTAGCCACACACAATTTGATCCAGGAGGGTAAATAGCAATGAGATGTAAAGTAAATGCTGGATAGTTAAAGATGACTTGCAGAGAAATGTATTGGAATGTAAGAGGGTTAATTATTTATATGTCATTTGAAAAGAGAAATAAATTAAAAAAAAAAAAAAAAAAAAGAGAAATGTTTAAAAAAAAAAAAAAAAATTAAATTTTTTTGTAACTATAACAGTATTTGAAAATTAATAATGCAAAGATTGAAACTCAATATGATATTAAAGTTAAAGTACAAAATAACAAAAATTGCTAAAAATAAATAAAACAAATATTTATGTAGCAAATAGAACATCTGAAACATTGCCTAGATTTAAGAGATGTAAATATATATGTGTAGAGTGTGAATATTTTTGGTAAATATGTTTAATAATTACAAAAATCTTAAATGTATAAATTTTTGTCAACAACTTAAGAAAGTAAGCAATTTTGAAACAGTCATTAAATAATTCAGGGTACAGTATTTGCTATAAAAAAATTTTTGTGATGTCAGATTAATATCTAAATTAATTAAACCAGAGCCAGTAAGTAGCGGCGAGATAAAAAAAAAAAAAAAAAAAAAAAATATGTCGTGTGTTAAATGCGTGTGAAGTGTTAAGTGAAAGTGATAGCATGTGTTCCAAGATTTAGGAGACTAAAAACCCAATTATAAAATTTCCAAACAAGTTGCAAATATTTATAATTATGTTTCTAGTGGGGCATATGATGCAGTAATTTGTATCACAAATTACTTTAATGTAAATAATGATTGTAATATGAATATGCATTTTTATGTGACATTGATTTCAGATGTTTATTGATTATAAATATTGTTGGGAAGTAAGTTTATACGACCTTACTGAAACTGTCAAAAATAGCGCGCAATAATGCAGCGAGGGGGTGAGCTGTTTATCATTATTGGAAACGAGGAAGTTACGTAATGTTGGCGCATTTTCGGTAGAAACTTCTGGAATGTTTCCTCCCTAAAGCATATGTATTCATAATTTTAATTGGATATTAAGATGGACGCTAATGTTGGCGCGTTTTATTAGCCAATAGCAGTTCAGTTATAATCTTTAGGCGTATCTGGATGCAGGATTATAAATAGGGTAGGTTAGAGGTAGCTTCATGCTCAGTTCATCGAAAGTCTCAATACAGTACACGTCGCCTTCAGTCGCTCAGTTCATCAAAAATCTGTGTACACTACACGTCGTCTTCAGTCAGTCAGTCCTTCAGTTCGTCGAAAGCATTCATACATTACACGTCGTATTTAGCTCAGTTCATCAAAAATCTGTGTACACTACACGTCGTCTTCAGTCAGTCAGTTCGTCGAAAAGTATTAGTTCGTCATACATCAGAGATAGATTCACAAGTTACGCGCAGCAGAATTATGAAAGATCTAAAATATGGTAAAGTTAATTATACAAAAGGTTGAAGTACGTTGATTAAAAGTGATCAGTAAGAAGTTATTATAACAGTTTCAGTTTGGCGAGTATCTAGATCAATATGTAAAAGTGATAGTGAACGTGTTCGACAATAAAAATTATAAAACAAATTTCTTCATCAGTGTTCTTTTTGGATAAAAGATTCCTTTGCGTTTACACAACCCTGATCAAGACACATGTTCGACCCAAGATAAGATAATAGCTAGCCGGAGGACAATAAACAAAACTTAAAATTCTTTCAAACACTGATACTAGGTACCACAAATTGCTAACACTAGATGGAGCTACAAACCGAACAAATGAATGACGTCACAAGATGGCTTCAACACACGTGATGTAAACAAACATTTGTAAGTAATACCGTTACAAATTGGCTACCAAACGTGGGGCAGTTAAAATTATGTAACCAAACAAAACAAAAGCAGCACAACATAAGATCTTCAAGTTCTAATAACTTACGTAAAAACATATTACGTAAGCAATAATGTTGAATAAATAACATAAATACCACATCAAATTGGCTACCACAACGTGGGGCTAACAAACAAACAATAATGATACTTCAAATTGGCTACCAAACGTGGGGCTCAAAATAAATACAATAAAGTTACTACAAATTGGCTACCACAACGTGGGGCTACAATAATGTTAAATAAACATATACATAAAAGTTACTACATCTTACATGGTTTATCTAACGCTAGAAGCAAAATGAATCAAGTTTTTGTTCCCTGACATATATTGTGTATTGTTGTATCATTTTTATTGCTATATTGTGCACTGTGTTAGTATCTAGAGATATTAGCTTTGTATTGGAGTTAATTCCTAATAAAGTCATATGTTACAAAAACAACTACATTAAGTTTTAATATGTTATTGCGGAACAATGCACAGAAATCCATTACTGCAATGGTTATGCCATTCTTTAATGGTAATCAAACAGGAATCATAATATACTTACAACCTTAGAAGTGCCCACTTTGAAACAGAACTTGAATTCTCTCCACTCTAATTTGTCATCAAGTGCTGCTGTCACCTCCTCCAAGCGCAAGAGGAAGATAGGTAGCTCCTCAATAAGCTGCTCAAGATTGCGTGCTACTGAACGCACCTTGTTAGCGCTTGTCATATCATTAAAGCTCTCCCTGCAATGACAAAAAAATTTACATTTCAAAAGCAGCAGACAATAAACGAAGAAAGATCTCCATAAACACTTTCAGATGTATGGCAAGGCTATGTCTGTATTAAAGTCCATCTGTTTCATAATACTTTATATTTGTAATTCTTGTCTTATTAAGATTACAAATGACTCAACATGTGTGTGTTTTTTCTTTCTTTCATTCTTTTTTCAAAGCACATATGCAATATTTGTAGAAACAAAATGACTTATTCACTGCTGGCTACAGAAAGGCTTTCATTATTAACAGGAAGGAGACCCTTTAATTCCTTCTGATAGTTGAAGGCTTAAAAGAACCCACCTGGACAAGAGGCTAGTGACCAATCCCTCATCTTCCCACGGTGCAGCTGTTAGTAATCACATGATAATCTTGTTATTAATAGAAAGGAGACCCTTTAATTCCTTCTGAAATTTGAAGGCTTAAAGGAACCGTTCAGGACAAAGTCATGTGATCAACTAAAGGAGGGGCAGCTCACCAATAAGCACTGATCAGTTTGGTGAGTTACGGACCTGGACTGATATTCCTTCCTTGTCCATATATCAGATCCCCTTTTTAATCTTTCCTATCCAGTCTTCCTTGACTCAACTCTTGTTTTCTTTGACTCCGATGGTATTACAGCATTTGAGGCCTAGGGGACCATTTAATTTTCTTTTCTGTTCATACCTCCCTGTAACTGCCAAACATGGTGCCCATGCTTAAACGGTTACATGTTTGAAACACTTCAGATATCATAATGTCTCCTTAGAAAGAGAAATATTCCAGAAGCAAAATAGTCTATTTGGATTTCAGGGCAGGGACCTCTTTTTAAGGAAAACAAAGAATATCCATAATTCATTACAAATATTACAATAGAATATAGAACTATCACAAGCAAAAACACTTGATTTGATAAAATGATATGCGGTTATAATATTGATACGAGGGTAATCCCAAAAGTAAGGTCTCCAAAGTGCTGGGATCGCAGGGAAACTGTTTGTGTGGATGTTGGCCATACTGCTTTTTTTCCTTCCTCCCTCCACTCTCTTCAGAAACCACCGCACATCCCTTAGTGCCCTCAGTCTTGGCTTGGCAGCCAGTTATAATGGAGCTTCTGTTAGCCACTACCGCCAGGTGCGAGGTTCGCGTAGTTATTCACGTTTTGAGTGCAAAAGGGGTTAAACCTGTCAAAATTCATCGACAGTTGATGGAAGTGTATGGAGAGTCTTGTATGGATGTCAAAAATGTTCGAAAGTGGTGTAGAGAATTTGCAAATGGTCGCACGGAAATTCATGACGAGGAAAGAAGCGGGAGACCGTCCATTTCTGACGAAACAATCGCAAAGGTTGAAGAAATCGTGCTTCAAGATCAGCGGATCACTCTCGATGAGCTCTGCATTGTTGTTCCTGAGATTTCTCGAAGCACTATTCATCGGACTTTGATTGAAGAGTTGAAATTTCGGAAGGTGTGCGCAAGATGGGTCCCAAGAATGCTGACAGAAGATCACAAAAGGCAACGTGCTGAAACTTCCCGCCAATTTCTTCAACGCTATGCAGATGAAAAGGACAACCTTTTGGATTCAATAGTCACGGGTGATGAAACCTGGGCTTTCCTCATGGCAATGTGTTTTGGGATCGGGGATATTGTTGGTCGACTTTATGGATCCTGGGACAACAATAAATGCCGACAGGTATTGTCAGACATTAAAAAAACTCAGACGGGCAATTCAGAACCATAGAAGAGGAATGTTGAGCAAGGGCATAAGCCTTCTCCATGACAATGCTCGCCCCCACACTGCCCGTCAAACCATGAATCTTCTGCAACAGTTTGGATGGGGAAACCATCACCCATCCACCCTATAGTCCGCACTTAGCACCCAGTGACTACCACTTGTTTCCCAAGTTGAAAGAACACTTGGCTGGAAGGCGCTTCGGTGACGACGAAGTGAAAAATGAGGTCCATCACTTTTTCAAGAGCATGGCAGCAAGCTGGTATGACATGGGCATACAAAAACTGTCACAGCGTCAACAAAAATGCATCGACCAAAAGGCGATTATGTGAAAAAATAGACAAATGTTAAAGCTTCGAAACTATGTACCATTTGTTCTCAATAAAAGTTTCTTTGTATTTTAAAAAAGATTGGAGACCTTACTTTTGGGATTACCCTCGTATATTCATAATTCAAGAATCAAATCTAACATTAGATCATCTAAAGTACCAGTTCCAAGATTTTAGTGTGAATTTACTCCCCAAAGAATGACAAATAAACTGTGGTATTCTAGTTGGAGTTTGTAAAACTCTTGCTTCATCTTTTAAAATCATTAAAGAAATGAACAGCATAGATAAAATAGAAATAATTAAACTGCATATATGAAAGAACAAATACCACTTAAAAATGTATTCTGTCTATAATCTTCCAAACAACACTCCTAATCTTGAAAATATTATAATAAATTAAAATACAATAGTACATTAAAAACAATACGGTTATGATAAATCGAACAGTTCTGGGAAAATCTTGGAAGATCTATTAAATTGAACAGCTGCAGAAGTAATTCACCATAAAGATGATCCACCAACTTTTATCCACTATACTGGTGCTGGTACAAATCCTGATCTACTTTTAATGTCCTCTAATTTATGCACACAAACCTCCAAACAAATTAGTAATTATTGAGTCGATTGTAACACTACACCACTTACTTGTTTTTATAATGAATACATGTTTCAGGGGCTAATTGCTCCCATCCTCAGTTCCTTGTCGACTGCCTGCATTCTTTGTCTTGGTTGTTAGCTTGATCTCTGGTGGTGGTTGGAAGAACTTCTTCAAAAGTAAGTCTGCTGGTGGGGTTTCAAAATTATAAGTGCGATTTCTGTTTTACCAAATACAAATGTTTTCCCAAGTTGCGATTTCTGCTTTTACTGAGATGTTTTTTAGTATTTTTGGGTTTCTGTCTATGGTGTGTTTGTCTGTCCAAAAGTGCCAAGCTACTGCTGATTTATCCTCCTGTTTTTGCTTTGTGACTGAAGTGTTCTTTTGTCCTTGTTTTTATATTCCTTTTGGTTTTCCCAATAAAGATTTTTTTGCAGTCATTGCAGCTGATCTGGTATATTCCTGGTTTGTTCTCCTGTGGGATGTCATCTTTTAGTTTGGAGTTTAGTAGGTTTTTTTATGGTGTAATTGTTTTTTGGGGCCAAAGAGATGTTGTGTTGCTTGAAGATGTGTAGAAAGCTGTTGGGTGGTATGTGAATTTTTTTGAAGATCATCTTTTCTTTTTCAGTAGGGATGAGTGTTGTAAGTTCTTTTATTTTCTTTTAGCTCACGGCTCTCTTTATTTTCTTATGTATTGTTTCTGGCCTGAAGCAGTTTTCTGTAGCTACGTCCAATATGTTGTTTAGCTCAAATGTGTATTCCTCTTTGTTCATAGGGACATTGACCAGTCGGTGTGTCAGACTGTTGAGTGTTGCATGCTGGTGGGGAACGCGATTGAAACTGTTTTGTTTTATGTAGCTATTTGTGTATGTGTGCGTTTCCTGTAGATGCCGAATTTTAGGTATTTTTCTTTCTTGATGATTTTAAGGTCAAGGAAGGGGAGTTGTAATTGTCTAAAGCCTAAGTTGTTGGTTATGATGTTATATGAATTTATATGTTGTACAGTAGAATCTTGTTAAAACGTTTTTGCAGGGACCCAAGGATTTTGATGTCATAGTTGGGAAAACGTGTTAACAAAAATACAAAATCTGCAATTTAAGAACATATTTATGTAATAAAATCTAATAATACATCTTACTTCAAAAACGGATGTGAAATATAGACACTATTTACACTGGTTTGAAATACATATCTATAGTTGATTGCTTTGTTGGTTTTAATGCCAAATTTTTACTGTCCATTTTGTTTAGTAAAGTCATTACATCGTCATCAACTTCAAAACTGTACACATATCGCTTCACTACGTTCATTGCCTCCAACACTGTAGGTACTGGCTCAGGATCTGACTCATCACTTTCATCTTCCCCTGACGCTTCTTCTTTCACTTGTTCAAGTATTTCATCTATCATCGCTGTATCATACACTGGAATTTCATTGTCAATGTTTACATATGTTTCGAAAGACACGCCAGCATCGTCTGTTATTTGGTGCCATACTTCATTCTCGAAAACTCATCTTCCTGCATGATTGCATCACCAAGAACCCAGCAAAAACCAGATTTATTAAAACAATTCCTAATGGTATCTTGCATCACACAATCCCAAGCAGTTCTAATAAAGTGCATAGCATCTAAGACAGTGCTTTTTCTTGTCGTCTATTTCAGTGCAGCCAATCTTCTTTGTACCAGCCTCTTCTGATATGTATGCTTCATGCACCGA
This sequence comes from Deroplatys truncata, assembly GCA_030765065.1. NCBI lineage: Eukaryota > Metazoa > Arthropoda > Insecta > Mantodea > Mantidae > Deroplatys > Deroplatys truncata. The sequence goes on from CM060980.1 coordinate 131,881,480, forward strand.
ATTATGCCTTGATCTAAAGATTGTAACTTACTCGTGCAGTTTGCTGGGAAGAAAATGATCTTTATGTTTCTTAAATTTGAAACAGTTGGTGGATGATGAAGTGATAAGATCCGCGAGTACAATAATAATCACAGCCAGAATAAAAGCTTAAGACTAATCCGCTAATAAAACAAAATAAGGAAGGAAATAAGAATAAGAAGGAGATAAAAGAGAATATTAAAGATTAAGAAAAGGGGGGGGAATAAACATTATTACGGATGAAATAAAATAGAGACACGTATAAATAAATCAGAATGCGAAAGGAAACGCAGGAAAAGAAAAGACACAAGGAAATCTGCCAAAAAGGCAAAACACTTTAAGTAATACAGGAAAGGCGAGCAGGAGAAACAGTTAGGTTCTATTGAAATCGACGGAGACTCGCCGGAAAGCGGAACAATGAAACGGATGCGCTAGGCACTCATGCGGACAGAAAATCAAATCAGCCGTTAATAACGTGAAACAGAAGAGACGCTCGCAGAGTACAAGGTGGCTAAAATTTAACCAATGGTAGGAAAAGCGCAAAGTAGCTAAATAGCCAATAAGGAATAATAAAAGTCACGTGAATAGTAACGCAAGGGAATGAAACTAGAAAAGAGGCGTGAAATAGATTTTTGTCTAGGAGCTGGAGCGAGTTTTCGACACGCGAAACATGGAACACTTGGTGTCGTGAAGAGATAGGGAGAGGAAGATGAAATATTTCGTGTAGTAAAGGATAGGGAAAACAGGCAACGTGTAACAGTTTATATTATCACAAGGGAAAGAGATATACGATAGGAAATCATCATAGTAGAACAGTGATAGATAGGGTAGCTAGGAATCACAAAAGTCATATTGTGTATAACTTAGAAAGAGAATTAAATCAAGGGTAGAAGCACGGAAACTGTAACGGGGAAAAAGAGATAGGAGTGCGTCTTGTGTAAAGGGTCTTCGGTACGACAACAAGTGTGGATCTTCAGAATAAATGGGCCACTGAGAGGAGCAGTGAGTATAATTCATCTCCCATCCACACAATTCCTGAGATAAGAACCCAATAATCACTTATCCTCTACCTGAGTAGCCGGCAATAATCTTTCTGAACCCGAAACCCTAAGCCCTGTTCCTACCCACAAGAAACGTTCTATTTACCAAAACCCCGCTACAATGAGCAGCACACTGATGAATGAAGAGTGCAATTTTCCTGCTTCTTATGCCCAGTCTTGCATCCCATACTTGTAAGAAATTTTCAAAAACAGCAGAAGTTATCCAGGCATTTATGTTGGAAGTGTACTTACATGGAAAAAATTGCACATTCTTAAAGCATCGCAGACTGTGTACTTTTCCAATAACCAGTGGTACCAATTTCTCCGTTCTGCTTTCATTACAGCACAACAAAACTGTAATCCTGTCCTTGTTAAGCTTCCCGCCGTGGCACTTAGTGCCCTTAAAATCCAGTGTTTTGTCTGGCAAAAGATGGAAAAATAGTCCTATTTCATCTGCATTATTAACATCGTCAGGGCTATAGTTTTTCAAAATTGTCAGGTGCATTGTATTTTTCCACATTTCTGTACTTTCACACAGTGTAGCGTCATTATCTAGGGCAACAGCCTCACCTTGCACGCATCTGTAGACTAAGCCATGTCGATTCTTGAATCTTTCAATCCAGCCATTGGATGCTTTAAAATCATCCAGTCCCATCTTCTGTGCTCAATGTGTTGCCTGAGCTCGAACCAGTACCGTCTATTGGCACAAGCTCTAGCTCGTGTAAACCACTTTAGCAGAACATCTTCTAATTCTGGAAACTGGCCAAGGCGATTAAGTTTTCTTTCAGCATTTTCCCCTTCAAAAATAGTTTCAATTAGTTTACATTTGCTAACAATTGCGTTTCAGGTTCTCGTTTTCATTCTGGAAGCACTTTTATGTTTAATCCTCACCTCACAGTGATGTCATTAGGCTGGGAGCGCAGCTCGCTACTTGTCACTTGTATTAACCTTATGTAGCATTTAATTCCTGTTGTGATTTTGTGATCGTAAGACAGTTTTCCTTTTCTGAGTCCTGTGAGGCTTAAGGTCACTGCATGCAGACATATATATTGGTTATTACTCATTCCCTGATAGAGATAAGAATCTATGTGCTATGAAATGCACAACCTTTGTGCCAACCAAAAATGCTAGAGTACATTACAAATTCAGTAAGAAATTCTTAGCAAGAAAGTAAAGCTACACTAGTTTCTGAATCTTTACAAGAGGAGTTGAAGATTGATGTTGGGAACAGTGTGAGTCGGGAACTGAAATTTTTAGTACTATAAACAGCGCTGATCTGAAACAAAGTTTTACTGATGAGGAAGGTGAATCTTCAACTGTAAATGACAAAGATTATAAACCGAATGAACATTTCAGGGAATCCAGTGAAGATGATGAAGAAAGTTGTTATGTTCAGAAAATATTCTTTTGTGTTTGTGCGTGTAAATGTTCTCCTTGCGGTATTCATTAACTATCACCCATGTGGTGGACCTGTCATTGAAAGAAAGTCTAACACACAAAGGACATTAATGTGAATTATAACTCATTATGTGAAGGACACACTTATGAGTGGTGCTCTGGAGGTGAAAGTAACTCATGAAAATCACTTTCTCTGAAATAAATTCCACATACCCAAGCATTTTTGGTGGGCACAAAGCTTTTGCATTTCATAGCAGCAAACCCTTTGTTGTAAACATGTCAATTCTTGTCTCTATCAGGGAACGAGTAGTAATAATCAACATATCTGTTTACGCTGGAATTATTTGCACAAGCATAAGCATAGCACACAGGCATTCTTGATCTTGCACCTCACAGGACACTAGGAAAGGAAAATTGTTGTAGAACCACAACAGGAATTAAGTGCAGTGCAAGGTTAATTAATGCAAGTCACATGAGTAGTGTGCCGCACTCCCAGCCTGATGACATTGCTGTGAGGTGAGAGTTAAACATAAAAGTGCTTCAGTATGAAAATGAAAAGTCATAGAATGACGTGGTTTTCAACAAAGTGCTCAGATTTGTCTATATTTTATTATTAGAAGTCTTTAAAAATTTAGTTCAGTCCTCCTTTAAAAGAAAACTTAGGAACAAAAATCAACCATTTAGACCTATTTGATATTGAACACTACCTACAGTTAGCAGAAGAATTTTAAAAAAATCTGATGTGTTAAACTCACATGACTTTCTCTACTCTTGTACAAACTATTTTTACAAGCGCTTATTCTCCATATGCTTCATGTTAATCAAGATATCAACATGTTAATCTTATTGCTAATTTTCTTGTAAATGCAAGGGGAAATGGTAGGCTTTAAGTGATAGTCAAATATTTTAAGAGCTGGTTGCTATGTGGAGTATTCCATTCTCTTTGCATTACCAGGACAAAAAAAAATGAATAACAAATTTGAGAAAAAGTTTAAGTATTGCAAAATTTAAGGGAATAACAAGCAATATCTCGAAAATGGTTCACTCAACAAAAAAAAGTTATATGAGATAAATTGTATATTTTAACGCAATCTACATTTTTTGTGAAGTAAAATTTTGTCTATCTCTTACGGTTTACAAGTTATGCAAAAGTCGTTCACAATAAAGAATACTTTTGGAGACATTCCCAGAAAATTTGAGATATACAATTCATTTGCCATAAAAATGTCTTAAACTTGTGGTATTTAATTCAAAATCATTAGAGACAATTTTGAGAAAATTAAAATATTTTAAAAATGTTCCATGTAAAGGGTAATCTGGGGTGGGGGGATTTTCTTGAAGACCTTCGTGTCGCATCTCTGAAATATACTGAACCTAAATACCAAGTTTGGTGTTTATCCGACTGTTCATTTCTGAGTTATGCTGTTCACAGACACACACACACAAACATGTTTCTAAAAATGCTTTAAATGCATTCAGTGCACCTCAAAACATATATTTCCGGTGAAATCTCGGTATTGAATTTTTGGATGGAATACAATACTTCCCCTACTTACTATACGTAGTAGAGAAAGTAAAAATCTGAAACCTCTCCATGTGTTTTGAAACAAATGTCACTAGAAATAATAAATTTAAAATATACTGCTAATGAATGGTTATATGTTTACACTGATAGATCCACTTACCAAATAATGGTAGTACTGATGCTGGTGCAGTATGCCCACTCTTTTCCTTTCATAGAACATTAAGCTCTAATTTTACAAACTGAGTAAAATTTTAGCAATTCTTCTCAGCTTACAAAATCTTCTATATCAAGTAAACAAATTTAAGAGAGCTGTAATATTACCTGACTCTAAAGCAGCTATAAAATCATAACATCTGATACAACAGCCAAAAGCCTAAAGGTATTAGAATGCCAAAAAATTATAAAACAATTATTTAAATAAAAGAGTAATACTTCAATGGATACCAGCTCACTGTGGAATACATGGTATATGAAACAGCTGCTTTTCTGGCCAAGAAAGGTAGTAAAATTACAACAAAATCATCTGGTCCACTGTCTTATCACTCTACCAAAAGACTAATTAAATCAACATACAATAAAGAAGATATACAATATATATAATACAAAAAAGTAAAGAAGATATATAGCACAAACAACAGGGAAAATCTACATAACACCACCACTAGAATTACTACATTATCAAGAAAATCCTCTGCAGCAGTTTTTAGATTATTGAGAAGTTAACAATTTATTTAGTATAATAAGTACACTTGATTTCTAATCAAAAAGTCTTTAATAATTTAGAATAAATAATTCAAATGAGGCCAAAAATGGGGCCATAGCTGCCTCAACAAACATCTACACAGGATAGGCATAGCAGAATCTCCTATATGCCCTTTCTGTGAACTTGAAGATATGAAGAAAACCACTTGCCCAGCTTTCGATCAACATACCAACCCCTCATCAAAATACTGGAGCACAAGAAAGTGAATGGCTTCATTGCCAACTGCATAACATTAGAAAAACCAACCAACTTATTCACTGCTGCTAGAAGTTTTTGCCAGGAATTTCAAGGGAAGTAAAATGGGAAATTCCTGCAGCTTGTAAAAGTATGACTGACATGTGTACCTAGGTACAAACATTACAAACTAACGGCAATGCCTTAATACAAGATCTTCCTTTTTTAATTCTTTGAATGATTTACACATCCCTATTTCCAATGGTTAAAAAAATGCAGAAAATACATGCAAAAAATACAGTAATTTATCAAATTTAACAGCAGGAAAAGCAGTTTAATTCTTTTCTTCACTCTTTAAATATTTCCATTCTAAATTCTTGAAAGTATTAAATAATAATACTCACTTTTTCTGGAGGAGGTGAACAAGGCTAAATGTTATTCTTTGGTGAAAACTTCTTAATTTACTAAGCTCTCTGATGTGGAGAACCTAAAAAGGAAGAAGCCAGGATTTAAACAAGGAATATCGTTAAGCTTAATTATAATATAACCAATCTCACCAAAGACTCACTCATTCTCCCATTTATGATTATGCATTTCAGGGTAACATACTTTAAAAACAAAAGCTGTAAAATATTCTGCAACACTATTTGGGAAATTACAGTGAAATCCTTAATTAATAAACTGAGATGGATTTTTCCACACAACTTCACTCCCTGGATTTTTTATTCAGAACATCTTTCAATTTAAATATTGGACCACTGATAAAGCAAATCAAAGACTGAGAACCTCCCAAAAAAGTAAGGTACTTACAAAATCACTTGCACAGAATATGTATAGTTCCACATTGGGTAGACTTGTTGTACGCTACAAACAAACTTCAGGCCTGGCAATGGGAAACCCTCTTTCTCTGTTACTTGCAGATCTATATATGGGATTTTTTGAAAAACACATCACAAGAGCATTCCCTTAGATTTTTAAGATTTGGCATAGATATGTAGACGATATATTCACAATAGTTCCAGAGAAACACTTACAAGATGCACTTAAACTATTAAACCTACAAGAAAAGTCAATCAAATTTACAATATAAACTGAAAAAGATGGCTACCTCCATTTTTAGATATGAAGATTATGGGGAATGAAAACTTCAAGATTAGCTTTGTATACATAGGAAGGCCACATATACAAACAATTACATAAAAAATAATAGCTACAATCCAGGCAGTCATAAATATGCGTTGTTCAACAGCCTAGCATATAGGTTGGTTAACATCCCCATGAATTACACATAGTACAGGACAGAATTTGACCACATACTAAACACACCAATCGCCAATGGTTTCAGAAAATCCACTATAATAAAGAAAATAAATAAATTCAAAAGAAAGAAGATCACAGAAGTCTCTGCTCTCAAATCAACCAAAACGCAATACAGTTTCTGCAAATTTACATACCATTCACACTTTTATCACAAATTTGAAAACATCTTTACAGAATTCCATGTAAAACTTGCACCATATAACAAACACAGCATTAAAAATCTCCTAAATTCAAAGTTGAAAGATGAAGTCCCTCCAGAACAAAAGTCCGGAATATACACCATAGAATGCCTAGATTGCAACATAAAATGCATTGGGAAAACCAAAAGAAATTAATTCATTTTGAAGATTTAGAAGCTAGTAACAGTGATGTGTCATAATTTAAAATAAAGAGAGTTGAAGGTTGTTACACTACATCACTAAAATGTTCTTACTTGAATGCGTTTCAGAAGACGGTTTGCTCCCATTGTCAGCATGTTATTTTAAACCAAAAGAAATATTGAAACGCTCAGAAAAGAACACTTCAGGAACATTCACCATAAACAAATTGAAAAATCTGCTGTTGTAAATCATTTTTGGGACAAAAACCACGACATAGATCTGGATGTCAAACTGTTAAAAGAAGTCTCAAAACCTATGGAACTATCCACTTGGGAGAAAATCTACATCTGGAAGAACAAGAATATTGCAATGAATTTCGATATCCCAGCAGAGGAAAACCTCAGCAAGTACATTAAACCCTCACCAGATACCACCACAAATGGTCAACACAGGCAGATACAGGACACTCAAACAACCACCAGCAGAGGTAAGCAGCTGACAAGAGCATGGGACTCTTGAAACATGTCCAGGTAATTCCACTGAAGTGAAGAGTATAAATGAGTTTTCCTACTCCTTGTTCATTTTCATTTGAAATACTTCACTATCAACTGCTTCTACATTATTAGTTATAAAGGAAAGACTCTTTAAAACATGTTCTAAATAAGAAAATCCAAATAGTGGTTAAATACCATCTCAGTTTATTAAAGATCTTTTAAAGTAATAGCTATTTTAATCACTGAAATGCGTGCTACAATTACATGACATTAGATCTAGAAAAGAATAGCATTTATTATTGAAATAAATGTCACATCCACTGTTTACTTACATTTTTTAAAGACTTTCCCAACACCTCCCCAACATTTCCTTTTTGACTGGTGCGGCAGCCCTCTGATGATGGTGATAGTGCCAAAATTATTTGCTCCAGAGCAGATTTCACCTCGACAACTAGCGCTGATACTGTGTCCAGTATGGTTTCTATCTGTAAATTTTAAATCATACAACAAACAAGAGTTCTAGATATCTAAGTAAAAAATTAAGTAGCCTTTAACATAAACTGAGATTACAAAATATTAATCTTCCCTTTAACTAACCAAATATGATTTTCTCCTCTTTTTTCTTCTTTTTATTCTCGACAACTTAATTCACAAGAAATTTTCTGTGATCGAAAAGCTTTTTAAAGATTAAACATTACTGATCCCTGTCAGGTTAGCTCCTCTTGAGAAGGCGCTTGCACAATTTCTAATTCTTAACTGAAACCCTTTTAGCAAATAAAGCAACAGGAGGCGCGCGCACAGGCGCACGCACGCGCACACACAGTTTTTTTTCTATAAACACTTTTTTGGATTCAGGGGCCTCAAAATATGTATTTTCAGTGAAATCTCAGTATCAAATTTTTGGGTGGAACGCAGTACCTTCTCTACTTACTGTGTATGTAGTAGAGAAAGTAAAAATGATGTGCAAGTATGTGTAAGCTATGTAGACACCTTGCTGTGATCTGTTTTAACACATATTTTAAAAACTTGTTAAGAATTACAATTATTATTTTAAATAAATGTAAAACACTTTAATCAATCAGGGCAACATCACATGTTTTGCTGAAAGCCCAAAACAGTTTACTTTCAACAATGTATCTACCCAGTATTTTTTGCAATTTACCTCAAACAAAGCTATGACTGCATTAAACTCCTATATTTTAAATTTACATTAAAATATTTTCTTGCAATTGTAATAAGTTATTGGTGCTTTCCACCATTATTTGTGTCAAAATTTGCATTTATTCATTCAATTTTTACTTAAAAAGGCCCTCATAAAATACTGAAATGTATAGCAATTGTTCTTACAAAACAGTAGGGATAGTTCTTATAAAGCAATGTTCATGAATGCATGTTTCTCTTTTTCCTTGACATGCTTAATTCCAGCTTAAATTTATATTATGTTAATAACTAGAAATATTCAGAAATACTAACAAAATACTGTAGGATACAGTAAAGAAGTTGTGTTTTTCTTTATAAATATTTAGTAACATACAATGGTGTTTTATGCATATTGAATTCTTTTGCCTACAATTCCTAAGTAAAATTTGCTTTTTTGAAGTGTTGAGACGTTCTTATTTTTCAAAATATTGCTGTGCTTCTCTACAAGCTGTGACAAGCACATATTCTTGTGTGTAGAGAAAAACTTACAATTTTCATTTTAATCACAAATTAATACCACATACAGCCCACATGAAAGACTGCAAATTCAGTACATAAGAGATTTAAGCATCTCTAGCTTTCCAAGTTAGTGCTTATTCCAGAAAAGACAGAAATTACTGACCTATGGAAGTCTGTCCATGGTTATTTAATGGTCTCGAGGTCAGTGGCCATTCACATCATACTCAAATTTCTCTGACAAGCAAAGTGAGGATGAAGTCACTCACACTCACACTTGAGTGAGTGACGAATGGGTTGCATATGAGCGGCCCTGAAATAAGGACTATGGATCTGGCCCTTAAGCATTGAGGGCTTTCAGTTCACAATGAACCAGGATGAAAATGTAAAAGTATGTTGATTAATATACTGATAACGAGGAAAATTGATTTTGCACATTCTTATGTCACTTGTTTATAACTGGCCAAAATTTCTTTCCCCGTTTTGAGTGCAGCTTTACCAACTTACCGGGAACAGAAAAAGGATACTTGAAATTTGACCAACTTCCCCATACACATTCCTGGGCTTCCTAGTTGAACACAAGTGCCTTAACCTTTTTCCCCATTCGGTTCCAGTTTCCTTTCCCATTCCCAGGAAACTGTGCACCAGACTTGATTTGAAAACTTGTGGGCCAATGTGGTACAACAGAAGAGCAAGTTAATTACATATATCAAACCTTGTAATGCATTGTTATTATGCTTTTATATATTCGCATGTAAGATACGGAATTACGTTATGGGGAAATATTACAGCAAGAGAAATGGATAAAGTCTTTAAACTGCAAAAAAAGCCATTAGAATAATAAGCAAAATGGAAAACAAACTTGCAGGGGAGTGTTTAAGAATCAAAACTTGTTAACAGTGCCATGTATATATATATATGAATGCATAAAAACTGTGATAAATATAAATATGCAAAAAAATTCCAGTGTACATAACCATAATTTAAGAAACAATGATGATTATTATAGAATAACATTAAGGGGAACTCTAAATAATCATGCCATAGAAGTTAGAGGAAGAGAATTATTCAATAAATTACCTAGAGAAATAAAGAACATAAACCAGTCAAATGTAATGATGAAAACAATAAAGAAATACTTAATAGAAAATGAATTTCATAGTATAGATGAATTTAGACGTGATAAAGCAATGTAAAGTAAAAATGATATTTAAGGTAAACTTAATCTACATGCAATGTAAAAGAAGTAATGTAAAATTATAAGCTGTACTTGTTAAATTATTTTATATTTGTAATTGGACATGTCCTTTAAATGTATTTAAAAGGATGATAATAAACCAGATTGTTGCTAAACACATACCTCAGGCACCAGGTATGTTGCTACTTCCTGTCTTTGGCTTGGAGACATGCTGCTGAAGGTGGACTTTACGCCTTGCAGAAACCTATGAAGCTGACTCATAAAGACAGGAAGACGGGACTTGGCATACCGAATGATTTCATGACGTTCATCATGGGAGAGTTCTGCCTTTCGTTTTGTGAACAAGTCACACAGCAGTAAAAGCTTCACTCCCGCTGGAAAAGAATATTTCCTCTCAATGCTGTGTATTTCCAGATTAAAAAAAGTTAGAGTAAAGAGTGAAAAATATGCATGTCCAATTAAATTCATGTATACCATAAAATCTCTAGGTTCCATACCATTTTTTCTTTGTTTTGGCCCAGACATGTTATTCAGAGATACTATACATCAAACAGGACTCTCTAACTGAAATCCTACAGTACCTAAAATATCTAAATGAGCTTTATCATTAAAAAAAATATGATGTGTTACACTCACATGACTTTCTCTACTCTTGTACAAACTATTTTTACAAATGCTTATTCCCCATATGCTTCATGTTAATCGAGATGTTAATCTTATTGCCAATTTTCTTGTAGATGCAAGGGGAATTGGTAGGCTTTAAGCTATAGTCAAATATTTTAAGAGCTGGTTGCTATGTGGAGTATTCCATTCTCTTTGCATTACCAGGACTAAAAAAATGAATAACAAATTTGAGAAAAAGTATAAGTATTGGAAAATTTAAGGGAATAACAAGCAGTATCTCCAAAATGGTTCACTCAACAAAAAAAATGTATATGACATAAATTGTGTATTTTAACGCGATCTACATTTTTTGTGTAGAAAACTTCTGTCTATCTCTTATGGTTTACCAGTTATGCAAAAGTCGTTCACAATGAAGAATACTTTTGGAGACATTCCCAGAAAATTTGAGATATACATTTCATTTGTCATGAAAATATCTTAAACATATGATATTTTAATCAAAATCGTTAGAGCCATTTTTGAGAAAATTAAAATTTTCGAAAAATGTTCCATGTAAAGGGTAATCTGGGGCGGGGAGATTTTCTTGAAAACCTTTGTGTCGCATCTCTGGAAGATACTGAATCTAAATACCAAGTTTGGTGTTTATCCGACTGTTTGTTTCTGAGTTATGCTATTCACAGAAACACACACACAAAGACAGAGACACACACGGACATGTTTCCAAAAATGCTTTTTTTGGATTCAGGGGTCTCAAAACATGTATTTCTGGTGAAATCTCTGTATTGAATTTTTGAGTGGAATATAATACTTCCCCTACTTACTATACGTAGTAGAGAAAGTAAAAACTTCAATTTTCTTTTGTGGTTCTTTGCACATCTCCTTCACTACAAGCTCATACAGATGCCTAATGTGGCAGTAATACACAGAAATGTCCTTATTTTCACTTTGTGGAATAAAATCAAGTGTTCTTTAACCTCAGTTAACTTCATTTTTGGCATTTGGGTAACAGTATTCTCATCTCCAGATGCAATATCTTTGTTTACACTATCCACAATTTCTTCTTCATTCGTTATGTGATAGTCTGGATCACCTTCATCATTGTCAAGCCACTCCTCAACGTCTTCAGCTGTGACGGATTTCTCTCCACACCTAACCAGCGCTTCTTGGTAGTTTTTTGTTTCAATTTCTTTATTCTCAGATCAGCAGGGCTGTCATACAAGATTTTATTCCATGTATTGATCGATGTAGAGGGTGTTATGTTGTTCACTGCAGCCACAAATTTGAAAATCATCGGCCTGAAGATTTTATATTTTGCAGCGCTTTTTCTGCTTGTTTGTCTTCGCCATCCCCAAGTTCTTCAACTTAAAAGACTTCAGACAGGAATCTCTTTTGTACAATCTCTTTGCAGTATAGATGATGCTTTGGCCCATTGGTTGCATCAGAGAAGCTGTATTAGGAGGTAAGAATAGACATATGATCTTAACGTCTGCACTACACATCTTTTTCATCTGAATGAGCAGGTGCATTATCCAATAAGATTATGGCTTTCACTTCACTATTTGATTTATCCATGTGATTACTTCTTATTTCTAGCTCAGCATAGTTGTGAAACCAAACAGATATGATGTTTGCTGTGAACCATGTAGTAATGAACAGGCAATGTGGACATTACATTTTTAATAGCCCTTGACTGTTTACTCTTGCCAACAACAATGACAGGCTTTAACATATGGCTCCCATCTGCATTAGCACACAATGCAGAAATGCGTTCTTTGCTGATTTTCCGTCCAAGTGTATTTTTTAAGGACTTTGACACTTATCATAATACTTTGTATTATCAGGCAGGACATGCCAACACAAGCCTGTTTGTTGGCATTACACACCTGACTTAAATCTAACCCTCTTCTTTTATGAGAACGTGAAAGTTTTTTCCTAAATGGTTCTACAGCACTTGTATTTGCACTTAGGCTCTCTCCACACATATTTCTGTTTACTGTGTTGTGGCACTTGTAGAATCTAAATAGCCAGCCAAAACTAGCTATAAATCCATTTATACAAACTTGTTTTGCTAGACGTTCAGCTATAGCTTGAATTTCTACATCTCTCACTGCTATTTCACTTGCACAAAATTGTTCATACCACTTATACACTGCTTCATACAATTTTTGTTCTGCAAGTGGTCGCATTTGCTTAATTCGACATTTCTTTGTCCACATTAAAGCAAATGATACAAGTTCACTTTTTTAATTTCTGTGTCACAACTATTTGTTTTGCTATTCCAAATTCAGTAGATGTACTGGCAGCAGTGGCACCATTTTTGAGATTTTCGATGATTTTTAAGTTATCAAGTAAAGAGAGAGCTTTATGTTTTTGCTTTCCTGACAATGTCACTGGTTTGCTGAATGATATTGTGCATTTGAATTGTTTTGCCAACTTAGCACTGTACAAAAGAAAGGCTAGTGTGAAACTGAAAGTGTACAAAGCCCTGACAGGGTTCAATAGCACAAGAAAGGGATGGAGGAGTATTGTTGCAGTATTGTTATGTACCCAATCCGTACCCAAAGATAAGGATGCCATATACCGTTAGGCTTCTAGGAACATAAACTACATAGTACATACATACATGCTGAAACTTAAGTTGCGCCATGCGAGAATACTGAAATTTGTTTTCAAGTTTTTTGTGTCAAATTTAATTACATACAACTACATACATTTGTCTGGATTAAGTGATATCTGGTTTAATAGGGTCCGACTTAACAGGGTTTTAGTGTACTTACATGGCAAACTATTGATTTTTGCCCACCTGCAGAACCAAGTTTGAACCTTGATTGGGGAGAGCTGCCTGGATAAGGTACTTTTTGGGGATTTTCCCTTAACTTTGTAGCGGATAAAATATTATGAAGTGTAATTTGTGAGTTCATTTTATATTTGAAAATAGAGCAATGAGATCTCAATATACCCTCAGGGCATATCACAGGAAAGATTTCTTTACGTTACTATGCTATCAGTACAAAGTATAATTTATCTTTCATAAATTTAAATTCCTTTTATTTATTTTTCTTAATAATTTTCTGCTTTACATTTTCTTTCTTATATTCTTTTGTAATTTTGCAGATTATTTCACTGGTATATTATTTTACGTTGATACAATATTAGCTTCCTTATGGATCTAGAAGGTGTATTATATCTTTCTTATAATGGGGTAGCACAAGTGCTCAGCAAGAGTACCAAGATACTGGCTTTCTTCTAAGGAGAAGAAGATTATTTATAGTTCCTTGGCAGCATTCATTATTCTTTTACTATTTCACTTGTTAAGGAATATACAAGTTTATTTATTCCATGGCCATATATATTACCTGTGCACAAATTTTTCTTCACATACAAATTTTTACAAAATTGGCAATGAATGCTACCTAATAAATAAATCCAACATTTTAAATACAAATATAGATAAAATAAAACAAATTCACAATCCCATAATAAATATAATATAATAATCTTAGTAACATACAAAATATGCAAATAGTATAACACATACATAAATGTAACATTAAATTGAACCAATTCTGTATATCTCATATCCTTAAACCTATAGGTAAGTCAAATATAATTTGTATTTAACCTTTCTGCTTCAATTTCATAGGGCAAATGTCAGGAAAATCCCAGCTCAATGAACCCTGATCTCATTTCAGCATTAATTCACTTATTTCATTCATTGTATCTGCAGACCTGAGTTGTTAAAAGAGTCATTAAACAATTTAAAAATGGTTAGCAGAAGCAAAAGGTTATAGTGTGTTCAATAGGCATTTAGGCTGCATCTCTCAATAACATGTCTGTTTCAAATATGAGATGTAAAAAAAAAAAATATATATGTATGTTGTTATTTTGTTGATATGGCTCTCCAAGTGAGGCTCTGATATTGCAACAATGCAGATGTTTTGTAATGATGCAGTAATTTGTATCACAAATTATTTAAATGTAAAGAGTGATTATAGTATGAATATGCATTATTATGTGACATTGATTTGAGATGTTTGTTGATTGTAATTATTGTTGGGAAGTAAGTTTATACTGCCTTACTGAAACTGACAATAATAGCGTGCAATAATGCAGCGAGGGGGTGAGCTGTTTATCATTATTGGAAACGAGGAAGTTACGTAATGTTGGCGCGTTTTTCTGTAGAAATTGCTGGAACATTTCCCTAGAGCATATGTATTCATAATTTTCATTGGATATAAAAATAGACGCTAATGTTGGCGTGTTTTATTAGCCAATTGCAGCTCAGTTATAATCTTTAGGCATATCGGGGTGTATGAGTATAAAAGAGCTAGGTTAGAGGTAGAGTCCGCCAGTTCATCAAAAATATTTGTACACTACACATCGTCTTCACGTCAGTTCATCGAAAATATTTGTAAAGTACACGTCGCCTTCAGTCTGTCAGTTCATCAAAAATCTTTGTACACTAAACGTCGCCTTCAGTCAGTCAGTTCGTCGAAAATATTTGTATGATACACGTCGCCTTCAGTCCAGAAGAAATATTATACGTCGGCTATCGATTCGCAAGTTACGCGTATCAGAGTTATGAAAAATCTCAAGTATTGTAAAGTTAATGATACAAAAAGTTGAAGTACGCAAATTAAGAGTGATCAGTAATGAAGTTATTATAACAGTTTCAGTTTGGCGAGTGTCTAGATCAATGTGTAAATGTGATAGTGACTGTGTTTCGACAATAAAAGTGTAAAACAAATTTCTTCATCAGTGTTATCTTTGGATAAAAGATTCCTTTCCGTTTACACAACCTGTATAAAGAGAAGTGCTCGACCCAAAAAGATCATAGCTAGCCGGAGGACAGTGAAAAAAATTAAATAAAAAATAAAAGTAACATTCTTTCAAACAAAAACTAATACTGCCGCAAATTGCTAACACCAGATGGAGCTACAAACCTAACAAAGAATCACGTCACAAAATGGCTTCACCACATGAAGTAAACACACATACACAAATAACATTATAAATTTACCATCGCAAATTGGCTCCCGAACGTGGGGCTCAATAAATAAATAAATACAACATAAATACCATCGCAGTAATTAGCTAGACCAATCAGTATTATCTGCCTTTAAACCCAATGCTTTTGTGCTCCCTATACCATTTTTTGAAAATGTCAAAGGTTAAAACATCAAGATTTACCTATGTTTAACTGACTGAGGATGACATGGAGACAAGTGCTGATAAGGAAATTCTGTCAGCCATATAAGAAAAGGATAAATATCTTGTTTCATTTTAGTTTACTCATACACTCAGTAATTTTGAGATAAGTAGCAACATGGAACATTTTTCCATCTAGGAATGACTAGACCTGAGTAAACCAGCAAATTCAAAGATTCGTTTATGTCACACGGCTTCAATAAGTAGTTACAGTGGAATCTTGTTAGCACGTTCCTCATTAACACGTTTTCCCGTGTATTACGTTCAATTATGAAAGTCCCGATACCAAATCACCAACTGTATTAAATAACGTTTGCTTAGTGCGTTTTCCCGGTCCCACTTACTACATTTGAAGTTTAACGTCCTCATTCACTGTTTTGGCCAATCCTTGATCGGTCCAGTGGGAGAAGGCGCTTAACACATTCAAAGTTTGACGTCCTCATTGGCTACTTTGGTCAATCCTCAAGCCACGGGGTGGATACTGGCAGCCAATCACATGCATGTATGTAAATATTTGTGTGGGCGGGATAGAGAATGCTTTACCTTGGCGTGGTAAACGCCAATGATAGTTTCTACTCTTGAGTGTTGACCAAACATACGTAGATTGTATTTTAACTTTTCATTTGCAATGAAAAAAAGAAAGTGTAGTAAATAATCAACAGTGAAAAACTGAAAATCCTTGAAATAGATCACAATCCAAATATGAAACATGTGGATATAGTGCGGAAGTTAAACACTCCTCCGTCAGCCTTAAACGCAATTGTTAGCATACCTAAATTGATTAAAACTGCTTTTAAAGAAGGGAAAAATGCAAAAACAAAACTTTCCTGTTGGAAAATAGGATCAGAAGAGGATCAAAACGAAATTTGTTGCATGGAAACATTTACCGTATTCAAATCATATTGAATACGCCAAAGATACATTCGCCTATTGTACTCGTAACATGATGCACGCTCATAATTTTTTTTTTTCTTTTTTGGTGGAAATTGTTATCACATGTGTAATAAAACGCACAGCAAAGCCACTCTTGTCGCTTCCATAATTCGCAATTTATTTTCTCAAAAACATTCATAACCTCAAAAATCCAAGTTGACCAACATAAAAGCTTGAATTATTTATTCTCAGGCTTTGTATATCCAAATCCATTTGAACACATATTGAATTGGATTGTACTCAAAATCGATTTCAATTACCCATGCAGACATAGTAATTATTAGGTTTTATTACATAACTATGTTCTTAAATTGCATATTTTGCATTTTCGTTAACACGTTTTCCCGCCTATAACGTCCAAATCCTTAGGTCCCTGCAAAAACGTGATAACGAGATTCTACTGTATATCAGACTTTTTCAAGTAAAATATTTTATTTAAGAGCACTGGAAATAAAGTTTACAAAAATATTTCAGATAAAATGAGGTAATTAAAAAAATAACAACCAATAATATTAATTTATTTTAAATGCTTCAAGAGAAGTTTGTGAAGTTGTAATGCACTTTTCAGTATCTTAAAATATCCTCTCAATAATTATGCGCCTATAGGATGATTATCATAATTCAATAAACACCAATAGAAGCAGCAATGGCCCAATGGTCAATCTGCATGGTACGGATTAAACCTTTGACACTTTCATTGGCCCTTTAGGCACATTTACTGCTGCTTATATGGAGCATACATTTTATATACAATAGCTTGAAGAAAATGTGTTAATAATTTTCAGATTTATTTGATATTTATATAAAATTAAGGGTAGTTAATTGTAGAGAGCCTTCTAATAATGTAAAATTTTTAGATTTATCTCCCAAATATCCATATTAACATATTTTGCTATTATTACATTATTTCACCATAACAGAATGCACCTGAAACTTAATGTCGTGTGTGTTTACAACCTCTTTTTCTAGGAATATTACAATTACGCACATGCATAAAGGAAGGGAGGGAAGGGAGGGAAGGCAGGAAGGAAGGAAGGAAGGAAGGAAGGAAGGAAGGAAGAGCTTAGCTGGGAAATGAATTGGTAGTAACAGTCACGTCCAATCTGATTTTCATCTAATTCCTTTTTACTTTCTCTACTACTTACCTAAGTAGAAAAAGTATAGAGGTTACAATATATGAAGAAAAATGGTTGCAACCCAACTTCGCACCAACTAGCCATCTTTAGAAGTTTAATCCACCGGTTGCATAGCGTCCCCTTGAGTAAAGAAGAATTTTTAAAAGAACAACATATAGAAAAAATAGCAATAACTAATGGATTCAACTCAGATCTCATAAGCAACATGATACACAAGAAGAAAAAACTCAAGGCAATTTCACATTCCACCACTCTAACGCCTCTCTCAAACACAAATTAGAAATACAAGAAATTCACATACCACCCTTGGGCCTTTAGAAAATTTGAATGAATCTTCAACAAATTTAACATTAGACTAGCTCCACAGAACAAATTCAGCTTGAAGAACTTACTAAACACACCTCTCAAAAATACCATCCCAAACACATTAAAATCCGGAATTTACCAGATAAGTTGTGAGGAATACCACATAGGAAAAACTAAAAGAAACTTGGAAACCAGACTTAAGGAACACCAAAGAAACATAAAACTAAAACAAATAGAGAAATCCGCTGTATCACACCATTTTTGGACTGAAAACCAAGTATAAAGTTGTTAAAACCCCTCACCACACCAATAGAATTGAACATCTGGGAAAAAATACACATCGTCAAAAACAGCAACAACGTCATTAATTTTGAAATCCCACCTGTAAGCAATGTGTTAAAACTTTGTGCCCCCAACACCAGATGGCAACAGGGTCAGAATTCGCAGGATGAGGAAGAAGAGGACATGGGAGAAAGCGACCCTTAGTCACCCAGTCGCTGACGATGAGGACGAATGCCCTCAAAAACGTTTCCTGTTTTATGTAACTTTAATTAGTGAAGGTGAGTGTAAAAAGTGTGACTCAATCTAAATCATATGAGAGGTTACTAAAGTGCAACTTTTAACATTTTCCCACCATGGAATAAATCACTAGAATCTGGTGATATTCAGGTCATTTAAGTTAATTTATAACCGGCAACTTCTCTTCAAATGCACATCTGTTACATGTATTGGGAAGGTTAGTTATATTGTATCTGTTACGGTGGTGCCCTTGTTTTTATATTTGCAGGTGTTCCAACTTTGCACGCCAACCACTTAGCCACCAACTGATGCACTGATAATATTAATTATATGTTATTATATTAATTATAGTACTATTTATATTAGATTAGTTATAGTTATATTAATTAGGCTAACTATATAAACATTTCATTATTTAAGTATTACAAGGTTAGGTTATTAGGCTTTTATGTTATTATTAATTATTAGGTCTTATGTTTGCAAATAACTAGAAATCTGAATTGTTTTTTAAAATTTTTTGTGTAAGTGTTGTCTGTTTGAGTGGGGTTTTATTTTTAGAGGAAGAAGATCTGCAAAGAAGAAAACCAAGACATCTAGAATAACAAAGCTTAAACATATTTAACTAAATTTTTGAAAAATAAGGTATACTATAGTACTGATGAATTTTTAAATGACAATAATGTCCTAACTGATCTCTGCTAGTATGCATCTATGCAAGTATGTCATTGGGTGCCTTTATATATATTACATATTTGTTGCTATGCTTATTGCTATGTTCATTACTGTAAATACCTATATTTTTATAACCAATGGACTATGTTCTTAAACAATGTTTCAATTGTATGTATAATGTAATATGTTAAAATGGACAATGGAAATGAATCTGAAACCTGAATCCTTAGCAATTTGTGTAGTAATATGGTAAATTGTTTGAGTACACTTAACTTTTTTTTTTGGGGGGGGGGGGGGGGGGGATTATCTCAATTTCTTAAAACCTAAAAGTACATGAACATGAAGAGCATGAACTAAAATTATATGCTTACCAACTGCTGCTTCGCGCACTGACTGTTTTACAACAAAACAGAGCCTGGCTGGATTTGAATTCAAGCTGTCAGCGGCATGATCACCAGGTGATAGCTTTGCACTAAAATGATCAATGATCTGCGAGGCACAGGCATGCATGTCAGATACAAGACCAATAATTTCTGAAAAAAAAATGCAAAACTAAGTATTATTGATTCCCCTTATGTGTACAAAACATCCACATTATTTACCCTTTTTTAAAACTAAAATCCCTAAAAACTGCTAAAATTTGGACACAATACACCATTTTCAAATTGAATGTTATTAGAAAAGAATGAAGAGAAAATATATTTCAATATTTTTTCAAGGGCTAAAGAAAGATGAAAAAAAAAGGAATTTGGCCAGTTGTTGATATAGAAGTTAAGATTGAAAAGAGAAGATAACTATTCTAGCATTATACTTAGAATATTTAATGGTCTGGTCCATCTCAGAGGTCAGGTTTAAAGAAACTAGAAGATGTACTTCAACGAATGCAGGTATGTTTTGAATCAGTATAAAATAAAGGCAATAGTGTATAAGAAAGTTTCAAAGTTAAAAAAGGCAACAAACATTTATGATGCACAAATTTTCCTTGCATAAATATTATCTTGCTCAAAAAGTCTGACATATTCTTACATATATCACCTTCAGCCTAGATTCCAATATCATAATTTGCAGTCACTTTTGTTCATGGTTCTCCTTTCTATAACTTTTCAATTAACTATAGTTTTTGTTTTCTGTTAATTCTCCCCCTCCCCCTTTTTCTGCACCATTTTGAAGATGCATTAAAGTTAGAATGTTTCTATATATTGTGGCATGTGCACAGATAATATTGATAAGACGCTCTCTGGACACCGAAGCACGGCAGTTTGTCTGTGAGTAGGGGCGAGTCAGGGGAAACAGTGTCATGGAGGGGATAGCGTTACTGACGCCCGAGTTGGCATGGCTTCTTGTAACAGTCAGTCAGTAAGTAAGCTTCGAGTGAGACAGACGGGAAACTACTAAAAGCACAATGTCCTCGTCGGCAGGCAATGGGCAAAGGTATGTGAGTATTTAATTTCATTTAATAAACGGTGTACCATCCACGTTTGGAAGTCTTAATTATGGTAGAATAGAATCTTTCCTTCCCCTTAAGACAGGCATTGTGTTGGTGTAGCAATTATTTTGGAATTTAACTTTAGCTGCATCCTCGTCGTTGCCTCATAATTTGAAGTTCTTTGTTTGATTTAACGATCCCTCTCGCAAGCGAGTAGCTCCCCTCTGTAGTTGTAAAATAATTAAAGTGAGGCATACGACAATTGGTGTGAGGCACCGAGTATTTTGGCTGGCATAATTGAATTTGTTGTGAGATTTTCAAGTGCAAAATTTTTTTTTTCCCTCTGAAATGTAACGGTTTGTGGTCCTCCACGTGGTCGCGAAAAATCTAAATTTGTTTCTGGCTTAAGGGTAAGGCTTTTTATGCTTTAATTTGTGATTCTCATCTTCTAAATTTTGTTACTATAATATCTGAAAGTCTGGTTTCTAAATTTTAATTTTGGGTTCATTTTTGCATTTTTTCCATTGTCTGTCGGCGTGACGCTAAAACTTCTGACTCCATTTTCCTACTATTTTGGCTTCATTTCCATTAAATTGTATTGCTGTGCTAAGTGGTTCGTGCTGGTTATTTTCAAATATATTTTTGTGAAAGTTGAGTTGTGAAACGAGTGAGATAACGAGCGAGATAGTTGTAACTTTGAAAATGTGCTCGTCACGTGCTGGCCATCTAGGTGAAAATCTTGTTTTCTGTGCTTATTAGCAGTGGTTCTGGAAACTTATAACTTTATATTCCAGTGATTGTGATTTCTAGCTGTTTACTATACTTTTTGGGACATTTTTCGTGTAACTTTTATGTACGCACGTGTGTTATGTAATTCCCGCGTGGTTATGCATTTCAGCAATAATTCTAGCTTGTGAAACCAGTCTTTATCAGCACGTGTTTTGGCGCGTTTATTTGCGTGTGTATATTAGGTCAGATACATTTGTTTTAAGAAAAAAAAAGAGAAGTTTTGTGTGCTATGTATAAATTGCAAGTCTGTATTCTGCTCCTTTTGAGATAATGTTAGCGGTGGTCACAGTAGGTGTGACGTGGTTTTTTTAACTTCCAGTTCGAGGTTTCTCACTGAAGCTATCATTTTGTTTTCTTCCATGTGTTCATTCTGATTAAAAATCTTGGTATTGTGTCCAAGTGGCTTGTGTAGATCGTATGTTGGTATAATTTTCTGATATTTCGCCGCGGGCGCTTAATTGTATTCTTTCTGGAACTGTTTTATTTGGCTATGTTCTGATCTTGCTACTTACATTCATGTGATGCTATAAGTGTTTAGTTTGGTGTAATCTGTATTGCTTTGTCATACTGTTTATTTACTGGTTGCGTAAACTTTTGTGCTGCAATCATGCCTAAGCGACGTACTACGCAGACATCTGATATGGCAATTGCTCCAGTTAGCGAGCACAGTGAAGTAGAATCTATGTCCAGTGTTAGTACGCCTGTTGTTACTCAGTTACCAGCGATATCTAATCCGCCTGTCGTGGCCAGTGCAATGCAGTCAGCTGTCTGTCGCCCAGTCATTGACCCTTCTTACTTTGAGAATTCCAGCACGTTGTCGGCGTATGAGTTACTTTAGAATTTTGAAATGTTCGCTACTAGTGCTAATGGCCGCTCTGAGAAAATGATAATGATGATAATTTTGCTTCACCGTTACCAAGTTTGGTTTATTTAATTATGCAATGCATATTTTTAGGGAAAAATACTTCACAGTTACTCATGTAAGTAAAAGTTTCAGGAGCTACCAACCTTGCCAGTAGCTGCACCTAATTAGGTTTGATGTGCTTCTAATATGGACCGGTACGATGTGGATGTTGATGAACCAGCTGTACGTGTGTTACCAGATTTTGGAAAATTTGCACTGGAATCTTGTGGTAAACGAGTAAGAAAAAAGAATAAGAAAAAAAAAACCATAACCTGTAAGTATGTAAACATTGTGAGTGCTAAAGTTTGGACGAATGAAACAGTTTTACAACTCACACAGGTATGCTAAATTTATTGTTTCACTGACTGATGCTTAATTAAGCTTTGCTTTTCAGGAATATGTGCTATGAATGTCTCTGCTAAATTAAAAGTGTATTATTATTTTGGGTGTAACTTAAATTTTGAATTATGTTTTGGGAACTGCAAATTATTTGTTTTGTTGTATTATGCTGCAGGAATGTTCTGTGACAATATTGTTTTGAGTAATGATGTGATGTTGTTTTGTTGCATTCAATTTGATTTGATATGATTTGATTTGATTTGACTTGATGTGATTTTGGGTTTCATAATGATGCTGTGATCTTTATTTGCAGAAAATTGTTGCATGAATAGTGTGTGTATGTATGTGTGTATTTGAGGTTATGTGATATATGTGAGATTTGCCTCGGTGGGAGTGCCAAAGAGTAACCCCGATGGCGTAGTGTGAGGTTATGTGAGAAATATGAGTTGAGATTTGCCTCGGTGGATGTGCGTAAGAGTAACCCCGACGGTGCTAATGTGAGATGAGGAGAGATGAGATGATGTCAGCTTCGGTGGAAGTGCCAAAGAGTAACCCCGATAGTTGAAGTGTATGAATGTGTTGATTTTTCAGGAGGGCTACATGTACCTGGAAAGTTGATGTGATGTAATGATTTCAGAGATTTTGGCTTATTGGTGTTGCTGTAACGTGCCCAGTATAGCATGTGTGATGAATTCACACGAGAGATTAAATGGATGGAAGTGATTGTAATGTGAATAATTTTTTTTTTCTGTTTATGCAACAAGTTTATTACCATCTTAGATAGCAAATTTTAATACCAACTGTTTTCCAGCTTAATTTTCATTTGGAGGATGTGGATGCAACAGTATTACCTATGTCATGTTATTTGTGTCATTCCTGAAATACTAATGTGATTTCTTGAAGGTTATGCCTATGTTAGATGTTTTGAATTTGCAGCATGGTAAATGAGACACGTAAGTGAAGATGTTTTGTTTTTGAAGAGAAAATTGAAAGTTGTGATAAAGATGTTAATGATTGAAGTAATGATGCTGATTGAAATACTGCTGCTGATGATGATGATGATGATTGAGTTGATGATAATAATGAGATGAGGAAGATAGTACTGTGGACGAGAAACTGTATTAGTGACAGAGTATGACAATAGTAGTTGAAAGCATGTCACGTGGTGTAGTTTGGAGATGTATTGTGGATGTAGTTTGTAGTAATGCATACACTAGTTTGAGTAGATAGTTAAGTGAGTGTTGTGTGTAATTTGGGCCATGGTCAGTGTGAATGAGTTCATTTCATTGTCATGTGTGATTGTCTTGTAAGTGCACTTATTTTCTTTAGTTAGTGATACCAGCTGGTTATTAAGATTTAATATTGGGATCCCAAATAAGGTTATGTTTTTCTGTCATGTTAATGTATTCTGAGCCTGTTTTACTGTTTTATTTGGATTGTGAAGCATTGTGAGTTAAATTTTGGATGGCAACTCTCTATAAAATTTAGTTCTTATGCCAATTTGTACTTTTTTTTTTCTCTTTCTTTGCCCATGTCAAAAGAATTTTTAGTGCAAACTTTTCAACCTTTAAAATATTTAATTGTACATGACATACCGTTCTTTTTATGTGTGATTGTTTGTTGGAGCACCCTTTTTATTGTTTGGTGGTTTTGTTCTAGTATTTTGCTGTGGCGGAGCTCGAGAGCATCCAGGAGCATCCCCGTGGCACACCAGAAGTCAAGAAACACCACAGGGACGCTGTCGGGCAGCCACTACACTGCCGTGGCATAAGGAGCCACCATGTCGGGGGGCAGTCCAAGCCAGCGACTGCCCACCCTGTTGTCATCACCAGAGACCTGCAGTGATAATTCTACACCAGGACAAATCGTCGTTGTGGGCACTTTATAAAAATCACCCACAAACAGTTCCAGCAGACCATCGATATTTTGCGCAGTGTAGTGTGCCTGTGAACTGAGGCAGCGTGGTGTGTGCGTGTGCAGGGTGCTCAAGTATAAGTGCAGTAACAATATTAGTCGATGGCACTTAAGTTTCTCGAGACTCCACATCGCCCAGTAACATTGTGTTGTCGTCTGGGTGCTTATCACACATGTATATTATTCTGTTATATTTTGGTGCATCACACATGTTAAATTCTTTTATTATGTATGTCATTTGTGTTATTTAATATCTCTTATTGTATTTATTTTCCTTGTGTCGACGAGGGCGTCGACTTCGGTGGCCAGGGGGAGATGTGGCATGTGCACAGATAATATTGATAAGACGCTCTCTGGGCACCGAAGCACGGCAGTTTGTCTGTGAGTAGGGGTGAGTCAGGGGAAACAGTGTCATGGAGGGGATAGCGTTACTGACGCCCGAGTTGGCGTGGCTTCTTGTAACAGTCAGTCAGTAAGTAAGCTTCGAGTGAGACAGACGGGAAACTGCTAAAAGCACGATGTCCTCGTCGGCAGGCAATGGGCAAAGGTATGTGAGTATTTAATTTCATTTAATAAACGGTGTTCCATCCACGTTTGGAAGTCTTAATTATGGTAGAATAGAATCTTTCCTTCCCCTTAAGACAGGCATTGTGTTGGTGTAGCAATTATTTTGGAATTTAACTTTAGCTGCGTCCTCGTCGTTGCCTCGTAATTTGAAGTTCTTTGTTTGATTTAACGATCCCTCTCGCAAGCGAGTAGCTCCCCTCTGTAGTTGTAAAATAATTAAAGTGAGGCATACGACAATATATACTTTGTAATCCTCTCTTAAACATCACTAAGGAAAGTTAAAAGCTCAAAATGGGAAAAGTGACCCTTGCCAGGAAAAATAAATAACTGCTAAAGCTTCTCTATCCTGTATCTAGAGTGCATTACTTATCTCTACAAAGAAAGCAAAGCACAGCTCAAGTGTATGTGTTTTATCAGTAATTAACACATCATTTTTAAATGAAAGCAATTAAATAACATGGATTTTTGTGATTTTAGAAATTAGTGATGGATAATCTGTTACAGAATAATGGGGAGGTTACTGTACATTGCTTTTATTGTACATCTAAAATAACACTTCATCATCTTAAGCTGTAACACAGAGGTACATATGTTTTGAGGCAGTATTTTATATCACAACACTGTGAATGCCAGAGTGATTGTAGTGTAAATTAACATTATTGTATGACAATGATTTGAGATGTTTGTTAATTATAAGCATTGTTAGGAAATAAGTCTACACAGCCTCACTGAAACTGACAATAGGAGCGGGTAACAATGAAAAGAGGGGGTGAGTTGTTTATTAATTAGAAGAGACAAGCAAATGACATCAGAGTAGCGTGCCTTTCTTTAGAAATGGAGGGAATATCTTCCCTAGAGCATATGTGTTCGTAATTTTGATTGGATAAAAAAATAGACACTAATGTTGGCGCGCTTTATTAACCAATAGCAGCTCAATTATAATGTTTAGGCATATCAGGGTGAGGGAGTATATATTCTAAAGCTAGAGACAAGTATCGCACAGTTCAACAGAATCATTCACTGGTTACACGTTGCGCAGTTCATCAGAATCATTCACGAGTTACATGTCACGCAGATCAACAGAAACATTCACGGGTTACATGCCGCGCAGTTTAACAGAATCATTCACGAAGTACACATTATGCAATTCTACATAATCTGTCGCGTCGTAAAGTTAATTAAAAAAATGTGAAATACGCGAATTAATAATGTGCGGCAAATAAGTGATTATAGTGACATTCGAAAATACAACAGTTTCAGTCAGGCATGTATCAAGAGTAAATATGCGAAATTAATTAAGTGTGATGGCAATAAAAGTGTAAAAACATATTCTTTTATCAGTGTTATCTTTTAGTAACAACTCCTTTCCGTTTACACACCCTGTTCAAGAGATTTGCTCAACTGGGTAATAATAGCTAGCCGGAGGACAAAGAACCCAAATTCAAAATAGTAAAACAATAACAGGCGCTCAGCAAATAAGATAACACGAACGATACCGCGACAGTTTAACATGTGCTCTATGAGCAAGGTAGTGTTTGACTATATGGAACATTTGTATTAAATATTTATTTCTAACTTACGCTGCTTCAGTGCCATGTTCTTTAGGTAGAGCTCACACATTCTTATCAACCGTTCCAATCCTGGCAAACTTGCAGAAGCAGACATGACATTTCTAGCAGTCTCTTCTGCCAAGTTTGGAGGCAGGCTTTCTGCATACAAGAAGTGGAGCACAGTACCCAAAACATCTTCGGGCAATCCTGAGAGTGGTGGGGGTTCTGCTCTCCAGTCCAACTCTGGGGCGCTTAATCGTAAGATACAGGTGTGAACTGCAAACTTTTGGAAACAAACACAGGTTAGAGAACACAAGCACAGAAACCAAGCTAGACAGCAAGAGAATTAATACCAGAATAATATACTCACACTTTTGTTGTTACTTGCAGTTATTGTAAGATCTGAAAAATATCCATCTTCTAAAGCTGGTAACAGGGAAAATGTAGAGTCAACAGGAAGTTCTGGATCAGTTCTGGCCACACGCTTACAGTGTAAGTGACACCAGCCTTCACAAGTCAGCAACAACGAATCACCAGGCTCGGGATGCTCAACCTTAACATTAATATAAGCACTCTATTAGTCAAGTCAGCTTCAACTTAAAACTATAATGCTGAGAAACAATGGGATCATACGATAATTTACACTGCAATACATACCAACATGAAATTATGTCCAGTGTTAATCACATAAAACTATTTTTTTCAATGAACATTTTTATCCCCTTCCCCTTCATGCTATCATGCATGGAAACTTGAAATTCCTGCACTCCACGTGTTTTGCATTTTTACTGCAGGCATTAATAAAATAAAATTTAATCCTCCAACTGTAAATATGTATATTTATTGTTGCCGACATGCAATATAATCATATTTTATGGTTGAATTTTACCATTCAAATCTTACTGCCTTTAGTTTCCTTTATTTGTTAACATTGCTTATGATTTAATTCATGCAGCATTTAAATACCACTCTTTCAGTACAACCAGTCACGTCACCTTCAGTTGATAACTTGGTCAACAATACCAGATGTGTGTAATCAATCACCAGTTTACAGAGGATAGTCAACCTTAATACTGCTTTTGAACAGCTGACCATGGTTAATTTTATTTTTACATAAGCATTTCTATTATTCACTATTATAAAAAAAAAATAGTGTGCAATGCACATGCATTAAAAGTTTTGCAGAAACTCGGAAGTGAGAATACTTGACTTTTAATCTTGTATTTTCAAACTTTTTCCTTGTCTGCAAAGATGCACTTACCACACTTGCATGCAATATATTAGAGTTTCATAGAGGACTCTCCCTCTCCCATTATTGTTTAATTATGTGAACTATCTACTATAGAAATATGTATTATTCTACAACAAGCAATACTCAACTAACACTGTGTTCAAATGTATTAATTCAATGCTCTACCTCTGCTTTTGCTGTATATGGGAAGTTTTAAAGCTGGCAGCTCAGTGTTAACAGTTAATACTTATGGTGCAGTTTATTCTGTATTTATGATTGTACTTTATTGATAAGAAAGAGGTTTTGTTGAAATAGTGTACAAAAAGTGCTGGGTGCCAAATTACAAAGGGTTTTATGGAAGTTATCCAAAAGCAACACTTTCCTTCTGCAAAAAGGTCAGTCAGTCTTCACTGAAAATGAACAGTTGCAGAGAATCATAATGTGAAAGTCACAATGAATATAAAGGTAAATCTGGGAGGTTAATAATTCTCTCATCAAACTTTTCTCCTGGCTAACCATGAGCTTTGCTTTTACGTCCCATAGACAATGGGGAGATAGGTCACTTTATTGTTGTAAATTGTAGAGCTGTGACAATCCCACATAAACTAAAGAATATGGAAAGATGGTGCTTTCTTGAACTTTCATACCAATAATAATAATAATAATAATAATAATAATAATAATAATAATAATAATAATAACAATAACAATAATAATTATTATTATTATTTTATTCTCATTAAGCTTATACAGTAATAGATAACATCCAAACAATATTTACAGTAGCAATACACGATTGCATTATATCATTATTAAACATTTAAATAATAATATAATTTATACAATTAGAACATTATAATTCAATTAACTATACAATTCATCTTAGAATATATTAACTAAATGATTGGTGAATTGATATGCATTTCAAAGAATCAGATATTAGCATAATTATACAATTACAATAAATAATACAAAACATAAAACTATACAGGAAACCTTAGAGGTATATACTAAATAACTGGTGAATTGATATGCACTAAAATAGACTTTCGGTTAAGAAGTCATACAATTTGAGTTTAAAAGTGTTAAATGGTTTGTTACATAGTTCAAAAGGGAGCTTATTAAAAGGGAGCTAGTACATTGTAGCTGTTCGTTACTTTAGTTAATCTATGATATGGCATATCAAGGTGCCTTTTGTTCCTTGTATTGTATGAGTGAACATTATATCTGGGCTGCAAATTGGGCAATTCATTCTTTGTGTATATTAATACAGAGTATACATACAGATGAACAACAGTAAGCAATTTTAGTTTTTTAAAGAGAGGTTTACAGTGAGCTACTTTTGGTGAGTTTTTTATTATTCTTACAATTTTATTCTGCAGTAGTAAAATGTCATTAATGTAAGAACTTCTTCCCCAGAGTAATATCCATATGAGATTATGCTTTGAAAGAAAGCAAAATATGTTGATCTTACATAGTTACCAGGAGCACATTGTTTAAGGCTCCCTATCAAATACATAACCTAGATAGCTTACCAGTAATGAACTTAATATGTGTTTCCCAAGATTGAGGATTATCAATAAAAATCTTACACTCCCCTTATAATTTCTTATTGGCATGTCTCTCAAACTGAAATATATTTTGTGTTTTGCCTTCATTTAATAAAAAATCATTTGCTCTAAGCCATGATGAGGCTTGATATAAAGCATCAACTGCAATATTTTTAAGCAATTTAAAATCAGAGTTAGAACTGAAGAAAGTAGTATCATCTGCAAATAGAAAGGAGGGGGCAGCTATATTGGATGGCAGGTCATTACATAAAACAATAATGGTCTTAGTACTGAACCCTGTGGAACACCATATTTAACCTATGTTATGCCTGAAACATTCCCTCCTAAACTGACTACCTGTTTCTCTAGGTATAATTTAAAAAAGCTATATCCAGCGCTCTTAATACCATATATAGTTAATTTATGTAGGAGTAAACTATGATTTACACAGTCAAAAGTCTTACTCAGGTCACAAAAGGTGGCCTGTGCAAAATGACCACTAAGCAGTCTGTTGTGGTGCTGGAAGTTAATCTTTAGGAAAGTTTGGTAATAAAGTCTCTAAGGAGCTTGTATTTCTATGCTGAGAAGCTATGAGGTACTTATATCTTGTTAAACTGAAAATCAATGCATTACACAGTTTGTCATTAAAACCATTAATAACCACATGAGAAAGCTGCCATTATAAATATAACATAGGTAATGTGGGCTTAACTGATTCTTAGTAAAACATGCACACATTGAATATCAAATACATCATTTCCTACTAACAATCTCTGTTTTTTAGATTCACAATTTATAAATATACATTTTACTTATATATCACTTAATATCCTAATTTACTTATATTTTTATTTACTTATCAATATTTATATTATTATAATATATAAGCATCCTGGAAGTTAATAAGTATGCTTAAAAGCAACAACCCCATGTCAGTAGATTTACTAGCATAAAAAAGAACTCCTGCGGGATAAAATTTCGGCACATCGGCAGCGCTGATACCATCCTGGCAATTGACAGTGCCATTAACAAACAAAATATTTTATTTCCTGAAAGTCAGAACTGTTCTTTTGCAGGCAACCTACGCTCCTGCTGCAAGGCTTATAATTCATTAATAGTTTTGGGGCACAGTCTTTCAGCATGCTCTTTCCAACTATCTTGATACCGCTTAATTTATCTGTAACCGTAAAGATGTTCAGTTCATTTTGAATATCCTCACTTCGCTTTTTGCTTAGAAGAATATAGCCCACAACACTTCTCAGAAATCTTATTTCATCAGTTAAAGTACTAATATTAAAAAATTTAATTTATAGCTCCAAGGTCTAATCAATGTACATACAAATTGTATGTGTTAAAAAAATCTAGCATTTCCACACAAGATCTCGGCAGATAATGCAAATATCTACTCATACCCCAATGACATGGTTCTGGGTCATAAAACATAGCAAATTGGCTTTGACTGGCTGATTGAATGGGCAGAGGAAAATGAACTCAAAAGAAACATGGAAAAGAGTAAAAGGATGACTTTTGAAGAGGGGAAGACAAGTGTTAACAATGGAATTGTTTAAGGAAATGAAAAGGGTGAAATGATGACTTTTGAACAGAGGAAGACAAGTGCATCCGTGCGTGCGTGTGTGTATGTGTGAGAGAGTTTTCTATACATGCCAAATGTGAGATTTTGGCGACTTAAGATGGAAGGTTGCACTGAATAACACACAAAGCACCCTAATCAAGTTTTCATAGGACTAGTGGGCGATTCAGTCTTAAAAGCATGGTCCAATCAGCTGTCAATATGTGTCATTAAAGTGCGTAAAAGATTAAGAGAACATTCACATTTTGCTTTCAAGTAGAATATATGAGAACACCACATAAGGTTTCTGTCAAAAAATCAATCCTAAAAATTTCATCTCCTCTGCAAAAGGAAGCTGTAGAGAAAGCTGAAAACACTTTTTGGCATCATAAATTCAGGCAGACAGTGTTCCTTTATGTATAGAGGAAGTCAAGTCGGTGCTCTAAGAGATAAGTCCACCAGGAACTGTAGTAAATGATGAAATCATACACAAAGAATTAAGACGAAACACCAAGTGAAACACAATCCACAACAGGATTGATAGCAACAGTGAAAAGTGAGACCCTGAGTACAGAGCACTGCAATACTCCATTCTGAGTAAAAACATGAGATAACACCAAGCCCACTTGTACCTGAAATACCCGATCCCTCATGAACTCCCAAATAAGAATGGAATATGAACGCAAATGCTCCATTTATGGAGGGTACAAAGAATACCTGCCCTCCAGCATGCCATATACTTTCTCAGTCAAAAAATACAGCAACTGCCTGACTGTTCCTCAGAAATGCATCCATGTGCATGGATAGTGCAACTAAGTGGTCAATCATAGAGCGGTAGTGGGGAAAACCACACTGGATGTTTGACAGTAATACTCAAGACTCCAGCCACTATGTCAACCACTGTTAATCATGCGCTCAATCACCTTGAAATAGTGAGGGAGATCAGCTGGTAAATGAAAGGCAGAGGAAATCCTTTCCAGGTTTTAGTATTGGGACAATAGTGGGCTTGCTGCAAGCTGCAATAAACTTAGTGGTTTGCCACATACGGTTATAGCCTTGAAAAGAAAGAGTTTACTGTTGGAAGAGAGTTGCTGCAGCATTAACATATGAACACCAACCATCCATCCAACCAGAAGCTGAATGCCTAGAGCATAGGACCTACACAAGCTTCTGCTTTGCAAAAAATGCAATGTAACACATTCATTCATTCGCTGTTTATCCTCATCTTATGTAGGACTTACACCCCCCCAGGACTTACAGGCAGGTGCCTGGGGTCAGAGGCCCATCAAGGAGCAGACACACTCATGGAACAGACAGAAGAACCAGGATGGGTGTTCAGCCCGATGCCCGGTATGGGATGAAGGAAGTAGATGAAACGAAATGAAGGCAAAATGGATGAAAGGAAAGGTGATGATGGAGCAGTTGATGGAATGAATGGTGGGGGAAACCGGAGAACCCAGAGAAAACCCGCCCAGACGCCGCTTCGTCCACCACAAATTCCACATGTGGGTCCCTGGGATTGAACCCGGGCCACCTCGGCGAGAGGCGAGCGGTCTAACCACTCAACCATGGCGCCACCGCGATGTAACGCTCACAATTAAAATATTTAAAACAGAGCTCAGTGATACAAATCGGTTCTTAATTGAGTGAAAAGCTGGATGGTATTAGATGAGCTGAAAACAATTGAGAAGACATTACATAGTATGTCAGCAACATGAATGGGATCAACGATGGTGTCATTTATCTTAAGGCCGGGTACAGTAGACTGTCATTTTGCCAGCCACATGACAAAGCTTATCCCATACCACACACTAAGGTGAAGTGATTAAAAAAACTCTAAAACCTGGGTCCAAGTTGCTTCTTTGCTAGTCTAAATGTGTCAAGCCCTGTTGCACATTTGCTTATAGGAGACTAGATTTTCAAGTGTTGGGTGGTGCCGAAAATTCCGAAACGCAGCTTTAAGTGTGTTACTTACGAATTGCCATCTGCATTCATCGGTCACCAAGGGACCGGTAAACATCTAGGGTGGGAAGATGACTGGGGAATAGAATGTCCAGCAGTGGAAAAGCTGACAGAAGTAAGATGGTTCACAATCTAATCAACATCTTTGCAAAGATGGTCTTCAAAAACGGCTATGCTAGAATAAAGATCCTGGCTCAAGATAGTCATTTGCCAGCTTGGTGCACATGACAGGGGACGTGGTGAGAAAATATGTTGATGACGGGAGAGAAATGATCGCTGGAGTAGGTGTCAAGAGACAATACACTGAACACGATGTGAAAGGTATGCAGAACAAATGAATAAATCCAGGTGTGAGAGAGTTTCGGAGAATCAAAAACAAAAGTGGATTCACAAAAGGTGGTTCTGCATGAAGGCATCCGCAAGATGTTCCCCCCTTGTGCAAGCTCTTGGCAAACCTCAAAGGGGATGGTGGGCATTATAATCTCCCAACAGAGGGTAGGACCCATGGAGCTGCAACATCAGATGTTCCAATGTCTGCTATAGCACAGGGAGATGAAGGCGGTGGGCACACAATACAAATAGAAAAAGAAATAACACGTATTTTTAATACAACAGCAACAGCTTGCATGGTAGTGGTAAGCGTGAGAACCTGGTAATAAACATGTCTCAAATAAGAAACATGACATCTCCATGTGCAGCAGTACCCTCCTCCAGTACAAAATCATAGCAAACCACTATGTAATGAGGAATATAAAGCTGTATACCCAAGGACACAACTTAGTCTCCTGCAAGCAAATGATCCTGGGAGAATGCAACAGTGTTGAAGTTCTGACCTGTGCTTGAGTACACCATGCACATTCCATGTCAGTATCATCAGGGAAGGCATAAACGCTTTGTTATTGCACCTGTTAAAGGTGAACATTTTCTTCTGTGTGGGATTTGAAGCTTTTTGTTGGAACTGGTCCTGATCCATAGACTCCTTGGAGGTAGAAATTCCGCCTTCAGGTATCGGAACCGATTCCAGAGATGAATTTGTTTATAGTGATAAAGAAAACACTCAGCCACTGCGGCTTTATCCAGGGATATTCTGGGATAAAGACCTCTGAGAAAGAAGGGGTTGCTTTTTGCCTTTTCCACCTGATGATGGAACTTTAACAAACTCCTAGGATACTGTTTTAACTTCCTCGGTGAGGCTTGAAAGGCAACCACATTTTTTTTTAGTTGAAATGACAGACTGCTGGCTTTAGATGACTTAGCACTGGAACTTGATATGGATGGTTTGATACTAGCTTTGGAAGTGGCAGTCATAGTCCATGTCTGCATTGCAGTATCCCTTTGTGGTACAAACGCAGCTAAATGCTCGATTTGAGTGACAACTAACGGGCAAAATGTGGTTTACAGCTTCGGTGGAGGAGAGTTTCTCTTTAAACCCCAGAACTCTTGGATGACCTCATCTCGCAGACAGTTCGGAAATGAAATGTTGCAATTCATGCAAACAGATGTGGAGGTACAGTCACCATCATGAAGCTTACTGCATGAGGCACAGATGAAAACAGTGCTCTACAAGAAACCTGCATGTGACTAAATTACTGGTATTTAAAGCAACGTATTGGACGTGATATATATAAGGCTGTACATTTACACTGCCTTAATCACTTGGGCAGATCGACACCCTCAAATGTGAATAACAGGTACTCATTGGTACTAATATTCTGTCATGTTTTGCCAGAGACACGGTGCACCGAGATAACCTCTTGGTTTGCAAGACAACCTTGAAGCTCTTCGCGAGATGGTTAGTGACGATGCTCCCCAAAGGGTTCAGTATGCAGTATTTC
The DNA here is from genome assembly GCA_030765065.1 of Deroplatys truncata. Lineage (NCBI taxonomy): Eukaryota > Metazoa > Arthropoda > Insecta > Mantodea > Mantidae > Deroplatys > Deroplatys truncata. Next base: position 131,916,421 of record CM060980.1, read on the forward strand.
CCAACATGAAACTGTGGTCTGCAGCAAAGTCACCTATCATGGTGATCTTCACCACAAGAGTGCCATTCGCAAATGGATGCATGGTTCACTTCAGAAACGACTGGCCCTTTTCAGTGGTGTAATTACTAAGTTATAAACAGATAATGGCGGTGTTATTTCCTTTTCGAATTTCTACGTCGCTTGTGTGAGGTGTTGTAGAAGGGTATCTCCATAACGGGCAAGATCCTCCACCATTTCAATCGTCTCCGACTTCGGATTCTTAATTCCTCGGGCATTGGTCCAGCTTGGGTGAATGGCTTATTAATACCAACGTTACCTGAGGATCACACCTATCGGTATGACTGAGGGACTTAATTACTGTCAGGGGTTACCCAGCAAATCATGTAATGGATTGAGGATTTGAACATAACCCCATATGACAAACCCAGGTACTGGGGATGATGCCGTTGCTGAGTCACCGGCTGCACAATGAGGTGTGCGGGTGTCTCTGAGATTGCACACCAATAAGGTTGAAATAAAAAAGAAAAGAAAAAACAAAACAACAGGAGTCAAACACATGTGGACCAACGAGTGTGTGCTCTGCATGCAAGGAAAGCCAGCAAAAGAATAAAGATGACCGCAACAGTATCAGCCTATACGGCCTGGACAAGAAATTATTAGAAAAGGAAAAGCAACATGAAACGAAATAGTACGGAATGCATGAGAGCCTTGTGTCCCCCAGTAACTACAAGGAAGAAACCACCTCAACCGCCAAAGGCAAAATATAAAATGTTCCTAGTTATAGTAAATAGGTGCAAAGTGGCTGGGGTGACAATTTGCTGTTAAAAGACAAGTCAAAAATGCAGCCTTGATACTGTATATACTTTTTGCATGGACTGGCGAGAAACAAAACAAAAGATATAACATTTCAAAAGTGCAATGCTTAAAATACACATGAATAAAAATTAGGACATTTCTGTATAGTTTAGCATGTTCTAAATCTTTTCTGAGGCAAGTTTTTGTCTATCCCTTATCGTCTCCCAGCAGGTAAAATTCAATGAGAATTTAGACTGAACAGATCATTTGCAGAAAATTGTAGATATATGCATTATTTGACACTCAATATATGTAACATATGACTCTCTCAAACACACAATTTTTTATACTTCCTTACAGTATACATACTCATAGTGAAAGTAATAAAAACCCTACTATTATGAGCTACGTACACTGTCTCTCAAATGTACCTAGCTGCCGTAACAAGCACAACTGTTCCATGTACTTTGTTCACCCTTTTGGCGGAAGTATGAGTGAGGGGAAAGGGGGTGCCAGATACATCAAATGCAAAAATAAGCGCGGTTCTAGTACTGTCCACTTTGGTGTAAAGGGAAGCATTTTGGCTTGGCATTGCAGAGGTCACATGTTCAAGTATGTATTTATTTGTTTTACATGATTTTGTTATATAAGTAATTTGACATATCAATGTATTATTATTATTATTATTATTATTATTATTATTATTATTATTATTATTATTATTATTATTATTATTATTATTACTATATACAAAAGCCAAATGGATATTCTACTTAGTGTATGTTTCTATTAATGGTGATATTATGTTATAAAAATAATTTTATATATATGTATTTATTTTTTTTTCCCCTGGTTTAACAATGTGCAAACATTTTTCCAGCACCCAAAACTACAATTTTTAACATACTTTTCTCCAGTTTTGCCTAATGAACCATACATCTCCCTCAATTTCCCAATCCATCATTGCCCCTCTAAGAAATTAAATTGAATTTTATTTATGGACGCTCTTTAACTATGGTCTTTAGCGTCCCATTCTATATTGGGTGTGAAAGACCAGTAATTTTGCTCAGAGGCCTCTTTATCAGGCTTGAGGTTCTTTTACGTGCCGTAAATCTACGACATGGGACCACTGGCTTTACTTCCCTTCCGAAGGAAGCCATGCTAAGGATTTTTACGCCTGAAAAAATCCATCGCCCTCCGCCAGGCTTGAACCCGCAACCTTAGGAACTAGAGGCTAGCACGGTACCACTAGTCCACGGAGGACGACGCCCCTCTAAATCCTTGAATCCACATATTATGCTGTCTTCCTTTTCTCCTTCTTCCTAGTGGCATTCACTCCATTATTCTTTTGGGTAATCTTTCATCTTCCATTCTTTTAGCATACTTATACCATTCTAATTGTTTCTGTTGGATAAAATCTGAAGTTGAATTATAAACATTGATATTCTTTTTTAAAATCTCATTTCTAATTTTTTCTCTTTTAGGTAACTTAGCAGATCTCCTCCAATAATCCATTTCTGTTACCATTAATGTTCTTTACAATTGATAGTTAAGAAAATTAAAACTGAATTTTATTTATGAACACACTTTAAATGCTGTGGTCCATAGCATCCCATTCTATATTGGGATAGTTCCGAGTCCACACGACAGAGCCTCATAATATACTATTCAAGGTAGAATAGCATAGTTTCCAGAATTTATCTTTGAATCTTATTTCCTTTTCTTGTTTCCCATCTTGTATAATCCTTACTCACAGGTATTTATATTCCCCTGTGTGTTTAATTATCCCCATTTTGTCTTTCAGTACCAAATCTTGATGAACATCTCCAATAGCCTATATTTGGTTTTATCCATATTTACTTTTAGGCCCGGCTAACACCTACTCATACGTCATCATTACTCTATAATTTTAGAGAAAGATGTTCAGTATCAACAAATTATCATAGGTAATACCACGAGTGAGTTCGATGGTTGTCGATAGCTCATAATGCGAGGGCAATTATTTGACAAATATCAAAGCCATTTGCTAAATGAAACATTTAATAAACAATATTAACAAAAATAATACAGGTATTTTATATAACATTATCATAATCATACTATCAACATAGTATGGCCTTCTATGTTCCTTAAGAAAGTTTTTTTTTTCCTTTACTTACCTTATAAATGAGAAACAATTGCAAATCAGCTGCAACAATAATTTCCAAACAATTGAGAATGAAATGTGACAATCTCAGTTCAACAAGATTTCGTGATAGCCTACCATGATTGGTTCAAATTGAAATCGCCTGTGAATTGTATCGGTCAATATTGAATACTGACCCATGAAATAGTCAAATATAAAGCAAAGCATGTTTCATGTTAAGGTACCTGAATTTTCCTTTAAGTGTTCTTTAGTAACCCAAAGCACAATAACTGAGGATATTTCATTATACTGTGGTGTAAGCAATATTCAAAATTAGTTACAGGTTACCAAACATACAAGGGGTAACCAACTTCCAAAAATAAGCTGAAAATTAGTTGCAGGCTACCAAACATGACAAATTGTATTACTCATTACCCTGCTGTTTAGTTCTAAGTTTACCCTGCCAGGTAGCAACACTACTCAATACACAGTTTTCTTCATAATACATGCCATTTCAAGACATTTTTAAACATTGTATTGTCACAAATAACTGAACTGTTGAAAACCAACATACTGTAATCATGTTCATATTCTGTTTCCCTGTAAAATTTTGAAGGCTTGTTATGTGGTAAATCTGGCAAGATGACTGGAAACCACAGCACTTCCAAACATGATACTATTTAAAGAGGACTTTTACAAAACATAAGTATATATATATATATATATATATATATATATATATATATATATATATGATCACAAACTTTCAAATCCATAATGGCTTGATACTATAAGACATTTCTCACACAGAGCACTTCTATTTCCTTTTAATCTTAAAAATGTTTATGCCTTTAGCCACCAATAATGATGGGCGATGTAAGTTAAGATGTATTGTACCAATGATCAAAATTTTCGTTTGGCCTTTTATGTGTAAGCGGCAGAAACTATATGCAAATCAAACTTAATTCTGCGAAAAAATTCATAGTTTGACTCTAATGTCTTAAAGGATTTCTTTGTAGATACATTCCCGCCATTATAGTTCTTAAAAAGAGGATTTTTTTTCAAATTATTGGGCATTAGATAAGAAGAGATTAACTCTATAGATGGGGTATGAACCCTTAGCTTACATGCACATAGAAGATACTGCTGAAAAATGCCATTAAGCCTTCACGAACTTTGACAAAGATTCTTAGAAGCTATTTACAATGAAAAATAGTGTGCAAACTGAAGGCAAACATGAAAGCTTGCAACCAAATGGGGTATTTCACAATGATTAACTTTATCCCAATGCTAATGCCAAGGCATGCTATATCAAAGCTTTCATGTTTACTTGACATACTTCAAGAAAAAAAAAATTCTGATGTGTTACACTCACATGACTTTCTCTACTCTTGTACAAACTATTTTTACAAACGCTTATTCTCCATATGCTTCATGTTAATCGAGATATCAAGATGTTAAATCTTACTGCTAATTTTCTTGTAGATGCAAGGGGAATTGCTAGGCTTTAAACTATAGTCAAATATTTTAAGAACTGGTTGCTATGTGGAGTATTCCATTCTCTTTGCATTACCAGGACAAAAAAAATGAATAACAAATTTGAGAAAAAGTATAAGTATTGGAAAATTTAAGGGAATAACAAGCAAGATCTCGAAAAGGGTTAACCCAACAAAAAAAAATGTATATGGCATAAATTGTGTATTTTAACGCGATCTACATTTTTTGTGTAGTAAAATGTTGTCTATCTCTTATGGTTTACCAGTTATGCAAAAGTCGTTTACAATGAAGAATACTTTTGGAGACATTCCCAGAAAATTTGAGATATACATTTCATTTGTCATGAAAATATCTTAAACATATGATATTTTAATCAAAATCGTTAGCCATTTTTGAGAAAATTAAAATTTTCGAAAAATGTTCCATGTAAAGGGTAATCTGGGGTGGGGAGATTTTCTTGAAAACCTTCGTGGCGCGCACACACGCACACACACACACACGTTTCCAAAAATGCTTTTTTTGGATTCAGGGGGTCTCAAAACATGTATTTCCAGTGAAATCTCGGTATCAAATTTTTGGGTGGAATACAATACTTCCCCTACTTACTATACGTAGTAGAGAAAGTAATATGCACAGCCATACTCAACAGATGCAAGAGAGAAAGAAAGATGAAATAAATGGAGTCACTTTCTGAGAAATCCTTGCTTTTTTTGCAAACTAGCTTTGTTCTTTGGTGAATATCACAAACTGCATAAAGATGACCACCACCACCACCACTACTACTACTGCTATCTGTGGAGCGACAACCCATCATGGACTATCAACCTGAATCACAACTACACACTTATGGTAAAGGTGTGGCAATATCATTTGAATGATATGAAGAAATGATGTATTCAGAACCATGCTTCCATCAGCTGGAATGTTAGTTTACTTGAACCAATGGATCACTACTTATAGCAGTTCCTCAAATTCTTCATAATGCTGAAAGGGGATAGGTGGTCCTATATATGGACTGTAAACTATACAGCACCTGCGTGGTCTCAAATCCATGCACTCTGCACATTTCATGACAGGAGCACTATGCTCATATATATATACATATACTAAAAGATAGCTGGAATTTTCTGGTAATTTTTTATTTTGAATGAATAATTAATACTAATGGGCTATCTCAAGGCCAAATATTGCATTTTTAACATCTTTGTTTGTATGCATGCATGAGGGTATGTATGTTACATTTTCATCTAAGAATGATCAATTGTTAGTAAGCTTGGTGTATAACAATTTATCCTATATCTTTTTCACTATAAGCTGAAAGGAGAAGTAAACAGAACTTACATGTATCACTCCGCCGAGCATATGGCAACACCATGTGGAGGATGATGGGAACTAAGACCCGTGAGAGGAAATTGCTTCAGACACAATGCGAATACAGTGCAGCTTTGGAATCATTAGCTTTTAAACATTGTATGTCTTATTCCTATATTTTGCCTTACATCCTAAACTTCTAACACATAATACTAAGATAAAAGTTGTACCTGAACAGTTTGGCATCTGTGATTAAAGGTACTGGATTAAATTATTCTTAACTTCAGGCTTTAGAAATCATTCATTTAATGACTAATATCAGTATACATACCACCTTTGCTTTAACCATTTATGAGTCAACAAGTTAAATAACGATTAGCACTATAGGTTAAAACACAACAGTAAACAAATGCGACCCAAGCTATCTGAGCAACAATTCTGCATCACTAACAAAGAAGTTCAATTACTGCTAAACAATGGCCAACCATATTCATTGTCAATTAAAGGTGGGGTACTTTTCACAGAATTTGTTAAAAGTATTTAACACAATTGTCCTCTTTCCATTTCCCGCATTTTTGTTTTCCACAGTGGCAGAAGATTCTCAGCCAGAAGCCGGAAACGAACCACAGCGCCTGCACTTATCCTCTTAACCCTATGCTATAACGGTTCATTTAGTTATGAATGAATCTGGACAAACACATTTAGTTTCATAAGTTGAACTGTTACAATAATGAGTTTTTTAAATTTCTCTGCACGAGAATAACCACAAAATGTTATGATCTAAACCGAACTGTTTTTTGTAGAGGAAGCAACGACATGCTAAGCGGTAAAGGTTGTAGTTTGTCCACCAGCCAATGAGGTGCTGTCTTGTCACATAGTTTTGTTTACTTCTCCTTTTAGCTTATAGTGAAAAAGGTTTAGGTCTCACTCAGAAAATAATTTATACATCTCAATTACTTGCCCAAAGTGGGGATTCTAATGGGTTGTAAAACTAAAAAAAAAATCTAATACATTACATTTACATGACTTTCTCTAGCACATTGTGGTTTTTTTTTATACAGTTGAAATTATTCTTTCAAAAGGTTCCTTTTCTAACTACTTTGTGGTAATCAAGATAAACTTTTGCAGAAATTGTTTCATTACAAATTTTGGTGTAGGTACAAAGGGGATACAGGTGAATGAAGTGATAGGTCAAATATTTAAAAAGAGGATCACCATATCCTGGCTTTGAAATTTCATACCATACGACATTGCGAAAAATGACTGACCAATAACAAAAACAATCTCAAAATAGCTGATGCCACAAAAGAAGTTATTTGAAATAAATTGTGTGTTTTAAAGAGATACACATTTTTTGAGAAGTAACCTTTTGTGAATATCTTACAGTTTCCCATTTATTATACAAAATTCATTTCAAATGAAAAGGACTTCACAGGCAATTCTCAGAAAATTCAGTATATACAGTATATACTCTTACAAAATCTTAAACACATGACATTTTAATCAAAATTGTTAGAGCAATTTCTGAAAAAAATAAAAAATGTTAATTTGATTTGGGACAATTTTCTTGAAAATCTTCATGTCACATCCTTGGGAAATGCTGAACTTGAATACCGAGTTTTGTATTTATTCAACTTTTCATTTTTGAGTTATGTCATGTTCTCCATCTCTCACATATACATACACAAACCTTTCTGGATACAGGGGACCTCAAAACATGTATTTTTGCAGAAATCTCGATATTAAATGTAGGGTGGGCTAGAGAAAATAAACAAATATCTTCCTTATTATTAACTTTTTTGAAAAATGTAACATAAGCATTTAGGATGTTATACAAAGTTTCTTTACTACAGGGAGAGCCAAAAGACTACGAACCCTCTGCTCAGTGTTTTTCCTGTTCGTGTCCTCGGCGCTCGCTGTCTGCTGCTATCATAGAAAGGTGCAGATGACCATACAACATTTTTAAAACTACTTTTAAAGGCTTTACTTAACAACTTTATGAAAGTGTGTTTGAGGACATAATTATTAGTGGAGATTTGTGGCACCCTCGGTCACCCAACCTAACCCCCTGCGATTTCTATCTCTGGGGTAACTTAAAACAAAGTGCACAAGACAAACCCACACACCCTGGAAGAATTAAAACAAAATATACGCCAGGAAATTGCCAGCATTTCTCAACGTGAACTACGGCAAGTGATGGATAGTTTCCTAAAGAGGTGCCAAAAATGTATGGACAATGATGGTGGCCAGTTTAAGCATCTGCTTTTATAAAGTTGGTAAGTAAAGCCTTTAAAGTAGATTTAAAAATGTTGTATGGTTTCATCCGCATCTTTCTATGATAGTGACAGACGGTAACGAGCTCCGAGGACGCAGACAAGAAAAACACTGCACAGCCGGTTCGTAGTTTTTTGGCTCTCTCTGTATTATTAGTATACATAAACCCCTAACCATGAAAAAGTGTATAGTTCTTAAAGCATTGGACACATAAGGAAGAGGCAGAATTGTGTACAGTTAAACCTTTCACTTACACTTTAATGTTTATTAATAACTTAGAGAAAGCAGTTTTATTACCAGTTTTTCTAAACATCACATGGCATGTATATTGCACAGAGAAAGAGAATGAAGATAGAATAAATACAAGGGAAAACATGGCAGAGAGAAAAAGGGAGGAAGGGAGAGGGAGTAAAGCAGAGTAGAATCTCTGCAGGTGATATAATAATGTAAGCAGAGCTGCAGGTTCTGTTGGTAAATGTAAACAAACAACTTAAATTTGCAAGAAGATTTTAAACCTGTATCTTTCCATTTTATGGGAAATTGAATTATAGATTATGTATTAGCTGATGCGATATTTCCTTCGTTTAATGTATGCAAAATTGGATTAAGCATTGAAATTAATGGGATTAAAATTCACAAATTACAGTTCTATGTAATTATTTAACACTCTAAATCAATTTCAAGCTACTACATATGAATAGACACCACATGACCTGGAAGACTGTGTTTGTGATCTAGCTTCCTTTTTTACATCCAGTAGAATTACTCTGCTTCTAACCCTAGCTCTTTGCTGTAGCACATGTAGATGAATGCCTTTTGAGTTGCATTAGACTTTAAATGCATATTAAATGTTTTTCAATTAATAAATTATAATCTTCTGCAAAATTCTTCCATCTTTTCTATTTTCCTCTTTACTTCCAAAGAACAAATTTTGTTAAAAATGTATAACAATTTATTTGAAACACTTAATAAAATATAAAATAAATACTACAGTATTCAAATACACATTAATTTAACGGAAATAACTAGAGCAGGAAATCCAAATTCCAGTTGAGCATCTGCAACGTCTGTTTTTAAACAAATTTTGGTAGGTATACTCAATAACCGTCAATATTTTACAAATGTTGAATAATGATCTTAATAGCACAAGTATGTAAGTGATTTTTGGCAAATATGCAAGAAATGAGGGTTTAAATTTGGAACACAATTAGCATTAATCTGTATAGCCTCCATACAGGATCATTCTTTAACCATATATATTCTAAGACTAGCAACACTTTAATACTCTTCCGTGCACAAACCCCCATTACTAAATTTGGTAAAAAGCACTTAAATTATGGGATGAAATAATTTTATTTTGGTGAAAAGATTGTTATCTGTACTAATGTACCACAATTATCTTCAATGATAGACGGATAAAACAGAGATCCGGAAAATCTGGAAGTGCTTACAATTAATATGTAGTTATGCACAATGAAACCAGTACTTACCATGCCCCCAATTTGCAGTGAAAACCCATATTGCTTTCCAAATGTTCAGCCCTTTTGATTTCAGTGTTCTAAACAACTTTTATATCCCATAGAATTATGAGAGTGAGTTACAACATTAACTGACATACAACACTAATGTTTCCCATTAGTGTTTCCAATTAATTACAGTATTATAGGAAGAGTAGGAGGGACAAACATAAAAATGTCTATTTAATTTTTTTTTCAGTGTTGTGATAATTTAAGCTGTAAGCACAATAAATATTCATTTAACAACAGCCAGATATGCCAGTTGCTAAGATTACTAAATGATGATCCTACAAAACCAGAGGTAGGCAGCACTGTGAGATTCAATTTTTTGCTCTGTGTTCCATAGTTTATCATCAAAAGTTCTGATTAAAGACCTGCAGATATAAAGGCAGAACATGTAAGGTAGAGAAAAGGTGAGAGAGAGAATGGGAAGGAGGGAAGTAGAGGGAGGGAATGGAAAAAAGAAATTACTTTTCTTCTGTCTTTTCATTATAAAATACGCATAAACTGATACAAACTACCAAAAAGCTATACATTTTCCTATCTGTTGTGTAATTATTTAGCAAAAATATAATTTTTATTAAAATATTCAAGTAACTAAAGTAAATATTTACCCTCATTTTAAATTTTTGTTGCAGCTGAGATATGCCACATTAGAATGAAAGCTTGATGACAGCGTTCTGTTCTGATAGCACGAGAAAGTTTTGGTGAATCTCATTTTCATGTCATACACTGCACCCTAGCATTAATGTTAACACTTTCAATGCATACACATCCTTATTCAAAACTTTGATAAAATGTCATTTTATGCTTAATGGAGACAGAACACAAAGCTGAGATGGGTAAATCTGAGACAAAGCTCGAATAAGAGACTGCAACATAGCATTCAACTTCTTGTCTTCAAACACATGAACTACTGCTTTACAACCAAATTTTTACTGCTCATTCTAACAAAAATATATAAAATTAACTTACCCTGAACTCTATAACGTGTCCAGCATAAGCTCCAAATCGAATTATGACACCTGAATATGATGTGCTGTAAACCTCGTATGTTTCACAACTGAAGAGAGGGATTGCTTCGGTTTCTTCAGGCACTGTCCATACCACATCGCCGCTCTCATCCAAAGTAAATAACGTCCTAAATAATGAAGATTTCCATTTAAATTGTGAATAATCACATAAACATGCATGCTAGTTTTCTTTCAGACCGTTCTTACCCTTCAATTCCTGATTCTTCGGTATGGCCTGACTGTGCAATACAGCCGACAACCTGCAGAATTAAAATAACAGTGTAATTAATCAAAAATAAATATATTTCTTTTTTAAAATTGTCTAAAACCATTGCTACGCCCATTCAGTTGTCAAACCATGTCTTGTAACACAATTTCTAATGTATTTATACTGACTTTAGTACAGTGATAAAGCTTAATTATATTCTCATGAGCATTATGACATTTTAAATGATTGCTAACGAAATTATCCTTCTCATTTTGTCGTAAATTTGTTTATTTACCTCCCATGTCCCTATAAAGGAATGGGCAGCCATCACGACAACTCATGAAAAATATTATAGGTAGCAGCACCTGCAGAAAGCAACTTGCCAGAGAGAAATCACATAAGTGAGCTGGTGCATATACCTTAGTTTCATAAGGCTCTAACAGCTCGGTTTACGTTTTTAAGAAAATTTATATCTTAATTACCATTAGAAGCAGTAAAGCTATAGTAACGTGTTTACTTCCTGAGCTTTTAACGTTCATCAACAATCAAACAATTCGCCTTGTAAACACCATCACAGTATTGCCAATTAAGTGGAACTTCTTGTTTAATTTGATGGAATTTAAATGAAACATATTATTTATTGAAAGGTATTTGTTATAACTACGACACCGGAAACCAAAAGTAAATTCAATGCATAATGTGTATGGTGGTACACTACGAGAAAATTTTAAGGAGTTTTAAAGCAAGAAACCCTTCCTGCTGTATTTTTACAGATTAGGATGGTACTTTTGGGAAAATATAACGTTGACATTTTTGATTGCTTGCTTCAAGTCTCACGATAGGCGAAGGATTTACTGCAATGCACAGAACAAACCTGCGGTATCAGTTTGTGATCCGTTTAAAAAAAGGATGCCGGTAGCGATACCAGGTGATATTTAACTGATTGTTGGACTTTTGCTGCATAATAATGTTACTCCAATTCAATTGATTCAACAGTTAATTAGTTGACCGGAAAGTATAAGGCATTATTTCCATTTGAAATTTATTCCAACAGCAGAATTTACTGCCAGAAACAAAATTCATTGCTTCCAAATGTAAGAAGAAAGTGACTGATCGGTAATCATAGATAACTCAACAACCATAGTATAACTCGCGCAAAACTTCTGGAATCGTGACCTTGATTGCCACCCAGCTGCCGAGCATAGGAATGGTTTATGTTTAGCTTAATCAACGAAAGCGATATAATACCTTTGCTTATTCACAGTGCATAATACATACAGTCTGCATAGAAAGTGTCTGCATCTGGTTGTAATTTTTAAGATAGCAGTATCTAAATAGTACTTACTTTATAGTTGTTATATTTATAATCATGGCTCCTACGTTTTCAAAGTTAAGTATTAAGGTGTTACACAGTCAAAGTTGGGAAATAATTGCAAATGTCCTCGACTTCATGAAGCAAGAAGCAGAGATGAAGGAAGAAAATATATGTTCATCCGAGTTCCACAAAGGCCTTAAGAGAGTGAAAGAAAGAGTAGTCAAAGCAAGTAGCGTTTCACCGAGTTCCGTTTCCAGAGTTCTCAAAGATAAGAGAAAAAAAACATATGGATGAAAGAGTGCCATTTGACACACCTGGGAAGAAACATAAGGTCCCTAAACGTATTACAGAAATAGACGATTTCGAATGCGTCATTCGGCGCACGATTCACAATTTCTATGTGGAAGAAACAACTGTGCTGACAACAAGCAGATTGCTCATCAAGCTGAAAGACAGCAGAAACTTTCAAGGTGGTGCTACAAATCTCAAAAAAATTATTAAAAATTTAGGGTTCAAGTGGAAGAAACCGAAATCAAATAGAAGAGTTCTAACAGAAAAGCAAAATAAATAAATAAAATAATAATAAAATAAAAAGTAAATGTTGCCATGATAGCTTAGTCGGTTAGAGCAACGGCATGAAAAGCCTAAGATTCGTAGTTCAAATTCCGGCTATGGTATTTAATTTTTCAGTCTGATTCTACCTTTCCAAATGACTATAATTTTATATGTACTTATATCAGTGTGTACTTATATCAGCATCGATTTTTAAGGTGGTGCTACAAATTTCAGAAAAATACTATAGTGTATGAAGATGAGTCATACATACATAGCAGTCATACAGCATCTAAAAGTTGGAGTGACGATAGCGAATTAGGTTTGCAGGCACCTGTTGCCAAAGGGCAAATACTTATTATCGTTCATGCAGTTGGAAAGATCGGCTTCGTTCCAAATGCCCTTCTTTTACAAGTCGCAACAAACAACAGGAGATTTTCATCAAGATTTTCACCTACCTCAAATTCCTTGAAAGAAGAAATGAGAGCTTGTTTACTTAGACATAATATAGCTTTAGATGAAAGCATGAGTAAAACAAAGCTATATAACTTAATTAAAGCCAACAAACAGCTTCAGAAGTCATACATACTTGACCAGATAGTAATACAACATCCCCATAATGTACTTAGATTGCCATCGTATCGCCCAGATCTAAACTCAATCAAATTAATCTGGGCTGATATCAAAAAATGGGTGGCATGCAGAAATATCGCTTTTAAATTAAAATATGTGGAGCAGTTATAACGGCAGCAGTTTGCTGAAATTGGAAGGCCACGATGGGAAAATGTATGTCGACGTGTTGAATAAATTAAGAATCAATATTTCGAAAAATACCGAATTGCAGAAAATCAAATAGAAATAATTCTCATCCAGGATAGTGGTGCAGAAAGTAGTGACAGCAGTGATGACGGCAATAATGTGAGTGATTCCGCAGAAGAGGAAGGGTTGTTAGGTGTGAAAGAATTGGAGGCAATGATTGACAGTGTTTTTTATATTAAGCGCTTTTTACAGCGTGGATTTTAATATACTGTATATAACTAAGTTTATCAGCGCAGCTCAGTGCAGTGCATAATCAGTGTGCGGATATTTGACAATGACTGTCCCCACGCACTCCTGCAGCATGCAGACGACCGGTCACCTCCTGATCTGCTAAGCAACTCGCTTCATAGCTCTCATTAAGATTTTCACATGTCTAGAACTGTTGCGTCGATAATACCGATGATTCATTGATCGACTGATTGATTGATAGGTCCAAGATCGGTCTTCTTCTTTCTTTATAGACGCCCTTGAAGTCTACTTTATTTCATTTAGCGTCTGCTACCTGTAAGTTTATTTTATAATGAAACCACTGGTTTGATTAAGTACCCTTTAATTGTAGCATCATGTGTTTTAAATTTTTATTTTAACATTTTTGTACATATTTGTTAATTTTTTGTAATACTAGTTTGGGATTGTACTTTAAAATATTATTTATTTTATAGGCCCATGTAAACCATCTTTCTACAGTGAACTTATTACTTATCATTGTCCTTTTTACTAATATAACATCCAAGTAATGCCTATATATTCTATATTGCCTATTTGATCTCATTCACAATAAGGAGTTTCTCTTTTTCCTTTCATTTTATACAATAATAATAATAATGGAGTCATGGCTGTACCCAATCTTATCTTTATGTTTGTTAAGTCTTATTTAGAACCATACTACATTTTTTTTCCATGGTTTCTTCGTTTTCTCCTCCAGCTCCAGAATCTTGGGGATGTTCAGTTCTCCGTTGTTTAATAACTTCTTTTTTAAGATGACCAATAATTTCTTGAAGACGCATTTGTATTTTCAAATTATCCCCACCAATTCTTGCTTGTTTGGCTAAAATACCTACTTTACATGTACCCTTTACGTTTTTGTGCCCAGGGATCCAAATTAACTTAGTTTTTCATGGCTAGGGACATTCTGTGCTTAATTTCTGTTTCAGTAATATTAAAATTTACATCCTTCCAGTTTTACTCTGTTTACTCAAAACACTATATGAATCCGAAAATATGTTGTAGGCTTACCATGCTAGCCTCGTTCCAGAGTTGTGGATTCAAACGTGGCGCAGGGCGAGGTCGATGGGTATTTTTTCGGGCGTAAAAATCCTTGGCATGGCTTCCTTCGGAAGGGAAGTAAAGCCGATGGTCCGGTGTCGGAGATTTACGGCATGTACAAAATTCTCAAGCCTGATAAAGAGGCCTCTGAGCAAAACCTCTGGTCTTTCACGCCCAATATAGGGACGCTAAGGACCATAGTAGTTAACGAGTGTGCATAAATAAAACTCAACGTAACTATAATTTAATCTCAGACTGTGATAGATTTTTTTATCCTCCTATCAGTAATATATGATATACTCGTAGCTGTTCTGATGACAATAAGCTCATTTAGCTTAATTCTTAACATTTCTTTACTGTTATTGGTAATATCATATACTACTGCGCATACTCCCGCTTATGTGTCCTTAGAACCATCTGTATAAACATATGTCCAGTCTTCTGCAGGGAAATCCTCCATGTATTCATATAAAATGCGTTGCAATATTGATTTCCAATTCTTCTTTTTGGAAAAAGTTTAAATCTATATCAAGTTGTAACAATAAAATGTCCCAAATAACACAGTAAACTGGTAGTCTAGGAAATTCATTTGTCTTATATTCCTGTGTTTTTCCAATAAATAAAATGGAATGAAATTTGCTTTATAATATTTGAAATCCTCAGCAGATTTCTTAGGTGCAAATTTGTTCATGGCTATAAAATTGTGCTCCAAGGGATGGCACATTTTCCCAATGAATTTACTAGTTAGTAATAGCTAGGGCTAGGATGTTTATAACCTAAAATCACCATAATATGCACAAAAATATGCTGCTATGACCAAACGTTTACAAAAATATACACAATAACAAAAAGTATGACCAAACAATATTGTGACGTACGAGCATTGTTGCGTATGTGACCTGGCTGCCCGGATCGGGTATTGCGCAATAGTGGAGGGGATAAGCGAGTTAGCATAGCGTTGCCACGCCGAGTTGAGCGTGGGGGTTCAGTAGAGTCGAGGCCAGGCACTGTTCAAGTCAAGACGTGTGTGTGCGCGCTACCCATGCGTACAAGCATGGCGTCCTCACCGACAGACATGGAAAAAAGGAGGTACTGTATCCCTTTACATCAATAAACCCACTTACCATCCATCGTCCTTATGTTTAAATTATCATAGTAGATAGTCCCTTCCCTCATCCACGCCATGTATTAATAGTTTTCCTAGAAGTATTCTGATATATTTTTCATATTTCTCTTAGCTGCGACCCCGGCTGACCTCGTATAACGTAAACTAATAACTAAGATCTTTCGGTAACGAGTTGCTCTACCCCCATTGAGCTAGTTAATAAAGACGTCATGACAATATTAAAGTGAGGTAAAATTTCTGTTGTAAAATAAATTAGTAAGCCAGTTTATGGTAATGAACTATTTATTTAAAAATAAAATGTACATGAGAAGCAAGCTCTACTATGGAATTTGATGCTGTAGTATGTCTTTTATTAACACTGTCAGTTAATCTATGAAGTTTTTATTTATTTATTTTACATACCATGTGAAAATTTTCAAATAAAAAAGATTTCCTATGTCAGCCAACAAAGCCTTGTACTTCGAAAAACTTCATTCTGCTTCAGCTGACACAAGAGGAGCACATTTAAAATGGACAATATCATTTGACTCTAAATCTAAATGATTAAGAGAGAACTTTTCACCCAACAAAATCATTGAAATGGAACACAGTGTTTGATACACTTCATCTTTTCTTTTTTTCTAACACCATTTCCATTTTCTTTGACACTTACTTTCCCACTTTACCACAAAGAGCTTCAAATTTACTCATATTTTTTCACTTGTTTTATCTGATTCACTAGTTACACCTTTGATATGCCTCAAAGCAGTCATGACAGCAGGAATAACACAATTTAATTTTATGTAAGAAAGTTTGCCTGAAATTTCAGCATTAGACATTAATTCCTGGGCTAGGCCAATTGAAGCGGCTTCAGTGTTATCGAATGAATCAATGTAGCTTTTCACAACATTGAAGTTATGGCAGTAATAGTTGCAGGCATTAATCCAAGACTCCCATCTTGTCAAAATGTCTGAAATTAACAAATTAAATGCTGCAACACTTGATGGGGCTCTCAAAAACACCTTTTTGACACGTCCAATAAATTTGTCAACATCTCTGAATTTACCGCGAATCTATTCTGCAACTCTGTGTAACGCGTGAGCTGAACAGGTCAGGCACCATTTTACTGTATAATGCCTTTGGTGAATCCGTAGCTTTCACCATATAAGCCGCAGCATTCGTTGCGAAGAGTAGTACATTGTCATGCTTAACGCCTTCGGACCATATGACACTCATAGATCTGTCGAACAATTTACTGATTGTGGAAAAGTTTACTTTTTCTAAATGTTCACAGTTTATTAGAAACATTTCACTGGGCCATCTTCTCCCAAGGTTCCCACAATGACATTTGCAATATATCTTCCCATAGAGTCTGTGGTTTCATCAATTGATACTGATATTTATTATTTGCAACTCGTCTGATTTGTTGCATTGTTTTTTCGTAGCTTCAACTGACGTAGTCCTTTCTTAACTTGGAATAATCAGGAAAATATTTGCCTGTGTATTTTTCTAAGAATTCACGAAATTTTGGATGCTTCATTTTACTAAAGGGAATGTCAGTACAAAGAAAAGCTGTGCAAAGTTCTTTACAGAATGTTCAATAAAATCGGGGAGTTCCTCTAAGAGCATTTTCCGTAGTGTTTTTCCATTTTCTCCGCAGTACTCGACGTTTGGTTTTTCTGTTACCACATGCTACTGAACGTTAAATGACTTCTCCGTAGTTACTCTTACGTCGCACAGTTTACAATACAGTATTTTACCATCAGCCAAAAATACTCTGTTGCCATATTGAGACACGAACTGCTATAATTCAGTTATAACAGGATGGCTTAAGCAACTACCTGCTCACAGAGTAACACAGGCTACATAAAGAATAAACTGAGCTTTATTTATGGACGCTCTTTAACTACCGTGGTCCTTAGCGTCCCATTCTATATTAGGCGTTAAACACCGGTAATTTTGCTCAGAGGCCTCTTTATCAGGTTTGAGCTTCTTTTACGTGCCGTAATCATACGGCACAGGACCACCGGCTTTACTTTCTTTCCGAAGAAAGCCATGCTAAGGATTTTTACGCCCGAAAAAAAATTCATCGACCTTAACCGGATTTGAACTCGCGACCTCGGGAAGTAGAAGCTAGCATGGTAACCACTATATCACGGAGGACGACAACAACAATAAGCTCGCAAACTCACAGATAAATAAGGGTGAAGTCCATATTGTGAATTTAAATAAAATAGGAATGGAAGGTAGGAAGGAAACAAAATGAAATGTGCAATTCTGAGAAATGTAACACGGAAGAAAGAAATTGCACGAGAAAAGTTCTTTACTTCTTGAAAGAGTGAAAATATAACGAATATGACCATTTACTTACTAAAATATACCAAATCAGGTCAAATTATGGGACAGGGAAATTTTACAAATGAAGGATTTAAAGTAAGTGAAAGATTGGGCAAAAAGAAAAGGCTTAAAAACAGTTCCTTGGAAGGGTGCAACGAGTTATAAGTAAGAGGAGAAAGGGTGGTGAGTCCAAAAGGAACAAGATATTGAAAGAAGCTGGAGAAGTATAAGTTGTGAAAGATTAAATTCAAGACAGGGGCTGGAACTAAAAGTGAATGTTCTGGAATATGGAAAGTTTAAAATGTAAGGCAAACAGTGGAGAAATACAAAGGGAATAAGCGCAATGGTTATCATAAGAGAGGCAGAGATATGAATGGAAGGGAAGGAGACAATAGAACTAAAAGACTTTATGGGTATAAGAAAAACATGCAAGCAAGATACGTGACAAAGGTAGAGCCGCTAGAGGGATAGGTATATTTGTTAAAAAGGGCTAACTGCCATAAGGCCAGGGAGCCAGGCATAAAGTAGCCCTTAAAATAGAAGGAACACTAGAGCAAATTTGTACTAGAACGTAAGGGGTTTTAAGGCTGAAATGTAATTAAAATTCTTTGTGCGATGTTCAGTACAAATAAATATTCTATTCTATTCATTCTATTCTACTAAAATATATTCTTTCAGAGAGAAATAACCATATATACATAAATATTACTTAACAAATTGCAGTAATTTATTTCGTTTTTTTATAACAGGCATTTATATGTATTTAAGGAGCATGTCAGTCTTACCGAAAAAGATATGCCCTATCATACAATTCCTGGCCCTAGTAATATCTGTCTGAGTTTTAGTGGTGTTACCTTAAATTCCTTAAATGTTAGTACTTTAGAAGGATTTCCTGATATTCCCAGATACGTCTTCACGATGTTATGAATTGTATACTCCAACTTCCACTGTATCTTAATATGAATTTTGCCAATCAGAGCATAATCTACAACTCAGCTTACTAAATTCTTAAGCAATATATTTGAAGTATATAAGTTTGCTCCCCGTTTTTTCCCTGATAAATATTTGAAGATGTAGGAAATATTACTGATTATTTTAATAATATGGTTTATATGGTCTAAGTGCATTCCTAAGAAAGTTAACTCATTTTTAGCTTAACTTCTTCATTGCTAATGTTAAGTATTTTGTTATTTATGCTTCTTCCTCTCTTAAATATAATCAAATTGCTTTTTAAAGGATTAATCTTAATACCATTATCTTCTAAATACATGGTAACTTTTTAAATTCCTCCTTCAAATGTTTTGATCTCGTTCTTAGTACTTATGTTACATCTAGTATATAGTAACAAATCATCTGTAAATGCTAGGCCATTCATGTTTAGATTTACATTTTTTTGACATTTTCCACGTGTGCATGACATAAAAGCGGTAGTTCTAAGTCAGTTTGTCTGACACCTCCTGAGTGGTATCTAGGATGTAATGATATTTCTCTACTGGTCAGTAGGTTGGCATTACATCTAGATAAATTGTGAGGTATATTAATTTCTTCTAAAATACTTAACAATAAATTCATTTGTACTGAATCATAAGCTGAACTGCTATCTGAACTTGCTGCTAACAGACATTTGTTTTCGGTAAAATGATTATGTATTTCTGCAATTACTTGTTGGTTTGGTTCGTAGTTTAGATGATGGTAGTTTGCACTGTTGCCAACTCTTGATGACGACAGGTGCTAAAATTGACTCACTCTGATATGGGCGTGTATAACAGATGAACCGCTTACTAGGAATGTGATATATAGTAAAATCTCTTCATAAGAAAGGTAATAAACATGTTATCCAAAATTACAGTCCAGTTGTCCTTATTTCAATCTTTAGTAAATGTATCGAAAATTTGTTTTTATTACATTTAACACATTCGCATGAAGCATTGGTCATTCTGGTGGATTTCCAGAAGGTTTTTTTTTTAGAAAGGATCGCAGCACAATTTCAGCTGTTGTAGATTTTGTACACACAGCACTAGATAAAATATAAACAATGGTTGTATGAATTGAGTTCATTTCCAACTAAATACAGTCTCATAACTATGATTATTTCATAACTTATAGCTCTACTACATATTATTATTATTATTATTATTATTATTATTATTATTATTATTAAAAATATAGGGTTACCATGCGACAGTCTTCAAAAAAGAGGACATTTCTAGATCCATACAAAAATTTGCAAAAGAGTTATAGATTACTCTACATTTACCTCACTGCCATCAAGATAAATTATAATTTTTACAGCTACACTCTTATATCATGAAAATATTTATATTATGTATAAATGTATGATTTTTACATAGTACAATTCACTGTTTACAGCCGAAACATATATAATAGGTAGTATTTCATATAAATTTATTTAATCATACATCATTACAACAATTTGTGGCAGATTTTAATATAAACTATGAAAAAATCATCATTAGTAAACTAGACATTTTTATCTATGTCATTATTCTCTGAAGTACTCAGATATTTATTTGATGACCCAATTTCTGAAAGTGATTTTTTATTTTGCAACAAATAACCACAAAACTGTAACAAGAGAAATGTTTATAATTATATTGCACACTTATAATTCCCTTAACATACTCAACACTGAGTCTATTTCTATCTTTGGCCCACTGACTACTAGTGAACAAATCCTTTTTATACTAGCATGGTGACTAGGAATAGAAAAGGAAAACGGTAATTTTTAGTAGCTCTGAGAAACAGGCAACATTCTTTGTCTCTTGGAAATATTTACACCAGATATCATTTGACAACAACTGATCTCCTCCATTAACTTTAGCCTGGTTCGTCAAAAACTTCTGAATATTGCAGAAATGTTCAGAGCATTTATATCACCCATTTTAACATTAAGCTTATCATTTAGATACAGAATTGTTTGTTCCACATTTTCTCAATTTGGAAGATTCTTCAAACCCATCCCTGTAAACACTAAAATCTCTTGATACTGTACCAGCCATTTCTTAAGATATTTAATTGTTGCATCATACAAATGCGCTATTTCCCCTTCTAGCATATCACATTTAGAACCATAACCTTCATCCCTCTTTTTTCTCAAAATTTCTTTTAGCTTTAAAGATTTGAAATTCTGGAGTTGTCTTTCTTGAAGAACATTCAACTCACTCTCAAGAATAATATATCATTTCTACGAGTGATTTTTTTATCTTTTTCTAAGGCTAAAATATTATGGTGAAATGATGAAATAAGAGAATGAACAAACCATAATCCTGCTTCATTAACCTCATTTTGAGAGAAAAAAACATTTTAATCAAAATTGGAATTTCATCCTGAGAAATGAAATATGAGTTCAGTGCAGGATACATTTCAATTAGTCCTGTAACACAAGCGAAAAGAGACAGCCACGTAGTCTTAGGATGACTCAATAGTTGCTTATACAGGAGGTAACAAAAATGTACTGCACAAATTGCAGGACACGTTACTCACAAGTAGACGAAGAAATTATTTTATATGAACATGGTTCTGGAATCGCTTTGTTATCATGTTTTAACTTATTTTCTCCAACTCATTAATCATGGGAAACACACAAGAATAGAACGTACCAGCATACCAATGCAATTCTTTCTCATAGGAGATGTTCAATATGCCCTCCGTCAGCATTGATACATGCATCAACACGCCGTCGTAGTGAATCCCGGATGCGCTGATGTATCCTTGGAGTATTGCGTATGGTTTCACAGCCTTCCATAATACGGGCAAGGAGACTCTGAACATCTGGCACTGGGGTTCATACACGAGAGCTTTAAAATGCCTCCACAAATAAAAGTCCCGTGGGTTTAGGTCCGGGGAGTGTGTAGGCCAGGCAATTGGTCCACCTCTACCTATCCATCTGTCACCGAATCTGTGATTTAGAAGCCGACGGAGGAGGTGCTCCATCGTGCATGAAGTACATGTTTTGTCGCACAGCTAAAGGCACATCTGCTAACAGATCAGGTTGAACATTCTCTACGAAATTGTGGTAACTTTTTCCGTTGAGCCTGGGTGGGAGAACGTGAGGCCCTACCAAATAGTCACCAACAATGCCAGCCCAAACATTGACAGAAAATCTTTGTTGACGACATGCTTCAACAGTTGTGTGAGGATTCACGTCAGCCCATACATGCCGATTGTGATAATTTACAATCTGATCTCGTTGAAATGACGCCTCATCTGTGAACAGCACCGTTGCACTAAAATTAGGATTGACACTTTTTTGTATAAACCATTCGCAGAAGCGTACCCGTGCAGGAAAATCAGTTGCTGATAGTGCCTGCACACGCTGTAAATGGTATGGATACAGCCGCACCTCGTGTAACACTTGTCAGACAGCTATGTGGTCACATTCATTGTTGCAGCTGCTTGTCTTGTACTTACACTAGGGTCGTTGTCAATTGCCTGAAGAATTGCTGCCTCCCGTTGCGGTGTCCTCGTCCTTCTATGCCTCCCCCGGTCGCGAGTATCAGGCTGAAATGCCCCATGTTCCCTAAGAGGACGATCAATGCCTTCAAACGTTTTCCTGCCGAGGCACCTTCATCCTGGAAATCTCTCCCGGTACAAGCGTTGAGCGCAAACGCCATTGCCATAAATCGTCATCCTAAACAAAGTGTTGAACGCTATATTAAATGCCAGCAAAAATGGGAGTGTAGGTATAATAGGTTTTTACTTTGACCGCGATCGGAGTGGAGCTTTTTGCAAATTATGTGAAATCCATTTAAAAATGATATTTAAGCTTACAGAAAAAAATGCTAGTGTTCATTTCTGTACTTTTCACTAAATTTAGAAAAGGTGGCCAGGTCAGAAAACCACGCAAAAGCCGTTGCACTTGAAAATTATAAATTATACGGATTAAACGCTCCAGTTCTGTGCAGATGCTTAAACAAAATGAAACTGAAAAAGCGTTAAATCGCCAAGCAGGGTCTTCTTCAATTCGAAGTGTGTATTTCTTTGGTAAGGAAGAAAGCCCCCACACAACAATATATGAGCCTATAATTCGTAAGATAGTACTAAAAAGCGACAATAATCTAGAAAGGTGGGTTACATTTCAGAGTGTAAGGTCGACATATGTTAGCAAATATACTGCTTTAGAATTATTAAATTCCATTGGTGAGATTCTAGACAATCAGGATAAAACAATTTTCCATGATAAATACGTTTCC
The DNA here is from genome assembly GCA_030765065.1 of Deroplatys truncata. Classification (NCBI taxonomy): domain Eukaryota; kingdom Metazoa; phylum Arthropoda; class Insecta; order Mantodea; family Mantidae; genus Deroplatys; species Deroplatys truncata. The sequence continues at coordinate 131,939,768 of CM060980.1, forward strand.
TTAATGGCAGACGAATCTACAAATGTTTGCACATAAAGTGAACTGTCTTTGATAGTTAATTGTGTTGCCCTGTCTCAGTCTTTTAAGCTGGAGAAAAAGTGTTTGTTTGGTTGAACTGAAGAGTACTACAGCTAAATCTATATTCACAGCAATTGATACTCAACTAAAGAAATGAAAACTATCTTACAACAAATTAGTAACTTGCTCTTTCGATGGTGCTACTAATTTTAGTGGTTCTATCACTGGGTTCCGCGCTCGGATATCAGAGAAAAGGGGGCACGAGTTGCCATACATTTGCTGCAGAACACATGTTTGGTCGATTGCTGCCACCAACTGTAGGAATAAGAACCCTATTAAAAACGCACACTACATATTGATAAGGACATTTACAAGGGCAGTCGCAGAAGCACCCGACCTGAGGTATAGATAGTGGTTGTTGTTTAAAAGAGATGACTGTGGTATAAAATACCAACCTTATAAAGCTTAAGTCTGAAGTTTGATAATGCTACGTCGTTTAGTAATTGTTTGGCAGCCATCAATAGTGAACGCTCTCAGCAAATTTGTAAACAAGGATAAAACTGCTCATCGTTATGTGATACAATACTTTCATTTGAAAGGTCCTAGCCCAACTAATATTAAAGCTGAGCTAGATTCTACTCTGGAGGAGGCTGTTCCTTCGTTTACAGCAGTAAAATATTGGGTGGCAGAGTTTAAGCGAGGCCGTACAAGCTGCCAAGACGAACATCGCAGTGGTCGACCAAATGAGGTGACCACGCCAGAAATTGTGAGGAAAATCCACAAAAAGGTATTGGATGACCGTCGACTGAGTGCGCGAGCTAGCAGATATCGTAGGCGTTTCAAAAAGTGCATACTGACTGTAAATTTAGACATGCCGCATTTACTCACAATAGAACAAAAGTAGCATCGTGAAATGTTTCATCGAGCGTTTGGCGATGTTTTGCTTCAATAAAGCCGCGTTTTTGCGACGATTAATAAGCATGAATTTAACAATGGTCCATCACTTCTCACCTGAGACGAAGTAATAGTGAAAACAGTGGATTGAAAGGGGAGAATCGGCTCCAAGGAAGACGAAGACAGTTCCATTTGCAGGCATGGTCATGGCGTCAGTTTTTTGGAATGTGTGTGGAATAATTTTCATTGATTGTCTGCAAAAAGGAAAAGAAATCAATTGCGAGTAATATGCAAACTTATGACAGCATTTGAAAGATGAAATCAAGCAAAAACGGCCGCAATTAGTGGAAAAGAAACTTTTGCTTCATCAAGACAATACACTAGTTCACAGATCCATTATTGCCAGGCCAAAATCAATGAGTTAAGGTTTGGATTGCATCCTGATGCATCCTATTCGCCATATTTAGCCCCCTCTGATTATTTTCTATTTCCAAAGTTGAAGAAATAGCTTGGTGCTAAACGATTTGCCAAAAATGAGGATTTGGAATCTGCAGTTAATGGCTATTTTGCAGAACTCGATGGTTCTCGGTATAAACAGGGTATCGAAGCTATTGAACACCGCTGAGAAAAGTGTATCGAGCTGAAAGGAGACTATGCAGAGAAATAAAAATGTTTTTCCCCAAAATGTTTGTATTTTCTTTCTTAGGTCTGGTACTTCTGGGACAGCCCAATAAACTTTTTCGTGCTTCTCCTATACGAGAAAATGCATTGCATGAAATTCAGTGCGCATTAGAAAAATCTGTTTTAAAAATATGTATTGTATGAAATTCAGTGTGCTTTAGAACAACCTGTTTTAAAAATACCAGAAGCTGTTGACATCCGTTGGTTGAGCAGGAGCATCTATCGCACTGTTCATACTATATTCCTACGCTACAAGTTCATTATGAAGGCATGTGATCATATACACAAAAACGGTGCGGATTTAGTAAGTTTGGCAGGAAGCATCTTGTTAGAAATTATGAGTTACAATTTCATTGTAGGTGTAGTGATTTTTTACAATATATTAAATGTCGTCTCAAACTTAAGTGAAGTTTTGCAAAAGCTAAAAATTTTACAATTCCTGTACCTGTTTCTGAAACTCTGGAACATTTAAGACACATCGACCGTCTTTGCGTTTGCGATGACCATACTACGGAAAATGAAACACTAAATATAATTAAAAAAACTACATGTGGATGCAACAGAAGCTAAAAGTATAGTATTCACGTAAGACAAGAAACAAACTATGAAAAATGTAAGGAAATTTGTGAAAAGTATGATTAATGGTATTGAGTAAAGGTTCAATGACAAGGCAGTGAAAGTGGTAGAACTAAATGCATATTTGAACATTTTAAAACATTTCATGAATTTAGTGATAATGATTGTAAAGAACTGATGGTAGGACTTGAACATATTGACGCTGTTATTGCAGTCTTGCGCTCATTTAAGTGTGTTGCTCATAATAAATCAGAAGATTGGTCTTATGATGTACTTTTTTTATCTTAAGGGCTATGAAGCACTAAGGACACTCGCTGAATGCGTACTCTGCATTCCCTTTTCCACTGTCATTGTAAAAAGGCCATTCAGCACAATGAACATGGTAATAACAAAATTGAGAAATAGGATGGGTCAGGAAACGCATCAAGCTTGTGAGAAGGTGTCAACAGAAGGAGGCAAGGAACCTATAGAATCCTTCATTGATGATGTCATCCGCAGATATGCTGTAAAAAGTATCGACACGTTAGTTTGCTGTAAATGTAAGTTAGTCATGCAATAATGTTATTATATTAATTCTCATAATTTTATTGAGATAACTAACTAACTTGGGCCATACCTACTATTAGTACCGTTGTTATTTTTTTAATCAGGTATCACTAAAATTTGAAGACTATAACAGTCCCCCTCATCAAGCTTGAAGGGCCCCCGGAGGAAAATGACTGTATTCATCACTGATGAGCTGCATATTTTTAAAGTAGTGATGTTATTTAAAAATGGTATTAAATTTATGACCAAAACTTCAGGGATTTACAATTACAACACGAGACAGAGAAATGACTTTACATAATGTTTAATATAATGTTAAGACTGACTGAAAACAGTCCTTATGTAAAAGATACAACTTCTGTTATTGCACTACTTAGAATGGCTTCAAGTTCAACGGAAATAAATTTAAATATCAGTGTAAAAGGGCATTTAATTAATGTCTTTATAAACTGGAATTGTAAAAGTTTAATAGCTCTTAAGATGCAAAGCCAGGTTACTCACAAGGTATAAGAGTTTTATTCAAGTATAGATTGTTATTGCAAATTGTATATTCCTATTATATTTTGACTATATACGCAATGTAACAATGTTATACAGGTGTGTATTTTTTATTGAGTTGTACTATACTGTAAAAAGAGAGTTTTAATTCAATAAGTGAGTATGCGTATGCATGGGATTTCGTGTAACGGTTATAACTGTCGTAGTACAGTGCTTTAAGAACGGTTACATATAACGGTTACCAATAACGATTAAGTTATTTGTTTTCATGGTTATCACGTTCGTAGTTAGATTATATTGGTTACCAGTAACGATTAGCTGTAACAGGGGCGACTCCAGGAGTTTTGCCGCCCCATGTGATAATTATAAGTGCTGTCCCCTCCTATACTTTTATCACCAATGTCAGTCCTCCATGACTACTTATTCTCACATAAGGTATATATTTGATGGGTGATCAATAAATAAAGCTCAAGAGGAGATGAATTATGTGCTGAAAGAACAAGATTGTTCTGAGCGAACGACAAAAACAGGCAGTCACACTAAACATTTCGGGCTTACCGCCCCACCAGGAGATTAAAATATTAAAAGCATATTATAGGAGCAACATAAAAACGTACGTTACGGTCAAGTGCATTAGTTAATAATAATCATTATTACAAGGTGTAGGGAATACACTGAAGGGATACCTCGCGTACTGCGGCCTTCGAGAGATTTATTTCTGCTACAACCCACCTCCCAGGAGAAAGAAATAAACCTATAGTGATGCTGTTTATAAACAAGATGCATGTTGTTAAATACTCTTCGCGTACGGGATATTTTGACGGTAATCATCAATGAATGTCATCCAAAGTGACAACTCTGGCGCTTCATTAGCCACCAGTTTTATAATAAAAAATCTCAAGAAAGTCGCAAGAATTTAAGCATGATTTGTATTTCCGCCCTATTTTCAAATATCTTGCTTATATACTAAGATTTTGCCACCCCTAAAACCTGTCATCTTGGGCGGTGGCACGGCTCGCTCCCCCCCCCCTTGAGCCGACTCTGGCTGTAACTATGTATGTTTCCACATGATACACTCGATCCAGACTTATTCTGTTAGTTGGCGCAATCTAAAAAGAAGTTTCACTAGCTGTGTCGACACATTAGTTACTACGGTGATTTGTAATCGCAAAATGCATTCGCACTTCTACATTGCGCGCGCGCGCACACACACACACACACCAAGATGCATTTCTCCGCGTTAGTTTCTCCCTATTGGTTAAGCTATTCGTCCCGCAAGTGCGCCTTTGCTAGCATGTGCAGATGGGAACAGATGAGAGTAAATGAAAAAGATCATGCCATTCATGCAAATCGAGGTTGAAAGCATGCAGTTGTACAATGTTTATCAATAATATTCATCTTACAATTATGGTGCATTGCGTAATGAGACAGCCTTTTAAACTTCAAAATTTGATTCGGGATTAATGATTTAACTGATTGTTCTTTCCATGCAAGGCTAAAGGCGTAAATGTCCATGATAACATCCAAAAGGGCGGAAACTGTAGGCAAACACCTTCTAACTTGATTTCCGAATACGAAAGTTGGGGAAATTTCACATTTCTTTAAGTAATCTTAGAAAGACCCTCGCTGAAGCTGTACAACTCTGGATCTTGATTCACCACTGTTAAACCTTGTGACGTATCGTTGTTTGACTCAGCGGTACCATATGTTTTGCAGCCAATCAGCAATAATAACTGTCTATTCATTCATACCTATCTAGGCACGAAGAATAAAAACTCGTGCACCTAAAATCGCACGTGAAAAACCATTTTAATGCAATGCATACAGTTTTGCTGACTGACCTGTCATCTGTGGTCTGTGACCTATATTTGAAACGATAAGTAACACGCTTTAATAAGCAAATACATATGTAGGAACTTAAACTCTTAGCTAGGATGACTCATGTTGTAAACAAGCTGAGGTAACTAGTTCCAGATTAGCGATACAATGCACATGGAGTGAATGATATCGCCTAGGTTAGATGACCGCCTCGGTTGGTGGTTATGATGATAAATGAGTGACCTCTTAGAGGTCTTGCACGTAGGCTCTAAAGCCCCCTGTGCTTCATATTTTAGGCATTACTCAAGTTCGATAGTCCGTATGAAACAGACCTTATCTCCCCAGGTTCCAAAAAGGACCCTAAGGATACACACCTAGCACAGCAAACCGTTCGCATTCGCATAGTATCTGCCGGAGATCTCTAAGTCCTTCGCATATTTCCGACATAAAAAGGTCTTGTATAAGACCCGTTATATTTAAATGTCTGCGCAGAGTGTTGTGGCCCCTCAGATAGGTCACAATTCCTCTGAGCTTAGATCTGTTCAAATTCAGGATAAACTCACTCCTTTCCGACCAGACCCTGACATCAGAGCTTGAGCCTCTCTAGCAGTGGTTTGCTTACTCCAGATTTCAAGATAAGCCCTCGCCGTAAGTTGAGCTATCTCATACTTGACATTGCTAGTCGACTACCGCGAAAGGGCTCAGGCGCGATAAAACCGAGCCTCGGCCCTCCCTCTGCAAAAGTGTCTGCCATTTCGTTTCCTCTAATACCAGCTTGCCCAGGAACCCAAAGAAGCGTAACCGGAATTCTGATGAAAAGTCTAGCCAACATCCTCTGACATTGCCACACCAATCTAAAACAATTAAATTGAGTTTTATTTATGGAACGCTCTTTAACTTCTGTGATCCTTAGCGTCCCATATTGGGCATGAAAGACTGGCAATTTTGCTCAGTGGCCTCTCTATTAGGCTGCGTCTTTTACCTGTCGTAAATTACTTCCCTGCCGAAGGAAGCTATGCTAAGAATTTTTACGCCTGAAAAAACCCATCGCCCTCCGCCAGAGGAGAAATGCAGAAGGAAGGAGTGACGTCATAACCAGTATTGCCTGTGATTGGAGGACATGATAAGAATTGCTGCTGGTTAAAATAAAACGCGATCTGAGTTGATGAACAAGGAACAAGAAAGCGGATAAAAGGGAGACGAATTAACAAAGAGTGATATATAAAAAGGATAGGAGGAAAGAAAATGAGTAAGTGACGTAAGAAAACGGTCACAGAGAAACGCAAAAAGAGCATAGATGCACAAATGCAGAAAATGAGGAAAAAATATGAAAATAAGATACATGGAATGAACAGACAACTAGAAGAATTGAAAAGAGAGAAAGAGAAAATTAAAAAACTGTTTCGGAAAGCTGTTGAGAGTTTGGGAGAATTGAAAAGGAAGATATAGGAGCGAAACGTTGATATGACGAGACGGAGACTTGGTATTAAGGAAAACGTAAATCAAATGAATGACGAATTTCAGTACTTGAAGGATCTTGTGATACGTTCAGCGAAATGGTGCTCAAGCGGCGCAGTGACGATGACGAAGCACCTAATTATGAACATGAATTGGAAGAAACAGAGGAAGATTAAGCTGACCTGGAAGGACTGGAAACAGGAAGAGGGAGATAGCGTAGAGACGAACGATAGAAATGAATTTAACTAAGAAACCAGATGATGACGGAGAAAGCTAAAAGCCATGAGGAAGCAAGACTGAGAGGCTATGACTTTGAGAACGCAAGTGCAATTATATTGCAAGTGCAATATAAAAATACAGTAGCCTTTAAGCATAGACATATCGCTTAATAGCTGGTTGCTATGTGCAGCACCATTCTCTTTGCCACAGATTAATACTCTTAATATATCCAAGACAAAAAAATAAATAACGAATTCCTATTTGAGAAAAGTGTAAGTATTGGAAATTTTAAGGGAATAACAAGCAATATCTCGAAAATGGTTCACTCAACAAAAAAAATGTATATGACATAAATTGTGTATTTTAACGGGATCTACATTTTTTGTTTGGTAAAAGTTTGTGTGTCTCTTATGGTTTACCAGTTATGCAAAAGTCGTTCACAATGAAGAATACTTTTTGGAGACATTACCAGAAAATTCAAGGTATACATTTTATTTACCATAATAATGACTTAAACATATGATACTTTAATCAAAATCGTTAGAGACGTTTTTGAGGAAATTAAAATTTTCGAAAAATGTTCCATGTAAAGGGTAATCTGGTGTGGGGAGGTTTTTCTTGAAAACCTTCGTGTCGCATCTCTGGAAGATATTGAACCTAAATACCAAGTTTGGTGTTTATCCGACTGTTCGTTTATGAGTTATGCTGTTCACAAACACTTACACAGACACACACACGGCTGTTTCATTTTATTCATTCATATATTATTTGTTATAGTTCCATTTTCAGGTGTATCTGTTTTGGTTTCTGTTCTTTGTTTACTGGTTTACGTTTTAAGACTTTTCATAATGCCTAGTAAGAAACAAACAAGTTGTAATTTGAATGTTAAGAAGTTGTTTTCCGTGAAAGCAGCCAAAGTGATTGCTGGCACCTTGAGCCAAATAACGACATATTTGATGAGGTTAAAAACACACAATGCACAAGCAACTCGAGATGGCTTTATGTTTTTCAACTGTAATAAATATTGATGCTTGGATTTCTGAAGTAATTGATAGAATTCTTCATTTAGGCAATGATTTGCACTTAAATCAGTTTCAAATCATGGTGGTGTTATGCCATACCCGCCTTACTTGTGCGCTGATGATGTTTGGCTGCAAGATATTGTAATTAATGATGTAAAAGTAATCTGCAATGCAGCGACAAATAATTTTGCATTACACGGGATCATACCGACTGATTTAGGCAGCGTGTTAAAAACATTTTTCCATTGCTATCACTACGGTGTGTTTACTACACAGTTAAAATCTATAGCTCTTATTTTTTGTCCTGGTAATGCAAAGAGAATGGAATACTCCACACAGTAACCAGCTCTTAAAATATTTGACTATCGCTTAAAGCCTACCAATTTCCCTTGCATCTACAAGAAAATTAGCAATAAGATTAACATCTCGATATCTCGATTAGCATATGGAGGATAAGCGTTTGTAAGAATAGTTTGTATAAGAGTAGAGAAAGGCATGTGAGTGTAACACATCAGATTTTTTGTCTTGCATATGCAAAGAGCATTAATCTGTGGCAAAGACAATGGTGCTGCACATAGCAACTAGCTATTAAGAGATATATCTATGCTTAAAGGCTACCGTATTTCTATATTGCCCTTGCAAATATATGTTCCCCTCACACCTACAAGAAAATTAGCAATAAGATTGAGTCTGCAAATGTTTATCTCGATTAGCATGAAGTAGATGGAGAATAAGCGTTTGTAAAAAGTTTTACAAAAGTAGAGAAAGTCATGTGAGTGTAATACATCAGATGTTTTGAGTTCAGGAGGCCTCAAAACATGTATTTCCGGTGAAATCTCGGTATCGAATTTTTGAGTGGAATGCAATACTTTTCCTACTTACTATACGTAGTAGAAAAAGTAAAAATGGCTAAATGCAATGTAATAAGACATATAAATAATTATTAATATACACATTAAAGTAACCCTTAAAAAGAAATGACATAAAAATGAAAACAACTAAAACTGGATTAAAAATCAAACATTTGAAAAGAGCCAAATTCATTTTTAGACAATGAAAATAATGGCATGTTTTATCGTGCAGACAACCATAGTGCCTGAATCAAAATGTGGCCTATACCGCGCAGTTAAAACATTTGCACTGTTTAGTCTGGTGCTTACGAATATGGCTATACGGATTGGAGATGTTACACAAATTACAGGCACGTCGAGTCTGACACTGGGCAAGCAGGATTACATATAGCACCAAAACATAAGGCTTGATTATGCTTACAGTTAGAATAACTTGCGCTCCATTTGCAAATGGCGCTGTCAACACGTTGATTACTATTACAGTAGATGGTGAATGATGAATGAAAAGCATTAGAATCACACATTGCATTGATACGGAGAAATAATGATATATATAAAGCAAACAAACGATGAAGTGGAATTTATATACAATGTACACAAAGTGGCTCCCCGGTGATGTTTACCATAGTGCAATGGCGGTGGATCTACTGCAACGAAGTTAAGGGAGCCTAGTCATAGGCCTTCGAGTAGAAATGTGTGATGATGGAGGCGAATAAGGCTCTTCTGATGACCTCCCTGTAGTAGGGTGTTACGTTGAGCTCAAAGATAGAGGAAGTTGGCCGCCAAGCTGCTCACGGAGGGATGTAAAATTTTGCGAAGAAGCCTGGGCACTGAACGGGTGTCCTCGTCGTCCTACAACACTGGTTAAACAGGATCGAAACACCGAGAAGATGCTGTCCAGATCACTGTTGTATTGAGACTGATTTGGTTCGTTGTCTAGCAATATAGTACTTTGCTCAGACAGTGCCCTTTCCAACTCTTATGCGCTATCTAACTGCATTAGGTCGGAATAACAGTGCTGAGATGATGCCAACGATGACTTTGAGGCCATTATGGCTGAGAATGATTGCGACGTATCGTCGAATATATTAGATATCAAACTGGCTCGCTCATACCCAAACCACTGCGAAGGTAGATAAGGCGGAGAGAGAGAGAGAGAATTGCGGTCCTCGGACTCTTCGGAAGCCTTAGAATTGAAATCGTTAAAGTGGGAGAACCAGGAGTCTGCGAACAGTTGCTGCAATCTGTTGTGAACCTGTTCGTTGTATTGAATGTCAGCCGCTGCGGAGGTGGAGAGGGTGGCAGAGGTTCTAGATTTTCGAGAAACGGCGAGACTGAAGCCGAAGCACTCACGCTGTCAATCTCCATATGAAGACTGTACTTAAAAATATAAAATGTTGTATATGCACAGGGCGATGACTGAGCGGAATAATTTTACATGGGCACCAAGTGATAGCAGCATTAAACATATTTGCTATCAAGATACTCATTGACTTGACGGGAATACCAAAACGATAAATATTTTAATATTAAACATGAAGCAGTATTAGATTACGGAACTCGAAAACTCGAGTTACTCCCGACTGAAACTTGAGAAGTTGTGGGGAGTAGGCGAAAATAGAGCTAATTACATCCGGCTGCATGTTTACACACTTGGACGTTGCGGTCGCGACAATACAAGAATAAAGGCTCATGAGCGCTAAGGTTTACATATTAGGAAGCGTTTATGCACCAGAGAAAGAATGTGAAATAAGATATATATGAGACAATACGAATTCCAATATATTGTAGGAGAATAAATGATACAGCGATTCAATATAAAGATATAGAAAATGTAAAAGTGTATAGAGAAACGTATTTCTAGAAAGGTTAGAGACCATTTGGGAAAAAAAGAAAAAAAACTATAGCTGTTGGGCGTAAAACATCGTTTACAATAGAAGCATGTAGTTTAAGAACTGGAAGAACGCCTTTAACCTGCAAAACGTGCCACAGGATCATCACCAAGGTGCGGTAAGTACTGAATCTAACTTTGAAATTACAAACCGCGAACAGAGAAATCCTACAAAGTTTTACTCGGGGTTTTCTGAAACAGATTATAACTATTAAAAACCAATGCGTAAAGTTGCAGACCCACAACGGTAGCTTCAAATTATGTTTAAATTGCTCGAGTATGTGGAAAAAGAATTAATAGGAAACGAACCTCTTATACAGAACTCAATATACACGATTCTCAAGATGTTTTACGCCTTTTAATATGAGCGTGCGTAAGTTCAATCTGGTGAATACAAATGTGTTTTTTTCAAAGCAAAGAAGAGGTTTTGCAAAGCAACAGAGGATTCATAATGGGAGGACTGTTAAAGCCAAATTCCCTATGGACAAAGGAAGCTTCAGACAACTGCTATAAACCATACGATGTCCGCTGCAGACACAAATTAAAAATAGAAATTAAAAATAAGGATACTATGTGCATGCTTAGAGTCCCTGCAGTGCGGAAAGCTAAGGCGGATAAATGTGTTAACTATATTGCAATTATCAAATACGAGTATTTGCAGAAACAGAGGGTAATAGCACTTTGCAGAGATGCAGGAGGGAGCATAAACTATGTGAAAAGATACGACTAAAGGTTACAACCCTACAGAATTACAGTTTTGGCGATCATACCGGAAAGAACGTTGTGTAAAGTCACCCAACAATAGTGAGAAGCACACACGATGGGCACTACAACACTATAGTGAACCTAAACATTGCGTTAAAGTGCAAGTACTACTGTCATAACCGTAACTACCCCTTTACCAATACAATGGAATTGCACTGATGCAACAAAAGCTGTACAAAATGCCACATGCAGTATACACCATTTAGGTATGTGCTGTATAACATGTGCATCGCGACTTTAAGTGCAAGAGTGCTTCGAGAACGCTTAAAACGGGGTATACAGTGTGCAAAATACCATCTGTTTGACCTGCAAAGTTATATAACAATAGGAAAGCGGAAGTTACACTCACCCGTGGTGAAATATTTTGCGCAAATTGCAATACACACATCGAAGCGAACCATGTGTTCTATATTCAATGGTTTCAGTCAAGAAAGTTGTAAAACTACTTTATTCTGATGCGTATACGTTTTAAATGCACACAGAACACACCTTACGAAGTCAAAACAAATGTGTTTCAGTATATGCCTAAATTAAGTGCTATGTATTCAAGTCTGTCCGTTGTGTATAGACGATGGCCACCAAATGAGGTATTGCGCACATTGTGGAGTAAAGAAGCGGATATTTTCGCAGAATCCGGTAAAGCAAATGTTTGATCACGTCACCGATGCTGGGTATAACAGATGGGACGTGATCGTCGTTGTACATAACCTAAAGTCCTCTGACATACAATTACTGCCTAACACATATGGTGGGGGTTTTGCATTGGAGTCAAGAGCTCATCGTGTATAGCACAATGAAGTTTAGAATAAAGCATAACAATATGACCTTTCTGGACTCAAACTTTCTGCCAATTTCTCTGTCCAGGTTTCCAAAAGCATTTCAGCTGTGCGAGTGCAAGGGGTATGTTCCTTATCTTTTTAACACCAAGGAAAACTTTAAGCTGGTCTCATTCCTGATCAAAAGTATTCCTATCCCAAAGGCATGTCCGAAGAAGCTCGAATGACGAAAAAAAGCCCTCATACTACCTCTTTGACGTGAAAGCTGAAATTGTTTCGTATTTCCAGATGGACGTCAAACGTTTGAGCCAAGGTGTGTGTAAATTTAGAAAGGGGTTTTTGGAAGAGAACGGCATTGGTCCGTTTAGGGCATGTGTCACAATTGCTCAGGAGTGTATGAACGTGTATAGAAAGCGCTGTATACCAAAAGGCAAAATAACCGTTAATGATAACAGGGGGGATGGTTACCGCCCAACAGACAAACAGCCGAGCATAGCGTGCATATGGCTAACCTGATTGGGGCAGTAGCATAAGCTGCCCTTAGTGCACAAAATGAAAGGTCGGGGTGAAAATTGCAAGGGACAAGGTGGATAAGTACAGGAACGATAAGACAGTCTGTTTTTATTTCATGATTGTTTCTTTCAAGGGTGCCCAAAACGTTTTCCAAATAGATACATCCTAGTGCACTGCACGGGAAGCGAGACCATGGACCCAGGTATGAGAACACCGAGAAAGTCACAGAAATGGTTAGACAAGCCGGCTTCGCCGTTGGGGAAATGTTGCTATAACGTTATGATAATTGCGAAAGGGGAGCTAGCGCTCTACATGAAACAATTTCCCACACCGGAACCTCTAAACCCCAAAGACGTGCTTTACGTAGGTCGGAGGAATTGTACCAAGACGCACTGCGAGGCCACGGGGGAGCTGTAAACTCTTTTACTATGATGTTTGCAATCTGAGTCCGTATGTGAATAAGGCAAAGCCCTACTCCGTGGGACATCCTAAGATACACTTGGAAAAATGTACTTGCTTCGTAACCTTGCTGGGTGGAATCGTAAAGTGCAAGGCTCTTCCGCCACAAAACCTGTACTACCCCGTAATAAATAGCAAGCTTATGTTCCGCTGTGCTGCACATGTGCTGAGGCGGAGAACCAGAAGCGCTGCAACGATGACGACGCCAGACCTATATCGGGAATCTGGCTCGTGGACGAGATGAAAATTTCCCTGGAAGAGGATACCGGTGCTGGAGATGCTCGAGGCTTGAGAGTATGACATGGTTCATACGACCCCACTACAGGAGACAAGGGTCCATTTCAGAACTATATCTAATCAGTTTTTAAAGATGAAGGCCGAAGCTTCCGATTGGCCCTGTGATTGCATGATGGCTGCCGCAAAGAGGGACCTTGTCAGGCAGTTTTATAACCGCGAAGGCTTTACCCGAACTCGGCCGCCATTTCGCTCAATCACGGTTAACGAGTTGATCAAGCTTATGCTGAACTCGTTCTGGGGAAAATATGCGCAGACGGACAATTTTTTCACCTGTGAAGTAATAGACCAGTACGAGTGACACGAGCGTGGTTAAGCAAACGTACATGCCTGCAACGAATATTATATACGTTGTTTGGAGATACTGTAAGCAGAGTCCAAAGCTGAGCCCCACATCGCCATTTCAGCTTACAAAGGGCACATGCGGAACCGGTATTGTATTCGTACCTAAAACGGCTTGGAGAGCGACTATGCTATTTTGACACCGACTTATTATTGCTATAGTCGCTTTGGGACAGTGGATGCCGCCCGTGGATTGTTTTCTGGGAGTTAAAAGCCGAGCTTTAGAAGTACCGGAAGGATGCGTATATCTCACGGTTCGCATCCATGGGAGTAAAGAGTTGTTGCTTCGAGGTCCACTGCCCCGAAACGAGAAAGATCTTCTCGACGTGCAAAATAAAGGCATTACGTTAAATTCTGGCAACCTGGGGCTGGTAAATGCCGAAAATGTGAGGCCCGGTTTGCGAGGATAATGCTAAGGTTATAAGACTGTGAGGCACTCAGATTTCGGGAAAGCCTCTGTGGAACGTAATGACAGAGCCGGCAATTAAGAACATTAGAATGGCTGCCACTAAGCGAGCATTGTCAGACGGTTATGACGCTCTGCTCTACTGTTTTAAGAGAAGATAATAGAATGATTAAAAACAAGTGATGGGGGCGAATGATTCCATTTATGGTTTTCCTATCCTTGCAAACACAATGCCGAAACCCTCCTCCACAGCAGCATCTCCAAAGCGGTCTACTTTCCCATGAAGCATGTTTGTTACAAGCACGTTGCGGTGTGGTAAATCGACATTGTAGAAAACCTTATTAGAAACACCACTGTTATGTTCGATATATCTGCGAAAAGTTCTGTGGTGTCAACTGGAGGAATATTGACCAAAACTAGGAGACTACCTTTGCCCTGCGAAACGCATTCAGACTTACCAGATCTGAACATGGTGAGGGAAAACTGTCTTGTCATTTTGAATGATTTAATGTTTGATGGGGGTTGCTTAAACGTATCTTAGCTCTTCACTCGAGATCTGCATCACTAGCGCTTCGGAGTAATTCGTATTTTACAAAATGTACTTCCACAGGAAAAGAAATTTCGAACGATATCGTTAAATGCAAACTGTATCGTCGCGTTTAAAACAATAAGGACAAGGTACAAATAGAGAAAACTGTCAGTAACCAAAACCCAGAAATTCATCTTAGAGGCTTTTGAAAAGGCTACACAAATTCCCCATGACTTCTCGATTGTCTCAGTATACATCAAATGAAGGCAGGCGTTTTTCGGGAGAGCGCCTATACTTACTAGCAAATGACCAGAAATAAATATGCTGTCCTAGCCAGGTATGACCTATATACAATAATGGACGGTATTAGGATAGAAAGTTAAATGCAGGATGTTTCTTTGCCATATATATTTATTTTCAATGCATCATGACTGGAGAAAGAATGACTATACAGAAATTGAGCAGCCCGCTTATAGCGAGACAGCACGCTAAAGTCTGTTTGGTTTTAGTTGGCAGAGGATAGCGATAGTACACAAATGACCTCAGCCATCCTCTCTCATAACGTAAAACCCATGAAACCCGCTCAAAACCATTCCTTGTTGTCAGCGCTCTTCCGCGTTGGCACCATTCATTCGGTATAAGCTAGTTATCAGTAGTGGCATGTTGACGATGTGGATAGTGTATTTCTTGAAAATAATCTAAACCTCCCTTTTGCTATAAGTTTAAAAATAAATACATCAGGATTGAATAAAGAGAGCATTTGTGTTCAAAATGCTGTGGTATGCTTTATGGTATGTTATTATATATGCTCTCGCTAGTGTTTAAATTAAACTGAGCTTTATTTATGGACTTGTCACATTCTATATTGGGCGTGAAAGACCGGAAATTTGGCTCAAAGATCTCTTTATCAGGCTCGAGGTTCTTTTAGGTGCCGAAAATCTATGACACGGGACCACCGTTGAGACGTTTTTAGTTGGTATTGGTAATCGAGGTAAACCTCTAGTCAGAAGCGAGGGAAATTGTTTGCAATGTACATACAGTTTTTCTGAAGATTTCAAGCCCTAAAACGTGGAAATTCAACTACACCTGTCAGTGATATCATTGAAAAAACTGTTGCAGCAACTAGTGTATCCACTCTCACAATTCATATAATTATTAACAAATAGAAGAAGTCTGAAGCCAGTGGGGATGTACTGGGAACTCCTGAAAAGAAGCGACCTCCAGAATACCGCAGAAAAAAACTGTAAAATAAATTGAGTTTTATTTATGGACGCTCTTTAACTACTATGGTTCTTAGCGTCCCATTCCATATTGGGCGTGAAAGGTCGGTAATTTTGCTCAGAGGCCTCTTTATCAGGCTTGAGATTCTTTTACGTGCCGTAAATCTACGACACGGGACCACCGGCTTTACTTCCCTTCCGAAGGAAGCTAAGGATTTTTTTTTGCGCCCGAAAAAATCCATCGCCCTCCGTCGGGTTTGAACCTGCGACCTTGGGAACTAGAGGCTAGCACGGTGCCATTAGTCCACGGAGGACGACGGAAAAAAACCCTATAGAATAATTTACAGATGCAGCTATAAAAACTATATATTCTCTATACAGAGAGCAGTTTATTTCGAATTTGAATGATATAAGCAGATATCTCTCAGGGAAGTAAGTGGGCTTTGCTCCAAGTACCAAAGAATGTACCAAAATATACTATATAGCCAATAATAAAGGCTGCAGATATTTAATGGAACGATCTGATGTGTTAAAGAGGTTTAATTTCCTCAGGAAACTAAAGAACTGCGTTCGACTGATCGTCTAGTAATTTATTTAGCTGAAACATGGGTTAACATAGATCACACCATACGCAAGATGTGGGTGTGCGAGGGGCCATATGGAGACTACGATATCCACCTAAAAATTCCCATCGGCAAAGGACAGCGATTCATTATGTTCATGCAGTATCTTCACATGGGTTTATTCCAGGGGCTCACATTTTTCAAATCCATGCGAGATTGCCATGAAGAAATTGATGCTGAAGCATTTAAAGATTGGTTTACACAGCAACTTCTTCCTATTCCCAATAGCTAAAGGTAAGGGCATGACATAGTGCGGCTGCTACCATATTACTGTGACTTTAATGCAATCGAATGTGGGCACAAACTAAAGGAGATGTTGCATCACACAACATTTTCAAATCATCCGACGTGGAAAATGTATTTCACAATGTCATGTTAAAAATTATTGGCGACTATTGATTAAATGCTTGTGAGCAAGTAAAGAAAGTGGAAAATTATTATTGGGAGAAAAATGGTTTAGTAGATGAAGTTTTGGAACAATCTGTGATTAACCTACTCAGAAAGCGAGGAAGATGATTGAATACGCGCAGCAAGACGAGAGCGCCGCCACTGCTTCCTCAAGTGTCCAGATTCCTGAAGTAAACTCCTTTTCCTTCGCCCTGAGATTCGTTACAACAATGGGTTGCGAGAGAGAGCGAGAGTACTGCTTTCTCTTTCTAAATTCTGCCTGCCAACTAAACATAAATACACTCTAGTTTGACAGTGATATCGAAGGTGAAATCCACATTGCACAAAAAGCTGTTACAGAATGCCAGTCCGGACTTGGTAAAGGGCGTCTCTGGATGCAAGCTTAACGTGTGTAGGGTCAATATAAATTGCCACCAAGGCGCCTAAATCATTTAAAAAAAGGCACAAAACCTGTTGGAGAAAGTCGACAAGAAGCTTCCGCTAAAGAAAAAGAACCGTATTCTTGTACAGAAAAACGGATTTCCTCTAGAATTTCTGTTTCCTGTCCTCGCTTCCCATGTAGTGCCTTGTGAAGTACGGTCGTTAAGTCCTTGTCGCGTACCAGCCTAAAGCTGTCGATAACCTACACGTCAGATAGGAGTCTATCCAGTTTGGCAAACAAAATATAGTAGAGCGTGCAAACGTGGCGATTAATGAAATATACATTGGAAACTATCTAGGGTTAATGGCACAAGTTAGGAAACCGTGCATGCAATCGGAAGACGATGACGCCTATGAGGATATATGGGAGAAACCTAAACCAGAGCACCAAGAGGTGGAGCTTGTAATTGTAGAAAAGGCCCATTGGATCGGAAAATTAAACGGAAACCAAGGTTCCAAGGGATTCTTCACAAGCTCAAAGTGAAGCGTTTAGAGGCAAGAAAACGCTAAAGGGGCACAGAGAAGAGTCGGTTATTCATGTTTCGTCGCCAAGCAAACCTACGATTTTAGAAGGCGACACTGGGAACCCATGTATAAGGAATAAAGCAAGAAGAGGCCGCGCTAAAGTTATACTATTACAACCCCGGATTTGCCACTCCGCTAAACTCAAAAAGGCCACAGGCATTCCTTTAGGTAAAGATCCACTCATTCCTTGAAACACAAGACAGGTATGCCTCCTTCCTTCCGAAGGATTATTACGCCCGAAAAAAATCCATCGCTCTCCCTTAGGGAACTGAGGTTAACGTGGCACTCCTAGACCAAGAGGACGACAAAAAAGGCCAGCATCGTAGAATGCTTTAACCGCATCTAAAGTCGAAAATGTGGAAGGATTTCACGCACAAAAAACAACTATAGATTCGTGGACCTTTTTCCGGATCTAAGTGGTCACGTCTTACAGATCAATAAAGTTGGCGCCAAAGGATGTAAAGGAATCCAACATCTTGCAGGTGCATGACAATCTTTATGCCAACAAAGTCCAGAGTAGAAGAGCATCCTTTTAAGATGGATGGTCACGTATTAAAACAGAAGTTCGACTACGGAATACGAACAGGCCTGGACCGGCGAAATATTTAAAATCTTCAATCTACTATGCGGAGATCCTACGGTAAGTAAGTTAAAGGATCTCGCCAGAGATGTCATATTTTACACTAAGGTGGTGCAGAGGGTGTCGCTTCCACAGACGTTCAAGATTGAGGACAAAAACAAGCAGTGCCTCGTGAAGTGGAGGGGGTATCCGTCAAAGTTAAACTTGTGGGTTAAGGCTTCTACGATTCAGACATTATGATCAGAATTACAATCTTCCGCATAATGGCCATCAACTGCGTCCATGGAACACTTCACCAACATGACGTTCAAATTTTCAAACATTTTGCCTTAAGAGTTGTGCTGCAGGGGGAATGGAAGATGGCCTTACAAAATACAAGGTAGTGGTTAAATTCTATAAAGTTTCAAAGCATGATGGAGAGACAATAGGCACCAAGTACCTACAACTTGGCTCTAAATCCTATGCATTCGAAATGCATGACATGATAGCTCAGTGATTAGAGTAACTGAACAGAAATCAGGAGATCTGTGGTTCAAATCCCAGCTATGGCATTGGATTTTTCAGTTCTCTGATTCCACCTTTCCAAACCATAAATGTTTTACAATTGCCTTAAATAGCAGTGCAAATATTTTACTATTGGTGATGTATCATTAATAAGCTGGCATTAAATTGGTAGATCGATTGCAGTTGGGCACTAAATTTGCAAGCAAACGTATAGTACATGTGGCGACAGTGCATCCTATTTAACCTGTACTTCTTTTCGGTCTTTTATGTGTGAGATGCAATATAGAGTTTACGTTGGCTTGGTGCACCTGCCCCAGCTTTCCAACCAGCTGGCTAGAGCTGAAGGATAAAACCTGGCCCACAGCAGTAATGTCACAAAATATATATATATGTGTGTGTGTAATTGACTGCAAATGTGTGGGAGGAAATAAATACGCTGCTTGCATTTTATTTAACTTTTATAGCCACTAGAAGCAGGTTACTCCATAATGCAATCCAGGACAGTCGCCGAAATCTTGCTATGTGTTTATAGAGTCTCATTTAAAATAGTTGGTGCATGGTATAATAGTTTGTACTAATGTTTGTCATGCAAGAGACCAGACTAGGTTTTGACTACTCACCAAAGATTATAAAATATTTGTCTATGACTTATTAAACCTTAAATGCATTAACCATAGTTCCAATTATCTGTAACACAAATGAAGGGCATAACCACACTTTTTATTTTAAATTTATTTCTATGAAATGACACTTCTTAAATCATCTCAGTCCATCTGCGTGTGCCTGCAGTTATCTGTTTTCCTGGGCAGCCTTTATTTTGCAAATTAAAATATAAAAGCTACCATGAGAACTAAATAAAACCTTGGGGGGGGGGGGGGGGAATCTCGGATATTTACAAAACCACAAACATGTAGGTAGGCTTAAAAAAAGGAACTTTGAGACAGTATTTTATATCACAACACTGCGAATGCCAGAGTGATTGTAGTATAAATTAACATTATTGTATGACAATGATTTTAAATGTTTGTTAACTCTAAGCATTGTTAGGAAATAAGTTTATACCGCCTCACTGAAACTGACAATAGAAGTGGGTAACAATGAAGCGAGGGGGTGAGTTGTTTATCAATTAGAAGAGACAAACAAATGACATCAGGGTAGCGTGTCTTTCTTTAGAAATGGAGGGAATATCTTCCCTAGAGCATATGTTTTAGTAATTATGATTGGCTGACGAAATAGGCGCTAATGTTGGCGCAATTTATTAACCAATAGCAGCTCTATTATAATGTTTAGGCATATTGGGGTGAGGGAGTATAAATTCTTGAGCTAAAGGCAGGTATCACGCAGTTCTACAGAATCATTCACAAGGTAAACGTTGTGCAGTTCTAAGAAATCTCTCTCGCGAGTTACACGTCAGGCAGTTCTAATGAAGCATTCACGAAGTACACATTATGCAATTCTGCAGAATCTCTCGCGTCGTAAAGTTAGTTACAAAATGTGGAATACGCGAATTAATAGTGCACGGCAAATAAGTGATTGTAGTTACATTCAAAAATATAACAGTTACAGTCAGGCGTGTATCAAGATTAAATATGTGAAATTAATTGTGACGGCAATAAAAGTGTAAAAACAAATTCTTTTATCAATGTTATCTTTTAGTAACAACTCCTTTCTGTTTACACACCCTGATCAAGAGATATTTGCTCGACTGAGTAATAATAGCTAGCCGGAGGACTAAGAACCCAAAATTCAAAATAGTAAAACAATAACAGGCGCTCAGCAAATAAGATAACACGACAGATTACCGCGACAACTTGCACACTGATGTAACAAAAGGACATTATATGGTTATATTGGTATTTTTTATATGACAAACAAGTAAAAGTGTTAATTAAAGAATGTTAACACTAAAACACATGGATGTTATTTGTTTGAAATTGATAGAAATTTAAGAGTATTTTATATAAGGAACCTGCTAAAACTGTATCATTTTAAGGATTATTTCCTAAAATGCCTACTAATTACCCAGATGCAAGGCATAAAATGCTGCAGATACGCCTGAAATACAATGCTATGTGCACACTTATAATCTAGCTTGCTTTATGCTCCATATTCTCTAAACAGAGCAAGCTCAGAAGTCACAAATTACAGATACTATGTCTGCGTCATATTGCTTGGGAGATTTATAGCATATTAGTTAAAATGTTGTGGAAAAAGCTTTGTGTAGTTTAAGTGCCACAACATCAGTTAACATTTTAACTTGATGTTAACACACGTTAGTGTATACAAAGAAAACGGGAAGGATGAGTTGATTTAAATACAAGTAATGATCAAACATAAAATAATCTTTAATTAGTTAAGAATTTTTAAATATAATGTTCCTAAAAATATATTAATTGCTATAACTGCTTTTCATTTAATAATTAGCAATTTTCATCTGAAAAATACACCTTCTTCTGTGGAAAGCCTAAAATAGCTGTGTTATATTATTGTCTTCACTTCATAACAAAAAATGAGTGCTATAATCTAAACAACACATGTCATGTCTTGAAATTGAAGATGTTTTAAATATTTTGAGAGCTCTTAAATATAATTCAACATATCTAATGCAGATACAAACAAATTTCATGTAAAACATGTCAAAATGATTAAACAAACCAAAAGACCTAACTTATTTTCCAATATACAAGGTGTTTCATCCACACTTTGCCACTGAGTGACACATATACGAATCCAATTAGTGGTTATAATTTAATAAAATTTGCTATGGAAATACCTTTGGTGGGTGAGAAGCATAGTAACAATGAGAATTAGTGCAATAAATGTTTATGCATGAGCACTGCAAGCATTTTATGTTACCCTAGGGATGCTTGCTTACTTTCTTGTGTGTTCCGATTTGTTGTGAAGCACCTATACATTACAGTGCAGGTACCTGCGGTCTGTGTTTGAATACAGTACAGTACGGCACAGAAGAATATGGTTCAGTATTCAGTGGAATAGCATCTGTTTATTATTTCCATGTACTAAAAAATAGAGTCCATAAAGAAATGCCAGAGGCAATTTACTGTTCGGTTTGGAGTCCAGAAACTGCCTGCAAAGTATTCCATCCAATACCTGGTAAAGACATTTGAAACAATGGAAACATTGTTGGTTGACCATGGAGGACAACTTACAAAACTGCCAGAGAAAATGGTTAAAAAACTGATTGATGTCACCAAGTCAGTCTTTACATATCTGTCACGGGAAATGAGATTTCCATTACCATATGCCAACGAGCTGTAAAAAAAGCAAAGCTTCATGCATAATGTATCTTATGCAACTGAAACACAACATTTCGCAGGAAATTGCTGCTGTGATTCCCAATATGTTAGACCAAACCTTTTTTAAGCTGGAGAGGGAAATCCAGTATGCCTTGATGCTCATGATGATAACTTTCGCTTTCTTTGATGTCACTATATTTATCACAGACCAAGGTATGTCCATAGCAAATTTTATTAAATTACGACCATTACTTTGATTTACTAAGTGTACACCTTGGGCCGAGAGCATGTGAAACACCCTGTGTTATGAAATACAATGTTTGGCTTTGTACATTACTTTTGTAAAGCTTTCCGAAATTAATTTAAGATTTCTCCCAGTATTACAATTTAAGTCAGAATTTATATCACATATTTCTTTAGCCATATGGATACTTTATTTTTCAGGAATCAAAGACAGAAATAAGACAGTTACTTAAAGAAGAGACACTTCAACCATATATATTTTTCAATATAAAAAAATTACATATACACACAGAAAAGGTGATCAATTTTTGTCAGCAAGGCATTCCAAAATGAACTTTTCTCTTAAGAAATTCCATAT
This sequence comes from Deroplatys truncata, assembly GCA_030765065.1. NCBI lineage: Eukaryota > Metazoa > Arthropoda > Insecta > Mantodea > Mantidae > Deroplatys > Deroplatys truncata. Next base: position 131,962,462 of record CM060980.1, read on the forward strand.
ATTTCTTCCTTTTCTTATTCTTTCCTTTAGGCGTGTGAATTTCATTGTTGATCTGGAAGGTGATAGGCTCAACATAAAATGGCTCACAATCCTCAGGAAAATGACCTTTCTTGGCGCACACACAGCACCATTGCTGTTCCTTTGGTTTGTACACTGGTCCACGTGTCCTCCGTAATAGAGAAGTCTGTAAAGCAAATGAATGAATACATGCTAGTATAACATGACCTTACAGTAGGTGGAACAAATACCTTAACTGCAGATTGGACAGTTCGGAAATCATTATGTATCATATGAAACTTTAGCTTTACTGAGTTAATGCTTTACCAGGATGGCATGTTGCACAAATACTTTACATGCAAGTCTTGATAATTTTAAAACAATGTAAATTCTGGGACACTAGTAGGCAACACTGCTTAGTCTGCACAAATGCAAATAATCTTATCCATACATATCGAAATACATATAAATGTTCAGCTGTATGTCCACCCACTCGCATGCGGATGTTCGCTCTCCACTCAGATGATGGAGACTAATGAGGCAGTATTTTATATCACAACACTGTGAATGCCAGAGTGATTGTAGTGTAAATTAGCATTATTGTATGACAATGATTTGAGATGTTTGTTAGTTATAACCATTGTTAGGAAATAAGTTTACACGGCCTCACTGAAACTGACAATAGGAGCGGGTAACAATGAGCGAGGGGTTAGTTGTTTATCAATTAGAAGAGACAAACAAATGATGTCAGAGTAGCGCGCTTTTCTTTAGAAATGGAGGGAATATCTTCCCTAGAGCATATATGTTTGTAATTTTGATTGGATATAAAAATAGACACTGATGTTGGCGCGCTTTATTAACGAATAGCAGCTCTGTTATAATGTTTAGGCTTATCGGGGTGAGGGAGTATAAATATATGAAGCCAGAGACACGTATCGCACAGTTCAACAAGATCATTCACTCGTTACACGTCGCACAGTTTAAGAGAATCATTCACGCGTTACACGTCGCACAGTTCTACAGAATCATTCACAAGGCAAACGTCGCGCAGTCCAACAGAATCATTCGCGGGTTACACGTCACGCAGTTCAACAGAATCATCCACGGGTTAAACGTCGCGCAGTTCTACAGAATCTCTCGCATCGTAAAGTTAGTTAAAAGATGTGAAATACGTGAATTAATAATGTGCGGCAAATAAGTGATAATAGTTACATTCGAGAATACAACAGTTTCAGTCGGGCGTGTATCAAGAGTAATTATGTGAAATGAATAAAGTGTGACGGCAATAAAAGTGTAAAAACAAATTCTTTTATCAGTGTTATCTTTTAGTAACAACTCCTTTCCGTTTACACACCCTGTTCAAGAGATTTGCTCGATCGAGTAATAATAGCTAGCCGGAGGACAAAGAACTCAAAATTCAAAATAATAAAACAATAACAGGCGCTCAGCAAATAAGATAACACAAAGTTACCGCGACACAAACAGCTTCAAAAGATGTTCGGAACGAAAATTTTGTAAGTGAAACTTAAGTGGCACCACTCCACTCACATTTAGTTAATCTTAAAAAACTTCATTATTCATAATCGCTTCTAATACAACCTACCTTTGTATCTGTTAATAAACCCTACTTGAAGATAACACAATGTCCCTTTCTTGTAGCAGCTTTTGGAATGTTAATATATTCAAAATCTTATCTGATCACAAATGTCCTCAAACAGTTCAAACCACAAAATGCCCATCTTTGTAAGAAAAATACGATGGAAAGCTCTGGATTAGAAAGGAGGATGATGTGTTTCCTGACCAAATCCTCAATTGCTGTGGTCTTATGACTAAAAAAATCAACCAGTTTTGGGATAATGTAGTTGAATATAATTTGCCAGTACGTAGAGCCCTGGTAATTTAAGGTTCCGTGTAATTCGAGCTGGTCTTAAAAAAATTAAAATTTTACATAAAACTAGAGTAAAATCCCGTTTTTATGCATTGTCCGCATGTACGTTTTATGCACTTCCAAATGTGTTACATTTTGAACTTTTTTTCAATTTTCCATGTGCAATACAGGTAAAACTGTCCCACTTAGGGTTTTCATTCATAATGCACAGAAATAACCTTGGCCTCAGACTGCTAATGCATTTCTATTACAGATGGACCAGTACCATTAGGTTTCGAAGAGTGCACTTGCTCTTTCTTTGTCGACCTTTCACTAATTGGGATTGCCTGACAATCGGCTCTATAGTGCATACTATACTTATTGTTACCCCTATTGTTGTCCCTACTCAATGGCAAGGTCATTAAGATAGCTCAAGTAAAAATACACATTTTACAACATAGGTGGCCTTTGTTTCTTAATGTTTTAGTTCATACATTACAATCAGTGGTAGGAGTAAGAGAAAATTTGTGCCGTTGAATGTGAAACTGGATTTGAAAAGACTAGACAAAGAAGAAATGTTAAAAAAGTTGCTGTTGAGTATGGAGTCGGTGAATGACAGTTGGGGATTGGCGTAGAAACAGAGACAATTTGAGAAGTTTTCATCTAACAAGTGTTCTATTTCGTAATTTGAACAGAAGTCAATGAAGAATCTGAGTATGAAAAAATGAGTGAAGCTTTGTTCATTTGGTTCACTCAACGACAAAAAGAAAATCCAAGGTCCTATCTGCGAGAAAAAGTTGTATTTTTTAGAAGTTAAAGGAAGGCGAGGATGGTTTTACTGCAAGTTCAGGATGGTTGGATAGGTGGAAGAAGCGATACGGCATAAGGCAGCTTGAAATTTGCGGTGAAAAACTTTCTGCGGATTCTCAAACTGTTACACAATTTTGTGAGAAAAACTCTAGCCTCAAAAGAAGGAAAGATTGCTCCGGACTACAACAAACATAAAGAGAGGTTAACAGTTCTTGCTGTATCGAATGCAAGTGGAGACCATAAACTGAAGTTGCTGGTAATAGGAAAGTCAGCCAAGCCTAGAGCTTTACAAAACATCACTGCTTCTGCACTGCCTGTTACATATGTCCACCAAAACTCTGCTTGGACGGACAAAAATATTTTTAAGAAGTGGTTTTTTGAAGATTTTGTTCCAGAGACCAAAAGATACCTAAAGAAAAAGTACTTGCCTTCCAAAGCAATCTTAACGCTTGACAACGCTGGTTCACACCCTGATGAGGAAGAATTACAATGTGACGGTATTCACGAATTGTTCTTACCCCCTAGCATGACGAGTTTAATACAGCCTATGGACAAAGGTGTTTTACAATGCTTGAAAAAAAAAAGTATCGTCGTCATTTGCTTCAGACGCTTCCACAAACAACAGAAGGCAAAGGAACCATCAAAGAATTTCTAAAAAATAAAAAGATAAAAGACATAAAGATTAAAAACAGAAGTGTTATTAACAGTGAAGTATTCATCATGATTTAGATTGAGTCACACTTTTTTACACTCACCTGTTGAACCTTCAGGACAACAGCATTAAATTCACAATCGAAATTGAAGAGAACAACACCTTACCCTTCCTGGACCTTATTATAACCAGAGATCAAAATAGCTTTAAATTCGGCATACATAGAAAACCCACACATGTGGACAACTACATAAAGAAAAATGGTTGCAACCCAACTTCGCACCAACTAGCCGTCTTTAGAAGTTTAATCCACCGGTTGCATAGCGTTCCCTTGAGTAAAGAAGAATTTTTAAAAGAACAACAACATATAGAAAAAAATAGCAATAACTAATGGATTCAACTCAGATCTCATAAGCAACATGATATACAAGAAGAAAAAACTCAAGGCAATTTCACATTCCACCACTCTAACGCCTCTCTCAAACACAAATTGGAAATACAAGAAATTCACATACCACCCTTGGGCCTTTAGAAAATTTGAACGAATCTTCAACAAATTTAACATTAGACTAGCTCCACAGAACAAATTCAGCTTGAAGAACTTACTAAACACACCTCTCAAAAATACCATCCCAAACACATTAAAATCCGGAATTTACCAGATAAGTTGTGAGGAATACCACATAGGAAAAACTAAAAGAAACTTGGAAACCAGACTTAAGGAACACCAAAGAAACATAAAACTAAAACAAATAGAGAAATCCGCTGTATCACACCATTTTTGGACTGAAAACCAAGTATAAAGTTGTTAAAACCCCTCACCACACCAATAGAATGGAACATCTGGGAAAAAATACACATCGTCAAAAACAGCAACAACCTCATTAATTTTGAAATCCCGCCTATAAGCAATGTGTTAAAACTTTGTGCCCCCAACACCAGATGGCAACAGGGTCAGAATTTGCAGGATGAGGAAGAAGAGGACATGGGAGAAAGCGACCCTTAGTCACCCAGTTGCTGACGATGAGGACGAAAATGTTTACTGTTTTATGTAACTTAAATTAGTGAAGGTGAGGTAAAAAAGTGTGACTCAATCTAAATCATAAAAGACATAGTTTATTGGATAACCGATTCATGGTCTGAAATAAAGATGGTGGACACACTAAAATAGTCTTGGAGCCAGATTTTACAGAATGAAACGGTACCAACAGTACAGGCAAAGATGATCTACCTTTGGCAGAACTGATGAAAAAGCTTGCTGGATGTGAAAATGCGAATGCGAGTGAGGTTTCAGAATGAGTGAACGTTTGAAGTGACTGATCTTGCAATTGTTGAAATGCTTAGTGAGCCAGCTGAAGATAGTGGTGACAAGGAATTGCCTAAAGAAAATGCACCAGTGATAACTTACACTGAGGGCTTGGCAGCACTAGATGTGGCATTATTGCTAAAAGATGAGATTCTGTTTTAAAACAAAGGACTTTGGACAATTTCTTTAAAATTTAACTTATATTTTTGCAATTTGGAAATGTGTGCCTCATACATGTACTGCATATAACACAGGTATGTACTAAGTTGTTTTTTTAACTATTATTATGCTCATTAAACATTTATTCATGATTTAACCATTGATTTAGTGATATTTCCATATAATCCAAGTTTTTTGTAATTTGAAGTAGCTCAGTCCCAATTAGCTCAAATTACCGGGGCTCTACTGTAATTATTTGTATGGTTTTACATATCCTCTCCCACTCAAAGAGTACCACTTATTGCTTCCAATGACAGCTTTAAGTTTACAGATATGAAAAAGATACATTCTTGGACATCAGTTTGATATAGGTCAGGTCAGCTCATTTGCAGTTTGGTATCATTGTGGATTTATTAATAGCTCTACAAGAACAAAACCGAGTTATCTCATCTTTAAGTAAGATAAAGTATTAGCAGCTCTGGAGATTACTTGAGGTTATTCTCCAAATGCTTCATGTTAATCGAGTATAATCTTATTGCTAATTTTCTTGTAGGTGGTGCAAGGGGAATATGGTAGTATTTAAGCGATAGTCAAATCTTTTAAGAGCTGGTTACTATGTGGCACATTCCATTCTCTTTGTATGTCCAGGACATAAAAAAATGAATAATGAATCCCCATTTGAGAAAAAGTATTGGAAAATTTAAGGGAATAACAAGCAATATCTTGAAAATAGTTCACTCAACAAAAAAAATGTATACGACATAAATTGTGTATTTTAACACGATCTACATTTTTTGTGTAGTAAAATTTTGTCTATCTCTTATGCTTTACCAGTTATGCAAAAGTCGTTCACAATGAAGAATACTTTTGGAGACATTCGCAGAAAATTCGAGATATACATTTCATTTGTTATGAAAATATCTTAAACATATGATATTTTAATCAAAATCGTTAGCCATTTTTGAGCAAATTAAAATTTTCGAAAAATGTTCCATGTAAAGGGTAATCTGGGGTGGGGGGATTTTCTTGAAAACCTTCGTGTCGCATCTCTATAAGATAGTGAACCTAAATACCAAGTTTGGTGTCTATCCGACTGTTCGTTTTTGAAGTTATGCAGTTCACACACACACACACACGCACACACACACACACACACACACACACACACACACAGACATGTTTCCAAAAATGCTTTTTTTGGGTTCAGGGGGTCTCAAAACGTATATTTCCGGTGAAATATAGGTATCAAATTTTTGGGTGGAATACAATACTTCCCCTACTTACTATACGTATTAGAGAAAGTAAAACATATTAGTATAAACTTCCTCAATACTATAGATTTGCAGTTTTACAGTGTAACATTACAGAATGTTCACCACCACTATCGTCATTCTTTGAACTTTCCCTTGAATGTGTGTAAGCTGAATATGTTTCACAGAATAAAACAAATGAGAAGGTATTTCCATTTTAAAGTGACTCTAGATAAGATATATTTGCACTATCAGAAATAAAACATCTATGCAGTTGTAGGACTGCACTTGAATAAACCATAGAAAAAAAAATTAACATGAGCAATACTGAGGTATTTATTACTTGAGATTTTTGAAGGCTTCAAATGATTACTATCTATACTATAGAGTAAGAGAAAAATGGTTTAGAAAAATAAAGCAATATGAATTTGTTATGACCCACCATGCAAAAATAATCACAGTGTTAAAATGCATGATGGATCAAAGAAATAAATAAATAGCAACTCAAAGTAATGTAATAAAAATTGTAAGAATTTTGTATAGCATTATGGAAATAAATATATACAAATAACAGAAACAATTTAATGGCAGTTCCCAAGAATTCAAAGTGGCAGATTTTACACTACAGTACTGCAAACCTTACAATAGCAATTACTAGTTTCATGTCAATAAATAAAATCTAGTTTGGAAACAACAGTTGATTGAATCACTTCTCAGTGCTAAATATAACATCATATTGTATTTAACAGGAAACTGTGTTATAAAAATAACAATTTAATGGCAGTTCTCAAGAATTCAAAGTGGCGGACTTTACACTAAAGCACTGTCAAGCTTAGAACAGCGATTACTAGTTATATGTCAGTAAATAAAATCCAGTTTTGAAACAACTGAGTGGTCACTTCCCAGTGCTAAATATCACATCACATTTCATTTCATGGGAAATTATTATAAAAACAAACAATTTAATGGCAATTCTCAAGAATTCAAAGTGGCAGACTTTACACTAAAGTACTGCCAACCTTACAATAGCTATTACTAGTTTCATGTCAGTAAATAAAAATCTAGTTTTGAAAAAAACAATTGATTAAATCACTTTCCAGTGCTGAATATCACATTGTATTGTATTTAATGTAAAATTGGTTGTAAAAACAATTAAAAGCTGTGGAACACTTATGTATGCACTAAAACTATTCCAAATAAACACACACACAGAACACAATGGCCTCTGCCCAATCAAGAATTATTTGCTTTAAACTCAACAACAGACATCTTGCAAGATAAATGCCTGTACCACAATTTGACAGCTGCAATAAACACCAATTATGGCCAGTATGTTTACCATCTTGACCTATTGTATATAATGAATGTAAAAACATATTGTACGAGGGAAATTCCAAAAGTAAGGTCTCCAAAGCGCTGGAATCGCAGGGAAACTGTTTATGTGGATGTTGGCCATACTGTTTTTTTCCTTCCTCCCTCCACTCTCTTCAGAAACCACCGCACATCCCTTAGCGCCCTCAGTCTTGGCTTGGCAGCCAGTTATAATGGAGCTCTGGCTAGCCACTACTGCCAGGTGCGAAGTTCGCGCAGTTATTCGCTTTTTGAGTGCAAAAGGGGTTAAACCTGTCGAAATTCATTGACAGTTGATGGAAGTGTATGGAGAGTCTTGTATGGATGTCAAAAATGTCCACAAGTGGTGTAGAGAATTTGCAAATGGTCGCACGGAAATTCATGACAAGGAAAGAAGCGGGAGACCGTCCATTTCTGACAAAACAATCGCAAAGGTTGAACAAATCATGCTTCAAGATCGGCGGATCACTCTCAATGAGCTCTGCGTTGTTATTCCTGAGATTTCTCGAAGCACTATTCATCGGACTTTGATTGAGGAGTTGAAATTTCGGAAGGTGTGCGCAAGATGGGTCCCAAGAATGTTGACAGAAGATCACAAAAGGCAACGCGCTGAAGCTTCCCGCCAATTTCTTCAGCACTATGTAGATGAAAAGGACAACCTCTTGAATTCAATAGTCACGGGTGATGAAACCTGGGCTTTCCACTTCACACCCGAGACCAAACAACAATCATGTGAGTGGCGGCACTCCGGTTCACCCAAACCGCGAAAATTCAAGAGAACACAGTCTGCCGGTAAAGTGATGGCAACTGTGTTTTGGGATTGAAAGGGGATATTGTTGGTCGACTTTATGGATCCTGGGACAACAATAAATGCCGACAGGTATTGTCAGACATTAAAAAAACTCAGACGGGCAATTCAGAACCGTAGAAGAGGAATGTTGAGAAGGGCATAAGCCTTCTCCATGACAATGCTCGCCCCCACACCGCCCGTCAAACCATGAATCTTCTGCAACAGCTTGGATGGGAAACCATCACCCATCCACCCTGTAGTCCGGACTTAGCACCCAGTGACTACCACTTGTTTCCCAAGTTGAAAGAACACTTGGCTGGAAGGCGCTTCGGTGATGACGAAGTGAAAAATGAGGTCCATCACTTTTTCAAGAGCATGGCGGCAAGCTGGTATGACATGGGCAAACAAAAACTGTCACAGCATCTACAAAAATGCATCGACCGAAATGGCGATTATGTGGAAAAATAGACAAATGCTAAAGCTTCAAAACTATGTCCTATTTTTTGTCAATAAAAGTTTCTTTGTATTTTAAAAAAAATGGAGACCTTACTTTTGGGATTACCCTCGTATATATTGCAAAAACCTATTATTGTTTATGTTTATAGCTTGATGTGTCCAATAGTGAATGTACATTGTACCAAAACGGATTAATAAAACTAACTAATGCACATATTTTAGGAGTAGTTGCTGGTATTGATGTCAACTGAACAAACAGAATCAGGGCTATTCTGTAACTTTGTTGTTAAGAAGGCAACTACAAGTATTTGTTAAGCTTAAAGAACCTCTCTTAATAATGTGGCGCTATTTGGCATTCTGTAACTTGTTTGTTATCGCGATATTTGTTTTCTCATGGTTTGTTAGCTCACTGGAGTAACTAATCAAAATTTTGTGTGCTCTTTGACATTTTGTTTTCACACTGCCATCAGTGCAATAATACCAACTACCAAGTGCTTTTGTTACTTTTCCTTGCCAAGATGGAGACAAAGCGTGCTATATGAAAATGTCACACGAAAAATGTAAAATATATGTGGATTTTGAAAACTCACGCCCATTGCTTAGAATAGCATGACTTACATTTTCTTGTGACCCCAAATAATTAGATTTTTATGGGGAAAAGTCTATAAGATGTTGAAAAGCTGTAGCAGTGGCCCGGTAAAATGAGTTTAGTTTTAGGTTAGGAATGATGGACAAAGGAATTAGCAACGCAGTTTCATATAGTTTTGATGTAAGTTTCACCAATTCATATCAAACTGCAATTATTCCTTAATTTTCTTTATGGTTCTTTGGCTTTTAATTATGCTTTTTAAAGATACCAATGGTCATGCAGATTTTTTTGAAATTTGAATATATACATTCAAGCATCTTAATCTTGGAATGAAAATCATTACTGGTATCTGATAATATTCATATTATTTTAGGTATTCGTTAAGTGGAAGGTTGTAGTGAAAAGAAAGGTTAGTTTCACTAGTTGTGTTATCTGAGGGAATGTTACAGCTACAAGTATTTTATTTCGGATTATTTTCCATACCAAATTTACTACATATAAATTATCATTTTATAAATCAACTGACTATTACGTTCTTCCTCTTCCAGCAGCATCAGTATAAATTCAATTTCTATGGTTATGAGAAACTGGTAAATAACTTTCTGCTAGCCAATTCTTTTAGACTGGGAATTATCTTAAAATAATTCTGCGATCTAAAATGTATTGCTGTACTATCCTACAGCTCTCAAAAGTGTTGAGTTCCCAACCTTAACCTAAAAAAAAGGTAAATGAATTCATGAACCACACAAATAAACACAAGATTTATGACTATTTGAACCTAAAATTCTTTAATCAATAACTGATAGTTTTTATTACAATACGAGATTATACAGCATTCATTTTCCTATTAAAATTAGTCTCTTAAAACTTATGTTGGAAGCATCATTTGCCAATTCTATCACACGGAACATGCTTACTCAAGTGTAATCTGTAACATTTATATTTTACACTAAAACGAATAAATAAACATTTGATAATTAAAATGACAAGCTTGTATCATGATTTTCCTCTTACAGCAGCATTAAGACGTCTATGCAAATCTTTTTTGTAACAAATGCGTTAGCATGAGGGTCTCGGGATTTGTTGCATTCAACAAACAAATCTTATTCTTAACAAAACTTTGTTATGAAGTTCCAGAATGCTGATCTTAGTTAGTGGCTTTAACAATTTATGCTACAGAACTGCCCTGAATGTCATAAAAAGTAACCAGAGAACACTATAATGGAGGAAATCAGTCGCAGTTAGCTTTTGGTAAATTCCAATAACTTACATTCCCTACATTATTCTAAGACTAAAGAGAAAAATTACATGAATCATCAGTGTTAACAAACATGGAGTGTGGGCCACTTCATTATGCCATTACAGCATGTGACAGTAGCTTTTACTTTAAAATTGATAGAAGTTATATAAATATTGACATTTATGAGCTTAGTAAACTGTGTGGGAATAAAATGAACTAAAATGGACAGGATATGTTTGGGAGCATAAGGAAGACCTACAAGTGCCACGAGATGTGGAGATACAGGTTTTGTTCATTTAGACAAAATGGTGAGAATAATTATAATAGCTTGAACTGCCCTATAATGCCATATGTAGAAGTCTAAACTTGTTCTAGTCATGATTTGACCATTCTCTTGTCCTATTAATTTTAATTTTTCTGTCTTTTCTGTCTTTATAATAATTTACCAAGTAATATTAAGGCAATTAAAAATGTAAACCAGCTGAAATCCAGTCTCAAGGCACATCTAGTTAACCACTCCTTTTATTCTATTAATGATTTCCTTGAACACAAATGTATATCATGAACCATAGTATTTAGCATGTAAATACCTATTGTATATAATGTAAAAACATATTGTATATATTGCAAAAACCTATTATTGTTTATGTTTATAGCTTGACGTGTCCAATAGTGAATGTACATTGTACCAAACCACTTTAACGGATGAATAAACTAACTAACTAAAAAAATACATTTGTTAACCATTAGGGAAAAAGTTTTATATACTGACTTGGAATCTTGTCTTGCAATTCACTGGGTCTGTTATGTGTAATATTGTGAATTGTTAAATTTCCAACAGGTGATATACTGCTATGAGAAAATAGTAGCAGCCAGAAAGCAAGTGTAATTTGGAAAAAAATTAGAAACATTCAATGACACTGTTTTCCAAACTACATTCTTATTGAAGATATTGACAAAATGTAAAATACATATCATTCTTAGTGTTTGCTATGATACCTGAGGGCTCAAATCCATATCTAGTGATTAGTAAAATATTGTTTTTTCCTTTCTGGAGTTAAATATTTAATATATGACACTATATATTTTCACAGACTATATTAGGATGATAAGGCATTCATGTTTCCAAACAAAATCATTTTCTTTACACACCAATAGCAAGTTACATTATATTTCTTTACAAATACAAATGCTATTAATTTCACATTTGTTTTGAAAACAAAAAAGAGCACTTCAATTTTTGTGTGAGTATAAATGCCTTAGTAAACATTGTGTTTATATGGATTTAAAAAAAATAAAAAGAAGCTACAGGGTGGTATTCAGACCTTGGTCATTGTCACTGTTGGTTAAAACTGCTCAACTATCAATGTACATTTAATATTAAGAACTCCATATGACGGATGAACCTAAAGGCTGATTTAGATATGCCACATCTTACCAACTGCAGCCCGGCTGAACTTGCCAAATTTATACTTTGATCTCTATTTTATTTCTTCCAAGGGTGTTGTGTATTATACATAGTAATTAAGAGAAAGTATATTGAAGATACTTACTGTTGTACAGTATTTGCGCCACACTTCAGGACATATGTCATGGGAATGACCATTATTATTGCATACAGTGCAATAAGATTTACTTCTGCATTTCCTACAATTACGTACATAAAGCATTGTTCTCTCTCCACACTGTAATAAAAATTAACAGAATGTTATTTATACTGAATTACTGAGAAAATAATAATCAAATCTGAATGCATAAGAAACCACATTCTTTTTAAGTTAACAATATTTTTACTTTCTCTACTACGTATAGTAAGTAGGGGAAGTATTGTATTTCACCCAAAATTTCGATACCGAGATTTCACCGGAAATACATGTTTTGAGACCCCCTGAATCCAAATAAAGCATTTTTGGAAACATGTCCGTGTGTGTGTCTGTGTGTGTGTCTGTGAACAGCATAACTCAGAAACGAACACTCGGATAAACACCAAACTTGGTATTTGGGTTCAGTATCTTTCAGAGATGCGACACGAAGGTTTTCAAGAAAATCCCCGCACCCCAGAGTACCCTTTACATGGAAGATTTTTCGAAAATTTTAATTTTCTCAAAAATGGCTCTAACGATTTTGATTAAAATATCATATGTTTAAGATATTTATATGACAAATAAAATGTATATCTTGAATTTCCTGGGAATGTCTCCAAAAGTATACTCCATTGTGAACGACTTTTGCATAACTGGTAAACCATAAGAGATAGACAAAATTTTACTACACAAAAAATGTAGATCGCGTTAAAATACACAATTTATGTCATATACATTTTTTTGTTGAGTGAACCATTTTCGAGATATTACTTGTTATTCCCTTAAATTTTTCAATACTTTTCTCAAATGGGAATTCGTTATTCATTTTTTTGTCTTGGATATGCAAAGAGTATTAAGCTGTGGGAAAGGGAATAGTGCTGCACCTAGCAACCAGTTATTAAGAGATATATATATATATATATATATATATATATATATATATATGCTTAAAGGTTACTGTTATTCTATATTGCGCTTGTAAATATATATTCCCCTTACATCTACAAGAAAATTAGCAATAAGATAGACTCTGCAAATGTTTATCTCGATTAACATGAAGCATATGGAGAATAAGCGTTTGTAAAAATAGTTTGTACAAGAGTAGAGAAAGTCATGTGAGTGTAACGCATCAGATTTTTTTTTTTAATTTTTCAATATAGTCACCCTTAAACTCTATAAACTTGGATCAACAATACTGTTTAACTACTTTATACCTTCAGTATAAAACTATCTTAACTGTGCAAAATAAGTTAGTGTGACATATGATTTTCACATCTAAGGTAAATCTTTATTCAGCGAGCCATTTTTTCAGATCTGGAAAGAGGAAAAAGCTGCTAGGAGCCAATTCTGGTCAACATTGTGCATGTAGCAGCAGTTCAAAATGTAACTAAAGCAATTTTGCAATCACAACTGAAAGAGTATCAACAGTGCATTGCCTTCGTAGAAACGAACTTTCTTCTTTAACAAATGCAAATGTTTGGCCTTTATAGCATTCTTTAACTGCTCCAGCAAAGCTACATGGCATTCTCTGTTGATGGGTTTACCCTTTTCCCGTGCAGTTTACCACCATATCTTGAACATCCCAGAAAGGTGGCTATCAGTTTTCCTGCTCATGAAGAAACACTTTCACCCTCTTGGACTACTGCCTCATCTCTGGCATGTGGTGGTGAATCCATGCATTGTCAACAGTGATACAACATTGTAAAACTTCGTTCAAGTTGCATCTGGACATATCCAAGCCCTTCTGTGAGATGTTCATTTGGATGCACTTCCAGTCGGTGGTAAACATAGTACTCATTGTGCTGCAAGTTTTCTCATTTCAAATGCTCATTAAAAAATCACAAGATGCAATAAAGAGAGGTCTTGGCAAGGTAGTAAGCTCATGTACCTTGATTTATCTGTCATTTAACACAGCATTGTGGATTTCTGCATATGCTTTCTTTAGCCATAGCAGTAACTGGATGTCCTGGAGGTTCATTATCAAAAATGGGAGAATGACTGCACTTAGACTCCACAACACTTTTCTTTACTATAGAAAATTATTAATCTTACAAAGCGAAATCCAATTCCATTTTTATTTTATTTGGCATTAAATCTTTTAATACA